>CM060698.1:162779343-165179343 GCA_030686995.1 Artemisia argyi | reverse complement strand
AACCGGGTAAAGCCCTTCCTTTTCAGGAGGTTGGCGTGACCACCTCAGAGTTGTTTGCACCTAGCAGAAATTGCCTGAGGACTTAGTTATGATTGTCTGCATTGTAAAAAGATTAAGTATATATTGATGTAACTCGAAATAAACTTATTATTATTATTATTATTATTATTATTATTATGGGGCAATTCCACATATACCCAAAACAAACATTATAATTCCATATTTCCTAACACATGCTTTAAAAGCATTGCACTCATGCATTGAAAACTTGTCATTTGAGTAAATATGAAATTATGAACTTTCTTTTGGGTATATATGGAATTATCCCTATTATTATTATTATTATTATTATTATTATTATTATTATTATTATTATTATTATCATCATCATCATCGATTGATTGAAAAATTAAAAAATAAAAAGTTGTTACAAAATTCTTTCTTGTCATTCCGTCACCTTCAATTATAAGTTACAAGCCTGCTACTGATTAGACAAGAAATTACCTCGGTACCGTTCAACATTTAGCCAAAGGCATCTGTGTCAGGCCCCTCAACCTTCACTGAGGCTAAAAGAGAAGTTTCAAAGCAAGCCTTTTTATCAGAGTTATTAGCCAAAAAAACATTTATATAACATTTACGTTTATAGTCTTTTTTGATACAAAATCTTTGATTAAGTTTTTAAAATATATATGATAAATGAGCCAATCCACTTAATTTTTCTTATGACATTTTGGATCATAAATTATTTTTAATTAACTTTTATTTTGAAAAACTTATTTCCGCCAAAACAGCTATCACAAGAACGTTTAACATTAGGGAAAGGATTTAGATTTATGATATAGTTAAGTATATCAATCGATGTATCATCTTTTACATGTATAATTTCTCTTAAAACTCGTAGTGTCAAGAAAATCTATGTCGTTAATATCCCAACAACTGTTATAGCTTAAAGAACTTTCAAGTTTAAGACAACAATCATTTAACTTGTTATCATCAAGTGATTTTAAATTTCAATGCTAATAGAAACTAAATCTACCTTCATACACTCTAAATTGGTCAAATACTCAAATTTACTTTCATTTAGCTTAACTTACAATGCGAAAGAAATAATCAATTCTAAAAATTTCTTTAGGGGTGATGAGTGATTAATCACACATCCTTTTTAGGCCTTATTTCAGACCAAAAATACCAAATACTAACCAAATATGCCAAGAGAACGTGTTTTTGTATTTGTGTATGTGCAGGTACGGATATGAGAAAAATAAACAAAAACAAAGCAAAACCGACAAAAACGAGCACGAGATTGGAAAAATGTCAAAAGCCGGAGCCGGGAAAACTTAATGATCAAAGAAAGCTCAACATATCAAAGGAAGTCCTCAGAGATTCTTAAAGTTACATGAATAGTCCCTGGTCAAAGTTTGGAGAAAATGGCAAATTTAGTCCTCCAAGTTTCAATTAATTACAAGTATGGTCCTTGAAGCTTAATTTTTGAAGGAAAATACAAATCAAGTCCCCCAAGTATCAAAGAATGACAAGACAAGCCCTCGGAATGATAATTGGAAAATGGCAGAAATAATCCCTTGAGTTTTAAATTTTACAATGGTGGTCCTTGTCAAATTTTTACTAATAACCAAACACTTTACAAAAATCTGCCTATCCTTTTTTTTAATACTTAACCCAAAACCAAACTAATCCAAATACTACTCCCCAACTTAGCCCAGCCCACCATCCTTTATAATATTACCCGATCCATCACCAACTGCCTACCCGGTCCATTCCAAAATACCCGGTCAACCCACTTTTTTTCACCCGGTCAACACACCCAAAAATAAAACACCCCCAAATACTCCCGCCCCCCAATTTCCTTCTTACCCAGAAAATTTTACTATTCCCATAAACCCTAACCGCCCATTCCACAAAATTACCCCACTTACCCATAATTACCTCATGATTAAAAGGTTCTAGAATGGTCAGAAGAGTCAGAGAATGTTTGGGACACGTGGGCCAATGGAATGATACACTAAGGATCGGTCACATCACAATTAATCCAACGGCTGTGGATGATGGGAAGTATCTGGATGTATGATCAAGGGCTATTAAGGACTCAGAAGAAGCACACCTTCACGCGGATAGGTGACCTGGCATCTCTCTCTCATCAGCTATATAAACCCTCCCCTCACCTCATTTGAAGGCTGGTTAGATTTAGGAGTAGATTAGGGTAGGAGTAGGAATTAAGTTTAATAATGTTTTAGTGTAATCTTAGTTTACTTAATTTGTATTTCTTATTTCAAAAATTGTACTCATTTTCAGTATTAATGAAATTTTAGTTTTCATTTGAATTCTCTGTCATTAAAATTCTTAAGTTTATTATTGATTTCTGTTTTCAAGTTTTCATTTCAAATTCAATAGTTTACATTGGTATTAGAAATCATATTCAGAGTAAATTTCCTTTAAATTCATAACAGTCAACAAAGGGTCAACTGCTTATTGTAATAAGCATTAGCTTATTGTGGAACAAAAGACAGCCAATAGGTGTGTTTGGCCTGTCTTAAAGACAGGCTGTGTGGGAGACCACCTCTGTTTGGCTGAGGTGGATGTGTAAGTCCTTTGCATTTTTTTAAATTTCCTCTAAAAATAGTATAAGTAGTGTAGATATGTGTAACACCCTCAAAATTTAAGTTTGTCGCAGCGGAAAATTAATTTGGGTGTTACGGTAAGGATCGAAATTTTAACCACATAAAATGGTTTAAAAGAACATTTTGAAAGTCATTTGTCATTTAAATAATAATTTTGTTAAAATATGAACCATTTGATTTAAAATCTTATGAAAAGATATAAAGGATTGTAAAAATGACAAATTTGATTTTTACACCATTTTAATTTATCAGAGTAATAAATGCCCACTCCGTGTCTTGTCCTGCTCCGTTAAATTACCTGAGATACACATGCTTAAAAGTGTCAACGCAAAGGTTGGTGAGTTCATAGAGTTTTAGGAAAAACCCTTTATTTTGTTAGATTTCAGGAATATTTGGTATTGTTAAAATACAAACAGAAATGAAACAATTATCGAATATATTCACAAATAAATCATATAAATATTCAATCACATTCAATAAAGAATCAATAATCTTAACATGAGCTGGAAACTCATGATACTAAATCAATCAGATATACAATTCACATATGGGCGAACCTATACAGCTGTATCTAAATATATATGTTGAATACATATATATATACTATTCCTTTATAGATATTGCACCAAGCCTCATGACACCAAAGCTTAACCAAAAGGGGGTGTTCTATCAAATCAATGACAGATTTTGCCCTCTATTCGTAGGTGATTTGCCAATTCCTACATGTCTACGAATATAGTGTATCACGACTAATGCGGCTAACCAATTGCAATTGGCATTCCGTCAAGCATTAGTGGGACAGGGGGTCAATCCTTAACAGGTTTCGAATTCATATGGTTAATGGCTCATGATTGAGGGGCTTCATGGCGATAGCTAACTTAGGCAATATCAAGGACCTATGGGCTCATTTAGCATAACATCAAGAAATCAAGTATCGTATCACAGTAACCAATTTGAAAACAGTATCATTTGAGTATCAGAAATTCAGTTTGAAAATAGTATCACTTGAGTATCATAAATTCAGTTTGAAAATATCATCATTTGAGTATCAGAAATTCAGTTTGAAAATATTATCATTTGAGTATCAGAAATTCAGTTTGAAAATATTATCGCTTGAGTATCAGAAATTCAGTTTGAAAATAGTATCATTGGAGTATCAGAAATTCAGTTTGAATATATCGCCAGTAACACATTTATATCACATATCACAATAATCGAATTGGAAACATTTTCATATGAATATCAATATTTCAGTCAAATAATTCATCAATATAGATTTTTCACATACCACAATAATCACATTGGAAACATTGATATATTATAAATCACAAATTATATTATTTTAATATCAATTAGGAAATTGATTTGAATCATATATTTTATTTTATTTCATATACTTATCAAGTTATCAAAGTATATGTAAGCATGTATCTCCCCAAATGAGATAAAAACAATTATTTGAAATGGGGCTATGACTCACCTGGATTGATTTGGAAATGATGAAAAGGAAAGTAGAACGAGATTTATGGAAACGATTATAGAAACGTCTTTGATACAGAACCTGATAAATAAATTTATCAGAGAATATAACAAAATACTATTTGGTAAATACGAACGAATAACGAATAAACATTATTCGTTATGACGAATAGATGATGTGAAGTGAAATTATTATTATGTCATGCATGATATGTTAAAATACTTTATTTAAAATATCCATCGTAGTTTTACCTTTTTAAATCGTAAGTAAAAATATTAACTTTTTAAATATCGTTATATATATAATTAAAGTAAAAAATAAATAATATATATATAACATAATAGTAAAATGCATATGACGTGATGGTTGCCGAAAAATAGAAAATAAAATAAGAATGTCAAATAGATTATGTGTAGTCCTTGTCCTTTTCCAATTTTATAATTTTTATACTAACGAAGTTAGCGTTACACCGTTAGTCCTTTTTATATATAATTTACAATTATAGTCCACTACATGTCCAATATTACAATCTAAGCTTGGAAATTAATAATAAATCATTTTCTACCTTAATAATTCTATTTTTACAGTTTTAGTCCTTAGTTTTCACAGTTTTCAATATTAGTCCTTCTAGGTGTCGTCGCGTTACATTTTTAGTCCAAACGTTCAAAAATTATGGGAAAAATTATCTTAAAATTTCTGGAGCTTATTGAAGCTTATTAAAACTTATTTCAACTGCTTATTTACAAAAATAGCTTATTTTTCAATAATTGGGCTTTAACGAGCAAATTTAAAGGCCCGTTAACGTTTTAAAATCCGTGAGCGTTGAGACAAGTTGGGCTTATCCCTAGACTCATTTTTAATGTTATAAAATCATATCAAAATAGCTTTTTGGTCCAGCTTATACGGATTGCTTATTTTCAGCTTATTGGGCTTTTCAGTCCATTAAGCCTTATAAATAGTTTTTGAAAAATGAGTTTTTTTGGTTTACTTTGGCCAATTTAAAGGGTCTAAACGAGCTTATTATTAAAAAGTATAAACACGAAACTTGTAGCTTGTAGCAAGGAGAAATAGGTCGTGTAAAAATATTGGGTGGTTATTAAGTCGGATTGAGTTTTAAAGGGTCATTTTGATCGCGATCCGAACCAGTTTTCTGGGTAAAAAGACTTAGAAAATTTCTAAGTGTTTTTGGTATATACGAGTTTTGCAATTTACTTTGGTCGATTTAGAGTGTCGAGACGTGGTTATTTTTACATGTTATTTATACGAAAGTTGTAGCTAGCCATGGTGTCTATTAGATGGTGTAAAAATATGACATGCTATTTACGCTAAATTGTGAGATAAAAGACGGTTTTATAAGTGACTTGGACAGATTTTTTATTAGTAAAAGACTTGGTTAATTTTTATGGTTTTTGCAACATTTTTATACATTTGATATATAGTTCAAAATGAGTTTGTGTGATGCATGTAACGTAAAAATAAACGTGAAACAAGTGTGCTACGTGACTCCTAGGCCTTCCAAGATAGAGGCTAGTCACGTTGGTGTTGCTAAAATTATATATACGTACATAAAATTTATATATGAAACTATATGTGATCGAACAAAATAAATATGATGCATGACATAAATTTAACGTGTAACATAGATTGAAAAAGGATGTAAACGACTTACAAACATCTTAGAGATGGTAAAGAAGTCGAGTGAATTAGAATGAAACACAAGAATTTATCACGTTCGAAATATAACCCAAACGTTATATATATAAATCAAACCCGATATTCCCTTTCTTGTTTCCAACCAATCTAGAAATCGACTTCTGTGTTGTAAGAATAATTTTTAGAAAGAATGGAATATGTGAAAAAAGTTTGAGAAGGAAATGAAGCAAGTAAATGCATGAATCGTTCATATGGTACCAATATATCACATGTATATATGATACATTTCAAGAGAACCATATGAATCTTTCAATGTCAGTGCATACTAGGCTTCAAGGACAGATTATATGAATATTTTATAGGATGTGAGAGCATGAAACATGGGATGTGTTTGGTGATTCATATTTGTATGTCGACATCTTATATATTACTCACACGATTTGCATAATCTAGTACTACTTGATTATAGTTGATCATTATTAATATTTAAACATGAAAACATGTTAGAAATAGTATTAGGATCATTTAGAAACAAACCGGGATTAAAACGGTTAAGTTTTGAATAATATATAAATCGATTGGGTTGAATTTTGGCCAAACATTTTGCCTCTATTAAACATATCAAACGTTCGTCTTAGAAGCTAATATTTGGCGTCCTAATTCTTTGGTGGGTAGACTATTAGGAGGTACAAAAATATGGACATGCTGTATTTAGGAATCGAAAAATACAGAGTCAATTTGGAGGTGAACTGCTCGAATGAAAACTGAAATTTTTAAAAGGAAGTTGGGCTGCTCACTGCTGTGAATAGTAACGAAGGGATGGTTGGGCTGAAATTCTATTAAGGCCCATTTGGTGTTATAATTAAGTTTAGTTAGTTTTTAATTAGTATTAAGTTAGGATTAGATGAATATTTATTTTATTAATTGTGTCGTGAACTTGTTTTGTCGTTTGACGAATTTTGCAATATCGTAATCGTGACCATTTTAATATACAAAGAAAAATTTTAAATTTCTCCGTAAAAATGGTGATTACAATAATGACAGAGATTATTTATTTAATTAACCGAAGTTAATTATCCAAATTTTTGCGAGGTTTTACAGTACCCACATGTCATTCCGAATTTCGTCCCGAAATTCAAATTTAATGTGATTACTTGAGTGGAGAATTTTGAACAGAGGGTTGTCGAGAGATTTTTATCCGAAATTCAAGGAAACGTGATTCAGTTAGATTTACTTGTACAAAACAAGACAAAATAACTGAGGTATTTAAGGGTTGTGAATATTGAAAATAGTGGAAAAATAACGGCTAATGAATAGTGAATACTAACGGTCGTGAATAGTAACTTAACGGCTATATTGGTCCCAACGGCTAGATTTTTGAGCCTATAAATACTCCATTTAATTTCCTATTCTTTCATCATCCATTTTCCTATCATTTCACATTTCCTATTCTTAATCCTTTTCTCTCATTAAATACTTCCGAAAATGCCGAGCCTAATTACTATTATCGCAATGGTATATATCGTTTTGGCCATCACCTATTTGACTTTTGTTCCGGATGAAGATTATGAAATTTTGGTCGGGATTGTGGGGTTCGTAATACCACTCACGGTTCTATCATATGGTGTTGATAAGATATGGGGGCACTAGTCTTAAGCTAGGTTTATTTAAAATGTATCCTTGTTATATTTCTATGTAATCCTCAATAAATAAGAAATAAAACTTATTTGTTTTTATGTTTAAGAACTAGGCTTGCTATTGTTTCTAATGGTGTACTTATACTTATCTTTTAGAATAATCTGAGTAATTCATCCTATGGTGGTTCGTGCTATGGTACTGTTGAAGGGAATCCTTATTGTTATGCCGGGTCAACCTATTGAAGATTCTACGCTTTTTATTGTAATCCTTGAAATAATAGCACTTCCTATGCTAATTATATGCCTATGTATTAATTTCCGTGGTCTGTAATAAAATTTTTGCTATTGATGTTTTCCATAAGTCTTGGTGAACTCTTAGGTTTCTAATGTTTTTACTTTTCTCAACTTACTATAATAAAATGATGGATATTAAGTGTAAATATCTATTGGAGTTTGTCAAAAATAAGGTTTAAGAATAGTTTATTTAATCTAAAGATTTTTGTTTTTAAATGAAGATTGTTATTAGAAAATCTGAAAAGATAATTGTTCCATTTATGACATAATTCTTCCTAAATTATACATAGGTAGCTAGGCTATGTATAATTGAGGACCAAATGATATAATGCTTGGCTCAGTAATAATGGTATTTATTTTTCTTTAAATTGTTTTAGATGGTTCAGTCTCAATGATTGAATGACATCTAATCATTTTCAAAAGAATTTTGTAAATTTTTGTTCATAATAGGGTGATGAGTCAGGAATTTCTAAGGTGATACTAGGATATCCTTGGTATAAACTTAAAGTTCATGAGATAATTCTTACAGGGTGGTAATAATCTATCGTTTAGTCACTCTTATTTTTCTCTTAAGGTGAGTTGGTCTAAAATCCGTAAAACTTTCATGGTTATGCTTACAAGATATGGCCGTCTTATTTTCTTTTCTTACTATATTGTTGCTAATCGGAGAAACTATGGTTACTTCAAGTATTACTGCAATGATACTGATTACTAACCTCTGGATATTCTTAGTACTTTGTCAGGTCCTTTAGAATATGAAGCTAATTATTTCATTGATGATAGACTGAATTGAATCCCTACTATAATCTAATTTCAAGATATGTCTGGGTAGTATCTTAGATAATTTATCAACTCTTGGTATAGGATTGCTAAGGAACAAACGGACTTATCTACTAAAGCTAAAGTTCAATAACCTTCTCTCTATTCTTCAAGTTATCTTCCAAAAATTTGTCTTATAAAATTCTATGGTTATAGCCTAATCATGGTAGGTATAAGGAATCATAATAATCCTAGGTATTCTTAAGGTAAATTTGAATATATTCACTATAATCAACATTATATTAATAACTTGATTGATTGTTTTTACAAACAAACGATACAAGATCTTTTATTAATACTTCATTGATATGAGAGGAGTCATTTGTCTACCAAAGAGAGTAACAAATGGTGAGATTTTTCATGAAGGAATAGGAAATCATTACATGAATGCATAGCATCATGATGGAAGGAATTTATTAACAACAGAGGGTTAAAACGAAAGGAGATTTTTATTAGAGGTTGGTTACAAGTTTTGAGAATTTCGGAATATTAGGAAATATGTCATCACTAACCAAAAACTTTTTGGTTTAGTGGTTACAACTTTCTGTTCAGGGGAATTGAGTGAAAATACATCGTTTGAGATGTATTGTATCGAGAAATTTGGAGCGTCAGGAAATAGAGAATTTGGAAATATTTGGTATTGAGGAATATGAAGTATAAGGTGACGGAGAATTTGGCTCAACGTTCTTCTACGGCATCTCTTGGCTTGAACTTCGTCCAACTTCGAATGCTGCTTGACCACCAATCAAATCTTCATATGACTCGGTAGCTCTTCTGAGTTTTTGACGTAAAGGTGAAAAAATAAAATAGGTGACGATGGAAGTGATCTTCTGATTGAGTTCTATATTAGGTTGGTATTTTATTATTTGTACGTAAGGATCTTCATTATTCGGAGAATTTTTATTTATAGATGAGGTATTAATATTATGGATATTTGTTTTGACATTCACGGGCGTTCATGAAGACATGCTACAGTAGTAACCCAAGAATAATATTTTATGAGTATTTTGTATTGTTAAAGATATAACAATACAGATGAATTAACAATTGTATATGAATAACTATTAAGCACGTATGATAATCTCAACAGATAAAGTATGGAGCATGACAGTCAGCAGACACGGAGGGCATAAAATATTATGGTGTAAAATCATTATTTTGAAAATGAAGTTATAGTTTTAATTTTTGAAAACATTTAATTCTCTATAACTGTATCTCTGATACCAATCTGTAACACCCCCAAAATTTAAGTTTGTCGCAGCGGAAAATTAATTTGGGTGTTACGGTGAGGATCGAAGTTTTAACCACATAAAATGGTTTAAAAGAACATTTTGAAAGTCATTTGTCATTTAAATAATAATTTTGTTAAAATATGAACCATTTGATTTAAAATCTTATGAAAAGATATAAAGGAATGTAAAAATGACAAATTTGATTTTTACACAATTTTAATTTATCAGAGTAATAAATGCCCACTCCGTGTCTTGTCCTGCTCCGTTAAATTACCTGAGATACACATGCTTAAAAGTGTCAACGCAAAGGTTGGTGAGTTCATAGAGTTTTAGGAAAAACCCTTTATTTTGTTAGATTTCAGGAATATTTGGTATTGTTAAAATACAAACAGAAATGAAACAATTATCGAATATATTCACAAATAAATCATATAAATATTCAATCACATTCAATAAAGAATCAATAATCTTAACATGAGCTGGAAACTCATGATACTAAATCAATCAGATATACAATTCACATATGGGCGAACCTATACAGCTGTATCTAAATATATATGTTGAATACATATATATATACTATTCCTTTATAGATATTGCACCAAGCCTCATGACACCAAAGCTTAACCAAAAGGGGGTGTTCTATCAAATCAATGACAGATTTTGCCCTCTATTCGTAGGTGATTTGCCAATTCCTACATGTCTACGAATATAGTGTATCACGACTAATGCGGCTAACCAATTGCAATTGGCATTCCGTCAAGCATTAGTGGGACAGGGGGTCAATCCTTAACAGGTTTCGAATTCATGTGGTTAATGGCTCATGATTGAGGGGCTTCATGGCGATAGCTAACTTAGGCAATATCAAGGACCTATGGGCTCATTTAGCATAACATCAAGAAATCAAGTATCGTATCACAGTAACCAATTTGAAAACAGTATCATTTGAGTATCAGAAATTCAGTTTGAAAATAGTATCACTTGAGTATCATAAATTCAGTTTGAAAATATCATCATTTGAGTATCAGAAATTCAGTTTGAAAGTATCATCATTTGAGTATCAGAAATTCAGTTTGAAAATATTATCGCTTGAGTATCAGAAATTCAGTTTGAAAATAGTATCATTGGAGTATCAGAAATTCAGTTTGAATATATCGCCAGTAACACATTTATATCACATATCACAATAATCGAATTGGAAATATTTTCATATGAATATCAATATTTCAGTCAAATAATTCATCAATATAGATTTTTCACATACCACAATAATCACATTGGAAACATTGATATATTATAAATCACAAATTATATTATTTTAATATCAATTAGGAAATTGATTTGAATCATATATTTTATTTTATTTCATATACTTATCAAGTTATCAAAGTATATGTAACCATGTATCTCCCCCAAATGAGATAAAAACAATTATTTGAAATGGGGCTATGACTCACCTGGATTGATTTGGAAATGATGAAAAGGAAAGTAGAACGAGATTTATGGAAACGATTATAGAAACGTCTTTGATACAGAACCTGATAAATAAATTTATCAGAGAATATAACAAAATACTATTTGGTAAATACGAACGAATAACGAATAAACATTATTCGTTATGACGAATAGATGATGTGAAGTGAAATTATTATTATGTCATGCATGATATGTTAAAATACTTTATTTAAAATATCCATCGTAGTTTTACCTTTTTAAATCGTAAGTAAAAATATTAACTTTTTAAATATCGTTATATATATAATTAAAGTAAAAATAAATAATATATATATAAAACATAATAAAATGCATATGACGTGATGGTTGCCGAAAAACAGAAAATAAAATAAGAATGTCAAATAGATTATGTGTAGTCCTTGTCCTTTTCCAATTTTACAATTTTTATACTAACGAAGTTAGCGTTACACCGTTAGTCCTGTTTATATATAATTTACAATTATAGTCCACAACATGTCCAATATTACAATCTAAGCTTGGAAATTAATAATAAATCATTTTCTACCTTAATAATTCTATTTTTACAGTTTTAGTCCTTAGTTTTCACAGTTTTCAATATTAGTCCTTCTAGGTGTCGTCGCGTTACATTTTTAGTCCAAATGTTCAAAAATTATGGGAAAAATTATCTTAAAATTTCTGGAGCTTATTGAAGCTAATTAAAACTTATTTCAACTGCTTATTTACAAAAATAGCTTATTTTTCAATAATTGGGCTTTAACGAGCAAATTTAAAGGCCCGTTAACGTTTTAAAATCCGTGAGCGTTGAGACAAGTTGGGCTTATCCCTAGACTCATTTTTAATGTTATAAAATCATATCAAAATAGCTTTTTGGTCCAGCTTATACGGATTGCTTATTTTCAGCTTATTGGGCTTTTCAGTCCATTAAGCCTTATAAATAGTTTTTGAAAAATGAGTTTTTGTGGTTTACTTTGGCCAATTTAAAGGGTCTAAACGAGCTTATTATTAAAAAGTATAAACACGAAACTTGTAGCTTGTAGCAAGTAGAAATAGGTCGTGTAAAAATATTGGGTGGTTATTAAGTCGGATTGAGTTTTAAAGGGTCATTTTGGTCGCGATCTGAACCAGTTTTCTAGGTAAAAAGACTTAAAAATTTTCTAAGTGTTTTTGGTATATACGAGTTTTGCAATTTACTTTGGTCGATTTAGAGTGTCGAGACGTGGTTATTTTTACATGTTATTTATACGAAAGTTGTAGCTAGCCATGGTGTCTATTAGATGGTGTAAAAATATGACATGCTATTTACGCTAAATTGTGAGATAAAAGACGGTTTTATAAGTGACTTGGACAGATTTTTTATTAGTAAAAGACTTGGTTAATTTTTATGGTTTTTGCAACATTTTTATACATTTGATATATAGTTCAAAATGAGTTTGTGTGATGCATGTAACGTAAGAATAAACATGAAACAAGTGTGCTACGTGACTCCTAGGCCTTCCAAGATAGAGGCTAGTCACGTTGGTGTTGCTAAAATTATATATACGTACATAAAATTTATATATGAAACTATATGTGATCGAACAAAATAAATATGATGCATGACATAAATTTAACGTGTAACATAGATTGAAAAAGGATGTAAACGACTTACAAACATCTTAGAGATGGTAAAGAAGTCGGGTGAATTAGAATGAAACACAAGAATTTATCACGTTCGAAATATAACCCAAACGTTATATATATAAATCAAACCCGATATTCCCTTTCTTGTTTCCAACCAATCTAGAAATCGACTTCTGTGTTGTAAGAATAATTTTTAGAAAGAATGGAATATGTGAAAAAAGTTTGAGAAGGAAATGAAGCAAGTAAATGCATGAATCGTTCATATGGTACTAATATATCACATGTATATATGATACATTTCAAGAGAACCATATGAATCTTTCAATGTCAGTGCATACTAGGCTTCAAGGACAGATTATATGAATATTTTATGGGATGTGAGAGCATGAAACATGGGATATGTTTGGTGATTCATATTTGTATGTCGACATCTTATATATTACTCACACGATTTACATAATCTAGTACTACTTGATTATAGTTGATCATCATTAATATTTAAACATGAAAACATGTTAGAAATAGTATTAGGATCATTTAGAAACAAACCGGGATTAAAACGGTTAAGTTTTGAATAATATATAAATCGATTGGGTTGAATTTTGGCCAAACACTTTGCCTCTATTAAACGTATCAAACGTTCGTCTTAGAAGCTAATATTTTGCGTCCTAATTCTTTGGTGGGTAGAATATTAGGAGGTACAAAAATATGGACATGTTGTATTTAGGAATCGAAAAATACAGAGTCAATTTGGAGGTGAACTGCTCGAATGAAAACTGAAATTTTTAAAAGGAAGTTGGGCTGCTTACTGCTGTGAATAGTAACGAAGGGATGGTTGGGCTGAAATTCTATTAAGGCCCATTTGGTGTTATAATTAAGTTTAGTTAGTTTTTAATTAGTATTAAGTTAGGATTAGATGAATATTTATTTTATTAATTGTGCCGTGAACTTGTTTTGTCGTTTGACGAATTTTGCAATATCGTAATCGTGACCATTTTAATATACAAAGAAAAATTTTAAATTTCCCCGTAAAAATGGTGATTACAATAATGACAGAGATTATTTATTTAATTAACCGAAGTTAATTATCCAAATTTTTGCGAAGTTTTACAATATGTGTTTGTTTACTTTTAATTACTTGTTGTTGCTTATTAAGTCTGATATTACTTGATTCCAGTTATTTAGTTGTATTTTATTTGATTGGATTGAGTTTGATATGTTCTAGTGCATTACTGTTTCATATCTCATCATATTGGATCTGAGGTGTTTGTGGCTTCTGAGTTGTTTTACATCTGAGACTTGTGCTTTTGTTTGGATTTAAGACTGATTGGATCTATATTGGTACTGAGATTGATGGTTTGGATTGGTGTGCTCACTTAGTTTACTTCATATAATCCAAAACTGTTTTATTCAAGGGTGTTTGGTTCCGTTATAGTTGTTATCTGTGATACTGTGGTGTTTAAGTATTTGCGACATGATTTTCTGGTTCATTTAATCTTGTTAGATCATAACCTTAACTTAGATTGTGGATTAGATTATTGTTTGCATCTATTTGATCAAATCTGTTCCACACTGCTTATATTTCGTCATATCTGCAACTGTGAGTTTTTGATATTCTGAGTTGATCTACATGTTTCTCTAGCTTTAAATATAGATTAGTAAGTTAGTGAGATTATTAGTTTGATTGCTTAAGCTTCATTATTGCAACAGTTAGTATAACTGCTCAAATTCAAGGGTGTTTGGTTCAAGTAGGTTTGCTGAGATTGCTTTCGTTTCAGATAGTATAAGTAGTTTAGTCTCACTACTTGGCATAAATTTAGAGTAGTAGTAGCATAAACACAGTAGGTTCTTTTACAAAAGTCAAGTTTACCGTCATTACTCTTTCTTGCCCATTCATTTGAGTATCTGATTTTGCATTGTGGGTGTATAGATGTACTTTTAGTCTGCTGATGAGGATTTATTGCGTAGACATGTTCAATTTACATCTAGGAACAATTTTGAATCAGTAAAGTTGGGGTTAGTCAAAGCTTTGATCCAATTCAAAGTCAACTGCTGCTATACGTATGTTCTATTGACAGCTGATCTAGGGTCTTTTAAGGGTTCAATTGAACTCACAAATTAAGGCTTGTTGCATTTTTTGGTACCCTGTAGTATAGGTTTTCCATAATTGTCTTAGGTTTAGTTTAATTAGCTTATTAGGCGCCTTATATTTAAGCTGTAAGTTGAGTTAGTAGAACATAGTTGCTGATTTCTAATAATAGGCCTGCTAGTATGTTTCTGTTTGAAATTTTGGATTTGTGGGTCATTTAAGTTCCTTATTGCTTATTGCTGCTATTTTCATTGAACTTTAGCTTCTGGCTTATTCATTTTGGCTACTGCTTTTCATATTGCTTATTCACTTTGAGCTTATTGAACCTGTTTGCTTTTGTATGGTGTTTCTGTGAATCATTTGGCCTTAATTCTGTTCATTTAAGCTCATTTTAGTCTCAAAAGTCATTGTTCAAAGTCTGGTCAACTCTGGAAAAGGAGTGCTTATTAATAAGCACTCCAAATAAGCAGTTTTCAAGCTATTAAGCACTTTTCTAGCTTATTTTTCTTTCAAAATTTTTTCCCATGTTTATTTTAATATTTTAGATTTTCTATAATTTTTTCAAATTTTTCTGAGTTCATTTACTATTTTTCTTATTTTATTTTCATTTTTAATCATTTTTAAATACATTTTAATTACTAAAAAATCCAAAAAAATCAGAAAAAGCCAAGAAAAATCCAAAAATATTTTAGAAAATTATTTTTAGTTATTTTAGAATTTTAGAAATTTATTTTGCATTTTTCCCATTTATTTTGAATTTATTTTGAATTTTTAATTAGTTTTAATACTTTTTAATTCCTAAAAATTACATAAAAAGCCAAAAAAATTAGTTTTTAGTTTTAAAATTACTTTTTAGTTATTTTATAATTTTCAAAATTTATTTTTCATTTTTCCCACTTTATTTTCATTTTCTTTTAATTTTTAATTAGTAAAATTAGTTTTTAATTCAAAAAATAGATAAATAAAATTAGTTTTTAACTTTTCAAAATTATTTCCAAGTCCGTAGGAGTCGTGTAGCTTAAAAGTCGCGTTTTATTTCGTACGTTTACGTTTATTTTCCGTTTTAGCTTACGTTTTCGATTTTACGTTACGTTTCTAGTTGCCTTACTTGAATTACGTGCTTAGTTGGTTATTTGTGCTTCATTTACTTATTCATTAGTATAATCTCATTCAAAATCACTTTTTACCACTTTCACGACACGTTTCACGAATCGGGAATTCGAAATTCCATTCATCCTTCACACGGACTACGACCTCGGGTTATCCGTATTTCTTTGCGGATCTCTTGAGTAATACTATACTATATATATAACTTGATTTTCATTCATCAAGGGGTTTATATAGTTTCATTGTCAACATTATCATTATATGTTCTATTTCTACAAATAGTTACTTTTTCTTCAAATTATGGTTCTACATTCATTTCTTTGGCGGAACAGGACCTTCTAATGGAGACTTGAGTCTTGCAAGCAACTTTCGATTGAAGAATAAATGAATAATACAAGAGAAGACGAGAAACTTAGAGAGTAGTGGAAAACAAAAATGTCGATAGGATAAAATGAGAAGAAAAGTAAAATAAAAAGGGGTGAGAAGAAATCACAACCACACATTTCAGATGCATCTACAAAAATAGATGCATTTCCCCTTAAAATCTCACACTTATTTAAAATGTGTGGTTATAAATACTTCTTATTCTTCTCATTTTAATTTTTCTTTTTATTGGATCTCTTCCCAAGGTCGATTTACTAACGCAAATGGTTAAATTTAAATGGTTATTGATAACAGTCTTTTTAACTACATTTTAAATAGGTTTTATTAATTTGCTTTTTCAATGCAGAATATATCTACTATCTATATAAAACAAGGTTTTCTTAGCTAATCTCTTCTCCAAAATTCTTCTAAACCTGCCACATGGTATTTCCCCCTATCCAACGGTCCAGGTTAATTTCATTTGTCAAACAAGTCAATGGAAGCATTAATTGTGCGGGATACCTATTCCCCTTTTCATTTTTACAATTGATAACAAAAAAACACACACATCTCTCTCATTCATCCCACCTTCAAACATAAACCCTAATAAAAATAGTGACAATCAAAACCGGATCTCACCAACAATCATTATCCAGATCAAAACAAATTAAATCACCAGAAAGATCCATAAAAAACACAACATCAAAATGATTTGATCACAACCAATCTATAGCCGATCCAAAAAACACAAACACGATCTCAATTTCACTTTTTTTCATCTTCTGGATGAAATCGAATAGTCATTTGATTTTATATTCACGTATCTGAATCTTCGATTCAATCGGGTATACTCTGAATTTCATTATTTTTTGACTTACGTTAATTTATAAAATCGATTTAGCTTTGCTATTTTATCATTGTATAGTAACTGAATGTTTTTTGTTGTTTGATCTTTTTGTTTTTAATGTTCATGTTTATTTTTTGTTATGAATAATTCCATCCAGTAATTTAGAAATAATCATTTAAAAACTTTATTTCATTTGCAATCAATTAACCATATTTAATTATTAAATTAAATGTTTATTTTCAAAAAGATTCAAAAAAAGACCAATCCATAAATTTTGTAACAAAAAATGCGGAAGTTTTTTGTAAATTGCCTAAATTACAGCTATGATTTAATTTTTCAAAAACTGAAAGATCATTTCCTTAATTGTAGTATAATTTTAATCAAATTTGAATACACTACAAAATCTAATCACATTTGACCAGTGATCACTTTTATGTTTTTTTGAGTAGTATCTCAATGAATCTCATAAGGAGATGTTTAGTGAAGAACATTCTTCTAATGCAACTTTTGGAACATTACAGAGCTCATGAGTATTTTGCAACTGAAATTTAACTGTATCATATGGTTGTCATTGCAGTTAAAGATGCTATCTTGCAGCTGAGCGAGTCATGTCTGAGAAAAAGCTTCTGGTGTCATTTTTTGTTGGTGTTAATTGAAAGACCTCCAGGTTTAGGCGAAAACAATGTTTATCTAAAGTTTAAACATTATTGAACGTATGATTATGTATTTGCTAATATGGTAATATTTGTTCTTACTATGCGATCCATCAAGCAAATGGATCTCATTAATTAATAGTAATTTGTTCTTGCTTCTCTCAAAAAATGTCATTATTTATCTTTTTTCACTGATTCGTGTTTAGTTTGTGTTTAATTTAAGGTGTTTTGATTAAAAATTGGCTGGAAAAAATTAGGCGTTTTGATTAATTTATTGTTCTGACCTACCAAGTTATGTACAATATTAAACATTGAAACTGTATTTTTTTTTCCAGGTAATAGGCCAATATTGGAGCACATTTTTGCAGCAGAAAGCTTCAAAACCGTTGATGAGTGATTTCGAATAGGTAGTCATAGTTTTTTCTTTTCTTTTCCAGTGAGTTTTGTGTTTGGTTGATTCATTAGGATCATGTGCAAATTCATGTGTTTATATGGCTTATTTGGAGCAGTACATAAATAAATATCATATGTGCCATTGATTCTGGTTTGTGTGTGACAATTTATCGTCGTTAATGCAATCTGTTGGTGTGAGCAAAAAAGTATTCCAAATGATGGATTATGATGTTTATAAGCAGTGGATTAATTTTTATATAAGAATGTTTATAATGATAGTTTAATCAAGTTCCATGTTTCTGTTTTCAGATTTGACAAAGGAATAACCGAGTTTGCTTAAGAAAAATCCCAAAGGTGCTATTCAAGTGAAAACCAGGTCAGTGGTTTACTAAAGTGTCTGATAAGGAAACATCTTGGAAATAGAACAACTGACGTAACTAACAATCTTAAATTAGGAATGGTGGTTTGGTCAACTGGTATTGGAACTCGTCCGGTTATTATGGATTTCATGAAGCAAACACAGGTTCCAATTTCAATCATTTTCAGTAAACACATCATGTTATAGTATAATTTGTTAACAATAACTAATTTTATGTTTTAGTTTAAAGGGAAACAGACGATTTATGGTAACCGATCTATGGCTTAGAGTAGAAGGATTATCGAATGTGTATGCTCTTGGTGATTGTGCTACCATATATCAACGCAGAGTAATGGTATGTTTATACTTTTGAGTTTTAAAGCGGCTTTTAAAAAGTTTCGTTATGAAAATTCTGATATCTTAATTATAATTAAAATACAGGTTGATATCTCAGCAATATTTAGCAAAGCAGACAAGAACAATAATGGAAAGCAGATTAACGATATAATAGAGAGGTATCCTCAAATTGCGTTCCACTTGAAGAGTAAAAAGCTCAAGAACTTTGTCCAGTAGTAAGCAATCCCTAACACCTTATGGATTACTTAGCTTTGTTGAGGCCAGTTGTTGTTTGCTTAATAGGATTATTTTTTGGCACTTAATGGTGTACCAAACACCCTGTTAGATTTTTTTAAATAACATTAATATGAACTTATATGGTAAGTTTTAACTTTGTATCCAAACCAAACCCGTAGACATACCTATAACTATCATAAGAAAGATGTAAATTACGTCACTAATAAAGTTAAAAGATGTCCATAACCTGTCAAATTAAGATCATGGCCTGTTTAATTAGAAAATATTTTGAAGCTGGCAATAGTATGTATAGTGGGAGCAATAGGTTATATAGGTGTTATTTAAAAGGTATTTAAAACTAGGCAATATGTTGTATATTTGGAGCAATAGAAATGGCCGTAGTTGATTAATCCTATGCTATTTATGCTTTCCCTTAATCATCTAAATACATTAAGATATGTCTTAGGTTGCGTTATTCATATTTGTGTTAATCTGTTCATTGACATATCTGAGATAATAAATGTTGCCCATTGATAAGAAGACTACCTAGAGGAGCAAAACTTTAGTGATTGATATTGAGCGATGGAAAAAAGTATTTGCTTCATGTGACATTATTTCTAACTAAGTAAGATAGTTTAACAATATAGATTTCATTTTTTGTTAATTTGACAGGCTGTTGCATGCACTGATGGCATGATCAGTTGTATATTGCTGGCATGTAAAACTGAAACAGAAGTGTGATTTGTCTTTCAAATTGATTGCTATAGTTGTAGTTAAAGCCTCTTATTCTTTGGTTTGCTGTTAGAGGTTGTGACAAATCCTTTCTTTTGTTTATATTAGAGGATGCAAGAAAGAAGTTGCAGTAGCGCAAAGACTACACAAGCCGGATACTCAACGCAACTTTGGCTATAAATAACAACGTACTCGTCGAAATGGAGATGCCAAATGCTTGCTTGGCAACATTACCCACGGTATGATTTTGATTGTTTGATTTTTCTCACATTTACGTTAATATGCCTACTATTATAAAAATAGCTATCCCTTTTCTGTTCGGAACTACCCAAAATGGCACCCGCTGATTGCGCCAAATTGACTCAGTTTGACATATCATTGTTATTGCCTACCTGATAATGTAGGTCACAAGGGATCGAACATTGCGAACTAGGGACTAGGTTATGTATTCTTTCCTGATTAATCATTACTAGATTTTGATTCACAAGATCACTTTGTTAAGAGATTTCAAACTTTAGATTAAGAGTTAACTATTTCTTTATATTCATTTGGGACCATGAAAAGCATAAAGTAATATGACTGTCACATTTGCTTGATTACATGCTACACAAATTATTAACACTACTACATATAATAATAATAGTAGCAATTTGTTCTTATAAGCTATAATGTTTATAAGTTTGTTAAATATTTTTTGAAGACCCATGTATGGTCTCTTGCAATTATAAACCATGATGGTTGAAAAAATTAATAACTTAAATGTATATGCAATTAATGTTAAACACATTACATCAAACACCTCATTCTATTTTGTTGTGGTGTTAATAGGGTTACAAGGAGAAGCTTGTGGACATTAGGGAAGATAATATTACGTAAAAGACTAGCTGGGAAACTGCCAGGCGACACCACTTTTATTTTGAAGTCGTTGTGGCAATCACATACCAAATGACCGTATGCTACGGTGAGCTAAAATTTTCAACTTTTGACTTATTAGAATCCAAATAAACCATTTAAAGGTAAATTGAATGAAATTGTCATCTCTAAGTTACTAAAGCTGCATTCTTAGACAGTATCATTAGAAAATCTAAATTTTATCCTTATACATGTTAATGTAATACTTATGGCATGCTGATAGAATTTATGAACTTAAAGAACAAGTGTTGCTTTCTTAAGTTTCTATTCCTCTTATCGATGAAGTTATGTTATTATCTTAAAAAATGTTTTCAGTGATATTTGTTTTATGTTTGTTTGCAGGTTGTATTCAAAAGTAAGTTCCAGAAGAAGAAAAAAAAGTATTGGTTTGTAATCATGTTCTCTGAAAAAATAAAGGTTATACTTAATTTTTTGTTAAACCATTAGATTGCTAACTCTTATTACCTTCCAAAAAAAAAAACTCTTATTGCTTACAAATTGGTTAGAGTATTTTGAAGGCATAAACAAGTTTGTAATTCAATACCATATAGTCTTTATAGTTTTAAAATTAAATTTTGTAATGTTAATAATCACAGATAGTATGTCGAGGCCTGAGGTTGTTTGGGAGAAAACATGGAAGCTTTTAGCCGAAGATGTGGAACAAATAGAAAGGAAAAAAAGAAACCATCCATGTATTAAATAAAATTACTTTTCATGTAACAGATATTTCATTTTGGTATAACAATCTACTTAATCTAAATTCAAAATTATTCTCCTTTTACAGGTCTTCAACTAACAGATGAACAACGGTATAATATATGTTTAGCATATATTGAGCATAAGCTACTTAGGAGTTCAAGAAGTCTCAAGTATATATCGTCAACATGCCTTATCCAACAACATGAAACCCTTCGCATATGATGCCAATGCTGAACTAATCAATGAATATGGTGCACAAGAATACAAAGTAGCATATGATTTGTTTCATCAACGCAACATTAGTCTCGATGACGAATAAGTTTCTTTATGTTTGATGTTCTTTTAATTTTTATTATCAAAACTTTGGTTGTCTTTCGTACGTTTAACTATTGTCTATTATAAATGTCTTATAATAATTTGGCATGTTCGCATTTTTTCAAGCCATGGTTGTTAATTTTTTAACGGTACTATAAAGCAATGGGATCCGATAATACAATAAACATTTGATGTATGAATTTTGATTATGAAACGTTATACAACATTACGCCGAAATTTTATATTATATGCAATTAACATCGTACTAAATGATATACAAGAAAAAAGTTTGTTGCAATCTACATTGTTAATGTATTATAAAAACATTTGTACTATCTTTATTTTCTTTAAAAAAAATTCTTAAAACTATCCGGCCATCGGCCGGGCATGGAAGCTAGTACTTAATGTATTGGGCTTAACTTTCAGGCTTAAAAAGTAGAATCAAAACACGCCAAACAAATTTCAATTATTTAACATTTATCAGCTAACTGAGGCCTTAGATAATCGGATCTCTTAAGATGGCGACCAAGAAAACATGTGTCTCACTATACATATATAAAAAGTCGTAGAAAATCGGGGGCTTTCGAAAATTGAGGGCCTAGCTATACATGTTTTACCCTTGAGCCACCCATGATGTGTACATGAATAAAGGGGATCTATCTATACAATTATAACAATCGAATATGAATGTGAGGAATGCCTCGTTGTCTCTTATGTTCTATCTACTCCAACCCGAAAAGCAAAAACAAAGAAGCAGTTTTTGGTTACATGGTGCACAAACATTTAATGAAAAACCTGAGGCGATGCATAATACTCGCTTTCTTTAAATACAGGTCTTAAATCTTCTTTGCACATAAAGTCCGTAGGGAAAGAAACAAGATGCCCCCTCACGCCCTCTAATCTAGCTGTAGGATCCGTACCTTTGGCATTTCCATCTTGATATGATTCCAGCTTCTTTGGAGCTATTCCTAGGTCGATGGTAGTATGTCCTAGTTTTCCCTTCATTTCAATCATGCATTGCCTCAAAGACGCTCTGTGTATTTGTTTTCAAATGCTCGTAAATAGACAGAATCTTAAACCATGATAAAGACTAATAAACGAAAAGTTAGAGGTGGCAAAATGGACGAGTCAGATTCATGTAGATCATAATGGGTCAAAATGTATTTTTTTTTCTGCATGTCAAAACATGTCAGGAGAAAACTGTACCGGGAATGTATAAGATCATTAGGGATGCAGGAGAAAACATCTTGGTATATCATGGTATTTGTCTGTCAATTGTAAAGTGTATGCATAATATTAGAGTCAGAGATGTATCAAGAAAAAATTGGCAAGGACGTCAATCGATAATTTTGGTCGTTACCTTTGCAGTTTCCATCCATATGTCTTTGTAGGTAGAATCAATCACCGGGTCTGCTACTTTGTTAATCTAGAAAAAAGGGTATACGCATAAGATAATTTTACTATACTATGAATTAATATCATATATAAACAAATACTTATAAACAACCTCACTACTATGAAGCCCCAGGTGCTCAGACCATAGTGAAAGACGCAGACTCAAGGCAAATTTTCCAGCCTTCCATGGGTTGCCTCCCATATACGAGTCAACAAATTCTTTATCTTCAATAAGTACTCCAATCTGCACAAGTGGCCATTATATCAGTAAAAAAAAACCAACAAAAAGGGTAATAAATAAAGAATCAACTCATCAAGAGCAAAAAAGATAAATAAACTAAAAATTACCTCGGAGTCACGTAATCCAAGTAAACTCCTGTCATTGATGTTAGCTGATCCAACCAAGGCTGTGTTATCATCTACTATCATAATTTTGCTATGCACATATACCTGCAGTAGGAGATCTTATATAAATAGAAACATAAAGTATTCATGTTGATGACTTCAGTTTGGCTAAATTATAAAAATTGAATGTAGTGTACTACTATAACTTATAAGTAATGGTTTGAAATGATACCTGACTGGAGGCCATAAGACCATCATCAGAAATTCTACCATAAGCCCGGAGACCGTAGAAAGATATGTAATCATGAACTTTTGGACCAAGACTATCAGATAAATTATGCAATATAGAATTGGGTCCTCTTGATATTGTTCTATATTGCCAGTGCATAATAGCTCTTACAGATGCTGCACCACCATCATCTAGTCCACCTTGGAATCCAGGTAATAACGGTATAACAATGATGACCTTAAAACACTGGTTTTCTTGATATGCCCGCATAATACGCCTGTATAAAGATTCCAATACACGGTTTCGTATGATCTCATCTCCTGCAAGACCCGAGATGAAAAATTGGTTCTGGCCACAAATTTCATGTAGACACAGAAAGGTCAGCAAACTATAAAACTTTTTTACAATCTTTTAATATATGAGCTTATGAAATACCTCAATGTAAACCAAGTGTTCTGCTTTCTCAATAAGGGAAAAGTAAGCATTGTGAATGCTGTCTTCAACTTGACTTGTTCCAGCTGACCACAGACTCACACTCCTTATAATCTAAGAATATAAAATCTCAATAATATGCAAATAAAAACATGAAATTTTGGGCATTCAGAAAATATATAGCTGACCTGGCAGCGACACATGACATGTGGACCAACTTGTCCAGATTCATCTGCAGAACCAACCAAGTTACCTCGCTCTTGAGTCTCCCACCACTCCTTATCACAAGATTTAATAGACTTCCCGTGCTTATGATTTGAGGCATCTTGGTCATCTACAAAGCCTCTCATTGGCATATCGGGACTTGAAGGTTCAATCTTGGATTTTTTGAAAGAGAAAGGAGCACGTGGCGGTTTGCTTGACTGACCATAAGTATTGTGAGATTTTCCTGACCCGTTATGCTTATGTCCTTTAGGAGATTCCATTAGATCAGCTTCTTGAGGGATTAACAGCGGGATTTCTTGAAATGCGGATAAGGAGGGAAAAGAATCTTGTCTGTTGATTAGCTGTTGTACTTCTGAACTTTCAGGTTTTCCATCTTCTTGTTCTTTACTGCTGCCCATGTAATGTGGGATAACCATATGCTGTTGTGGCATAAGTAGTGGAATTGTTTGTTCATTCGGAGCTTTGCTTCTCTGTAACAAGTACAAGTTATAACCAATTTAGATCACAAGAATAGTACTACAAAATTCAACGAAAAAGAAGATGAATAATTGAATACCTTTGCATAATTCCAACGTTGAACAAAGTGTCTAGCAATATCACGACACGGTGGTCCCCACAAGGCACAATGGACATCGTGCCATGGCATACGAGGATATTTTTCACGATTGAGTTCATCTTTCATAGTATCCTCCCATGAATTAGGTTCTGATTCCCTAGGATTATAGTAGTCTTTACCAGGCCATATAATAGCAGGGTGATCACCAACTTTGTGCTCATACGAGTCATAACGACCAAAGCAAAGATCTAGTCCACCAATAAAGCAAACTTCATAATCGAAAATCACCAATTTCTCATGATGAGACCTAATGTTACATTAAGTACAAAATTATTTTTAAGCATAAGCAGAAACAAAAAATGAAACAACAAAAGAATGTCGAGTGCTTACCAAAGATAGACACCACTAGAGAAATGGTCTGGGTACCGTAAAACTCTGATATTCTCATGAAGTGCCGCCAGTTTTTTCTTACTATAAAAGCTATTGATTTTAAGCGCAAGAGCAAGCTCTTTGTACATAAGAATATAAATCTGCATTCAAAAAATGTAACAGGACAACATGTCATGAAATTATCTTTTATCTAAAGTTTGTATAAGCCATATGTCATTACTCTTGAACAATACCTTATAATAGTTCCCATTCTTGTTTTATTAATTTGTACTAGGAAATCGAAAATATGAATAATTACAAGATAGAGTCAAGGGAAGTCAAACATTATGTTTGTATAAAGTCAAACCATGATTCTAAATAGCAATAATAACTTTTTAACTAAAAGAAGCAGCCTACCTGAACACCCTGCTTGGCTTTTGCCTCCAGTAAAGCATCAAGTCGAGATGATGCATTGGCATGAAAAGGCCGGCGCAGATATAGATCCGGGCACAACCACCAGCCACACATAAATATCTGCATGAAAAGTTTAAGTAAACTGACTGGTGGTAATTAATCATTAATCAAAGCTAACACAACAAGCAAATAACCTCTGATTTTGCATCTTCAATTGCTAAAGCAATTGCATCAAAAGCTGCACGACCATCAACAAACCACTGAGCCTCACTATCATCATCTTCCAGACCTCTTGGTGGAGCATAAGATCCAAACCGATGAGGATGACACCAACCCTCAGGAGGCCGAAGCCCAGCATCGTTAATTGCAGAAACCCATGTTCTTACTTTAGCTTTAGTTCTACTTCTTATTCTTATTCTTCTGTTTCCACTTGCTACCTAAACACATTTCAATATAAAAGATTAATTCCATTTATCTGCTATATCACCCTGGTAGCTGGTTAATCTGTGCTACGTAGCAGCATAACACTTGCCTCAAATGAATGCCTTAGGGGGTTACGTTCATTGATCTCATTCGCTAATGCCACTCTACCTAATCCATTGCCATGTGGCGAAGGTAGAACATCAAAAACAATAATATCTAACGGCTCCTTGTCAAATGGATCTTTTAGTAAAGCCAAGAATCCAGGCTTCAAAACAGCCCAAACCTGCAAACAGACTTCATATGAAAATCCACATCAGTCAACAAGTGCCATGCCACCAGCAAATATAAGCGAAAATACCTGTTGCCAGTTGTCATTACAGCAATTTAGCCATTGACAAGCGGAACAAAGTCTACTGTCGTTGTTGCCTGGTATTTTCGGCAAATGTTTCACTAATACATATTCTTCTTTATGTTTAGAACCATATTCTGGACAAAATGATAACTTAGAAGCTTCCATAAACCTGCAAACTTCTCGAGAATTTGCAATGTCTAAGTTCCCGAGAAAATGATTTAAATATCCTTGCATTGCTGTCTTGGCACGATCTGACATGGAATGTTGTCTACCAAGTGGCGGTCGGATCATTGGCAGTGCTGCCCGTGAAGGAACATCTCTGAACAAAAAACCACCTGTAAGAATTATAATCATTATAACAAAAAAAAAATTGATAATTTATCACTTGGTACAATCCTGAATAGATCACACTATTCACCTGTTCTTAACACTCTCATCATTATGGGCTCCGGGTGTGACAACATCATCAGGTTCATCGTCATCTTCATGCACAACTGCTGTGTGATCCATTAGTCCTATGTTGTGAAGCCATTCTTTAACCTTCAAGACGAAAACCAATGATAATGTTAATCTAATTGTTTGCTACATCTTAAATGTAAAATTACCTAATGACAAGTTTAACTTAAACTCACTTGTTCTTGTTTTTCATGAATTTCTTCGATAATGGCTCGTTTCTTCAAAGCAAAATGTAAATAAAATACATGTGAAGCCTTCTTCACTAGTTGCCACTTGAACTGCCATCAACAAATAATTTAGTCAAGTGTCATTAACTAATTATGTTATGTCTTTTTACCGATGCATGCATTTAGAGATAGATTTTTGCTAAACAACATACGAAATTATAACAAGACGGGTAAACCTAAGATATGTTGTGCCAATTAACAAGAGTGCGATACATAGTAGGATCTTCATGTAAGAAAATTTATAAAGAGACCTGATAACTACATATGCACTATGCAGGATATTACTTTACATTAATTCATGTTTCATTAACTTAACAGATTCAGTAGCATACATCAAAATCTAATACAAAACATCACAAATATGAAATATGATACACTATAAGATAAATGTGATCACATTCGTAACGAAAAAATAATATAATGTAATGTAACATTGGACCTGTTTATATTGGAATTCTATAGTATACGTAAGGAGGACGGGGCTAATCATATCACCAGCATCATGACGAGAAACTTGGACGATGGTAGCCTTAGGCAGCTCGTCAAAGATCCAACTAGCCTCAGGCGGGTTATGAAGCGAGAAGAAGGACGACATGGTAGACGGTTCAGATTGCATTTGTACGTAACGTGGTGCACTTCCTCCCTCGGGCATTAATTGTTCAGATGCCATTTATTCATACGATATATATATCAAAACAAACTGATCATAACCGTGATATTAATACATTACGTACGTTTGTTTGTGTATTTTTTTGTTGTTGTTTTAGAATCCAGATCAAAACATGGATTGAATTTGTTTATTTTTTTAAAAATTCTAGGAAAGTGATTGTGAATGTGTTCCGGACCACTTTGTACGTTGTTGTGAAGTGGCTATTCGCCTATTCGATGTCTTCCGAATTTTGTGTATTGGGTCGGGTCAATATAAGATGGATTATGGGTTTTCTTTTTGGGTTCTCCATTTTATATTTTGAAACCAACATTCAAAGATTAATCTCGATGCTAGCTGCGATGTTTAGGGGACAAATTTTTTCGTAGACAGTGACATGTATAAGATGCAATCAAATTATATTGATGCTCCTTTTGGGTACGACACGTGTGATATATTCATTACCGACACTTTGAATCAGATGCGTAAGTTGTGTACGTTACTGTTTTATGGTCGTTCAAACTGCTTGATGTAGGTACAATCCGATAATTGAACTGAAACTGACACTTTAAGTTAACTTTTATCAATGGAAAGTGTTTAAGTAAATTCCTGCGGAAGGTACGGATGCCACTAAAGGTCCCTTTATGTAGCGTCCAAGGTCTTCGGTATCTGCAATGACACCAAAAACGCGTTAGCCTCGCCCCGGGTATTATCTCAGGACCAAGCTCCGGCGTGAGAGTAAGTGGTGGGTTCGGTTATAAATGTATGTGTGTTTTTAGACAAAAGAATCTTAAATGCATGTGAATAAATGAGTTCTATTTATACTACTCCAAAACTGTACATGTCTACTGTTCCAACACTGTGCGTGGTACAAATAGGTTACTATTCCTGACATCTAGGGTATGTTCTGACAAGCCACCCTAATGTTAGGGTGTCAGATGGATTTACCACGTGCTCGACATAATCCCAGGAATTAAGGGATTGACGGACGGAGCTGTCTAGTGTGTCCGGTGATATTCCGGACAGTGAATCCGTCCGGACACATGACCGGACGGTCACATACACGAACAGAAAGCATCTCATTAAAATGCCCATATTAACTTTTTCACATGAACGGTATTCATAGGATTTGAGTTCGTGTGACGACAAAAGTTTTAAAACTTGGTTTTGACCCAGCTGAGTTGCCAGATGGCCGGTTCAACAGGTATAACCGTCAAATCAAATCGGTTTTATGCAACAAAAGTTAGATGAGTAGCTTGTTGTCTAAACAACTCTTAAACCTAAAAATTTATTTCAAACGTATCTCAAAACCGTCCAAACAACTTTTAAACATTGAAAATTTAATATCAAACATACAACAAGTTTACCAAATACATAGAATCCAACAAAATTACAAGTGCTCAAATATCAAAATGACTTTGCCAATGTAAACTTATGAAAAAAGCATGAAGTGACTGGATTTATCAACCGCGGTTGACCCTTGTCGACAAAAATCCATCAATTCAATTCTTAAACAAGCAAAAGAGCAGTCACATTTACTCTGAGTCTTAATTCAACTGATTAACAAAATCAGTTGACTCGGTTTTAAAACATTGGTGACGATACTCTCAAAGCTTGCAAGTTAGTCGGTGAACAAATCAAACACTATAAAAAAAGTAAAAAATAAATAAGAGAATTCAATTTTAGTCAAATCGAGGGATTCAATTAACTAATGAAAGGGCTCTGTTTTGAAATCTAGTCTTCTCATTGGTTAATTGAGTTTTCCCGGCCTAAAAAAAATATGGGTGATTTTCGTGTTTTGTGTAATATGGTGAAAAAACACGTGTCAAAAATATGAAAAAGAAAAACTTTGAAAAAAGGCGGAGGGACCATATTGCAAAGTCGTAAAGCTTTAGATACGTACATGAAACGTTGCAATTTGAACCTTGAATCGTGTATTATTTAGTACGAATTCCATCTATAAGTTTCACTTTTTGGGGTGATAGTTTACTTCAGTCACTAAATGTATGTTATATTACTTTCAACTATATTTCATATTATCTTATTTTATAAGTATGAAATGTATATATATTAAGTTTTTAATTTCATACGTCTACGTTTTTAGTTATCTATGTAACGTTTTTCATTTATGATGTAGCATTGAGGTGTCTGGTGAGTGAGGGTATTTTCAAGTGACTGATAAAGGTAGCTTAAATTAACAAAGTTGCGTAGTTTAGTAACTTAATTGAAAAAGAAAAACTTTAGTAACTTAGATTAACAAATTAGCAAAGTTAACCTATTTGTATAATAAACCTTTATAACAAGATTATTTTAAAATTAATAAAAATAAAAATCAACTACTATCAAAGGTTAAAAATAGTTTGATCCCTAATTTGTCCAGTAACAATAGTCCAATACCCTGTTTGGTAACCTATCTATCTAAAAACCCAACAAGAAAACAAGAATAGAAATTTGCATTCAAAAATGAAAATGGTGTTGTTAATTAAACACCCCCTCACCCACATATTACCACCTCAGAGCAAAAGGTGAATCAACTAAAATAATTTAGCCATTTGGCCCTATTGGGTGCAACATCAGCATTCCTACTTTCAACACTCACACATCAAAATATTTCTTCACTCACAACTAAATATAACTTAACTGGTTGAGCCCCACCTACCCAAATTTTTTTCCCTATTTTATAAAGCCAAAATAAACAACTTACCTTTCTTCTTTGATCAAATTGCATAACATCAACACTTCATGAAACACTTAATAAACAGTTTAACAAAAAAACCACCAAAAACAACATCACCACACACTTTCAGATATAACCAACATAAACCCAAATCAAATTCCTCAAACCTAAGAAAACCCAGAAATCTTTTTATATAAATCTCAAAACATTTTTGGTGACAATTCATCAAACACGTGGTATGTGCATGTATAAAACCCACCAAAAGAAGATCTTTATTCATTTTCAGATATAACAAACAAAAATCCAGATCAGAAAACTCAAATCTAACAAAACCCAAAAATCTTTTTATCTGAAAATTAAAACTTTGTAAATTAAACCGTTTCATTCAAACAGTTAAGAAATTAAATTCTGTCAAAAAGTACCGTTGCCTTTTGTCTTATTCATGTCTAGGAATCGGCGAGTTTGTGTTTAGAGAGGGATGGTGGTGTGGTGGCTAATGTTCGTCGGCACCACATAGGTGCCACATCAGATTCGGCGAGCGTGGATGTCACCAAACCGGTAGCTCTCACCTACCTTTTACTCTATTTGTTAACATTAAACGACAGTTTTTTTATTAATTTATGTTTTGTATTATTTATTTATTTATTTTAATAATTTTAACTTGTTCATAGTTGATGTTTAATAATTTTTGTTTCATAATTGGATTTTGCTAAACAATGCCTATTGGACAATGTTTGATACTAATATAAAAAGTAATTTGGACTTTGTTAAATTAAAAATGACATATATTTAAGTTGGTTTTTATGTTCATTTATTGTGTATTAAATAAATAATTACTTTTTAAATATAGAAACAACAGATTGTTTAAAATGGCTTAAACATTATCGAGTGGGCAATGTTTAGCAAAATGTTTGATAGTTTTATAATAAAAATTAAATAATAACGATTAAAAGAAAATTAAAAAAAAAAAAATTGAAAAACATAAGAGGGGTATTAGAATCCGGGTTTGTAATAGGGATAAATTCATAAATGCTTAACCTATTTACAATTTTGACTCATTCTACATAATGCATTTTTTTTATTGTCAAAATGCTTAATTAAGTTTGTATTAGTTGTCATAATGCTTAACAAATGGTTCTTTATTATGCAAAATGACTTAAATACCCTTGGATAAACCACAACAACCAGTTGTTCTACCATAAGCATAATCCAAGCATAATCCATTTTACACAACAACCAGTTGCTTGAGCTTGAACATTATTTGTTAAGGGTACTTAAATGGTTCTTTGTTAAGGGAGCTTGAACAATGTTTTTCATAAGTTTGTATTAGCTGCCAACTCGAGACCAAACCACAATAACCATAATCAAACCTAAACCAAAACTAAATCCAATCCTAACATCAAATCCATACTCGACTTGATGTAAATCCCATCACCACAAGACCATGACCACTCGACTTGATGCAAAACCCATAACCATGACTCACGGCTAAAAACCAAACGACCTAAACACCATGGCCGTGAGTTTAAAACTCACGGCGTGCCCATTAACGTGACCAAAACCACACGACAACAACATGAATAATAAAAATGATACCAAAACCCTCGCGACAAAGATGGATGATGGTGGGTATTACCTTCTTGGACACGGGAATTAATAGATCGACAAAGATGGATGATGGTGGTGGTGATATACGCGGCGGTGGTGATGTATTCTTGGTGCTAGAGGGAGTTACAAGGCGCGTGTGTTATGTAGAAATGACGGGGAGGTTGAGAGGAGTAAGGTGGTGATGGCGGTGAGAGGTGGTGGTCGACGGTGTAAGCTCCGGTGGCCGGAAAGTGGCTGGAAATTATTTGGGGGGGGGGGGGGGGGGTAGCTGCTTTGGAGAGAAGAGGGTAATGAAAAAACAACACTTAATTAAGTTAGTATTTGTAAAAAAAAAAAATAGTAGTAAATGTGTTTTAATAAAGCATATTGACAAATAGCGTAATGAAGCATTACTTCTATGGAGGGGCGGTAGCTGCTTTGGAGAGGAAAAGATAAGAAATGACGAAAGTACCCTTAACAAATAGTATAATGAAAAAAAACACAAACTTAATTAAGCATTTTAATAATAAAAAAATACATTATGTAGAATGAGTCAAAATTGTAAAGAGATTAAGCATTTATGAATTTATCCCTTTGTAATATTCATTCCCAAACGAAAAAGAAAAAGAAGAGAAAAGGAAATCTGATTCGAATGGTGAGAAGTACACGCGTAACAAAACTTTGACTCGTAACTTGACACGACTCCTCACGCCACCTATTCTCAAATATCTTCCTTCCTTCCTTCCTTCCTTCTTCCCCAATTTCCCTCAATTTCCCCTTCACCCAAACACACCAATTCCGATCCGATCAAATTACTAAATCCAAACACCCCCCTAATTAAATGGAACTCTCCTTAATCTCCGACACCATAACCACCATCACCACCACCACCACCCACCGTTTCCAAATCCACTCCATCATAGCCCCACCTACTCTCAAACCCAGAACCGCCCCCAAAAAACTCGCCCGTAAACGCTGCCGTATCAAACGCAGCTCCAAAACCGGCGACAACAACGGCGGTCCCTACGACGGTGAAGGCTTTTTCGACGGCGGCGATGGTCCTTTTGGCGGGGGAGGCAGTGGTGGCGGTGGTGGTGGTGGAGATGGGTTTAGTTGGGATGAGTCTGTGCCGGTGGGACCCACTGATCCGGCTTTTGATTTTGTGTACGAGGTTTTGTGTTGGATTGTGTTGTCGAATTGTTTGCATTTTGCGTTTAAGAAGCTCTTTAGGATTCTTTCGGATTCCGAAAGGGACAAGGTCGTTTCGGATAGGTTTATTCCCATTTGCTAACCGCGAAAAAACGCGCGCTTATGATGATGTAAATATTGTACATAATTTGATTCGTTATGTTTCGGATATATGTTACTATTTGGTGTATTGTAAATAGCATTAATAAAATTGTTTTAGTATTGTTTCTACTAGCTAGTTATAAACAAAATTAACCGTCTTTATGGGTGTGTTTGGCAAAAATAGCAGTAGCAGTGGTGAACCTCGTTTTTAGGCAATGTGTAAATGCATGATGTCAGATTGTGCAGTTTAATGGTTTCTGGTTACTGAAGAACAAGGCGGGATGATCCACGTCATATCATGGATCATGTTGCCAATAAGACTTATGAGGAATTGAGGATCATGAAACCTAGTTAAGCGGACCAATGCATGCAATGCGATGTGTTCTGCAATGGGTGTCAATGGTTTACTGTAATGATACTAGTTGCCAGTTTTAGGTCTATGAAGCGTTAGTACCGGATAGGTTACTTTGTCCGTATCAGGTAGTGTGTATTATCTGCTGCTAGTGCTAGGTATATATGGTTGCTGGTTAGATACATCATGGCTTGTTTTTTTTAAAGTGTTTGGTTTGTTATCTACCTTTTATAACTTCTTGAATGTTTTCTTTGTGAAGCTATGAAAACACACTTGTATGTTTCCTGCTTTTGACAGATTCGCTTCACTTTCTGAGTCATGTGTGCCTGTGTTTCTTCTCTGCTTGTTTTGTTGCAAGTTTGTCTTGCTTATTTTTTTAATATTTATATGATTGTTATTTATGTGCTTATTGGATAGTTATCCAAATAAAGCTGGATCAACATGTACCTTTCAGTTTTGCTGATATTCCTTCGGTAAGTTATTTGTATAATCTGGTTTACAAATGCGTCTTTGTAATGTGTTTGTATGTTTGTATCTATATATGTCAATATGTGTTACAGTGTCTGCAGGACCCAGCTTTTAGACTTTTCAGTATCTTTTTGAAATGTTGAATCACCAGTTACACTCCCCCGTCTTTCAACATTAAAACAATTTAGCAGGAATGTATGCTTATGATAGCAATTGTGCAAAAACATGGCAATAGAACCCTCTACTCCTCTAGGATATTGTAATCTGAAGAAAAAAAAGTGGCTTATACTGCCTTCAGTAGATGCTTGTATTATCAAGTATCCTTATAAAGTGTATAATATTTGGCATGATAGTTCACCTTTTAGATTTTTGTTATGATGTGTAAAAGGTTAGTATGATGGTTCACCTTTTAGATAATCCAAGATTAACCAAGCTGTATGTTTCATGAGTCATCATAAGTAGGATTCGAGATTACTTGAAAATAGATCCCCATAATATTTTAAGTTAACTACATGTTGGTATATTTTAATGTATATGACATTATGAGACATTGATAGAGATTAGAGCCTTATACAAAGTGCAATACTTGTGTATGTATTTGACATACAGTAGCTTTTGTTGGTGCTTCTTTGCAACTTCTATTGGGATATATTTGAATCCTGGGACTGGTTACACTTTTAAGTCATCTATTTATTAGCTGCATAATTGTTATCTGATACTTGGATGATTAAAAGGTTCTGTTGTCGAGAATATTAGACCTGCTTGGCTGCTTCGGTGTAGACTTGCATTAGAGGGTGCCTTGAGTCTAAGGCCCAATCCTTCAAGATTGGATCCTGGAAGATAGAATCTGAATTATTTTACTTAAAACTGGCTTCTCATTCGCCTTACACACGATTTAAGACATTCAGAAAAGGGCCTTAATGGTAGGGGCGTAGCGTAATAAAGTCGAGCCGAGTTTATACAATGTGAAGCTCGAGTGGAGGTACAAAACTTTAAGCTCAATAAAGTCTTTATTTTAAGCTCGAGCTCTCAACCATTATTTTATGAGTTCCACACGACTCACCATGATTAACTGTTTTATAAAATCTGATCACGATATTAATAGAGATTAATAGGGATCGGATCGATGCCTTCTAGCTTGACTCGGTTTATAAAGGGGAAAAATGTAAAACGACACAAGACTCACAAAGTCACAAGCTCAGCGAGCCAAGTACTTGATAGTTGATACTTAACCTCAACTAAGTAGTTAAATCCCAGTATTCCACTCTTACTTGATAGGACCTGACGGGCTTACATGGCCCAGCCCGGTCCAAATCGAGCTTGGGCTTTTTCTGGTTTTACAGACCTCTGAAATTTTGTTATTCGACCGTGGACTCTTGGAGACACGAGGGTCTCTTTCAACTGACTTTTACTAATGTAGTATATTTAATTTAATCCTATGCCACATTGTATTGTTAGCTTGATTATATGAACAAGAAGTCAAGAATAGTGCATATGTTTGATGAAGAATCAGTGAATCAGCTTTCGCAGCTCAATGTTTGGCTTTGCCAAAAAGAATGGTAGAATGTTTGGATTTGGGGTTCATGATATTTTTAAAGAATAAAAAGGTTCTTAACATCCTTAAACTTAACCTATGGTTAATGAACTTTAATGTGCTGGTCTCTCCTGTTAATCTTATTGTTTATGATTCGGATTTCGGAATAGCCTCTCCTTGTAAGAATTGATTGATATAAAATGTTATCGTATACACAATCTACACCTCTTCAATTCTCTCCCCACACGAGATAATTTCGTAAAATGAGAAGTGATTAGTTATGCCATGAACTCAGCAAGCACTCAAACACTCATGCGGTTCGATCCTGAGCCACGTAATCCGAGCATAACTTCCTACTTTCCTACTTTCCACATTTTGCCTCCTCTAAGTGTACCCTTTCATTACCTAAAAAGCAAATCTTAAGTATAAGGTCTTTCTTTGGTTGGGATATTGGTTGGGATATTAAAGAATGATAATGCTATAGTACTAGTAACGAATGAGGTCATCGTAATTTATTAAAGCAAGTTCAAGTTGTTGGGTAGAGCGAATATAAACCGTAAAAGAATTGAAAAAGAAGGTGCATAATTGGACCTCGTACAATTAAGAAAAAGAAGGTGCATGAACGAAACATATATAACATCAAAGTGGGACCATTTTCCATCAATCTGTAAGGAAAATGGTGGGCTTAATTAATGCTTTATCACTAAACTTGTCCATTAATATTCTTAGATATGGTCACATAGATTGTGATTGTATGCAAAAATATGCAATGTATCATTTGCATGTTGTCTTATTCTATTTCATCTAGACAACAAATCTTATGGCAAGTCTTAATCAAACTTTCTAGCTTTTGGACAAGTAGTATCACCCTTTACATTTTGGTTTACTCGGCAACATGGTGAATGGTCTTCATTCTAATAATTTTGATCTTTATTCTGTGGCAATGTCATGTTTACATATAGGGCCAATTCCATATATACCCAAACTAATATCATAATTCCATATTTTCCTAACATATATGCGTTAAAAGTATAGTACTTATGATTGAAAATTTTTCATTTGAGTAAATATGGAATAATGAAGCTTCTTTTGAGTATATATGGTTAAAGGCAACACCTAGTTATCAAAGTGGATTAGATAAACTAGTGTACTAGTAGATCGATTTACTGAAAATAAAGTAGTAATAATGCACTAATATTCATCTTAGATTGTTAAACGAGCTCTATAAAGATTGATTCAAGCGTTGATTATTCTTTTGTCGATCCTAAATTATGCTTGAATAAGTGATTTTGCGATTAACAAGTACCAATTAACTTACGACTTATGAGTTTCACCCTGTTTAAAGAAAATGAAAGCGACACAAAATTCAAATGTACGGGCATTCATGATGGGATGCTCATTAAAAAAGGTTTATATGTTTTGAAATGGGTTATACACTAAGCTATTAAAGTAAGAACACCTTTAAGATGATATGGTAAGGCATGAAAAAAGTTTCAATATTAACCCTTTTAAAAATCTTTTAAAATATCGAGTTACTATTAGGGATAAGTTCTAAGAAAGAAAGATGATTACCATAATCATGTTTTAAATTTAAAAGATACTGAAATCTAGGTAAAAGAATTACAGTGTTTATAACTTGTTACAGAAGTCAACGGACATCAAAGCTTGGAGACTTTCATTAAGTGAATCTTCAAGAAAGCCAATTTGGTATTCTCTTTGGGTTTTTATTCAGGGTCTTATTTTCTCTACTTTTTAGGTGGTTTTGGTAGAAATAATCAAATAAACGATAAATTTTTACTCGAACTCCGTTGCAGGATGTGAGGTTAGTCTAAAGACTGTTCGTGTAATCGCAAGTAATGACAAGAGCAATTTTTGCAATTTTCTGAGACTGCCTCTATAACATAAGTAAACCTGAGGGGCGTCTATCTAATTTTATGTTACATAAACAGTCCTTAGATTTGACATAAGGACTGGTTCTATAATCGCATGTTAATAACAGGGTTTGTTTTGAATTTTTTGAGGGACTATTAAAGAAATTCACGTACACTTAGAAGGACTACCTTTGCCTTTTCTCCTCCTACTTTATTGGTCAATGAACAGTATAAGGCTTATACCTTTTTGTTTATATTTATAATGACACGATCAAGAAATAAGGGGTAATGGGTGAACATTTATACGTCGAACGCTTATGGGGTTTCAGTCTATTCCATTACCATTCAAATCATCAAAAAATCGAGTACGATGGATGATGGAAATATATATATATATATATATATAGAATTGGGTTCCAATAAGATCAATGTTAAAGTTTTAAAAATAAGATCAATGCAAGAACCAATAGGAGGAGGGCAAGTGGAATTTAATTGTTAAAAAAAACTGAAAATTAAAAACATACCCAAAAGGGTAATATAGGGATTTTACACATATTTTAGTTTTCACTAACCCTAATAAACTAACCTACTCTATCTCTCTCTCACCTCATTATCATATCTATCAGCCACCTCTACCACTTTCCTCCCTCCCGTCTTAATTTTCCGGTGACCACAGCCACCCTCTGCCACCTGCAAATCCCAGTTTGCCGCCCTCATTTGCACTATGTATCACGTTTCAAACCCTCTTCGACCCATCGTCGCCACTCTCCAACCATCTAACCCATGTAAAACCGAACCATGAATCGAAGACCCCGCTGGATTCTGGGTAAAACACTAAGTTATACCGCTATCGAACCCAACCCGATTCATATATGTGTTGGTTTTCATATTTCACGACCGTGCGTGTGGGTTTCAGATCCATTTTTCAGATCTGACGACACGGTCATCTTTGGTTTTCATATCCGACGACACGATCATCTTTGGTTTTCAGATCCGACGACACATGTTCAGACGATTCCGGTAAGAGATTATAGCGAGCGACTTCAGTTGATGACGGGGGTTGTCATCCCCAAGTACTTTTTCCGGCGAGGCTATTTGAATGTTTATTAGTGATACATTAGTTCTCCGATTAGTTTGTGTGCGAGATTTCTGTTCCAAACAATTTTCCGACCACCATGGATTTAGCCGGTGTACCGGAATATAGCAAGTGATACCCATTTGATTTAGCCGATGTACCAGAATATAGGTACTACCCATCTGATTTAGTCGGTGTACCAGAATATAGCAGGTGTACCGGAATATACCGTATTCTGACCATGGATTTTAACCACGATGTACGATCTGATTTGTATATGTGTTTATGTATCTGTTTGGTTTTGATAGGTTTTTTATACACAGATCTCTATATGTATGTGATTCTAGGTAAAACGCACGGATTCTAGTGTACCGGAATGTGTTGCTATTTGGTTTTGATAGGTTGTGTACTTGTTGTATCAAAAAAAAAAAAAAAAAAAAAAAAAAAAAAAATTGTCAAATTTTTATGTATCAGATCTGGGTAAAATGCACGGATTCCGGTGTACCGGAATCTGCTGCTGTTAGTTCAATAGGTTCTTGATACAATTAAAAAAAAATAGTTTTTTTTTTTGTTGATACATTTAATATCTAAGTATTTTTGTATAAAATTTTTTGACCAGGTTTTTGTATAAAAAAAATTAACGAAAATTAAAAAAAAGATTGTCCACATTTGGATTTAAATTGTCCAAACTACCCTTGAAACTCTATTTAATGACTATAATGTCACTCATTTAATGTCAATTTCATCCAACACAAATACAATGATCCAACGGTTCATATTGGGTCTTACTTTTACAACTTTAAGCTTGATCTCACATTAACCCTCCCCATATATATATATATATATATATATATATATATATATATATATATATATATATATATATATATATTGTTAAAAAAGACACGTGAAGTTGTTAAGTGTCAAATTAACGTTTAATATTAAAGAACAAAAAAATCGTAAAGCATAAGAGGCACAAGGCTACACAGAATAGCAGGTGATGCCTCCATACACCATCACGCGCCACCCCCCACTCTAGAACGCAGTGGTCACGTGCGAGCCACACAAAACAAGGGAGGAATGGTGATGCTCCTCACCATTCATGTAAGGGAAAAAAAGGGAAGAATGGTCGAATTTTCTTTTGAGCCCCCCTTCCCCGAGATGGTCACTTAACATTTCTTTTTAACTTTACCATTTTATTACCTATGAATATCCCAAAACCTCAACATTTTTATATATAACTTCTCATTTTATTTACTCTTTACTATCATTTCTCATTCTATTTATTCTCTTTTGCAAAATATCTCAACAAAACATTTCAAAAACTAAAACCTCAAAACGTCCAAACATCAATTCAAATTTGTCTCAGTCCTACTCCACCGGTAAACATTCGAGCCCCATCAGTTGTTTACAGAAACCAACAATAACAAAAACCGCCATTCATCTCTCCACAACGATACCTACAATACGGAAATACACAATACCCACAAAACGAAAACCCACAATACGGAAACCCACAATACGATTCATATATTGGCGGTTCTTCACAACTAAATATTGGCGGATCTTCATCACAACCTTAACCTCCACCTATGCATCCCATTCATCTATTTAATTTTGATGATATTCCAGTATACTCACCTCAATTTGAATCATCTATGCCTAATACCGTTGATGACGAGGAGGAAGTCCAGGAAGTCACAACCCCAAAGAAGAAGCCGTCAAGAAGACGTCAAAAGAGGACGACTAAAAATAACGATAAAGGTCAAATGTGTATTCCATGGACCCCTAAATAAGATAATTTTTTATGCAAAAGTTTGGTTTTTGTATATGAAGATTGCGTCGTTGGTAATACGAAAAAAGAACAAGTGTTTTGGACGGTTGTTTTAAAGTACCTTGAGCAAAAAATGAGGGTAGCCGATGTTTAAACCTACGATTCGTTGAACGGGAAATGGAAGAATATGCCTCCTAAAATGGCTCAATCTTGTGGAGTGTGCGATAATGTCATTCGAGGGGCGGCGTAGAGTGGAGTCGGAGATGGAGATTACACCAAAAGGGCATTTGAAGAATATCGTGTTGTTGTTGTTGGTATTATTAATTAATATTAGTATTGTTATTACTATTATTATATTTTTTTTAATAATTATTATTATTTTTATTATTATATTATATTTTAATATTATATTAATTGCTTTTATTTAAATAATTATTATATAATTATTTTAATTATTTATATTATTATTATCATATTATAATTTTAATTATTATGTTTTAATAAATTTATTATTATCATGAGTAATATTATATTTCAAATTTTGTAATATTTTAATGATCTTTTAGTTATTTTTTATTTTTTAAATTATATTACATCGTTGTTCAACCAAACACAATAAAATATTTTATCAATAGCAATTTAATAGATTACAAATTATAATACATTCTAATTCTTAAATTACAATTTATTTACTTACTTATTTCTAAAATATAAGTCCATGTTTGACTTTTCAAAGTTTTTTTTTTTTTTTTTTTTTTTTTTTTTTTTTTTTTTTTTTTTTTTTACTTTGACCGTAATTTTTTTTATGCTATATGATACTTGATAAAAAGTATACAAATGAAAATATATTTAAAACACAAATCAATTTATATATTTTGTATCAAGCATTATATAACACGAAAAGAAATAATCATGGTCAAAATTTGAAAAAAAAAATATATTTTTTGAAAAGTAAAAAATGAACTTATATTTTAAGACGGAGGGAGTAATAGATAACAAAGGCCTGTTTGGTAGAAACTTTTTGGAGGAGCTGTTAGTTTTTTGTTACAAAAATAATCTCTTCTAAAATATTAGCTCCGTTTGGATACATTGGGTATGTTTGGCAAAATTAGCTGTTAGTTGTATGCTGTAAGCTATAAACTATAAGCTGTTAACTGCAAAACTGTTAACATGAGCTACAAGCTGTATCATTTTTTCAATAAAAGTGTTTGGTAAGTTAGCTGTTAAATGTAATTATAAGATGTAAAATGACATAAAAGGGTATATCTATAATTATAAATAAATATTTGAAAGGTATATCAGTAATTTAAAGTTTTAACAGCTCTAAGAAGTTTAAAAAGCTTCATAGATCAGCTTTTTATTTAGGAGCTATTTGTTTGACATAAAAGCTTGAAGTTGATGTATCCAAACGGATCTTTTATTTTAAAGGAGATTATTTTTGTAACAAAAAGCTAACAGCTCCTCCAAAAAGTCCTTACCAAACAGGCCCATTAACTTCGAGCTTTTATTTCAAACAAATAGCTCCTAAATGAAAAGCTGATCCATGAAGCTTTTTAAATATCTTGAAGCTGTTAAAACTTTAAATTACTAATATACTCCCAAACATTTATTTATAATTATAGATATATCCTTTTATGTTATTTTACATCTTATAATTACATTTAACAGCTAACTTACCAAACACTTTTATTGAAAAAATTATACAACTTATAACTAATTTTAACAGCTTTGCAGCATACAGTTTACAGCATGCAGCATGCAACATACAGCATACAGCATACAGCATACAGAATACAGCATACATATAATTTTGTCAAACATACCCAATTTTTTTGAAAGGGAAATGATTTGCATACTCTTGAATTTTATTGGCACACTCCAATTGATGCATTAAGCAGTTGTACTTTATATATAATCCGCTTTAACCGCTTGTATATTGGAGTGTCCCAATAAAATTTAAAAGTGTGCAAATCACTTCTCTTCTTGAAAGGATTATGCCAACCAAACGCCTTAGAAGAAAGTCGGGCAACGGACCCTCCATAAAAAATTTGTCCATAACTTTTTCCTTTTCAATACTAATTTTGTGTTTGACCACTTTTCAAAACCCTTTACTTGATTTGATGTTTGCTAGATTAGTTCAGTTTATTAGCACATGAATATAAATGATGACCGTAATAAAAGTCTTGGAACTGTGTTGCCAACTTCTACATATTTATGTGCTTAATTGATAACATCGCAATCAATATATCAAACTTTAACAAATACTTTTGTTATCAAAAGGTATTAACTCTTATTAGAACGTTACCTGCGCAATGCAGCGGCGGGTATCTGTAACTATATTTTACATTATTCGGTTATTTGATTACACATTTTGTTGTCTTTATGCTTTATAAGTAGAGATTGTTAAGTCAAATAATTTTAGTTTGAACAACCAACCTGCTTTATAAAAACTTACTAACTAACTTGTTTCCTAACCAACCTGCTTTCTAACTAATTGATTTTGAAATCCTTCCATAATAAACAAGTAAAAGTTTGAATTTTATGTCTTTTTAATTATAAAATAGTCCAAAATGCATTATTTAGTAGTATAGATATATCGAGAAAAAAATGGTAATTCTTATATTACTAAAATAAATATAGAGATAAATAAGAGTGGATATGTAAGTGAGGCTAACAAAAAACATAAATATTTATCAAACCTCACCCCTTCCCTTATTTTTGAAAAGTGTGGGACCATTGGGGTTGAGTCCCAATTTTAAACCCCATATACACAACGAAACACATGATTTGCATTAATTAAATTCAAAACCCAAGCAAATCCCACATACCAAACGGGCCCTAAGTTTATAAGTCATTCATTTGAATAAAAAGACGTATATAGTTCATTTTTTCCTACGTTCATCCTCTCATGTAGTCACTTCTAAAGTTCTACACATGTACCATTAATACGAATAGAAAGATATATAGGGGGAAAAAAAATGATTATTAATGAAATTATGGTTAGACTTTAGTTTATAGAAATATACTTAATTATAACTAAATAGATTGAGACAGGAATAAATATTAGTGCTAACTAGAAATCATCCAAAATCCATGTTACGAAATCTATTCTCTTTCTTTTAAAAAAACGTAGAAATATATTCTTGTTTCTAGAATGATGCAATGTTGAATATTATATTACTCCATATGTCTCGTATTTATTGTCCACATTTTATTTTACTGATGTCTCAAATTAATTGTCCACCTTTCATTTTAAGTAATAATAAGAAAACTTAGAGGGGGAATCTTCTATTTGCTTAGTTGAAAATTGTAAGGTCCTACTTTTATTAAACTTTGTGATATTTGTCACCTAACAATAATTTTGAGACGGAGAGAATAATAATTTCATATTTCAAAAAACTTGTTCATATACGGAGTATTAAAGTTCATCAAATATCATAACATTTCATTTTAATATACCTACCAAATATATTCCTACATATGCAAAAAACCTTTTTTTTTTTTTTTTTTTTTTTTTTCAAAACGGCACTTTATAACCGCAAACAAAATAGAGTTTTGATATTTAAGCCTAACAACTAGACCTAAAGTTAGACCTAATCCATTTAGCTAATGACAAATGTAATACATTTCTTCTCTCTCATACTTTTACACCACCCATTTTTTCAAATGCACCAATCAAATTCTTAGGTCTAAATTTAAGTTCTTGTTTTAGGCCTACAAATCATTTTTCAACAAAATATATTCTAATCTGACCACACAACATAAATGACAAATAAAATGGTGCCATCCTCCAAATGAAATGCTAGAAGGAACGAGCATTATTTTAAGCCAAAACTAAAAGCATTGACAATAAAATTAGACCCCCACACCACAAATCAACTTCCAACTCCGGACATAATCATTTTGCACCAACAAAAATACCCATTGCAGACCACACCATAACCAACATAACTACTCCTTCCTCTCAAAATTATAGTTTTGGTTTGTCTTTTTCAGTCTTTATTTTTTCAACTTTTACTTTAAATATTTTTGTTTATATTACATAATACTTGATACAAAATATATGAATTGATTGAATTTTAAGTGTATTTTTATTAATATATTTTTCATCAAGTAATGTATAACACAAACAAAAATATTTAAAATTAAAGCTGAGAAAGAAAGACCGAAAAAGTCAAACGGTGACTACAATTTTGATACTACGAGAGTAGTTTGGAACATTGCTTTTATTACACACGAACTAGGATCACCTAACCACTCCCATACATGTATCATGTTTTGCAATCCACTACTCCCAATTTACTTTGTATTTATGGACCTTCTAACTATCCATTCGCATGCTCTCAAATGAATTTCATGAAATAAATTTGTAATTGTTTCAATCTTATTCCCAAACACTACAATTGCAATTTTTTCATATATAATATCCTGTTGTCCAAACCACACATTAGCACAATTTCTTGTACTTTGTTGAAATTGTAGTGCCACCGTTATACCTTAACATCTCTTTCGTAGAGAATACATTTACATTATGTAAATTTCACCACTTGAAAACTTGTTCCCAAACCTTTTTTGCCTCATTACAGAGGACCCGGCTATGATCGATAACCTCGTACATCTCATTACAGTTTGGACATAAAATCGTGTGAAGAACGATCCCTTTCTTGTCTAATTCCACCCGAACGGAGAGTCTACCACGAACCACACTCTACGCAAAAATATTCACCTTTTTTGGGGAACAAGTTTACTCTAAGTCATCTCCTATAATGATTCCCAATATTGATGCACTTATCTTCCACCCAGTGGGAAAAAGCGCCACTATCATCAAGCACCCACTTCCACGCGTCCTTGCAATTCCAAGTGATGTTAGTATTGCTCGCAGATTGCTCCAGTGCTTCCAAATTCCCCACTACTCTACCCCTCGGTTTCCTCACCCAATCCCATACCGATCTCTAAGTTCCCTCATCCCATCTCCTCGTATTCGTCACTGCACCCTCCTTACACCTATCCAAGTGAAACAATCTAGGAAATCTATCCATCAACCTTCCACCATCTAGCCACTATCCCCCCAAAATGATATACACCACCCACTCCCACTTTCCTAACAAAAGATGATAAAAACCCAATACCCAATTTATGTATGTCGCTCCTCGCCCTCATAATTTCCCCCTACACACCTCCACCGCCATCACCCGCCTTAACAAACCCGCCAAACACTCCCTCATGACCATATATACTTTTCACAACCCTAATCTAAAGAACCCCCCAACCCTATCTCGCCACCACAATTCATGACTAAATTATAGTTTTTTTCTTTAAGTGGCCTAACATTTAGCCCCTTGACCTATAAGATGAGATCACTGAATCCCACTTTATCAAAGACACTTTTTTGCTCTCCTCATCTCCCCCAAAAGAAATTCCGCCTCACTCTCTAAAGATTTGTTAGCACACCAGACGGAACACGGATGAAAGAAAAGTAATACACCGGTAAACTCTCCATAATAGATTTATCCAAGGTCAATCGACCACAAAAAGACATTGCTTTTGCTTTCCAGTTGGACAAAAGTTTCTTAAACTTCTCTGTGACTGGTCTCCAAGTACCTTCCCTTCGCATACGTACCCCGATCAGCAAACCTAACTTTGTTAGAGGTAACTCTCCTACACTACACCCCATCCATCTCGTCTTTCTTTTTAGCGCACACTCTTCCACCCTAAGACCATAAACTCTACCTTTGTTGAGATTTACTTTTAACCCCATTACCTTGCCTCACCCATACCCATTTGAAATTCCTTTGTTGGTGACCCATTAACAAGACCGACACTGATGCTGATTTCGTATACTCTTCAATCCACTTACTCCATTTGCCTCCGAATCCCATAAGTCTCATCATCTTAAATAAATATTTTCAATTAAGACTATCATACGCTTTTTCAAAATCAACTTAAACATAAGACATATCCTTTTATTTTTTTTAGTGTAACTAACTCTCTCGTTTGCAATTAACACCACCATCTAAAATATATCGTCCTTATATAAATGCATTTTGAACCTCGCCGACTAACTTCCAAACCACTAGCTTTACTCTCTTCGCCAACATTTTCGCAATAACTTTGTAATAATTACCAATTAAACTAATCGGCCATTCATTAGCAACCCTCGAATGTTGTTTTTATTGGTTCTATTTTTATCGTCACATGAAATTTTTTTGAATTCTCATCCCCCTTGACATCCTATCTGATCCTTGCTTTTTTGCTTAGATGCTTTCTTTTTCTCCTTCTTTTTCTATCCATAATCTCCTCGCCTCCATCCAATCCTTTAGCTCATCTTCATTTAGACACCTTGATTCTGCTTCACATTCCCACCTTATAGCTTCTTTTCTATGATCATCAATCTGCTGATCGAAGTTCCCAAATCTATGTCTAATCCAGCTCTTTAATGCTACCTTAGCATTCTTAAATTTATCTCGTACAATACATTCCGATCACACCCGTGTGACAGGTTTTGCCCATGTCTCTTCTACTACTTGATTAACATCAGGTTCATGCAACCAAACATCCAATGTCCTTAACGGCTTGGGCCCAACATCCATATCTGAATCTTTCAAACAGTATTCTTATACTACATCCGTCCCATATTAAGTGTCCACTTTCATAATGCACAAAGTTTTAGGAGATTCCACTAACTAAAATCTACACTAATCAAATATTACTTTTACATACTAAACTCTCATCTTATTGGTTGAAAGATACAAGTGGACATTTAATTTGGGACATCCAAAGATTTCATTGTGGACACTTAATGTAGGACGGAGGGAGTAACTTCCAATATCGAGCTATTGCTACCAAGTTTCCCCAATTATGCTTAAATTCTTCTGAAACTAAAAAGCTATCCAATTTACTGAACTTTTACCCATTATCACTAGGGACGGAACCAAGGGGTTCTCACAGGTTTCCGGGAAACCAATGTATTTTTTCGTTGTAGTGTTAATTTTTGAAAGAAAACACCACTTTTTCCTATACGTATCTTAAATGCACCAGGTCTATTGAAATGTGTTTCTAGCATTATCTAGTTAGTATAATTACAAATAAACTAAACATACAATTTGGTATATTATGGTTCAATTTTTTTTGTGCACCCGGTGATATTTGGTCCTAGTTCCATCCTTGATTATCATTAAATGCTTTCTTTTTCTCCTTCTTTTTCTATCCATAATCCCCTCGCCTCCATCCAATCCTTTAGCTCATCTTCATTTAGACACCATGATTCTGCTTCACATTCCCACCTTATAGCTTCTTTTCTATGATCATCAATCTGCTGATCGAAGTTCCCAAATCTATGTCTAATCCAGCTCTTTAATGCTACCTTAACATTCTTAAATTTATCTCGTACAATACATTCCGATCACACCCGTGTGACAGGTTTTGCCCATGTCTCTTCTACTACTTGATTAACATCAGGTTCATGCAACCAAACATCCAATGTCCTTAACGGCTTGGGCCCAGCATCCATATCTGAATCTTTCAAACAGTATTCTTATAGGGCAAATGGCACAAAAAGGCATCAAAGTTAGGGTCCATTTCCAATCAAGGTATCCAACTTTTTTTCTTGCATAAAAAGGTTCTCAACTTTTTTTTTTCGGCGGATTTGGGTTTTTTCCTAACTTCCGTTAACTCACTTCGTTAGTAAATTACATGTTTGGTCCTTGAGTTTGTATAGTAATTTCATGCACCATCCACCATCACCTACCACCACCACCACTACAGCCACCACCCACCTCCACCACCACTGTCCGCCACCACCACCACAAAGTATAAACAAAAAGTTACCTCTTTCTCATTACACATGTTTAATCTTTTTAAAATTAAGCTTTCATCACCAGATTCAAGATCAGTTACTACAAACTGTTTGGGAACATGTTTAATCTTCTTAAAATTGATCCAAAAACAACCGAAACACAGACTAACCTGTCCAAACTTTGTATCAAAAACAGATAGATACAAGCATTTGTCTAAAACTTTTTCTAAAGCTACCACATGGATAAATAAGCTAAAACAGACTTATAGGATCTTGAAATAAGCAAAATAAAACAGATAAGCACACTAGATAAGCACTATAAGCAATTAAGCACTTGGCTAAAAGCTGAACACCAGACAGGCCAAATTGGCCAACTACCATGCCTTGTGGGGCCCACTAGGGTGATTGGAAGCCCAAACTAAAAGTGGATCCTAAAAGCCACCCAGAAGAGCTTTCTAATAAGCCAAGATTCAGGCTATGGGTCCCACTAATAAGCACTAGGGGCGGGCATGAACTTGGGTGGTTTATGTTGATGACTCAGCATAAAGGTGGAATGGGACAAAGTTAATGCTACTTGCAGCCCTATCAAATAAGCTATAAAGCAAGAAATAAGCTTTGGTCCTTGTAGAAGGGCTTATTGGCTTTCCAAAAAGCCCAAGCTCACACTGTGGGACCCACAGGTGAGCTTTGGAGGAGCTTATGAAAACAGCTTAAAACCAAACTCCCCTGGTGCAGGGGAGCTGTTTGCCACACAGGCCATATTGAACCATGAAATAAGCCATGAGAAAAAAATCTAAAAAATAAGCTGATTATGGGTTTCTTGAGTTAAGCTGGGGGACTAATACTTGTGAAAAGCTCAGGTCCTAAGTCTAAGTGCAAAATTCAAGAAAATTCATGGAACTTTTGGATTTTCTGCATAAGAGTCAAATTTGACTCTTTGAAATTGATCCTAGTTTGACTTATGTGAGATTCTAACATATCCTAGATTACTTAAAGTGATGTAATAGGCTAAAATGAAATCAACATAAGCTATCCTAACTACTAATGAGCAGATTTGCAAGTTTATGAGACCTAAACCATTAACAGTGAGCTAAGAAAAAGAGATATTGACTTTTTAATGAAGAACCTGAGTATTTGAAGGTTTACCTAAGCTATATTTACCTAAAGTGACATGTACCAAGCAAAAACAACCCAAGAAACTCACAGTGGCTCAGTGAGATTCACTGAACCAAACACCCCTTTAAGAAAGTGATAATTTGATTTTCAAAGCTAAGGACAAATTAAGACCATGTTTTTGATTTATTATGACTTAATATGCTATGATAAGCTGATATGAACACTTAGACATCAACAATAACAACACAACACAGAGAATCACAAATATGCTATATTGACTGTGAAAATGAAATATCAAGCAACTGTGAATACAAATGAACAAGCACTATATTTTAAGCTATATTATGAATAACAAACAACAATTAAGCACAAGAAACACAGAAAAGCACTATTTTAAGCTAATGAACAGTGGATGCATAAAATTGATAAAGAGGCTTACAATCTTATCCAAGCTGAAAACTAGGAACTAGGACCCAAGGACTTATCCTATAGAACCCCCACATGTTCACTAACCCATATCCATCCCTTTTCAACTCTGCTTCAATCTTCTGTCTTCATTCTTTTGAAGGTATGGCAAGTAATAGATGATGACTATAAAGTTGGAAGAAGAAGCTAAGTAGATTTGAGTTAATTTACAGCTTGCAAATTTGATTTTCTATTTTCTGTATGTAAAATGTAAAAAAAGATTATTACATATGAAGATGGAAAAGATTGTATGGTACTAGCTCAACAAGTTTTTTTGAGTTAGTGGTGGCAGCAGTTAGTGTTGGTGGTGGAGGTAGGTGGTTGTGGCGGCTGACGGTGGTTGTTGTGGTGGTGGTGGAGGTGGGTGGTGTGGTGGAGGTAGGTGGTAGTGGTGGATGGTGGTAAAGGTGGCAGGAGGTGGTGGTGGGTGATGGTGGATGGTGCATGAAATTACTATACAAACTCAAGGACCAAACATGTAATTTACTAACGAAGTGAGTTAACGGAAGTTAGGAAAAAACCCAAATCCGCCGAAAAAAAAAAGTTGAGAACCTTTTTATGCAAGAAAAAAAGTTGGATACCTTGATTGGAAATGGACCCTAACTTTGATGTCTTTTTGTGCCATCTGCCCTATTCTTATACTACTTCCGTCCCATATTAAGTGCTCACTTTCATAATGCACAAAGTTTTAAAAGATTCCACTAACTAAAATCTACACTAATGAAATATTACTTTTACCCACTAAAATCTTATTGGTTGAAAGATACAAGTGGACATTTAATTTGGGACATCCAAAGATTTCATTGTGGACACTTAATGTGGGACGGAGGGAGTAACTTCCAATATCGAGCTATTGCTACCAAGTTTCCCCAATTATGCTTAAATTCTTCTGAAACTAAAAAGCTATCCAATTTACTGAACTTTTACCCATTATCACTAGGGACGGAACCAAGGGGTTCTCACAGGTTTCCGGAAACCAATGTATTTTTTCGTTGTAGTGTTAATTTTTTAAAGAAAACACCACTTTTTCCTATACGTATCTTAAATGCACCAGGTCTATTCAAATGTGTTTCTAGCATTATCTAGTTAGTATAATTACAAATAAACTAAACATACAATTTAGTATATTATGGTTCAAATTTTTTTGTGCACCCGGTGATATTTGGTCCTAGTTCCATCCTTGATTATCATTAACTCTTGTGAATCAAACCCCCCCCCCCCCCCCCCCCCCCCCCCCCCCCGTTGCTAGAATTTCCATTAACAACGTCCTTTCTATGAACTCGTTGAACTCATCCGACTCCTTAGCATGGAACCATGTATTCATTCGATCACCACAACATCTCACTTCATTAAAAATCTCCAAACACATATCAAGCCGCACTATTTTTCTCGATTAGACCTGGAAACCTAGACCAACTACATAAACTGCATGTAACACTTGATTTTATGTTTAACAATTATTGTTCCGTTTCTTTCTTTTTTCTATCTATATAAACTGGATGTAACACTTGATTTAATCTTTTCTAGCTTTCAATATGTACCGTTGCACCCTGGCAAGTGGTTAGTTAGTTACATTGACGAAATCATGATGAAAATTGGCTTGAGTAGTTGAGTGCACATATTTTCTTCAACGGTAATATAAAGCTAGGACGAAAATAATAAACTAAATAAATATTATGAACACAATTAATTGGAGCATGAACATAAAAGATAATTCGAGGCCTTTTACAAAAACTAAAACTGCAAAGAAAAATTTTATCTGTGTCTCGTGATACTTTAGGCTCTATAGTTCGGCCACTGCTCTATTACATTTATTTCAAAAGATTTAGGATCAAATAAGAAGAAATCTTAAAATAAAAAAAATGAAAAATCACTATAACCACATATTAGAGATGCATCGACTTGAATTGATTTCATTCCTAATATTTTAGATGCATCATAATATATTTTCTAGCTAAAACCCTTTCTAAAAAAAATTTTCTAGCTAAAACTCATACGCATATATGTATGTTAGATGCATTTTATCAAGTTAGACGAATCATGTGTATTTTACGTCCATTACGTGTCTAATTTGTTGCTAGTGCAACTTTTCATTGTTTTCACTTAAAAATCACTTTTAAAACTATTTTGGATGCATTTAAATGAAAAAAGATGCATATAATTTAAGTCAATGTATTTCAAATATATAATTATAGTTATTTATCATTTTTCTCATTTTAAAATTTCTTTTCACTGAATCCCTGTACTCTTAGAAAAGTAAATGCACAAGATACAACTAAAATACAAGTATATTAAGAATGCTCATTACACCATTAAAAAGATTATGTACATGACATATTGCGAATACTGCATGCTTATAACACAATATGTTTTTTAAACAAGTAAACATAAACAAAAGCCATCAACAGTACTTGGCAAAACAAACATATAGTGTGTGCCGCAGATGTAAGCTACGACAACACAAATTATTATCAAACTCGTCATCGCAGCCATAATCACCATAATCAACCCATAAACAAGCTAGTCAAGCGTTTTATATAGATACAAATATTTATAAACTTCACTCCACTCGGTTGCTCACTCGGTTTGTAAGAATATTCATTCAATTTAAATGATGCCCCGGAAGTCGTCCATCATCCAAAGTGGACTCGAACTCGACTCACCACTGATCCCACCAAACTGAGTCGAATCATGATCGAGACCTAAAAAGGTCTCAAGACTTGATATCTGTTCCTTGAACTCATACTCATCGGACACATTGTTTGGGTAGTAAGATGTGTTTTGAAGCTGATCATAATTCATCAATGCAGGTGGTGGAAGTGGTGCATGCACAGTCGAATGAGCTGATTCAATGGGAGACTCGACACAAAGTTTCTTGGCAGGTGGTGCTGGTGAGGGAAAGTTGAGCTTAGCCTTATTACCACGGATACGTTTGGCCGCTTCATCGTAGGCTTGAGCCGCTTCTTCGGGTGTGTTGAATGTGCCAAGCCAGACTCGAATACCTTTCTGTGGGTCACGAATCTCGGCTGCCCATTTGCCCCATGGCCGCTGCCTGATCCCTCTAAACTTGTTCTTTCTTGGTTTGGCCTTTTTCTCGCTTGGTTTTGGAGGCTCCTCGTCAATTGGATCTGCATTTTTTATTAAAAAGAAAAAACGTTGTTCACAAGTTGTAACAATCATCGATCGAGGAAATGATAATTTGATTCTTTTGTGGAATGTAACGAAATATTTGTGCATATTTTGCTGGTCTATCAATAAAACCTCTAGAACATTTAATGATTAACATTGATGACATGCATGTACTTTTTTAATAATGGAAACCACATCAATAAATAGGAACATATTCCAAGTTGTAATACATTCAATGTTTCAGACAAATCAGTAGTTTAAAATGTCAACTTGTTTTAATGGTTTTGCTAAACACTGCATGCGGGACAATGCTTAAAGCTTACTAGTATTAAACAATTTGTTCTTTTCAGTACGTAGTAATTATGCATTTAATGCACAATAAATGAACATAAAAATTAACTTAAATATATGTAATTTTTTATTTAACAAAGTCTAAGTTTCCTTTTAGATTCATATTAAACATTACTCGGTGAACATTATTTAGCAAAACCCTTATTTTAAAAAGGTAACCAAAATTAACAATTTGGTTTATAATTTTATATATTAAAACTTCATTATTTGGATTGTTTTTTATAAACAGTAGACATTTTGGAACTCATGAATGTACGAATCATTTTATTTTATCAAAGTTTAACTATTATTATTATTATTATTATTATAAATTTATACGGTTATATGAATGATATGAGACTCAAGCTATCACATGTCGAATATCTTAGATGATATGATTTGTGTAAATACTTGTTTTTTTAGTTTCGTAAAAGAATTCTTTTTGACAGAAATAGCAAACGTAACGTGATAGAACACTCTGTAGCCTTGTAGGATAATGTAGTACCACCGCTTAAAGTGTCTACTAACAACATCATATGCATCATATGCCATTTTTAGCTCATAAAACATCTACCCTAAAATAGACGAATACGCACTACAAAAAAGTCAAAAATATTGTCTTTTGGTGACATTTAAAAAAATTGTCATCAAAAGTTAAAAATGTGTCACTAAAAGTATAAAAGAGTGTCACTAAAATTTTATGTGCTTCTCCTGCACTTGAAAATTGTAAGTAGAAGCCCAATAGTAAAGTCTATTTATAGTGAAAAAAATAAAATAAAATAAAAAATAAAATAAAAATAAAAAATAAAAAAGGTGAGGATGCTTTTTTTGCCTTTTAAGACATATTTTGTATATAAAAGTGTCATTAAATCTCAAAATTATAAGCGTTTACTCACAGGCTTTAAAAAATACCATTAAAAGGTTAGATTTAGTGAGCTCTATTTTATTGCAGCGACGTTACAGAACAAAAAGAAGAAATAACAAAACTAGTAAAGGGGGTCCAAAGTCTATAAATCCAGTGGTTCATACGTCACTAATTGAAAGAATAACAAAGTTTCAAATTGTTAATAGTGTATTAGTGTGGCTAGCTTTACTTTTATCTGAAGAAACTTATATATGAAACTAGTCAACTACAAACAAATCAGTAACTCTAGGGAGTATCGTTCGATTCATAGTTATGAAGAATTAATTAGACTTGTTGAAGTAATAACAATCTGCACAATGGCGTATTATCCTATGCAACCGTTTATATCTTCTTCTAGCAAAGGTGTGTTACCATCTCACAAAGTCACAAGAGACAATATATACACCATAAAAGTTATCAAAAATATTTATGCATGTCTCTAATAAAAGGTTGATGATATCTATACACATCATATAAATTGTTGCACTTTGTGTTAAATTAAAAATGAATGTAAATATTATGATGGATGAACCTATATACCTTTGTTGTTGATGTTTTTTTTGGGCTTTGAAGTCTTGCTAGTATTCTTGGGAGCAACTTTAGTGGTGCAACTTTGGCTTTGTGGTTTGAAATCCCAACCAAAGAGATCGTAGGTATCGAAGTCAGACCAAAGATCATCGGCAGTCAGCTTCCTGTCACGGTTGAAGACTGGTTCAGCGTCGGAGATAATTGCACCACCACACATTTTCTTTTTCTTTTTTTGTTGTGTGTATGTGAGAGAGAGAGAGAAATGGGAAATGTAAGAGACTTGATATGAAGTTGTTTATTACTTCATTTATAGCGGATGCCGGATGGTTACAAAGTTGTCAAAGAAAAAGACAAGAAAAAAAATCTTTAAATAAAGAGTAATATATATATTTTCTAGTCTCTCTTGAAATGTATCTAGAATAAATAAAGAGTAAATTACACCGTTCGTCTTTGTGGTTTGCTCCAAATCACTACCGTGGTCTTTGATTTATTTTTTTTGCTTTTTTGATCCTTATGGTTTACATATTGCATGTTGTCAGTCCCTATCGCTAACTGTCGTTATCTTCTCCGTTAGGAGACAATTGTCAAGTGGCAACGTTAGTCCATTAACCAAACGATCATTTGCAACGTTAGTCCTTTATACTAACGACCGTTACTAATTAACTCAAATTTTGGTTTTCTTAAAAAAAAAATCTTTTCTACGCGGTTTTTATCGTTTTCATGCGTTTTCTTAGTTTTCATCCATTTTTATACGTTTTCGTCCGTCTTTATACGTTTTCATCTGTTTTTCTTACGTTTTCATTCGTTTTTATGTGCTTTCTTACGTTGTCATACGGTTTTATCCGTTTTTATACGTTTTTGTCTGTTTTTCCTCGTTTCATGCATTTTCGTCCGTTTCTATACGTTTTCATTCATTTTTATACCTTTTCGTCTGTCTTTATACATTTTTGCCTGTTTTTCTTACGTTTTCATGCGTTTTTATACGGGTGAAAACGTAAGAAAACGAGCGAAAACGTATAAAAACGGATGAAATCATATAAAAACGGATGAAAACATATGAAAACGTAAAAAATACGGACAAAAATGTATAAAGACAACTTAAGAAAACGGATAAATACGGAGAAAAACGTAAAAAACGGAGGAAAACACATAAATAAAAAATCGTAGAAAAACGGATAAAACCATATGACAACTTAAGAAAACGGATAAAAACGAAGGAAAACGTAAGAAAAATAGATGAAAACGTATAAAGACAGACAAAAAAGTATAAAAATGAACGAAAACGTATAAAAACGAACAAAAACGTAAGAAAACGCATGAACCGGGGAAAACATACAAAAACGTATAAAAACGGATAAAACCGTATGAAAACGTAAGAAAACATATAAAAACGAATGAAAACGTAAGAAAAACATATGAAAACGTATAAAGACGGACGAAAACGGGCGAAAATGATAAAAACCGCGTAGAAAATATTTTTTTTAAGAAAACCAAAATTTGAGTTGATTAGTAACGGTCGTTAGTATAAAGGACTAACGTTGCAAATGATCGTTTGGTTATTGAACTAACGTTGCCACTTGACAATTATCTCCTAATGGAGAAGATAACGACAGTTAGCGATAGGGACTGACAGCATGCAAAATGTAAACCATAAGGATCAAAAAAGCAAAAAAAATAGATCTGGGACTACGGTAGTGATTTGGAGCAAACCACAGGGACGAGCGGTGTAATTTACTCATTAATAAATGTTAAGTAGAGTTTTGCTATGTGACAACTGGCAAATTAGGGAGCCGTTTTGAAACCCGCATTACTTTAAAATTTATAATTTTGGAATATTTTAAAAGTTTATTGTGACGAGATATTTTATAAACGTTGGAATGTGATCTTTATCGTACGTTATTTATGGAATTTGATTATTTATTAATGATTTGGTTCGAATCATTCGTGATGATTTATTTTTGAGATCATTATTTGGCACTACATTGACTCCGGCACTAGGATAATCTAGCGAAAAGTTTAATATTTTGAATGATTGGTTCGGGTTATATATATTTGGAACGTATCTTGGTATTTCATAATTTTGGAAACGAGCTCGGGTTAAGAGTGTCGGAATACTTTGAAAAGTCTACGGAAACGGTCCTTGTGATTATTGACTAGTCACCCTCCCATTTTCTAATATTACTATTATTGATTTTATTTATTTTTCTTTTGTAAAAAGAGTAGACTATATTTGGTCCTTGTGGTCTTTTACCTGGTAAACACAAACACAAACCACAAACTCCATCTCTCTCTCTCTCTCTCTTATCCCTCTATCACCAAACCCTAGGTAAACACAAACACAAACCACAAACTCCATCTCTCTCTCTCTCTCTCTCTCTCTCTCTCTCTCTCTCTCTCTCTCTCTCTCTCTCTCTCTCTCTCTCTCTCTCTCTCTCTCTCTCTCTTATCCCTCTATCACCAAACCCTAGCCACCAACAATTCCGGCCACCACCACAGCCACATCGCCGGTCACCACACTACACCGCCACCACCAATCAACTCCCCATCATCCCCTCTTCTTGATCTACTACCACACGCGCCCTAACACTTCCTTTCTAGTCTCGTTATCACCACAAACTTATCACTATCTTTCGTATCTTTGAAGTTTCTCACATCCTTGTCTTGTGAATCGAAGGTAAGACGAGTCACAAGTGGTTGTGACTCGTATGTTGATGAAAACGTGTCCAAAGGGGCCACGAGTATGATTTTTCCAGTTGGGTTTCGATTGAAAACAACATATATAAATGGGATTTGGTATAAAACGTGTTTTAAAACTAGTTTGGTATCCGGGTTTTCATGTTTTGAGTGGGGTCGAGACCTAAATCGAGAGCTATGGCTCTCGGCTTGTGAATTTTTGGGCTGTTGAGATTTTCTTGTTGTATTTGGTCATAAGAGGATGAAATTGAGGATGTCTTGTTACATAATTTAGTGATTTGAGTTGATTTTGGTTGAGATATTGTATATTGTTGTTGAGCTTATTGAGGTTACGGGACCAGGTGGTCCGTTTGGTTTGGTTCGAGCTCGGCTGAGCTAGCCGAGACCCTAGAGGTCTCGGGTGGGACCCACACGACTCGTGGTGAAGTCTTGACTCAGGTTCGACTTGGTAAGTTGACCCGGATTTCATGATATATTTGGTGTTCTTATTGGGTTCCTGATGTTCTCCTTGTTATTATTATTGTTATCTGTTGTTGTTTCTATTAGTTGTTGTTGTTGTTTGGTGTAGCTATTGGTATTGTTATTGTTGTTGAGGTATATTACTTTTGGCGTTATTAATATTGTTGTTGTTACTTGGGAGCCGAGATAAAGGGGGTTATGATTTTAATTGTGGAGTTGTGTTGACGAGTTTGAATTGGGGACTGATTGTGAGACGGTCACTTAGAATGACGGAAATAGGATAGTTGGGTGCCGTAGTCGGACTCTATTGTTGTAGCATTGATTGGGATTGATTTGGACGGAGTTGGATTATTTACTTATGACTTGGGTATTTTATTTCTTGGACTTGGACAATGAGCCGAGAGTGATGACTCGGACATGTGACCAAATTCTTATGACTCAAATCAAACATTAAAAATAATGCTCGTAATAATATTATTGAGAATATAATCATTTATATACGTATATATACGTGATAAACGTATATATATATATATATATATATATATATATATATATATATATATATATATATATATATATATATATATATATATATACACATATACATATATACATACATACATACATACATACATATAAATATATATATATATATATATATATATATATATATATATATATATATATATATATATATATATATATATATATATATATATGCGTATATTAATAATAAAATGATCACGAGTAAACGTTATAATAATATAACGATAATTATTGTACTATGCGAATAGTGCAATAAATGTCGAAGTATTATTATAGATGATAACTATAAATAATGCCGAGAACTAATACGTCGGGTGAGTAATAAATAAAAACATGATGACTTTTATAAATTTGGGAAACTTATCGAGTTATACGAGTTGTGGTTACTTAAGTCCAAGTGGGCTTTATTATGTGATTTTTGTGTTGTCATGGATATATGACGATTAATATAAACATTTTCTATAACTACGTAACTTATTTAATCGACGGGTTAAATCGAGTTATTTGGCTATATAAAATGAGTATATTAATGGGCATCGTATCCCACGACGCCCATAGGTTGTGGTACGTGTAGTAGGATAATAAATTACTATATATCTCGTGGAATTTGGCTAAATTGACGAATTTGGCAAATTGGACGATATATATAGGGAATTTATTGGACTACGATATTTACCACATAGTATTCTTTGTGCTAAGTGCTTTAGGTTGGGTATAATCTTGGAGCGGTATATTACGTAAATAAATATGGGAGATTATCAAATCGACGGATTTGATAAACTTCGATGATTTATTTAAATGATATATTGAGCTAATATTAGACCTATAGATGGTTTATTATTTCTTTCATTGTGGCTTCTTGGTTTGAGTTGTGTCGACCCTCCACCCATATGGATACCAAACGTCAAATTTCAAATTAATATGAAGATAATTCGAGAAATGGATATTTTTGGAAAGTTAAATGGAATACGTTCGGGAATGGGAATATTTGATTTTGAGGAAATGATTTCTGAACGAGTTTGATAATGTTAGGAAGTGCCGAGTCTGTAGTTGCCGTTACGTAAGTTGCTTACGTCTTTCATCTATCGATTTCTTTTGAGGATTTTCTGGACTTGAGGTGAGTCATAGCCCCACTTTTTAATCTTGAACTATGTTTTCAATACTTGGGGTGAGAAACGTGCAAATTATTTTATGTGGACTATTATCGCTTTTATATTCTTTCTAAAACTTGCTATGCGTATGGACTAGGATGTATTGTCAACTTTAGTCATATATTTTCGTGTGTACTATTCAAGGTTGGCTTATTTTGATATTGGTGAATTGTCAACTTTAGTCACAGAGTTTCGTGTGTACTATTCAAGGTTGGCTTATTTTGATATTGGTGAATTGTCAACTTTAGTCACATAGTTTCGTGTGTACTATTCAATGTTGACTTATTTAGATACTATAGTGTGCACCTATAGGGTTGATTCGATTTGGTTGGATTATTTTGGTTGGATGATTGAGGCCTAGTGTAGCTAGCAAGCGTTTTGCGTATATGTCCACTATATTAAATTATGAATTTAAACCTATGATCTCACCAGCGAAAGCTGACTTTTAGCACGTTTTCTCAGGTAATTAAGTGATGCCCTTTGGATGCTTGGATTGGAGGCTTGGCTATGGCACCCGGTTATGGATCTATTTTCTAAAACTCTGATAAATTATTGTGGACCTACGTTTATTTCTTTTGGGCCTTACTTTGGATAATTCTTGGGATAAATGTAAATTTTAAAACCCGTTTTGGTTGTGTTTTTCTTATGTTTACTTTATCTCGTTCTTTCATGACTTTGAATGGATACCAATCCCTGTAGCACCCCGAAAGCTTGTTGAGTCTTCCGCTGTACCAAATTTTGGGGGTGTTACATGCTAATACGTGCACAAGAGCGTATGTTAGGGTTTTGTACAAAGATAAAAACTAAAGAAAATTGGTGAATTATAGATTAGTACATGCTAACACGGTATTTTATGCATATAGGTATATTTATACTTCTATGTATGTTTCGGGGCGGGGATGAGATGTTGTATCCCGCTCCAAATCCGATAAGAATCCCTATTAAGGCATTGACACCTACCTCATTCTGCCCCAAAAAGTTCGGATTTTGGGTTTTCTCATCGATTTCGGTTTAAGAACATAAAGAAAAACTAGAGCAAAACATACATTTTTATTAATTAAACTTATAAATTACCAAAAATTACATAAATAAATAAATTAGTTATTTTTTGATTAAATTTAATTATGTCACTTCACACATAAATAAATATAATTAACGATAAAGTTTGAACCTAATAAAACAAGTCGATAAATAAAACTCAAAATAGAAAGGATTTCCTTCAAATGAATCGCTCGCACATCATATATCTTGTAAAGTACTACTTTCGTCCTATATTAAATGTCCACTTTGAATTTTCAAAGTTTTTTTTTTTATCAACTTTAACTTTAATTATTTTTATTTCTATTATATAATAATTGATGCAAAATATATAAATGAATTGTGTTTTAAATGTATTTTCGTTGATATAATTTTTACCAAGTATTATATAGTAGAAACAAAAATATTTAAGGTTAAAGTTGAAGAAAAAATACTCAAAAAGTCAAAAGTTGACATTTAACATGAGACGGGGGAGTATCAAATTACATAATTATGGTAAAATATTATTTTTCAAATTCGAGTTTACGTATCTAAACTATAGAGTCGAGTTATATTAAATACCAAACTTTTATTACATACCAAGGAACTCATCCTCACTATAAAAGGAATCAATGGTTGAGATTAAAAATATTTTAATATTTCACCTATTTTTTATAATTTAAATATCTCTTAAATCGTTAATCGTGGAGCGAAAATAATTACACCATCGCGACGAGCATTTAATTATCTTTCTATAGACGGGCACTTTGATATACTTTTGAAAAAAAAATCATTTTTCTTACGTTTTTCTTCGTAGCCGAAAAAATCGCATGTGATATATCATATGTGATATTACATATCACATGTGATATTACACTAATATTATGTAATATCACATATGATATATCACATGTGATTTTTTCGGCCACGAAAAAAACGTGAAAAAACGAAAAAAAAATTCAAAAATATGTCAAAGTGCCTATCTATAGAAAGATAATTAAATGCTCGTCGTAACGGTATATTTTTTTCGCTTAACGATTAACGGTTTTAAATATATTAATATTTGAAAAAAAAATGTTGAAAGTGGGTTTTTTAAATTGTTGGATTAATCTCATCTATTAGATCAAATAAATATTGAAGGAAGATGAAGGGTGGAGATTAGTCCCTTAGTATGCAAAAAAGTTTGGTCCTCAAATGATCTTTCATTCTAAACTATAATGTATTTAGTTTAGTGAATTAAAATATCGTTGAGTAATAATAACAAAACCAAACATCATACAACACTCGTTTATAAGCCCAAAAATGGCCATGGCGCACCACACCATGGTTGGCGCCGTCACCACCAGCCCACATCGTCGGCTTCTTCTTTTTTTTTTTTTTTTTTTTTTTTTTTTTTTTTTTTTATTGAATTTTATCGTTGGGATAGTGCTAGCTTTTTCAAATATAACGGCTAGTAGGGTATTAAATGTGTATTTAAAAAAATTTATAAATTTTAACCCTTTAAAAACCTTATAATTTCATACTTCACATAGGTTTTCAATATATTTTTTCAAACAAAATGAGTAGATTTTGGACCGAAGAAGAGCAGTCACTTTTGGAGGAGTGTTTCACTCAGATAACCGAGAATCCAAATAAGAGTGCGGATCAACAAATGAATACGTTTTGGGATAAAGTTCTCGACGCATACACCAAGGAAGCCAACAAGCGCAACTACCTTATTCGTACCAAGAACATGTTGAGGGGAAAGTGGGCTTCTTCCCTTGCCCGAAAAGCACGTGAGAGGACAAATAATCCAAACCAAAACAAGTTAATTTTATGTAACTTTATATTGTAACTTTTTATTTCTTATGCCGTTTAAATATCGTCTTGTAATATTTTTTTCAATGAAATTCAAATACAAATTCATAATTCACAATTTAATACAACAGAAGCAATACAGAAAATATAAACACGGTATGGGAAAACAAAACATAAGACGCCGTTAAACATTGCCTCTATTCTATGGGGTGTTTCTTAAAATGTATCACACGTGAAAATATGGGAAGGCTCTCCCACCAAAGCATTCTTTATAAATGTTGTGTGTGGTCTCGAGACAATCATTGTCCTGACTTGTATGTAGCAAATGCTCGAATTTTTTACATCCACAACTAAGTCTTGCCCACTTACTTGTGATCATATTTTTGCTACGATGATCACCGTTAGACTGAAGATTGAACCTTTGTTCAACCTCATTTCAAAAAGAGCGTTCATTGGCGATGTCTCTTTCTGGAGAAACTTCAAGCCACATGTCAGCTAGCAAGTTTTCTTTTACAATTGATCAACGATTAGTTGTTTTATAAAGTGAAGTGTGTGCAAAATAGTATGGTATGGTATGCTTTATATAAGAGTGTTTAGATATTCAAATTTCAAAAAATGAGCGGGATAAACTTAAAATTCAAATTCAAATTGGAAGGCCGGAATAAACTTAAAATTCAAATTCAAATTTTAAATTTCAAACATTTACCTATATATATGCTTATCCCCTGGCTTGTTTATACACACACAAACACACATAAAATTTATCAACTCTCTGCACAACAATGTCTCGCAAAGACTTCTCCCAACAATTCCTAACCCACCGTGACTTCTCCCAACAATTCCCAAGTCACCATGACTTTTTCCAGCAATTCCCAAGCTCCAGCATGATTCCAAATGCACCGGTGAACACTCCACCGGAAGACATCTTTCCGGTATTCACACCGGAAAATGAACCTGTAACAACAACCCGATCAACCGGTGAACAATCCACCGGTAGAAAACCAACCCATTTAGAATGGGTTGCCTAATGAAGAACTCTTCGAGCAAGATATGCAAGTCTTGCGAGAGGTTGAAGATGCCGAAGAACGTGAGACACGTGCTCGTAGGGATGAGGAAAATGCTCGTAGGGAGTGGCTAAACAGAGAAGCATCATACCGCTGGGCCTTGGGGTTAGGCCCTGTTCTATTAGAGTCTGAGGCTTCGAGTGACGAAAGCTATGTCTCGCAAGATTAGTAGGTTTTTTTTTTTTTTTTTTTTTTTTTTTTTTTTTTTTTTGCCGTGGAGATTTTTGCTGACGTGGCAGCACTTTTTGTGTCACGGCTTGAAGCCATGACACCACCACACCTAGCGCTCTAACAATTAAGAATAATGTTGTAAAATCATTGTACAAAATGCATTCAATTGTTGTACTTTATGTATGTATATAAAATTAATGATGTAAAGAGGAGGAGATACGCAATTCTACCAACAATTAAAATGGAAGCAATTGTTAACTTTGTCAAACATATATAATCAGTTGAAGAGTTTGATTCAAAAGATATGCGAGGAAAATAAGGATTTTTTGTTACTATGAAATTAGTTATAATGCTCACGCACGCACTGAGTTTTTTTATTTTTATTATTATTATTTAAATGTTTTGAATGGTATATTTTTATTTATTGAAAAATAAATAATCTTTGTTTTGTTTGACTTATGATTTTTAATTATAGTTTTTTATTATTAAAGATAATCATTTAAAAAGTTTAATCCTATTGTTAGTTGCATCTTATCTATATTTTTGGTATTATCTTTTACTTGTGTAGTATATTAACAAAATAAATTTTTAAATTTATAAATTAAAAATTAATAATTAAAATATAACCTAATAAGGAAATATTTTTTTTTTTTTTTTTTTTTTTTTTTTTTTTTTTTTTTTTTCTGAAATACGAAAGTCCCAACTAGGAGTTTTGTTTTATTATATAAAAGACTAGTTATAATGCCCGTGCACGCGCGGGTTTTTTAATTTTTTTTAATTGTATATTTTTATTTATTAAAAAATAAATAATTTAATCTTTGTTTTGTTTTACTTATGATTTTTAACTATAGTTTTTTTTATTATTAAGGATAATCATTTAAAAAGTTTAATTTTATTGTTAGTTGTTTCTTATCTATTGTTTTTGTATTTATCTTCTACTTGTGTAGTATATCAACAAAACGAATTTATAAATTTATAGTTAAAAATTAATAATTAAAATATTATCTAATAAGAAGATATATATATATATATATATATATATATATATATATATATATATATATATATATATATATATATATATATATATATATATATAACAGGAGGCGTTACACGCGTATTGCCACCTCATTGTCCAGTCATTGCCATGTAATTCATTTTCTGTCCTGTCATCACATTGTCGCCATGTAAGCAATTTTTTAAATTTATTTTATTTAAGTTTTCCATGTTTTTATTAAATAAATCCGTTTTTTTTTTGCATGATAATTTATTTTATTTCGGATTTTTTTTATTTTTATTTTTTTTTCATTTATATTAAAATTTCAGATTTTTTTTTTACATTTATATTAAAATTTAACGTAGGCAATACAAAATTGTATTAAAAAGACAACTTTGAGGGTTCGAACTTGGGGTGTTAAGAACAAATATACAAACAACTTAACCATTGTACCATTTGAATATTTGTGATGGAATTTGCAAATGATATTTTATATGGAGTTTGCAAACAATTAAATACAAACTATTAAAAGAAAAAAACCTAAACCTATATGGCCATTCAATCCCTCCTAAATTCCGCTTCAATTCTCAGCAGACAAACCCTAATGTGCTTCCAAATTCCGCTACAATCCTCCACTTTTTCATTCATGCACCATTCAATCACTCCCAAATTCCTAAAACCTTAATTTTCCAATATACACATACGCCTGTTCATCACATCTTGAATAATTCTTATTTATCTGCTGGTTCGCTTAAACCTTAATTTTCCAATATACACATACGCCAGTTCATCACATCTTGAATAATTCTTATTTATCTGCTGGTTCGCTTAGAATTAGAGATAGTGATTGTAGTTTAAAGTTTAAATTATAATTCTTTTGATATCATTTTTTATATTCTTAAACCTTGATTTGTGTTGTTTTTGTTCTCAACCAACGACAGTCTTATTTGATTTTCCAAGTCTTTGAAGGGTGCTTTTGAGAAGATTTTCAATATAATCAAAGAGGAAGAAGGTTCAGAAGGAGGTGTTGTTGTGCAGGTAATTAGTTCACTAATATATTTGTTTGTTCTACACTCTTACATCATTCATTTATTCGAGCTTCATGTTAAGTTTTACATATCTTGCTTATGTTTTGTATGTTTTTTTTTTAAATATGATCAGTTAAGAGAGGATCATCAACCAGCAGGCGTTTTACAGGTTGATGTTGCCGACATTAAAGAGAGTGAGGAGAAAAGCTTAAAACGTCTTAATACTGATTACATCAATTTATTACAAAATCAATGGTCAGTTTCATAAGCCTACTATAGTACTAACATGTCCACCAGTTCCAGAATGCATGTTATCATATGCATGATCTTCTGTATGTTAAGATTGTTATGTCCTAAAAATAATATTCTCTATTTGTTATAGTTAAACATTTATTAAACTCCTCATCAGGCCAGATCACTTGTGGCTTTGTTAGGCGACTTCTTTTAATGATTCTACAAAATGGAGAAAAAGTGTGTCATTTGTTGAAAAACTCAATGCCTTACAATAGCTAATTGACCAAGGAAAGGTAATTCGTAGTTGTTGTGTTTCATCTGTCGTACTTTGCTACCACTTTGAGTTTTGGGATTCAAATTTCTACAACAATAAATGTAAAGTAACTATCCTGACATAATGAATTTGCATATGTAGTCATGGAATTCATTAATGGTGCGCAAAAGCAGAAGGTCTTCCAAAGATAGTCAGCATTCAAAACAGTTGTAATTTGCTTGCAAGATGCAAGTTTGAAAGTAAGTACTTTTGTCATGCTAACATCCTTCTAGATAGGGGTAAAACAGTAAAATTTATGGTATCGTTATTGTGCTTATAAAGAAACCGTAATTAGCAGATCAAACAAATTGCATGATATCCTAATAAGCTGGAGATGTAAGTAGAATTTCTTTATATTGTGCTTAATGGTATGTTTACTACGACTACTATGATCTTGTCATTTCTCACTTGAGCTAAGTGCTGCTATTGGTAATAATTTTGTATCTTTTTAAGACTATGATAATCGTTGCTTGGAATGGTGCTGGAAACCTAACCTCATATTCCAATATGATGTTTTTAGGAAAATATTGAGGGTTTTTATAACAGCTTTGATATTGAAGCTTGGTCAATGTATCTTTAGCAAAAACTTCAATTTCTAATTTTCTATCAGTATTTTCATTCATGCTAAAAGATCTCTCCCCTTATTTTGTTTTGATATGGTCAGTGAAGTTATTTGTTTTACAGCTGTTCTGGACGCGGTATTCAATTAAAAGGCATGACAATGCATGGCCTTTGATGTCAAGCTAGCGTCCCTTTTGAAGTTTGTGTCAATGCTGCCAGCTCCATTGTTGTTTAATCTGGCCATTTTCATCTACTTATCCCGCTTCATACGTCGTTACCTTGAAAGTTCAAATCACTAAATGGTGATGCTAATGATGCGGTGGTCTCAGGTAAACATTTGATAACTTTTCGTTTCATCATCTGTTTTGATGTCAATAACTTGACTATTGGTTAGGGAAATTATCTAACCTCCTATATATGAAATACATGACAGCCTCAGCTTTATGTTGGGAAGGGAATGCATGAGAGCAAGTTTTCTGTTATCAAGTAAGATATCTAAAGAAATAATTTATACGTTACTGTTGGAAACTTCAACAAACCCGCACCAATCTAACACGAAACAAGATCACTTTAGATCGATCGCACAAGAACAAGAAAATATGATCGAGCTTCATTGTCAATCGCACATCACAAATAACTGAGCTTTATATGAGAACAAAGAATCGATCAAGGGAAGAATACAAGAAGAATGCCTCAAGAGTGTCAACCCCTCATTATTTTCATTCTTGATGAGCACAAGAAATGCTCTATTGGGAACTTATTCGGCTCAACAAAAGTCTTCATGATCTAGGAAAATCATTCGGTATCCCTTCCTCCAAAGACAGTCAGCATTATTTAAGTTCTATGTTATGCTAATTTGTATGTAGCTTAATATAGTATGCAATTGTTCATTGAATAATTTTTTGTGTAAATTACTATAATCTTTTTTAAACTATTATATATCAGCAATATATATCAAATTTCTAACTCTTTAAATCCCATCTTATCGGTTCAACGATTTTGCCGTTCGATCAAAAAGTTTTAAGCTACAGAGGTAGGAAAACAGGAAGAATTCTGAACTTAGTGGAAACACAAGTACATGGAACAGCCTATTTATAAGTACGTATATCGACTAAATTTTAAGTATCAACATAATAAAAGACATTAGAAAGGTCTTAATCTACTTTTACTTAACTCTGTTCAGGAAACAAGATATCAGAGGCTTCAAGAATGTTCAAACGTAGCATATGATGAGATGCATGTAGAACATCAGGTATTTTACAATTTTACTCATGTTCATTTTCTTCTAACCTTACTGATATGATAATATTAAAGTCTTACTGATACCTACCTTTATAATATTACTCATGAGATATAGCGATTTGAAAATTAAGTGACTTAGTGACTGATTAAAGTTCAAAATGAAGGAAGCTTTTTGTAGGTTACTATTGAAACAACGTGGAGTACGAGTGACTTGTGAATATCCTTTTCCTATTGCTGGCATTAATATTACATTTATGTTGACTCAATATATGTGTATAGGAAGGGAAGGTTGTAAGTATGTCTGATAGCAGTAGATGACGCTTGTGGTGGTTCTTTATAATTTCAGATGTGTTCATTCATACCTGAAGGGTCAGAATTTTGGTCCACACAAGATCGATATAAGGGTCGTGAGGAGGTCAAAGGGTGGTATGGGTCATGGGTATGAGATTTTGCATGTTCAAGGGAGGAGGTGGGGTGGAGAGTACAAAGTCAAGTAGCATGTAAGTAATAGCTCAGTTTATAGTTTTACAGATCTGGCTTATTTTTTTATATTTGTTTGCCTTAATTCCTCTTTTCTCAAAGTGTGAATCAATAATTGAAAGTCACCAATGCATTCACAATAGCAACAGGTAAATATACTATATTCCTTTTTTTTAGGTTGCTGAAAAACAAATGTTGAAAGATTTGCAAAAGGAAGTCAGGAGACATAGATCAGAATTATTGATCCAGACCCTTCTTCCTGCAAATATTTAAGGTCTTGGTTATTGGAGAAGGGGCACATAATTCAATAGCTATTCAACAGCTAAGTTAACAGTGGTGTTATACATATAGCCAAATTCAGTAGTGACTACAAGGTATGAATGACATTTTCTTTGGAATTCAATTTAGAAATTGACACAAGGTATGAAATATGGTTGGCGTTAATTTATTTAATTTGATTTCAACTGTATAGGAATTGGATATAAATATTCTCAACGCGACTACCCACGTTGAACACCCTGCAAAAGAAAGACATGTACGTGGCGAGTATAGATAATTCTGCCTCTTGATTAGTTGTACGGTTCAATAAAGTTAACTTTAGACATACCAGATTGCTTTGTAAGTTATAGACACAAAATAAATGACACGGGTATGGATGAACGTAAGTACTACAAATATGTAGCAAGATGGTATCACCAGGATGGTGAAGTAAGGGGGTGTCACCAGCCTATGGAGAGTCTCATCTTTAACCGTACACCGGCCAATGATCGTGATAGCCTCTCAGCTTGCGTCATATGATCAGATCAACGAAAAAATATTAGCAGAAGTTGTGATGAAAGATGGCTTGGGGACACATGTGACCGCGAGTTTTGCAGCAGTGTTTGCAACTGCAGTTGTGTCGAATCCAGTGGACGTGATAGATTAGAGTGACGATTGTGAAGATGGAGGAAGAATTTTTGTATGTTTATTTGCAGTTCAATTGCTTTTTCTTAATGCCATTTGTAGACAAATTGCCTGCACTCCTTCGAGATGATCTAGAATATGCATTTGAGGATGATCTAGACAATGTTTTTGACCTTACTAATACATTTTTATATAACTACTACACGTATACAGGTTCCTGATTTTCAATTATGTGCTCTCCACAGTGGCATAACTATAGCAACTACCATATGGAATGACATGACCATGGACTTTGATTTCAACGAGTATGACTATGGAATAGCTGGTTACCATTGCGATAAGCTCATTCCGCGTAACCGCAAGATTTGGAGGTACATTTATACTCAAAATTAAAATTCGCTGCACACCATATACATGAAATTACGTAAATAATAATTTCATTCAGATCACCAGCAACTTAATATTATCTTAGTCCAAAAATCACAGAAGTGCACCAAATACTTCATGTGGAAGCCTAAAAAAAACAATACTTAACATGTATAGTAATAGATCATAACAATCAACATGAATAGACTAACATAAACTTCTTCACATGTACAAGAGCTTACTGCTAACAAACCTGACCTTTAACGTTCAGGCACGACCCTATGAAACATGGAAAAAGAAATAATGAGAAACATGTTCTCATTGGCATCCATCTTGCAAACTACAAGGTACGGTTCAAAATTCTACTCAAAATTCGTTCTTTTGTTAATACTTTTTCCCCTTTTGGCTATCCATTGCAACGTCAATGTAGGATATCTCATATACACACAATTTCGAGCAGTACAACACTTCTCAAGTGCAGCATTATCCCTGTTATCAACCCACATCTTCATTTGATACTTATTATCATTACATAGTTCAGTTTAAGTAAATTCTTGTGGTTCTTTAGAAGTGTGAATTGGGGCTATGCGCCTAACTTAAACCACAGGATTATTCATGCAAAACAAAATATTACATAACCACAAATTTATGTAATCTCAGTAATATTTTTTACTTTAAAAATCCATGAATCCCAATCATATATACTATTTCACAGTATATAGTCATAGTTGTCACTGTTAAATCCACTTTATTTTTATGCAAGTAGTTTGAAGAGCCAACATAATGGGCGATCATTACATCAATAAACCTGTGATCATCCTAAAGATAGTAGAAGGCAAGACATTATATTCCTAAGATTTGCATGATTTTGTAGCATAAGTGAATGCCACAAAACCTTATAATATCAAGGCTTTCATAACTAAAATATGTTATCAGTTCCAAAACCAGTTGCATGCCATTATAGGATCCAGGACACCGTAAAAGTTATCTCATATGACCCATTATAGACAGACCCTAATTGAGCTTGACCCAGTCATATTTTTTCCTCTCATTATTTTGCCACTATGCTTTTAGGAATATAGAGTAGTTAGTAAGTAATAAATCTGAAGACATTGTTCATGACACCACACAGGAAGGGCCAATGGCATTATACGATCTCTTACCACACGGGTTGTTTATGAATCCTATCAGCTATTATCATCAGGTACCCCAACTTTAAGTTCATTCATAAATGCAGGCTGCTCCATTAAAACTTCAAACTTTTTCTCCACAATATGCTTTTATTTTATCGACAACAATGGTCCACATATTTCCATTACCATCCATAACTGCTGTTTTAATGTGATATTGACCATCAGGTAGATTAACATACGCTGAGATGCCTAGCGTAAGTCTGATCAAAAGAAGAACAAAAATCCGTATTTCTCAGGTTAAGCAATAAGATAAATGAAATAAATAAGTTAACGTAAATGAATATCGTTAACTTATGAAATAAATTAACGTAAAATAAGTTAACGTAAGTCTGAATATATTCATCAGGTATATTAACTATAGTGCTCAGGTTTTCTTCAAGCAATCTGAATATACTTCATTTCGTGCCTCTGCTATCAAAATCCGTAGTGTTGGAGTCTGTTGCACCACCACCTCTGCTGCCATCTTCCTTCATTTGTCGAATCTGCTTTGAACCGTTAGTCAATCAAACGGCCACTAAATGTGGACATGTTTTTTACTTAATATAAATATATTATTGTTTGTTAAATCAACAATTTCATTGGCATCACAGTGTGCATCCAACCATACAAAAGTAAATTACTTTCTATTACGGCCATGAGGTACATTAACCATGGGGGTACAGTTCATGATGTAATTTGATTGTATTAGTGAAAAAGTGAACGGGTCTGGTGGATTGGGTAACACTTCAGAACAATAAATGCAAGGATTTGTAACTTTTTTTCGGTCGTGTAGCGATGCTTATAGACCAAAATGTTCAGCTATTTCACATGTTCATGTTTGCTCAGCATCCCATGTCAGATACAAGAATGTCGGGATTTTGTTAGCGATAAACTTTAGAATACTTTCTGCAACATTGTACAAGCTATTGATGGTGTACGAGGTTCGAAGCACGGGAGTATATGCTAAATCTATAAAGCAACTTCCAGAAGGTGAGAAGATTAACTTTGCCAATATATATTTGGTCTCCATAGCTGTTAATAACATTATTGTTGTTTATGTAGAGTACTCCACGCCAAATTCTTCTATAGACTTAGAGAGGGAAGCGAAGAATGTAAGCTTACCAATAGTTGATATGCACGTAAAGTACATATCGTTGGCAAAAGGAAATGCAGCTCACAGGCAGCCGTGTTGGATTTGTTTTCTTTGATATTATCCTCAAGCAAATTAGTTAATAAATATGAACTAATAATGTGAATTATACCAAGGCAATGCAGGATCTGGCGAGTATTCGTCAGAAAAATGGTTATCAAAATCTTGAAAGCATGCAAGGTATATTATTGTGCATTGATCCATGATTAGTATAACTTATTGATAATATATGATTACCAAATGCGCATCTATGGAGCTGAAATATTCCCACCGTATGAACATCTCCATGCATTTACCCAAACTTGACATTTTTTAAAGGTTTCAAATTGACCAACTTTCTGATGTTTCTTGTGTGATGTTTGCAGTGATTTAAGCTATGACGATAACAGAGTTAATCCAGTGGCGGAGCCAGAAAATCGAATCAAATGGGGCAACAAGTGACGAAAACTAATTTAAAATTATCAGATGTCTAATTTGAATCACAAAACATGTCCGCCCATTGGGCGGGATACAGTGATTTTTCCAATTATGAACATCTCACGGAGTAGTAACTTGGTATTTCTAAAATGCACCAAAATAGAGTAAAGAAAAAATAAATTATTACTTTTAAATATACTATAATGTTTTAACGACACACATGCATTTGAAAAATAGATGAGCTACAAAGATATCACATTGTAAAAAACAACACAACAAGAAAACTACAACTTCAACATATATTAAACACTAAAATACCCAAATTAAAATTTCAAAGCATGCCCGCCCATCGGGCGGGCTTTGACCGCTAGTATATATATATATATATATATATATATATATATATATATATATATATATATTTGAAATACAAACAGTATCTCGAATAACCCCTGATTCTCTTACTTTAGTTAAGGATGAAAATTGCTCTATTCTAATTAGATTCAAACACACTTGAACAATCTAAACACGTCCTTATCAAACGACATTTTAGTGTACAATGGGAAATGATTCGACTTGAAGGGCAAAAATTACATTCAAAAGCATTTGCAGGTATAATAAGCTGTTCTAAATTAGCTAATCCAAACACCACCTAATTTTCAGCCAGACACTTGTTCCAGGCTCTTGTATTTCTATGATACTTAAGTAGCATTTAAAATACATACCAAAAATTATAAGAATCCAAACTTTACCAACAATCAAAATCTAATTGGTCATCTAAAACTTGATACAAAAATCGAACAAATCTTATAATTTGGGAATCTAAGATAAAACCTAACAAACACGGTGATGAAGCAACAACAAAGATAAGAAGAATCGACTATAGAGTATTTACCTGTATAAAATTGATTGTGTACACCAATTGAACCAACCACGTCAGTTTATTTGTAGCGTTTGATTTCCTCAAAGTAATGATAAACCTATGTGATGTTGTACAAACTAAGGGTGTTTTTCTTTGTTGATATAAAAGATTGGATTTGTATCCGTATAAATTTATTCTGGGAAGGAATAGTAGGGATGGTGGATTTACTCGAATGGTAGGGACGGTGGATCCTTTTTTTTATATAAATTTACAAAAGATGACTATAACTATGACAAATAACAAAGAGACTCATGTGTATTATATATTTTTTTTAATTGGAAATGTTTTTCAGAAGTTTTTTTTGGCAAATATAGAAATAGTTGACTTTATTAAATTTTCTACATGTAAAATTAAATTTTAATTTAAATAAATTTACCAAAAAAGGAAACAATCTCTTTTTTCAAAATGAAAAAGTGCCCACTAGAAGTTTTGTTTTATTATATAAAAGATGTCACTCAAATATTAGATGCAGTTTCATTTGTTGACAAAAATTTGATATAATTTATGCCAGAAATTGGTGGGCTATAAATGTTGGGCTCGAAATAATGGGCCAATATTATTTTTCAAAAAGAAAATGCTAAATGTAACTATAAAAGTTTCGTGTAAGACATTAAGACATGCATTGCATTGAATATTTGTACTAGGGTGTTGCTAACGTTGTTGCTGAGACTTCCTGGGTGCGTAACTTATTACGTGAACTTCATGCACCTATTTTTATCGTTGCTATTGTATATTGTGATAATGTGAGTGATGTTTATATGTCTGCTAATCCAGTTTAACATTAGTGAACCAAACACATTGGGATTGATATACATTTTGTTTATGATTTTGTGGCATCGGGTTAAGTGCGTGTTTTGCATGTTCCTTCTCGATTTAATTTCAAAATGTTAACAACTTCACCAAGAGTCTTCCAAGTGCATTATTTCAGGAATTTTGCTCCAATTTGAACGTCCAGAAACCTCCCGCTCCAATTGCGGGGTGTATTAGCCGAATACTTTAGGGTGGTTACGTCCAGTCATAGTTTTTAGTATAGTTAAGGGCTTAGCCCACTTCATCTAGCTTTCTATTTAAGCTATGTACTTGTACTATATATCTTGCTCAATGTTAATCAGATGTGCATGGGATTTACATAAAGTTGCTGTATTTTGGCCACAACTTCTTGGGCAAACGACAAAAAAATGCACCGAACTTGACACTTTTTGTGATTGTTTGTAACCAACTATTTTTTTATTGTGTGTATTGAACTTTCAAATTTCGATCATTGTGTGTATTTTCTGACTATTCTGCCATGTAAAATGACCATTTTATCTTTCGAAATTTGAAAAAAGTAAGGGTAAATTGTCATAAAATACACACAATGATTGAAATTTGAAAGTTCACACAATAAGAAAAAAATAATTGACTACACACAACTACAAAAAGTGTCAAATTCGATGCATTTTTTTTGTTATTTGCCCTAACTTCTTCATACAAACTCTTTTTTGGGTGATTCAAAATTCCACTAAACGAGAAATGGGAGATTTACAAATTTCATGCATGGAAATAAGCGAGAAAATCAAATGAAGAAGAGAAATATAACATTTTTAAAAATCCGCAAGGTTTGACCTTGCTAGTCAACCTTGCCATTTTTAAAAAATTAGCAAGGTTTGACTTTGTTAGATAACCTTGCTATCTTTCAAAATTTTACAAATAGTCCGAAAAATCTTGTGGATTTGACGGGTATAATTGGTTTTTTGTAAAAATTTGGTATTTAGTGAAGAATTTTGTAATATTGGTTATTTTTGTCATTTTTCCATTTTTTTAAACCCTAAACCCTTTTCATCATCAAAACTGGAAGTTAATTTTTTTAACTGATCGTCAAAGTTCGTGAATCATGCATGCTTGATAATCTCGTGTATATATATTTCTTTAGCTTTTAAATCTAAGAAGCAATGTCTTACATGATCAGGCGTAGTCTCACCACTTCTACCTCAAGAGCAAGACTACTTTTCGCTCAACAACGATTTACAAACCCTTCACTTTCTTCGGTTTATGTTAATAATAATCATGAAAAAGAAGAAGATCGTCGTAAAAATCATAAACATTTGGGTTCTTTTCTTCAAAGTCGAACGTATAGTGTAAGTGGTTTTCGAGATCCAAGATGGTCTCATTTTAGTAATCATGTAGCTATGACAGCAACAAATAATGTTGGGTTGTTGTTACCTAGAAGAAACATGTCTACTCAAGTTCTTAGTGAAGTTGCTATTGCTGCTGCTGATTCATGGCTACCGGTTGCAGCTTTTCAGTATGCATTTGATGGAATTCATAACTTCACTGGTCTCAATTGGTAATTATATATCATGAAATTACAACACTTACACTTATATCCATTCTGGTATGTATAGTGAAAGAATAATCTATATGTATCAATATATGTTTCAGGTGGGCTAGCATTGTAATAGCAACTGTTATTATTAGAACGCTGTCAATTCCAATCTCGATTAAAATTCAAAAGGATATGTCAAAGTTAGCTGTGAGTTCCATCTTTCGCTTACTAATTCACTTTAATAGTTTAATTTCGCCATAGCATCTTTATTAGTCTGGTCTTTGATCAGGATTTTAGTAACCAGTGATCTTTGTTTATTGCTTAGTGATTGATGTCTTAAATTTTTTGAGTTATTGTTTTTAATAACTCAGTGAAAAAGTACCATTGCTTTTTTCACATATTGCATATTGTATGCAGATTATAGCGCCAAAATTGCAGGATATTAAACAGGAGGTGCTAGATGAGGTATGGACATCAAACTTCTCTGTTACTGGTGTATAAAACTTCACATTACCATATATTATATATGATGTAAATAGAACGCTAAGGAAGGTCATGAACTTCTTTCAATATTCTTCTTCATTCAATCTTTATTTATTGATGTTGTGAAATGATTAATTCAATATTAGTTAAACTAGACAATGTAAACCTGTTTCAAAGTTTTACTTGCATATGTTGTGAATTACTAAAGTACCTTTCTCAGGGGATAAGTGAATATGAAGGTCAGGAACGAATTCAGAAACTATGCAAGGAGTAAGCACTTTTTCATGTCCTCTATCGCAATAAAAAATCATTTAAGTTGCATGTTTCTAACTATATACCCAATTTAGTTGATATCGTGGAACTTAATATATATGCAGGCATGGTCTCACTAGCTTGTTCTCTCCTTATAAGTGGTTCCTCATCCAAGGCCCCGTCCTTGTCAGTTTTTTCCTAGCTGTAAGTTATAAAGTTTATATCCGTTGTTATAACAGTTAAGGATAAATTATATGAAGAAAAGTGCTAATAGTTAGAAGTAAATTACTTTTCAGATTCAGAACATGGTGGAAAAAGTTCCATCTTTTAAAACTGGTGGGGCGTCTTGGTTCCTCGATCTTACAACACCTGATCCTTTCTGTTTTCTTCCTTGTTTGGCTGCTTTTTCATTATGGGTAAACATAGAGGTAAACATTTAGTTGCTTAATCAAACCTCACAAGTATTTTGGTTAATGGCAGTTTATATATGATCGGCTTTAATACCTTTATGATACTTTTATGTTGTGTTCTTCAGCTTAACACACAAGAAGGTTTGGAAGGCAACCCCACTGGTGGAACTATGAAAAATTTTCAAAGGGCTCTAGCTGCTCTAAGTGTTCCCTTTACTGCAGCTTTTCCCAAGGTGCATATCACAACTTCTTAGTATATTTTTTTAAAGCTATTTTTGGTCTGGAAGCTTATTCTTAACTTAAATTTACAACACAATGCTTTTGATATAAACCATTTTATTTCTTGGAAGTTCTAAAGCATATATATTTTCCCTTTTTATTCTATTTTATACGTTGAATCAATACTTACTAAATGATAAATATGGCAAATCGGGATATATCTTAAATCTCGAAACTTCTGCAGGCTCTCTTTTGTTATTGGATCACCTCCAACTTGTTTTCCCTTGTATATGGACTGAGTAAGTTGCTCAATTTATCTTACTCCGTATCAATTGATAATATTGTTTACATATATGTCGTGCAGTTTATATTGTTCAATTAGTTTATAAACACACTGAACTCCACTTAATGTATAATTTTTACACTCAACTGATTCAGCAATTAAAAAACCCACTGTGAAGAAGTGGTTGAACATACCAATACCTCCTCCACCATCTCCTGGAAGCCAGCTAAACCCAGCTTTCTCGTTCTCTGAACAATGGAAAAAGTATGCTGATACACAAGTAGCATTGCAACAACAAGTAGAAGAAACAAATTCGAGTGTCACAAATCGAAGTATACATCCAAGTAAGAAGCCAACTTCAGAAGAGCATAAATATCAAAGAGTATCATCATCACCTTCATCATCTTCGGTTCTCAGCTATAAGATAATCAATCTAGAGAAAAAAGTCAAACGAAGAAAGAAGAACAAGAGGAGGTGAGTATGTAGGTAGAGTTTATGGTTTTTATTCTTATGGCCTTATGAAACAAGAACAAATCATTAGACAAATATTTTCTTGTCCGAAGGTTTATACTTGCTTCATGTTGTTATCTTAAACCACCTTAGGTAAACGCATATAGCTTAAGTCGCTACCTGACTAGTTCAGTAGTTTGGGATACAGGTGTAGGTGCCAAATTCGACCTATTACTATCAGTCGTTTTGTTTTTTTTTTTTTTTTTTTTTTTTTTTTTTTTTTTTTTAATGTAGGCTAGGGCCACATTTATACTCTTGTATAACAGCAGGAACTTTCAGCCATGAATAGCATAACTATAATAGCTGACAAAACAACAGAAATGTCGTACAACGTTACTAGCAGCAAATTTTTTTGGAGAAAATCCAACAGAGAACATTGGTTACATGGGGAAGCACATAAGTCAAATCGTGGTTTTGGAGATAAATCGAACTAGAAAAAATAGGTTAAAAACAATTTCAGCCAGATTTCTTACGGAGGACTCTTTCGTACCAAAGGTTAAGCCGCATTATTTTAGGAATGTGTTGACATCTGTATAGGAAAAAAAAAAAACAAAAAAATCAAAAAAAAAAAAAGAAAAAAGAAAAAAAAAAAGAAACAACAATGTAGGTCATTTTACTAAAATGTCGTTTAAAGAAAAGTGGATTTTGTTTCCTTTCCAAAGAAAAAACTACTCCGTCCCATAATTATTGTCCATATTTGACTTTTTTAGTCTTTAGCTTTCAACTTTGACCGTAAATATTTTTCTTTTTAATATACATTACTTGATGAAAAATATATAAACGGATTGAGTTTTAAATGTATTTTCATTAGTATAATTTTCATCAAGTATTATATAACACAAATAAAAATATTTATGGTCAAAGTTGGAAAATAAAGACTTCAAAAGTCAATTGTTGACAATAATTATGAGACGGAGGTAGTACTATACGTAGTACGTTTTGAAGTTTGAACATATTCTGTTTTATGCATTTCAAGCATCAATGACCAAAAAAGTGTTGTCACAAAACAAAAATGAATTCCTTTTTAGGCGTATGTAACAATGAAAACTGAAACACTCCTAACCCTTTTTCCTTTTGCCTTTTTTATTTTCATCTTCTATAGAATAAACACTTAAAAGTTGCATAACAAGTACTCTCAATGCTCTTAAAAAGCTTTTTTGGAAAACGTACAACCCTTGTTTTGCACTAAATGGCTTCTAAAAATCCTCAACCATTCCAATGTGTGGTTTAATTTACAATTTTACAATATTAATAGTACGTAATAATATCCTGTTTTGATTATGTTTTGCAATATTGTAAAAGGTAAAAACATTTTGATGGATTAATAGTGTTAGTCACGGACGGAACTAGAGGTTCCTCGGTGACAATAGTGTCACGGGACTCGATAGGATTTTGATTCGTAATATTTATTTTCATAGAAAACATTGAATTGTTTAAAATGCAATGTGCTTCTAGCTAGTTATTTTTCAATCAGTCCATTAATAGTTGAAAAGTGAACTTAGTTTTCACTTAAATCAATCATTTTAACTGAAATCGTATTATTTTAAAAAAAAAATCCCTTATATAGTTTTAAAAATTGTGCACCTGATCACTTTTAATTAACTCTATTTCCGTCTCCGATAATAGAATTAAAAAATAAAACAAATTGCTCGTGTACATTTGATTAAAAAGTCGGCATCAAAAAAATAGTTTCTCAATTCATTATCAAAGTTACCTAAGGATGAACATCTTTTGACTCAAATAATTATAAACTTTAGCTTTTAAGACAAGCTATCTAATAAGATTTGTTAAAGTAAGAATCACATGATAGTTTTTATAATTCACAAGCTCTTATTAAGCAAATACATTTATTTTAGTAAAACAAACTACACAAATACCTTTAAGGTGTGTTTGCTTTATGGGTACCGAAATGAAGAACTGATTTAATTCTTAATAAATTGTTTGGAAAGTGAGTTTTTAGAAATATGAGAATGAAACCCATAAAACTAGAGATAATCGTCTAAACCCAATAAGAGTGGTGGGTTTACAAAACTCATTTCCATTACGATACCTATAGTGACTACCTTGACAAACCAAACACCCCCTTAATTTTTAACATCAATGCATTTAGTTGTCGTCTTTAAACGTTAGTTTACGCCTATAAGCGTATGATTTAGCAATTCCGTCAAATATCTCTAAATAATAAAACTTCAACTTTAATGCAACTCACAAGTTTCAATTTCATGGTATGTTTGGCGAATTGAGTTAGAGTTGGAGATGGGGTTTATATTATAAGTTGGAAGCTGAAATTTATTTTTTTCATAAACCATTTGGCGAATTAGTTCCAATTGAAGCTTATAAATGTAAAATCACCTCAAATACATTAAATTAAAATTAGATATATTTCAAGCTTTTTCGTGTTAATTTATTATAATTTTTATGCTATTTAAATAATTTAACTAACTGTAAATCCCAATAATCTTTCATAAGTTTGTTTCATTTGATTTAAGTTTACAGAGCCTTACAACTTATAACTTATTTTAAAAACTCAAGCTTTTATATGCAATTATAAGCCAATTATCAAACCGTCTTACCTAACTATTTTCGCCAAATATACATTTGAAGACAATAATACTTTTTTTTTTTTTTTAATCAAAACAATAATTCCTTTCCAAGAATCCTTTTTCCAATAAAAGTTATATAATGTCCAAAATTGTAAAAACCTGTCTTAACCCACAGCGAATAAAAACTACAGTAGGTAAAAGCCAAAAAGAAAAAAGTAAAAACCCACAACTCTTCTTCATTTACATCGTTCCATCTTCATCAACCCTTCATTTAACTGAAAAAGGTGACCTTGACTTTGCCGTTACGTCAACGGCAAATGTCAAGCCGGTCAACTGAATCTCAAAGGTACACCATTCTCTCATTCATCCTCTTTAAATGCACACCATGTGTTCGATGTTTTGCCTCACAAAATTATTACATTATTAACTTGTTTAGGGTCCTTTATTCTTGCAATGTATGTATGTCTTCTAATGCATTTTTATAGAATATCTTACTGTCAATTATCCGTTAACTAGTTTAATTACATAATATATTCGGTGGCGGACTCAGGACCATAAGTGACCACAAACTTTTTATGATATTACAGTTGACTAAACTATTAACTAAATAATATATGTAAGAGAAAATTTTGGGACCATGTTTGGAGAAATCCATATGGGTCACGGGCACCCTTTATATACGCTCACGTTGTGTATACAGCGTGAGCATATTGGTTTCGCTCTTTATAAAAAAAATACATAAAATTTTTAGGGATAATCCATAATATTCCCCAATTGTCCAATTGATTTGCTTATTTGCCCCAGAATTCGGAGTTTCTGTATTTAGACCAGGGCAACCTGTATTTTTTTCCGGGGAAAAAAGCAAATCAGTTAAGCGATCAGGGCATATTAGGCATTATCCCAAAATTTTATAAGTTTATTTTTTAATAATAACAAAGTTTGGTGGGCTTGAGCTGCTGGGCTCAAATATGGTGGCCAAGGCGTATATAAATAATGTCCCTTTCACATTTAATTACAAATTTCAAATTTTAATGCAGGAAAACTTAATCAATGGCTTGCATAAGACGTAGTCTCATCACTTCTACCTCAAGAGCAAGGCTACTTTTCGCCCAACAACGATTTACCAACCCTTCGATTTCTTCTTCTTATGTTAATAATCACAAGCAAGAAGAAGATCATCGTAAAATTCATCAGCATGCGGGTTTTTCTCTCCAAAGTCGGGCGTATAGTGTGAGTGGATTTCGAGATCCAAGATGGTCTCATTTTATTCGTCATGCACCTGTGACAGCAACGAACGGTGTTGGGTTCTATGTATCTAGAAGAAACATGTCGACTAATGTTGGAACGTTTAATATTGACTACATGATTAATATGGCTGATAAAACTATGGACAACGTTGTTTCTAGTAGTCAAGCTGTTTATAATGAAGTTGCTATTGCTGCTGCTGATTCTTGGCTACCAGTAGCCGCTTGGATGGATGCACTTGATGGAATTCATAAGTTTACTGGACTCAATTGGTAAGTGTAATAACTAATAACTAACGAAATTGTATACTCTACTTAAAACTTGCGCATTTATATAGTGAAAGAATGAATTTCTGTTTCTTTTAGGTGGGCAACCATAGTAATAGCAACCGTCATTCTTAGAACCTGTACCGTTCACAGCAAGATTCATATGCTCAAGGTTAATGCAAAGATAGATGTGAGTTCCATCTTCTGTTTACTAATTAACTTTTGCCATAACATGTTTATTTATTCAATAGTTTGGGACCTAAACATGATTTTTCTACTATATCTTAATTATATCGGGCGCGCTTTAGTAAGCAGGTTTTTTTTATTTATTTATTTTTATTTTTTATTTTTTATTTTTTTTTTACTATATCTCTTCTTAGTAGTTGGTTCAAACTTCAGCATTGATTAATTGTTCACAAATTGAATATTTTATACAGATTCTGAAACAACAATTGCAGGAGAAGGTGGACAATAAGGTATGGACATCAAACTGCATCTTTACTGTTGTATGAAAGGTCATCTTTGTGTGCTTTATGTCAAAGTTCTAATGGTACTGATGATTCTGACCACGTGTGCTCCATTTTCCGCAATTCACTGTCATTACTTATTGAAAGATAGCGAGAAATGTAGAAAGAACATCACTTTATCCAATACTCCGTAATATGTTTTAAGATGATGTTATAATGAAATTCAATTATTTTCTGGGGTCATGTTTATGTCATAATTGGTATTATTGTACATGTAAACATAACGCTAAGGAAGGTCACTAGCTTCCTTCAGGATTGATCAGGGCGCCTTGAATGCTTATTATTTATTTTTCAATTGATTTCTCATAAGTTTACTATAATACCCTTTTCAGCGCATGAGTGAAGCTGTAGTTAAGGAACTAATGCAGAAGGCTTATTTGAAGTAAGCACGTTTTCATGTTCTTTATCTCAGGAAACAATGACTTAAGTAGTTTTCTAACCGAGCTTAATTAATATTATTGGAACTTATTATTTATGCAGGCATGTTACCCCTTGTTTGCTTTCTCTAATCATCCGATCCTTCGTTTATGGCAGCTTTTACTTTGCTGTAAGTTACATATATTACGCCAGTCATTATAACAATTGATGGTACATCTTAAATCTTATAAAGGTAGTTAAATACTTAAATGTGTCGTTTGCAGATTTACAGCATGGTGGGAAAGATTCCATCTTTTGAAACTGGTGGGGCGTCTTGGTTCCTCAATCTTACAACTGCTGATCCATTATATACTCTTCCTGTTTTATATTCCTATACCTTCTGGTTAAACTTAGAGGTAAACATCGTAGTTGCTTCCTCTAAACATCATTATTTAGTTTAACGTTAAGTTACAATAATTTCGTTGGAGGTATCAATTTATATGTATCCAAACTTGACGCCTTTACAATATCTAAATGTTTTTCTCAGTTAAACATCCGAAACAGTTCTGAATATTTGCAAGGGAATCATAATTCTGATTTAAAGAAGAATGCTAGAGGCGTTTTAGCTGTACTTATGATTCCCCTTTGTTCATATTTCCCAAAGGTACATAAACTTCTTACAAGATATTATTTTTACTTATACAAATTCTGAAATGTTGATTTAACTTTATGAAACAACGTTATGCTTTCGATTGCAACATTTCCATTTATTAAAAGGTTTCAGTTTACATTTATGTATTTGTGCTCTGTTTGATATGTTGAATCAAAGTGTGCTCAATGTTTATAAGGGTAATTTGTACTTCATTAAATATCATCTTCACACTTCTTCTCCAGGCTTTCTTTTTCTATATGATCACCAGTAACGTGTACTCCCTTGTATTTGGACTAAGTAAGTTACTCTTACAAACTTCTAATACTGTTTACTTGTCTCATGTTATTTCTTTTGTTTACGATAATATGTATACTCCAATCTCTAGTTGGTAGTATCTAAGTCTCTTGCTATATTAACTCAGCAATTAGACAACCGGCCGTGAAGAAGTTCTTGAACATACCAATAGTAGGGCCTCCACAAAAATCTCCCGGAAGTCAGTCAAAACATTGCCACCCCTCTGTTGATGCACAAACATTGCAACAAGAAGAAGTACGAGAAACAAAACCAATGTCTACAGATCAAAGTACAGTTCCATCTCCACAAGCAAGTAAGAAGACAATTTCTCAAGAACAGAAATCTACATTTCAAAGAGTATTATCATCAGTTCACACGCATAGGATCAAGTTTTTAAAGAAGAAACTTAAAGAAGGAAAGAAGCACAAGAAGAGAAGAGCAAGAAGAGGTGAGTAGGCAACTTTGTGGTTCGTGCGCGAGAAAGAATCATCAGATTAAAAAATTGCTAGTGTATTTTTAAGTGTTATACTCGCTTCCTGTAGCTTTACTTAAATCGCCTTACATATTGGGGTAACATGTAGATGTGGGATAACATGTAGATGAGTCTAATCCAAACCGTTCACTCAACTCAATCTAACTATATTCAAGGGCAAAAGATAGTTAATTACTTATTGTTTTGAGTTTAAACTTACAGGCTTATCATTCATTAACTGCACTGAGTTCAACTTAAGTCTGTTGAATTGGTATCCTTTTGAAATTATTAAGAGTCCATAAAGTAAAGGTTTGGGCTGAGCCCAATTTTTCTAATAAGCCCACATATACATCAAATCTGAACTTCAACTCAATTTAGCATCTCTTTGAGATCATAAGACTAACATCCTTTAAAATCAAGAGCATTAAGTTTAGTGTGCAAATCGCCTCCCGTACACAACATAGCCGAAGAACATAAGATTTTATATTTTGTTTGATTACAAAATCATCTTACGTACTAAAACGCCTTCGGTATAGCAGCATATAAGCAACTCATTAATGAAGAGGTTGTGAGTTAAAGTCTCGGTTAGATACAAGTGAGCGTATTATGTGATTAGATGGTTCACGTGTGTATAGATGAAAGAGTTTTAGTATTAGTTTTAATTGGTAGGTATTTACTGCGTGTGTCCAATGTCAACGGAAATTAAGCCCAATTGATGCAACACGCTATTTTTCATTTGGAATGTATTCACGCAAACTCATAGAGCCTTATAAAATAATTTCATTTTGGTTATAGATTGTAATCCTGTTCTTTTTTTATTTATTGAAAAAGTTGCCATGAAGAACCTTCCTATGCTTACTCTTCTTCTTCTGCTTCTAGTTGTGATGGCTAAAGGTAAATTATTAAAAAGTGTTATTTGCAAGTGTTTCTAGTTGTACATAAAACATACATACAAACATGAATGGTTTTGCGAGAAGGTATATATACATGTATGGTACACGGTTATATATTTAGACATCATTTTATACTTTTTAACAATCATCATTACCTGACTAATCACGAACGAGTTTATCTAAAACATGATATTAGCGATGAGAATAAACAAATCAAAATCCATTTCATGTTATAGTAAATGACAATTTTCCATTCGTGTATAGGTAGCACTGGTGATATGTCTGTGCCAAGAAAACAAATGGGATTCCGTACCAGCAAAGCAGACTCTTATTGTTGCTCTGGTCCTGGTGTCGCATGTTGGGAGACACCCGAGAAGTGTAAGAAAAATTGTAAAACTATTTGTTACTAACGAGTAACGACATGTTAACAATAAATGGTATAATGTAAAACAAAGTGTTCACCGTCTCTTTATAAATATTATGTTTATGGCATTCTTGCGAATTAGGATGAAAATGAACAAATAAAAGAAAAAGCAAACCACTTTTAAAACAAACGTTCACACACCGGTTCATCCGGTTCTGAAGGGTAGAATCTGGATGAAACCAGTAATCTCGGTCTATAAAAAATATCAAACCAAACTGCCCATAGGTCAGGTCAGCCAAACCATCAAGAGGCTTGCAATAAGAAACAGAAACAAATTGATAACCAATATCAAATTAAAATAAAAACGATTCCATCTCATCTAAGTTCTCATAAGTTTGCTCCATATGATGAACAGCGTTTTAAAATTGAAATAAAAACTCACTCATCAATTGAGCCAGTGACAAATGACACCACAACAGTTATATCATCAAGTTTACCACCATGATAACGGAAACCAGCTTCCTGAGCAGCAGTAGAAAATGGAGACTGTCGTTTTCTGTCTAAGGCTTTCACACGTGCTAAATCTGCAATACTTTTAGCCATCACCTCAGGGCTCACCTTTGACCTAACCCCTTGAACCACCAACGCTGTTACTTCATTGTTATATAAGTTGTCAAACAATCCATCAGTTCCCGCCACAATTATATCACCCGCTGCCACTGGAATCTTGAAAACCTGTTTACCATTGACCACCAAAATCCATAAGTGCCGTAACTTATTTAAAATTATAGTCAAGAATATATAAGGTATTACTAGAACGGTACCCGCGCAATTCGGCGGCGGGTGCCTGTGACTATATTTTGCGTTATTTGGTTATTCGGTTACACATTTAGTTGTTTTTATGCTTTATAAGTAGAGATGGTTAAGCCTAGGGCTGTAAACGAACTGAACGTTCAGTGAACATTTCATGAACCGTTCGGTAAAAAATTCGCTTATGTTCGTTCATTTATTAAATAAACGAACATGAACAATATTTTACGTTCGTTTATTTAAATGAACGAACATGAACAAAATTCTCGTTTGTTGATTTATGTTCGTGAACGTTCGATTAGGAGTTCGTTAAAGTTCGTTTATGTTTATTTATCTATTTATGTTCATATATCATATCTTTTAATTTTATAATTTTAGAAATTGGGTTGTTTAAACAAAGCAACATTTATAAAATAATATATAGTGAAGAATTCAATAAAGTTTATGTTTGTTTGTCTATTTTCATTTACGTTCGATCGTTTATGTTCGTTTAGCGTTCGTTTAGTGTCTTAATGAGCGAACATAAACGAACATGAACAATTCATTTTATTAATAAACGAACATGAACAAGAAAATTCGTCCATTTAAGTGTTCGTGTCCGTTTATTTTTCCGGTTAAAATTAAATGAACGAACATGAACAGGGCTCTGTTCGTGTTCGTCCGGTTCGTTTACAGCCCTAGTTAAGCCAAATAATTTTAGTTTGAACAACCTAACCAACTTGCTTCCTAACCAACCTGCTTCATAACCAATTAATTTTGAAATCATTCCATAATAAGCAAGTAAAAAGTCTGAATTTTAAGCCTTTCTAATTATAGAATAGTCCCAAATGCATTATATAGTAGTATAGAAGTATAGATATTACTTACTTGACCAGAACTTGGTTGATCGCCTTCATTTCCATTGGCTAGTTGATACGTAAAATTGAAGTCATGTTGTTGCACAGGGGAATGAAAGATAGTGCACCCGTCTCTTATTACAACGAACCCACTATCCCCCAGATTGATGGCATGTAGATCCTTGTCTTTAAGGGCTATGATGCATGCTGTAGAAGATCCCTTGGCTGTGGTGACTGAGTGAGCTTTAGCTAAAACGTCAGCTGGGTCAATGGCATCCTTAGGTCCACCCTGTATGGCTCTCACAGAATTAGACATTAGTGAACGGGAATATAATCCAGCATTTATGCCGACGTCAGCCCAACCACCGACTCCATCTGCTACACCAATTACTTGTTCATCTACACAGATGAAATGAGCATCTTCTCCACCTGTTGCTTCCTTATCCGGATGTGGGAGATAAGATGAACCTGATAGCAGTTTGAGTGTTTTACCACACACACTTTTCCTGGAATTTGAAAAAACAATAAGAATTATAATAGTTGCAGCAATTTCCTAGTGGTATTATTTGATGCCTAAACAATTAGATGCTAGAAAACAACTTTCGACTATCTAAAAAACTTAACATCTCATTTTGACACCTAAACTCAATTCACAATTTCATGTTACCCGTAGTTAGAGAACCGATACTATATAGCAAAACCAAACACCCACTAAACAATATAACATCCATGAGGACATTTGAAAATAAAACACAAAAAGACAGGTAGATTTGGGTCACCCTAAATTACAGTAACGGGGTCCAAAAGGGTATAGATATCGAGGGTTTTCATGTGTTGCTCGGTAGAAATGGCTTGCAATATAACTAGGAATTGGAGGCTTTTGCTAGATGATAAACAGGTCATACAGGTCGTGGACGAGTTCCCTAAGAGTGAAAATGTGAACTACTCCAACAATACTTACAAGTGAGTTGGCCACGTCCGGTCACTACCGCAGATACAAACACTTTTCAACCAACGAACCCAACTGCCACTGCCTCTATTTGATGTCACTGTTGCAGCCTCAGTCGTACGCCGCCGATGAATATGAAGGTTAGGGGGGGAGAACGATAAAAAAATGTTGGATGGCCATTTTTTTAGACTGATTGTATTGACTCCCTCGTTTTGTAGATAAGAAACTAGTAAATTGATATTTATCTATCTAACGCATTTATAAAAGGCATTTATGTGCATTTCAATCTCCATAAAATATTAAAAGATTATGCGAATATAATGCAATCGGGTGTATTGGCTATTGGAATTACTTAATTTTGTTTCCTTTCTTGTTATATCTCCTTTTAATTTTGTTGATTATAAGAATACAATGCATAATAATATTAATAATAATTAGAAATAACTAGTTGGATACCCGCGCATAGCAGTGGCGAAAAAAATGTAGTGAATTAATTGCTAATTCAACTCTCCCACAATTCTTAGTGAATTCGTTAGACAACACTCCGAATGTATATTTGTTCATTGTATGTGTTTGTTTGGGTTTCTCGTAACTTTTCTGTGGCATCATTATTCCCGCCTCACAATTTCTTACCCGTCAAACACTCCTCCCAAAAGTTATAATTTTGACGAATCAAGTTTATATTGATTCAAATAAAGGTTAAAATTGTAAAAATTCAAAATAAACCCATTAAAACTATAAAAACTAAAAACTCATAAATGTACATCAAAATGGATGTTGTATTAAAGAGCACAAAATTTTAGAAAATATGGTGAAATTAGATCATTAAAAAAATAAATAGATAAAAACGTATTTCAATTTGAAAATAAAGGTGATTTTTTAGTTGAGAAGTGACAAATGTCACTCCATAATTGGAGCTCCTTATCTTAAATTTTGGTGTTACCCACAACTTAAATGCTTTATATATAGATAAAGGTGATTTTTCAGTTGAGAAGTGACACATGTCACTCCATAATTGGAGATCCTTATCTTAAATTTTGGTGTTGCCCGCAACTTAAATGCTTTATATATAGACTAGTTGGATACCCGCGCATAGCTGCGGCGATAAATATAATTATATTATAAAAACTTATATTATAAAAACAGTAAATGAGTTGCTAGCTCAACTATCTCCCGAAATTCCCTACCCGCTTAGTGAATTTGTTTTACAATACTCCGAATGTATATGCGTTAGTTGTATCTGTTTGCTTGGTTTTTGTAGCTTTCCCGTGACATCATTATTCTCGCATATACAAAGACTCTCGCAATCTCTTACCCATCAAACACTCCCCCCAAAAGTATATGATTTTGACGAATCAAGATTGTATTGGTTGAAATAAAGGTTAAAGTTGTAAAAATTTAAATAAAAATAAAATAAACCCACTAAAAATGTAAAAACTAAAAACTAATAAAAATATATCAAAATGGATGTTGAATTAAAGAGCACAAAATTTTAGAAAATATGGTGAAATTAGATTATAAAAAATAAATAGATAAAAAGATATTTCAATTTGAAAATAATGGTAAATTTTAAGTTGTAAGTGAGACATGTCACCTTATTGATTGGAGCTCCTTATCTTAATATTTGGTTAGGAGTTAGGCTTGGAGTTAGTTGAAAAGTGACACATGTCACCTCATGATTGGAGCTTCTTATCTTAATTTTTGGTTAAATATGGTGAAATTAGATTAAAAAAAAAAGAATAGATAAAAAGATATTTCAATTTGAAAATAAAGGTGAATTTTAAGTTGGTAAGTGACACATGTCATCTTATGATTGAAGCTCCTTATCTTAATATTTGGTTAGGAGTTAGGATTGGAGTTAGTTGAAAAGTGACACATGTCACCTCAATACCTCACGATTGGAGCTCTCCTTATCTTAATTTTTGGTTACGAGTTAGGCTTGGGTTATCCATGCATTATAATATAGTATAAATATGTATACTCTATTTTATGTGGTTTTACAGATATTAGTCGTAATAAACAAGTAATTTGTATTTAAATCACATATTATTTACACTAAAGACATTAATACAGTAAAACCTCTATAAATTAATAACCTCGATAAATTAATAATTTGTCCAGTACCACTTGGGACGAGTACAAATTTGGATATCAATAGATAAAATAATAAGATAATAATTTTTTTTGAAACAGCAGTGTATATATATTGGTCCCAACGAAACTTAAAATTAATAATTACCAACAAATTCCTCAATTTCTTTAATGCCTTAAACCTTGTAACATTCCTTAGTATACATTCATTAATTTCTTTAATGCCTTGATTCATAAAATGTTAATTGGAACTTGTTTTTCTAATTTATTTTTCATCTTTAACTAGTATACATCTTGAAAATTTAAAGGTCATACATATAACCACTTTAAATTAATAAATTATTAATTTATCAATATAATAATATCTCGCTAAATTAATAAAATATCTTGATCCCAACATCATTAATTTAAAGAGGTTTTACTGTATTTTTATTTTTACAATGTATACGATGACACGAAAATGAATTATTTGTTGCATTCTTAATTGTTATATACGTGTTAGCAACTGGTTTTAGCACCACTAAAGAAGAAAAATATCCGGATTTTTAAGAATGACCCATTTGACCCGTGACCCAACCTGCCCCATTTTGCTACCTCTAAGAAAAAATAGCAAGGGCCTGAAATACATACCCATCAGCTTCAATAGCAATACTTGTAATCGGTTCATCATGTGATGATTCTTTTAGTGCCCGGTCTGAAACTCCATCCGAGTAACATGTTGAAGAGGAAGTGTTGTATCTTCTTCCGGATAGACTGTTGCTTGCCATATGAGTGATTCCAAATATATAATACCCATGAACTCCATGACCCTTACTCGGTTCTCTATTTTTCACACCGACACTAGCTGCACGAAATCCCCTACTGTTTCTTTCCACATAATGCCCGGTAGGTCTCGCAAAGCTTGACACATTTGCACAGCTTGATATAATATTGTCCACAATGAGATCAGTGGACGCAGCTACTGAACCAGAAGTAGTCATAGTTGAAAAATACGAATTCCTGGTATACCCAAAAATACAAGATTGTAACTTTACAACACCTGCAACTTGACAATCTTTCCTCAAATTCCCAAATTCAGAACCTGACTTCGGGATGAGGGATTTTCCTCTTTTTAGAGATAGCCTATTGCTGATATCAGGGCGAAACACACTCCTCCGAAGGCCAAAACTAAGGGGTATGTTAAACTTAGAAAGAGAACCGGTTGGCATTATTTTATTCCTTTGAACAAAACCAGTATCTATTACCGTTGTAGGGTGCAGTCGTCATGTATACCTAAAAACATCTATAAATCCCTAATCTTAAGAGCAATTTGATGTAACCTGTATCCTTTCTCTGTACACAATCTAGATTCCTGCAGATTTCATAAAAAAGCAGAATATAAGAAACCTCCAAAGTAGTTTATTTATCATTTAAAAAAACTGTAAATTGGCAACTTTTAACAACATTTACTCTCTCGTAATCATGTTTCAGACATTTCTACATCGCGATGGTAAAAAAAAAAAAAAGGTTTTGCTAAAGGAGTAACTCATCTTTAGATTTGAAACTATAACTATATCCATGGTCCATTTAGTAAATGTCCCAACCCGATTATTACACTTTCTTTTAAAACGGTCCAGTTTAGTAATTACGTGAACTAGCAAGGATGACATGGCAGGCCTTCTTATAACAAAAGAGTCCTACTTCAATAATTATATCATCACAAATTAAACAAGTTATCATAATCAAATTACCAAATTGCTCATTTCACACAAATTAAGCCTATTTTTGGGCTTATCTCATTCCGGCTTATCCTTTCATAAGCCTCATTTTCCCCCTTATTTTGTCACTTATCGGCTAATATAATCATGTCATAACAAACTTACATAAGCCCATAAAATGGAGCTTATTAAATATAAGACGAAATGAAATAAGCTCGAAAGCCGAAAAACAAGGCTAATCAAACACCCCCCTTAAATCAAACCACTTGCAACAAAAGGGTATCCTAATATTGTAATCACTTTCTTTTTGCCCTTAAACCCAGATGGATTAACAACTAAATAAGAACAAATATATTAAACTAAACAGCTTTATGACAAAACAAAAGAATAAGCAATAAAATAACCTGTGGTTCAAAGATTATTATGTATGAAAACAGAGGAAATATATATATAAGATAGAAATATGAATATTAAGAGAACAAACCTTATCTGTTTTCAAAGGAAGAAACAAAAATCAAGAAAACCCTAAAATGGGGAATATCCGAAAGAAGAAGGAAATGGTACTAGAGGGACACTTGTGTTTTTTAAGTTTTGTTTGGTTTTGGTTGTGGTTGTGGTTGGGTCATCAAATCTAATCTAACCATTTTATAAGGTTGGTGTGTTTAGGACTTTAGGGATGTCTTTCACTTTCATTTTCAGTTTTTCACTTTGACTCTTTTACTAGGGTAGTACTGTAGTAGGGTTTTTGGGACCGGATGTATTAACCAAAGTACTAACAAATAGCTAGTAGAAAAACTGTAACTGAAAGTTGTAAAAGAAAATTTGCATTTCTATATCAAAATCAGATTTATTTTCATCTTTGTTTCACGTTGTGAAATATATATTTTATTTTTTTAAATATCAAGATTATTCTCTTCTCACATACAACACTACGGTTACGTACACACTCTTACACCGTTTTATAACCGTTTATTTCTAGTTTAACTTTTTTGGTCATGTATGTATCGGAACTGAAATTTAATATAAATGATTTTTATACACTTTAAAATTTAAGAGTCTGAAAATTTAAAAATTCTATATGTAGCAAAATTGATCTCAAGTGAAAAAGCATTAAATTTTAAGATTCTCCATATAAATTGTTTAGTATTTTTTTTTTTTTTATTACCTTCTATTTATTTTATAAAGTGTGTATGATCTTTTTTTAAGATATAAACGAAAACAAAAAAAGGTACCTAAAATTCAGAGGCACTTTATTTTGCATACTTTAATTTTGGTGCATATCAATGGACAAATTCAAACCATCCATCTAATTTGATCTAATAGTAGTTATTAACCTAAGATTAAATAGAAAACATAAGTCCATGTTTTTTTTTTCTTTGTCATTTTGTCTTTTTTATTATTCATTTTTATCCTTTCTTTCTTTCCTTTTTTTCTTTCTTTTTTTTGCGTTTTTTTTTCACGCTTTTATAGTTTATTTGTTTCTTTCTTTTTTCTATTTTTTTTGTTCTTTTTATTTTGTTTCTTTTTTCTTTTACACGCTTCTTTTTTTGTTTTTTCATTTCTTTTTTCTTTTTTTGTTATAATTCACGTTTTTTTTCCTAATAAAAGTTTTTTTTCGGTTTCATACATTTTCGTTTGTTTTAATACGTTTTCATACGTTTTTGTCTGTTCTCGCCCGTTTTCATATATTTTCGCCAGTTTTCTTACGTTTTCGTCCGTTTTCATACGTTTTGTCCGTTTTCATACGTTTTCATCCACTTTCTTACGTTTTCGCCCGTTAACGTCTGTTTTCATATGTTTTCTTACATTTTCGTTCGTTTTCATACGTTTTCGTCCGTTTTCATACGTTTTCGTTCGTTTTAATACATTTTCGACCATTTTCTTTCGTTTTCGTCCATTTCTAATACGTCTTCGTCTGTTTTCAGACGTGTTTTTACGCTTTCATACGTTTTCGTCCGTTTTCATACATATTCGCCCATTTTCTTATGTTTTCGTTCGTTTTCATACATTTTCGTCTGTTTTCATCCATTTTCTTTTGTTTTCGTCCATTTTTCAAACGTTTTTGTCCTTTTCATACATGTTTTTACACTTTCATACGTTTTCTTCCATTTTCATACATTTTCGTTCGTTTTCTTACGTTTTGGTTCATTTTTTCATTCGTTTTCGTCCGTCTTTAAATGTTTTTGGCAATTTTCATATGTTTCATATGTTTCTAAATATCACAAGTGATATTCTGAATATCACAAGCTATTTTCTGTGATATGAAAAATATCACAAGTGATACTATGAGTACCACAATGATATTCTGGATATCATAAGTAATATTTTGTGATATTCAGAGTATCACAAGTGATATTCTGAATATCATAACTGATTTTCTGAATTTGACAAGTGATATTCAACAAATGTTTTGTAACATAAAAATCACATGTGATATTCAGAAAACCACAAATGATAGATATTCAGAAAATCACAATTGATATTTAGAATATCACCATTGATATTCAGAAAAACAAAAGTGAAATTCTGAATATCAATTGTGATATTCAGAAACGTTTTCGTCCGTTTTCATCCGTAATCTTTCGTTTTCGCCCATTTTTCATACGTTTTTGTCCGTTTTCATACGTGTTTTTACGCTTTTATACGTTTTTGTCTGTTTTCATAGGTATTCGTCCGTTTTCTTACATTTTCGTCTATTTTCTTACGTTTCTGAATATCACAAGTGATATTCAGTGGTTCTATAATATCACTTGTGATTTTCTGAATATCACTTGTGATATTATGAACAGCACTTGTGATTTTCTTATGTTTTCGTCTGTTTTCATACTTCGTCAATTTTCATACATATTAGTTCATTTTTTTTACGTTTTCGTCTGTTTTTATACATTTCCAAATATCACAAATGATATTCAGAATATCACTTGTATTTTTTATGAATATCAATGGTGATATTCTAAATATCACTTGTGATTTTCTGAATATCTATCACTTGTGATTTTCTGAATATCACTTGTGATTTTCATGTTACAAAACATTTGTTGAAACTCACTTGTCAAATTCAGAAAATTACTTATGATATTCAGAATATCACTTGTGATACTTTGTATATCACAGAATATTACTTATAATATCCAGAATATCATTTGTGGTACTCATAATATCAGTTGTGATATTCTCCATATCACAGAAAATCACTTGTAATATTCAGAATATCACTTGTGAAATCCATAATATAACTTGTGATATTTATAACATCACAGAATATCACTTGTGATATTCACAAGTGATTTTCTGTGTTTTCTTATATTTTAGTCCGTTTTTATACGTTTTCGAATATCACTAATGATATTCAGAATATCACTTGTGTTTTTCTGAATATCAATAGTGATATTTTAAATATCACTTGTGATTTTCTGAATATCTATCACTTGTGATTTTCTGAATATCACTTGTGATTTTCATGTTAAAAAACATTTGTTGAAAATTACTTGTCAAATTCAAAAAATCACTTATAATATTCAGAATATCACTTGTGATACTTTGAATATCACATAATATTACTTATAATATCCAGAATATCATTTGTGGTACTTATAGTATCACTTGTGACATTCTCCATATCACATAAAATCACTTGTGATATTCAGAATATCACTTGTGATATTCAAAATATCACTTGTGACATTCTTCAGATCACATAAAATCACTTGTGATATTCAAAATATCAAATATCACAAGTGATATCACTTGTGATATTCAGAATATAACTTGTGATATTTAGAATATCACAGAATATCACTTGTGATATTCAGAATATAATTTGTGATATTCAGAATATCACTTGTGACATTTAGAAACATATAAACGTCTGAAAATTGCCAAAAACATTTAAAAACGAACGAAAACAAATGAAAAAAAGGGACAAAAACGTAAGAAACGAACGAAAATGTATAAAAACGGAAGAAAACGTGTGAAAGAGTAAAAACATGTATGAAAAGGACAAAAACGTTTGAAAAATGAACGAAAACGAAAGAGAACGGATAAAAACGAACGAAAACGTATGAAAACGAACAAAAACGTAAGAAAACGGACTAATCTGTATGAAAACGAAAAAAAACGTATGAAAGCGTAAAAACACGTCTGAAAACGGACGAAGATGTATGAAAAATGAACGAAAACGAAAGAAAACGGACGAAAATGTATTAAGACGAACGAAAACGTATGAAAATTGACGAAAACGTATGAAAACGAACGAAAATGTAAGAAAACATATGAAAACAGACGTTAACGAGCGAAAACGTAAGAAAATAGACGAAAACGGACAATAACATATGAAAACGGGCGAAAACGTACGAAAACAAACAAAAACTTATGAAAACAGGCGAAAATCTATGAAAGTGAAAAAAAAAACGTTTATTAGGAAAAAAACGTGAATTAGAACGAAAAAAAACGTGTAAAAAGAAAAAAAAAAAAAGAGGCGTGCAAAAAAAAAAAAAAAAAAAAAAAAACTATGCAGTGTGAAAAAGAAAGGCACAAAAAAAAGAAAGAAAAAAAAAGGAAATAAAGAAAGAAAAAAAAAAGAATAATAAAAAAGACAAGAAGACAAAGAAAATGGGGAAAAAAACATGGATTTATGTTTCCCATTTAAATTTTATGTTAATCCTCACCATTAGATCAAACTATATGGATGGTGGGGATTTGTCCATTGGTATGCACCAAAATAAGAGTATGCATTTGAATTTTCCTCCTAAAATATATAATAACTTTGTACTACGTAATAATTTTGCAATAAATTTGTAAGAGTTAAATGAGAAGAGAAAATATTTATTAATTAATGCTGAGAGATAAAATGAAATAGAAAAGAGAAAAATAGAAACAAAAAATGTACTTGAGTAGTTGACTGGAAATAAATAAAAGTAGGAAAGAAAAAAGTCATGTAAGGAGAGAGATGAATTAATTAAGAGTAAATTACATGGTTGGTCTATGTGGTTTGTTTATAATAACAACTTTTGTTCCTATCATTTAAAAGTTGCGTGGTTAGTCCCTAAGTACGTAAACAAATAACACCACGGGTCCCTTGGTTTAACAGGTGTTAACTAGGTTAGTTAAAATTTACAAGTTAGCCCCCTTTGGTTAAATAGCGCAGCACAGTTAATCCTTTAGCGCTGCATCGTTAATCCTTTTACTTAATGACTGTTATAATTTATGTTTTCGCCCATTTTCTTTCGATTTCATACGTTTTTGTCCGTTTTTTTACGTTTTCGCACGTTTTTGTCCGTTTTTTTATGTTTTCGCCCGTTTTTGTCCTTTTTTTTACGTTTTCGCCCGTTTTTGTCCGTTTTTTTTACGTTTTCGCCCGTTTTTGTCTATTTTTTTTATGTTTTCGCCCGTTTTTGTCAATTTTTTTCCATTTTTTTACGTTTTCGCCCGTTTTCTTTCATTTTCATACGTTTTTGTCCGTTTTTTTTTACGTTTTCCGCCCGTTTTTGTCCTTTTTTTTACATTTTCGTCCGTTTTTGTCCATTTTTTTACGTTTTCGCCCATTTTCTTTCGTTTTCGCCCGTTTTTGTCCGTTTTTTTTACGTTTTCGCCCTTTTTTTACGTTTTCGCCCTTTTTTGTCCCTTTTTTTATGTTTTCGCCCGTTTTTGTCCCTTTTTAAACGTTTTCGCCCGTTTTTGTCCATTTCTTTACGTTTTCGCCCGTTTTTGTTCATTTTCATACGTTTTTGTCCGTTTTCGCCCGTTTTTCTCCTTTTTTTACGTTTTCGTCCGTTTTTGTCCATATGTTTACGTTTTCGTCCGTTTTTGTCTATTTTTTTACGTTTTCGCCCATTTTCTTTCATTTTCATACTTTTTTGTCCGTTTTTTTACGTTTTTTTCCCTTTTTGTAGAAACTCTTTTTACCCAAATTTTATTTTTCGAAAAATATATTTTAGAAACTTTTTTTTACCCAAATTTTTTTTTCGAAAAATATATTTTAGAAACTTTTTTTTACCCAAATTTTTTTTTCAAAAAATATATTTTGGAAACTTTTTTTTACCCAAATTTTATCTTCGAAAAATATATTTTAGAAACTTTTTTTACCCCAAAATATATTTTTCGAAAAAAAATTTTGGGTAAAAAAAAGTTTCTAAAATATATTTTTTGAAAAAAAAATTTTGGTAAAAAAAAGTTTCTAAAATATATTTTTCGAAAAAAAAAATTGGGTAGAAAAAAGTTTCTAAAAAAACGTACAAAAACGGACAAAAACATATGAAAATGAAAGAAAATGGGCGAAAACGTAAAAAAATTGACAAAAACGGACGAAAACGTAAAAAAAAATAGACAAAAACGGGCGAAAATGTAAACATATGGACAAAAACGGACGAAAAAGTAAAAAAACGGACAAAAACGGGCGAAAACGTAAAAAAAGGACAAAACGGGCGAAAACGTAAAAAAAAGGGACAAAAACGGGCGAAAACGTAAAAAAAATGGACAAAAACGTATGAAAACGAAAGAAAATGGGCGAAAACGTAAAAAAATGGACAAAAACGGACGAAAACGTAAAAAAATGGAAAAAAAACGGGCGAAAACGTAAAAAAAATGGACAAAAACGGACGAAAACGTAAAAAATGGACAAAAACGGGCGAAAACATAAAAAAACGGACAAAAACGGGCGAAAACGTAAAAAAAAGGACAAAAACGGGTGAAAATGTAAAAAAAACAGGCGAAAACATAAAAAAAAAACGGACAAAAACGTATGAAAATGAAAGAAAACGGGCAAAAACGTTAAAAAATGGAAAAAAAACGGGCGAAAACGTAAAAAAATGGACAAAAACAGACGAAAACGTAAAAAAATGGACAAAAACGGGCGAAAACATAAAAAAAAAACGGGCGAAAACGTAAAAAAAGGGACAAAAACGGGCGAAAACGTAAAAAAAACGGACAAAAACGGGCGAAAACGTAAAAAAAAAAGGACAAAAACGGGCAAAAACGTAAAAAAAAAATGGACAAAAACGGGCGAAAACGTAAAAAAAATGACAAAAACGGGTGAAAACGTAAAAAAAATGACAAAACGTATTAAAATGAAAGAAAATGGGCGAAAACGTAAATTATAACAGCCATTAAGTAAAAGGATTAACGATGTAGAGCTAAAGGATTAACTATGCAGCGCTATTTAACCAAAGGGGGCTAACTTGTAAATTTTAACTAACCTAGTTAACACCTGTTAAACCAAGGGACCCATGGTGTTATTTGTTTTCGTACTTAGGGATTAACCATGCAACTTTTAAAAAATAGGGACGAAAGTTGTTATTATGGATAAACCACAGGGACCAACCATGTAATTTACTCATTAATTAATTCATAATATTCCTCAATTAATTTGCAATATGTCTATTTTTCTTTCTTTTTAAGTTGTACTTTTTAAAAGCAATTTCATATTTACTCTATTAAAAATTTAAAACTATTAAACATAGAAAATTTCATATATATCTAAATCATGTTTTAAAAGCATTGTACATAATATATTCAATAGTTATATTATAAGTGTATATGAAAATAATGATTAAAAGAAGGAGATATATGAAATTCTAACAAAAAATCCTCCACTATGAATACATTACGATATTTTGCGAAAGAATTGTTAAAAAAAAAAAAGAAAAAAAAAAAAAAAAAAAAAAAAACCCTTAACAAAATTGACATCAAATTAAAGAGGATAAAACATTTATTGGTATAATTTGTTTGATGAAAAACTTTAGAATTTTACATATGATTGATATCAAAGACGATAGTTGTGTAATTTACATTAAAAAGTGTGTTTTATCCGGCTAGTAAAACAAGTGAAATTTTGCATGTAAAAAGTAAGGACAATTTTGTAATTCACATAAAAAATTTATAATTTTAGAAATATGTCACGAAATTAAGTCAAGTTGAAAATAAGTGATATCTTAGGTCACGAAAATGCAAATTTCTCTTTGTAAATTAATTTAACCGAGTTGAAGTGTTGAATTGAAATGATTGGTAAAAATAAAGACCAATGTTTTGTACCCTTAGTTTGACCAATCATGCGTCATTATCATAACAACATCATTATTTATTAACTTGTTATTCCTTTGTAGTGGTTATCAGGGGTGGCAACGTGATCGGCAAAGGCAGCGGCATAAGCGGCATGATTCGGTATCCTCATTGCCAGCCATTCGGCATGGACAAATCGGCAAGTGAATCGGTGATGTTTACCGATTCGGTATAGTGTATAGCATTCAATTTTTTGACCGTTCCACATTAAATAAATGGTTGAGGCATGGTTAGGCATCATTGCCACTAAAAATAAATGGTTAGGCATGATGAGGCATGAAATGTGTTGGATTCATTTTATTGGCTAATGACAAATTAGTTTGAGGTATGGTTAGGCATCATTGCCACCCCCTCATATTTTTTTTTTGTCATTTACAATTTGAGTTGAAGCCTTGATTCATATACATAATGGCGATATTTGAACATTTATTTTGGGAGGTCAAATCGTAGATTTGTTAGCATTATCAACTAAACTACTCTAAAATTTATACAATTTACATTAGTCGTCGCTACTTTTTTTTCTTTTTTCTTTTTTTTTTTTTTTTTTTGGCGGGACCCCCCTCCCCCTTAAAAGGTCCACCCTTGCATATACATTTACAATTTTTTACGTAAAATGTTTCTTTAGTTGATTCATGTTATCTGCAAATTATCATACAAATGTCAAAGTTTTGAATCAGCATACAAATTTTAGTAAATTTACACTCAAATGACTATTGTGATCACTTGTTTTACTGAATAAACAAAAAAGATACTTCTATATATAAAAACTCTGAATCAATGTGGTTATATGCATTTCTTACATTTATTTTAAAATTTCTCGCATTAAAATTTTATCATGTGATCCTTTCTCATACTTAAACATAAACATGTGATCCTTTCTGATGCTTGGATTACATGTTTGGTTTATAGATTAGGATTTCATATATGTGATTATCATGATTATGCGTTCTATGATTTTATTTGAGTATAAATAACAATTATTATGAATTATAGATGTATAATAATTGAAATTTTAAATTAGGGTTTTCACATAATTTGGGGGTTTTCCTAAATTCGGGAGTTTTAGGGTTTATTTAATAAATTTGGTGTTTTTGTTTGTTTTTAACCTGATAGATTTGTTTTGGCCTTATGGAGTTGCTTAGCTTGGGATTAGTTTATTTTTGCTTAGCTGGGGTTTTTGTGAAATCAATGGTGTTTGGGATTGGGAGCCTGCCATTTAATTTAGAGGTGTTTGGGATTTCGGTGTCGTATTAATTTAGGGGGCTGACTCTTTCGAGCCTATCACCTCATCAACTTCTGCCTATTCACCCACTCGAATAAGAGAGTGTCCGTATTGACTTTCTCAAAATCAAAATAAGCCCATGAGCCTGTTGAAAACAAGAATTTGTAGATCATGTTGAGACCAATATCATGAGGAACTAATGAATGTCTAATGTTCACTATTAATAATATGTTCAACTTCAAGTATATGGATTCATATTTTTATAATCGGTTTGTGTTTTTACAGAGGACGTGTTCATAATTATGCTGCATTTTTAGAAGTATGAGGATTGTCGTATCTTGGCGGGCCATTTATACAAATGCAGCCATGGCGATTTCTCGGCTTTGCATGTATGTGTGGTTTTATCAGCTAAGTTGTTAAGAGCTTATTGCTTCATAAGGCTATAACGGGTTAGATTCGTTCCCTTTAACTGATTTTTCAAACATCAGGTACACATATACACATATTAAGGTATAAGAAGTTCAACTTCTAAGGTATATGAGTATTGTTTAGACTTGGATGTTTAAAAATAGTCTAAATGTCATTTACTTTAAAACTTATGTAAGGAGTCGGTTGAAACTAGGTCAAATATTATATACTTATAATGTGGTTGCAGTCTCTGACTGCTATTCATTCTTTGCAGCCATGTCTGCAACTCCGTATCTTACAAGTTATAGAGTGCTATGCTGATTGGCTATGATGAGGATGGATAAGGTCGATTAAAAGTCAGGGTGGCAGCGTATTGGGATGGCAGCCGGCTACGGTTGCAACCACTACGCGTGCTCCCACTTTTTAGACTAATTTCTCTGATCCTGGGTTATACAAAATGGAAAAAGTTGGGTGATTTCCAGCACTACTTATGTATATTCTAAAGGCCGTTCGAAACGGCAAGTTGTTCAGGTATTCGGTGCCTGTTTTCTAAGCGTTGTTTTCCAAACTGGCTATATTAGCATGCCAACCATGTGGTTGCAGCCATGGCAAGTTTTGGGTACCGCTTTTACAGTCATACATTACATTTGGTGGAGTGCTTTTACCCCACCCTTATAAGGCTTAACTGTATGGCTTAAACGAATACCATGCACCCATTACAATAATAATGTTGCCCCTTATGTTGAGACGATCTTGATTGGAAAAGGCAATGATGACCTTTCTGCGTATTAACTATTTCATCAGTGTAGCTTGCGCTTTCCTGTATCTTGGCGGGGTAACCAAGACTCTAAATGGTTGCAGCCATGGCGGGTGCGTAGACTGACTCACTGAATTGCAGATCTGAGCCTCATTTTGAATGTCAATGCCGACAAATACTTAGCTTATGAATTTGTAGTTTCTTTGTTTTGAAAACACCTGGTTGTTTAGGTACGTAAGTAAGGTGGGAATTTTTAATGGCAGGATTTCCCACAGCTTCAGGTAATGCTAATTGCTGATTATATTGAAGGTCTTGAACTATTTTGTTTTGATCACAGATGACTCAATTTCAGTAACTGCTTATGAGCTTATTTTGGATGGACGACATAATGTTTAACGTTATTGTGTTACAAGACTCTTAAAAAGTAGATTGGTTCAGTTTATGTTAAATTTGCGTAGGTAGTTTGAAATAAACTGATCAACTGCATATTGTATTTTCCACTTGAAAAGACGTCAATTAGACTATCACATTTAGATCACAATGCTAAACACCACTGATATGGTGATTCATTTCTAGATTGCCGCATGCAAGCTAATTGAAAGAAGATACTTATTTTAAAGCGGTATAGCATGCACGCAACAGGAGCTACGCGTACAGGTTAGCCATATACAAATAACTCATCTTATTTACTTAAAGTATTTTGTTGCTATTAAGGTTACTATTCGTCAACATAAATTGCATTAAATATTTTTTTATCCAACTCATCTTGAGGGAGACGAAGCTGCCTAAAAATCAAATTGATTCAGTCCACAACATATTCGGGTTTTCAGCATCTGTTTTTCAGTGGAGTGGGTCTATTCAGGGTGTGTGATCAGGGGATGTGGGGTGTGATTTGGGAGTGAATTTGGTTATTAGGTTGAATGTGTTGTTTTACAGAGCGTGTTCACAGTCAGAGGGTGTGTTCACGGGGGTGTGTTCATGGGCTGCACGTGAATGCTGTAATGTCAGTAGGAATTGTTGGGATCATACTTTTGTATTTTAGTCAAGTCTCGGTCATTACATTTTGTTATAGGTTGCTTAGTTATTTTATTTACTATGTTAATGTTACAAGGCTTAAGCATGTAAGCCCATGGGCCTAGAAAGCCCACGAATTAGAGGAAAGAGGGAGGTAGGGAGTGTTGCCCTACTCCTCCCCTATATATATCATGCTTATGTAAACATTTCATGTTGTTGGTTATTTGAATATCTTAGTGAAACTCTTGTTCTTACTTTTCTCTCATTTCTTATAATCAACCAATCTCTTTTCTCATCTCATTTCTATCAATATCATACTTGTGTTTACATAAATGGTGACCTAACAGGAATTGATTGAGGTATTGTGCTAAATTTTGATTAAACTGATTTGTGCAGGTGTTTATGTTATGTGAACATTCAAAATTTTTTAACAATTATCTTGCAACTACTATATCTACACTTCTTAACACAGTGTTTAATTTGTCTATCACAGTGGCTTGGAGCTTGCGTCGGCAAGGCTGCTAGGCATATGATGGAACGTGGAGTTTGGAACAGAGTCCACTTTGTGGATATAAGGTGTGCGCTCTCTGGTATTATAACTAAACTGACCCACTGCATGTGATCATTTTATAGATTTTAGATTGTAATATGGGTCATTTACAATCTAAAAGAACCCACTGTATATACATTGTAGCATTAACAGCCCCTAGACACTATGTTTCAGGAACATGGCTATTGACTCCACATTCTGGAAAACTTGAATAAGACAATTGAGATTTTGTCAACGGTTCCGGTCCCGCACCTTGCATTGAGGTTATAACTGGAATGTGCCAAGGTATGTCTACTCATTTGTTGACCCAAAAAAGTATCTGTACTCATTTAGAAAAAAAGGTATTCAATAATTCAAGAAAATATGTTAGTATCATAACCTATTTTAATAACTACATAGTGCTTGAGATTGAATAATGGATTATATTGGTAGTTTTGTTATTGTAAAACATTGATTTTTTAAATGCACATTGATCATAATTTATGCTACCTGCATATGCTACCTGCATGACTGTTCCATATTTTAGACATTGAATAGCCCATCTAATTTTTGCTACTTGCATGAAACTGAATACCCATATGATATTTGCACAATAACTAGGCTGATTAGTAACCTATGCACATATGATATTTGCACAATGAAAGTAGAGGTCGATCATAATTCCATATGTCAAATATTATGAAAATTCAATTATTCAAGTATTATGCTTCATTTCAGCGATAACAATTTAACTTGGGGTTAAGATTAAGCACCATGGTATTCCTAGATTTGGCCGATGCACTAACTGCACACGGGTATGCAAACTTAGAAAAGCACAAAAGGCAAATTCTATTACGATTTAGTATTACCTAAACCAAATACATGTATAGGTATTAGTAGTTGCACTAAAATGATTAAATGTAATTGATATAGTCTTTCGGCGCAGAAATTGTGGCTGTAATCGTGGAGGTATGACAACGATGAATGCCGACTCTGAAGATAAAGAGACTTTCATCGAATCTTGAGTAGTTTGGAGTTGTATGTTGGCTTTGAAGAGGTTTGGTGATATGAGAAAGTGGCAACCAACATAAAGATGGGCATTTTAGTAAGTTGGTCTGTAAATGGATCACACACGAGTCTATAAATTCTTATTGCTTCTTATTACTACATAGTTATACTAATTGACCTTATTTTGTAATAACCTACTTGAGGTATACAAAAATGCATAACGCAAAACAAATAAAGCCCCGCGGCAACGCGCGGGCAATCCTGCTTGTTCACATAATAGTTATCACATGCATTTTCAAAAAGGTTTTGTAACACAATTTTCACAAAAATCGTTTTTTTTTTTTTTTTTTTTTTTTTTTTTTTTTTTTATTATTATTATTTTTTTAACATAATATTATACTATGAAAGAGAATTTTATGTGGTTATGGACACCTCTTGGTCCGCCCTTGTTTGCGACAAACCTTTTACAGAAATGATTGATCACGACTAAAAGGTCTTGTCGAGTCATTAAAAGATAGCATGAATGAAATATAATATGAGTTGCCAAATTGCGAGAAGAGCCTGAAAAGTAACATGTGTACGTGACGAAAAATCAGAAAGAGAAATGGTGAGAGATGTTAGTGAGGAGGTTGATTGTGAAGGTTTGTTAAAGTGATGTGACACCCGTGAGCCCCAAATGAGAAGATAAACCTCCTCACTACACCCAGTGCTCTAAATGTTAAGTACTAGTACTTAAGAGCCAAGGGTATGGCTCGTTAGTTTGTCTCGCCACTCCTACGTGGCTATCCAAGTGAGCAAGTCACACCTCTTCACCACACCATCCCAACCTCCTCATCCCTCCTCACTTCCCTCTTGCTCATCTGCACAGCGAAGGTATGAAGTGTTTAGTCAAACCATAACTCGTTCATAAATAACCCATTTACATAACAATGTCTAAGTTCAAACTCGTAAGTCCATAAGAACATTGGGGTCAACTTTTGGATGCCTATATTCTGGTATAAACATTCTTATGGTAGCAACAACAGATCATAACAATAATAATTCAGTGTTTTTTTTTTACTATCTAGTATGGATAGACGTTGGAAAAAAGAAAAAAAAAAAAAAAAAACAGTAAACCTCAACTTTAACATTGAAGGTCCAAATTAAAACAAAAAAACACAAGGCTTTGTAATCCAACTAACAAAAAGAATACAATACATTTCAAGGAGTAAGGTTGGGTAGAAAAAAGAAGCAGTAAGCTCATGCAAAACGATTTATTAATAAGTCATTATATCTTATCGGGTCAACCCGATAACAAACTAATTAGGACCATAACCCGACCCTATTAAGCTATCGGGTTTATCGGGTCAACCCGATAAGCTATGTTGAACCCGAATCAACCCGTTAAGGCCTCGGGTTTGGGTCGACCCATTTGACACCGCTACTTGTGAGGTGGTTTAGATTTTTTTTTTTTTTTTTTTTTTTTTTTTTTTTTTTTTTTTTTTTTTGTGTGTGTGTGTGTGAGAGAAACTGGTCATAAGTTTGATTTTTTAACTTATGAGTTTGCAAAAATAGCAAAACCTCACGTAACATATAAAATCAAAGATTTTAAAATTTTGTTTTTCTCTCAACTTATAAGAGTTAACGGGTGTTTATTTTGGCTTATATAGCGGGCTTATGGCTTATGTGGTTTTTGACTTATGTTTCATAACCTTATTTTCTGTGACATATTTAGAAACTTTTCAACTTATATAAACTTATTACGTCATAATAAGCCAAAAATTTCAAAATTTGTATATAAGTCGAAAAGTTTCAACTAAAAATAACATAAGCCCAAAACTGCAAAACCACATAATACACAAGCCCCCTTATATAAGCCTGAAACAAACACCAGGTAACTAGATTAACCCATCAAACTAGGGGTGTTCATCGGTTCGGTTATCGGGTTATTCGGTTTGGTTTGTTCGGTTAATTTTTTTCTGGGTCAAACCGAAAACCGAACCGAACCGAATTCAAATTTGATTCAATCGAACCGAAAACCGAACCCCTATAACCGAAAACCGAACCGAATAACCCGAATTACATAATTTTAATAATTTTTTCATTTAATTATATATATTTTTAGAACAAAATTTTTTTTCAAGCTTAAATAATGTTATATTATAGATACTATCTAAAACCCAGACACTTCACTACAACGCGACACGTGTCGCTACAGTTTGCTACAGTTTTTTTTTTTTTTTTTTTTTTTTTTTTTTTTTTTTTTTTTTTTTTTAACATAAATTTTCTTATGAAAATTCTTTTTTTCAAAAAAAAAAAAAATAATAATAACAAAAATAAAAAAAAATACAAAAAATAATATACTTACAAAAAATTTCTTATACAAATTTGTTTCTTTTAAAATACCAAACAAGAAAAAAAACCTAAAAAAAAAAAGGCATACCGAAAAAACAAACAACCAAAAAAAATTCCAACCGCAACGCAAAAAAAAAAAAAAATTATTATAATAAAAAAAAATAAAATAAAATTCCGTAAACATAAACAAATTATGCTTCCAAGTAAACATATGCATACTTCAAATAACAAAATTATTAATTACACCGTATAACCCACAAAATACAAAACACAAAACACACTCGCCGCAACGCGCGGACTACCCAGCTAGTTTATACTAAAAAAGACTTTTAATGATTATTTTTATATATAAATACATAAAAAAATATATATTTATATATTTTCGGTTTTTGGTTTTCATTGCCAAACTCATATCCGAACCAACAACCGAATATTTAGTTCGGTTCGGTTCGGTTCAATTATAAATTCGACTCAGTTTTTTTCGATTCGGTTTAATTTCGGTTTTCGGTTATCGTGGATATTACCCGATCTATGAACACCCATACTAGTGATCAAAACACAAGCACGAACTGTCGGGTTAAGTGGGGTCTACCTAACCTAAACATGTTTATAAGATATTGTTTCAGTCAACAGTTGCCGCCAAACAAAATGAAGAGATGTTTTTAGGATACCGGTTTTCATAAGCAATATGTATGATCCACTATCATATCACTACACATTTCAGTTGCTCCTTAAACATAGTCACGTATGATATTTGCTTCTTCTTAGTCGAGATTTATGTTTGCTTGATTCAAAAAGGGGCATCACAATGGGTTGCAGTTTTATTGTAAGTTTTTATCCCATTATGCTTCTTATTCATAATCATAATGTTTGTATCTTATTTATATAAAATTTTCAAGAACAATATTTAGGAATGGTTATAACCCCGACCCCCCAAACATTTAGTTGACCAGTTAAGGAGGGGTTTTAAAAGAGATAGGTCATGAGTTCAATTCCAACTTTTGGCTCAAGGTCTTTATAACATGTGTTGATTGCGTGGGGCTAGGTGTTTGGGGAAGGGTCAATCGGGTGCAGTGGTGCACGGAGTCAGGGTTTCTTACCGATTTAAACCTTTTGGAGATTCTGTGAGGGTTATTGATTTCTCTTAATATATGTGAACATATGAAATTTAATCATCAACTTAAAGTTAAGCTTCATTTGTATGTATGAATTCAAATGATTGCATAGATAGGTCTATCCAGGAGATCATTCTTATTCGGATTTGTTTAGGTTGTTTTTGAGATTGCTTGTTATTACTGGTTACTTGGATCAAAAAGTGTAGATTGGCAGGGACACCTCAACCCTGTGTACCATAATGGTACCCATCAACCCTACCCAGCAAAGGTTTGATGCCTGTGAAATACCTCCACCCAATACCCAACCATGCTGCGGAACGGAATCGAACTCGCGTCCTTTAGTTGGATCAAGACATCACATGGTTGGGCCCAGGCTTCTAAGGTAGCTGGTTGATATCATTAGAGCTTGTGGTCCCCAAGTGAGGACTTCCCGGTTTGTCACCCAAACCGGTACTACTCTCACCTAGGCTCGCTTAACTTAATAAGTTTCACCTAGTGGACCACAAAGCCCCATGATTTATTACTGGTTACTTGCTTTTGTGTATTTTGAAAGAGAGTGTTTGGGATTGATTATTCAAATCGCCCCAAGTGTATATGAACTTGATATGTCTATGAGTTCAATCAGTGTACAATTACCCCCTGCCTATAATCTTAGGAAAATTAGGACCAATGATAGCACAATTACTGTTGTTGTCACCTATTAAACCACACAGATTCACAACAAACACAAGATTGAATTTGTAACATTTGGTTATTCTGTGTTCAATAATTATCATCTTAATAGCGCATTATGAGTATTGTGGAATGTGGTTTTGGAAGGTTTTAGTATGGATCCATCATTGGGGGCTAGATATTGTGAGTCATGAAAGACAGGACTACTTAGTTCTAGCTAATGATTTCGTCTAAACTTAGCTTGATAAAGGTTTTGGATTGTTTAGCATTGGGTTTTCTGGAGATGTCTATAAGCAATGGATGAAGCCTTGCTGTGTGACTATCCATTTTACCAAGTCAGAGTTGACTACTGGAACGCGGTCTTTGGTTTGTGTGACTATAGTCTAAGGAAATATAGTTTATTGCCTTAGTTTTTTCTATCTAGCGGAGATATGTTATTTGGAAATGATGTCACTACTCACTACTTGATATCATGTGCTAATTGGTTGGTAATGATAAATAAGGGTGTTGAATGTCATGCTATAGACCCTTTATGATTTGTGATCTGCATTCTATGCAGCGTTTGAACTGAACAAGTGGAGAGATGGAATGCATGATGCTTGCTTTATTTGGATAGATGTCTATCTGCTGTAAGTTGCTTTGAGATCAACCATTCCACCATGTTTAGTGAGTCAGGAGTTACTGTAAGTACGGTCTTTGGTTTCTGTCTTCACAGTTAAGGAAATGTAGTTCGGCAATAGTTATTCCTATCTTGGAAGTGATTTGTGTTGGATTGTTGATCATCCTGAATTATGGCCATATTCAGAGGTTGACTGCTAGTTCAAATGTCAACATGACATGGTTATTTCAGGCCTGCTGGTTCTCTAAGTCTCTGAATGTAAGATAGCATGATTAGTGGTTAGGTTGTCTTCTTAGAATACTGGTTACGGTTTATAATAGATTTAGAATGTTGGTTAGATTGTTTTAGTATATTTTTTATGCTGGTCAGTCTGGTGCTCTGCTTTGGGATTGTCCTTAGCTAGTTAGTTATAGGCTATAGCTACTTTTTGTTCCGCTAGGTTGACTTTGTTTCTTTACATGGAAACAATACTATTGGGTTCTAATCAAATTGAAATCTTGAGTAGTAATTACTGCAATACTCTTTTCATACAGTTCAATGGAGTTACGTATCTTCTATGCATTAAGGAATAAGGATATGGCTTCTGTCAAATTTGAAGTTAATATATGACTCATACGATGCTAAAAAGACAGAGGTGGATTATGAGGAGGTAAATTTTTGGTTTTTGTCTGAACCACTTGTTACTTACAAAGATAGTATCTTTATGGGAACAGTTTTGAGATACTGTAATTGGATTTTTGATATCGTGTTTTTGAAGTAGTTACTTTATAAAAATTGCAAATATCTTGCATTCCGTTTTCTAGAGCAAAACTGTTTGAAGCCTTAATGGTATTATTCAATATACTAAACATTTTGAACCCGCCTTTTCATTGCGGCCCAAATAGGATATGCAAAAACACAAAATTGTTCGGCCCAATATACATGATTATAGGGTTTGCCATTGGTGTATTATTTTAACCACCGCTCTTAGATTTTGATATTGTGTCTAATATCTGTGGTTCTGCAGTTTTTTTGCCTTTCTAAAATCCATTTCAGGTAAAATCTATCGTTGTACTTTCCATTTCAGTGTTTTTGTGTATTTATTTCAAAAAAGAAGTTTAATGTTGGGATTTTGGACTATGTATGTTGACTAATATGTTGGGTGTTTAGGGGGCTGGTTCAAGCATTAAAGTATTAAACTGAGTTTATAGACGCCATGTTTGTATTTCTTGCTTAATTAGATAGCTTTGCAGATCTTCAGAACTTTTTGTTTAAGATAATAACTGTATGATCTACTACCATATTGCCTGCTAATTCTGCACAAATGATAGAATCATAGAATCTGGTTTCATATATTATTATAATGTGATGTGATGTGATGTGATGGTTTTTAAATTTAGATTCATATTAGTTTGTTACCCCATTTTTATCCTCAGGGATAATTCCATATTAATTCTCATCATGTTTACTTGGCACTTCTGTTAAATGTCTTTTATTGACGGTTAGTAGGAAAGACAATAGTTGAGACTTAAAATGTGTTTTCCAAATCCTAGAAAAGCTAAAAGAATTACCCTTCACTAGTTTTGTATAAGAGACTTAGGTTATGTTTGGTTTGCAGATATGGATTACTGTGGGTATGGGTTTGATAACATGCTAGAATATGGGTATGGGTTCACCTATGTTTTTGTATTACAATGTCTTTGATTCAAAAACAAAATTTTTATTATGTTTGGGAAAAACTTGGTTTAAAAAGGCAGGCCATATTTCTTTAGCAACTTTCTTCCAAAAGGATTTATCTGAGCCTCATAAAGTGTTTATATGAGTGTAAATCACACAAATTCCTCTAATTTTCAAACAGTTCACTGGAATCGCCAAACCATATTCTCACAAGTAATTTGACAGTCCGTACTAATTTCTTTAGTACACCATCAAATACCTAAGTTATTGATATTGCCTTCCAAGGTATTAGTAATGTTTGTAACTATTATTCTTCCTAGATTAGAATACAATTTATGTACCTCAATATGTATTGGACCTCATATTATGACCTGATTCGACACATGTGTCAGTTGTTACTTATGTTTTTGTTACCTTATATTTCTAATCATTCCCATGAAAAGAGGACTTTTTTGGTCAATAATCTGCTAATCTTATAGAAAATGTGAAATATATAGCAAATTTGTTTAAAAAGTGGGGGTTATGTTTCCAGGTGCCTGCTTTGTACGGTGGATTTCATGGCAGCTCGACAAGAGAGCTTTAGTGCTGATAATTCTAATCCCGTTTTAACCCTGGTATATTTACTTTTTCCGTTTAGCCAAAATATCAATGAATCAACTTATTCAACCTATCATGTCTTTCACAGGAAGAGCATCGTTTTAAGGAATTAGAAAGAAAAAAAGCAAACAGAGAGTCGGCTAAAAGATCAAGATTACGCAAGCAGGTAATACATACTTTTGGATATTCTAACAGAATTTGTTTATTTTCTGTTTCTTATGTATTTTTCTCATATTGATTGCAGTTTGAACTTGAAAGGCTACGGTTTAAAGTAGACTCACTAACAGATGAGAATAAGAAGCTTAGAGATGAGGTGAAGAGGCTTTCTGAGAAATGTGATAAGCTTGCATTTGAATCCCTTTTATCAAAGGTATATGACAACTTTTATTTGCATTTCTGAATAATTTATGAAGTATGAAACCTGTATCGATATCGATATCAATGGTAGTCGTTTATAAATTTTTTATTCTTCTCTTTGATACCTTTTAGGCATGCGGAACAAAATTTATAAAATACAGAGTAATCAGTAGATAATATTTTTAACTTTGATACAGTATATGGGCAGAGTTATTGTTAGCAAAGACACTTACTGAATAATGAAATGTTGCAGTTTCACTAGATGTTAATATAATTTTTTTGTGCTATTTCGCTAGCAATCGACTCTGAGTCTCTGACATTGCAAGGTTTCTTCACAGGGTGAATTAGGCAATTTACTTGAACCTGAGGAAGACTGAACTTGAGGGGTCTCATATTCAATCTCCGGCAGATGAAGATACCGACTGAAATCATGAGATATGCTTGAACTTTTTTTTTTTTTTTTTTTTTTTTTTTTTTTTTTTTTTTTTTTGTTAGTTTATAATGCATTATTAAATACTGTGAAATGCTGTTTGTTGAAGGCCTTTTTTTTTTTTGTTTTTTTTTATTATTATTATTATTATTTTTAAATGAATTGAAGGTTTGGCATGTGGCTTATAATCCTTCAACAGTGCTTTTTAGTCAGCTTTTTGGTAATCTACTTGCAGTTACAAGGGGCAAAGCTGTTTACTTATGAAAATTGGAGTGCCTAAAAGTGAAAGATATTGTTTGACACAAATTGAAGTGCCAAAAATTTAAAGATATCGTTAGAGAACTAAAGCGCCAAAAAGTTAAAGATATTGTTAGAGGCTTGGGTACCATGGCTTGCACACATACGCCATCCAATGTGTCACTAAGCCAAACCCAAGCCATGACACCGTGCCTCATCCAATGTGTGAACATGTTTGACACGTAATAAAAGGCTTGTGACCAGTCAATTTATTTTGATACTCCTAAAATATTATGTTAGAACAAGCCAAGTCGCCAATGTTTGACTTATTGTATCATTTTTAGCAATAAATTTTAACTGCAACTAATTCGCTCAACTTTCAGCTTATAATATAAGCCCATCTTCAACTAGTTTCGTGAAACACATCCTAACATACCGTAGCCAATTACTCGTATATAAATTGTAATTAATTTCGAAATGCGTGTCAACAATCTAAACTGAATCAAAACAATAACTAAAAGAAAAACATATTCAAGATGAATGTGAAATTGAGGGGACTAAACACACAAATCCAACTTCTAGCGAAAGATAACTAAAAGTTTTAAACATTATGGGGCAAGTAGTACTTTTTAACCGTAAATAGTTCAAGCTAAAACACACGTATGTCACTTTAATTACCTAAAGTCGATCTATAGACTTTCCTTATGTCTGTTCAAAGAATAATTATGTCTCCTATAAATAATTTATACCACCCCTTCGATTCTAGTAATTAATAATCAAAACTCGATAAAAAAAAAAAAAAAAAAAAAGGGTGTTTCAATTCTGCTTGGGTCTTGAAGTATCAACCATGCAAGATGAGGTAAAAACTCCATCGTGAAACTTAAATTTATCGTTGTTTTGCTAGCATCTACATATTTAACGATGTTTTGTTAATTGTATATGACATAGAGTAGTTTAGAGGTGAAGATTTTGACGTTTGTTTGATGGCTTAGTTTAACACAGTAATATTTTAATTAGTACAATGTTTAGTTGTTTTTACCGATTTACTATGATGTTTAGTATGTTCGCTTGCATAGTTTTGTAAAATTTGATTAGTCCTATTTATAATTCAAAATCATTATTCAAACAGGTATTGGTGCTTTTAAGTGTTGGGATTATTATAAGGTTTATATTGATTCTAAATAAGGTTTTTATTTTATTTTTATTTTTTAATGTATATAAATGCAATAAACTTTTTTGAGTTTTATTATTGGCTTAATTGAATTTTAGAAAGACACTTCTTTTGTGCAATAAGTTCATAAAGTGTTCGGATTATTCTTTTGGTTTATTAGCTTAAATATTGTTATGATAAGTAAGTAGTACATTTTTGTGTTTTTATGTTTCAAAACATTAAGCTTTTTGAGTGTTTGGATTGTTCCTTTGACTTGTTAACGTATTAATGCTATAAGTCTATAAGCATTTCTTTTACATAAAAGAATGAGAGTTAAGCTTTTCGAGTGTTTTAGTTGTTGTATTTGTTTATTAGCTTATTGTAATGCCACGGAAACAATTTATTTATTGTTATTTTTTTGGTTGCTTTTCTTATAAAGTACGAGTAATTTTTTCGTGTTTAGATTGTTCTATTGGTTTATTAGCTTATTTAATGCTGAATGAGCACTTTTTTCATGCTTTAATATATTTAGAGTGCTTATGAGTGTTTGGATCGTTTTGTTTGGCTTACTAGCGCATTGTATTGATTTACGCACTTTTTCATGCTTTTTTGTATAAAAGCAAAAAGTTTTTTGAGTAATTATTTTGATTTCACGTACATTAGCTCATCTTAATAAAACACTTTCTTTGTGTTTATTTTGTATAAGCAGCAAGACTTTTGAGTATTTAGATTATTCTATTGGCTTATTAATTAACTTATTTTAGTGCTAAAGAAGAACTTTTAGTGTGTTTCTGTTTATTATTTATATGAGCAATAACGTTTTTGGCTACATTAATAGGTTAAATTCTAAATATTGTGGTGAACTTGAATAGATGGAGCATATTCCAGTGATTTCGTATACGATCGATTCCCTCCGTTATCTGCAAAATATCCATGGTTGGTTGCCCAAAGCCTAGAAGACAAAGAACATGACATTCAATACCAATTTTTCTCCACCATACACGACAGTATACCTCATTATTGGTGTCGAGTCCCTGAGTTGCTTGAGAAACGTATCCAATGATGTTTTTATGAATGGCTGGTACTATCCAACCATCCGCGTAACAATAAATGGTCTCTTTGGAACCAAGTGACATCTAAGATCATAAGTCTCCCCACCTTGACCAATTCTAGAGCGAAGCCTATTTTTCCATTGGTGCAGACGACATTATATCTTCTTGTCAATTCCCCCTTTCATTCTCAAAGTAATTCAACATGGCCATCCAAAACCCCTAGTCTTTTGAGTGTTCCCTTTGCTGCTATTTTCCGACATGTTTATCCAAGCTTTACACAACACTAGCTCTTCCTCCGGGGTCTATGGTTTTGTCGCGGTAGCGTCTACAATCGCCTTGTATTTTGGCATCGTTTGTAATATTCTTAGCTTTGACGGGCGCCACCTCTTCGACGGGACATAGAATAATCTTGACTACCAAAAAAAAAAAAAAAAAAAAAAAAAAAAAAAAAAAAAAAAAAAAAAACTGATCCAAATCTTCATCAAGATTAAAACGGTTAACCGAAGAATATCGTTGAGAAGTTTAAGCTTGGTCCATTGATTGGTTAAACGGTGGTGGTGAATCGTGTTACGGACGATACATTTGAGATTGTTGTTGTTGTTGGTAGAAAGCTTCTTGTTGTTGTTGTTGGTTAAATGGAGGTTGGAACGGATTATATTAGTAATAAGGTTGTGATTGGTTGTGAAAACTTTTGGGTTGAAATTGAATGGGTTGTGAGACCGGATAAACAAAAATTGAGATCCGGTGTGGAAAATTTGAAATGTTTTGTTGGCGTTGGATTTTAGGGTTTTGATTTTGGGAGTTTTGTGTGACATTTTATGTAAGATGAGAAAATTATTGCAAAGACGGGTGGGAAATTGTGTTCAAAATAATGAAGTGAATAAGATATTTATAATGTTAAATGTATAAAGTTTTTAAATATCTTTTTTTTAAAATATCCCAAAACGGTACATTTTGTAGCCGTTGGGGTGTTGTTGTTTGTGCCAAGACTTGGTCGAGTATGAGATCGATTCAACCAAATCGTCCATGTGAGACGCATACCCTATGTAACTGTGTAGCGGGGTGCGACATGTTAGAAAAACCGCCCAACCAGTACACCCGGTCTAACTCTTAAATCCTAATCTTATTCTTTACTATATTTTATTGATGTATTGATACTTTTATTAAGTATCACGACATTTTTTAATTTTTTATGAAACACGAACAATAGGTTAATTTTTCTTAATAATTAAGTATCAAATATTTTTATAAGTGAAACCAAACTTTTTTTTTCAATAAAAATAAATGCTATCAAGATATATGTTATTATGACAAGCATAGATGAACATCATTAGAGGGATGCTTGTGTAAAATATAATATTAGTAACTCATATTTGTACTATACTTGCACTTATTTCTCTCCATATATAGAAAGGGAACGGGATATTGAATGTATTAAAAAAACAGAATTTCTCACTGATATCACTTATCTCATACTCACTCTCACAAGCTAGGGTAAAAAGGTAAATTCGAGTATGCTACTCTTCTGTGTAATTCCTCGACCTCCCTTTAACTCTTCATCATAGTACTAGACGAGTACCCGTGCATAGCAACGGGATATTATAGCGACAAATAGTTTATTGATAAAAAAAAGTTTATAGGTTATAAATGAAAAATAATAAAAGTTTGAAGATTTGGGAATTAAACATAATGTTTTGAAACCCGGTTCGACCCGGGTGGTTCAACGGTTCAACCGGTTGAACCGTTCCGGTCGAAAAATTGGTCGATTTAAACCGGGTCAACTTGCTAGGTTGGGTCGAAAACGGGTCAAATTAAACCGGTTCAACCCTTCGGGTTTGAAGCGTCCCAGGTCAACCCGGTTTGTGATATGTATTAATTGTTTTAATTTGTTATATTTAATTTGGTAGATATGTTTTGAAACCCGGTTCGACCCGGGTGGTTCAACCGGTTGAACCGTTCCGGTCGAAAAATTGGTTGATTTAAACCGGGTCAATTTGCTAGGTTGGGTCGAAAATGGGTCAAATTAAACCAATCCAACCCGTCGGGTTTGAAGCGTCCCGGGTCAACCCTGTTTGTGATTTGTATTAATTGTTTTAATTGGTTGTATTTAATTTGCTAGATATGTTTTGAAACCCGGTTCGACCCGGGTGGTTCAACCGGTTAAACCGTTCCGGTCAAAATTTTGGTCGATTTAAACCGGGTCAACTTGCTAGGTTGGGTCGAAAACGGGTCAAATTAAACCGGTTCAACCCGTTGGGTTTAAAGCGTCCCGGGTCAACCCGGTTTGTGATTTGTATTAATTGTTTTAATTAGTTGTACAATATGTATAAATCATTGTACTTTTAAGTAATGAGGTGTTTTAATAAGAGTATTAATTACATTTCATAATTTCCTTATATACATTTTTCAACATTTCACATTTCACTTCTTGACTTTTCCACTTTCACCTTTGACCATTTTTGCTTTATAGATAGTATAGATATAACTATGGGAGAGCAATAAAGCCGAAACTTTATAATATTTATTGATTTAGGTTTTGGGTGTTCAAAAAATATAAGTATTCGGATATCCGAAAACTTGATCATAATTTAGTAAAAAGTTGGGTTATGAAAGGACAGTTTTGGAAGTCATATAAAAGTTTTTCAAAAATTATAGATATCTAGATACTAGTTATAATGCCCGCGCACGCGCGGGTTTTTTTTAAAAAAATTTAATCATATATTTTATTTATTAAAAAATAAATAATTTAATCTTTATTTTGTTTGATTTATGATATTTAATGATAGTTTTTTTTTTTTTTTTTTTTTTTTATTTTTTTTTATTTTTTATTATTAAAGATAATTATTTAAAAAATTTAATCCTATTATTAATTGCATCTTATTATAATTTTTGTATTTATCTTCTACTTGTGTTATGGATAAATATAAAATATTACCTAATAAGAAAATATTTTTTTTAAATAAAATTATTACTAAATAAGGTATGAATGCATTTTTTTTAAATGGAAAATTCCCAATAGGGGTTTTGTTGTATTATACTCCCTCCGTCCCAATTTTATTGTCCACGTTTCCTTTTTGAGATGTCCCAATTTAATTGTCCACTACTAAAAATAGATAGAGAAGTTTAACCAAGTTTACTATATTACCCTTATTTAAAATTATTATTACACACCTTAAAGAAGAATTTAATTAATTACCTAAGGGTAAAATTGTCATTTTGTCAAAAAGTAAGAAAGAGAAAGCTGTAATAAATGTACTTTTCTTAAACTGTGTGTTTTTTGTCGGGGGACAATAATTTCGGGACGGAGGGAGTATAAAAGATTCAGATACATAAAACTGTAATTAAAATTTCGGATATCCAAATTACAAAAAACTTAGATAAAATATTATGTCTAACATAAAACCATTATCGCAAATTTCGGATATCCAAATTTGTGATATAACTAGTTGTTGACAAGTCCCTTAAATTTTTTAAATTAACAACAAAAAAATATTGTCAAAAATGTCTCATTTCATATTTTCGCTTCAGTGGCCACTTAGATAGGAGATATTTCATATCGGTTGTTTTCTTTTTCTTTCATGATAGAAAAGTCGCTAGTTGGGAGATGCTTATGGTATATTAAACATTAAATTATGAGCTAAACAATGGTATGTTAATACAATCATTGGGCTTATTGGAGGAGGCCTAGCACCCGCTAGCCACTCCCTCCCTCCGCCCCTGTTACGAAGAGATACATACTGTTGTTATTTCGTAGAGATGGAATTTTTAGATTAATCTCTGGCTTCTCAGCAAGCATATAGTAAAAATATTAAGAAGGTTTAAAGGCATTCATAGTCACTACGGGAAAAACTGAAGAACAAGAAAACAATTCAAACCGTTAAATTGGCTAAACCGAAACGGCTTTATATAGTTCAGCACGAGAATCCTTCGCTATTCCGGTTTAAAATTTTGGAAACCGTAGTTATCGGTTCGGCCAAGATTTTTGACAGAACTCGGCCAAGCCGGACCATGTACACACGTAATATCAATGACATGTTTTGACCCGACCCATCAATTCCCATGTCTACAAAATATCAAGTATTAGAAAAAATTATCGTATGGGTCAACCAACTTGAACTCACCAGTTTTGACCTGTATAACAGTATAAGAATGACTTTTTGGATTTTTCCAGACTAAAAATGGGCTGAATTAAGCCCGAAAGAGTTGGGCCATCTTTATTGGTCCTCAAATCTTTTATATAATAAAAGAATAATTAAATTGTTTCGGAGTTTTTTTGAAAAAACAATGTTATGAGAAAAAAATTGAACCAATAGGAGAGCTTGATTTTGACACATAGGCAAAATCAAGCAATATAATTGGCCAATAAAAAGTCAAAATTGAGTTGATTTTGTTCAAACTTTAATAAATTTGATGAAAAATTTGATCAGAAAAAAAACACATAAAAATATAAGTATCAAATTTATGAAAACAAAAACTATAAAAAAAAAAAGAGTTGATTAATAAAACTTTAGTGTTTGAATTTTAAATATAGTATATAGAGTTAAGTGTAAAATTATAAGTCTTCATGTTTTTTAATAACTTTAGATAATAAACAAATAATCCCTTACACTTTATACCCCATGTACTTTATAATATGAACTTTGTTTATAATTACATGTATCAATATTAGCTTGAGACTTTCATTTATTTAAATTACAAAATTTTGTAAATATACTAATTAGTTTTAATATATGTTAAATATTTTTAAAATAAATATTAGTTTTAAACTTTAATCTATTAAAATATTTTTTTTACTATATATGTTAAATAAGGACTAATGTTATCCTATTTAAAAGTTTAATTTATGTGTACACATGTTTGAATATTAAAAACGGCTAAATTATTATTAACGGTAATATAAACAACGACTCATGTAACTATTATTTAAAGTTTATATAAAGGTATCCAGAAAAACATTTTTAAAAAACTTTACGGAGTATATTTTAACTTCATCAACACTCATTATGTGCTACTAAACTCGCACATTTTGCACAACATGATATTAAATATACGCGATTGTACTTATAACAACGACTCATATAATTATTATTTAACGTTTATATACAGATATCCTGAAAAATATTTTTAAAAATTTGTACGGAGTATATTTTAACTTTATCAACGCTCATTTTGTGCTACAAAACTAGCACATTTTGTACAATACGATACAAATAGTTAAAGTTAAACAATGACTTCAACCTCAACATCTTTGTCAGCTAAATAAAAGTTTATATATGGATATTCGAAAAAACATAGTTAAAAACTTTACGGAGTATATGTTAACTTTATCATCGCTCATTATATGCTACTAAACTCGCACATTTTGTACATCATGATATCAAGTATACGCGATTGTACTTATAACAACGACTCGTGTAATTTTATTTAAAGTTTATATACATAGTGTATTTTAACTTCATCAACGCTCATTAGGTGCTACTAAACTCGCACATTTTGTACGATATGATATCAATAGTTAAAGTTAAACAACAACATCAACCTCAACCTCAACATCTATGTCAGCTAAACAAAGTTAAATCTTTCATCTAATAAATTTTTTTGCAAAATATTAATAGATATTAATACATAATGAAAAACTCATGCATATTTATTAGTTGTACTTATATCACATTTCATGGGTAAATTCTTATATGTCCATATAGCAAACTAAAATTTTAAAATAAAATTGATTTATGTATAGTCGCACTTAGTATTTGCGCAAGTCATTGCTTAACCTTTGTTGTATAATGTGTTGACCTGAAAAGAAAGATTCATGCAACCTTTGTTGTGCATGCAAGGGCCTTATACAGACAAAAATGCTGAGAAGATTTAGGCTTCTCCAGAGACTCAAAAGATGCTAAAAAGCAAATTACAATTTACTCATCCTCGGAAAAATGGGTAGGTTGTTTGAATTGCCTATTACGTGGAATACATTTGGTTTAAACAATTTCTTTAGTATGGGCTATGGGTCAAAGCCGACGAGATTTGGTCCACAAATATTCTTACATTGAATTTTATTTTGTGAAGACACTCTCAAAGATCCCCTAAAAATTCTTTGAGTGCTTGATGCAATGGCGTAACACACACCATAGGGTATTTTTGCCCTATGACGCCTCCAAATTGCACCTGAGGATGCGCCATTGATGCATTGTTGGTCCCTTCGCCAACCTTTACTTCAAAAAAAAAATATATATATATATATAACAGAAACATGAAAAAACGACATGAAATGTTAGATCAAGCTATTTTACAAAAAAATATTTAACATTTATCATTTAAAACACTTATTTAAGTAATTATCTACCACATAAAATCAAAATAAATTAATGTATATATTTATATAGACTAGCAATAATCAATATTTATATAACAAATTTTTTTGTAATAATTACGTGCGTGCACGGGTATTATAACTAGTTGATAAAAACGGATTTCCTCACTGATTTAGTGTTGTAGCATGTTCTTTAAACATGGCAAAAAGATGTTATAGTATGTCGTTTGCTAATTCGGGCATCATTATGCTCTGCAAGAATACTTATCTGTGAGGAATTACGTTTATCTTCTGTTTCTTTTATCACTTCTTTCTTATATACCACCTATCCTTTAATTTTTTTGTTTTCATCTAACGTTGCCTTAAACTCAATAAAAGAGGAAACAAAAGATGCATGAAATCATAGAGAGTGACGGCACCACAAAGAGAACAAGATCAATGAAGCAAACCCAACCACTAAAGGATAATATCGTACGGGTAAATGGTTCCAATAATCTTGGCACACCTACATAAAACCAATTGGTGGCAAAGGATGGATTCCAAGTTACACACATACCATACATAAAAAAGCACAAGTAAACATCATTTGTAGCTTGCTACAATTGCTAAAAAAAGAAGCCTTTACGGGCAGTCTTCCTCACAAGATGTGCCCCACCATACTTGTTGATTGCCTCATAGCAGTTTATCACTGTCTCAGTCCTTTGGACTGGCACCTGATGAACAACATAAGCATGTTGACGTTTATATTGAAAAGGAAATAGCTGCAGTGGAGTCCTACGTGGTGGAGGAGTTGCTGCTGGGAAGTTATCGTCCAGGAAAGCAAATGCTTCTGCCCCAATCACTGATAGCTCGGTTTTGGTTTGTGAGTGATGCGACATTTTGGATTGAAGTGATTGAGAGAAAAAGGAACCACTAGTTCTTTTTTGTTTTGTTGTATTTGCTTATGGTTTGATAAGAGGTTCCTTATGCCTTTATATATAGAAAATCAAGAGCAACCGATCGATCAATGTTACTGGTATTGTTCTAAACTAGTTTATTATAACCATAATAGATGAATTTATTCTTTTTTTTGTGTGTGTGTGGAATCATACTTTTCCCTATTCCTTTCAGATAAATGGGAAGAAATACTTCTTCTTTTATTCAGGCAAAAGATCAAAAATTCTTTTCTTGAAGTGGATAATTATACCAATTTGTGAATATGCCTTCGAGGAAGGCATGAAGGCAGGCCTGCCTTCTATAGTTCTATGTAATGAAAATTGATTATTTCTACCTTAACAAGTAACGACCCAGCTTATTCAGTCATTTGCTAAGACATTGAAAGCAGATGAAGCGATATGTAGATCATTATCCCAATCCTATTAGAAATAACATTACATCTAATAATAAGAACTTGAAAGATCACAACTCCAATAAAACTCAACAAACACTTAAATATGAAGCAATAATCGCCTGCATATCTACCGAATGAATGAAGAGCCTACTTAATTGTGTATAACACCAACATACATTTCAAAACTCAGAGACCTGTTTTTAATCTACATTTAATTTAAAATTATTTATTTGTTTTCATTATAAGCATATATCAGATTGCACATTTCAAAATCAGTAATGACTAATGAATATTTCTTCGTTCAATATATCTATACTACTATATAATGCATTTGAGACTATTCTATAATTAGAAAGGCTTAAAATTCAGACTTTTACTTGCTTATTATGGAAGAATTTCAAAATTAATTGATTAGAAAGCAGGTTGGTTAGGAAATTTGTTAAGAAGCAGGTTGGTTGTTCAAACTAAAATTATTTGGCCTAATCATCTCTACTTATAAAACATATAGACAACTAAATGTATGAATAAGCCAAATAACGCAAAATGTAGTCACAGGTACCCGCCGCCGCATTGCGCGGGTACCGTTCTAGTTAATATATAACACATATCAATAATGCTCTCTGAAACTAATATAAACTATATAAATGAAAATTGTTAAAGCGTTTGTAGTAAAATATACATCCATTCTTTTATTCGAGTAAAGGTAATTAGAAGTATTATTAAATAGAACAAACATACACGTGAAAGAAGAATATAGAATCAACATGTGAAGTAGAACAAGTTTTAATTATATCAGCATTTATTTGATGCAAATGGACGCCAATATAGAATGGATTAGAGATCTTTTGGATATGATCTTTGTATATCTATATATAAAACTGTTTTAATCTATTATTCTCTTAAATGTGTGTTTGTTTTATCATAATCATTAAAAGCTGGATGCTTTTATTCCTTACAATCTTATAAGTTATAATGGATCATGATTTATTCCATTCACATTTGGAGACGTGTCTCCTTCAATCTTGTGTTCTATGAAGCTTCAAGAGAATTTCCAAAGCAATAAGACCTACTTTCTACTTGTTTTAATCAACAAAAGAAATGTTCCTTTGCTAACCATAGTAGTAGTAGTGATGAATTAGTTAAAAAAATCTTCGCAAATTAAAATGACCGAGGACATAGCTAATTAAACTTGAAATTATGTCACATCAAAACACCTCTTATCCATTTTAGGGGATGGGATCCTCTCAAGTTACTTGAGTCAAGTTGAGGTATTATGAGGCATTTGATTTGATCCAATGGCTCAAATCAAAAGAACTTCTTTTGATTTGAGTCATTGGATCAAATCCAATGGTTCATAACCCCCTAACTTGACTCAAGTTGTACCTACAACTTGAGAGAATCCTTGTCCCCATTTCAGACTCATGGGTATATATCCTTTTGTTTTGTTAATCTGAGCTCAATTTTGTTTGGCTGTATCCCAAATTCCTGATGGAGTTTGGCTACGGTTTTTTCAGTCAAGTATTTTCTTCTACTGGCATGCTATTCGTGTCAGTAAAGTAAAAAAGTCACCAATAGTATCCAAAATAGACGCGTTTAGTAGGCAATTAAGACCTGAGTGCCACTATTTATTCTTAGAAAGTTCAAACCAAAAGTGACAAAAACAATTACCCATACGTTATATGGCTGGTAAAAATGACTTGCACTATTGTTTTAAATATTCTTAATATATTTTGCTCACCGTCATTGAAATAATCTCTCCCTAAGAGACCGTATCTTATTGTGAGTTTAAGAACTTGTTTTTGCAAAATTTCGTTTATGAAAATGTTCAGAATAACCTTTGTGCCGACTGCCAGGTCCAATTTAAATTTGTTATAGCGTATCTATAGGTGACATTCACCATTCAGTATACTTGTTTTTCTGGTGGTACCGACCTTAGGAATACGTATCCTTAAATTCGTTTTCTTCTTATGAGTTTGAGAATCATATTAAGTTGTTGCTTCTTGTAGTTGCATATTGATATTCTTTTGGTTCATAATAATCTTCATAAACTCTTTTTTAGTAAATGAATTCTAAATTATGAAGTACTAAAAGAAGGAGGTCGAAAAACAAAGAGAACACCACTAGCAGTTATTTCTTTTCACATCCACGTAAAACCAATTATTGGCAAGGGATGGATCTCAAAGTACACACAAAGCTTTGAAATACATCTATTCATATCTAGAATTATCAATAAAAGAAGCCCCTACGGGCGGGCTTCCTTTTAGTTTTATCTACGATCAGAGTTCCACCATACATGCTGACCGCCTCGTAGCAATCTATCACCATCTCTGCCCTTTTTGCTGGCACTTGTTGCACAAAATAAGGCTGTTGGGGTTTATATTGATAGGGAAACATCGTATGTTGTGGAGTTCTATGTGGTGGAGCAGTTGTCTCCAATGATGGAGGCTTCAAGTTCCATCCACCTGGGATATTATTATCCAAGAGAGCAAAACCTTCAGCTCCAATCATTGCAAGATCCGTTTTCGATTTTGAATTATAAGACATTGTTTGGCAAGGTGAATTAGAAGAAAAGTACGTAGTACTGTAGTGGTTATGTTTGTTGTATTTGCTTAGGGTGTCTATTACTAAAGACATGCCTTTATATAGAGAACTAAGAAGTATTATAAGTCTATAGGCAACTTTTCAAATTTCAATCGTAATGGTATTTTCGTTAATGTTAAGATTCTAAGTTGGTATTTTTAGTTTAACAGAAATTATACTTGTATTTTTAGTTTAACGGAAATAATACGTACAGTATGTAACACCCTCAAAATATCACAGCGGAAGATAGTGTCAGTGAGGTATTACTTCATAGCACAAAAAACGACCTTTCAAAAGAGACGTTTTAAAAGTATTTCACATTTGATACATTAAAACCACAGAGTTTTCAAAAAGGTCCCAACAGTTTTCATAAACCACAATGTTTTCAAAAGATCACAAATGTTTTAAACATAACATAAATATTTAAAATGTAGACTCTTCAAATGTGAAAATATGCCGAGTCTTCAAAAGATATCCGTGCAACTCCACCCAAGACCTTCATGTTCCAAGACCTTCATGCCTTAAAACCTCAGAGTTTGCAAAAAGGTCCCAATAGTTTTCATAAAATACAATGTTTTCAAAAGATCACAAATGTTTTAAATCTTTAAAATATAGACTCTTCAAATGTGAAAATATGCCAAGTCTTCAAAAGATATCCGTGCAACTCCATCCAAGACCTTCATGCCTTAAAACCTGAGATAAAACATGCTAAAAAGTCAACACAAAGGTTGAGTGAAATCCATAAAGTTTAATAAGCAGCTGATCACAATCTATATTTATAAAAGCGACTAAGCAACAAATGCAGAGTCTAGTAAGGTTATTATTGCCCTAAGCTCGTGACCTCGAACAGTAACGTCATTTTCTGTCAATAGGAACTGAGAGATCTACTATTTGTTTTACCACTACACCCCAGCCTACTGGTGAGTGCTTATTCACTCACCTTTTCTGAGCTAAATTAGGACTAAATAATCCAAAAACTAACCAAAAACGCCAAAGAAAACATGTTTTTGTGATTGTGAATATGCAGGTACGGATATATCGTAAAAAGACGAAAAACAAACAAAAATCCGGCAAAATCGAGCACGAGAGTAGAACGAGTCAGAAAGTCAAGATGGAAATCAAGTTGAGCTTTAAAAAGTCAAAAGAGATCCCTAGAGTTTGAAGATTTGCATGATTCATCCTTTTCGGGAAAGTTTGAGGAAATGTCAGAAACAGTCCCTGCACTTTGGAAATTATCACATTTAGCCCCTCAAAGTTTTATTTGAAGAGAAAGTCAACTCAACCTTCAAATATCCAAAGTTGGCAACTTAAACCCTTGGAGATCAGTTTTGAGTTATTGGCAGAAACATCCCTTGGTTTTTAGTAAATTACAAAATTGGTCCTTGAATTTTATTACAACTAAAACTGAAAATACTACAACAAGCTTAATCCAATCCATAAACTAATATCACAAAGCCCAAATCCAATAAAGAAACCAAGGCCCATACCCAACCATCCCATACCCGATCCAATAACACCCCACGGTCAAAGTATTATACAGGTCAAAGGTCAAATGAGAAGTCAAACAATAATATAAAATTTACCCCGCTTCCCTTTTTCCCCAATTCCCATTTACCCAGTTCACAAGAACCCTAATTTGACCGTACAAAGCAATTACCGCAATTAAGGGTGTTTCTGTCAAATCAACATGCTTCTAGAAGTTTAGAATGATGTCAGGGTGTGTCAGAGTCGCAAAAGAAGCACAATTATGACATGTGGCAAGCTGCTGTTGGTGAAGACGCGTCATAAGAAGCAATCCAAGGGTTAATATCATTTGGCAATCATTGGGGAATGATCAGAGGGTTGATATGCATTGAGAGAAAGCACAAACTCACATGGATTGCCAGCTTGGCAATCCGTGAGCTCCTACTCCTCCTTTCTTATAAATAGAAGGCATTAGTAGCTAATTTGAGTAGTTAGAATTAGTATAGCGAAGCTCTGCTTAAATTTACTCAGAATGTATTTAGTATAGCTTATTGTAATTGTACCTCAATTAGTTTTTATTAAAATTTAGTTTTCACTTATTTCTATTAGTTTATTAATCATCTTCAATTACTTTAAGTTTTGATATCTGTTGTTCTTTTTCAGCTTTTAGTTTCTAAAATAGCTTAATCATTTTCATTTAGTTAACTCATTTTTCATAATTTTCAAAAACATAAAAACAGATAATAATAATAATAATAATAATAAAAATGTTTTCAAATTAGTAGCTAAGCTTCTAAATAAGCTCATTTAGTTTTTTCACAATCTATACTAGCTTTGTAACTACCTTTGGATATGTTTTAATTTCAAATTTCACAAGTGAATTAAGAAGTCAACAAAAGTCAATTGCACTAGTTTCATTGATTGAGGAGGTGATTTGGATAAGCTGGAACAGAAATGGAAGGTTCCTTCCTATCATAAAGATAGGCAAGCATAGTGAATCAATCCTGTTCAGGCTAGATTGAAGGTGTTTGTAAGTTTTGGATCCTGTGTTTAAATTTTACTTACTGTTTCATTGATTTGTAGTTTCTAGTATTGTAGTGATTCTGTAATTGAGCTTTATTGATTTAGTTTTTCATAGTTTGAATAGACTTGAGTTGATTGCTGTTATTGAATACTTGATTGAGTTTGTGGATCTGTGTTGTTTTGAGCATCTGTCATACTTTGGATATGTGACTTTTCATATCTGTTAGATCTAGTTGTAAATTGTGGTAGATTTGCTGATTGTTAGTGATTTAGGACTGAGTTTGATAGAATTAATGGTACTCAGTGGTATTAGAATAAAGTTCATAGTGAAAATTGGATTTAAGGGAGTGTTTGGATCATTGATTTGTTGAGTGGTACTGAAGTTGAGCTGCTGAATATCTGTCTCATATAAGATCAATTAGTGTAATAATAGAGTTTGGAATTATAAAAATAGTAGCATAGTTTATAAAAAGTCAAAATATGAGTTCATTGCATTTACTAATAGTCATAGTATAAGTCTGCTAGTGTAACTGAGATTATAGTTGCATTGTAGTTAGATATAGTTTTAACTAGTGTAATTGTAGCTTAATACTACCATTAATAAGTAGATTTTAGCTGATAAAATTCATTTTGGTCAAAGTCTAGTGGTCATCAAATGGTCAACTGTTTCATTAATTCAGGTTCCATTAGCTGTTGAACCCAGTTGAATTTAGAGTAGTTAATAGTAATTCCTTGTTAAATAGTTGATTGAACTTGGTGCTCAGTTGTTCATTAGTGCTTTTGCCCCCATAAGCTGGAATATTGAGCTTATATTGAGTGCTTATTGCTTCTGTCAGTTAACTCATTTGAAACTGAGTGTCTGTTTTGTTATTGAGGTCTGCCATTTGAATTTTGAGCTTATATCAGTGTCTTGTGAAAGTTTCTGAGTTTCATTTTAGTTGAATAAGTGGTATGTATAGTCTACATCTTCTGGCTTATTGTGTTACATCAGTGCTTATTGATTGAGCTTTTCATAGTGCTTATTTTAGCTTATCTGTGTTCCTGAGTTTGTTGAGAGTTGTGAATTGTCATTTTTAAGCGTTTTAGATCATAATAAAAGTTTCATTTAGCTTGGGTCACAAGTGCTTATAAATAAGCACTTGTGATAAGCAGTTGTCTTAAATAAGCACTTATACTGCTCATTTTAGTTTCAAAATTTTTATCCAAGTTCATTTTATTATTTTAGAATTTCTGGTAATTTTTCATATTTTTCCAAGTTGTTTTGATATTTTTCTTAATTTTTCTTTGAATTTAAGCATTTTTATATACTTTTAAATAAACAAAAATCAATACAAAAATCAGAAAAAGCCATAAAAAATACAAAAATATTTTAGGAAATTCTTTTATAATATTTTAGATTTTTCAAAAATTAATTTTCATTTTTCCCTTTTATTTTTCTATTTTCCTTTATTTTTAATTCATTTAAAATTACAAAAATCAAAATAAATTCATAGAAAATAAAAGAAAAATAAAAAAAAAAAAATTTCTTTTTCTGGAAATTCAATTTACTAGTTTAAGATTTTTAGAAAATAATTTTACGTTTGTAGGATCATTTTTCAATTAAAAGTTACGTTTTATTTTGAACGTTACGTTTTAATAATTGCGTTTGCATTTCCGTTTTTACATTTTTCACTTTAGTTCATATCTAGCTTGTACCTCTTGCATTATTCATAATTGTTTGTTATTATTTGAATTTCTTGATCACTATTTTCACTTTCATCACTTTTCAATTCACGATTTGCACGAATCAATATTCCTTGATTCAATTCACCTTCGTACGGATACGACTCAGGTGATCCGTATTTTGTGCGGATCATTTCGATACTATACTACTATATTATATAATTGGTTTTGAACACAATCACCTACGAAAGTTATATTTCAGCTTCTTAGAATTAGTAGACATTGCACCCGCATATGAAACTGGCTTCACATTAGGTACATTCGAAGTTGTCGGCTATTTCAAAACACTTGTAGTGTTTCTAAAAGAAGCAACCTGAGGTGATGAAGTAGTAGCCACATTCTCCGCATTCTTTAATTCAATATCGTGCATTGCTTCCTCAAAATCCTTACAAGCATCCAAAACAACTTGATCAATACCATTAGGTTGACTAGCATTCAAAGTGTTTAAGCCATCATTAGCCAATTTCTCTTTAGGTTCGACAACTTGAGAAGCTACCCTACTGTTTGGCTCAGAAAGAAGCATAACAAAGTTTTGTGACTTCATAGCAACATTAAAACTCGTAACCATAGTGTAGGAATAGCCACATGTGTAATGCTAGGTTGAGGCTGCTTCAAAACATTAGAGATGTCATGAAGGACTTCTTTTTTGCCATCATTTAGGATTGGAGAAACAGCCACATGTGTAGGACTTGAAGTATTACCAGTACCATCGCCTCCCACATCTTTACTTCCAGCACGTAGCGTGTCATGATTAGGGTTACTCCCCAAAGAAGAAACCTTACTTGTCGAACCAGTAACCTCAGTAATCTTATCATGAGTAACTCTACTTGTGTCACTGATAATCTCAATTGGCGTATCATGACAATGGTTATTCCCCAAAGAAGTAACATTGCTTGTAGGACCAATAAACTCAATATACGATTGAAAAGAAGTAACATTACTTTTAGACCCACTAACCTTAGTAACATCAAGAGTATCCTTACTTCCAAAAGAAGCAGAGTTACAAGCAGCACCAGTAACTTCAGAAAACGATTGAAACGAATATGGAGTAGACAAACACTTGTTAACGATTCTACTAGGAACATCAACATCAACAATTGCAGCTTTGGACGCGTTTATGTTATTAAGAGAACCCTTGTTAATCATCTCTCTAAGACCCACGTATAGTAGAACAAACTAAACGACCAAGAAGATAGAAACCCTAACTGAGAAAGTTAGGGTTTAGACGAGCAGCACCAGAAATCTAGCCTCCAACCATAATGAATGTTGATCAATAAAAGATACAATGATTCATGACCAGTTGATTAACAATAAATAGGCAGAAACCAATTACACAATAATTGGAATGATTAGTCGGTTTAAACCCTAACTTGCGTTACCCTAAAAAATCGATTCTTTAACAAACCTTTAAATCTTGTGAAACAAAACAAAACCAATCAAGAAACAATTAACAATGAATGTTAATCATTGAGTAAATTAGTTTGATTAAAGAAACACAAAGGATTAAACAGATTTGATGAAAAACGATTAGAAAAGTTAAAGGGGAAAATCGCCAAAGAGAGTTTTGTGGGTTTTTTTCAATGGGCTTACTCTTCGATGCTAGCTTCTTATCATGTGTGAGTTTTTAATAAATCTCCGTTGTTATAATAATAATAATAATAAAGTGGCATTACCGGTCAATAAATGTGTTTAAAGTGTCTTACCATGTTTGAAAAAAGGTTCATAGAAAGCCATGTAGATCTGAAGGGATCATAGTTATTTTCGCTTTATTTGATTTAATTAGGATTTTGCTTTTTGTATTTAATGCATAAACTCTAAACCTTAGCCGTCAAAATATAAAAAAATATGTTGTGTTGCCTTCACTCAACCATATTTTTTCTTTCTCATTGTTTTTCATTGTTAAAGACCATTTTTGTTGACAACAAAAGTTGACTACCAAATTTTCTATCTTTCTCTTAAAGGTAAAACAAGCCATGACGTAAAAAAATAATAATAGATATCATAAAAAAAATGAAAAAAAATCGTGAAGCATTTTACAATTATATTGCCAAGTACAAGTCCATCTCCATGCAAACGAATAACAAAGAAGAGGAGAGAAAGAAAATAAAAAGAAAAGAAGAAGGCGATTTCAACATTCTATCCTGTTTGTACGTCAAGAAACCTGCCGTTCAAACTACATGGGAGTGTTAGATTATATGTTAAGGCCCAAGCCTAGAAGCTTAGGGTCCATTAGGTTTAGGATTATATTAGCTTATTATCTAAGTCATGTTTTATTTTAGATAAACAAGAAATCTCATTATCTAATCATACAAAAACACAATCAGTCTCAGGTCCAAAGGTAAAACAAGCCATGACGTAAAAAAAATAGTAGACATCATAAAAAATGAAAAAAAAAAAAAAAACGTGAAGCAGTATACAATTATGTCACCAAGTACAAGTCCATGTTCGTGCAAACGAATAACAAAGAAGAGGAGAGAAAGAAAAGAAAAAGAAAAGAAGAAGGCAATTTCAACATTCTATCCTATTTGTAGATCCAGAAATCTCTCGTTCGAACTGCACGAGAATGTTAGATGGTATGTTAAGGCCCAAGCCTAGAGGCTTAGGGTCTATAAAGTTTAGGGTTATATTAGCTTCTTCTCTAAGTCATATTTTATTTTAAATAGACATGAAATCTCATTATCTAATCATACAAAAATACAATCAATAATATTTCTATTGATGAAGATAGCAATAGAAACATTATCTAATGTTATAGAATGTAGATAAAGAGTTGCATAATCTTCCGAATACGCAACTAAGGGAACATTATGCAATTTAAAACAAACCGGAACCTTAGTTACCTCATTTTTGGTTAATGACACCTTCGAATTCCATTTGTTAAGAATGAAGGGCGATTTTCGGATTAACCAAGGGCCACTTTGAAGAACAAGATCCACACCCTCATTCGAATCAAACTTAAAAAGACAAACACCAGCATTATTCTTTATAAGCTTTTTCAAGCCAAAACTTACCCCACGTATTGGTAACGTAGTTTTAGGGACATGTAATTTTTGATGGAGTGTTTATAACAGATCTAGGTTAAAATATAAATATATCACAAGTCTTACAAAATAAGATAACTAACATGTGGTAAGAGCCTAAGTCCGATAGTAAAAAACAAACAATTCATTGCTAATAATTCATTTTGGCTATATTACACTTGTGCTTCAAGATATTTTAACCATCTATAAATTTTTGATATGGTTGCCTTATTTCAGTTTATATGAATGATTCGAGATGCAAATTTTGAATCAAGTTATATATCTATATTTATGCTATATATAAATGAAAAACAAACAAGGTAAAAAGTGAAAAGTTGAAACTTAAAAAGGAATGTTGAAAACATGTGTTTCAAAAGGAAACTATTAATACATACCAAAAACCGGGTTGACTTGGGACCCGGTTTAATTTGACCCATTTTTCGACCCAACCCGTTGTGTTGACCCGGTTTAAATTTACCCGTTTTTCGACCAGAACGGTTCAACTAGTTGAACCACCCAGGTCAAATCGGGTTTCAAAACATCATGATTAATCTCCAAATCCTCAAACATTTATTATTTTTCGTTTATAACTCATAAACTTTTTTTTAATCACTAAATCTATCTGCCGCACGAAATGCCGATCAAATCCGTTAAAGGAAGCCTAATCAAAGCGGGCAAACAAAAAATCCCGTTGCTATGCACGGGTAATCGTCTGGTGCTATAAAATCAATCTATACATGATAATTAAGCTTAAGATCATTGACATTTTGGGTGTTGAAAGGGTCATAAACAAATAACACTCATTAACAACTAATTTTTTGGGTAAATCAAGAATATCATTAATTACTCAAAATAAAACCTTTACAAACATAGTTATAGAATGTAGATAAAGAGTTGCATACTAAAAGGGAAATAAGAGAATGTCACAATGTCTGATCACAAACCTTTACAAAAGAAACCGAAAATAAAGTCACCAAATAAGAAACTTAACTTTCCACCAAAAAAGAGAAATACAAAACCAAGGGTCAAAGAATACACTAGATCCTTACCAAGAGATACATACTGTTTTTATCTCGTAGAGATGGGATTAATCTCACTATCTCAGCAAACATATAGTAAAAACAATAAGGAGATTTAAAGGCATTCATAGTCAGTACAGGAAAAACTGAAGAACAAGAAAATAGTTCAAACCATTAAATTGGCTAAACCGAAACGGTTTTAAATAGTTCAGCACGAGCATCCTTTGCTGGTTTGGTGTTGATACAAAAGTTGGGCGTTCCTGGTTATTGGCTCTTGCTCTCGTACCAATTCGCTTCTTAGTACTTGTTACCTGTGCACTAAGAAAATAAACAACACCGTTAGGCTTATCGAGGGATTGTCTCCCCCGATTAGACTCCGGCGTGAGAGTAAGTAATCGATTTTAGGTTCTTGTAGAGAGTTAGGGTTTGTATATCGTACCTTGAATGAGAATCGTGTGATTCTATATATAGGAGCGTAGAAACCGTGTTTCTTGCTCCTTACTCTTTGCACGCGTAGTGCTTATCCGAGGAAAGGATATCTATTCCATGAATAGATAATCCTTATCGTGTACCCGGTGGGTTTAGTTGGGCTTTGGGCCTTGTGGGCCCAAGCTAATGATACTGCGGCCCAAACCATTGTCATGGCAGCCCACTCGTGGTGGACTTAGGCGCTAGTAGTGTATATTATTTGGACTCGTGGCCCAAATATAGACTATACGTCATCATGTCCCCCCAGTCTAGTGTGCGCGGCTCGTAGCCGCGGATACTAGACCAATATTATCAGCGGTAAGCGTGGCGGGAGAACAAGGGGATATTACCGCCCATTTTTAAGTGCAATGCACCTAGCCATGGGTATTTCAAACGGATACCTCGAAAATTGGGGGTAGTGTCCACGTGACCCTCGTAAATCGGGAAAAAGTGCATGTACCGGTTCAGTTCCAGCCATACGTTTTTGTGAGTGGATTCCACGTGGAGATAAACTAGGGTTTTTTTTACTCCCTATATAAGAGTCACCGCCCCATTTTTTACGATCACACAGTAAAACACACATTCACCACTATTCACTTTTCTTGAAAGCTTTTTACAAAGAAAATACTTCATTTTCGTAGGTAATTTGTGTGCGTTTCACTTCGTAATTTATTGAAGATGGTTGCCCAGTTAGAGGACTTTCGCTCTGCGATGACCATTGAGGATGTTACTCAATTTTCGTCCGACTATTTCGTGCCTCTGGATGTCCATCCAAAGGCTCCAGATGTGGACGCGTGTATAGCTGATTTCCCCGAAGGGAAAATAGGGCTATACACAAAATTCTTTGAGTACGCGAATTACCGCGTACCCATATCTATCTTTCTGAGCGATTTGCTCAACCACTATCGCCTTCACATCTCTCAGCTGCACTGTATAGGTGCGGCTAAGGTGTCGAATTTTGAAGTAAACTGCCGTTTACTTGCGATAGAACCGACCGTGGCCTTGTTCCGCTCCTTTTACCACTCGACGTGGTCAAATGGTTGGGTTTTTTTTGCGAAGCGCCAGGGGGCGCTTCAGTGTTATACTGAGAAAGTAGACGCCCTAAAGAATTGGAGGGAGTACTTTTTCTGGGTTGATGATGTAGTATTTCCATCGCTTTATGAGTTTTATACTCAGGACACATTGCCAAGGGATGGGCGCCCCGCACCCGATTCCTATAGGCTGGTTGATGCGCAAACTCTTGATGCCAACCGACTGTCCATTAACCCCTATCCGGAGGAGTTTTTGGTGCACATGGGGTTGAGCCGCTCTTATTTCGGCGCTGCGGATGAGGTGCCCACTTTCTTAAGTGAGGATGGCCGGGGTGGGTGTTCATCCCTTCTACTTCAAGCTTTTGTAAGTCTCTTTTTCTGTATGCGCGCTTTTAAAAACTAATCTTTTTTTTTTTTTTTTTATTAATGTGCGCAGAGATGGATCTGTTTTCCGTTGTTAAGCTGGACAAGCCGAAACTTGTAACTATAGGGGTGCGCCCTCTGAGGGAAGGTGAGCAACCCCTACTGGAGGCGACTGAGGGTCGCTTGACCGTGCTGCCAGAGGTGGTCCATGAGAACACGCCGCCGCTCCAAGTGACGCCCGTTCAGAGCGTGGCGCCCGATGCGGAGGTGGCGCCCAATGTGGAGGTGGTGCCTAATGTGGAGGTGGCGCACGAGGAGGCGCACTCGGGGTCGTCTGACAGCATAAGGATCCTCAAGCCTGAGGAGGTGCTGAAGGAGGAAGTTGCGCAGAATGTCAAGCGCAAGGGAGAGGCTGGGGCAGTGGCACCAGGAAGAGACGTCGTCACGTTATTGGGGATGCGGAGTCTACCGCGGAAGAGACATCTACTTCTGGCGCGGGGAAAAAGGCTGCTGAGGCTTCTCCGTTTCTGTAAGTGTCTGCACCTTTATCATCTCCCTTTTTTTTTTTTTTTTTTTTTTTTTTTTTTTTTTTTTTTTGTATATTACTTGTTGTAATATTGACTAACTGTCATTTTTTGTCTCGTAGGGATGATGCTGCGAAGAATGATGGAGTCTTCGTTGATGAGGTTTCCTCTCCACAGAATGAAAACAGGGAGGGGAAAGCCAAGGTTGTTGAGGGTGGAGAGGCGCAGCAGTTGATGGATGAGCTGGCTGCGACTGCTGCGCGCCAAGCTGAGCTAGTGGCTCAGTTAAAAGAGAAGTATGTCGGGGAGAGCAGTGCTCTTGCCCAGAAGGATGAGGAGTTAGCGAGGCTCCGTGCGCAGTTGGCTGATGCGTAGGTGGAGTTGGAGGCCTCGCGGGTGTATGCTGAGAAGATCACCCACGAGAAGCTGTCCGCCATGGCTGAGGTGGTGAAGGCGCGTGGAGAGCTGCACCATTATAAGTCTGACTTGACTTTTGCCGTGCGCTTCTTGGAGGAGAAGAAGGTGGAGCACTACGCAAGCATCACCAAGTTTAAGGAGGATATGTTGAAGCTCATCCTGGCGCAGGAGGACAAGCTGCGTAGTCTTAGCATTGAGTATGACGAGGAATTATATCCTCATTTGATGTCGACCATTGCTGAGCGCAGGTATTCTTTTTATTTTATTCTTCTTCATAATAACTTTATCGCCATGCTTTTTTCTTACACAAATTGTCTTTGTGAATGCAGGTGGTTGATTAGCCATGGGCTGCGCCTGGCAGCTATGGGCACACTAGAGTCCCAAGAGGTGGTGGACGCCTTTGGGAAGGTGGTGCACTGTGCGATGGCGCATGGGAGATCACAGGCTATGGAGGATCTCCATGAGGCCAAGCTGCTGAAGAAGGACTTGGCGGAAGTCCCTGGGTACATCGCTACTGCTTATGATGAGTTGATGCAGGCAATGGCGGGGTTGAAGGTCCTCGAGCTGCCGCACATTGGGAGGCTGGAGCGCGATCAAGATGACCCCATAGATGTACTGATGGCGGGGTTGACATTGCAGCGCCATCTTGGAGAGAAGGGGGAAGGGGAATCAGATTACTATCTGAAGCCTGATGTATCGCAGCTGCAGATTCCTGTGTTCGCGCAGCCTCGCGACATCCTCAAACCCTTTGCTCTTGAGAGGGAGATTCCCTTGAAAGAGGTTCTGGAGCGTCATGAGCAGAGGGCTGCTCAGAAGAAGGGCATCAAGGGTAAAGCAGTGATGTGCGGCATTGGTGCTGCGTACATCCCCAGATCTGATGGTGTGCCCGTGAGTGTTCCCACGGTATCTCCCAATGATGCATTGCTTCTCAGAAAGCTTCAGGAAGCGGGGAGTTCTTCTGCTCCGCAAGATAGCCCTGAGCATCGCCATAGCGTGTAGGCTTTTTGTATATTTATGTATCTTTCCTTGTAATTTTTATGGATAAATAAGATATCTTTTTGCTTAAGTTCGTGACTTAAATATACTTGCATTGTTTGCGAAGGTTTGACCAAGTGTCTTGGCTCGTTAAGTGCGTGACTTTTAAAAATTATACTTGCATTGTTTGCGGAGTTTTATTATTTGACCAAGTGTCTTGGCTCGTTATGTTGCTAAGCTTGTACAGTGTACTTAGTATGTGCGCATCCGTCGTGGGGTGCGCACGCGAAACTTACCTCGACGTCTCAAGAGTAAGGCTCTTTAGCAAGGATACGTGATCCAATGTTGATGGGTTTGCAACCCTCTTACTCAACGAGTGAATTAGTAGGTTAACTCATCCTTTATGCCTTCGTGGTTCATTAAGTGGTGCATGCACGCCATGTAGGCAATAAAAATGTAAGATAACAATATTGACATATATTATTATGTATGCTGATGAGGCGAAAAATGATCCGTTTTTAGGGGGTCATTTAAGCCCGAATCCGACTTTATTTGATCAAATATTGCCCTAAATCGTTCCTTTTGTGATTTTAGGTACTTGGAGAGTGAATTCTGGAAAAGAAGCCATTTTGGACGTTTTGGAGCATAAAAGTGAAGAAAACGGCAAAGTCTCAAATTTCTATGCTGGGAACAGTACTTGAAGGCGTCAAGAGTTGTTCTTGACGGCATCAGAGTCCCAAGAATAAAATACCGTAGTTGATGATGGCGTCACACAGGCCGTCATAAGTAGATCAAGGCCGTCCGAGGAAGTATTTGGCGGCGAGATGACGGCGTCACACCCTTGCTCTTGACGCCGTCACCCCAGTTTTCCTATATATAGTTTTCTAGTTTTTTACATTAAAGGAGAGAAGTTTTGGAGAAACCCTAAGACGAATTTGGTGCAACTTTTACAGGTTTTTCAAGGGTTCCAAACCCTTGATACCTTGCATTGTAATTGAGATAAGTGTTCTTCTAATTCAATCAATATGTCTATGTGTTGGTTGTCTATATTTTGTTCTTGTCTCAATTCCATTATGCTAGGCTAGATCTCCTTTGTGTTTGCTTAAATCTAATGAAACCTAGATATTGATTATGTGTTGATTACTTGTTTATTCTTGTCCTGGATGAATGATTTTATATGTTAGGCTTAAGAAAACTGGCAGATCTCCAAATGGTAACATGCTTGAACGTCTTAAGAAACATGAACCGAGGCGTACTAGGTCTTTATTGGTTGTATTTAATGCATGAGCCACTGTTTACAATCCCTATAGTTGTGCTGGGTCATGGTGTAGGAGGAGATAAGAGCTCATAGAATTGGGGAGTTATGTATGCCACCCCATGAATGGTATTAAGGAATACAATCCGTCATCCATACAATTATAACAAGTAATTAACGTGTAAAAGATATCTAGGGAGTAGTGAAATCTAAGTAAACACATTTTCTCCAATTACTGCTCACAACCTTAGTATAAATTAGTTTAATTTCATTTTTAGTATTTTATTTTGATTGCATTTTAGTTTTGGGTTAGTTGAATAGCAACTAATTCCGCCCACTCTTCCAAAAACCGAGATTTTACTTGCTTTCATAAAAATATAAAAACACAAAAATAATCATCCCTCACCTTTAGAACTAGTAATTTAGGCTTTCTAATCCTAGCGACACTATTCCTAAGCTGAACGATCAATCCCCCGGTACTTGTCACTATACTATACTACAACGATCAGGTACACTGCCTGGTGGGGGTTGTAAGCTTCTCGAGATCCCTCGAGAGGTAAAGCCTGTTGCGATTCCCACGCATCAAGTTTTTGGCGCCGTTGCCGGGGAATAGTTATTGTCTAGGTTAGAATTTCTTTTTATTAGGTCTACTTGCTAGATTCCTTTCTAGTAAGATTTTATTTTTATTTTTTAGGTCTTCTTTAGTCTATCTTATTTCTTTGTGCCTTTGTTCGTAACTCTTTACCATCCGACATCATGGAAGGTGGTAACATCTTTGAACCCGTCATCCCACCACAACAAAACCCACCACTAGAACCCCTTAGGCCCCGAACCTTAGGAGAGTATTCCCGACCTAGCCACCAAGGCTACCGAAACACCATTGAGCTCACCGGAGCCAATGTGACCCCCTTGCGATCCGACACCATCCGGTTGGTGCAAAGCGGATGTGCATTCCATGGACTTCGTTCCGAAGATCCAAACCAACATCTTAAGGACTTCCTCAAAATCGTAGATTCCATAGACCTAGGTGTTGAAACTAGAGAGACAACCCGATTACGCCTATTCCAATTCTCTCTACGGGATCAAGCTAGTCAATGGCTTGAGCGTTTACCCGCGGGATCCATCACCACATGGGATGATCTCACCACTCGTTTCCTTGCTCAATTTTTCCCACCGGGGAGAACTACTAAGCTTAGAAATAACATCTTGATGTTTCAACAACGTCAAAATGAATCTCTTTATGAAGCATGGACTCGTTTCAAGGACTTACTCCAAAAAGTCCCTCATCATGGCATAGATCTTTGGCTCCAAGTCCAAATCTTTTATGACCATATCGACATCTCCACAAGGCGAGCCATTGACCAATCGGCCGGTGGTAAGCTATGTGATCTTAGTGCGGAACAATCATGGGAACTCATAGAAGATCTTGCTCTCTATGACAACGAAAGTTGGATCGATCCCCGTGACTTGAACAAAACGGTCACGACAATATCTTTTCCTTCGAACAACTCTAGCACTCCCGACCGTAGGATCATGGAACTTGAGGACCAAGTCAAGTTTCTCATGAAATCTTACGATGCTCCTAAGCCTTCAAGCCAAGTGAACAAAATCACTTCTTCATGCGAATTATGTAGTGGTCCCCATGACACTCGTGATTGTGTGGAACTCCCCGGAACAGCTTTTGCGGACTACGCATCCACGCGTACCGACGAAGCGGGAGATAAGTGGTACACTTTCAAGCCCAAGCCAAACACATACGGTGATTCATACAACCCCTCATGGAAAAATCACCCAAACCTTAGGTGGAAACAAAATCAACCCAATTCTTCCAATCCGCCTAATCGTTACCAACCAAACGGTCCACCATACAACCGTACTTTCAACAACAATCCTTCTAACAACTATGGTAGTACCAACAATCTTGAAGGATTGATGTCAAAGTTCATGGCATCTCAAGAAGCCCGCATAGCTAGGTTTGAAACCGAATCCAACCAACAACAAACGGAGATGACCAACAAGATTGACAACTTGTTGAAAGCCCTCAACAACCAATCGTTAATCACACCTAGGAAGGACACTAGGGACATCAATAGTGGAAGCCAAATTAAGGACCCCTCATCATCCAAACATGTCCACTTTGTCAATGTTGTCACCATTAAGCCAATAGATAAGGAGATAGAGGAGAGTGACAAGGAGGAAGTTAGAATAGAAGCCGATAGTAAGGATGAGAGTAGGGAAGTTGAGGTTAATAAGGATGAGGAATTAGAGGAAGTAGAACCTATAGAAGAATACTTTGATAAGTTGCCAACCAAGGAAGAACAGGAATACCACAAGGATTTATTCGATAGTCCCGAGAGAACATATATCTTTGGCACTCCCCTTATCAAAATGGGAGACCCCTCTAACATTAACATCCCATGCAATATCGGGCACATGCATATATGGAAAGCTTACATCGACCTTAGATCCCCCGTGAACATCATGACTAGGAATTATTACAATTGGGTGATGAAGAAGCAACTCAGTTTTAGGATGATGCCCGGTAAGAATCTGATAAGTAATTTTGCGGGAAGAGTGAAGGGACTGCATGTGATTATAGGGAATCTCACTTATGAGATGGATTTTATGATAGTTGAGGACACTCGTCCGGTGATTGATGCTAACCTAAGACAAATAATATTCGGAAAACCATTTGTTGAGGCCACTAGGATGAGTTATGATCCGACTTTAAGGATAGTTAGATTCAAGAAAGAGAATGATGAGGTTGCTTATCAAATGCCCTACAAGATCGAACAATACCGCCTTCTCTCTAATTTCGAAAAGGAACATAAGCAAGCGGCTTATTATAGGAATGAGGAGGATAGACGTAGGGGAGTAGAATATGTAAAGAATAGGATGCTTGGTTTCTACAAAGAGTGCTTGCAACTAGGTCCGGAATACAAAACTGGTTTAGAAGACGACCTAGAGAGTGGAACCAATGATGGAATCACATAGTAACCCATAGCCTTGAGTCTAGCTACAAGACTCGTAAATAAAGAAAAGCGCTTCTTGGGAGGCAACCCATGTTTTGTGTGATTTTAATTGTTTGTTTGTTATTTGCTTCCGTATGCATGTTTTCTTTTTATTGTTGGTTGATCATGTTTCTCAATTAAAATGTGGAAATACTTTACTATGTTGTTTGGCCTAGTCTTAACTCCAACTTAAAAGTATTTTTGCAAAAGATAAGTGTAAGGGGAAACCCCAAATATGTTTTTAAGAAACAAACCGATCATGATTCTCCACAATATTAAATGAACATGTATATTCGTATTTGTTAGAGTCAAATGCTTGTATTGAGTCATAATGAAGTTTTACAGGATTTTCCAGGAAGTAGAACCAAGTTTTTCCAGAAATTTTCCGGAAACTTAACATAAGAATTTCTGCAGGTCCATTCTGACGGCGTCAGGGGTTTACTCTTGACGGCGTCAGGAGTTAAAATCTGGAAATTTTACCGGTTTTGTTTTTCTAACGGAGTCTTATGGTTTTTGTGAATTATTAAGTTTTATAATCTCCAGGAAATCTGCAAACTTCATTCCACAAGCATTATATCTTACTTTGTTTTCTAGGATTTAGTAACTTATATAGGATGCCGCCGATTTTACGCGAGGTTGTCTTGTCTATTTTTGTCAGGATTTACAGGTTATGTTCGACAAGGAGATGATTTATATTCTGGAAGGGAAGCTTTGATTGTTCATTTTCTTGGAGGAAGATCTAACCTGGCCAACCTATAATCCATACCGAGCGAATCAGGGGAGTATTTGATTTCATTCTCTTTACTTTTTCACTTTTACATTCTTTACTTGAACATTGGGGACAATGTTCATCTTAAGTGTAAGGGGAGGGTAAAAAGATGATACCTTACATATGCACTTTCGCTTGAGTTTGTTTTGTTTAATGGTAGATGTGTAATAAAACTATGAGAAATACTTGTTAGTGCAATTTTAGCGCCAAATTTAAATTTTTTTACAACATTTAGGAGCGAAACTTTAGCCATAGCAAACGTCTCATGGATAGGAGATTGTATGATTAGCACATAACCGTATATTCAGAAAAATTTTCCACCCAAATATGTGAGGTTCGCCTTTAGATTTGATAGGGAAAGCATTCATTATTAGTGCTTATGAGTGTACCGGTAGCATTTAGATTCTAGAACTTGCGTTAGTGATGCATCCCGAGACCGCTAGTGAGACTACATTCGTGTAGTAGGATTTACTACATGATAAGAGGCATTAGGATCACCCTTGTGTTAAACCCGTATTATAATTACTTGACCATTTAAGTCATATTACTTGGCTAGTTTAGTCAACTAATTTTTCCCACACCCTTAGCGTTGTACTCATTTTTAGTACACGATACCCCTAGTACACCCCTCCGAGCCTATCTTTTCGTTTCTAACTTTAAGCATTTTACTTAAAGGAAGAATTTGTTACACCCCATTTAAATGTACAACCAAATCGCCTTAGCCTTCCGTGTATGCGCTCATTTTTAGTGCATTATTGTTATTTGTTAAACCCTAAGTTAACTTTCTAATTGATTACAAGGTTGCTAAGTCGAGTCATATCCTTGTACATATTGTTTTGGGACGATTGGGACTCATGGGTAAGTACTTATTTTATGGAGTAATGGGGAAGAACATCATTTATTACCCCCATATGTACGTTAATCTTAAAAGTGCTCCAAGTGTTTTGATTTTCTTAATTCGAGTCATTAGATTAGTTTATTGTAAAGTATGTAAAGATTCAAGTGTAAGGGGAACTCTCATCCCCTATGGTGTATTATTTTGGATGGTAGGGTAAGAGTGTATGCAAAAAAAAAAATAAATAAATAAATAAATAAAAAAAATAAAAAAAATAGAAAAAAGAAAAAAAAGAAAAAAAAAGAAAAAAAAAAAGAGAAAAAAACATACGGACTACCATCCCGTTTTTATTCTATATTCATTTTATGTTTTTGTTTTTTTTTCATTTATTAGCTTAAGTCGAGTCGAGTCTTGGCTTAGCAACGCCATCTTGTACATGTAATTAACCAAGATTGTTAACTCGCCACCAGTAAAACTTCCTTTATCTAACAAAACCGTGTAATTCATATCCCTATACCTAACGTTACAACCCTTTAAAAGACCTCTTTGATAGTTTATCCTAGGTGCTTACGCCATGTGGTGGAGGTTTGATCCTTTCCCAAGCCTATGGTAATCTATTTTGCTATGACAGGTAGTGAGAGATATCTTCCATTTCCATAATGTTATATTACTTTATTACACCCGAGAGATGTGAGTATCTAAACACTATTTGTGAGGTGCTAGTGTATGACCTCCGTGCTTGTCTATTGGTCTTTAGTGGAACGATTATTTGTTGTAATTACTTTTATATTAGTGTTAAATGACCCCTAACTTGTCTTTTGAGTAGAATAAAAACGCATTTGCTTGAGGACAAGCAAATCTCAAGTGTAAGGGTATATGATGAGGCGAAAAATGATCCGTTTTTAGGGGGTCATTTAAGCCCGAATCCGACTTTATTTGATCAAATATTGCCCTAAATCGTTCCTTTTGTGATTTTAGGTACTTGGAGAGTGAATTCTGGAAAAGAAGCCATTTTGGACGTTTTTGGAGCATAAAAGTGAAGAAAACGGCAAAGTCTCAAATTTCTATGCTGGGAACAGTACTTGAAGGCGTCAAGAGTTGTTCTTGACGGCGTCAGAGTCCCAAGAATAAAATACCGTAGTTGATGACGGCATCACACAGGCCGTCATAAGTAGATCAAGGCCGTCCAAGGAAGTATTTGGCGGCGAGATGACGGCGTCACACCCTTGCTCTTGACGCCGTCACCCCAGTTTTCCTATATATAGTTTTCTAGTTTTTTACATTAAAGGAGAGAAGTTTTGGAGAAACCCTAAGACGAATTTGGTGCAACTTTTACAGGTTTTTCAAGGGTTCCAAACCCTTGATACCTTGCATTGTAATTGAGATAAGTGTTCTTCTAATTCAATCAATATGTCTATGTGTTGGTTGTCTATATCTTGTTCTTGTCTCAATTCCATTATGCTAGGCTAGATCTCCTTTGTGTTTGCTTAGATCTAATGAAACCTAGATATTGATTATGTGTTGATTACTTGTTTATTCTTGTCCTGGATGAATGATTTTATATGTTAGGCTTAAGAAAACTGGCAGATCTCCAAATGGTAACATGCTTGAACGTCTTAAGAAACATGAACCGAGGTGTACTAGGTCTTTATTGGTTGTATTTAATGCATGAGCCACTGTTTACAATCCCTATAGTTGTGCTGGGTCATGGTGTAGGAGGAGATAAGAGCTCATAAAATTGGGGAGTTATGTATGCCACCCCATGAATGGTATTAAGGAATACAATTCGTCATCCATACAATTATAACAAGTAATTAACGTGTAAAAGATATCTAGGGAGTAGTGAAATCTAAGTAAACACATTTTCTCTAATTACTGCTCACAACCTTAGTATAAATTAGTTTAATTTCATTTTTAGTATTTTATTTTGATTGCATTTTAGTTTTGGGTTAGTTGAATAGCAACTAATTCCGCCCACTCTTCCAAAAACCGAGATTTTACTTGCTTTCATAAAAATATAAAAACACAAAAATAATCATCCCTCACCTTTAGAACTAGTAATTTAGGCTTTCTAATCCTAGCGACACTATTCCTAAGCTGAACGATCAATCCCCCGGTACTTGTCACTATACTATACTACAACGATCAGGTACACTGCCTGGTGGGGGTTGTAAGCTTCTCGAGATCCCTCGTGAGGTAAAGCCTGTTGCGATTCCCACGCATCATATGCAATAAAGTAAAATACGCTATGGAGTTAGCTAAAAACTATAACATTTTATTGATACTTGCAAGTTTATAAAGAAAATAAAAAATACAATTCCTAGGAAAGAAAAAACAAACACTTATTGGGCATCACGTAGGATGTGAGGGTGTCTGTGTAAGGGCCGTAGCCTAGAAGTAACATCTTTTAAGATTGCTGATGTTCCAGGTGCGCGCTAGGTCGTGACCTTCCATATCGCGCAGTCTATATGCGCCGTTGCCGAGCGCGTCTGTGACCTCGTAAGGTCCTTCCCATTTAGGTCCGAGCTTGCCTGTGTCTTCTGCGTGGCTCGCATCGTTGGCGCGGTAAACAAAGTCTCCTGGTCTGAATGAAGTGTGTTTGACCTTTGCATCATAATATTTGTTTATTTTTGCCTTAGCCTTTGCCTCGCGTATAGCTGCGCGTTCGCGTCTTTCTTCCAGTACGTCTAAGTCTATGCGCCGTTCCTCATCGTTTGTTGTGACGTTGACCTCTGCTGTACGTATAGTTGGCATTCCTATCTCAGCTGGTATGACGGCTTCTGTTCCATAGACTAGGGAAAATGGCGTGTCGCCAGTACTGGTTTTGATTATTGTGCGATGCGCCCACAAGACATGCGAGAGCTCATCTACCCACCTTCCTTTGTGTCTGTCAAGGCGCGCTTTTATTCCTTCACCTAGACTGCGGTTTGCGCGCTCAACTAGGCCATTGGTTTGTGGGTGTTTTACTGAAGCAAAGTGTTGTGTGATGTTCAATTGTGCGCACCAATCTTTGAATGGGTTATCACATAATTGTTTTTCGTTGTCTGATATGATCGCACCCGGTAGTCCGAAGCGACAGACAATGTTGTCCCAGACAAAGCGTTTGACTTGGTTTCCTGTGATGTTCACCACCGCCTTTGCTTCGATCCACTTCGTAAAGTAGTCTATGGCTACGATGAGGAACTTTACTCCTCCAGCTGCTACAGGGAAGGGTCCTGCGATGTCAATACCCCATTTGTAAAATGGCCATGGTGAGGTAATTGGTGTTAGCTCTTGTTGTGGTCGGCGCGGAATTGGCCTATGTACTTGGCAATTGCTGCATTTTCTTATCAGATCGCGTGCGTCGCGATGCATTGTTGGCCAATAGTACCCTGACCTTAGAGCGCTTGCCACCACGGATCGCGGCCCTGAGTGCATACTACATGATCCAGCGTGAATTTCTCGGAGTACGTAGTCTGCTTGAAGAGGTCCAACACATCTGAGCCATGGCTGTAAGAAAGAGCGTCGATAGAGTACGCTGTCTCGTAGTTTAAATCGTTGCGCTGTGCGCCGTATTCTTCGAGCGTCTTTATGATCTTGGGGTAGGATTCCCTTGCTAATGAATTCAATGATAGGTTTCATCCATGTAGGATCTTATTCTTCTATCACTGTGGATATCTCCATTTCCAAGATTGACTTGTTTTTTAGGGTTTCTACCAATACCTGTTTTGAGAGGTGTGCGAAACTTGTGGATGCGATCTTGCTGAGTGCGTCCGCCTTCCTGTTATCTCCTCTAGGCACCTGTTTTATTGTGAACCTATCAAAGTTTTTGATCAAGGATTTTGTCTTCTCCAGGTATTGGATCATGTGTTCATCCTTGGCTTCTGATGAGGCGAAAAATGATCCGTTTTTAGGGGGTCATTTAAGCCCGAATCCGAATTTATTTGATCAAATATTGCCCTAAATTGTTCCTTTTGTGATTTTAGGTACTTTAGGAGTGAAATCTGGAAAAGGAAGCAATTCAGACGTTTTTGGAGCATAAAAGTGAAGAAAACGCCAAAGTCTTAATTTTCCATGCTGGGAACAGTAGGTGACGGCGTCAAGAGCAAATCCTTGACGGCGTCAAGAGCAAATTTCATGAATTTCCATGACGACCCAGTAGAGTTTTGACGGCGTCACGTGGGAAGGGCGTCAAGAGTAAAAGAGTCATGACGGCCTGGAAGTGTATAACTCTTGACGGCGTCAAAAGTAGATCTAGGCAGTCCGAGGAGAGTTTTAGCGGCGAGGTGACGGCGTCACAAGATTACTCTTGACGCCGTCAAAACTATTTTTCTATATATAGTTTTCTAATTTTTCACATTTAAAGAGAGAAGTTTTGGAGAAACCCTAAGTACGATTTTGGTGTAACTTTACAGGTTTTTCAAGGGTTCCAACCCCTTGATACCTTGCATGATTAATCAAGATAAGTGTTCTTCTAATTCCATCAATATGTCTATGTGTTGGTTGTCTATATCATGTTCTTGTCTTAATTCTATCATGCTAGGCTAGATCTCTTTTGTCTTTGCTTAGATCTAATGAAACCTAGATATTGATTATGTGTTGATTACTTGTTTATTCTTGTTGTGGATGAATGATTTATATGTTAGGCTTAAGAAAACTGGCAGATCTCCAATTGGTAACATGCTTGAACGTCTTAAGAAACATGAACCAACGCGCACTAGGTCTTTATTGGTTGTATTTAATGCATGAGCCACTGTTTACAATCCCTATAGTTGTGCTGGGCATGGTGTAGGAGGAGATAAGAGCTCATAGAATTGGGGAGTTATGTGTGCCACCAGGGGCGCAGCTTCTAAGGGGCGGGAGGGGGCGGCCGACCCCCCGAAATTTTTTTTGCGATGTAGGGGTATATAGTTTTCGTGTAGAAAAATTTCAGTATTTTTGGTTTCGCCCCCCAATTTAATTCGGTTTCGACCCCCCATAGTGTTAGGAAAAAAAAAATTAGATCCCGAGATCCCTCGAGAGGTAAAGCCTGTTGCGATTCCCACGCATCAGCTTCATATTCACCTAGCACGTGGTTAGCGACTAGTCGCGAATCTACATTTGCTTCTAGGTTGCGTACACCCATTTGGATTGCGATGCGTAGTCCGGCTAATAGGGCTTCGTATTCTGCCTCATTGTTTGTGGCTGTGAATTCAAAGCGTAGCGCATAGGTGAATTCCATACCTTCTGGATTTGTAAGAATAAGGCCTGCGCCTGATCCATCTACACATGAAGACCCATCTGTGAACAGAATCCAGGGTTCCTGTAAATCTGTTTTAGCTGCAGATGTCGGGCTGTCGCTGTCTGGCTTCTCCACGATAAAATCGGCTAAGACTTGTCCTTTGATTGCAGTGCGTGGTCTGTATGAGATGTTATACTCACTTAGCAGTACACTCCATTTTTGTAAGCGTCCTGATGCGTCAGGCTTAGAGATAACTTGTTTGATTGGCTGATCAGTGATTACAGCTATTGGGTGCGCTTGAAAGTATCTGCGCAGCCTTTTGGCTGCGAATACTAGAGCCAAGACCAACTTTTCCATAGCGCTGTAGTTAGTCTCTGTTTTCTTTAGGGCTTTGCTTACAAAGTATATGGGTGTCTGGACGGAGTTCCTGTCTGTCAATAGTACTGCGCTGACTGCTCCATGGGTTGCCGATAAGTACATGATTAGTTCTTCTCCTGGTCGCGGTGCGACAAGTTTGGGAAGAGATGCCAGATGGTTTTTAAGTTGTTGGAAAGCTTCCTCCGCTTCTTTAGTCCAGCGAAAGTCTCCCTTTTTAGTACACTTCGTGAGTGTTTTAAAGAGAGGAAGAGATTTGTCTGCTGACTTAGATAAGAAACGGTTTAGCCCTGCTAGCTTTCCATTTAATGACTGGACTTCTTTGAGTGTGCGCGGTGAGGGGAGATCAATAACAGCCTTTGTCTTTTCTGGGCAAGGCTTAATTCCATCGGGTTCTATCAAGTATCCAAGGAACATGCCCTCAGTTGCGCCAAAGGTGCACTTCTTGGGATTTAACTTCATGTTTATTCGCCCCAATGTTCTGAATGTTTCTTCGATGTCGCGCAACAATTCGTCCTCTGTGTGGCTTTTGATGACAAGGTCGTCAACGTAGACTTCCAAGTTGCGGCCTACTTGTTTTTCGAAAGCTGTGTCCACCAGTCGTTGGTATGTCGCGCCTGCGTTCTTTAGGCCAAAAGGCATTTTTGTGTAGCAGTACACTCCTTGACTGGTGTGGAAAGCTGTTTTTTCTTCATCTGCAACTGCCATCTGGATTTGATGATACCCTTTATATGCATCTAGGAAGCATTTGAAAGGGTATCCGCACAGGGATTTGACCTTCTAGTCTATCTCTGGCAGTGGATAGCAGTCCTGTGGACATGCTTTGTTGAGGTCCGTGATGTCCGCGCACATCCTCCAACTGCCATCGCTCTTCTTTACCATAACTGGGTTAGAAAGCCAGTCGTGGTAGTATACTTCGCGCATGATGCCTGCGTCTACGAGCTTATGTACTTCTTCCAGAATAGCCTTTGCACGATCTGGGGCCTGGCCGCGTTTCTTTTGTCGTATTGGAGGATATCCTTGTCGGATTTGTAGCTTATGCTCTGTGATAGAGCGCGGTACTCCCGTCATATGCTTTGGTTCCCATGCAAAGATGTCTAGGTTCTTTTGCAAGAGTGCGCATACAGCTGCTTTACCTTTGTCAGATAAAGATCCCCCAATCGAAACTTGTTGTTCCGGGTAATCTGGATGAATAGCGACTTTTAGATTTGGCGTTTTTTCCGTGCGCTGTTCTGGAATAGTCTCTGCTTCAGTTGTTACCGCGATGCATTCTCTTGGTGGTATTGTTGTGTTATAGAGAGTGACAACTCCTCCTTCCACTGGAAATTTAAGCATTCCGTGCGTTGTGGATGGTACAGCGCGCATGGATGATATTCCCGGTCTCCCAATGATACCATTGTATGGTGAAGGGGACTTTATTACCATAAAGTTTATCCATGTTGCGGTTGAGTGTTGTTCATCTCCTACAACCACCAACAAGCGTAACTGCCCCATGGGCCAAATCTTTTCTCCTGTGAATCCTGTTAATGACGTTGTTGCTGGTATCAATTGACTTTGGATCTCAGGTCGCAGACTTTTGAAACAGTGATCGTACAGGATATCTGTGGATGCTCCTCCATCAATGTACATGCGGTGGATATCATGTCCTCCTGTATGTATTTCAATAGTTAGAGGCTCCACGACTGCGTTGTCCGCAGCTATAGTAGGGAAAGATATCTCTTTTTTTGGAGAGAATTTTTGGCTGACTTTTTGCTTTATCTTGCGTTGCCATGATTGTATCATGTATATGGTATCAGCTTTTTCCTTGGGGGGTTCTTTCTTACCCCCGTTTCTCTGTTTATCTTTTCCCTCTTTGATGTTCTTTACGAGGTGGTCCATCCTGCCTTCTCTTACTAGCTTTTCAATTAGTTGTTTTAGTTGGACACACTCGTTAGTTGTATGGCCTTTTTGGCCATGGTACTCGCAGTATCCGCTCCCTATGCGCTTTTCCTCTGCAGTGCGCATTGGTGGTGGTTTTGGGAAGTTCGCACCTTCTGTTACAAATATTTCCCTCGGAGTTTTTGTAAGAGGGGTATATTTGTCATTGTCTCTTCCACTGCAGTAATTCCTGCTGCGGTTGTTATTCTGATAATTGGATTGTCTCCGCGGCTGCTCTTGCTGCCTATAGTTTGAATAACCCTTTTTGCTATCCGCAGCAGCTGCTTCTCCTTGTATAAAGGATCTAGTGCGCTTTGTTAGCTCATCAAAAGTCTGTGGAACTTTGTCGTTCAACTTTCGGATGAGTTCTGGGTTATTAATCCTATTCATGAACCCTGAAATTTTTAGGATCTCAGGACATGCTTTAACTTGTATGCACTCATCCTTGAAGCGTTCCATAAAAGTGCTGGTTGATTCCCCTTGACGCTGTTTCACTCTTGCTAGCTCAACAGGGTTTTTAGCGCACTTCTTTCGCTGGGTGAAGTTGAGACGGAATGCTTTCCGTAATTCCTCAAACCCACCGATGCTCCTACATGGGAGTTTGCTAAACCATGTGCGCACGTTTCCTACTAACGTAGAATTAAACATGTGGCACCACACAGGCTGTGGCCAGTTTTCGATAGTGGCGGCTGATTCAAAAACTTTTAGGTGGTCATCGGGATCACCTGTTCCATCATATGTTTTTCACGTTAGTGGGCATGCGCCTGCGTTTGCGATCTGAGTAATCGCTGATGCGCCGTGTAAACGCATCAATTTTTTGGCGACGCCATGGGAGAGACATATCTTCATTCTCTTCCTCACGACGTCTTCCTCTTGACTTCCAGTGTCCTGTTTCTTTATCCTCGTTGTCCGAGGAGTCACTGGAAGAAGGGTAGTCTCTTTTTCGGCGCTTGCGCCGGCTTCTTTCAGAAGAAGAGCTTGAGGGATCTCTGCTTGGGGATCTTCTTCTCCCCAATCTATCTTGAATCCTCCTACTCCCAGGTTTGGAAGATCCTTGGCTTGGCGAATGTTGAGGCCCTAATCGATCTTGTATTCCCCGACTGTCAAGTCTGGAGTGAACATTAGTGCGCCTCTCGCTGTCTTCTGAGTATTGTGAATCAGATGTCGTACCCAACCTATCATGGATAGTGGTACGTTCTGCGCGTCTTCCTCGTGGGTGGCGCAGTGGTGATGGTTCGCGTTCAGGACCAAAATTGAGTCGAGCTTGTAGGCTCGTACTTGCCCTTCTTCTTGCTTCTTCCTGCATGAGGGTGGTTAGGGTTTCATAATTTTGGGATACAAAGTTTCCCAAAGTTAGATCGGGTGCGTCCTCAGTTGTTGCAAGAATTTCTGCCTCAGTATTAGGCGCCCTATCTCGGTTAGGCACGCCTGGCGGCGCAGTGTTGTTCACTGCGGGTACAGTTTGATGAGGAGTGGTGAAGAGGGTGCGCTGGAGTTCCTCAACGCTTAGGACCACTGGGGTGACTTGGGTAGTCCTTATAGGTAGTTCTACCGCTGGAAGAGGTTGGGTTGTCCCTGCCTCTTGGTGACCAGGTGCGCTGGTTGTCCCAGAAACTTGTCTGGAGGTCGGATCTTGTTGATTCTTCCTCTGATGGTCACGTTTTTCTGACTGCGGAGTCCGCTGGCTTGAATTCTCATGCTTTGTCGTTCTAGTTCTTAGTAAGGTCCCACGGATGGTGCCACTTGTTGATACAAAAGTTGGGCGTTCCTGGTTATTGGCTCTTGCTCTCGTACCAATTCGCTTCTTAGTACTTGTTACCTGCGCACTAAGAAAATAAACAACACCGTTAGGCTTATCGAGGGATTGTCTCCCCCGATTAGACTCCGGCGTGAGAGTAAGTAATCGATTTTTGGTTCTCGTAGAGAGTTAGGGTTTGTATATCATACCTTGAATGAGAATCGTGTGATTCTATATATAGGAGCGTAGAAACCGTGTTTCTTGCTCCTTACTCTTTGCACGCGTAGTGCTTATCCGAGGAAAGGATATCTATTCCATAAATAGATAATCCTTATCGTGTACCCGGTGGGTTTAGTTGGGCTTTGGGCCTTGTGGGCCCAAGCTAATGATACTGCGGCCCAAACCATTGTCATGGCAGCCCACTCGTGGTGGACTTAGGCGCTAGTAGTGTATATTATTTGGACTCGTGGCCCAAATATAGACTATACGTCATCATTTGGTTAGGAAAATTTTGAAACTATAGTTATTGGTTCGGCCGATATTTTTGATAGTCGGCCAAGCCGGACCGTGTACATCCGTAATATCAATGCCATGTTTTGGCCCGATCCATCCAATTCCCATCTCTACAAAATAGCAAGTATAAAGAAAAATCACCGTATGGGTAAACCAACTTGAATTCACCATATTAAGAATGACATTTTTGATCTTTCCAACCTCAAAACTGTTTTTTGATTATTATTAGTAATGGCCTTACTTAAGCATGAAAGAGTTGGGCCATCTTTATTGGTCCTCAAATTGATGAAAACAGATTTCCTCAGTGATTAAGTATATTAATGTTGTAGCATGTTCTTTAAACATGGAAAAAAGATGTTATAGTATGTCGTTTGCTAATTTGAGCATCATTATGCTCTGCAAGAATTTTTATATGTGAGCAATTAAGTTTATGTTATGTTTCTTTTATCACTTCTTTCTTGATCACGTATAGGCTCCTCGGACGCAAACAAGAGCTAAAGGAACCACATCTCACCCCATAGTCCAAAGGCACAACCGCGGAACACACACTCCACAGCCCGGCCTGATGGAACGAACATGATAGTCCCAGGACGCGGATTAAAATGACGGTACAAACAGCTGTCATGGATAAGAGACAAAAAGGACAGATGGTACATGATCATGGAATAAGCCGAACAATAAGGGGAGTGCGCAATTCCGAGAAACATGCATAAACGGTCGAAAAGGACAAGTTTGCTTGGCCTATATAAAGAGCAAAAAGGTTCATTCTTGAGCCAGATCTTTTCTCTCTCTCACACTTTATCTTTAAATACTTTTATCTCTCTCTATCATACACTTACTCTCACACCAGAGGTTGACCGCGGAACACCCCTTCCGCGGTGAGGCTAACGGTGTTTCTTTCTTAGCAGCTTACTAGAAGATCTTAACAGTCATAACTCACCCTCTCAAGGCTCGTGCCTAACCAAGTCTAGAGGGGTGCCCCAGTTTTATACTAACAAGTGGCGCCATCCGTATCGGGACTCGTTAACTTAACTACGTTTCCAAAGATACTCAAACCAACATGAGCCATCCGGCAAGAAGTGGCTCTGCTCCCACCCAAGAACAATCCGCAGTACGGAACACCTTGGAGAAGGAAAAGAGTCAAGAAGCAAACGAACCATTGCCAGACGTGGCATTAAGGGAGTTTTGCGACAAGCATTACGACCAATTGTTGCCCCTAATGGCCGAAAAGGTTCATCAAGAAAAGTTAAGGCAGGTGCAGACACGCCTTGACTTTGATGGCGAAGAAGGAAAGGGCATAGGAGCTCGGGAACAAGCCCAAGATTCCGAGTCCAAATCCCTGAGTAAGAAAGAGGTCAGAACAAAGCGGCAAGATAGCCCAAACGCCAAGTCCGGTTCCTCCGATGACTCATACTCTCGGAGTGTCTTTTCTCGACTTAGCAGCAGAAATACACGAACTCTGAAGAAATCCATGAGAAGCAGAGATGCCCTCGGTCGACCGTCTTCACACGCCTAGGAGAGAAAAGATAGGATGTCCGGTCGCGACTGGGAAACCGGAAAGCAGATGTGTTCTCAAGGCTAAGCTCAAAAATCCGGGCCGGGGAAGAACACAGAGCCGAGAATGGACGTACCTGGCGAGAGGAAAGCAGGGACAGACCAGTTGGACGAAAAAGAAGAAGCCCCAGTCCAACTTACAGCAGCGCACCCTATTCCAGGAAGTGAAGCCCTGGGAGACGGTCCGCATACTCCGACCCCGGGAAAAAGAAAAAACGACTCTCCCTAGACAACGAAGACAGTGACGGAAGGCATTGGGTATCCAAGTCCAGAAGCATCAAACACAGTGAAGATGATCTCTACCGCCCGTACGATATCGAAGATAGCGATCCATTCACACACCGGATCAGAAACTTTGAGTTCCCCAGGCGAACACGAATGCCGTCCAACGTTAAAACCTATGACGGGACAAGCGATCCGGAGGATCACTTGAAAAATTTCTGTACCGCGGCCAAAGTGGAACGATGGACCACGCCTACCTGGTGTCACATGTTCAATTCTACTCTTATGGGCCATGCTCGGGTGTGGTTCGACGAACTACCCGTGGAAAGCATTGACAATTTTGAAGATCTGCGGAAAAGCTTCCTATCATACTTCCTCCAACAAAAGAAATATGCAAAAGACCCAGTGGAGTTGCATCACATCAAACAAAAAGAAGGAGAATCGACTGGAGCCTTCGTTGAACGTTTCAAAGCTGAGAGTATGCACGTGAAAGGGGCCCCAGAATGCATGAAAGTCTCCGGATTCATGCACGGGATCACCAACCCGGAACTGATAAAAAGACTCAATGACAATATCCCACGCACGATGGATGAGATGTGGAAAGCAACAACAGCCTTCCTCCGCGGTACTACGGCCGCGGAAAATCAGTCTAAGAAAAAGCAAGACCGGCCCACGTGGAAAGCTCAAGAAAACGGGCCTAAAACCACCCAGACGTTTGAGCGAAAATAAGAATTTAAGGGACGCTCCAGGGCGGATAGGAGGCGAGTTGACCGGTTCACACCTCTCACTAGGACGCCAAGGGAGATCTTAGCAATGGACTCCGTCAAGTTCACGGCACCACTGCCCATGGCAAGTCCGGTGGAGTCAAGAAACAAAGACAAATACTGCGACTTCCACAGAGAAAGAGGACACACCACGGATGAATGCTTTCAGTTAAAGAAGGAAATTGAGGAAGCAGTAAGATCCGGCCAACTGGCACACTTGGTGAAAGAAATAAAGAATGGCAACCAAAAAGGAGGAGCAGCTAAGGGCGGTAAAAAAGACGCCGCGACAAAAGACAAAGCCCCCGCCATATTTATGATTCAATATTGGCAAAGAAATGTGAAGTAAAAAATTCCACCGCACGCGGGTCCAGACCTGGAGATATCTTTTCCTCCGGTACAAGGGGATGACTGGGATGACCATCCGCTGGTAATTAAAGCAGAAATAGGGAGCCATCGCGTTCACAGAATGTATGTCGACAACGGGAGTGCATCGGAGGTACTCTATGAACATTGTTTTAACCGTTTAAACCCAGAGGTCAGGAAAAGGATGATTCCCGCCACAACCCCACTACTCGGTTTCAGCGGCGAAATATCATGGCCTCTAGGCCAAATCCTGCTGGAAGTAACTCTGGGGAATGAGGAAAACTCAGCGAGCACATGGATGAATTTCATGGTGGTACGATCACCATCACCGTACAATGGAATCATCGGTAGGCCGGGGATAAGGTTGCTAAAGATCATACCTTCTACGGCCCACGACATGATAAAATTCCCGACTGCGCGAGGCATAGTAACGATCCACAGCGACAAAGTCGTACCCGCCGAATGTCGCATGATAGCAGAAACACAACCGCAGCAGAACAGTGAAGCAGCCACAGCGGAAAGCATCAAGGTCGCGCTACACCCGGAGTTCCCAGACCAGACAATCACTATAGGGGGAAGCCTCACTACCCAAGGGAAGAAAGACCTGTGCGACCTACTCCAAAACAATTTGGATATCTTCGCATGGAAATCATCAGACATGACCGGAGTACCAAGGGGTATTGCAGAACACAAGCTCAATGTGCGGGAAGGGTACACCCCAGTAAGACAAAAGAAGCGAGGGCAAGCTCCAGAAAGAAACAAAGCTATTAATGACGACGTAACCAAGTTAGTAGAAGCCGGTATCATGAGAGAGGTCCACTATCACGATTGGTTGTCAAACCCCGTCTTAGTAAAGAAAAGCGATGGGAGCTGGAGAATGTGCGTCGACTTCAAAGACTTAAACAAAGCCTACCCCAAAGATTGCTACCCCCTACCAGAAATTGATTGGAAGGTGGAATCATTGTGCGGCTATACATTCAAATGTTTCTTGGACGCGTATAAAGGGTATCACCAGATACAAATGGCCGCGGAAGACGAAGAGAAGACCGCCTTCCACACAAACCAGGGAATATTTTGCTATCAAAAAATGCCCTTCGGCCTAAAGAACGCGGGAGCTACGTACCAAAGATTGGTCGACATGGCTTTTCAAAAGCAGATTGGGAGAAATTTGGAGGTGTACGTAGATGATCTGGTCATAAAAAGTCACTCAGAAACGGAGATGCTAAGGGACATAGAAGAAACTTTCGCAACCCTTAGAAAAATCAATATGAAGTTGAACCCAAAGAAGTGCACTTTTGGCGCTGAGGAAGGCATGTTCCTGGGACACCTGATTAACAAGCAGGGGATCTGCGCTTGTCCGAAGAAATCCCAGATCGTCGCCCAACTACCATCCCCAAGAACCCTAAAAGAAGTACAATCCCTCAATGGAAAGCTGGCAAGCCTCAACCGTTTCCTTTCAAAATCCGCAGAAAAGTCACTACCATTTTTTCGAACACTAAAAAAGTGCATCAAGAAGAGCGACTTCCAGTGGACACCAGAAGCGGAAGCGGCCTTCAAAGAAATGAAAGGACACATTGCCAACCTCCCAACTCTGACAGCCCCCCGCCCAAAGGAAGAATTAGTAATGTACCTATCCGCGGCACGAGAAGCCATCAGTGCCGTGTTGCTAGCAGAGAGAGGAGCGCACCAAAGGCCAATATACTTCGTCAGCCACGCCTTACAGAGCCCAGAAATAAACTACAGCGCAATGGAGAAGCTAATCTTAGCATTAGTCCACGCGGCCGGAAGATTAAGGAGATATTTCCAGGCACATCCAATCGTCGTCATCACTGATCAACCAATCAAGCAGGTGCTAGCACAACCGGAAAAAACGGGCAGAATGACAAAATGGGCAATAGAATTGGGAGAGCATGACATCAATTACAGACCAAGAACAGCAATCAGGGGTCAAATTCTGGTAGACTTTATCGTGGAAATGCCAGAAGAAATAACTGCAGTGGCAAATTCAACCATTGAAGAACTGCCATACGCGGAACCATGGAATCTATACACAGACGGGTCCTCGTGCCAAGAAGGGTCCGGAGCTGGTCTCATACTGACAAATCCGGCAGGAACGGAGTTCACGTACGCCCTTCGTTTCGAATTCCAAACTTCCAACAACGAAGCAGAGTATGAAGCACTGATAGCAGGTCTACGGATAGCTAAACAAATGGGCGTACAAGACCTAGCCGCACATGTAGATTCGCGGCTGGTCGCAAATCAGATCAATGGTTCATACACAGCTAAGGAAGAAGCCATGATCCAATATCTGGAAAAAACAAGGGCCTTGATTGGAAGCTTCAGGACGTTCTCGATACGTCAAGTTCCCCGGAGTCAAAATAAGCAGGCAGACGCATTAAGCAAGATTGCTTCCACCAGCTTCGCTCATTTAACTAAGCAAGTATTGGTAGAGGTTCTCAAGGAGAAATCCATTCAGGAAAAGGAAGTCATGCCCGTGGTAGAAGAAGAGGGAGACACATGGATGACACCGTTGCTCGATTACTTGCAAAATGGAACACTCCCAGCTGAAGATAAAAAAGCTCGGAAACTAAAGATAAAGGCAAAGCAATATGTCGTAGTTGACGGGATCCTCTTCAGAAAATCATTTTTGGAACCATGGCTCCGGTGCGTAGGTCCGCTGCAAGCCAACTATGTAATAAGAGAGATTCATGAAGGGGCGTGCAGTATGCACTCAGGACCAAGGTCGATAGTAGCAAAAGCCTTACGCTCCGGATACTACTGGCCCAGCATGCACAAGGACGCAAGGGAAGTTATCCAGCGATGCCAGGACTGCCAAGTCCACAGGCCAGTACCTAAGAATCCGCAGCATAACCTAGTCCCCATCACTTCTCCTTGGCCGTTCTACAAATGGGGCCTGGACATAAGCGGTCCCTTCCCAGAAGCACCGGGGAAAATCAAATATCTAATCGTGGGAATCGACTACTTCACAAAATGGATTGAAGCCAAACCCCTCGCAACCATCACAGGCAACCAAGTAAAAAAGTTTGTGTGGGACAACATTGTGTGCAGGTACGGTCTACCAGGGGAAATAGTGTCCGACAATGGAAAACAATTCAGGGATAATCCCTTCAAAGATTGGTGTGAAAAACTTAACATTAAGCAACGATTTGCTTCCGTGAAACACCCACAAGCAAATGGTTTGGTAGAATGGGCAAACAGGAGCTTAGGAGAAGGAATCAAGGCAAGGATAGATCAAGGAAAACGAGACTGGCTAGAGGAAGTGCCGCACGTGTTATGGGCACACCGCACCATGATAAAATCTAGCAATGGTGCCACCCATTCTCTTTAACATACGGCACGGAAGCAGTAATCCCGGTGGAAATAGGAATGCCCTCACTCAGATGCGCTCTCTTTGACCCAATAACGAGACGAAGCTCTCCGCATCAACCTGGATTTAGCGGAAGAAAAAAGAGAGGTCGCGGCAATCGAAGAAGCAAAAAGCAAGGCCAAAATGGAAAAATACTACAACGTCAAGGTTCGCGGCACATCTTTCAAGCCCGATGACTTTGTGTACCGAAGCAATGAGGCAAGCCACGCAGAAGATGGCAGAAAGTTGGGTCCAAAGTGGGAAGGACCTTACGAAGTGATAGAAGCATCAGGCAAAGGATCATACAAACTCAGGGATCGGGAAGGACGAGATCTACCCCGGACATGGAACGCCCGAAACTTGAAAAAGTGCTATATATAATATTTTCTAAGTGTAAGTGTTCCTTGCAGACTGACCGCGGTTCTACCCGGCAGCAGAAACTCATCATTATGAATGTTTAAGTTTATGTCATGTTTTCTTTTATGAATAAAACGTGGAGTCTGATCAACTCCACAAATGTTTCCTAATAATTACTTCGTTGTCTTTCTAATTTTATCATCTTTGTTTTCATACATATGCACAACATATTCATAAGTGGTATCATAGACCACTCCCGCAACAAACATACGCGGGCAATCATAGACGCGTAAGTGGTATTGCAAGCCCAGTGGACATACACATATACACTAAGCCGTGTAAGTGGTACTATAGACCCATTGGCCGTAAAAATCATGAGAATTAGCAAAAGTAGTCAAGGCATATAAGTGGCATTACAGACCCATTGACCATCTACAAACATACTTCTTTTTTTTTTAAAAAAAAAAAGAGAAGTAAACCACTAGTAACCGCACAAGCCGCGGATACCCCTATACGCATGTCCGGACAACTAAGACAAAGATAATTAAAAGCTTCACAAGTGTGTTGGCAAGGGCGGTATAGTCAAAATACCCCCAGAAATGCTGCCAAAAGACCATCCTACTTCTCCAAAGAAGGTTCATGCTGCGACTCTTCCACGGCAGGATTCTCAGGCTGATCAAGGATGGCGGAATCAAACAACTCATTGTCAGTGTATTCCAATTCACGTTGAGCTTCGTCATCTCCCTCCGGGTCGGTAAGGGGGGCGGATGGGTTCACATTCACCCCACCCCCAGAAGAAGGCACTGCCGGATCCTGGAGGGGGATCAGGCGAGGAACTGTCAAGGAAAAATCAAACTCTTTACCATATTTTTTGTTCTTCATAGCTTTGTAGGAAGCTACAGCGCTCGGCCTATTACACAATCGTTTAAGCAAGGAATCCGGCAAGATGCGCTCCTTCGCGACCGGGGGTCCGAAAGTAACTTCAGTCGACCCCGGAAGACGGACTTCCTCCAATACAAGCTGGGACATAAGAAACTCCAGAGGTGAGTCCTTACAGGCTTCAAGAGAATCTAACAAGGGGAATGGCACATTCCCCAACCTCACCACAGCCTCGGTAAAAGTTTCCTTGGCCCGTGGATCATAGGCTTCCACATCCGCCAGCTCGGTACCCTTACGCCCATGCTCTATGCCAGCTTCCAACCCCTGACGAAGACCCTCTGCAATGGCGGCCGAAATACAATCCCCAAGCCTTGTCTTCAACTCGTCACATTCTTTGAACTTCTGGAAAGCTCGGCGAAAACCATGACCGATAACCCATCTTTTTCCCTCTACAGCCATCAACATCCGAGGAAACAACTCCGTGTCAAACTCGGCGTTAAGAACATTCAGCCGGGCGTCCAATTCGGATATCTGCTCTTTAAAGCTTTCCCGGATAACCTCTTCCCTCTCCTCAAACATCTTGTTCAGACATTCTTCTCCTTTCACCTGCCCCTCAAGCGTGCTACACACGATCTCCAGACCGGCAACCTTCTCAGACAACTCTTTCTTCACATTCTCTAACTCTTTATTCCGAATCTCCAACTCTGACAGACCAGAAAGATGCTCAACTTTCCCGGATAAAGAAAGGTTCTCTGTCCGGAGATCAGCGATCTCCTTATCTCGAGACTCTATCATCCCCTCCAACTCAGCAATTTTACCGCGAGCTTCGGCCATCCGCGAAGACTCGCCCTCAACCTTCCCCCCCAAAGACGCAATTACCTTCTCCTTTCTCTGCAACTTGCGCTCCAACTTTCCCACAGCCTGCAACTCATGTTCCAGCCTCAACCTAACCTCCCCACCCACACTAAATTGTTGAGAAGACAGCAGATTGTAGTGATCCAACAACTCTTTCGCTCCCATGTTCCTAAGAACAGACACATATCCGGGGGTGGGAAAGTTATCTACAAGACTCCGACAAACCCACGGGTCGTCCATCTTGAAACCATTTGTAGCGGTCCATTTAGGAACATAGATAGATGGAGCTTGAGCAGTGTCCACGGATAGTGACTGGTAAAAATCATCTGAATTCCCCTCCTCCTCGTTAGCAACATTCAAATGCCCGGAATTCTCCTCAAGAGGACCAGAACCCGGACTCTCCACATTTAACTCAGCTGAATCCGAGGGAACATGAGTGGACCCAGCAGAAGTGGCACGAGGCTCCTGAACAATTTTATCGTGAAGATTAGGAGCTGCAGCAGAAACAGAAAGAGTGGAAGACTGTTCAGTAGCCTTCGGATGAGGAGATGCGGTGGAATCAGAAGAAAGAATGGTCACATTCTTCATTATGTTGGCATCCGTATGCGGACGTGAGCGCTCTAACCCATCACCGGGCTCATCCTGGAGCTCCGGATGCGCGGGAGTAGTATCCACAGGCGCAGCACCTAAAAAACAAAAGGAGTATATATATAAACAGAAGAAACGGACGAATATAGCGGAGCACGCGGAAAAAGTAAAAATGCGTACCTGAGTCTTCCCCGGTCTCTTTGGTGGCCAAAGAAACAAGCCTTTTCTTGCTTGGCTTAGGGGGAGCACTAATGGTAACCGTCCTTTTCCCCGACTTCTTCCTCGCCTTCTCATCCTCTATCTCCTCAACCACGGTGCGTTGAACCAATGAAATCACATTCTCAGAGGGTTCGATCACCCGATCCGCCGTTTCCGCACGCAGCGTGGGCTCATTTGGCTTCAAGGTTCTCTCCCCAGTCTTCACTTTGAAGGGATCAGGTTGGCTAATAAACGCAAACAAATCCATCTCTGCAAAATCAGAAACACATACAAACCCGTTAAAAAAAAAAAAAAAAAAAAAACGCCCACCTTGTTCATCCGGCCACAAAAATGTAGGACGGCTAGTATCATCATCCCATGTCTGGCTCAACCCTATGACATTTAAAAACTCCTCCGGGTATTTTTTGAAGCCGGCCCTCTTAGTGGTAAGGAGTCCCAAAAGTCCCGGGTCCACATCCGCGTCAGAGGGGGGCGGATCACGGTCAGCGGAAACCTTGTCAGACCAAGGAATGGAAAGAGGAAAAATGGTCCGTTTAACGAAGAAGAAATGATCCTTCCAGTGCTTTACGCCATCAAGGACCAAGGTATAGCAAACGGGAACCACCAAAGACTTTGGACCTTTTCTCTTCTCTATAGTCAGCCAGCCATTATTTACACCAGCCCAATAAAACTTCCTAAACAGCGACAGAGTAGGGACACCCCCGTGCACTCGGCACAAAATTTCAAAATGGCTAATCCGGTAGGCCGCTAAGACGGACAACTGAGAAAGATGTATTTGATAATATTCTAAAACCTTAAGGAGGAAGGCCGAAAGAGGAATCCTAAAATTACCCATCTCAAAAAACCTAGTGTAGACGCCTATCTTACCCTCGGGAGCATTCTTAATACTAGTAAGGGGACCAGGAGCCTCCGGCAAAAGATGACCGGGAATATGATACTTCCTACAAAATTCGTCCACTTCCACTTGTGAAAGTTTAGAATAAGTGGTATCTATATGATCGACCGTCATCCTATACTATTAAAACGCAAAAAAGAAGTGAAAATAAGGGATGGTATGAAACCTAACCTGTGAAGTCTAAAGCCAAAAATATGGAACGAACAGCCAACGAAAAGGGGGAGCGGACAATAGAGAGTGGTAAAATATTAAGTGTGTGTAAAAAAAGTGCAAACAATGACCCAATGAGAGTATTTATACCCACAAACACACCTACTATCTTTCTTGATCAAAAAGACGAGGTAGCAACACGTGTCCCACACCTCAAATCAAGGGCATAAACACGCGACACGTACCCCACTTTCAGATCGTGTGGTTTGAAACCATCCCAACTCAACGGTTGTGATTGACGCAGAAGACGAACGGTCAGCCGTCAAAACGTCACATCAGTCAGTAAATAAGTGGATCAAAACACCTCGCGAATACCAACGACAGCTGGCGTAAAAACTGATTAGTGGAAAGTCCAGTCAGCAGCATGTTAATTCAGGTGCCGCGGACAGATAGAGCCGCGTTAAACCAACGAGTCAAGTATACTTGCTCTAGACCACAAATATACTAGACTGGGGGGACTTGATCACGTATAGGCTCCCCGGACGCAAACAAGAGCAACCTAAAGGAACCACATCTCACCCCATAGTCCAAAGGCACAACCGCGGAACACACACTCCACAGCCCGGCCTGATGGAACGAACATGATAGTCCCAGGACGCGGATTAAAATGACAGTACAAACAGCTGTCATGGATAAGAGACAAAAAGGACAGATGGTACATGATCATGGAATAAGCCGAACAATAAGGGGAGTGCGCAATTCCGAGAAACATGCATAAACGGTCGAAAAGGACAAGTATGCTTGGCCTATATAAAGAGCAAAAAGGTTCATTCTTGAGCCAGATCTTTTCTCTCTCTCACACTTTATCTTTAAATACTTTTATCTCTCTCTATCATACACTTACTCTCACACCGGAGGTTGACCGCGGAACACCCCTTCCGCGGTGAGGCTAACGGTGTTTCTTTCTTAGCAGCTTACTAGAAGATCTTAACAGTCATAACTCACCCTCTCAAGGCTCGTGCCTAACCAAGTCTAGAGTGGTGCCTCAGTTTTGTACTAACATTTCTTGTATAAAATCAAGTGCAATCGATCGATCAATGTTACTGGTATTGTTCTAAACTAGTTTATTTTAACCATAATAGATGAATTTGTTCTTTTGTTTGTGTGTGGAATCATACTTTTCCCTATTCCTTTCAGATAAATAAGAAGAAATACTTCTTTTTTTGTTCAGGCAAAATATCAAAAATTCTTTTCTTGAAGTGGATAATTATACCAATTTGTGAATATGCCTTCGAGGAAGGCATCAAGGCAGGATGTCTTCTATAGTTATATGTCATGAAAATTGATTACTACTACCTTAACGAGTAACGACCCAGCTTATTCATTCATTTGCTCAGACATTGAAAGCCGATGAAGAGACATGTAGATCATTATCCCAATCCTATTCGAAATAACGTTATATCATATATACATTTGTTGGGGGCTTTATGGCAACCCCTACACATGGCCACTGTAGAAACCACTTAGGACGGGTCGGGTTTGGGCGGGGCGGGTCGGGGCTAACGACCGTTAGTTACTGTAGCACTATAATTAACGGTCGTTAGATATTTAACGGCTGTTAGCTAATGATCGTTATCTTTTACATTTTCTTTAAAAATCCATACGAAATTGGTCCCTCATCTCAAAAGTTCGTTGCATATTTAGTCCTCGCATAATTTACATGATTGGTCCTTCATGTTATACGTCCATTGCAAAGTCAGTCTTTAGTCACTAAATTGACGTTAAGTAGCTACCGGCCATTATTACACTTTACCTATTCGGAAAACACCTCGCGGCAACGCGCGGTTTTCCAACTAGTTACATCTAATAATAAGAACTTGAGAAATCACAACTCCAATAAAACTCAACAAACACTTAAATATGAAGCAATAATCGCCTGCATATCTACCGAATGAATGAAGAGCCTACTTGTGTATAACACCAACATACATTCCAAAACTCATAGACCTATTTCTAATCTACATATAATTTAAAATTATTTATTTGTTTTCATTATAAGCATATATCAGATTGCACATTTCAAAATCAGTAATGACTAATGAATATATTCTTAGTTCAATATATTAATATGTACTCCCTCCGTCTCAAATTTATTGTCCACTATTAACTTTTTTAGTCTTTCTTTTACAACTTTGACCTTAAATATTTTTGTTGGTGTTATATAATATTTGATGCAAAATATATAAATGGATTGAGTTTTAAGTGTATTTTTCAATGGTATAATTTTTCATCAAGTATTCTATAACAACAAAAAAAAAATTATGGTCAAAGTTGAACCAATTTGACTTTGAAAATTCAAACTCGACAATTATTTTGGGATGGAGGGAGTAACACATATCAATAATGCTCTTTGAAACTAACATAAACTATTTGTCTGGACACGTGTCAACAAATTAATGGAATTGCACGTTCACACATTCGCACATGACCGTTTTAGGAAAGAGTCTTATTTGTGTACCACATTTTAAAAAAGTTTAAATTTTTGACCCCTTTTAGGAATTAACTCTGCATTTATTCCTTCCACTATTATAAATTAATGGATCATGATTTATTCCATTCATATTTGGAGACGCGTCTCCTTCAATCTTTTTTGGTAGCAAAATATACATCCATTCTTTTATTCGTGTAAAGCTAATTAGAAGTATTATTAAATAGAACAAGAAACATACACGTGATAGAAGAAGCCAGAATCAACTTGTAAAGTAGAACAAGTCTTATTTATATCAGCATTTGATGCAAATGGAATGAAAAATAAAATGGATCAGAGATCTTTCGGATATGATCTTTGTTATATATATATCTATATATAACACTGTTATAGTCTATTATTCTCTTAAATGTGTGTTTGTTTATCATAGTCATTAAAAGCTAGATGTATTATTCCTTCCAATCTCATAAGTTATAATGGATCATGATTTATTCCATTCACATTTGGGGACGTGTCTCCTTCAATCTTCTGTTCTATGAAGCTTCAAGAGAATTTCCACAACAATAAGACCTACTTTCTACCTGTTTTAATCAACCAAAAGAAATGCTCCTTTGCTAACCACAGTAGTAGTAGTAGTGGTGGTGGTGGTGGTGATGAATTAGTTGCAAAGCTCTTCACAAATTAAACATGACCGAGGACATAGCTAACTAAACTCGAAATTATGTGATGAGGCCCAAGTGTTGATGAACAGGCCATTGTGTTTCTGGAGCCCCAAGATCGCGTGACAAAACAGGCCTCACTAAAATGGGCATAACTTGGGCTTTGGGGCTGCGTTTCAGGCCTATGACCAGTCGATTCGAAGCTTGGAACGAGGAGCACGTTGTGGTAAACAGACTATGACAGTTTATGGAACTTTCGCCAAAAAGCCCTATTTTAGGAGTTATTTGCACTTTTATGATTTTTATTAGTTTTTTGGATACTTGTTTTTGTAATAGTTTTCGGCCCGTTTATTCTTTAGGGCCAATTTCGACTTTGTTTCTCTATTTAATAAGTGTATTGCCTTTGTTGCTAAGCAGTTCTATGAAATATCAAAAGTCTATTTTTGACAGCTTTTGCTAAGAATTACCCTGTAATCGGCATTCGTGTGAATCAACGATTATTGGTAGAATCGTTCCTAGTGTTCGTGCGAATCAACAGGCCCAATTTGTGTTATCTTGTTATTTAGTCTACATCATTATGTCACATCAAAACACCTCTTATCCATTTTAGTCTCATGGTTATATATCCTTTTGTTTGTTAATCTGAGCTCAATTTTGTTTGGCAGTATCCCAAATTCCTGATGGAGTTTGGCTACAGTATTTTTAGTCAAGTATTTTCTTCTACTGAAATGCGGGTATAAACACGTTTAGTAGGCAATTAAGACCTTAGTGCCACTATTTATTCTTAGAAAGTTCAAACCAAAAGTGGCAAAGACAATTACCCATACTTTATATGGTTGGTAAAAAAGACTTGTACTATTGTTTTAAATATTTGTTAGTAAGAGCTATCGTATATTTTGCTCTCCGTCGTGTGTGTGTGTGTGTATATATATATATATATATATATATATATATATATATATATATATATATATATATATATATATATATATATATATTCTTGAACGGCGGGTTAGTTGTTAGATGTTAATTGTTGGCTCGAGTTAATGTCGCATCCTCGGACATCTATACCAACTGCGAGCCTCTCCTTAGGGGATAACCCAACTCCTATTCCCGATTCGCCTGATATCAATAGAGCTTGTGGTTTTCAAGTGAGGACTTCCACTACAAAAATGGGATCGATTTGGGTCGACAATGTCGACCCAAACCCTGAAGTGGGGTCGTACCAAACGATTTGGGTCGACAATCTCGACCCTTTTTGGTTGTACCATTTTCCCCGTCCCAAAAACGTTTGGGTCGACATTTTTAAAACCAATGGCACAACACACACTAACCAGTCAACAATGAATATTACGTTTGGAACGACATTGTCGTTCCAAATCTCTATTTATTTTTTTGCAAATCATTTATGTAAATACACGAAATATTTTGGAAAATGCCCAATGGAACGACAATGTCGTTCCAAAATTTGATTTATTTTACATGTTTTACTTATTTAAATACTAAAAATATTTTGGTAAATGCCCGATGGAACGACAATGTCGTTCCAAAACGCTGATATATTTTCCGTTTTTTAGTTATTTAAATACTAAAAATATTTTGGAAAATACCCAATGGAACGACATTGTCGTTCCAAAGGTTTTAAATATTTAAAAATTTTGCCAACTGGAACGATTTTTTCTTGTAATTTTGGGACGACATTGTCGTCCCATTTTGTGAAGTATGCAAAAAAAAAAAAATGCAGCAGCAGCCTGCATTTCCAGGTTTTTTCCGGAATATTTTCCGGAAAAAACCTACCATTACACAAGCTGTAAATCAACCAATATTCGCAATACCAATTCCGCAATATGATACAATACCAAATTACTCATCTATGACTTAAATTCGACAAATACGATACAAATTAAACTAACAAATACGAACTTTATACAAAAACAAACCAAAATTCGGCAATATATAGATTCTAGTATTACATAACTAATAACAAATAGGATACAAATTAAACTACGCCTACGCCTACGCCTACGCCTACTCCTCCTCCTCCGATTCCTCCCCCTCCGGATTCCCCCCTCCTCCTCACTACCACTAACAAATACATTACTAATTAAATTACATACTAATAAACAAAAACAAAATATGGAAATAAAGAAAACATACTAGCTGATGTCACGGTTGGTACAAGGCTGAAAGAGAAGAAGAAAGGAAGAAAGATAGAGAGGTGGTGCTTTTGCGATGGTCCTACACAAACATACATTTCATAAACCAAATTACAATTCACATAAGTTTAACAATTATACAAACAAAATTACAATATCATAAGAGTAATTAAATTATATACCTAGTTCGCAAACCACTTTAACACAATAAAAAAAAACATACCTTTAAATTAACAATATATATATATATATATATATATATATATATATATATATATATATATATATATATATATATATATATATACCTTTAAGGTGGTGGTGGTGCTGCTGCCGCCGTTGCTTCACGGTGGTGGTGGTACTGCTGCCATCTAACACCAACACAAACACGACACAAAATATCAAACCAACATTAAACAAAACAAATTAAGAAAATGAAATTAACAAAAAAATCATACCTTTACACAAAACAAATTAACAAAAATTAAACAAATTGTGCACAGTGATGCGTGTGTAATTGGTGTTTTGAGGTGATTGTGGTGTTGAATGTGGTATTAATTTGGTTGTGTTGGTGTAGAATCGATGAAGAAGAAGCTGTGTATAGCGTGGGTTTTTTTTGTGTTTTGTTTTGATAGAAACAGATGAACAGACCTGGGTTTATCAATTATTGAGCCCTTTGGGTCGACATTGTCGTCCCAAGGGTGCACGATTTTTTTTAATCCCTTCGGGTCGACATTGTCGTACCAAACGGAGTAAGTTTCTTTCTTTTTTTTTTTTTGCTTTTTAATTTTGGAACGACAATGTCGTTCCAAATATTGTGGCGGGATAAATTAATTCACGGCACGGGTAGATTAAATTTTGGTGAAAAATTTTGGAACGACATTGTCGTTCCTTATGTTTTTTTTTTTTATTTTTTTTATTTTTTTATTTTTTTATTTCATTAATCTTTTATAAAAAAATTTTGTTCAAAACCAAAGGAACGACATTGTAGTTCCTTATGGATTTTTTTTTTTCATTTATCTATTGCATACTAAAAATGATTTTAATTATTTAATTAATACTAAATAAATTAAAAATGATTTTTATTATTTAATTAATACTAAATAAAAAAATAATGATTTAAATTAATTAAAAAAAATATTTAAATAAATTAAAATTATTTAAATAGATGTTGTAATCTTGTTTTGAATTATTTAATTAATACTAAATAAATAAAAATTAAATCGCGTCCAAAAACGAGTCTGTTTCGTTTAACAAATGAGCCAAGTGTTAACCACAATGTCTCACCATGCGTAAAGCAATTTATTAACTTGCCTGTTTCGTTTAACAAATGAGCCGAGATGATATGGTTGTACACGAGATGTTAAACGAATGAGCCGAGCAATACTGGAACTCGCGCTCAACAACAAAGTTCCAGCTTATCTTGTTCAAGTTTGAAAGATGCAATTTCTAACAATGGGCCAAGTGTTAACCACAATGTCTCATCATGCGTAAAGCAATTTATTAACTCGCCTGTTTCGTTTAACGAATGAGCCGAGATGATATGGTTGTACACAAGATATTAAACGAATGAGTCGAGCAATTATGGAACTCGTGCAAAACAACAAAGTTCCAGCTTATCTTGTTCTAGTTTGAAAGATGCAACTCCTAACTATGGGCCAAGTGTTAACCACAATGTCTCACCATGCGTAAAACAGTTTATTAACTCGCCTGTTTCGTTTAACAAATGAGCCGAGATGATATGGTTGTACACGAGATGTTAAACGAATGAGCCGAGCAATACTGGAACTCGCGCTCAACAACAAAGTTCCAGCTTATCTTGTTCTAGTTTGAAAGATGCAATTCCTAACAATGGGCCAAGTGTTAACCACAATGTCTCACCATGCGTAAAGCAGTTTATTAACTCGCCAGTTTCGTTTAACACATGAGCCGAGATGATATGGTTGTACACGAGATGTTAAATGTATGAGCCGAGCAATACTGGAACTCGCGCTCAACAACAAAGTTCCAGCTTATCTTGTTCTAGTTTGAAAGATGCAATTCCTAACAATGGGCCAAGTGTTAACCACAATGTCTCACCATGCGTAAAGCAATTTATTAACTCGCCTGTTTCGTTTAACGAATGAGCCGAGATGATATGGTTGTACACAAGATGTTAAACGAATGAGCCGAGCAATTATGGAACTCGTGCTCAACAACAAAGTTCCAGCTTATCTTGTTCTAGTTTGAAAGATTCAACTCCTAACTATGGGCCAAGTGTTAACCACAATGTCTCACCATGCGTAAAGCAGTTCATTAACTCGCCTGTTTCGTTTAACGAATGAGCCGAGATGATATGGTTGTACACAAGATGTTAAACGAATGAGCCGAGCATTTATGGAACTCGTGCTCAACAACAAAGTTCGAGCTTATCTTGTTCTAGTTTGAAAGATTCAACTCCTAACTATGGGCCAAGTGTTAACCACAATGTCTCACTATGCGTAAAGCAGTTTATTAACTCGCCTGTTTCGTTTAACAAATGAGCCGAGATGATATGGTTGTACACGAGATGTTAAACGAATGAGCCGAGAAATACTGGAACTCGCGCTCAACAACAAAGTTCCAGCTTATCTTGTTCTAGTTTGAAAGATGCAATTCCTAACAATGGGCCAAGTGTTAACCACAATGTCTCACCATGCGTAAAGCAATTTATTAACTCGCCTATTTCGTTTAACGAATGAGCCGAGATGATATGGTTGTACACAAGATGGTAAACGAATGAGCCGAGCAATTATGGAACTCGTGCTCAACAACAAAGTTCCAGCTTATCTTGTTCTAGTTTGAAAGATGCAACTCCTAACTATGGGCCAAGTGTTAACCACAATGTCTCACCATGCGTAAAGCAGTTTATTAACTCGCCTGTTTCGTTTAACGAATGAGCCGAGATGATATGGTTGTACACAAGATGTTAAACGAATGAACCGAGCAATTATGGAACTCGTGCTCAACAACAAAGTTCCAGCTTATCTTGTTCTAGTTTGAAAGATGTAACTCCTAACTATGGGCCAAGTGTTAACCACAATGTCTCACCATGCGTAAAGCAATTTATTAAATCGCCTGTTTCGTTTAACGAATGAGCTGAGATGATATGGTTGTACACAAGATGTTAAACGAATGAGCCGAGCAATTATGGAACTCGTGCTCAACAACAAAGTTCCAGCTTATCTTGTTCTAGTTTGAAAGATGTAACTCCTAACTATGTGCCAAGTGTTAACCACAATGTCTCACCATGCGTAAAGCAGTTTATTAACTCGCCTGTTTCGTTTAACAAATGAGCCGAGATGATATGGTTGTACACGAGATGTTAAACGAATGAGCCGAGCAATTATGGAACTCGTGCTCAACAACAAAGTTCCAGCTTATCTTGTTCTAGTTTGAAAGATGCAACTCCTAACTATGGGCCAAGTGTTAACCACAATGTCTCACCATGCGTAAAGCAGTTTATTAACTCGCCTATTTTGTTTAACGAATGAACCGAGATGATATGGTTGTACACAAGATGTTAAACGAATGAGCCGAGCAATTATGGAACTCGTGCTCAACAACAAAGTTCCAGCTTATCTTGTTCTAGTTTGAAAGATGTAACTCCTAACTATGGGCCAAGTGTTAACCACAGTGTCTCACCATGCGTAAAGCAATTTATTAACTCGCCTGTTTCGTTTAACGAATGAGCCGAGATGATATGGTTGTACACAAGATGTTAAACGAATGAGCCGAGCAATTATGGAACTCGTGCTCAACAACAAAGTTCCAGCTTATCTTGTTCTAGTTTGAAAGATGCAACTCCTAACTATGGGCCAAGTGTTAACCACAATGTCTCACCATGCGTAAAGCAGTTTATTAACTCGCCTGTTTCGTTTAACCAATGAGCCGAGATGATATGGTTGTACACGAGATGTTAAACGAATGAGCCGAGCAATACTGGAACTGGCGCTCAACAACAAAGTTCCAGCTTATCTTGTTCTAGTTTGAAAGATGCAACTCCTAACTATGGGCCAAGTGTTAACCACAATGAGCCGAGATGATATGGTTTTACAGGAGATGTTTAACGAATGAGCAGAGATGATATGGTTATACAGGAGATGTTTAACGACAGTTTTAATATTAATTTTAAATTAAAAACTGATTTAAAAAGCTTTTCAATTAAAAAAAAAACAAATACACGCAGAATGGGTCGACATTGTCGTCCCATTCGGCTTTTAAAAAAAGTTTTAATATTAATTTTAAATTAAAAACTGATTTAAAAAGTTTTTAAATTAAAAAAAACAAATACACGCAGAATGGGTCGACATTGTCGTCCCATTCGGCTTTTAAAAAAGTTTTAATATTAATTTTAAATTAAAAACTGATTTAAAAAGTTTTTAAATTAAAAAAAACAAATACACGCCGAATGGGTCGATATTGTCGTCCCATTCGGCTTTTAAAAAAGTTTTAATATTAATTTTAAATTAAAAACTGATTTAAAAAGTTTTTAAATTAAAAAAAAAAACAAATACACGCAGAATGGGTCGACATTGTCGTCCCATTCGGCTTTTAAAAAAGTTTTAATATTAATTTTAAATTAAAAACTGATTTAAAAAGTTTTTAAATTAAAAAAAACAAATACACGCCGAATGGGTCGACATTGTCGTCCCATTCGGCTTTTAAAAAAGTTTTAATATTAATTTTAAATTAAAAACTAATTTAAAAAGTTTTTAAATTAAAAAAAAAACAAATACACGCAGAATGGGTCGACATTGTCGTCCCATTCTGCACAAATATTCAATTTACTTTGACTGTCTTTTTGGTAGAAAAAATAGTGGGCCATGGGCAACATTTGGGACGACAATGTCGACCCAAACGTTTGGCTTGTCCCAAACCTTTGCTATTGGTGTAGTGTTCCCGGTCGGTCACCCAAACCGGTACTACTCTCACTTGGGCTCGCTAACTACTTAAACCTTTACCACTAGACCACAAACCCCCTGATTCCATCGTAGAAATAATATGTCACTAAGAGACCGTATCTTATTGTGAGTTTTAGGGTACTTGTTTTGGCACAATTTCATTTACGAAAATCTTTATAATAACCTTTGTGCCGACTGCCAAGTCCAATTTGGAATTGTTATAGCGTATCTATATTAATCTACTTGTTTTTCTTGTGGTACCGATTTTAGGAGTATCCTTATATTCCGTTTTCTTCTTATGTGTTTGAGAATCATGTTAAGTTGTTGATCCTTGTAGTTGCATATCGACATTCTTTTGGAGTTTTGGTTTATAATAATCTTCCTAAATTCTTGTTTTAGTAAATGAATTCTAAATTATGGTGTATTAAAAGAAGGACGTCAAAAAACAAAGAGAACACCATTAGCAGTTATTTAAATACAACAATCGAGTAGTACGTATTAGCAATTTAGCATTGTAATTGATTTCAACAATCTTTGCACATCCACGTAAAACCAGTTATTGGCAAGGGATGGATCTCAAAGTACACACAAAGCTTTGATCAATTACATTCTATGCATTTCTAGAATCATCAATAGAAGAAACCCCTACGGGCGGGCTTCCTTTTAGTTTTATCTACGATGAGAGCCCCACCATACATGCTGACCGCCTCGTAGGAATCTATCACCATTTCTGCCCTTTTTGGTGGCACTTGTTGCACAAAATAAGGCTGTTGCGGTTTATATTGATAGGGAAACATCGTATGTTGTGGAGTTCTATGTGGTGGAGCAGTTGTCTCCAATGATGGAGGCTTCAAGTTCCATCCAACTGGGAAATTATTATCCAAGAGAACAAAACCTTCAGCTCCAATCATTGCAAGATCCGTTTTCGATTTTGAATTATAAGACATTGTTTGGCCAGGTGAATTAGAAGAAAAGTACGTAGACTGTAGCGTGGTTATGTTTGTTGTACTTGCTTAGGGTGCCTATTACTAAAGACATGCCTTTATATAGAGAATTAAGAAGTATTATACGGAGTAAGTCTATAGGCAACTTTTCAAAACTCAATCGTAATGTATTTTCCTTAATGTTAAGATTCTAAGTAGGTATTTTTAGTTTAACGGAAATCATACTTGTATTTTTATTTTAACGGAAATTGTACTTGTATATATTTTTAGTTAAACGGAAATAATACGTACAGTCTGAAAGATGACTACACATGCATGCTAGCCTTTTCTGGTTCCGGCATACATAAGACACATTTTTGTTTTGTTTATCTCTAGTATTTATTATAACTACAGATACATATAAAGTGGAAATGAATAACGAATCAAAATAGTGGAAATGAACCAGATTTGATGCGTATATAAGTAGGGGTTGTAGGAAGACCTACACTTGCACCAACAATATTGGTATAGAGTATTATTCTCTTGAGTGAGTATTCGATTCCAATCTTATTGTTCAATCGTGATTCACTCTCCATTTGTAGAAGATATATACCTCTTAATCATTTAAAAATGGTGACGTACTACTGTCAGACGTCATACTCTTTTGTAGATGCTGCTTAATTTGAGCTTGACGAATTTTGATAAACGGTCAAGACATATATCCACTACCAGAAAAGTGATATTTAGTGACAGAATTTAGTGCCGAAAACTGTTACAACTGCATTTTCTTAACTTTTAGTGACATCTCTTAAGCTTTAATGTCACCTTTTCTCTACTCTAGCTAGAAAATTATGTGGCCGGCATCCGGATGTTCTCACAAGAACTCTCATGTCCAACCTCATTAAGTACACATTTTAGGATGCCTAGAGAAAGGGTCAAAAATCATTATGGGTTACCTCGTTAGGGTTAAAGTGTCACTAGAAAGTCGTGAATATTGAAGTGGCCTTTTCTTGATCTTTCCATGCTAGTATGAATTTTCAATAAGTCTCCTCTGTTCAAGAAATTAAAATAAATAATAAAAAAATTTAAGTGGCATTATCGGTCAATAAAGGTGTTTAAAGTGTCTTACCACGTTTGAAAAAAGGTTCGAAGAAAGCCATGTAGATCTGAAAGGATCTCAGTTATTTTTACTTAATCTTTTTTAGTTAGGATTTTGTTTTTCGTATTTAATGCATAAACCGTAAAATCTAGGCATTTAAATATAAAAAAATTTGTTGTGTTACCTTCAATCGATCATATCTTTTTTCTTTCTCATCAAATTATTTTTGGTTGTTAAAGACCATTGTCATTGACAATAAAATTTGACCACCAAATTGTAGCTCCCTCCTAAAGGCAAAGCAAGCCATGGAATAATAATAATAATAATAATAATAATAATAATAATAATAATAATAATAATAATAATAAGCGTCATAAAAAATGGAGAAAACCGCAAAGCAATATACAATTATGTCGCCAAACATAAGTCCATCTCCGTGTAAATGAACAACAAAGAAGAGGAGATAAAGAAAAGAAGAAGGCGAATTCAACATTCTATCAAGTTTGTACGTCTGGAAACCTCTCGTTCAAACTGCATAGGAGTGTTAGATGATAGGTTAAGGTCCAAGCCTAAAGGCTTAGGGTTCATTAGGTTTAAGTCATGTTCTATTATAAATAGACATAAAATCTCTATATATAATCGTACAAAAACACAATCAATCATATTTCTATTTGCTATCTTACATAGTATATGAGCTTTAGGTAAGATCCACCTACAAAAATGCTATCCTTCGATTATTTACTATTTACCGGTGATCTGAATAAAACCTGAAAACTCTAATGGACCCGAAACTACATACGAGCTCGAGCCTTATAATTTATTGCCTAACACTTCCCCATAATTTAAACGCCGAAATAATGAAAGCTCGGATTGGATGAGAAAACTAAATAAACATTAAAGCAATAGCAACAAAAACATGAATAAGCAACAAAATGAAAAACATTAAAACAAACTTAATTTGTTGTTGAAAACATCCTACAGCAAGCTGAAATAAATTTTCAAACTGCAGCTGTGAAAGCAAGACAAAGAAAGCAAAAGCAAAATTTTTTGGCAGCGGGTTGTGACGGCGCGTCGGGTGACTAAAGACGGTATTTTGGTTGGGCTTTGTGCAGAATTGAAAAACAAAGAGAATGAAGGTAACCTCGTCAGTAAACACCAAACAGTTTGAAAGTTATTGCCAAAATAATATGCGGTTAGGGTTTTGGCCGAACATTGCAAATTTTTTTTTGGTGGAAAAAGGATAAATGGTGGCGGCTAGGATTTGACGGGGCGGCTCAACTTAGCCACCTAGGTTCTGATCCGACCCGTTCTCATACCATGTTAGATAATATACCCCATAGGATAGTTTGTATTATTCATCAAATATTTATAGTGATAATACAATATGACCAGAATCCATCGACTAGCTCGGGCCTTATAATTGATTGCCCAATAATTGAGTGTGCCAATCTGTTTGGATCTTTTGTGACAAAATATATATTGGCAAATAATCTAAGAGTAAACTAAAAAATATTCGGCACTTACAGATTGAAAATACGGGTATAGCAACACAAAATGACTATTATTCTTCTGGTGGCTTGTGTTTTTGTTTTCCTTCATGATTCAATTAGTTTCTAGACGTACTGTAAATATTTAAGATGCGATATTAAAATGTCATGTTAGCATTTGGTGCATGTTTGTGGTTACCCGGCCTTTTGAACATTAAAGATTTATTGAAAAGCTTAAGCTAACCAGGGGCGGAGCCACCATACAAGTAGTGGGGGGCGATGCCCCCCACCAAGTTGTTGCGGATACACAAATATATAGGTAAAAGAATTAAAAATGATCGAAAAAAAGTCCAATGCCCTCACCCGTAAAACCAAAGTGCCCTCGTCGTTCTCACCTTGACAACAATCCAAGAGTGGTATGATGAAAAAAAAAATTTCCGGTGACTTTTTTGATAGGATAATATGGCAAAGGAGAAATAATAGGTGAATGTGTATTGAATGAGTGATGGTGGGAGAGTGTGGGGAGTGAGGAGTGGGCCAAGAGGGGGTAAGTAATAAATAATATTGCTCTATTTCATTTATTTGCATTGATATTTTACGAGAATGGCGCCGGCCGCCGCGTTGCGGGCGGGCCTGTTTTTTTTCCAATCAATTAGTACATGATATAAAGTAGTGATACACTTATTGTTTATATACTTGCATCACATTCAATTAAAACAAAGCTATAAACGAAGGTCATTAAAATTCATACAATGATACTAAACTGAGACAAACGACCTTATTTTCGTTTCTTGATTTACCAAACTATCACAAAGTAGGGGTTCCAGATCCGTGAAAAGTTGGATATAATATCTGAATGATACACTTCAACTACAGATACTCCATGGAACAGAAAATGCAACTTTTAAGTAAACATGTAAGGCTCGAATAATCAAAATTACCTTGCGAGCAAGCTCTCCTTGAAATCTTCCTGCGACCAGAAAATACAACGTGGTGCAAATCATTGCATATATGTGCCACTCGACTCTAGTATGTCTTTTTTCGTCAGAAGCTGTAACAGCAACACATGGCATGAATATGAATACAGTCCAAATCAATGCATATATGTTGTGTATATATATTACTATGTTTTTAAAGTTCCTTTTTAGTATTGGTAGATAGTTCACTTACCCGGAAGCACGCAAGTTTGCAGCTTTGACAAAGGTGTTCTTGAGAGTTTCCACGGACGAAGCCATCAATTGAAGCTTAGTCCATGACTTGTAGAACAATGATTGACTGCCAACAACAATAAACTATATTAAGCATTTCATAAGTGTTTATTCATCACAAAAAAGAGTAAATTCTAGCATAACATAACAAAGCATTTACATCAGTGCTTATCCCGTCAAGTGATTTTACCCAAGATGAAAGATGAAATGGATCCTTCTTCTGAAGTTTCTGTAGTAACTCGCTGCATTCTTCACTTGTGATCGCATTAGATTCTGGACTGAAGTAAGTTAGACAGGCCGTTGTTGTATTGTCATTCATAAGAACCTTGAAGCAGTAGCTGTAGGGCCAAAAAGTATGCATTATTAAGTGTTGATATATTTTCTATTTTATAATATTAGTGGTTAAAACCCCAACTTTTTGCTAAAATGTCTAATAAGAACTCAGAGCAAAGATTTACCTTAGATAACCTTGTGCTAATATGAATACTTAAATTAGAAGAATGAATTATTAAGCAGATGTTGTAATTTGACATTATTGAATTACCTATAATTCGGAATGGGATGTGGGCCATGATCTCAACCTTGCGGAATTGGAACATTTTCTGTCAACTTTGTTGTGAAACCTGTGCATGCGTTAAAGTATCACCACTTTGCTGTATTGATCTTGAAGATTCTCGCCTAATGTGTGAATATCACATATATGCTGCAACAAATACATTTTAGGAATTTGTGTTATTGTGTAGAAGCTGGTTTAAAAGAATGTCTTTTCTTACCGGGTAATATTTTATCGGTAACACAATATCAGATCCAGTGCACAGATATTTTAACTACAAATGTATGAAAAAGCAGATTCTTAGCCGTTGTAAGCTCATGGTTGCAGCAAACACTGACTGTTAAAAATTATCGAAACTAAAAACATGTTAGAAACTTAAATGTCAGCACTCTTTTATTAAAATTACCAAAAAGAAAAAAAGTAAAAAGTTATAAAAAACTTACTTTCTGACTTACAAAGAACCCCACTAATCGCAAACCAACATCTCTAGGTAACTTACAAAGAACCCCACTAATCGCAAAGCTTGAACACGCACCGGACACATATATTTTTCAAACAATTTCCAATTTTGACGATCCTAAAATCCAAAATGCAAGGATACAATCTATATTCATAAACACACAAAAAATCAAAACAAATAATCTCTACATATGCATACATTAATAAGCATGCAACAGCAATCCCATAACTTCACACCAACACACTCAAAAAACAAAATCGAAAGATCAATATACATATATACAGTTATACACATTAATAGCCATGCAAAAACAATCCTGTAACCTCGCATCGATTAACATTTTTTCCAAACAGCTACCCATTATCATTTTTCAACCAACATTTTAAAACTATGAATAGCACTTCAATGGTAAACAAAGACAAAAACAGGGCAAACTACATTCGATTTAATTAACCTGTAAATCGGACTCCCCAATGTAGTAATAATGAGATTTAAACGCTTAGCTCACCGATGCTTCTAACAAAGGGTGGCGATAAGTAGTCATAACGATATGATGGCCTCTCGTGCAACAGATACGGCTCGTTGATTACTATACCATTAAACGTATTTAGCAAACAGATTGAAAATCGCCAACAACACTTACAACCTTCCATAGGTTTAATCATATCTAATCCATTGACAATTGATAAAAAAATGGCTACTTTTTTTTGTTAACCAAACTGGACAGACACGTTTTATCGAATACCGGAAATAATCCTGTCTCGAACCTCATATTGTAAGAGTAAGGCTTTGACCACCTTAATCTATGCCAATGAAAGTTTAGTTTACTTACCACCATGGTCAACTGGAAATTCTTGGCCGAGCTCTGGATTTTAAGTTCCGCTTTTCCCCTATTTCTGAAATCCAACTCATATTGTTTCGAAATCTGGACAACAAAAAAAGTTTTAGACGATATTATTCATTTTTGTTTTTAATGTTCTAACGACAATATACATGCATACTTATATTGTTGTAGTGTAGAACTTTTGAAAACAACTGATGTACTTTTTCCATTTTCTCTTCCCAATCCTTGGGTGGCCCGTTTATATGTTGCGCCTGGCCCAAAAGTATACATTTTAAACATCTTAGTACAATATGCTTAACATTATTGATTAATTATATAACATTGATGTTTAAAGTTATGTAACCTGAGCTGTATTCTTCAACTGCATAGACCGGTGTTTTGGAAGGCACGGCCTCATGCTTCTGTAACTCCCTGTCCATGTTGCTATTGTAGGTGCAAAACTATTTAAGGGTAGATATAAGAAAATCAGTAAATGAGATGTGAGTTTGGATAAAAGAATATCATGACCGTGCCATTTAAAGAGTGATTGGAGCTTACGATTCTAATGCTAGGAGTTTCGATTGTTTGGTCATTGTATTGAGCCTTCGTCCCTGCAACCAAATGATGGAAGTATTAAACAGGTTCGGGTTGAAACTCAATTTAGTACGTGTTGAACTGCATCGGCCCAAGTTGGACTCACCCAAGCCACTTTTTTCTCAAATAAATAAATAAAATAAAAAACTATAATTTATTAAAACAGTGATAGTAGTCCAATGGTCTCAGACATGCAGCGTTAAGTGGAGTTCACGGGATTAACTCATGTCCTCGTTTTCCTATAATCATGGTATGAGTATGATCGCATGACCCGTCAGGGGGGGGGGGGGGGGCGCCAGAGGGTCTGTCAACCTTTTTATTCAATATTACTACAATAAATGTGAGTAAAAGTAGACTGTTCTAAGCCGGACCCATTGCCTTTTACTTAGCTTTTATATTTGACAGTAGCCAATCAAAATCAACCCATTCAATTACTCATAGTATATTTGCCAAAATTGCAACCTTACTTGTTAGAAACAACTATTTGGATTCTAAGAAAAGATTAGAAAATAGACCTGATCCCATATATGGTATTTGGAGCCATGAGATTGGCGGTTACACTCCCTACACAACTGTCATCTTCTCCACGATGCCTTTTGTATTCTAAGCAATCATGAACTCAGATCTTCTGTTGTGACGCCTATGATAAGCCACACCAAGTTTCTGATTTTGTCTTCCTTGACCCTCCTATGAATTTCCGATCAACAAAAGTTAGAAAGCTATGCTACATTGTAGTACATATAGTCAAATAGTTATCAGGTATTCGGGTGTCTAGGCTCGCATTATATAATTGAGTACTATTTGTGTATTGCGTTTTCAAATTACAGTCTCACACATAATCAGGTTCTACTCACCTGACGCGTTGCTTGGCGCGCCTCTTTCTTCCTCCCCTTCTTCATTGAGTTCTTCGCGTTATAATATTCCCCTTCAATAGCTTCCTCGTCGCTTCCATCTTCAGTTTCTGCTTCAACAATCAAAAATGTTAGTGAGACATATTCCACTACCAGCACCGCATATGGAGTATGGCTAACTATCTGAAATTGAAATTACCTCTACACACCGTCGGTACAAAGAAAGTCAGAATGCATATGGAGTATGCCTAATTGCGAGATTCCAGCACACATGTATCCTAGATCAAACCCACATTTAACACTAACATAAGAGAGATCCAAATTTTTAACAACAGTACGAAAAACAAATATATACGTAAATTTGTCTAAAAAACTACAGCACATTAACTACAATTAACCTTTGTCTATCGGATAGGAAAAGGTTTAGGCTTCGACTTGACGCACCTTTTAAACGCTTAGCTCACTTTTCGTCAGATTTTTACAGGTAAACGGTGAGTCGTACGTAGCTCTTGTTTCGTCATCCGATCCACTTCTATATTGTATCGCCTACACTTGTTCTTCGAATCTGAAAACAAACACGACACCTCGACATTTGATTAACAAAAATTGACACCCCAAAATTACTTTTTCTATAAATAATTATGTTGCCTATAGCCAAAAAACATAAGCCTAAGACTAAATAAGTTGAGTACAAAGGCCAAATAATAAACAAACTGCAATTTCAGGATTTAGGTAGTAGTACGTCGCTAGTGTACTTGGTAACTGTAAGCCTATATCAGGTAAAACCTTTGGTAAGAGAAATGGCGGTAAAAGTACTGGCCACAGTTGTGAGTTAATGAATTTACCTCCATAAGTTTACCATGAGCTGACCGCCACTATTACATGCTTGTCTGAGTTGTCATAGTCTTCCATTACAAATTTCCGTGCTATTTCATTCCAAAGGGTAAACCTTGCGGTATTGGCACTGCAGGAGAAAGATTTCGTAAGTAGCAGTTCAACAAAAGTATTACATCACTTTGATACCAAACAGCCAAATAATGACCGTTAAGTTTAGACAGGAAAAGTAACATATTTGAATATCTAAAACCAAAAGTAAGTACTAAATGGAGTCATGCTAATAAGTGAGTATTTCTAATATGTGCATATAGGAAGTGACAAATACCTTCATTAGGCATGAAAAGTTGAGGCATAATAGGCTGGTTTTCACCTTGGGAGTCAACAAAAGGCGGCAAATCATCATGTTTTTGTGTGTGAATATAAATACGTTTAAAATTCATCACCAAACAATCCAAACACTAAACATACACATTTAGAATTCATCAAAAGTTTAAACCTCACTTAAAAATTATTAATTGGACGCGACTATTGTGATTCTATATTCTAGCAACATGCAAAAAATAATGATCAAGCTAAAAGTTACCACAAACCGAATTCTCTCAAGCCTTTCATCGAACACTTGGCGGGAGACAATGTAACATGAAGAAACCCACTTCCCAATTCACCTTGAAGCTCAGACACTTAATCCCAACTTCAAAACAACCATATTTACATGTATCTTTACTCTTTTGCAAATATCAGCCACAACCCGACTTCACCGCGAATATCAGCAACCTCCACCATTATTGATCCTTCCCGGGTTTTGATGATGATCTGAAGAAAGACTAAAAGAGATTTAGGGTCGATCTCATCATTACTGCAACTGTGTGTGTTTGGATACGAATGATGGAAGAGTCTTCTGGAAAATGGTGGAATATTCAATGGCTCGTTCTCTAACTAATAGTAACGTTTTATGATTATACACAAAACATTGCTCGTTCTCTAACTAATAGTAACGTTTTATGATTATACACAAAACATTGGACTGGATTAGAAGGCCCAAGAAAACAGGCTAACAACCTGGGCTAGAGTTTTTGGCGGGAAAATGGAATGGCGGGAAAACAGGGGACGCAATACGGCGCCGTTTTAATTGAGAATTATATAAATAGATAATTTGGTGGGATATTATACTTTTTGGAATCCCTTTGTTTGCTCAAAATAGAATGCTTTAGTTACTGCAAGTGCTTTATACAATTTTTATGACATTTTGTGTTTTACATTTTTTGTTAATTTTGGAATGTGATCAATGAATATATTATATTTTACAACGTAAGTGAGTTTATTTACATATAAACTAGTTGAAATTCTCATTCGGAATTTTATTTTATCGACACCAAAATTTAAAATTAGTTTTATTTGCATCGTAACATATCACTTTTGTTATATTTATATTAAACCCGACCCGGCCTGATTTGTTTAAAATTATGCAAAAAATGATAGTTTCAAATTATGCTCGATGCTCCCTTTAATCACAATTGCTGGCTCCGCCACTGAAGCTAACTAAATGAAATGGAGCCAACACTTTGTCGATATATTTTGTAGAGTAATTTGTATAGAATATCTAATCAGTCCTCACCGCAGATTGTGATTATCACCAAGAACTGAAGAGGCACAGCAAGCAAAACCGAGTTACCGACACATATGGAGTACATAATATAAACTCCACCAAATTATAAATTCCATTAACTAGGAGGATGCTCAAATTTTGTATTCGACTACACTGAATTGCGACTGAATCATACCCGTCCCATGCATTCTATACATAGTCAGTGACAACCAAGTTAATGTATGTTTTTCTCCAAATTTTTTATTTCTACTCTATTTTATGTAAGATAGAAAGTTCTTCCCTATTTTAAACTTTATCCTTGGCTTATAATAGAACGGTTTCCTTTGAACAATAAATTATACCATTTCGCGTGGTTCAGGGGCCACTTGAGTCAGCCGCCGGCCCGACAGCGTCTTGACCCCTATTTTGACAACCGGCAAATTAGGGAGCCATTTTGAAAACCCGCATTACGCTAAAGTTCGTTTATAAATTTTATTCGTAACGAACTTGTAAGACCTATTTTATGGTTAATTATATTTAATATCGTTATGGGATTTGAGATTTATTTAATGATTCGTTATGGAATTTTATTTGGAGATTTATTTTTGAATTCTCACTTGGTACTACGTTGACTCCGGCACTAGGATTACCTAACAGGAATTTTATGACTTGATTTTACGAGTCCGACTATATTTAATTATTTACGGGATATTTCACGATGATATTAAACGTTTGAAATGAGTTCGGGTTTCGGACCGTGTGTTTTACACTTACCCATTTTTTTACCCAGTTATTATTATTATTATTATTATTATTATTATTATTATTATTATTATTATTATTATTATTATTATTATTATTATTGAAACGAGACTGGCTAGAGGAAGTGCCGCACGTGTTATGGGCACACCGCACCATGATAAAATCTAGCAATGGTGACACCCATTCTCTTTAACATACGGCACGGAAGCAGTAATCCCGGTGGAAATAGGAATGCCCTCACTCAGATGCGCTCTCTTTGACCCAATAACGAGACGAAGCTCTCCGCATCAACCTGGATTTAGCGGAAGAAAAAAGAGAGGTCGCGGCAATCGAAGAAGCAAAAAGCAAGGCCAAAATGGAAAAATACTACAACGTCAAGGTTCGCGGCACATCTTTCAAGCCCGATGACTTTGTGTACCGAAGCAATGAGGCAAGCCACGCAGAAGATGGCGGAAAGTTGGGTCCAAAGTGGGAAGGACCTTACGAAGTGATAGAAGCATCAGGCAAAGGATCATACAAACTCAGGGATCGGGAAGGACGAGATCTACCCCGGACATGGAACGCCCGAAACTTGAAAAAGTGCTATATATATATTTTCTAAGTGTAAGTGTTCCCTGCAGACTGACCGCGGTTCTACCCGGCAGCAGAAACTCATCATTATGAATGTTTAAGTTTATGTCATGTTTTCTTTTATGAATAAAACGTGGAGTCTGATCAACTCCACAAATGTTTCCTAATAATTACTTCGTTGTCTTTCTAATTTTATCATCTTTGTTTTCATACATATGCACAACATATTCATAAGTGGTATCATAGACCACTCCCGCAACAAACATACGCGGGCAATCATAGACGCGTAAGTGGTATTGCAAGCCCAGTGGACATACACATATACACTAAGCCGTGTAAGTGGTACTATAGACCCATTGGCCGTAAAAATCATGAGAATTAGCAAAAGTAGTCAAGGCATATAAGTGGCATTACAGACCCATTGACCATCTACAAACATACTTCTTTTTTTTTAAAAAAAAAAAGAGAAGTAAACCACTAGTAACCGCACAAGCCGCGGATACCCCTATACGCATGTCCGGACAACTAAGACAAAGATAATTAAAAGCTTCACAAGTGTGTTGGCAAGGGCGGTATAGTCAAAATACCCCCAGAAATGCTGCCAAAAGACCATCCTACTTCTCCAAAGAAGGTTCATGTTGCGACTCTTCCACGGCAGGATTCTCAGGCTGATCAAGGATGGCGGAATCAAACAACTCATTGTCAGTGTATTCCAATTCACGTTGAGCTTCGTCATCTCCCTCCGGGTCGGTAAGGGGGGCGGATGGGTTCACATTCACCCCACCCCCAGAAGAAGGCACCGCTGGATCCTGGAGGGGGATCAGGCGAGGAACTGTCAAGGAAAAATCAAACTCTTTACCATATTTTTTGTTCTTCATAGCTTTGTAGGAAGCTACAGCGCTCGGCCTATTACACAATCGTTTAAGCAAGGAATCCGGCAAGATGCGCTCCTTCGCGACCGGGGGTCCGAAAGTAACTTCAGTCGACCCCGGAAGACGGACTTCCTCCAATACAAGCTGGGACATAAGAAACTCCAGAGGTGAGTCCTTACAGGCTTCAAGAGAATCTAACAAGGGGAATGGCACATTCCCCAACCTCACCACAGCCTCGGTAAAAGTTTCCTTGGCCCGTGGATCATAGGCTTCCACATCCGCCAGCTCGGTACCCTTACGCCCATGCTCTATGCCAGCTTCCAACCCCTGACGAAGACCCTCTGCAATGGCGGCCGAAATACAATCCCCAAGCCTTGTCTTCAACTCGTCACATTCTTTGAACTTCTGGAAAGCTCGGCGAAAACCATGACCGATAACCCATCTTTTTCCCTCTACAGCCATCAACATCCGAGGAAACAACTCCGTGTCAAACTCGGCGTTAAGAACATTCAGCCGGGCGTCCAATTCGGATATTTGCTCCTTAAAGCTTTCCCGGATAACCTCTTCCCTCTCCTCAAACATCTTGTTCAGACATTCTTCTCCTTTCACCTGCCCCTCAAGCGTGCTACACACGATCTCCAGACCGGCAACCTTCTCAGACAACTCTTTCTTCACATTCTCCAACTCTTTATTCCGAATCTCCAACTCTGACAGACCAGAAAGATGCTCAACTTTCCCGGATAAAGAAAGGTTCTCTGTCCGGAGATCAGCGATCTCCTTATCTCGAGACTCTATCATCCCCTCCAACTCAGCAATTTTACCGCGAGCTTCGGCCATCCGCGAAGACTCGCCCTCAACCTTCCCCCCCAAAGACGCAATTACCTTCTCCTTTCTCTGCAACTTGCGCTCCAACTTTCCCACAGCCTGCAACTCATGTTCCAGCCTCAACCTAACCTCCCCACCCACACTAAATTGTTGAGAAGACAGCAGATTGTAGTGATCCAACAACTCTTTCGCTCCCATGTTCCTAAGAACAGACACATATCCGGGGGTGGGAAAGTTATCTACAAGACTCCGACAAACCCACGGGTCGTCCATCTTGAAACCATTTGTAGCGGTCCATTTAGGAACATAGATAGATGGAGCTTGAGCAGTGTCCACGGATAGTGACTGGTAAAAATCATCTGAATTCCCCTCCTCCTCGTTAGCAACATTCAAATGCCCGGAATTCTCCTCAAGAGGACCAGAACCCGGACTCTCCACATTTAACTCAGCTGAATCCGAGGGAACATGAGTGGACCCAGCAGAAGTGGCGCGAGGCTCCTGAACAATTTTATCGTGAAGATTAGGAGCTGCAGCAGAAACAGAAAGAGTGGAAGACTGTTCAGTAGCCTTCGGATGAGGAGATGCGGTGGAATCAGAAGAAAGAATGGTCACATTCTTCATTATGTTGGCATCCGTATGCGGACGTGAGCGCTCTAACCCATCACCGGGCTCATCCTGGAGCTCCGGATCCGCGGGAGTAGTATCCACAGGCGCAGCACCTAAAAAACAAAAGGAGTATATATATAAACAGAAGAAACGGACGAATATAGCGGAGCACGCGGAAAAAGTAAAAATGCGTACCTGAGTCTTCCCCGGTCTCTTTGGTGGCCAAAGAAACAAGCCTTTTCTTGCTTGGCTTAGGGGGAGCACTAATGGTAACCGTCCTTTTCCCCGACTTCTTCCTCGCCTTCTCATCCTCTATCTCCTCAACCACGGTGCGTTGAACCAATGAAATCACATTCTCAGAGGGTTCGATCACCCGATCCGCCGTTTCCGCACGCAGCGTGGGCTCATTTGGCTTCAAGGTTCTCTCCCCAGTCTTCACTTTGAAGGGATCAGGTTGGCTAATAAACGCAAACAAATCCATCTCTGCAAAATCAGAAACACATACAAACCCGTTAAAAAAAAAAAAAAAAAAAAAAACGCCCACCTTGTTCATCCGGCCACAAAAATGTAGGACGGCTAGTATCATCATCCCATGTCTGGCTCAACCCTATGACATTTAAAAACTCCTCCGGGTATTTTTTGAAGCCGGCCCTCTTAGTGGTAAGGAGTCCCAAAAGTCCCGGGTCCACATCCGCGTCAGAGGGGGGCGGATCACGGTCAGCGGAAACCTTGTCAGACCAAGGAATGGAAAGAGGAAAAATGGTCCGTTTAACGAAGAAGAAATGATCCTTCCAGTGCTTTACGCCATCAAGGACCAAGGTATAGCAAACGGGAACCACCAAAGACTTTGGACCTTTTCTCTTCTCTATAGTCAGCCAGCCATTATTTACACCAGCCCAATAAAACTTCCTAAACAGCGACAGAGTAGGGACACCCCCGTGCACTCGGCACAAAATTTCAAAATGGCTAATCCGGTAGGCCGCTAAGACGGACAACTGAGAAAGATGTATTTGATAATATTCTAAAACCTTAAGGAGGAAGGCCGAAAGAGGAATCCTAAAATTACCCATCTCAAAAAACCTAGTGTAGACGCCTATCTTACCCTCGGGAGCATTCTTAATACTAGTAAGGGGACCAGGAGCCTCCGGCAAAAGATGACCGGGAATATGATACTTCCTACAAAATTCGTCCACTTCCACTTGTGAAAGTTTAGAATAAGTGGTATCTATATGATCGACCGTCATCCTATACTATTAAAACGCAAAAAAGAAGTGAAAATAAGGGATGGTATGAAACCTAACCTGTGAAGTCTAAAGCCAAAAATATGGAACGAACAGCCAACGAAAAGGGGGAGCGGACAATAGAGAGTGGTAAAATATTAAGTGTGTGTAAAAAAAGTGCAAACAATGACCCAATGAGAGTATTTATACCCACAAACACACCTACTATCTTTCTTGATCAAAAAGACGAGGTAGCAACACGTGTCCCACACCTCAAATCAAGGGCATAAACACGCGACACGTACCCCACTTTCAGATCGTGTGGTTTGAAACCATCCCAACTCAACGGTTGTGATTGACGCAGAAGACGAACGGTCAGCCGTCAAAACGTCACATCAGTCAGTAAATAAGTGGATCAAAACACCTCGCGAATACCAACGACAGCTGGCGTAAAAACTGATTAGTGGAAAGTCCAGTCAGCAGCATGTTAATTCAGGTGCCGCGGACAGATAGAGCCGCGTTAAACCAACGAGTCAAGTATACTTGCTCTAGACCACAAATATACTAGACTGGGGGGACTTGATCACGTATAGGCTCCCCGGACGCAAACAAGAGCAACCTAAAGGAACCACATCTCACCCCATAGTCCAAAGGCACAACCGCGGAACACACACTCCACAGCCCGGCCTGATGGAACGAACATGATAGTCCCAGGACGCGGATTAAAATGACAGTACAAACAGCTGTCATGGATAAGAGACAAAAAGGACAGATGGTACATGATCATGGAATAAGCCGAACAATAAGGGGAGTGCGCAATTCCGAGAAACATGCATAAACGGTCGAAAAGGACAAGTATGCTTGGCCTATATAAAGAGCAAAAAGGTTCATTCTTGAGCCAGATCTTTTCTCTCTCTCACACTTTATCTTTAAATACTTTTATCTCTCTCTATCATACACTTACTCTCACACCGGAGGTTGACCGCGGAACACCCCTTCCGCGGTGAGGCTAACGGTGTTTCTTTCTTAGCAGCTTACTAGAAGATCTTAACAGTCATAACTCACCCTCTCAAGGCTCGTGCCTAACCAAGTCTAGAGTGGTGCCTCAGTTTTGTACTAACATTTCTTGTATAAAATCAAGTGCAATCGATCGATCAATGTTACTGGTATTGTTCTAAACTAGTTTATTTTAACCATAATAGATGAATTTGTTCTTTTGTTTGTGTGTGGAATCATACTTTTCCCTATTCCTTTCAGATAAATAAGAAGAAATACTTCTTTTTTTGTTCAGGCAAAATATCAAAAATTCTTTTCTTGAAGTGGATAATTATACCAATTTGTGAATATGCCTTCGAGGAAGGCATCAAGGCAGGATGTCTTCTATAGTTATATGTCATGAAAATTGATTACTACTACCTTAACGAGTAACGACCCAGCTTATTCATTCATTTGCTCAGACATTGAAAGCCGATGAAGAGACATGTAGATCATTATCCCAATCCTATTCGAAATAACGTTATATCATATATACATTTGTTGGGGGCTTTATGGCAACCCCTACACATGGCCACTGTAGAAACCACTTAGGACGGGTCGGGTTTGGGCGGGGCGGGTCGGGGCTAACGACCGTTAGTTACTGTAGCACTATAATTAACGGTCGTTAGATATTTAACGGCTGTTAGCTAATGATCGTTATCTTTTACATTTTCTTTAAAAATCCATACGAAATTGGTCCCTCATCTCAAAAGTTCGTTGCATATTTAGTCCTCGCATAATTTACATGATTGGTCCTTCATGTTATACGTCCATTGCAAAGTCAGTCTTTAGTCACTAAATTGACGTTAAGTAGCTACCGGCCATTATTACACTTTACCTATTCGGAAAACACCTCGCGGCAACGCGCGGTTTTCCAACTAGTTACATCTAATAATAAGAACTTGAGAAATCACAACTCCAATAAAACTCAACAAACACTTAAATATGAAGCAATAATCGCCTGCATATCTACCGAATGAATGAAGAGCCTACTTGTGTATAACACCAACATACATTCCAAAACTCATAGACCTATTTCTAATCTACATATAATTTAAAATTATTTATTTGTTTTCATTATAAGCATATATCAGATTGCACATTTCAAAATCAGTAATGACTAATGAATATATTCTTAGTTCAATATATTAATATGTACTCCCTCCGTCTCAAATTTATTGTCCACTATTAACTTTTTTAGTCTTTCTTTTACAACTTTGACCTTAAATATTTTTGTTGGTGTTATATAATATTTGATGCAAAATATATAAATGGATTGAGTTTTAAGTGTATTTTTCAATGGTATAATTTTTCATCAAGTATTCTATAACAACAAAAAAAAAATTATGGTCAAAGTTGAACCAATTTGACTTTGAAAATTCAAACTCGACAATTATTTTGGGATGGAGGGAGTAACACATATCAATAATGCTCTTTGAAACTAACATAAACTATTTGTCTGGACACGTGTCAACAAATTAATGGAATTGCACGTTCACACATTCGCACATGACCGTTTTAGGAAAGAGTCTTATTTGTGTACCACATTTTAAAAAAGTTTAAATTTTTGACCCCTTTTAGGAATTAACTCTGCATTTATTCCTTCCACTATTATAAATTAATGGATCATGATTTATTCCATTCATATTTGGAGACGCGTCTCCTTCAATCTTTTTTGGTAGCAAAATATACATCCATTCTTTTATTCGTGTAAAGCTAATTAGAAGTATTATTAAATAGAACAAGAAACATACACGTGATAGAAGAAGCCAGAATCAACTTGTAAAGTAGAACAAGTCTTATTTATATCAGCATTTGATGCAAATGGAATGAAAAATAAAATGGATCAGAGATCTTTCGGATATGATCTTTGTTATATATATATCTATATATAACACTGTTATAGTCTATTATTCTCTTAAATGTGTGTTTGTTTATCATAGTCATTAAAAGCTAGATGTATTATTCCTTCCAATCTCATAAGTTATAATGGATCATGATTTATTCCATTCACATTTGGGGACGTGTCTCCTTCAATCTTCTGTTCTATGAAGCTTCAAGAGAATTTCCACAACAATAAGACCTACTTTCTACCTGTTTTAATCAACCAAAAGAAATGCTCCTTTGCTAACCACAGTAGTAGTAGTAGTGGTGGTGGTGGTGGTGATGAATTAGTTGCAAAGCTCTTCACAAATTAAACATGACCGAGGACATAGCTAACTAAACTCGAAATTATGTGATGAGGCCCAAGTGTTGATGAACAGGCCATTGTGTTTCTGGAGCCCCAAGATCGCGTGACAAAACAGGCCTCACTAAAATGGGCATAACTTGGGCTTTGGGGCTGCGTTTCAGGCCTATGACCAGTCGATTCGAAGCTTGGAACGAGGAGCACGTTGTGGTAAACAGACTATGACAGTTTATGGAACTTTCGCCAAAAAGCCCTATTTTAGGAGTTATTTGCACTTTTATGATTTTTATTAGTTTTTTGGATACTTGTTTTTGTAATAGTTTTCGGCCCGTTTATTCTTTAGGGCCAATTTCGACTTTGTTTCTCTATTTAATAAGTGTATTGCCTTTGTTGCTAAGCAGTTCTATGAAATATCAAAAGTCTATTTTTGACAGCTTTTGCTAAGAATTACCCTGTAATCGGCATTCGTGTGAATCAACGATTATTGGTAGAATCGTTCCTAGTGTTCGTGCGAATCAACAGGCCCAATTTGTGTTATCTTGTTATTTAGTCTACATCATTATGTCACATCAAAACACCTCTTATCCATTTTAGTCTCATGGTTATATATCCTTTTGTTTGTTAATCTGAGCTCAATTTTGTTTGGCAGTATCCCAAATTCCTGATGGAGTTTGGCTACAGTATTTTTAGTCAAGTATTTTCTTCTACTGAAATGCGGGTATAAACACGTTTAGTAGGCAATTAAGACCTTAGTGCCACTATTTATTCTTAGAAAGTTCAAACCAAAAGTGGCAAAGACAATTACCCATACTTTATATGGTTGGTAAAAAAGACTTGTACTATTGTTTTAAATATTTGTTAGTAAGAGCTATCGTATATTTTGCTCTCCGTCGTGTGTGTGTGTGTGTATATATATATATATATATATATATATATATATATATATATATATATATATATATATATATTCTTGAACGGCGGGTTAGTTGTTAGATGTTAATTGTTGGCTCGAGTTAATGTCGCATCCTCGGACATCTATACCAACTGCGAGCCTCTCCTTAGGGGATAACCCAACTCCTATTCCCGATTCGCCTGATATCAATAGAGCTTGTGGTTTTCAAGTGAGGACTTCCACTACAAAAATGGGATCGATTTGGGTCGACAATGTCGACCCAAACCCTGAAGTGGGGTCGTACCAAACGATTTGGGTCGACAATCTCGACCCTTTTTGGTTGTACCATTTTCCCCGTCCCAAAAACGTTTGGGTCGACATTTTTAAAACCAATGGCACAACACACACTAACCAGTCAACAATGAATATTACGTTTGGAACGACATTGTCGTTCCAAATCTCTATTTATTTTTTTGCAAATCATTTATGTAAATACACGAAATATTTTGGAAAATGCCCAATGGAACGACAATGTCGTTCCAAAATTTGATTTATTTTACATGTTTTACTTATTTAAATACTAAAAATATTTTGGTAAATGCCCGATGGAACGACAATGTCGTTCCAAAACGCTGATATATTTTCCGTTTTTTAGTTATTTAAATACTAAAAATATTTTGGAAAATACCCAATGGAACGACATTGTCGTTCCAAAGGTTTTAAATATTTAAAAATTTTGCCAACTGGAACGATTTTTTCTTGTAATTTTGGGACGACATTGTCGTCCCATTTTGTGAAGTATGCAAAAAAAAAAAAAAAATGCAGCAGCAGCCTGCATTTCCAGGTTTTTTCCGGAATATTTTCCGGAAAAAACCTACCATTACACAAGCTGTAAATCAACCAATATTCGCAATACCAATTCCGCAATATGATACAATACCAAATTACTCATCTATGACTTAAATTCGACAAATACGATACAAATTAAACTAACAAATACGAACTTTATACAAAAACAAACCAAAATTCGGCAATATATAGATTCTAGTATTACATAACTAATAACAAATAGGATACAAATTAAACTACGCCTACGCCTACGCCTACGCCTACTCCTCCTCCTCCGATTCCTCCCCCTCCGGATTCCCCCCTCCTCCTCACTACCACTAACAAATACATTACTAATTAAATTACATACTAATAAACAAAAACAAAATATGGAAATAAAGAAAACATACTAGCTGATGTCACGGTTGGTACAAGGCTGAAAGAGAAGAAGAAAGGAAGAAAGATAGAGAGGTGGTGCTTTTGCGATGGTCCTACACAAACATACATTTCATAAACCAAATTACAATTCACATAAGTTTAACAATTATACAAACAAAATTACAATATCATAAGAGTAATTAAATTATATACCTAGTTCGCAAACCACTTTAACACAATAAAAAAAAACATACCTTTAAATTAACAATATATATATATATATATATATATATATATATATATATATATATATATATATATATATATATATATATATATATATATATATATATATATATATATATACCTTTAAGGTGGTGGTGGTGCTGCTGCCGCCGTTGCTTCACGGTGGTGGTGGTACTGCTGCCATCTAACACCAACACAAACACGACACAAAATATCAAACCAACATTAAACAAAACAAATTAAGAAAATGAAATTAACAAAAAAATCATACCTTTACACAAAACAAATTAACAAAAATTAAACAAATTGTGCACAGTGGTGCGTGTGTAATTGGTGTTTTGAGGTGATTGTGGTGTTGAATGTGGTATTAATTTGGTTGTGTTGGTGTAGAATCGATGAAGAAGAAGCTGTGTATAGCGTGGGTTTTTTTTGTGTTTTGTTTTGATAGAAACAGATGAACAGACCTGGGTTTATCAATTATTGAGCCCTTTGGGTCGACATTGTCGTCCCAAGGGTGCACGATTTTTTTTAATCCCTTCGGGTCGACATTGTCGTACCAAACGGAGTAAGTTTCTTTCTTTTTTTTTTTTTGCTTTTTAATTTTGGAACGACAATGTCGTTCCAAATATTGTGGCGGGATAAATTAATTCACGGCACGGGTAGATTAAATTTTGGTGAAAAATTTTGGAACGACATTGTCGTTCCTTATGTTTTTTTTTTTTATTTTTTTTATTTTTTTATTTTTTTATTTCATTAATCTTTTATAAAAAAATTTTGTTCAAAACCAAAGGAACGACATTGTAGTTCCTTATGGATTTTTTTTTTTCATTTATCTATTGCATACTAAAAATGATTTTAATTATTTAATTAATACTAAATAAATTAAAAATGATTTTTATTATTTAATTAATACTAAATAAAAAAATAATGATTTAAATTAATTAAAAAAAATATTTAAATAAATTAAAATTATTTAAATAGATGTTGTAATCTTGTTTTGAATTATTTAATTAATACTAAATAAATAAAAATTAAATCGCGTCCAAAAACGAGTCTGTTTCGTTTAACAAATGAGCCAAGTGTTAACCACAATGTCTCACCATGCGTAAAGCAATTTATTAACTTGCCTGTTTCGTTTAACAAATGAGCCGAGATGATATGGTTGTACACGAGATGTTAAACGAATGAGCCGAGCAATACTGGAACTCGCGCTCAACAACAAAGTTCCAGCTTATCTTGTTCAAGTTTGAAAGATGCAATTTCTAACAATGGGCCAAGTGTTAACCACAATGTCTCATCATGCGTAAAGCAATTTATTAACTCGCCTGTTTCGTTTAACGAATGAGCCGAGATGATATGGTTGTACACAAGATATTAAACGAATGAGTCGAGCAATTATGGAACTCGTGCAAAACAACAAAGTTCCAGCTTATCTTGTTCTAGTTTGAAAGATGCAACTCCTAACTATGGGCCAAGTGTTAACCACAATGTCTCACCATGCGTAAAACAGTTTATTAACTCGCCTGTTTCGTTTAACAAATGAGCCGAGATGATATGGTTGTACACGAGATGTTAAACGAATGAGCCGAGCAATACTGGAACTCGCGCTCAACAACAAAGTTCCAGCTTATCTTGTTCTAGTTTGAAAGATGCAATTCCTAACAATGGGCCAAGTGTTAACCACAATGTCTCACCATGCGTAAAGCAGTTTATTAACTCGCCAGTTTCGTTTAACACATGAGCCGAGATGATATGGTTGTACACGAGATGTTAAATGTATGAGCCGAGCAATACTGGAACTCGCGCTCAACAACAAAGTTCCAGCTTATCTTGTTCTAGTTTGAAAGATGCAATTCCTAACAATGGGCCAAGTGTTAACCACAATGTCTCACCATGCGTAAAGCAATTTATTAACTCGCCTGTTTCGTTTAACGAATGAGCCGAGATGATATGGTTGTACACAAGATGTTAAACGAATGAGCCGAGCAATTATGGAACTCGTGCTCAACAACAAAGTTCCAGCTTATCTTGTTCTAGTTTGAAAGATTCAACTCCTAACTATGGGCCAAGTGTTAACCACAATGTCTCACCATGCGTAAAGCAGTTCATTAACTCGCCTGTTTCGTTTAACGAATGAGCCGAGATGATATGGTTGTACACAAGATGTTAAACGAATGAGCCGAGCATTTATGGAACTCGTGCTCAACAACAAAGTTCGAGCTTATCTTGTTCTAGTTTGAAAGATTCAACTCCTAACTATGGGCCAAGTGTTAACCACAATGTCTCACTATGCGTAAAGCAGTTTATTAACTCGCCTGTTTCGTTTAACAAATGAGCCGAGATGATATGGTTGTACACGAGATGTTAAACGAATGAGCCGAGAAATACTGGAACTCGCGCTCAACAACAAAGTTCCAGCTTATCTTGTTCTAGTTTGAAAGATGCAATTCCTAACAATGGGCCAAGTGTTAACCACAATGTCTCACCATGCGTAAAGCAATTTATTAACTCGCCTATTTCGTTTAACGAATGAGCCGAGATGATATGGTTGTACACAAGATGGTAAACGAATGAGCCGAGCAATTATGGAACTCGTGCTCAACAACAAAGTTCCAGCTTATCTTGTTCTAGTTTGAAAGATGCAACTCCTAACTATGGGCCAAGTGTTAACCACAATGTCTCACCATGCGTAAAGCAGTTTATTAACTCGCCTGTTTCGTTTAACGAATGAGCCGAGATGATATGGTTGTACACAAGATGTTAAACGAATGAACCGAGCAATTATGGAACTCGTGCTCAACAACAAAGTTCCAGCTTATCTTGTTCTAGTTTGAAAGATGTAACTCCTAACTATGGGCCAAGTGTTAACCACAATGTCTCACCATGCGTAAAGCAATTTATTAAATCGCCTGTTTCGTTTAACGAATGAGCTGAGATGATATGGTTGTACACAAGATGTTAAACGAATGAGCCGAGCAATTATGGAACTCGTGCTCAACAACAAAGTTCCAGCTTATCTTGTTCTAGTTTGAAAGATGTAACTCCTAACTATGTGCCAAGTGTTAACCACAATGTCTCACCATGCGTAAAGCAGTTTATTAACTCGCCTGTTTCGTTTAACAAATGAGCCGAGATGATATGGTTGTACACGAGATGTTAAACGAATGAGCCGAGCAATTATGGAACTCGTGCTCAACAACAAAGTTCCAGCTTATCTTGTTCTAGTTTGAAAGATGCAACTCCTAACTATGGGCCAAGTGTTAACCACAATGTCTCACCATGCGTAAAGCAGTTTATTAACTCGCCTATTTTGTTTAACGAATGAACCGAGATGATATGGTTGTACACAAGATGTTAAACGAATGAGCCGAGCAATTATGGAACTCGTGCTCAACAACAAAGTTCCAGCTTATCTTGTTCTAGTTTGAAAGATGTAACTCCTAACTATGGGCCAAGTGTTAACCACAGTGTCTCACCATGCGTAAAGCAATTTATTAACTCGCCTGTTTCGTTTAACGAATGAGCCGAGATGATATGGTTGTACACAAGATGTTAAACGAATGAGCCGAGCAATTATGGAACTCGTGCTCAACAACAAAGTTCCAGCTTATCTTGTTCTAGTTTGAAAGATGCAACTCCTAACTATGGGCCAAGTGTTAACCACAATGTCTCACCATGCGTAAAGCAGTTTATTAACTCGCCTGTTTCGTTTAACCAATGAGCCGAGATGATATGGTTGTACACGAGATGTTAAACGAATGAGCCGAGCAATACTGGAACTGGCGCTCAACAACAAAGTTCCAGCTTATCTTGTTCTAGTTTGAAAGATGCAACTCCTAACTATGGGCCAAGTGTTAACCACAATGAGCCGAGATGATATGGTTTTACAGGAGATGTTTAACGAATGAGCAGAGATGATATGGTTATACAGGAGATGTTTAACGACAGTTTTAATATTAATTTTAAATTAAAAACTGATTTAAAAAGCTTTTCAATTAAAAAAAAAACAAATACACGCAGAATGGGTCGACATTGTCGTCCCATTCGGCTTTTAAAAAAAGTTTTAATATTAATTTTAAATTAAAAACTGATTTAAAAAGTTTTTAAATTAAAAAAAACAAATACACGCAGAATGGGTCGACATTGTCGTCCCATTCGGCTTTTAAAAAAGTTTTAATATTAATTTTAAATTAAAAACTGATTTAAAAAGTTTTTAAATTAAAAAAAACAAATACACGCCGAATGGGTCGATATTGTCGTCCCATTCGGCTTTTAAAAAAGTTTTAATATTAATTTTAAATTAAAAACTGATTTAAAAAGTTTTTAAATTAAAAAAAAAAACAAATACACGCAGAATGGGTCGACATTGTCGTCCCATTCGGCTTTTAAAAAAGTTTTAATATTAATTTTAAATTAAAAACTGATTTAAAAAGTTTTTAAATTAAAAAAAACAAATACACGCCGAATGGGTCGACATTGTCGTCCCATTCGGCTTTTAAAAAAGTTTTAATATTAATTTTAAATTAAAAACTAATTTAAAAAGTTTTTAAATTAAAAAAAAAACAAATACACGCAGAATGGGTCGACATTGTCGTCCCATTCTGCACAAATATTCAATTTACTTTGACTGTCTTTTTGGTAGAAAAAATAGTGGGCCATGGGCAACATTTGGGACGACAATGTCGACCCAAACGTTTGGCTTGTCCCAAACCTTTGCTATTGGTGTAGTGTTCCCGGTCGGTCACCCAAACCGGTACTACTCTCACTTGGGCTCGCTAACTACTTAAACCTTTACCACTAGACCACAAACCCCCTGATTCCATCGTAGAAATAATATGTCACTAAGAGACCGTATCTTATTGTGAGTTTTAGGGTACTTGTTTTGGCACAATTTCATTTACGAAAATCTTTATAATAACCTTTGTGCCGACTGCCAAGTCCAATTTGGAATTGTTATAGCGTATCTATATTAATCTACTTGTTTTTCTTGTGGTACCGATTTTAGGAGTATCCTTATATTCCGTTTTCTTCTTATGTGTTTGAGAATCATGTTAAGTTGTTGATCCTTGTAGTTGCATATCGACATTCTTTTGGAGTTTTGGTTTATAATAATCTTCCTAAATTCTTGTTTTAGTAAATGAATTCTAAATTATGGTGTATTAAAAGAAGGACGTCAAAAAACAAAGAGAACACCATTAGCAGTTATTTAAATACAACAATCGAGTAGTACGTATTAGCAATTTAGCATTGTAATTGATTTCAACAATCTTTGCACATCCACGTAAAACCAGTTATTGGCAAGGGATGGATCTCAAAGTACACACAAAGCTTTGATCAATTACATTCTATGCATTTCTAGAATCATCAATAGAAGAAACCCCTACGGGCGGGCTTCCTTTTAGTTTTATCTACGATGAGAGCCCCACCATACATGCTGACCGCCTCGTAGGAATCTATCACCATTTCTGCCCTTTTTGGTGGCACTTGTTGCACAAAATAAGGCTGTTGCGGTTTATATTGATAGGGAAACATCGTATGTTGTGGAGTTCTATGTGGTGGAGCAGTTGTCTCCAATGATGGAGGCTTCAAGTTCCATCCAACTGGGAAATTATTATCCAAGAGAACAAAACCTTCAGCTCCAATCATTGCAAGATCCGTTTTCGATTTTGAATTATAAGACATTGTTTGGCCAGGTGAATTAGAAGAAAAGTACGTAGACTGTAGCGTGGTTATGTTTGTTGTACTTGCTTAGGGTGCCTATTACTAAAGACATGCCTTTATATAGAGAATTAAGAAGTATTATACGGAGTAAGTCTATAGGCAACTTTTCAAAACTCAATCGTAATGTATTTTCCTTAATGTTAAGATTCTAAGTAGGTATTTTTAGTTTAACGGAAATCATACTTGTATTTTTATTTTAACGGAAATTGTACTTGTATATATTTTTAGTTAAACGGAAATAATACGTACAGTCTGAAAGATGACTACACATGCATGCTAGCCTTTTCTGGTTCCGGCATACATAAGACACATTTTTGTTTTGTTTATCTCTAGTATTTATTATAACTACAGATACATATAAAGTGGAAATGAATAACGAATCAAAATAGTGGAAATGAACCAGATTTGATGCGTATATAAGTAGGGGTTGTAGGAAGACCTACACTTGCACCAACAATATTGGTATAGAGTATTATTCTCTTGAGTGAGTATTCGATTCCAATCTTATTGTTCAATCGTGATTCACTCTCCATTTGTAGAAGATATATACCTCTTAATCATTTAAAAATGGTGACGTACTACTGTCAGACGTCATACTCTTTTGTAGATGCTGCTTAATTTGAGCTTGACGAATTTTGATAAACGGTCAAGACATATATCCACTACCAGAAAAGTGATATTTAGTGACAGAATTTAGTGCCGAAAACTGTTACAACTGCATTTTCTTAACTTTTAGTGACATCTCTTAAGCTTTAATGTCACCTTTTCTCTACTCTAGCTAGAAAATTATGTGGCCGGCATCCGGATGTTCTCACAAGAACTCTCATGTCCAACCTCATTAAGTACACATTTTAGGATGCCTAGAGAAAGGGTCAAAAATCATTATGGGTTACCTCGTTAGGGTTAAAGTGTCACTAGAAAGTCGTGAATATTGAAGTGGCCTTTTCTTGATCTTTCCATGCTAGTATGAATTTTCAATAAGTCTCCTCTGTTCAAGAAATTAAAATAAATAATAAAAAAATTTAAGTGGCATTATCGGTCAATAAAGGTGTTTAAAGTGTCTTACCACGTTTGAAAAAAGGTTCGAAGAAAGCCATGTAGATCTGAAAGGATCTCAGTTATTTTTACTTAATCTTTTTTAGTTAGGATTTTGTTTTTCGTATTTAATGCATAAACCGTAAAATCTAGGCATTTAAATATAAAAAAATTTGTTGTGTTACCTTCAATCGATCATATCTTTTTTCTTTCTCATCAAATTATTTTTGGTTGTTAAAGATCATTGTCATTGACAATAAAATTTGACCACCAAATTGTAGCTCCCTCCTAAAGGCAAAGCAAGCCATGGAATAATAATAATAATAATAATAATAATAATAATAATAATAATAATAATAATAATAATAATAATAATAATAAGCGTCATAAAAAATGGAGAAAACCGCAAAGCAATATACAATTATGTCGCCAAACATAAGTCCATCTCCGTGTAAATGAACAACAAAGAAGAGGAGATAAAGAAAAGAAGAAGGCGAATTCAACATTCTATCAAGTTTGTACGTCTGGAAACCTCTCGTTCAAACTGCATAGGAGTGTTAGATGATAGGTTAAGGTCCAAGCCTAAAGGCTTAGGGTTCATTAGGTTTTAAGTCATGTTCTATTATAAATAGACATAAAATCTCTATATATAATCGTACAAAAACACAATCAATCATATTTCTATTTGCTATCTTACATAGTATATGAGCTTTAGGTAAGATCCACCTACAAAAATGCTATCCTTCGATTATTTACTATTTACCGGTGATCTGAATAAAACCTGAAAACTCTAATGGACCCGAAACTACATACGAGCTCGAGCCTTATAATTTATTGCCTAACACTTCCCCATAATTTAAACGCCGAAATAATGAAAGCTCGGATTGGATGAGAAAACTAAATAAACATTAAAGCAATAGCAACAAAAACATGAATAAGCAACAAAATGAAAAACATTAAAACAAACTTAATTTGTTGTTGAAAACATCCTACAGCAAGCTGAAATAAATTTTCAAACTGCAGCTGTGAAAGCAAGACAAAGAAAGCAAAAGCAAAATTTTTTGGCAGCGGGTTGTGACGGCGCGTCGGGTGACTAAAGACGGTATTTTGGTTGGGCTTTGTGCAGAATTGAAAAACAAAGAGAATGAAGGTAACCTCGTCAGTAAACACCAAACAGTTTGAAAGTTATTGCCAAAATAATATGCGGTTAGGGTTTTGGCCGAACATTGCAAATTTTTTTTTGGTGGAAAAAGGATAAATGGTGGCGGCTAGGATTTGACGGGGCGGCTCAACTTAGCCACCTAGGTTCTGATCCGACCCGTTCTCATACCATGTTAGATAATATACCCCATAGGATAGTTTGTATTATTCATCAAATATTTATAGTGATAATACAATATGACCAGAATCCATCGACTAGCTCGGGCCTTATAATTGATTGCCCAATAATTGAGTGTGCCAATCTGTTTGGATCTTTTGTGACAAAATATATATTGGCAAATAATCTAAGAGTAAACTAAAAAATATTCGGCACTTACAGATTGAAAATACGGGTATAGCAACACAAAATGACTATTATTCTTCTGGTGGCTTGTGTTTTTGTTTTCCTTCATGATTCGATTAGTTTCTAGACGTACTGTAAATATTTAAGATGCGATATTAAAATGTCATGTTAGCATTTGGTGCATGTTTGTGGTTACCCGGCCTTTTGAACATTAAAGATTTATTGAAAAGCTTAAGCTAACCAGGGGCGGAGCCACCATACAAGTAGTGGGGGGCGATGCCCCCCACCAAGTTGTTGCGGATACACAAATATATAGGTAAAAGAATTAAAAATGATCGAAAAAAAGTCCAATGGCCTCACCCGTAAAACCAAAGTGCCCTCGTCGTTCTCACCTTGACAACAATCCAAGAGTGGTATGATGAAAAAAAAAATTTCCGGTGACTTTTTTGATAGGATAATATGGCAAAGGAGAAATAATAGGTGAATGTGTATTGAATGAGTGATGGTGGGAGAGTGTGGGGAGTGAGGAGTGGGCCAAGAGGGGGTAAGTAATAAATAATATTGCTCTATTTCATTTATTTGCATTGATATTTTACGAGAATGGCGCCGGCCGCCGCGTTGCGGGCGGGCCTGTTTTTTTTCCAATCAATTAGTACATGATATAAAGTAGTGATACACTTATTGTTTATATACTTGCATCACATTCAATTAAAACAAAGCTATAAACGAAGGTCATTAAAATTCATACAATGATACTAAACTGAGACAAACGACCTTATTTTCGTTTCTTGATTTACCAAACTATCACAAAGTAGGGGTTCCAGATCCGTGAAAAGTTGGATATAATATCTGAATGATACACTTCAACTACAGATACTCCATGGAACAGAAAATGCAACTTTTAAGTAAACATGTAAGGCTCGAATAATCAAAATTACCTTGCGAGCAAGCTCTCCTTGAAATCTTCCTGCGACCAGAAAATACAACGTGGTGCAAATCATTGCATATATGTGCCACTCGACTCTAGTATGTCTTTTTTCGTCAGAAGCTGTAACAGCAACACATGGCATGAATATGAATACAGTCCAAATCAATGCATATATGTTGTGTATATATATTACTATGTTTTTAAAGTTCCTTTTTAGTATTGGTAGATAGTTCACTTACCCGGAAGCACGCAAGTTTGCAGCTTTGACAAAGGTGTTCTTGAGAGTTTCCACGGACGAAGCCATCAATTGAAGCTTAGTCCATGACTTGTAGAACAATGATTGACTGCCAACAACAATAAACTATATTAAGCATTTCATAAGTGTTTATTCATCACAAAAAAGAGTAAATTCTAGCATAACATAACAAAGCATTTACATCAGTGCTTATCCCGTCAAGTGATTTTACCCAAGATGAAAGATGAAATGGATCCTTCTTCTGAAGTTTCTGTAGTAACTCGCTGCATTCTTCACTTGTGATCGCATTAGATTCTGGACTGAAGTAAGTTAGACAGGCCGTTGTTGTATTGTCATTCATAAGAACCTTGAAGCAGTAGCTGTAGGGCCAAAAAGTATGCATTATTAAGTGTTGATATATTTTCTATTTTATAATATTAGTGGTTAAAACCCCAACTTTTTGCTAAAATGTCTAATAAGAACTCAGAGCAAAGATTTACCTTAGATAACCTTGTGCTAATATGAATACTTAAATTAGAAGAATGAATTATTAAGCAGATGTTGTAATTTGACATTATTGAATTACCTATAATTCGGAATGGGATGTGGGCCATGATCTCAACCTTGCGGAATTGGAACATTTTCTGTCAACTTTGTTGTGAAACCTGTGCATGCGTTAAAGTATCACCACTTTGCTGTATTGATCTTGAAGATTCTCGCCTAATGTGTGAATATCACATATATGCTGCAACAAATACATTTTAGGAATTTGTGTTATTGTGTAGAAGCTGGTTTAAAAGAATGTCTTTTCTTACCGGGTAATATTTTATCGGTAACACAATATCAGATCCAGTGCACAGATATTTTAACTACAAATGTATGAAAAAGCAGATTCTTAGCCGTTGTAAGCTCATGGTTGCAGCAAACACTGACTGTTAAAAATTATCGAAACTAAAAACATGTTAGAAACTTAAATGTCAGCACTCTTTTATTAAAATTACCAAAAAGAAAAAAAGTAAAAAGTTATAAAAAACTTACTTTCTGACTTACAAAGAACCCCACTAATCGCAAACCAACATCTCTAGGTAACTTACAAAGAACCCCACTAATCGCAAAGCTTGAACACGCACCGGACACATATATTTTTCAAACAATTTCCAATTTTGACGATCCTAAAATCCAAAATGCAAGGATACAATCTATATTCATAAACACACAAAAAATCAAAACAAATAATCTCTACATATGCATACATTAATAAGCATGCAACAGCAATCCCATAACTTCACACCAACACACTCAAAAAACAAAATCGAAAGATCAATATACATATATACAGTTATACACATTAATAGCCATGCAAAAACAATCCTGTAACCTCGCATCGATTAACATTTTTTCCAAACAGCTACCCATTATCATTTTTCAACCAACATTTTAAAACTATGAATAGCACTTCAATGGTAAACAAAGACAAAAACAGGGCAAACTACATTCGATTTAATTAACCTGTAAATCGGACTCCCCAATGTAGTAATAATGAGATTTAAACGCTTAGCTCACCGATGCTTCTAACAAAGGGTGGCGATAAGTAGTCATAACGATATGATGGCCTCTCGTGCAACAGATACGGCTCGTTGATTACTATACCATTAAACGTATTTAGCAAACAGATTGAAAATCGCCAACAACACTTACAACCTTCCATAGGTTTAATCATATCTAATCCATTGACAATTGATAAAAAAATGGCTACTTTTTTTTGTTAACCAAACTGGACAGACACGTTTTATCGAATACCGGAAATAATCCTGTCTCGAACCTCATATTGTAAGAGTAAGGCTTTGACCACCTTAATCTATGCCAATGAAAGTTTAGTTTACTTACCACCATGGTCAACTGGAAATTCTTGGCCGAGCTCTGGATTTTAAGTTCCGCTTTTCCCCTATTTCTGAAATCCAACTCATATTGTTTCGAAATCTGGACAACAAAAAAAGTTTTAGACGATATTATTCATTTTTGTTTTTAATGTTCTAACGACAATATACATGCATACTTATATTGTTGTAGTGTAGAACTTTTGAAAACAACTGATGTACTTTTTCCATTTTCTCTTCCCAATCCTTGGGTGGCCCGTTTATATGTTGCGCCTGGCCCAAAAGTATACATTTTAAACATCTTAGTACAATATGCTTAACATTATTGATTAATTATATAACATTGATGTTTAAAGTTATGTAACCTGAGCTGTATTCTTCAACTGCATAGATCGGTGTTTTGGAAGGCACGGCCTCATGCTTCTGTAACTCCCTGTCCATGTTGCTATTGTAGGTGCAAAACTATTTAAGGGTAGATATAAGAAAATCAGTAAATGAGATGTGAGTTTGGATAAAAGAATATCATGACCGTGCCATTTAAAGAGTGATTGGAGCTTACGATTCTAATGCTAGGAGTTTCGATTGTTTGGTCATTGTATTGAGCCTTCGTCCCTGCAACCAAATGATGGAAGTATTAAACAGGTTCGGGTTGAAACTCAATTTAGTACGTGTTGAACTGCATCGGCCCAAGTTGGACTCACCCAAGCCACTTTTTTCTCAAATAAATAAATAAAATAAAAAACTATAATTTATTAAAACAGTGATAGTAGTCCAATGGTCTCAGACATGCAGCGTTAAGTGGAGTTCACGGGATTAACTCATGTCCTCGTTTTCCTATAATCATGGTATGAGTATGATCGCATGACCCGTCAGGGGGGGGGGGGGGGGGGGGGGCGCCAGAGGGTCTGTCAACCTTTTTATTCAATATTACTACAATAAATGTGAGTAAAAGTAGACTGTTCTAAGCCGGACCCATTGCCTTTTACTTAGCTTTTATATTTGACAGTAGCCAATCAAAATCAACCCATTCAATTACTCATAGTATATTTGCCAAAATTGCAACCTTACTTGTTAGAAACAACTATTTGGATTCTAAGAAAAGATTAGAAAATAGACCTGATCCCATATATGGTATTTGGAGCCATGAGATTGGCGGTTACACTCCCTACACAACTGTCATCTTCTCCACGATGCCTTTTGTATTCTAAGCAATCATGAACTCAGATCTTCTGTTGTGACGCCTATGATAAGCCACACCAAGTTTCTGATTTTGTCTTCCTTGACCCTCCTATGAATTTCCGATCAACAAAAGTTAGAAAGCTATGCTACATTGTAGTACATATAGTCAAATAGTTATCAGGTATTCGGGTGTCTAGGCTCGCATTATATAATTGAGTACTATTTGTGTATTGCGTTTTCAAATTACAGTCTCACACATAATCAGGTTCTACTCACCTGACGCGTTGCTTGGCGCGCCTCTTTCTTCCTCCCCTTCTTCATTGAGTTCTTCGCGTTATAATATTCCCCTTCAATAGCTTCCTCGTCGCTTCCATCTTCAGTTTCTGCTTCAACAATCAAAAATGTTAGTGAGACATATTCCACTACCAGCACCGCATATGGAGTATGGCTAACTATCTGAAATTGAAATTACCTCTACACACCGTCGGTACAAAGAAAGTCAGAATGCATATGGAGTATGCCTAATTGCGAGATTCCAGCACACATGTATCCTAGATCAAACCCACATTTAACACTAACATAAGAGAGATCCAAATTTTTAACAACAGTACGAAAAACAAATATATACGTAAATTTGTCTAAAAAACTACAGCACATTAACTACAATTAACCTTTGTCTATCGGATAGGAAAAGGTTTAGGCTTCGACTTGACGCACCTTTTAAACGCTTAGCTCACTTTTCGTCAGATTTTTACAGGTAAACGGTGAGTCGTACGTAGCTCTTGTTTCGTCATCCGATCCACTTCTATATTGTATCGCCTACACTTGTTCTTCGAATCTGAAAACAAACACGACACCTCGACATTTGATTAACAAAAATTGACACCCCAAAATTACTTTTTCTATAAATAATTATGTTGCCTATAGCCAAAAAACATAAGCCTAAGACTAAATAAGTTGAGTACAAAGGCCAAATAATAAACAAACTGCAATTTCAGGATTTAGGTAGTAGTACGTCGCTAGTGTACTTGGTAACTGTAAGCCTATATCAGGTAAAACCTTTGGTAAGAGAAATGGCGGTAAAAGTACTGGCCACAGTTGTGAGTTAATGAATTTACCTCCATAAGTTTACCATGAGCTGACCGCCACTATTACATGCTTGTCTGAGTTGTCATAGTCTTCCATTACAAATTTCCGTGCTATTTCATTCCAAAGGGTAAACCTTGCGGTATTGGCACTGCAGGAGAAAGATTTCGTAAGTAGCAGTTCAACAAAAGTATTACATCACTTTGATACCAAACAGCCAAATAATGACCGTTAAGTTTAGACAGGAAAAGTAACATATTTGAATATCTAAAACCAAAAGTAAGTACTAAATGGAGTCATGCTAATAAGTGAGTATTTCTAATATGTGCATATAGGAAGTGACAAATACCTTCATTAGGCATGAAAAGTTGAGGCATAATAGGCTGGTTTTCACCTTGGGAGTCAACAAAAGGCGGCAAATCATCATGTTTTTGTGTGTGAATATAAATACGTTTAAAATTCATCACCAAACAATCCAAACACTAAACATACACATTTAGAATTCATCAAAAGTTTAAACCTCACTTAAAAATTATTAATTGGACGCGACTATTGTGATTCTATATTCTAGCAACATGCAAAAAATAATGATCAAGCTAAAAGTTACCACAAACCGAATTCTCTCAAGCCTTTCATCGAACACTTGGCGGGAGACAATGTAACATGAAGAAACCCACTTCCCAATTCACCTTGAAGCTCAGACACTTAATCCCAACTTCAAAACAACCATATTTACATGTATCTTTACTCTTTTGCAAATATCAGCCACAACCCGACTTCACCGCGAATATCAGCAACCTCCACCATTATTGATCCTTCCCGGGTTTTGATGATGATCTGAAGAAAGACTAAAAGAGATTTAGGGTCGATCTCATCATTACTGCAACTGTGTGTGTTTGGATACGAATGATGGAAGAGTCTTCTGGAAAATGGTGGAATATTCAATGGCTCGTTCTCTAACTAATAGTAACGTTTTATGATTATACACAAAACATTGCTCGTTCTCTAACTAATAGTAACGTTTTATGATTATACACAAAACATTGGACTGGATTAGAAGGCCCAAGAAAACAGGCTAACAACCTGGGCTAGAGTTTTTGGCGGGAAAATGGAATGGCGGGAAAACAGGGGACGCAATACGGCGCCGTTTTAATTGAGAATTATATAAATAGATAATTTGGTGGGATATTATACTTTTTGGAATCCCTTTGTTTGCTCAAAATAGAATGCTTTAGTTACTGCAAGTGCTTTATACAATTTTTATGACATTTTGTGTTTTACATTTTTTGTTAATTTTGGAATGTGATCAATGAATATATTATATTTTACAACGTAAGTGAGTTTATTTACATATAAACTAGTTGAAATTCTCATTCGGAATTTTATTTTATCGACACCAAAATTTAAAATTAGTTTTATTTGCATCGTAACATATCACTTTTGTTATATTTATATTAAACCCGACCCGGCCTGATTTGTTTAAAATTATGCAAAAAATGATAGTTTCAAATTATGCTCGATGCTCCCTTTAATCACAATTGCTGGCTCCGCCACTGAAGCTAACTAAATGAAATGGAGCCAACACTTTGTCGATATATTTTGTAGAGTAATTTGTATAGAATATCTAATCAGTCCTCACCGCAGATTGTGATTATCACCAAGAACTGAAGAGGCACAGCAAGCAAAACCGAGTTACCGACACATATGGAGTACATAATATAAACTCCACCAAATTATAAATTCCATTAACTAGGAGGATGCTCAAATTTTGTATTCGACTACACTGAATTGCGACTGAATCATACCCGTCCCATGCATTCTATACATAGTCAGTGACAACCAAGTTAATGTATGTTTTTCTCCAAATTTTTTATTTCTACTCTATTTTATGTAAGATAGAAAGTTCTTCCCTATTTTAAACTTTATCCTTGGCTTATAATAGAACGGTTTCCTTTGAACAATAAATTATACCATTTCGCGTGGTTCAGGGGCCACTTGAGTCAGCCGCCGGCCCGACAGCGTCTTGACCCCTATTTTGACAACCGGCAAATTAGGGAGCCATTTTGAAAACCCGCATTACGCTAAAGTTCGTTTATAAATTTTATTCGTAACGAACTTGTAAGACCTATTTTATGGTTAATTATATTTAATATCGTTATGGGATTTGAGATTTATTTAATGATTCGTTATGGAATTTTATTTGGAGATTTATTTTTGAATTCTCACTTGGTACTACGTTGACTCCGGCACTAGGATTACCTAACAGGAATTTTATGACTTGATTTTACGAGTCCGACTATATTTAATTATTTACGGGATATTTCACGATGATATTAAACGTTTGAAATGAGTTCGGGTTTCGGACCGTGTGTTTTACACTTACCCATTTTTTTACCCAGTTATTATTATTATTATTATTATTATTATTATTATTATTATTATTATTATTATTATTAAAAACATTTTTTTATATAAGAGTAATAAGCAAATCGTCCTTGTGGGTTTTTTGAGAAAAACAACACACACAACACCCTCACCTTCCTCACATCTCTCTCTCTTTCTTGGCTAACCCTAGCCGCCCCTCATCCGGCCACCACCACAGCCTCACCGCCGGTCACCACTCTACACCGCCACCACCAATCAACTCCCCATCAACTATTCTCTTAGATCTACCACTACACGCGCCCTATTACCCCTTATTTCATCTCGAATCACCACCAAAATCACCACCACTTTCTTGTTTTTGGAAGGTTATCACGGTTTGAGTCTTAAGGATCGAAGGTGAGACGAGTTTCACTCGTATTTTTGGTAAAAACGTGACCTAAGGTCACGACTTAAAGATTTTCGGTTGGGTTTATGTATAAAAACATGGAATACACTTGGGTTTTGGTTGAAAACATGTTTTCTATTAAGTTTGGTATCCGGGTTTGGTGTATCCTTGATGGTTCGATTGAGCCGTGAGTCTAAGACTCACGGCATGGTGTTAGATCCGAGCTTAGGGCTCGATTTTCTTGCTACTCTTGGTCTTGGGTTATGGTTTTCATGATTTGCTTGCGTTGGAATCTTGGTTTGACTCGATGGAGTCTCGGCTTGATGGCCATATATGTTGTTTGATGCCGCGACCTCTTGTGGTCGAATTGGCAGTTTGGGCGAGCTCCTTGGAGCCTTATTTTGTGACCCTTGATTTGTGATTCGAGTCCGTGTGACTCGTGGTTTGTGCCGTGACTCGAATGAGTCGAGTGACTCGGGTTTGGCTTGGTAAACCAACCCGAATATGGACCTTGGTTATATTTATTATTTCCTTGTTATATTGTTGTTAACTTGTTATCGTTTTTGGCATTGGTTGATGTTTCGACCGAATGCTTGTGGTGTCGAGATCATTTTTGGTCTCGACAATGGATTATGGTATTGAGAAGTTGTTGACGAAAAGTGGTATTGGGGACCGATTGTGAGACGGTCACTTAGATTGACGGAGATAGGTTAGTCGGGTGCCGTAGTCGGACCCTATTGTTGTAGCACGTGTATTGGGATTGATTTGGACGGAGATGTATTGATTATTATGACTTACTCACATTATTTTGGACTTGGACAATGAGCCGAGAGTCATGACTCGGACATGTGACCATTTCGTATGACTCGATAATTATTTACAATTTAAAACGCAAATAATAAAATTCGTAATAATATTATTGGTAATATAAACGTTTATATGAATATATAGACGTGAATAACGTATATATAATTGTATAAATGCGTATATTAATAATAACAAAAATCACGAATTGTATTATAAATAATACGACTAAGTATATTATGTTACGAGAGTAGCGTAATATTATTGGAAGTATTATTATAAATATATATATTATAAGACGAGAAATTCTCGACGTTAACTAAATATCAAATGAAATATTATTATTATTATTATTATATATATATATATATATATATATATATATATATATATATATATATATATATATATATAACGAGAAAAGCTATCGAGTTATGCGGAGTCGTGGTCACTTGAGTCCAGGTGAGTTATTGTTTATGACTTTTGTGTTGTCACAGATATATGACGATTAATATAAACATTTTCTATAACTAAATAACTTACTTAACCGACAGGTTAACCCGAGTTATTTGACTATACGAAATGAGTATATTAATGGGCATCGTATCCTACGACGCCCATAGGTTGTGGTATATGTAAAGGATAATAAATTGCTAAATATATATATCGGAAAATCTGGCCAATTTGACGATGTATATAAGGAGTTTATTAAACTACGATATATACCATATAGTATTTGTGTGCTATGTGCTTTAGGATTGGGTGTAATCTTGGAACGGTATGTTACGTAAATAAATATGGGGAGTATCAAATTGACGGATTTGATAAACTTCGACGATTTATTTAAATGATATATTGGGCTAATATTAGATCTATAGTTTATTTTATTATTCTTTTGTGTGACCTTTTTGGTTTATTTGTGTCGACCCACCACCCGTATGGATACCAAACGTAATTACGCCAAACTAATACGAAATGGATTTTCGGAAAATAAAACGGAATACGTCCGGGTTTGGGAATGTTCGATTTTGAGGAAATGATTTCTGAGCAAGTTGATATTGTTAGGTCATGCCGAGTCCATAGTTGCCGTCTTGTGAGTTATTATACATCTTACTTCTACCGATTTCTTCTTGCTGATTTCTGGACTTGAGGTGAGTCATAGCCCCACTTTTACTCTTGAACTATGTTTTCAATACTTGGGGTGAGAAACGTGCAAATTATTTTATGTGGACTATTATCGCTTCTATATTCTTTCTAAATCTTGCTATGCGTATTGACTAGGATGCATTGTCAGCTTTAGTCACATATATTTTGTGTGTACTATTTAAGGTTGGCTTATTTGGAATTGTCAGCTTTAGTCACATATATTTTGTGTGTACTATTCAGAGTTGGCTTATTTGGAATTGTCAGCTTTAGTCACATGGTTTGTGTGTACTATTCAAGGTTGGCTTATTTAGATATTGTAGTGTGCACCTATAGGTTATTAATACTTCGGAGGTTATCCGAGTATTTATGGTATTGCGGGGGTTACCCGAATATCTATGTTAGAACGGAGGGTATCCGTGTGTTATGTTGGAGCGGAGGGTATCCGCAGGCTTTTAGTAAATCCTTAGTCTAGCTAGCAAGCGTTTTGCGTATATGTCTACTATATTGATGATGAATTTAAACCAATGATCTCACCAGCTAAAGCTGACTTTTAGCACGTTTTCTCAGGTAATTAAGTGATGATTTGGATGCATGGATTGGAAGGCTCGGCTAAGGCACCCGGCTTATGGATCTATTTTTCTAAACTATGATACTAATTTGTGGACCTACTTTTATTTATTTTGGGCCTGACTCTGAATGATGCTGGGATAAATGTAAACTTTGAAACCCCGTTTTGGTTGCGTTTTTACTATGTTTACTTTATCTCGTTCTATTATGTCTTGTGTTGGATACCAATCCCCGTAGCACCCCGAAAGCTTGTTGAGTCTTCCGCTGTACCAAATTTTGGGGGTGTTACAGATTGGTATCAGAGCCAAGGTTATAGAGAACTAGGTAAATAAACACCTAAACTATAACAAAATTTTTATAGAAAATGATCCTTGACCATTGCCCGCCAGCCCGCCAAGCCGAAGCATCTTCTTTTATTTTGAGGTATTATGAGATATTTGAGATGACTTGAGATTATGGGATATATTGATTTAGTGATATGATGGCATTTCGAGGAATTATATGGTCTAATTGTTTTATAAATGTTTTAGTAATGCGGTATTTGAAATTCTTTATTAAGATTATATGATTGAAATTTTTATGATGAGGATTTTTGGTATGGTATTTTGAGTTGCAATTTAGTTGTCTTGAAACACTTACACCTACCCTACGCCGTTGTCACAGACTATGGCCTCCCATATGCCCAATATTGTCGAGGATATTCTTACTGCACCGGTATTACCAGCATAGTTCACTATGGCACCTGATGATCCTTACCAGGTTGCCATGCTTACAGCTACTGTGTCGCCGACAGCTTTTACTTCAGCACAGCCTGCTGCATCTACGTAGGGACCCTCATCTTCTCTAGGGCTCCCTGGTACATCGAGGCAGCTTACTCTTCATCAGGCTTTGGCTCGTGTGGCTCCACGCTTTGCCCACCGAGCTACGGCACGTATGTCGGTACGCCCTACTCCATCACCTTTACAGATTGATGCTCACTCTCTTCTGTCAGAGGCGCCACCCACATCATTGCATCGTCGTCCTAGATCACCTACCACATCTCCACATGGTTCACCTGTTAGGAGACGACGATTGATGATGTACTCTTCCGATGAGGAGGAGGAGGAGTACGAGGGTGAGGATGAGGCTGATGACCCTCAGGAGGCTGAGCAGGGTGATGATGATGACCCTGAGGAGGAGGATGACCCTCAGGAGGAGGAGATGCCTGATGATGACGATGTGTTAGTGCCACCAGCTCAGGCTGAGGAACCTGATTCACCTATACATCCGATTGAACCTGTTTCACCTGACCATCCGTTTCTGTTTGATTCACCACCTGGTAGTCCAGTGGCGTCGGATGCGTCATCTGAGGTTTCTGCTGAGCAGGCAGAGTTAGGTGAGAGTGGCAGGTTGTGGGCTCAGATTACTACACAGGGCGAGAGGATCTCGCGATTATCTGATCGACTTGAGTGAGTTATTGGAGAGTTTATAGCGGATTTGAGAGTTGATATGACTATGGTTGTGGGTAGGACGACTGAGATGAGGAGAGTTTTGATGGAGGTTCATGAGCATATTGATCGTTTACAGCGAGGTTTTATTACAGCTCGAGAGGCCGACTGCAAGTTATGGCAGCGGAACGCCGAGCTGGAGAAGGAGGTGGCTGACCTCAGGAGAGACAGCGACACCCATAGTGTGGAGCTAGGATCATTATGGAGAGATCTTGATGGCTTGAGGCAGGAGTTGAGGAGCCTCCGCCAGCAGCGTAGCTAGATGTTTGGGTTATGTTGTCTGGTTGCTTTCTACACCGAGGAGTGTTCGGTTAGAAAAGCTAGTTATCATGTTTTGATGTATTTTTGTTCAGTATTCATCTTTTTTGGAACGATTAGCATGTTTTGTGTTTCCCAGTAGTTGGAACGATGTTGGATCTCTATTGTATGGTTGATGGTTATTAGTATCTGGTATTATGTGGTTTTTGGGTATTATGGAAATTGAGTCCCTGTTCGCTTTATTGATGTTTTATGGTGTATTGTTGATATTCTTTCCATGACTTGGTTTCGTTGAATTACTTTTGTTGAGCATATTAATAAGTTCTCCATTGGAGACTCATGAACTTGTATGATGTTTCAGATCAATGGCCCCACGACGAAACCCTGTTAGAGCTACCAGAACTGGTCCTGCAGTGACTACCCCTGGTCGCCGAGGATGCCGTCCTACTCGAAATGTTGAAACCCCTACTCCTGACAACCTGGACACCACTAACCGCAACAACAGGAATCAAAATGTTGATGTTCAGGGAGACAATGATCATGTTCCACTTAATGCACCTATTGTGGATCAAGCAATGATCAATCAACTTGTGGAACAACGAGTTGCTGAGCTACTAGCTGAGTCAAATCATTCCAACAATTCTGCTGGAACATTTCCACCTGTTCGTGCTAATGGATGTAACTACAAGGAGTTTAAAATTTGTGGACCTATTGTGTTTGGTGGAACTGAAGGAGTGGTTTTCTTGGTCAGGTGGATTGAGAAGACTGAGTCAGTGTTTAATGTCAGTGGTTGTGCGGAGAATGCGAAGGTAAAGTTTGCTTCTTTTACTTTCAAAGATGAAGCTTTAACTTGGTGGAACAATTACCGAAATTCGGTTGGGAGTGATGTGGCGTATGCTATGACCTGGGAGCAATTCAAGTCTCTGCTGATCCAGACTTATTGCCCAAGGAATGAGGTTAAGAAGCTAGAGATTGAGTTTTGGAATCACAAAGTGAAGGGTACTGATATGGCGACTTACAATCGTCGTTACCAGGAGTTGACCTTACTTTGCCTAGATATGGTAAAAACTGAGACTCAAAAGATTGAGCGGTATACCGATGGGTTGCCTGTGGCTACAAGGAATGATGTGATTTCTGCTAGACCTGTAAACATCCATGAGGCAATCAAAATTGCTCAACAACTAATGGATTCATTGGAATTGGAAGGAGCTGATAAGGACAAGAATGAAAAGAGAAAGAGAGACCATCACTCTAAGGGTAATGATCACCGAAACAAGCGACAAGCTAATGCTTATGCTATTGGGAATGGAGATAAGAAGAACCAGAATGGTGATGCACCCAAGTGTGGTCGTTGCCACCAGAATCATTCTGGATGGTGTAGTGTAAGATGCCAGAACTTCTCAAAGAAAGGACACACATCTAAAGATTGTAGAGCTCGACCTCTTGCTATGGTTCAAGCTGCTCCTGAAATGAGAAATAAGGCAGACGTTACTTGTTATGGGTGTGGAAAGAAGGGACATTATAGGAACGAGTGTAGAGAATCGTGGAACCGAGGAAATCAAGGATCGAGTGGTAATGGGTACAATCATGGAAATCGTGGAGCTGGAGGAAACCGTGGATGACAAGATAACGGGGACCAACATGTGGAAGCTGGAGCTGCTCAGGGAAGAGTGTATGCACTCGGGAACGAGAGAGGAGAAGATCCGAACGTCGTTACTGGTACGTTCCTTCTCAATAATCGTTATGCTTCCATACTATTTGATACTGGTGCCGATAGAAGTTTTGTGTCCACTACGTTTGCACCCTTATTAGAGAAACCCCCGATGGCCTTAGTAGTTGGGTATGATATAGAGTTAGCAAACGGAAACATAGAAAGAATTAATACCATCATTCGCGGTTGCACGTTAAATTTCTTGAACCACCCTTTCAACATAGATCTTCTACCCGTCACGTTAGGAAGTTTCGATGTCATCATTGGTATGGATTGGTTGTCGAAGTATCGTGCTCATATACTTTGCGACGAGAAGATCATGCGTGTACCTTACGGAAAGGAAATACTAAATATACTAGGAGATCGAAAAGGTTCGAGGGGCCCATCCCGGTTAGCAGTTATTTCTTGCACTAAGTTACCAAAGCTAATGGAGAAAGGATGTTACCTTTTCTTAGCTCAAATTTCTGAGAAAGGAGGGACGGAGAAGAAGGAAATGTGCATTGGAGATGTGCCTATAGTTCGTGATTTTCCTGATGTATTTCCCGATGATTTGCCGGGAATCCCGCCTACTAGACAAGTGGAGTTTCAGATCGAGTTGATACCTGGTGTTGCACCTGTAGCACGAGCGCCTTATCGTCTTGCACCCACCGAACTAGAAGAGTTGTCAAAACAGTTAGCGGGGTTAGCCGAAAAAGGATTCATAAGACCAAGTTCTTCACCTTGGGGAGCCCCAGTCTTATTCGTGAAGAAGAAAGATGGATAGTTTCGTATGTGCATTGACTACCGAGAGCTGAACAAGTTAACGGTGAAGAATAGATACCCGTTACCGAGGATCAACGACTTGTTCGATCAACTTCAAGGATCGAGTGTGTATTCAAAGATCGATTTGAGATCGGGATATCATCAACTTCGAGTTCGCGAGGAAGATATGTTGACATAAATAATGTGTGAAAACGTTATTTTTATCTTTCGATATCTCTATATTTTGACGATCACAAAATGTAAAATCGTCAATCGAATAATTACTACGTAAACAAGTATTAAGCTAGTTTATATCACTATATCCAACTTAATCACTTAAGGTATGGATAAACAAGTGCTTAATACATCTCATGATCAAAGGGGTATTTAATTAACTAACACAAAGTTTATTTAATTATATAAACATATTATATATTTTTGAAAAACACTTTTGGTAATAAAGAAAAATGTTTTATTCATACTAAATATATGAATTCAAATTTTTAACCAAAATCAGTTAGTTTTTCACCAAATAAACTTTCCCCACTAAAAGACAAAGATTCTGACCGTTTCAGCTGGGCGGCCCCCTTAATTATAAGGGGCGGTCCCCTTAAAATTAAGGGGACCGGCCTTGATTTAAGGGGACCGGCCACGCTCCTCTGTCAGAATCTTTTGCCTATAAATACCAAATTAAACCTGGATTTTTTCCTCACCTTTTGCACAAAATTTTCAGATCTATAACTCTCTAAACATCCTCTAAAACCCTTTGATCATTTGTATATTAATCCTTATTTCAAGTGATTCAATCCCTCATCATCCATTCTCATCCAAAGTGCAAAAGAAGAACACTCTTTCTACAACCAAGTTCAAGAAGTGTTGAAGAGTAGTTGTGCATAGTGTATATATATATTCACTTGTGAATATTATGTTGTGCTTGTGATTAATTGTTTAGAAGATATTGAAGTTGTGTAGAAAATAGAAGTTGATAAGTAGTGAAGTAGGTTAGTTGTGAAGATAGGTGTGAAGTAGAAGATTGGTGTGTAGAAGATAGGTGTGAAGAAGATTGGTGTGTAGAATATTGGTGTGAAGAAGTTGTGTAGAAGTAGTGATCAAGTTGTGAAGTTATTGTGGTGTGTAAATTGGTGTGTAAGGTTTTCTCCGCCAAAAGGGAGTTTGTTGACATAGTAAAGAAAACTCTCGAGTAGGTGACTCGGGGAGTGGAGTAGGAACAAGGAAGGTGTCCTTGTAGCCGAACCACTATAAATCCTTGTGTTGTGGTTTGATCTTTCCAACTCTTCTTATTACTCATTTACTTACCTTTACTATATTATCTTTGTTAGTTAGGTATTGTACAATTGTTCATATACTGCAAGTATTGAGTTCAAATAAACAAGAATCGAATATTTTTTTAAACAAACTTGTGTCTTTAAATTTTAAAAGACGTAAAACTATTCAACCCCCCTTCTAGTTTTCCACAAGATATTCCGAAAACGGCTTTCAGAACCCGTTACGGGCATTACGAGTTTCAGGTGATGCCGTTTGTGTTGACTAACGCACCGGAGATATTCATGGATCTCATGAATCGGGTGTGTAAGCCTTATTTAGATAAGTTCGTGATCGTATTCATCGACGATATTCTAATTTACTCAAAGAGTGAGAAGGAGCATGAGGAGCATCTAAGACTTATTTTAGAATTGCTCAGGAAGGAGAAACTGTATGCCAAGTTCTCCAAGTGTGAATTTTGGATTCCGACGGTACAATTTTTGGGTCATGTGATTGATAGACAAGGAGTCCATGTGGATCATGCTAAGATTGAAGCAATAAAAGATTGGGCTGCACCTACGACCCCGACAGAAGTTTGTCAATTTTTAGGTTTAGCCGGTTATTACCAAAGATTCATCGAGGGATTTTCGAAGATAGCTAAATCGTTGACCAAATTGACTCAAAAGAGTGTTAAGTATGAATGGGGAGATAAAGAAGAGGAAGCATTTCAATTACTTAAAGAGATGTTGTGTAGTGCTCCTATCTTGGCGTTACCTGGAGGTAACGAGGATTTTGTCGTCTATTGTGACGCTTCACATAAAGGTTTGGGAGCCGTGTTAATGCAACGAGAGAAAGTGATAGCTTATGCTTCCCGACAGCTCAAAAAGCATGAGAAAAACTACACCACTCATGATTTGGAGTTAGGTGCTGTGGTTTATGCCTTGAGGATATGGAGACATTACTTGTATGGAACAAAGTGTGTTGTGTTTACTGACCACAAAAGTCTACAACACATCTTGAATCAAAAAGAGCTCAATATGAGACAACGACGTTGGATTGAGTTGCTAAGCGATTATGATTGCGAAATTCGCTACCATCCTGGTAAAGCAAACGTTGTTGCTGATGCTCTTAGCCGAAAGGAAAGAATATCACCGTTACGAGTTAGGTCACTGGGAATGACTATCGTATCGCCGTTACCGTCTCAAATACTTGAAGCTCAAACGGGAGCATTGAAAGCAGAAAACTGACCTGCTGAGAACATATTTGGGATGGCTGAGAATGAGAAAGGATTTGTTAAGCGTTCCGATGGATTACTATGTTTTGGGGATCGGATTTGGGTACCTTTATATGGAGGAATTCGAGAGTTGATTATGCATGAGTCGCATAAGTCAAGGTACTCTATTCATCCTGGATCTGACAAGATGTACCAGGATTTGAGAAAGTTATATTGGTGGCCAAACATGAAGGCAGATATAGCATTGTATGTTAGTAAGTGCTTGACATGTTCTAAGGTTAAAGCCGAACATCAAAGACCGTCAGGATTATTGACGCAACCAGAACTCCCAGTTTGGAAATGGGAGCGGATTACGATGGACTTTATTACCAAATTACCGAGGACAGCTAGCGGTTGTGTCGCTATCTGGGTAATTGTGGATCGTTTGACTAAGTCTGCTCATTTCCTGGCGATTAGTGAAGATGATAGTGTGGATAAACTTGCGAGGTTGTATGTGAAGGAAATTATTTCTCGTCATAGAGTTCCGATATCAATTATTTCTGATCGCGATAGCCGCTTTACGTCAGCTTTGTGGCGATCACTTCAAACGGCTTTGGGGACGAGACTTGATATGAGTACTGCATATCATCCCCAAACCGATGGTCAAAGTGAGAGGACCATTCAGACTTTAGAGGATATGCTTCGTGCATGTATTATAGACTTTGGTAAAGGCTGGGAGAAGTATCTACCCCTTGCGGAATTCTCCTATAATAATAGCTACCACACAAGTCGTAAAGCTGCACCATTTGAAGCTTTGTATGGCCGAAAATGTCGTTCGCCTATTGGTTGGGCGGAAGTTGGAGATAGCCAACTCACAGGCCCTGAACTTATCTTGGAGACTACTGAAAAAGTGACTCAGATTCGTGATCGATTGCAAGCAGCCAGAGATAGGCAGAAAAGTTACGCCGATCAGAGACGTAAACCCTTAGAGTTCCAGGTTGGAGATAAAGTGATGCTGAAAGTCTCGCCTTGGAAGGGTGTAATACGTTTCGGGAAACGTGGAAAACTCAACCCACGCTACATTGGACCATTTCTTATTTTAGAAAGAATTGGGCCCGTGGCTTATAGGTTGGAATTACCACATGAACTGAGTAAAGTTCACGATGTGTTTCACGTTAGTAATTTGAAGAAATGTCTTTCTGATGAGATGCATGTTATTCCAATAAAGGATATCCGTATTGATGAGAAATTAAATTTTGTGGAAGAGCCGATTGAGATTTTAGATCGTGAGGTTAAACGACTCAAGCGAAGTCGCATTCCGCTCATCAAGGTTCGTTGGAATTCCCGACACGGACCAGAATTTACGTGGGAACGTGAGGACGAGTTCCGGAAAAGATATCCGAAGCTTTTCACTCCGTAGATGAATTGTTCCGAGAGAAACCCGGGACGGATTTCTTCTGAGACTGGGAGGATGTGACAACCGGCAAATTAGGGAGCCATTTTGAAAACCGCATTACGTTAAAGTTCGTTTATAAATTTTATTTGGAATTTTATTCGTAACGAACTTGTAAGACCTATTTTATGGTTAATTATATTTAATATCGTTATGGGATTTGAGATTTATTTAACGATTCGTTATGGAATTTTATTTGGAGATTTATTTTTGAATTCTCACTTGGTACTACGTTGACTCCGGCACTAGGATTACCTAACAGGAATTTTATGACTTGATTTTACGAGTCCGACTATATTTAATTATTTACGAGATATTTCACGATGATATTAAACGTTTGAAATGAGTTCGGGTTTCGGACCGTCTGTTTTACACTTACCCATTTTTTTACCCACTCATAATTATTAGTAATATTATTATTATTACTATTATTATTATTGTTATTATTATTATTATTATTATTATTAAAAACATTTTTTTTATATAAGAGTAATAAGCAAATCGTCCTTGTGGGTTTTTTGAGAAAAACAACACACACAACACCCTCACCTTCCTCACATCTCTCTCTCTTTCTTGGCTGACCCTAGCCGCCCCTCATCCGGCCACCACCACAGCCTCACCGCCGGTCACCACTCTACACCGCCACCACCAATCAACTCCCCATCACCTATTCTCTTAGATCTACCACTACACGCGCCCTATTACCCCTTATTTCATCTCGAATCACCACCAAAATCACCAACACTTTCTTGTTTTTGGAAGGTTATCACGGTTTGAGTCTTAAGGATCGAAGGTGAGACGATTTTCACTCGTATTTTTGGTAAAAACGTGACCTAAGGTCACGACTTAAAGATTTTCGGTTGGGTTTATGTATAAAAACATGGAATACACTTGGGTTTTGGTTGAAAACATGTTTTCTATTAAGTTTGGTATCCGGGTTTGGTGTATCCTTGATGGTTCGATTGAGCCGTGAGTCTAAGACTCACGGCATGGAGTTAGATCCGAGCTTAGGGCTCGATTTTCTTGCTACTCTTGGTCTTGGGTTATGGTTTTCATGATTTGCTTGTGTTGGAATCTTGGTTTGACTCGATGGAGTCTCGGCTTGATGGCCGTATATGGTGTTTGATGCCGCGACCTCTTGTGGTCGAATTGGCAGTTTGGGCGAGCTCCTTGGAGCCTTATTTTGTGACCCTTGATTTGTGATTCGAGTCCGTGTGACTCGTGGTTTGTGCCGTGACTCGAATGAGTCGAGTGGCTCGGGTTTGGCTTGGTAAACCAACCCGAATATGGACCTTGGTTATATTTATTATTTCCTTGTTATATTGTTGTTAACTTGTTATCGATTTTGGCATTGGTTGATGTTTCGACCGAATGCTTGTGGTGTCGAGATCATTTTTGGTCTCGACAATGAATTATGGTATTGAGAAGTTGTTGATGAAAAGTGGTATTGGGGACCGATTGTGAGACGGTCACTTAGATTGACGGAGATAGGTTAGTCGGGTGCCGTAGTCGGACCCTATTGTTTTAGCACGTGTATTGGGATTGATTTGTACGGAGATGTATTGATTATTATGACTTACTCACATTATTTTGGACTTGGACAATGAGCCGAGAGTCATGACTCGGACATGTGACCATTTCGTATGACACGATAATTATTTACAATTTAAAACGCAAATAATAAAACTCGTAATAATATTATTGGTAATATAAACGTTTATATGAATATATGGACGTGAATAACGTATATATAATTGTATCAATGCTTATATTAATAATAACAAAAATCACGAATTGTATTATAAATAATACGACTAAGTATATTATGCTACGAGAGTAGCGTAATATTATTGGAAGTATTATTATAAATATATATATTATAAGACGAGAAATTCTTGACGTTAACTAAATATCAAATGAAATATTATATATATATATATATATATATATATATATATATATATATATATATATATATATATATATATATATATATATATATATATATATATATATATATATATAACGAGAAAAGCTATCGAGTTATGCGGAGTCGTGGTCACTTGAGTCTTGGTGAGTTATTGTTTGTGACTTTTGTGTTGTCACAGATATATGACGATTAATATAAACATTTTCTATAACTAAATAACTTACTTAACCGACAGGTTAACCCGAGTTATTTGACTATACGAAATGAGTATATTAATGGGCATCGTATCCTACGACGCCCATAGGTTGTGGTATATGTAAAGGATAATAAATTGCTAAATATATATATCGGGAAATCTGGCCAATTTGACGATGTATATAAGGAGTTTATTAAACTACGATATATACCATATAGTATTTGTGTGCTATGTGCTTTAGGATTGGGTGTAATCTTGGAACGGTATGTTACGTAAATAAATATGGGGAGTATCAAATCGACAGAGTTGATAAACTTTGACGATTTATTTAAATGATATATTGGGCTAATATTAGATCTATAGTTTATTTTATTATTCTTTTGTGTGACCTTTTTGGTTTATTTGTGTCGACCCACCACCCGTATGGATACCAAACGCAATTACGCCAAACTAATACGAAATGGATTTTCGGAAAATAAAACGGAATACGTCCGGGTTTGGGAATATTCGATTTTGAGGAAATGATTTCTGAGCAAGTTGATATTGTTAGGTCGTGCCGAGTCCGTAGTTGCCGTCTTGTGAGTTATTATACATCTTACTTCTACTGATTTCTTCTTGCTGATTTTTGGACTTGAGGTGAGTCATAGCCCCACTTTTACTCTTGAACTATGTTTTCAATACTTGGGGTGAGAATCGTGCAAATTATTTTATGTGGACTATTATCGCTTCTATATTCTTTCTAAATCTTGCTATGCGTATTGACTAGGATGCATTGTCAGCTTTAGTCACATATATTTTGTGTGTACTATTCAAGGTTGGTTTATTTGGAATTTTCAGCTTTAGTCACATATATTTTGTGTGTACTATTCAAGGTTGGCTTATTTGGAATTGTCAGCTTTAGTCACATGGTTTGTGTATACTATTCAAGGTTGGCTTATTTAGATGCTGTAGTGTGCACCTATAGGTTATTAATACTTCGGAGGTTATCCGAGTATTTATGGTATTGCGGGGGTTACCCGAATATCTATGTTAGAACGGAGGGTATCCGTGTGTTATGTTTTAGCGGTGGGTATCCGCAGGCTTTTAGCAAATCCTTAGTCTGGCTAGTAAGCGTTTCGCGTATATGTCCACTATATTGATGATGAATTTAAACCTATGATCTCACCAGCGAAAGCTGACTTTTAGCACGTTTTCTCAGGTAATTAAGTGATGATTTGGATGCATGGATTGGAAGGCTCGGCTAAGGCACCCGGCTTATGGATCTATTTTTCTAAACTATGATACTAATTTGTGGACCTACTTTTATTTATTTTGGGCCTGACTCTGAATGATGTTGGGATAAATGTAAACTTTGAAACCCCGTTTTGGTTGCGTTTTTACTATGTTTACTTTATCTCGTTCTATTATGTCTTGTGTTGGATACCAATCCCCGTAGCACCCCGAAAGCTTGTTGAGTCTTCCGCTGTACCAAATTTTGGGGTGTTACACCTATCCAATTTTTGGGCCAATTCCCCCTTCGTACTACCAAAAAAATGAGATTCTTGCCGAATCCGAGTTTGCTGCTCCAACCATTACCAAACTAATACCTATTCCGTTTAGTACTTCAGATGCTTCTGTTGCGTGTAATGTAAATCCAGTAGCGGATCAATTCCAACGAGCCTTTCAAACTAGTACTTATGATTCAACTAATAAGGGACTCAGTGAGAAATCTAACACGAGCAAGTTAATACAACCACCAACTAATATTTTTATTATTTGGTAACTGATTTTGACAATCTTGGAATATCCACGTAAAACCAATTACTGGCAAGGGATGGAATTCAAGATGTCTACACAAGCTTTTACATACATAAGAAAGCATATACATAATACACTAGAGATCAAGCTAGCTAGAACTTTTAAAAAAAGAAACCTTTACGAGCAGGCTTCCTTTTAGGATAATCCACATACAAAGTCCCACCGTACATTTTGGCAGCATCGTTGCTGTTTATAACCCTCTCGGTCCTCATGGTAGCGACTGGGGCACCATGATACACTGGTTGCTGAACCACATAAGCTTGTTGGGGTTGGTAACGATAATAGTTAGAGCTACGAACATGTGGGAAATAAGTATCTATGTCATCAAATGCTTCTTTCCCAAGATAAGCAAGGTCTGTTGTGTTGCTGGAATGATGTGCCATTTTTTAGGTGAAGCTATGTAATATGAAATTATGAAGGCAGAGACAGGACGTAGTAGTTAGCTAAGTTGTTGTGTTTGCTTTGGGGTGTATGCAACAGCCCACATACCTTTATATAGAATGCTTGTTGCAAGTTTTAGAAAAATAATGGTATTATTGGGATGTTTGATATCGTTTTTTGACGGAACTTTGTTCTTTTGTTTGGTTAGGAATAATATTTTTTTTACTTATTCCTTGTGGATAACAACAGATGCAATAATAATAATCTTTGGTATAAGTTGTAAACCATAACTGCTAGCTAATTGATAAAGTCTATTTTGAGCTCTTACTTCTTTCATTATTAATTTCCTGCCCTTGAGGTCTCAAATTGAAGTTTGTAAATGCTGAAGTATTACAGGAGTTCGTTAGTCCCTAAATACGGTTTTGTTCATCTGTCGTGGATACATGAAGGAGCCGATAAGTAGAAAAATAAGGTTAATTATTCGTACTTGGGTGCATTTTCTGGCAGATATAGAGTATAAGAGCTGCAAGATTCTTCAGATAAACTAAACAAATGCAACTTTTTGGCCATTTGTAATGCTGCTGGAGGATCAGGCTAAAAATCAGTGCAGCCATGTAGATGTAAACTCTAAAGTTTTGATGTGATTATTCCTGTCTTGCACTGTCTACAAATATTGCAGTAGTTCAGTACGTATTGAAAATCAAAGAGAAGTACCTAATTTTTAGCATTGTAGTATATGTGAACAATATCATTAGCAAATTTTGTGTATAATCATTTACTATGTACTTATATGCTTGTTATGGAAGTTCCGAAGTTGCAACTTAACCCCACTGTGGAACAAAATAAAAGTCATATCCCTTATGAAAATTATTAAAAGTATGTTTTTTCAATGCCCTTCTTAATTTATCCATTTATGCTGGTACTTACGCTAAAGCGGTAGAAATACTGTAATAAATATACCACTATAGATAAGATTTCTGTACACATTCCTAAAGAATGTAATTCTCTACCCAAGTAATACGTGGAACACGAAAGGAACCTTCAATGCTTGCATGCTCGAACAATACTCATCATCAAACACAAAAACATGCAGGTCAAAAGATGCTTATACTTGAGAAGATAGAGCATCTTCACTTTATTTCAATAATTGAGATTCCCCACAATTCAACATCTTATTGATCTTGAAGTTAATAATATCTGTTGAACCTCACTATGATAGATACATAATACTGATACTCAATTATCAGCTGATGGTTTAAACCAAACAACATATACAAATCCAATGCATTTGAAATGGAGAGAATAAGACAGCTACTAACAGAACAAACTATCAATTAAGACAACAATTAAAGTGATTGTCACATGAAAACTCCCATTGCCACTGATCTCCCCATCGTTAAATTCTAAAAGTGCTATATGCTATTACTAAAACTTTTTTTTTGAACAGCATAGTATATATTAATCAACAAGCCCTTCTAGAGGAGATAAACTTACAAAGCAACAATACAAGCAATTTTTGGATCATAAATCCAATTAATCCATGTCGGATTAGTTTTCCTATTCCTACTGGACATCCAAGAATGAGATAAAATTTTGATGTCCTCAACCAACGCGTCCTTTCGAGGGGGTTTCGGGTCGAAGCAAATTTTATTTCTGTAGTTCCAGATGGTCCACGCTGTTGTTTGAATAACGGTATCGAAGATGCTATTACTTAGACTAACAAGAAAAAATGCGGTTCCCTAGGACCACTCGGTAAGGTAACGCGGCCTCTTAACGCACCACCTTAACGTGGTGCGTTACCTTACCGGCCCCCAAAGGCAAATGGTGCGTTAACATGCTCGGGCAAGCACTTAACGTGCGTTAAGGGAAGCTGCAAACGATTTAAAAAAAAAAAAAAAGAAAAAAAAAAAAGAAACGTTTTTTGGCCTCAACGGCTAGTTATTTTTTTTTTTTTTAAACTTTCATTTCCACCCCCTATAATATATTACCGTTTGTAAACGGTTAGAAGTGTAAAAAAAAAAAAAAAAACTTTTTTCAAACCCATTTTATTACAACTATAAATACCCCTTCACCCTCACAATATTTTTTCACAGTTTCACAACTATTTTCATCTACAATACTCTTATATTAGCAAAAAAAAAAAAAAAAAAAAAAAAAAAAAAAAAAAAAAAATGTCGAGTGGCAACAACAACTCGTTTACGACCCTTCTCGGTGGTGGGTGGAATCACCCATACGCGGGTTCTTCCTCAAATCCAAACGAGGGTTCGGCACCACCGATGTGGGGTAACCCACAAGATTCCAAATATTGGACTGAAAGTCAACAAAGCGACTTAATTTACAATTTCCAAAATCTTCAATTCTCCCAAGCCTCACAACATTCTCAAACGGAAACAAATGAAGTTCCGAAAACACCGACCTCTCCTCAAAAACGGAAACATGTGATGTAGTGTTTTATTGATTTCGTATTGTTTTTTAGTATCGTTATTTATTTATTATTTTTTTTTTTAATTTCATAATGTAATGTAATGTTGTGTTTTAATTAATGTTATGTTTTAAATAAATGAAGTGTTTGTTAAAAATTGGGGTTGAAATTGAAAATATTTGGGGTGGAGGTGAGTTAAGGTGAGTTATAGGTGAGTTATGTTACCGGGATGGAAAGTCAAGAGTTAAGGTTAAAAGGGAAAAACTGATGTGACGCTGACGTAGCAGTGCGTTAAGATTTAACTTGTGGTTACCTTACCACATGCTCTAAGGCTCCCACAACCGTCACCTTCATCACTCCATGTGCACCAAAGTTTGTTCTTGTCAAGTTGTTGTCTCTTTCTGCTAAAAAGGAAAATATCAATGCTATTCAAAATAAAAAGTTTGCATCTTGGTTCAAGAAGAAAATTTTGGTCCCTAAGTGAGTCGATATATGAAATTGCAATAAATAAACTTGAATAACTAAATCGTCTAACTATTAAAATGTTACATGTTTACAAGTATTTATACCACACGAATGGTTATAAGTGAACCATCGTGTCTCTTCACAAAGGGGTATGTTTGTTCGAATGGTTATAACCCAAACGACATGTCCCTTCACATTGTTTCCAGAAATAACTAACTAACTAACTCTAACTAATAACTAACTTAACTAACTTTCGGTCATTAAGTTTCTAACAAGCAACTTTGGTCTTTCGTGTTTCCATGAGAAGTAAAATCGAGATTATATTGGCTCACATTCTCCTCCTTAATCTTGATCGTTGCTTCTTCCTAAGTCTTGAACTTCGAGCATTTGTCGCATAGTCACGAACTTTAGACTTGGTAAGGCTTTTGTTAAGATATCTGCTCGTTTTAGTTCTCCATTAACGTGTTCCACGTTGATATGACCATTCTCTACACATTCACGAATGAAATGATAGCGAATGTCGATGTGCTTGCTCCTTCCATGAAATACTGGGTTCTTCACGAGTGCTATAGCATATATGTTGTCAACTCTAAGCGTTATCCTCTTTTCTTGCCATCCAGTTAATTCACTGAGTAGTCGTTTTAACCATAAGGCTTGACATGCTGCTGCAGTAGCCACCATAAATTCTGATTCACATGATGATAGTGCCACTGTAGGTTGTTTCCGAGTACACCAAGTAATAGGTGACTCTCCAAAGTAAAATACGATTCCAGTAGTTCCTTTTCCTTGATCTGAGTTGATTCTATACCTACTATCGTTATAACCTGTAATCTTGCAACCGCCTTCTTTCTTGTATATAATGCCATGCTCCTTTGATGTATCAGATTACTTGTTTCACTGCCTTCAGGTGATGATCCTTCGGGTCTTGCATAAATCTGCTGAGTAGTCCGACTGAGTAACTAAGATCTGGTCTTGTATGTAATAAGTATCTTAGACATCCAATTAAGCTACGGTAGTAAGTTGTGTCAACTGAGTTTCCATCTTCCTCCTTGACCAACTTAGTGCCAGGATCCATTGGTATCTTCGTATCATTACTGTCTGTCATACTTGTTTCTTTCAAGATCTTGTTAATATATCCTGTTTGCTTTATCGTAATCTCTCCTCCTGTCTGTGTAACTTTAATCCCAAGGTAATATGCTAGCAATCCTAAATCGCTCATTTTAAATTTTCTTCCATCTGGGATTTGAACAAGTCTATTTCTTTCTTTGGAGTGCCCGTGATTATTAAATCATCTACATATACTCCAACTATAAGTGTAGAAGTCTTGCTTCTCTTCGTGTAAACTGCTTGTTCGAGATTACATTTCTTAAAGTCTAATGACTTCAAGGTTTGATCAAGCTTCACGTTCCAAGCTCTCGGTGCTTGTCTTAAGCCATACAAAGCTTTAGTTAGCTTGTATACTTTTCCTGAGTTTCCTTTTTGAATGAAACCTTTAGGTTGTGTAACATAGACTTCTTCCTTCAATTCTCCATGTAAAAATGCTGATTTTACATCTAAGTGGTGTACTTGCCAACCATGATATACTGAATATCATACGAACTGTCTCTATCTTAGCAACTGGTGCGAATACTTCATCGAAGTCTATTCCTTGTTCTTGTACTTAACCTTTTGCTACTAATCTTGCCTTATATCTGATGATCTTACTTTCAGCATCCCTTTTGGTCTTAAAGACCAATTTGAGTCCTATTGCCTTCTGATTTTCTGGCAATGTTGTGAGAGTCCATGTGTGATTCTTATTAATCGAATCCAGTTATGCTTTCATGGCCTCAATCCATCTTACATCTGTTGATGCTTCCTTATAGTTACGGGGTTCCTCTTCTATGAAGTATAAGTTTGCCGTTTCTACTATACGTGCATCCTTGTATATTTTCGTTATTTCTTTTAAACCTCGTACTGGTGTATCATCATATCTCTGTTCTGAGCTTCCTAATGAGCTAAAAGTAGCTTCTTCTTCATTTTCCGAGTTAATGTTGTAAGTGTAGGCTGGTGGTGTGATTGGTGAATCTGGATCTAATGCTGGATCGGGTATTGGATACATATTATCATTGTTTTCTATGTTGACTGGTATGGGATTTTCATTGTCAACTTCGTCTACCACAAAACTAGCCCAAAATGTGTCTTGTGTACTTGTATCCTCTCCACTTTTATCCCAATCCCATGGTTTCGTTTCCATAAACTTTACATCCTACTAACATGTTTCTTCTTTCCTATTGGATCATATGGTCTACATGCTTTTGATCCTTCCTCTACTCCTAAATAAATCATTGATATGCTTCTGTCATCTAACTTCTTCAAGTGAGGTATCGTTATCTTAGCATAAGCTGTGCATCCGAATATTCTTAGGCATTCCAGATTTGGTTTTTTGTTGTAGAGGGCTTCATATGGTGTTTTATCTTCCAGGGCTTTTGTGGGTACCCTGTTGAGTATGTAAATGGCGTGTCTGACAGCTTCCGCCCAAAAGTTAAGGGTAACTTCATTCCTTTCATTATACTCTTAGTAGTTGATAAAACTATCCTATTTCTTCTTTCTACTACACCATTCTGTTGTGGTGAGTATGGTGCTGTCAATTGTCTTGCTATACCATTCTCCTTACAGTATTTGGTGAACTCATTTGATGTAAATTCACCTCCTCTATCTGTTCTTAGCATCTTTAATTTCAACTTCAACTCCATTTCAATCTTCTATTTAAATTCCTTGAATGTGTTAAATGCCTGATCTTTCGATGTTAGAAAGTAAGCCCACATGAAACGTGTACAGTCATCTACTAATAAGAAGATTAGCTTCTTTCCAAAATGTGTGGCTGGACTTATAGGACCACAAAGATCTCCATATACTAAGTCCAATGGGTTCTTTGATCTGAATTTAGCGTGATGTGGAAATGGTGTTCTAACTTGTTTTCCTAATAAACATGCATCACAGATTTGTCATGCATGATTTATTCTTGGTATCCCTTCTACTAGACCCTTTCTTGTCATCTTGTCTAACGCGTCAAAGTTCAGATGACCTAATCTAGCATGCCATAACCGTGCTTGGTTATCCACATTTGCTAAGAGACATATAGGTGCTTATATCTGTAATTTTATATTGTAAAGTCGATTCTTGGATCGTTCTACTTTCATCAACAATTTCTTTCTCTTATCATACAAAGTTAGTTTGTGTCCATCCATGATGATCTTGCAACCTATCTCTGTAAGTTGTCCTAGACTAAGTATGTTGCTCTTGAGGTTTGGAATGTAGTAAACGTCTGAAACTATCTTTTGCTGTTGGTTTCTACATCCTAATAGTATTGAACCTCTACCCTTTATCTCTACATACGATCCATCTCCAAAACGAACTCGTCCATTGATGCTTTCATCAATATCCTTAAAATGACTCTTGGTTCTCATCATATATTTACTTGCACCATTATCTAAATACCATATGCTAGTATCTTATGTAGCATACTTTCCGGGTTGTATTTGTCCTTCATTCAACAAGACTTCTTCGTGTGTAGTCATTAATAGTGATGGTTCGTCATCTTCTAAGATAAGGTTTGATTGTTCATGGGTTGTTGATGGTTTTCTACATTCATTCTTCATATGTCCTAGTTTTCCGCAATTGTAACACTTTACTTTACTCATATCCCACTCATATCTACCCTTGTTTGATTTATCTTTGTGAGATGAGTTTTCTCTATTCGAGTTGCTTTTATTTCCCTTATTCTGCCAGTTTCTTCGTGAGTAGTTTGATCTACCACCGCGTTTGTAAAAACGTTTTCCTTTCTTAGAGTGTTTGCCTTGTGCAAATAATAAGTTATTATGGCTTTCTACTTGTCCTCCCTTTCGGAGTTTTATCCTTTCCTCGAATGCTTTAAGTTTTCCAACGATCTCATCTAACGTAATGTCGTCGAGATCATTTGTCTATTCTATGGATGCTACTATTTGAATGAACCTATCTGGTGTGGAATCTAATAGTTTTCGTACTAAAAGTGATTCATCCAAAGTCTTTCCTAATTCTTTAGCCTTCGTGGCGTAGCCGTTTAGTTTAGCTGTAAATGCATCAACCGTTTCATCTTCCTTCATCTGAAGGGTATGAAATCCAATTATAACCGTGCTTGTTGCACTTTCTCTTCTCCAACGTGTCTCCTTTTTAATGATTCCCATAACTCTTTGGCCGTTTTGCAACTTGCTAATTGTAAAATCAAATCTTCGGTCAACGCTTGATATAGGAGGGCAGTCGTTTCTTTATCCTTCTTGTCATCTACTTGCGTATTTTCCTTGGGTTCTATTGTTTCCCATAACCCATGCACTTCTAGTATAACCTTAATTTGTATTGCCCAAACTGTGTAGTTTGTGTTCTTGAGTTTAGGGCATTGGTATTGTGCAATAGGTTTTCCGGGTTTCAATGTTGTGTTAGTATTATTTGTATCTTCAACCGACATCTTAATGCTGCTTATAATCTTCACTTTCAAATCGTATGGAATTCTAACTAATGTGGTATCACTTAGTACTACGGGAACAGAAATAGTTATCCGGGAATCCTAATAGACGGGATCAATATATAGTTCTCGGGATTTCCTAATAGTATGAAATAAATATCTATACTATCTAAGTATGAATCGAAATCAAAAGTTTTGAATTTTGTGACCTCGTAGTTGTGTAAAACACAAGCGTATTCCCTTTTGTTTTGTGTCGGTACTTGAGTATTATACCAACCGCGTCTTTTCTTTTCCCTTGTTCACCAAACCAATTCACGTACACTCTTTTATGTTGTCGATTTGCTTTTCAATAACCACACTTGTACCACGTTTTCCTTTTCTTCTTTCTTTTGTGTCAACTTGAAAAACAGTCTTGCCCTAGATCCTTTTGTCTCGGCTATCTTCCAAAGACACCAAATGTTCTCGGTAAACAACAGATTGTTGTTTGTTGTTTTTCTTGATTTCCAAGTCTTCGTACCACAAAAATCTCCAAAATACCCTACGGTATTTTTCTAAAAAAAACAAATAGATTGCTTGTTTTCTTTCCTACTACTACGACGGTAGTATTCAAACAAGGAGAGCATTTGCTTAATTCTTGTTGTCCTCGTTGCTTGTCAGCGTTCCACAATACTTCCTTTCTTTTGTTCTTTGTTCCACACCGTATATTCCACAACAAACCTCCAAGAATACTCGACGGTATTCCTTGCAAACAATTGATCAGATTGTTCTCGTTGTTGTTGTCTTCCTTGTATTGCTAGTGTCTCCAAAACAATCCTAGATTGTTTTCTCAATCGGTATCCCTTTCTTATCCCAAGCAACTTCCTTTTCGCATCCAACGTGTTGCGTTAAAGGCAACAGTGGGTCTTCTAGCGTTCTTGACGTCTTTCTCTTCCAAATTTGTTGCGATAGATAGCAACAAATGGGTCTCCTAGTTTTGTTGTCGTGTGAAGTTAGTCACAAACAAAGTTTCTAAAAACGTTTGTTTTCTTTTTCCTTTCCTGACGCGTACAGTAATCACAACAACACAACCAACTAGTCACCACTTCGTTTGGTGCCTTCTTGTTTGCAATTTCTACACAAGTACGGTCGTGCACTACTTTCCTTGCGTCCTTAGTTATCCAGACAACATTTCTATCTCCTGTACGTCGCGTCTTATACTTCCTGAAACAAAGTTTCAACGTGTATCTTTCTGTTTTGGGTTTCCTTTTTGGTCTCATTAAAGGCTTCTGGTTTTGATGTATGTAACGAGCGTGTAATCAAAGCAAAGCTCTGATGCCAAATGTTGGTCCCTAAGTGAGTCGATATATGAAATTGCAATAAACAAACTTGAATAACTAAATCATCTAACTATTGAAATGTTACATGTTTACAAGTATTTATACTACAAGAATGGTTATAAGTGAACCATCGTGTCTGTTCACAAAGGGGTGTGTTTGTTTGAATGGTTATAACCCAAACGACATATCCCTTCACATTGTTTCCAGAAATAACTAACTAACTAACTCTAACTAATAACTAACTTAACTAACTTTCGGTTATTAAGTTGCTAACGAGCAACTTTGGTCCTTTGAGTTTCCATGAGAAGTAACATCGATATTATATTGGCTCACAGAAAACAACCCATGTGTGAAGACTGTTTAAACCCTCAAGAATATTCGAAACGGCCAAAAGAAATGTTCGTAAACCTAGCTTCATTTTCATAACATAATATTGGTTCTTTACTTATTTCTTCAGTTTTACCATTATATTAACACGCATCCTAAATTTTATCAACCAATAACACTACTCGATTTCAGATCACCAACAAGTAGATCTTACTTCGCCTTCAAACTCCTAATCACTTGGGCTGATTCGGTTAATCTCAACCCCAAGGCAAAGGATTGTTTTGACGTGGTTGCCCGAACCTCCAGTTGGGTGACCAAGACCTAACCAGAAAGACACCTTAATTGATGAGATTAGAATTTTATCTCACTCATGGATTCTTCATAGAAGCGGGAAATCATGTTCAAGTTGAATTGATAATCCCAAATTAGCTTGTGCAAAACTCATGTAATCTTTTTTCTAGCTTCTTGCTAACTTTAATGAAAATTGCCGTTCAAAAAGAAAAAGCAAATATAGATTAATAAATCGAGACACAATTTCATTACAAAGAGACTAAAAGCATGGAGAAAAAAGGAAAACTGAAATGCAACCTGAGTGAAGCAATGCCTTTTAAGTGAATCGAGGGTCCAAGAAGACTTCAATTTTAATTTTTTGTGTGTGCGCACGGGTGCACGCAAATTATGACAGTTCTACACCAATGGATGAAATATTCTGATATTATTTTTCTGGATTTTAATATATAAGTTTTAAAAGCATATTATATTATTGGTATCCAGATAAACTTATTGATTTCGCATACATGTTTCATGGTTTAATACATTTGATTACCGATTATATAAGGCTTTTCAATGCATACCTTGATTTATTTTCATTTTTGGATAATGCATGTGTCCATCCATCGGATGGGTCAATCATCTAGTACATACACTATCTAAAAAAGAATTTATGGGTAAGCTTCCTTTTTGGATAATTAATCCACAAACACAGTCCCACCGTACATCTTGGCATATCCTTATTATATTGTCTATCCTAAAATCCTTGTAACGATTTTGCTCTTCAGTTCTCATGACTACAGCTGCCCGGGCATCAAACATTAGTGTCTTACCATCTTGTTGGGGTGGGTTGTTTAGTAGAGCAATTTTTGGTGCTGGATGCTTGGAATTACGCACACTGATCTATGATTTGAAATGCTTCTTTGCTGAGATTAGCAAGATCATTGAGTTGTGTTATTGGAATTATGTGTCACTTTTGTTGTTATGTTCCATTAGAGTTAATGCAAAAGACCACATGCCTTTATATAGAAATTGTAAGGCAACTTATATAATACTGGTAGTATCCTATAATGTTTTTGTACCGATTTTGTTCTTTAGTCAGGTTGCGGGGTAAACTTGTTTTGCTTATTCCTTTTGGATTACAACAGTTGCAAAATTTTTATTCCTTATGAGTTATGGTGATTTTCATTTGTATTTGTCAGTAATCATCTTCCATAACCTGTAAATTTATACGCCCAACGCCTTAATATCTGCAATTCAACTTTAACTTCTATTCCTTCATAAAGTTTACAAGGTATTAACTAGAACCTCTTTCTTTAATGCGGATTTCTGCTCTTGGGGTCTCAAATGTAACTTTGTAAAAACTGAAATATTACTTCCCACGCCCCTGATTAAGGGTTTTTGTAGTAAAATGAGACCACTAGGAAACTCGTCATTAGTGACAAATCGTTTGTGTCACTAACAGCATAAATCTGGTTACTAAATTCCATTAGATAACGAAAATTTGGGTGGTCACTTTTCATCACAATAGGTCCCTCACTAAGTTTCATTTGAGACCAAGTACAATAGTAACCATTGTCGCCTTGTCTGGACCAAATTAAAGTCCGTGGTCGTAATTTTTTGAAGACAGGTTTTAGCCACAATTTTTTAATTGGGGATTTGCGATTTTTTCAAGTTATCGGTTCTTTAACTGTTTGTTTTTTCCCGTTTTAATCTACTTTTCACTCAACGAACCCTTACAACCTTTATAAATATGTTTTAGGGATAATTACTAAAATAGACCGGGCAACCAAGTGGTTGGCGGTTTCTAGCCCAAGATCGGAAAATGACTTTATTATTAGACCAGAGCAACCTGTACTTTTTGGGCAACTGAAATCTGCAAGTGACAAGTGTCACTTTTCTGACATATTTTTGGGCAACTTGTGTATTTTTTGAGCAACGGTCGTCATTCTTTGGACAACTGGAGACACTTATCATCATATGGGTCGAGTTGCCCAGTCTAATAAAGTCATTTTCCGATCTTGGGGCAGAAACCGCCAACCACTTGGTTGCCCGGTCTATTTTAGTAATTATCCCTATGTTTTAATAAGTGATGAGTAATCAGTGGTCACTACCTGTTGAAGTAAAAAATACATTATGACCATAGTTTGTTGCTAACCTTCCAATACAGTAACCACCATGCATTTTGTTGTCAGGAACCTTTTTGAACTTACTTTTGAAATAGAACTACTTAATGACAACTTTTTTTGTTGGTCATCTCTAAAATTCAATCAGTGACCATTTTTTTAGCCTCTCATGGAAACTCATATTTAGTGACATGAACTTCAGTGACGCACAGGTGTATCAAAGTGATATTTTCGACTTCAATGACACACTTCCTATATGTCACTAAATGAAAATTGTCTTGTAGTGAGAAATCAAACACGAGTAAGTTAATACAACCACCAACTAATATTTTTATTATTTGGTAAATGATTTTGACAATCATGGAACATCCACGTAAAACCAATTACTGGCAAGGGATGGAATTCCATATGTCTATGCAAGCTTTACATACATAAGAAAGCATATACATAATACATATAGTTAGAGATCAAGCTAGAACTATTAAAAAAAGAAACCTTTACGAGCAGGCTTCCTTTTAGGATAATCCACATACAAAGTCCCACCGTACATTTTGGCAGCATCGTAGGAGTTTATAACCTTCTCAGTCCTCATGGCAGCGACTGGGGCATCATGATACACTTGTTGCCGAACCACATAAGCTTGTTGGGGTTGGTACTGATAGTGAAATACCTGATGTGGCTGTGGGGTTCTAGTTGGTGGAATGACAGCTGCCGCCGATGGATGCTTGGAGTTACGACCACATGAGGAAAAAGTATCTATGTCATCAAACGTTTCTTTCCCGAGATTAGCAAGGTCTGCTGTGTTCTTGGAATAATATGCCATTTTTCGGTGAAGCTATGTAATATGAAGGTAGAGATAGTAAGTATTAGTTAGCTAGGTTGCTGTGTTTGCTTTGGGGTGTATGCAACAGTCCACATGCCTTTATATAGAAAGCTCAATGCAAGTTTAAAGCAATTTAGGTTTTTTCATGAAATTTAATAATTTGTTTTTTTAACCGAACTTTATTCTTTTTTTGGTTAGGGAACAATCTTTTTTTGCTTATTCTTTTGGTTTGCATCTACTGCAATGATAATCTTTTGGTATAAGTTGTAAATAATGACTTCAGTTCTAGTTACTGTAAATTTATTTTGAGCTAGTACTTTTGTCCTTATCTAATTTTCTACCATTGAGGTTTCAAATTAAAGTTTGTAAAAGATGAATTATTATTATACTTCGTTAGTCTCTAAATATGGTTTTGTTCATCTATTACGGATACTTCAAGGAATCGATAAGAAGAAAAAGACAGGGTCAATCATTTGTGTACTTGAGTGCCTTTTCTGATAGATATGGAGAACAAGAGGTGCAAGAATGTTGAGATAAATTGAACAAGTGCGACTTTTAGGATATATCATTTGTCAAATTGTCATGTTGATGGATATAACCTCTAATGATTTGAATTGAAGTAACTATTCATGCGTCTCATTGTAGTTCTCTTATAGATATCAAAAGTGATCTACTTAATTTTGCATCAACGAAACATACTTTTTGGGTATCATTAATCATTTAATATGTACTATGCAGAAGTTGCAACTTAACCCCATGGTGGAAGAGAATAAAAATTATATGTGAGTTAATAAAATTATACGAATTACGTTTTTATTTACCCTTTTAAACCTATCCATATATATTGGTACTTATCTCGGGAGGGTATAGCAGAAAAAATAGATATATTATGCATACAAAATTGCAAATTAAATATTCATACTCACATGTCGAAAGAATATTATTCTTTATTGTAGCAATATGTGGAACACAAAAGGAACCTGCAAGGTCAAATGATACTTCTACTTGAGATCGAAGAAAAAGCATCTTCTTCACTTTAGTTTTTTTTTTGGTAAAAGGTCAATGACCCGGTAAATATATTACTCCAAAAAGCATTTAAATACAACGGATATAGGTGAACCCCATATCTCAGCCCGTTACATAGGCGAAAAGCTTACATAACAAGATACTTCCTATTTTCTAGACAAGAAAACAAAACCACTACCACATGATATTGAAAGACTCTGACAAAAATATAAACTACTTCCTACGACCTTGGAGATTAAAGCCATAAATGGCATTAAGAGCATCCAAATTCCCTGGAAGATCATAAATTTGCTTCGAGTAATCATCATAGTCATCAAACTCATGTTCACGCTCATGACCACCACCAAAAAGATTTGCTGATTCGTCGAACGTGTTAAGAACCTCATCCTCATCACTATCAGAAACCAAAACCTCACCCACCATAGAAAATGGGTTAGCCCTCTTAGTGACAGAGGTAGACGGAATAAGATGACCTTCATCATCCACAAGAGTAGCTTTCCCATCGATAAGTAGCTTTTCAAGCTTACTAATTTTCTCAACTATAGGAGTAGAACCAACTTCCTTAGTTCCCATTGAATCACTCATAAGCGGTTCTTGTGATGTAGTACCAGTCTTAACCGACTCATCCTCATTAACTTCCATTGTACGGCCAGCATCCACATCCGTTTTGGTGTCATAAGTAGGAACACCAAACGTATCAAACGTATCTGTATCATCCATATTAAGAGCATCAAATTGGTTAGATGTAGAAATCTTTGTTCCACTAGAACTAGCCACATCAGAAGTCTTCTTCTTAGTGCCACCAACTTTCTTAGGTTCAGGAGGAGTCTTTTTGGGTTGATACTAAAACTGTTTACCCACAGCAGGTTTAGTAAACCCCTCTTGACCCAGAATTGTAGGAACACCTTGCTTTCCTTTCTTCTTGTTATTGACAGTCTTGAAACTATCATTAATAGGCTGAATAAGAGGTATAACAACTTTAGGACAGTCAGTCAGAGTATGACCAAATATCTTACACTTGTCACAACGAGGTGGTTGCCACTCGTATTCAATCCGTATCTTCTCAATAGTCGAACCCGAACCATCAAGTAATGGTATCTCAACAGTGAGGCTGTCCCGAAGCACCTCATCCGACTTCACTTCTATCATGCATCTAGCAAAACTACTACGGCCCCACGATTCCTTGCACATTTGGCTTTTAAAAGCATCTAACCTTTTGGGCGTGCCAATCAGTGTGGTAAGAAGACTGAGGCCATCATCAGAAAACATTGCAAGGGGGACATCATGGAATTTAACCCACACCGGGATGTTAGTCAAATCCTCTTTAAGTAGATTAGTGTTCAAAGACCATGGTTTAAGAATAATAGGAACATTTCTGATCAACCAAGGACCGTTTTCAAGCACATCATTTACTCCTTTCTTCGAATTGAACTTAAAGAAGAAGAACCCCTTTGCATTCATCATTACCTTATGCACACCAAACTTAGCCCATGCATTGCGTACATAGTAATCAACAACAGGAAAAGCAAGGCGTTGGCCAAGGAAGTAACCGTATAGAGTATTCTCAAACCTCGTGTTCACCTCTTTTACTACTTTCATTGGAACTGAAAGGTCAACATCATCCTTCTTTTTGCTACATTCCAACCTCCGAAAATTAGACACGTGTTTCTGAGGTTCATTAGAAGTAGCACCCACGTAAGAAACCGACTTCACACCAGTACCACTAGTAGTATCAACCTTAGAAGCATTAGGACCAGAAGTTCCTAACTGCTGGGTTTGCAAAGCAACACTAGAACTCGAAGGAGGATTATTTGTTGCATTAACTTCATTACCTTTCGAATTAGAATGTTGCCCTATACCACTCGAATTATGCAAATCAGAAGAGGAAGCCTTATTAGAAACAATCTCACTTTGAATTTTATTCATGGCTTCATCAAAATTCTTATGCGCATTAGATAGCAATTGTACCACATTAGGCTGTTTAGAGCCATTAGAAGATGAATTAGAATCAGGTGTAACATGAAGCTGCTCCACCTCAGCCTTATCATTGTCCATATCATCATTATTAGGCCCATGTGAAGCATTAACAACATTAGTATCAACCGGCTCCACTTGCTTAGTCACACCTCTAGAGGAATCTGAAGTATCATCCACGTTCAGAGTGACACTATTAGGGTTCATCATTGAGGTTGAACTCAACTCACCAATGCTAATAGTGGTTGTAGCATCCTTATCAAGTGAAACCGGCTTCACTTGATTTAGGTCATGTTTGCTTCCAATATCAGACCTAGGATTAGCAGTATTACGAACCTGAGGCGCACCAAAATTGCCATCCCCATCCACACCCTCATCATGTTTCTCCAAACATGTCATACGAGCAGTATAAGCAGCAACATGAACATGAGGTGTATCAGCCGTACCCTTATTCCCACTTTTAGAAGTCAAGAAACCCTTATGCATCTCTCAATACCAGTACAACCAAATCCAAGAACACGAAAATCAACCAGCAGTAGTATGCAAGACAAAGAATAAAAAGATAAAACCCTAATCTTAGCGATTAGGGTTTTTAATCGTTAAACCCAAATCAACTAACCAGCGTCCATGATCCAAGCAAGCAGTAGCAAAAGTTGATTAAATCCCCCAAAAAAAAAATGATGCACCAGATCTGTCCTAATCCGAAGAATTAAAGAACAAATATGATGTGAAACAAGTGAGATTCGTTAGGGAATGAAACCAGACAATCGATTTAATAAACCCCTTAAATTAAACCCTAAGATCGATTTAAAAAGAAACCCAAACCAATGTGATAAAAACAATAAATCTGATAAAGATAGAGAAAAACACGAATGTTAATCAATACCAATAGCAGATCGTTGCAAGAATCACAGCGATTAGAGCATAAATCAAGAAGAACGATTTAGGGTTAGAGATAGGAAGAGTCGCCAGAGAGATTTAGGGTTTTGATGTTTGTTGTTTTTCTTCTTCACTTTAGTTCAATAATTGAGATTTGGATTCCCCACATACAACACCTTATTGATCTTGGTAGTTACTTTTTGTTACTGCATTATATACAATGATATAATAATATCTGTTACACATGCATGTGAATGATAAACAATGGCTAGATGGTTCAAAACCAATTAGCAGAGACCAATAATATCTCGATCGATCCTGAAATATGGAGAGTATGAGATACCGGAACAAACAAGCAATTGAAAACAATAATTAAATCAAGTGACTGTCACATGAAAACTTCCATTGCCACTGATTTCACCATCATAAAATGTTAATTAAAAAGTGCTATATAAAACGTACAATTGATAAATGTGTAGATCTCTGAGGCTCCCACAACCATCACCTCCATCACTTCATGGGCATGAAATTTTGTTATTGAAAATATATATATATATATATATATATATATATATATATATATATATATATATATATATATATATATATATATATATATATATATATATATATATATATATATGAAAAAAAAAAAAAATCTTGTCTACTTGTTCAAGAAGAAAACAACCATGTGGGAACATAATTTAGATACTCAAGCTAGAATATTTAAATTGGTCCAAGGCAATGTTGGTTGTTGGATCGTAAACTTGATTTACACAAATAAAGATTGTACTATCTATAAAAGCCCGAGCCCATATGGAAAAAGCATCTAGAAAGTCGTAGCATAATCATAGAAAAATATCTATTGAAGTGTTTAGAATATTGTAGTGGATGATAACTACTAGAAGTATCTAGCTAAATGTTATAGAAATGTCTAGTAAGAAATATCTAAAACATAGATATGTATGATGTCGAAAATATTTAAAGATCCATGGAAGTATCACGGTTCTAGAATCTTCCGTGAACTAGTATAGATAGTTGATGGTTTAAGCATTGTAACCAAGAAACAAAGTTAAGCAATAAAGTTACATTGTAAACTTTCTCATAAGTGTTCTTCTCTTCATAAGTCTAGAAGGCTCTCGTGTTTCCAACAAATTGGTATCATAGCTAGAAGATCACGATATCAAGCATGGTGAACTTGTTCCAATTTTCTCGCCTTACCAAAAACAACTATGGTAGTTGGTGCATTCGAATGAAGGTGTTACTAGGCTCACATGATGTGTGGGAGATAGTCGAGAAATGTGTTGAGAAAGTTCACACTATTTTTTTTAATTATTTATTTGTTTTTTTTGTTTTGTTTTTTTTTTTTTTTTTTTTTTTTTTTTTTGGTAAAGGGTTTTCATTATAAGCATATACATATCAGATTAAACATTTCAAAATCAGTAATGATTAAATGAATATATACTTAGTTCAATATATTAATATGTAACTCATATCAATAATGCTCTCTGAAACTAACAGAAACTAAATATCTGAGAATTGAAAAACTTTTGGTAGCAAAATATACATCCATTTTTTTATTAGAGTAAAGCTAATTAGAGGTATTATTAAATAGAAGAAGAAATATACACGTGATAGAAGAATATAGAATCAACATGTAAAGTAGAACAAGTTTTTATTTATATCAGCAGTTGATGCAAATGTAAAATGGATTAGAGATCTTTCGGTTATGATCTTCGTATATCTATATATAAAACTGTTATAGTCTAACATTCTCTTAAATGTATGGTTTTTTTTTTTTTTTTTTTTTTTTTTTTTTTTTTTTTTTTTATCATAATCATTAAAAGCTAGATGCATTTATTCCTTCCAATCTTATAAGTTAATGGATCATGATTTATTCCATTCACATTTGGAGACGCGTCTCCTTCAATCTTCAGTTCTATGAAGCTTCAAGAGAATTTCCAGTGCAATAAGACCTACTTTCTACTTGTTTTAATAAACCAAAAGAAATGCTCCTTTGCTAATCACAGTAATAGTAGGGATGAATTAGTTGCAAAAATCTTCATAAATTAAACATGACCGAGGACATAGCTAATTAAACTCGAAATTAGGTCACATCAAAACACCTCTTTTACATTTCAGTCTCATGGGTATCCTTTTGTTTTGTTAACCTGTGCTCAATTTCCTTTGGCAGTCTCCCAAATTCGTGATGGAGTTTGGCTAGGTATTTTAAGTCAAGTATTTTCTTCTACTGACATGCCCTTCGTGTCAGTAAAAGTAAAAAAAGTCACTAAAAATTCCCAAATACCCTACCTACACATAAAAGAAGCCGGGTATATATAGATGCGCTTAGAAGGCAGTAAAGACCTTTGTGACACTGTTTATTCTTAGAAAGTTCAAACCAAAAGTACCTGGCAAAAACATTAACCATACTTAATATGGTTGGTAAAAAAGACCTGTACTATTGTTTAGTAAGAGCTATCATATATATTTTGCTCTTGGTCGAAGAAATGTCCAGAATAACTTTTGTGCCTGCCAGGTCCAGTTTGGAATTGTTATAGCGTATCTATAGGTGGCATTCACCATTCAATCTACTTTTTGTTTTGTGGTGGTACAGATCTTAGGAGTATCCTTATATTCCGTTTTCTTTTTATGAGTTTGAGAATCATGTTAAGTTGTTCATACTTGTAGTTGTATATCGACATTCTTTTTGTTTATAATAATTTTCCTAAACTATTTTTTCTTTAGTAAATGAATTCTAAATTATGGAGTATTAAAAGAAGGGGGGGGGGGGGGGGGGGGGGGAGGAACCAAGAGAACACCATTAGTGGTTATTTAAGTAGTATTAGCAATTTATTGTAATTGATTTCAACATCTTTGCACATCCGCGTAAAACCAATTATTGGCAATGGATGGACCTCAAAGTACACACAAAGCTTTGAAATACATTCTATTCATATCTACAATTCTCAATAAAAGAAGCCCCTACGGGCGGGCTTCCTTTTAGTTTTATCTACGATCAGAGTCCCGCCATACATGATGACCGCCTCGTAGCAATCTATCACCATCTCTGCCCTTTCTGCTGGTACTTGTTGCATAAAATAAGATTGTTGGGGTTTATATTGGTTGGGAAACATCGTATGTTGTGGAGTTCTGTGTGGTGGAGCAGTTGTCTCCAATGATGGAGGCTTCGAGTTCCACCCACCTGAGAAATTATTATCCAAGAGAGCAAAACCTTCAGCCCCAATCATTGCAAGATCCGTTTTGGATTTTGAATAATAAGACATTGTTTGGTGAGGTGAATTAGAAGAAAAGTACGTAGTACTGTAGTGGTTATGTTTGTTGTATTTGCTTAGGGTGTCTATTACTACTAAATACCACATGCCTTTATATAGAGATCTAAGAAGTATTATAAGTCTATAGGCAACTTTTCAAAATTCAATCGTAATGGTATTTTCCTTAGAGCACTAGGTGCAGCTCTCCGTTCGACCTCGCTGTTCCTATATGGAGGGGGCATCGGCTCGCCGTTCCTCGCCGCCACACCGTGCCCCCTCGCCGTTGGGCTTCTCTTCGTGGGCACGGCGAGGTGATTTGCCTGACAATATGCAGGTCTTTCCTTTTTTTTTTTTTTTTTTTTCTTTTTTCAAATCTATATTCGTGTTTGTGTGTTTGTGTTTGTGTGTTTTTATGTTTGTGTTTGTGGTTTTTTTTTTTTTTTTTTTTTTTTTTTTTTTTTTTTTTTTTCGATATATATTTGGTCAATGTGTGTGTTTGGAGAAGTGACAACATCTTTTTTTTTATATATATAAACTGTGTGTGTTTGGGTACAAAAAATGGGCTTGTATTTTTTTTTTAAATTTGGGTACAAACAAATGATAACGTCTTTTTTTTTTTTTTTTAATCAGTTACGTTTTTTTAATGTTTTTTTATAAAAAGTGTTATTTATACTTTTATTTGAATAAAATGATTTTTTGTTATTTGAAAAATTGAAAATAAAAATAAAGTTGTAAGTGGTGAGGCTCAAATGAAGAAGTTGAGGTTAATTGTTTGGTGAGGAGGGGGTTAGTTGTGAAGAGGTGTTAGGGTGATGTGGTACCCTTGGGCCCGGAATGAAGAGTTTGGCTCTTCATCTACACCTAGTGCTCTTAATGTTTAAAATTCTAAGTAGGTATTTTTAGTTTAACGGAAATGATACTTGTATTTTTAGTTAAACGGAAATAATACAGTATGAAAGATCACTTGCATGCTAGCCTTTTCTGGTTCTGGCATATATAAGACACATTCTTGTTTTGTTTATCGCTAGTATAGTAACTGCAAACATAATATAGTATTTATTATATACTGTACGTAAAATATTGATAATAACTACAGATACGTATAAGCTGAAATGAATAACGAATTTTTTTTATTTTTTTTTTAAATAAAAATTTTATATATATATATATATATTATATATATATCATTTTTCGCATTTGATACTTTTGGTTTTCTTGCACCTGAGGCTGTGGAGCTACTCAACAGAGTTCAACGTGCTATGTATAGTAATGTTGTAACACCTAGATCCACAAATATCGTTTTTAAGAGAATTAGTTTTGCAATTCAAAAAGTATCAAACGCTAAAGACGAATCAAAATAGTGGAAATGAACCAGATTTGATGCGTATATAAAGAGGGGTTGTAGGAAGACCTACACTTGCACCAACAACATTGGTATAGAGTATTATTCTCTTGAGTGAGTGTTCGATTCCAATCTTATTGTTCAATCGTGATTATCTTTTAATCATTTAAGAATGGTGACGTACTACTGTCAGACGTCACACTCTTTTGTAGAAGCTGCTTAATTTGAGCTTGACGAATTTTGATAAACGGTTCAGACATCCAGTACAAGAAAAGTGATATTTATTGACTGAAATTTAGTGCAGTAAAACTGTTACTAATGTATGTTTGTAGTGACTCTTTTAAAAATTACTACGTATATCCCAAGAGGCAAAAAGATATATTCTCACACTTTTTTGTTTAACAGAAACAAATGGAAATTTTAGTGATTTTTCTTAACTTTTAGTGACATCTTTTAAGTTTAAGTGTCACCTTTTCTCTACTCTAGCTAGAAAATTATGTGGCCGGCATCGTGATGTTCTCACAATAAGTCTATCAGGTTTAAACCTCATTAGGTACACATCTTGAGGTGTCTAGAGAAACGGTCAAAAGCATTATGGGGTACCTCGTTAGGGTTAACGTGTCACTAGAAAGTCATCAAAATTGAAGTGGCCTTTTCTTGATCTTTCCATGCTAGCTCTTACTAGCATGAGTAAATTTTACTGCTAAAAAAAAAAAAAAAAAAACAAAAACAACGATTTTTTTTATTTTTTTATTATTATTATTATTTGTTTTGGAAGTGGCACTAAAAGAAACTTATAGAGGTCACTACAAAAAAAAATTCCAAGTCACCAAAAGTGTCAATACAAAGTTATTATACCAGTCAATAAAGGTGTAAAAGTGTTTTACCCACTTATGAAAAAGATCCGTAGAAAGCCATGTACACCTTAGTGACACATATCGAGTGTGCCAATCTGTTTGGACCTTTTGTGGAAAAATTTATATTGGTAAATAAGCTAAGAGTAAACTAAAAACTATCCCGCACTTACAGATTGCAAATACCGGTTTAGTAACACACAAAAAGACTAATTTTCTTCTGGTGGCTTGAGTTTTTGTTTTCCTTCATGGTTCGATCAGTTTCTAGACTGTAAATATGTAAGATACAATATTAAAATGTCATGTTAGCATTTGGTTTTTATGGTTGTTACTCTTTTGAACATCAAAGATTTATTGAAAAGCTTGACCTAACTAAATGAAATGGAGCCAAGACTTTATAAATATATTTTGTAGAGTAATTTGTATAATATATCTAATCAGTCATCAACGCAGATCGTGATCATCACCAAGAACTGTAGAGGCACAGCAAGCAAAACCGAGTTACCAACACATATGGTGTACATTATATAAACTCCACCGAATCATAAATTCCATTACCTAGGAGGATGCTCAAAGTTTGCATTCAACTACACTGATTTGTGACTGAACCATACCCGTCCCATGTATTCTATAGACTTGTTTACGTTACCCAGCAACAACCAAGTCAATGTATGTTTTTCACCAAAAAATTTATTTCTACTCTATTATACGTAAGATAGAAAATTCAATTATTACCTAGTTTAAACTTTATCCTTGGCTTGTAATATAACTGTTTCCTTTGATCGAACAGGAAATTATTCATGGTCCAACTAACAAGGGACTCAGTGAGAAATCAAACACGAGTAAGTTAATACAACCACCAACTAATTTTTTTATTATTTGGTAAATGATTTTGACAATCTTGGAACATCCACGTAAAACCAATTACTGGCAAGGGATGGAATTCCAGATGTCCATACAAGCTTTACATACATAAGAAAGCATATACATAATACATATAGTTAGAGATCAAGCTAGAACTATTAAAAAAAGAAACCTTTACGAGCAGGCTTCCTTTTAGGATAATCCACATACAAAGTCCCACCGTACATTTTGGCAGCATCGTAGGAGTTTATAACCCTTTCAGTCCTCATGGCAGCAACTGGGGCATCATGATACACTTGTTGCCTAACCACATAAGCTTGTTGGGGTTGGTACTGATAGTGAAATACCTGATGTGGCTGTGGGGTTCTAGTTGGTGGAATGACAGCTGCTGCTGATGGATGCTTGGAGTTACGACCACGTGGGAAAAAAGTATCTATGTCAGCAAATGTTTCGTTCCCGAGATTAGCAAGGTCTGCTGTGTTCTTGGAATAATATGCCATTTTTGGGTGAAGCTATGCAATATGAAGGTAGAGACAGGAAGTAGTAGTTAGCTAGGTTGCTGTGTTTGCTTTGGGGTGTATGCAAGCCCATATGCCTTTATATAGAATGTTCAATGCAAGTATTAAAGAAATTTAGGTATTTTCATGAACTTTAATAATTTGTTTTTTTAACCACACTTTATTCTTTTGTTTTTAGGGAATAATCTTTTGTTGCTAATTATTCTTTTGGATTGCATCTATTGCAATAATAATCTTTTGGTATAAGTTGTAAGTAATGACTTCAGTTCTAGCTAGCTACTATAAAATTTATTTTGAGCTAGTACTTCTGTCATTATCTAATTTCCTGCCCTTGAGGTTTCAAATTGAAATTTCTAAAAGCTGAAGTATTACTGTACTTAGTTAGTCCCTAAATACGGTTTCGTTCATCTATTACGAATACTTCAAGGAATCGATAAGAAAAAAACAAAAGAAACAAAAAGGAAAAAAAAAAAAAAAAAAAAAAAAAAGGTCAAACATTTCCCTTTTCTGAGAGATATGGAGAAAAAGAGCTGCAAGATGGTTCAAAACCAATTAGCAGAGACCAATAATATCTAGATCGATCCTGAAATATGGAGAGCATGAGATACCTGCTAACAGAACAAACAAGCAATCGAAAACAACAATTAAATCAAGTGACTGTCACATGAAAACTCCCATTGCCACTGATTTCACCATCATAAAATGCTAATTAAAGAGTGCTATATACGCTATTACTAAAACGTACAATTGAAAAATGCGTAGATCTCTAAGGCTCCCAAAACCATCACGTCCATCACTTCATGGGCATGAAATTTTGTTCTTGTGGAGCTGTCGTTTCTTTCTGCTAAAAAGGTACGTAAACGTGAATGCTAATTATAACAAAAAAAAGAAAATCTTTCCTACTTGTTCAAGATGAAAGCACCCATGTGGGAACATAATTTAGAGTTTTAGACCCTCAAGAATATTTAAATTGGTTCAAGGCAATGTTGGTTAAACTAGTTTTACTTCTCATAGCATAAGTTTTAGTGTCACCTTTCCTATACTCAAGCTAGAAAATTATGTGGCGGTCATTGTGATGTTCTCACAAGAAGTCTATCAGGTTCAAACATCATTAGGTACACATCTTGGGGTTCCTATAGAATGGGTCAAAAATCATTACGTGGTACCTTGTTAGGGTTAACATGTCACTAGAAAGTCATCAAAATTGAAGTAGCCTTTTCTTGATCTTTCCATGCTAGCTTCTTACTAGTATGAGTTTGTAATAAATCTCTGCCTATCCAAAAAAAAAAAAAAAAAAAAAAAAAAAAAATTGTTAGAGGTCATTACAAAAAAATAAAATAAATAAATAAAATAAAATTCCAAGTCACCAAAAGTGTCAATATAAAGTTATTCCAAGTCAATAAAGGAAGGTGTTAAAGTGTTTTACCCACTTATGAAAAAAGATCGGTAATGGATGCTGAAATGGTTAAAGCTTCTAATGCCTTTCATGCTCTTGGTAATTTGGATTAGGATCTTATTGTTAGTAAAGATTCGGATTTTAATAATGGATTTGGGAACATGAATAAAGGCAAGTGCTACTATTGATTCATTTGGCAGGTACTACACCTCTTGTTGAAAAGATTAATAAGCTTGAAAGTCAATAAATTGAGGTGAAGCTTGTATTTATGGGTGATAATGGGAAGCCGCTTCCTATGCAAAAGACTAATGATGAAAACTATGCAAGCATTTCAAGATCGGTAATGGATGCTGAAATGGTTAAAGCTTCTAATGCCTTTCATGCTCTTGGTAATTTGGATTAGGATCTTATTGTTAGTAAAGATTCGGATTTTAATAATGGATTTGGGAACATGAATAAAGGCAAGTGCTACTATTGATTCATTTGGCAGGTACTACACCTCTTGTTGAAAAGATTAATAAGCTTGAAAGTCAATAAATTGAGGTGAAGCTTGTATTTATGGGTGATAATGGGAAGCCGCTTCCTATGCAAAAGACTAATGATGAAAACTATGCAAGCATTTCAAGTTCGTCCAACGCGTCTCCTCCTTATATTCCGAAGAGCAATCCTAACATAGTTAAGAAGGAAAAAAGGTAGGCAATCCATTTTCTAAGGTTGGTGATCTATTTATCTCGGATAGCGATGATGATGAAGCCCTTGATGACTTCAATGAAACTTCTTGTTTTATGGCATTTGACGATTCTAAAGGTGGTAGTGAAGTGGGTATGAAGAGCTTATTGGAGCAATGGAAGGAAGATGCCCATGACCAAACCCTTATGATGATGATGGGTTTGATTATTGTAGTCTGACCGATGCTCAATTAAAATTTGCTAATGCTTATGACATTAGCCTCCGTGGTCAGATTAGATAGGTTGTTTTTTATTTTGTTTTGTATAAGTATGGCATGTCATTTCTTATGCTTGGTTAGGTCTCATGCACTGTAGACGCTTTTTGTTTGTCTTTTTGGGCTGAGGTGTGTGATTCACTCACATCCGTTGTACTTAATATATATATATATATATTTTTTTTGAGTAATTATATTTTTACCGAGGATAACCCTTTCAACAAAAAAAGATCCGTAGAAAGCGATGTAGACCTTAGTGACACATATTGAGTGTGCCAATCTGTTTGGACCTTTTGTGAAAAAATTTATATTGGTAAATACTCCCTCCGTCTCAAATTATAATTCCACTTTGCTATTTTAGATTGTCCCAAAATTAATGTCCAACTTTAATTTCAACCAATCAAAATGATTCTAAGTGGGTGGGAATGAAAATTTATTGGTCATTATTGTAAGGGGCCCAACTTTATTAAACTTTGTGAAATATAAAAGTGGACTTATAATTTGGGACGGATGTAGTAATCAAAAGTAAACTAAAAAATATCCCGCACTTACAGATTGCAAATACCAGTTTAGCAACACAAAAAGTCTTTTTCCTCTGGTGGCTTGACTTTCTGTTTTCCTTCATGGTTCGATCAGTTTCTAGACTGTAAATATGTAAGATACGATATTAAAATGTCATGTTAGCATTTGGTTTTTATGGTTGTTACTCTTTTGAACATCAAAGATTTATTGAAAAGCTTGACCTAACTAAATGAAATGGAGCCAAGACTTTATAAATATATTTTGTAGAGTAATTTGTATAATATATCTAATCAGTCATCAACGCAGATCGTGATTATCACCAAGAACTGAAGAGGCACAGCAAGCAAAACCGAGTTACCGACACATGTGGTGTACATTATATAAACTCCACCGAATCATAAATTCCATTAACTAGGAGGATGCTCAAAGTTTGCATTCAACTACACTGATTTGTGACTGAACCATACCTGTCCCATGTATTCTATAGACTTGTTTACGTTACCCAGCAACAACCAAGTCAATGTATGTTTTTCACCAAAAAATTTATTTCTACTCTATTATACGTAAGATAGAAAGTTCAATTATTCCCTAGTTTAAACTTTATCCTTGGCTTGTAATATAACTGTTTCCTTTGATCGAACAGGAAATTATTCATGGTCCAACTAACAAGGGACTCAGTGAGAAATCAAACACGAGTAAGTTAATACAACCACCAACTAATTTTTTTATTATTTGGTAAATGATTTTGACAATCTTGGAACATCCACGTAAAACCAATTACTGGCAAGGGATGGAATTCCAGATGTCCATACAAGCTTTACATACATAAGAAAGCATATACATAATACATATAGTTAGAGATCAAGCTAGAACTATTAAAAAAAGAAACCTTTACGAGCAGGCTTCCTTTTAGGATAATCCACATACAAAGTCCCACCGTACATTTTGGCAGCATCGTAGGAGTTTATAACCCTCTCAGTCCTCATGGCAGCGACTGGGGCCTCATGATACACTTGTTGCCTAACTACATAAGCTTGTTGGGGTTGGTACTGATAGTGAAATACCTGATGTGGCTGTGGGGTTCTAGTTGGTGGAATGACAGCTGCTGCTGATGGATGCTTGGAGTTACGACCACATGGGAAAAAAGTATCTATGTCATCAAATGTTTCTTTCCCGAGATTAGCAAGGTCTGCTGTGTTCTTGGAATAATATGCCATTTTTGGGTGAAGCTATGCAATATGAAGGTAGAGACAGGAAGTAGTAGTTAGCTAGGTTGCTGTGTTTGCTTTGGGGTGTATGCAAGCTCATATGCCTTTATATAGAATGTTCAATGCATGTATTAAAGAAATTTAGGTATTTTCATGAAATTTAATAATTTGTTTTTTTAACCACACTTTATTCTTTTGTTTGGTTAGGGAATAATCTTTTGTTGCTAATTATTCTTTTGGATTGCATCTACTGCAATAATAATCTTTTGGTATAAGTTGTAAGTAATGACTTCAGTTCTAGTTACTATCAAATTTATTTTGAGCTGGTGCTTTCATTATCTAATTTCCTGCCCTTGAGGTTTCAAATTGAAATTTGTAAAAGCTGAAGTATTACTGTACTTAGTTAGTCCCTAAATATGGTTTTGTTCATCTATTACGAATACTTCAAGGAATCGATAAGGAAAAAAAAAAAGAGCTGCATTGGTGTACTTGAGTCCCCTTTCTTAGAGACATGGATAAAAAGATGAGAAATGATACATTCACACAAAAATTCCCACAAAAGAAATCCACAAAAGGATGTGTATGCATTTGATTGATATATTTGATAAATGTTGCCTCTCTTCTCTTGTACTAAGCCAATCAAATACATACACATTCTTTTGTGGATTTCTTTTGTGAGCATTTTTGTGTGGTTGTATCACTTCTCTAAAAAGAGCTGCAAGAAGGTTCAGATAAATTAAACAAGTAAGACTTTTAGGATATATCATTTGTCAAATTGTCATGTTGATGGATATAACCTCTAAATATTTGAATTGAAGTAATTATTCATGTGTTTCATTGTAGTACTCTTATAGGTATCAAAACTGAAGTACTTAATTTTGCATTAACGAAACATACTTTTTGTGTATCAGCGATCATTTACTGTGTACAAAGCAGAAATTGCAACTTAAGCCCACTGTGGAATAGAATAGAAACTACTAGAAATATGACTTTTACCGACGGATTTTCCGACGGATACTTTTCCGTCGCTAATTACCGATGCTTTTCCATCAGATTACCAACAGATTTTGCTGCTAATTTACAATGACGCTTCTCCGACCGAGTTCCGACGGATTTCCTAGGATTTAAGTTTCGTCGGAAATCTGTCGTAATTTATGTTACCTAACGTCGACTTTCCGACCGCATACCGACATTTATGTTTATATATTAGTTTTTAATATTTCAGTCGGAAATCTGTCACAAATAAATGATTTTTCCGACAGATTTCCGACGGAAATATTAAAAACTAAACAATGACTTGTTGACCTTTGTAAAATGGAAATTACAAAGTGATATTTGATACATGAAATAACATCAATATGAGTGTATATCAAGGAAAGTTTTCACGCTAATACTTTAAATTAATTACCAAGTTTGAAAAAGAACCCCTTACAGATCATTTAGCTTAACTAATACTTCAAAACAATGTATAATTAAAATAGCATTTAGATTCAACATAATACGTGCATCTGCTTGACTTTGAAGGTAACATATGCAATTTTTTTCATTTACCACAAGATGCAATGTAGTATTATATATTAATGAAAAATGCTAAGCTAAAATTATTTTTTATAAATTTTATTTTAACATAATGATATGTGATGATGACTTTTACATCATTAGCCAAGTAAAAAAAAAATACAGTAATGAATTTGAATCCAAATATTACATGCCACAACAACTCACATTTATTCACTTTCACCTTCTTCATATTTCCCATTTACTAAAATTCACACTCATTTTCACTCTCCCTTCTAAAATATCACAAACACTTTCACAGACTTCACTTTTCGCACACCATTCCGTCCACCGTCGACCACATCGCCACCACTCGTCCGATCATTTCATAAAGGTTTAATTCTTCTGTATCAGTTGTGTAATTGTATCTGTGTTCATTTTTCCCCAATTTTGAATGTTTTATATGCCCTAATTTTTGCTTCGTTGTTGTTTAGGAATGTTTGGATAATAGGATTAGCTGAATTAGTTTCAAATGTTTTGTTTTGATTGGATGAATAGAATCAGTTACGTTAGAGCTAAAAATGACTTTGTTTGTAAGCTAAACCAAACACCCCCTCCTCTTAGTTTGTTAGTGTTCTGGTACAAATATCATGCTTACACCTTAAATAAGCTATTTTTAAGTAGCATAGGCTAATTAATATCTTTTGTAAATAAGTAAAAGTTTTGTATAGTACAAGTTGAACTAACAATGTCAGCTAACAATGTTGAGCAACCTTTTTTGCCATTTTTTTTTCTAAAAAAGCTAATCAGATGTTATTTTATAAGGTGAAATTAGTAAGTTGCTTTTGCTTCTTCGATGTGATGTTATATAGTGAATCTATTAAGGCAATATCAGTTTCAAACTAGCTAATGTGAGGTGCTTAATTACTTGTTTACATTCATCTCTGATGTGATTGAGTATAAGGATCTTTTTGTTCTTATTACCAATCAAACAAAGTCATTTTTAAAGAAGTTTAATAATCTACGTCCCCTTCAGTAGTTTGGATATTTTCATATCATTATGAGTATTTGGATTAGATACTCTAATTTCATGTATATTTTGTATGGTTTGCTTTGGATGTTGAATTGAATGCAACTTGTCTGATGATAAACATACATGTTTAATTCTTAATGATCCTTTCATTTACTGGTTTCATTTAAGCTATTTATCTATAGGATTACATAAATTTTAGCTGTAACCCGCCTAGTTATATGCCTTTTTCCGATGATTACCGATGGTTATTTCTGACAGAATTGTGTCCCTTTACCATCCACAGTTTACTGACTGAATTCCGATGAATTGTTACTGACGACATTCCGACGGATATTATTCTGACAGATTTCCGACAGAAAGATTACCAACAAAATTCCGACAGATATTCTTTGTCGCTGTTTCCGACAGAATTCTGGCTGATACTAATTAGCGACCATAGATTCTACGACACACAGTTTCGGTCACAAATCCGTCGGAAACCACTTATAGCGACTGATTTCCGACGGAAATGTCTGTCGCTAAAGACCTGATATGTAGTAGTGAAGTTATATATGAGTTATAAAATTACACGAAGTAAATCTCTTATTTACACCCTTTTAAACCTATCAATGTATATTGGTACTTATTCTCAAGAGGGTATAGTAGGAAAAATAAATATATTATACATACAAATATTCGTACGCATGCATGCCGAAAGAATGAAATTCTTTATTATAGCAATATGTGGAACACGAAAGGAACCTGCAAGGCTTGCAGGCTCGAACAATGTTGGAACACCCACCACCAAACACAAAAACATGCAGGTCCAACAATACTTCTACTTGAGATCGACGAAAAAGCATCTTCACTTTAGTTCAATGATTAAGATTCGGATTCCCCACATACAACACCTTATTGATCTTGGTAGTTAACTTACTTTTGTACTGTCATTATATACAGTGATATAATACTATCCATTAATTATACATGTGAGCAATACACAATCACGTACTTAATGGTTCAAAACCAATTAGCAAGACAAATTAAATATAATCTAAATGGATCTCTATAGGGAGAACATGAGATACCTGCTAACAGAACAAATACGAGCAACCGAAAACAGCAATTAAAGTATATGTCACATGAAACTCCCACTGCCACTGATTTCACCATCATTCAACGCTAAAAAGTGCTATATATGCTATTACTAAAACGTACAATCGAAAAATATTGTGGACCTTTAAGACTCGCACAACCATCTCCATAACTCCACGGGCACGAAATTTTGTTATTGTCGAGCAGTTGTCTCTTTCTCCTAAAAAGGTTAGCAGAAAATGCTAACTAAAAGTAAAATTCTTTCCTACTGGTTCAAAATGAAAACAACCCATGTGGGAACATAATTTAGACCCTTTTATGATTCATAGCATAGCATCTTATTAGTTCAGGTCTTTACTTCTTACTTCAATTTTACCATAGCATTATACATATGTTAAATATTATTAAAGTTTATTATTCTCTGTAGTGCTTAGTTATTGTATTTCTAAATTATCCTTAAAAGATTTATGCCTTTCACCCTTTTATGGGAACCTCAATAATCTTTTATTTATGATTCATTCTCCATTCAGAAATTAAATATCACTCAGTATCAGTCTTGACCACCAAGCTTCTAAATAGTGAGGTAGACAAGTATGATATTTGAGCCCATTTTCAGCTATAAACTTAAATCAAATTAGTATTATTGATTGGGCTCCAGCATGAATGCTTTAGCAGTTCAGCCCAATATACTTGACTGCAATCCATGGTTGGCCTGTTATAACGGGCTTATTTACTGGCCCATCATGGAGTTATCGTAAGCACACACCATCCACCAACACGAAGAGTGTGACCTTTGGAAAACCAACGCATTGTATGTCATTGATACGTTCGCAATGTCTTGACCAAGTCTTCATCAGAAAGTTGAACAACATTTCGTTTGTTTTCCCGTGTCAAGACCAAGTCTTTTGCATGCATTATTTTAGGAACAATAAAGTGGACCACTACTTAGTAGCATTAGGCCATTTTGTCATTTCCTGTTTACTTATTGAGTCATGTCCCATGTTCTTGTGTTGTTGCTAAAGGTTATGTTAGTATAGGTTAATTAACTGCATGTGTCTTGCTATTTATATGTAAGTTTTGTTATGAATGAAAAGGGAAGAGAAATTGTTTAAGAAAGTTAGTAGTTAGTTTTAGCAGTACTAGAATTCTATTCCTTCAACTATTTCTTGGAGATTGACTGCCTCAAGTAGTCCCTATCATATCAGTCATCATGATATCATGATCGAACATCGATAACATCATCAAAAGTGTTTTTCTTTTGGTATGATATTTCAGCCCATTTTGTTGTTTTTATTTCAGCTGAAATACCATTTCAACTTCAAGCATTCAGAGACACATTGAACAACCACTACAGAAAAAATTGTGACACATAAAAAGTGTCACCAAAAGTTAAAATGTGTCATCAAAAGTATAAAAGAAGTGTCGCTAAATTTTTATACGCTTCTCCCACACTTAAAAAGCTTGCTCCCTTTTTTGTTGGTTTATTTGATTGGACCAGTAATTAATTTGATTTTTAGCCCAAAACTTATTTGATCTTGAGTAGAATTTTCTTGGAATTGTTAAGCGTTTAAGTCTCACAGTTGATACAAGAGTTTAAGAATAAATTGTGTGCTTCATATCTCAATGAGATTGCATATGCATGCCTGAAATGTCTTTAACAACCCATATAACCCCCATTTGATGAGTTTGATTGAAGAATTAATCCATCTTCTTGTAAGCACCCTGTCCTATCATCTTGTTTTGTTATTAAAGAGAACCGTCGATTTGCTCATATAGTTAGTTAGTTTCGTTTAATTGGGGTGGGCCTCGGCTGGAAGAGGTCAGAAGGTTTGCTCGGCTGTAAAATGTAAAAGGGAGAGGTTACCTTTAAGTATCTTGGGTTGCTAGTGGGTGCAAATATGAGGAAAGTTTCTAATTTGAAACCGGACATAGATAAATTTCAGTCAAAGCTCTCCTTATGGGAGGCGAAGATGTTATTGTTCAGGGAAAGGCTCGTCCTCATTAAATCTGTGATGTCAAACTTACCTGTTTATTTTTTTCTCACTTTATCTAGCTCCGTGTGAAATAATCAAAACCCTTGATCGCATTCGAATGACTTTTTTCTGGGGCAATGGACTTGAAGATACGAAAATAGCATGGATTTCATGGAAAGATGTAATGGCTTCATTGGCAGAAAGCGGTCTTAGCATTGGATCTCTATAAGCTTGTAATAATTAGTTCAAGCAATTCATGGGCAATCGGAAGGAGGTGCATTTGAAAAAGGCACTTGGGTTAATATAATAAAATTAGATGAGGAGCTTCAGCAACTTAACATCCTCAAAAGTCTCTCTTTTCTTGAAAAGTCGGTAAGGGGGATTCAGTTAATTCTGGATTGACGAATGGATCGGTGACTATAATCTTGCGAATATGTTTCCCCCGTTTATACGCTCTCGAGATTGATAAGGATTGTAGGTTAAGTGAGAGGCTCATTCGGGTGGGTGACTCTTTTACTAGAGTTGGAATTGGAGGCAGCTTTAAGAAGCGGGCGGGAGATAGCTGATTTTGATCAGCTAACGGAGGTGGTTAGTGATGTGATTTTGTCTGATGTCTCGGATTCATGGAGGCGGCTTCTCGAAAAGTCATGTAAATTCACTGTCAAATCTATTCGCTCTCAAATTGAACACAAAATTTTTCTTTCTTCAAACCACTACACTTGATGGTCAAAGTTGATTCCAAAGAAGGTTAATATTTTGGCGTGGAGAGATATTCATGACTGGCTAGCCACCGGAGTTAACCTTGATTTGAGAAACATAGATTTGTATTTAACTTTATGTCCCAATTGTGACTTGGAAGTGGAATCTACAGAGCATCTAATTGTCTCATGCAACTGGTCAAACACAATCTAGAGTTGCGTTTTTCAATAGTGGGATTTTTTTATTTTATTATTATTTTATTTATTTATTTATTTGCATTCTGCGTGGTTGTTCATTGTTAAACATTTATTGATTTCGTTGAGAATTTAAGCCAAAGGAGAAAAGCTGTTTTCAAGCATCTTCAATTAAGATGTTTTGAAGTCGTCTTGTTCTCATCGGTTTGGATAACGTGGAATAGTCGAAATCGCAAGGTGTTCATGGATAAGTCTCAATCTAACATCAAAGTTTTCAAGGAGATTCAACAATTATCCTACAGTTGGATTGGCGGTAGATTCACAAAATTGTCTATTAACTGGAATGGTTGGATTAATGATTCTATAATTGCTTGTATAAACTCTACCGGTTAGGCTCTTTTTATCTAGCTTCTTTCTAGTTTTTCTCTTCTTGTTTATAAGTTCGCCTTTAAAAAAGAAGGTTAATATTTTGGTGTGGAGAGCTATTCGTGACCGGTTAGCCATCGGAGTTTGATTTGAGAAACATATATTTGCATTCAACTTTATGTCCCAATTGTGACTTGGAAGTGGAATCTATATTGCATCTCGTGGTCTCTTGCAACTGGTCAAACATAATCTGGAGTTGTGTTTTTCAATGGTGGGGATTTTTTATTTTTTATTTTGCCTCAGCATTCTCGTGGTTTTTCATTGTTAAACATTATTGATTTCGTTGAGAATTTAATCCGAAGGAGAAAAGCTGTTTTCAAGCATCTTCAATTAAGATGTTTTGAAGTCGTCTTGTTCTAATCGGTTTGGATAACGTGGAATAGTCGAAATCGCAAGGTGTTCATGGATAAGTCTCAATCTAGCATCAAAGTTTTCAAGGAGATTGAACAACTATCCTACAATTGGATTGGTGGTAGATGCACAAAATTGTCTACTCACCGGAATGGTTGGATTAATGATCCTATAATTGCTTGTATAGACCATTTAGGTTCTTTTTATCTAGCTTCTTGCTAGTTTTTCTCTTCTTTTTATAAAATTCGCCCTTAAAAAAAAGTTAGTTAGTTTCGTTCTAAACTAACGGTGAAGTTATGATATATCCAATAAAAGATGGTTCTTAATTTACTCAAAATCTGACACATATGCCTTGTGATGATGGAGGTTCCGGAACACACAAAGGCTCGGATAAATTGGATCTTCCTTTGATATTTGAATTACGTAAGAGGGAGAGAGTCTTTATCAAAATATTGCAACTAGTATAGGAAAAGGGTACAAAAAAAAAACCTCAAACCTAGTAGATGCTAAGCTTGTATGTACAGAAACTACGCAAGTGCTAGACAGATACCATCATGTCCTAAGCTACATGTCTTACATGCATACATAATACATAGATAAACTACAACACAGTATAACTAACTTATAGCTTTCCGGTTGGGTTAATTGATAAATTATGATCAGTTTGCCACCTCAAGCTGTTGCTGCTTGGTGGAAGTTAATTGTCACTCCTCTCATTTCTGAAGGTGGAAGGATCACTTGATGAACGGTGGAGTATTGTGGCCGATGTTGGTAAAGGCAAACTTGTTGAGGTCGCTGACATGGCTTATGCCCCGTTGTCCCGTAGCCCCCTACAATTGCAATATCTACCGTCTTTGATGCCATTGATAAGAAAATTTGTATTAGAAGTTACAGAAAGGTTTTCGAGTCGTATGAGTTATGATGAAAGTTTGTTACTTGTGACATGCTGCTTGAAGTTTAAGATGAGACTCCTTTTTATAGAGAGCATGATTCTTTCTTATCTATCGAAGTATTGTTAGGAATAAGCATAAAAGAATCTAATAATTTCAATCATAAGTGCCACTAAAATGGCTTTGAATCAATTCCATTATGTCAAGCAATAATCCCGCTATGGAGAATCCAAGAAGGTATTAAGTTTATACATAAATTTCCTGCAGCAAATTATCAATTATTTTGTATACACAACTGTCAGACTTTATTACAAAAGACATAAGGGACAAACTACAGCTTCAACCAATAACCAGTTCACTCCTAGTTAACTGAACAAACATCCCAAAGTTACCCGCTAGATTTCCGGTCTTTGTTTTGGGAAATTCAAGTACTTGTTGATCTCTGGCTTAGCAACAGGAGCAAAAAAACAACAACAAAAAAACATCATTTTTTTTTTTTTTTTTTTTTTGTGTGTGTAGGTGTTTGTAAATTCAAGTACTTCTCAAGCTTTTTGAGTCTGGTGGTCTGAATCAGGGACCTCTTTTTTTTCTCTCTGCCATTTGAGGTAATTAATTTGTTTCTCGTAAAATTGGGCAGTATCTTGGCAATAAAACCTACACTCTCACTAATTTTTCGCTGAAATAGTTTTCCAGACAAGTTATGATATTTGTACTCTATTCTACTACGTATTTGTTATACTCTAACTATTTTACTTGTTATGAGATAATGATTCAATACTTGTAAGAGATGTCCAATATATTGTTCAGTGATGATGGTACGTGGTTTTAAACAATATAAGGCTCATATAGCAAATTAATGATCATGCCTTGATATGCGTCTGAGAGAGAGAGCGCATATACTTTAAAAAAATAAATAAATAAAAAAATAAAAAATTACTACTGTAGTACAGGGGTACCAAAAAAAACCCCCTCAAACTAGTAGAGATAAGCTGAAGCTTGTCTACACGCAAACTACATGAGCTAGACAGATGTTTTTATCTCCCTAATAATATATGCTGCATGCATGTTTAGATAAACTACCAAGATTGGGCTTATCAAGTACTAATGTGCCAACTCATGATGTTGCTGCTTGGTATAAGTCCATTGTCACCCCACTCATTTCAGAAGCAGGACGGATCATTTGATGAATGGTGGAACATTGTGGCCGATGCTTGTAATGGCATAACTGTTGTTGAGGTTGCTGCTTGCCATTAGGCTTATACTAGCCTTTTATTAGACGGTATATGACCCAATGTTTTTTTCTTTATAGGTTAGAGATGAAAAATTAGCGGCTAATAATTTTGATCTATCACCGAATCCTAGATCCAACATTTTTTCTCGTATGCGTTTCAATTTGGACGAACTTTCAGCCATCACAGAATTGCGTCGAATTCAGTAACTTGAGAGAATTGGTATTGCTAATGAGTATTCGGTTGCCTTTTTTTTTCTTTCTTAACTAGAATCAATGTTTTTTTAAGTAAAAAGACTAGAGAATTTTGTTCACTAAAAAAGACAGACATGTTTCTTGCAACACATGGAAAAATTCATTTGGGTAACATTCAAGATTTGTCCCTTTAGGTAACCTTCAAGAGAAGCAGCCATCCAATAAGCATAAAACGCCTACTTTTATGGAAAGATGATTTGGACAAAATCATCTTCATCCGATATTGTAGATAGCGTATACACAGAAGTATACCAAGGACATGGAAGAGGAGTTTTTTTAATTTCTCAAAAAAAGCATGCACATTATTATATGAACCAAATAGATCGACTCTCTTGAGCTGGAATTTCGAGCAGTGGACAATGACATTGAGTCGGATCCCAAAACCCACACCTAGTGCAGCTAAGTAATGCATTCCATTCTGCCTCTCGCTTCTCATAGACCCCACAGTCAAGGTTCCTCTTCATGTTGATCTGCTCTTGAGAATCAGACAATGACATCTTTTGGAGTTGGTTTGATTCATCAAAGTCAACAGCATCAGCCTTCTCCTCGCATCATTGAGATAAACCTAGACTCATTTTTGCAAATTGGTTTGATTCTTTATGGAATGAATTGAGGTTGTTCTGTTTTCAGGTTTGAATTCAACCCAGTAGGCTAAACTTCATTGATTATTCAGTAATATATTATAGATTACATATCATAATTAAAACCCTAACGGACCCAAAGCCCACATCCGGGCTTGGGTCGTATACCGTCTAATACCCTTTGGCCCAAAGCATTCATCGACCATCATGAAACGGTCTAGCCCTACCTACCATAGCAAGATTAGTCTTTGATGACGTCAATAAAAAACACTTGTATTAGAAGTTATAGGAACGTTGTAGTCTTATAAGATATAATGGAAGTTTCTTTTTTGTTAGCTAGGCTGAGTATGAGAGAAATCTCCCTTTATAAAGAGCAGATTTCATCTTATTTTACCTTTGTTCAAGTATTTGTTTATAGGAAAAAAGTATAGAAGAATATAATTAATTATTCTAACAGAAAATGTCATCAAAAAGGATTATTCTGTATGGATAAGGAGATGGAAAAAGCTACGAGGTTTATGAATATCATGCAATGAAGCGTTACATATATGGTATGTAAATGAGATTGACTATTACAAGTATTTTCAAAGACTTGAGGGATTAAACTTCAGCTTCAATATCTATAGGGGTTTTTTTTTTTTTTTTTTTTTTTTTTTTTGCCACCTTTTGTCCTAGTTAATTTGACCAACCTAAGAAAGTTTCCTTATAGAGAATTGAAACTTCTGCAGATCCTCTAGCTATCAAATTCCGTCCCAACTTATCATACGTGCATTCTCTGTTATGTGCTTAATTATTACTTATTCATCTCTCTACGTAACACAACTACAAAAATGTCTTTAGTGACACATCGAAAGTAGAACATATTCAAAATTTTCACTAAAGCCTTCCTGGTGTCATCCAAACATAGAAAATCAAGAATTGGTAAAGGAGTAGCTGGTGGTAATTAGAAGCCTATGGTGACATAATAAGATCAGTAATGTTGAGATCTCGGATAATAAGGATGGTTGGAAATGGGCTCTCAATTCTACAGGTTTATCTGTTGCTTTTGCCCGAAAGTATGTTGATGAGCATATTTTACAAGGTGGCTTGTCATCTACTAGATGGAATAAAAGTGTTCCAATAAAAGTTAACGTCTTTCGGTGGAGATTGTCTATGAATAAACTTCCAACCATGGTGAACTTGGATCGCAAAGGAATTGATGTTGGCTCTCTTTTATGTCCCGTTTGTAGCGAGTACGTTGAGAATGGTGATCATCTCTTTTTCTCGTGTGGTATGGCCCATGACCTTTGGGAGTTATTCGCGAGATGGTGTGATTTGAATATTTCAGGTGTGTCTAATTTTGCGGAGTGGTTCTCGTGGTTAGATGCTTGTCAAATGACGAAGACGTCTAGATACATTCTTGGAGGGATTGCAGATACGATGTTGTGGTCTATATGGAATTTTTGCAATGCATTGCTTTATTCTACTTCTAAACCGAAGAAGGCGACTCTTTGGGACTCTATAGTTTATCAATCGTTTTTGTGGATTTCATCTAGAAATCCTAAGTTGAGCTTTAGTTGGGTAGGTTGGTTAGATAATCTCATTGTAAACATTGCTTCTTTGTAAGTATTCGTGTTTCTAGCTTTTACTAGTTAATAATATGCCGCTGTTCTAAAAAAAAATTAAAACCGTATACTCTTTTTTTATAAGAAAACGCGTGTAAACACCGAATATACTGCTACTGTTTGTTGTTATAAAAGTTTTTTCCTTAGTTTTTTATACAGATGAAACTTCAAAATACAATCACTTCATAAGCTGTTATGAGTTTCGATCCACAAAGATGATTATAACTCTTCTCATATATATACTATATAAGAAGAAAAAAAAAATTGTACGTGAAAGATATCTCACTTTTTGGCATCACTTTGTTTAATAAAAAATAGTACCCGAATTTTTTTTTAGGTTGTCTGTAAAAGGGAATAAATGTTTCACTATAGATCTTTAATTACCTAGGTAAGACACTTTTACAGATTTGCTAATTACGGAGTATTTGCTATGTGCATTCTGGACACCTTGTCCTTAGTGACTGATTTTTTTTTATGTTTAGTGACAGTATGCAGTGTGAGACAAAAAATTATTACTCCGTAGTGATTGTGGCAAAAGGTCGAGCTCAAGCACAAGAAGTGGGAGCTATGCTATTGAAATTCTCTTTACCGAATTTTTTTTATCATGACTCAGATTTTATACTTCATATAAATATTTTTCGAAGTAAATCTACTATATTGGGTCTATGAGGTTCCAATTTCCAAATATAAATTGACAAAAAGGTAAGCAACATGCTAATATTAAACTAGCTAAAACAGGAAAGACTTTTCTATATATTGCCTCAATCAGGAAGATTTGGTCCTACATATATATTCTCTACGAAAAGTAATTAAGAAAATTAAAGGCATTTAACACAGTGTTCTACTACACACACATTTGGTCAGTGCATTTTACTACACACACATCAATCTCTAGATTTTTTGTACTTAGATTATCGCAGATAATATGATATACTATACGATAATTGCATTACTGATCTGCCGCATTCTAAAATATCTGTGAGGTGTTTATTCTCAGATATTTTGTTTAATTACTTGCATTACTTTTCTTTTCTTTTGGAACATCATATCTATGAACTCGACATATGGTGTTCTGGAGGCGTGGCCCATGCAAAAGTCATAGATATTCTAATTCTATTTCAGATATGATTTGATACATTCCTTGCCGTAAGTGCAAAACGATTGATAAAAGTAAAAGATTCATAAGCATATTAAAGATGGAGCCCAAGCCACGAGGCTATGTCTGCTTGCAAGTTCCTATCTAATAATAGAGAATCAGAATAAAGTGCACATGAAAGATCACATACAACATATTCATCTCTCATGGCCTTTCTTAAAAGTGGCATCGATCCAACTGGTATCATCTGAGGCTTTTGAATCAGTTATTGCGTATTCCATACTAACTGCTAAGAAGATATCTGTAAATAGATCGTTTTTAAGAACAGAATACAGTTTCTCAATATATTCCTCGAATATAGTTTAAAAAGCATTTTTAAGGATTTAAGGAAAATTCTTTGGAGCACTTCCTACCTACTGTAGTGACCCCAAGGTGCTTTATTTTTGCTCGAATATATGGTGAATATTATTTAGCATACTAGAAAGACGCTAGCTGCGAAAATAGAAATGGGTACAGTTGCATCCGAATAGAACAAGTTGCACGTAATTCGATATTGGATGATAATCCATTAATCCATGTTTAGGGGTCGTTATGTAATTAGTAGTATTGTATTTAGAGTCGAATGTAAAGAGTATAAGTTTAGGGGTCTAGAATGTCAAGTAGAAAGTTACTAACCGAATAGTTAGTTATTTCTGTTATAGGTTGAAAGGTTGTGACGTTTCAGAAAAGTCACAATGGTTCATGTTAGTGTAGTATATATAGGGATAGATTTCGTTTGTAAACGTTAACCTTTTTCAGTCAATAAAATATCGTTTATAAAGGTTCACAACAGAATTCAATATATACAAAAGTGTGAGTTTGTGTGTTATGTGTTTTGTTCATAGACATGGTTTGATTCGAATACAAAAGAAGATCCGGATGGGACCAACATTGGTATCAGAGCATCAGAAGTCCGAATCAAACCCGTGTTTCAGTTTGTGTTTCATCAGAGATTCAAGAAGAGTACGATCTGCAGATTTGTAAGAAACAAAACAGAAAACACTAAAGAAAAGAACAAAGGCTCAGGGAACCAGAGATAGAGAAAGAAGAAAACCGAGCGGGTTGAAGAATCAAAGAGAGAAGGTTGTTCGTTTGTGATAAACAACAACCAGAAACAAAAAAAATCGAGTGATTCGATTACAAAGTCGAAAAAGATGGACGCTGTTTTATTTTGTTGAGATTTTTGGAATAAAGTCAGTGGGTAATATTTTGAAGAAGAATTTGGAGAAAGCACCAGAGATTAAAATTACAGGAAAGCGTTAGAATCATTTGAGGATTATTGAGATAGACAGAAAATCAAAAGGATAGTGTAGAGATGAGACAGGAGAAATTTTAGAAAAGAGAATTGATCAAGAAGGGTCATGCGATATGATCAAAATGAAGAAACAAGGCTGTGATGGTCTCGAAGTTGAAGGAACAATCTGTGATAGATTGAATGATCAATAGAAGTTGAAGAATGATCATGTGATATGATCAAAAACGGCTGTGAAAGTCAGAATTAAAGAACAAAGCAAAGTTCGTGAGGAACAACTTGATTGAAGAATGAAGATTGCGTGAAGCATATCAACAAGAAGATTGTGTGAAGTCATCAAAGATTTATTGAAGACAAAGATGAGAAGACCTTCTACAACATGTTCAAGGATAGAGATGATCGAGTTGAAGATATGAAGATGTTGAAGACACGGATTAATGAATTAGGGAGGAATATTGGATGATAATCCATTAATCCATGTTTAGGGGTCGTTATGTAATTAGTAGTATTGTATTTAGAGTCGAATGTAAAGAGTATAAGTTTAGGGGTCTAGAATGTCAAGTAGAAAGTTACTAACCGAATAGTTAGTTATTTCTGTTATAGGTTGAAAGGTTGTGACGTTTCAGAAAAGTCACAATGGTTCATGTTAGTGTAGTATATATAGGGATAGATTTCGTTTGTAAACGTTAACCTTTTTCAGTCAATAAAATATCGTTTATAAAGGTTCACAACAGAATTCAATATATACAAAAGTGTGAGTTTGTGTGTTATGTGTTTTGTTCATAGACATGGTTTGATTCGAATACAAAAGAAGATCCGGATGGGACCAACATTCGATACCTAATCTAACCGACTAATTGTTGGATCGTAAACTTGATTTAGTCCAATAAAGATTGGACTATCTATAAAAGCCTAAGCCCGTGATCAAAAAGCTTCTAGAATGGCGAAGAATGGTATGGAAGCTTCTAAAAAAGTCGTAGAATTATATGGAAGCTTCTAGAATGTTGTAGAATGGTATCTATAGAAGTGTTTAGAATATTGTAGTAGATGATAGCTACTAGAAGTATCTAGAATATGATAGAAATATCTAGAAGGAGTTTTCTAGAATTTGATAAGGATGATGATGTATTAAGAATGATCAAGATGATACAAGATGTATCTAGATCATAGTAGAGTATCCATGAAAATATCTCGTCTCTAAAATATTCCATGGAGTAGTATAAATAGGTATTAGGGTGATTCATTTGTAAGGAGAATGAAGCAGAGCTTACAGTAATAAAGTTCCATTTTAAAAATTCTCTAAGTATTCCTTTCTTCCTATAAGCCTAAAAGGCCCTCGCGTTTTCCAACAAAGTGGTGTCAGATCTAGAAGATCGAGATGTCAAGTGCAATGTACTTGTTTCAATTTCCTCGTCTTACCAAAGATAACTATGGTAGTTGGTGCATTCGAATGAAGGCATTACTCGGTTCACATGATGTGTGGGAGATAGTCGAGAAAGGTGTTGAGAAAGTTGATGATAAAAGTTCGTTGAATGCCACCCAAAGGGTGGAGTTGCAAAAGGCAAGAAAGAAGGATCAAAATGCTCTTACACTCATCTATCAATGGCTTGATGATGTGATGTTTGAGAAAGTTGCAAATGCAACCACTTCTAAGGAATCGTGGGAGATCCTTCAAAATGCTTTCAAAGGAATTGACAAGGTGAAAAAGGTACGCCTTCAAACTCTTAGAGGAGAGTTCGAAAAGCTCCAAATGGAGGAATCCGAAACCATTTCGGATTATTTCACTCGTGTCTTGACCATTTCAAATGAAATGAAGAGAAATGGTGAAAGCTTGAGTGACACAAAGGTGATAGAAAAGGTTCTTCGCTCTTTGCTACCAAGCTTTGATTACATTGTCGTGGCCATAGAGGAGTCAAAAGACATAGACTCTATGACCGTTGATCAACTCATGGGATCTTTACAAGCCCATGAAGAGAAGTTGTAGAAAAGAAGGGGGAAAGAACCCTTGGAGCAAGCTTTATATTCAAAGGTCTCTTTCAAAGAAAGAGAAAAGAGCTTTCTACATGGAAAGGAGCAAGGAAGAGGACGCGGTATTTTTCGAGGTCGTGGTGGTTTCCAAGGACGAGGACGAGGAAGAGGAAGAGAAGATGTCAACAAAAAAGATGAAAACCAATGGTTTTCATATCGAAGAGGTCGTGGGAGAGGCTTTCAATCTCAAAGAGGAGGTAAGCCCCATATACAATGTTATAATTGTCGCAAATATGGTCATTATGCCAATGAATGTAGTAGCTCAAGACAAGTTGAAGAAAAAGCCAATATTGTGGAGGTAGAACACAAAGATGAGCTTACATTGCTAATGGCAAGACATGACGAACAAGAAGAGAGGATAGAGCCATGGCATATAGATTCCGCTGCAAGTAACCATATGACCGGTGAAGAAGGCTTGTTCATGGAGATGGAGGAAAGTAAAGGTAATGTCACCTTTGGAGACGAATCAAAGGCACCGGTGAAAGGAAAAGGTAAGATACTTATCCGAGCTAAAGACGGAAGTTACCAATATATTTCAGACGTATACAATGTGCCCAATCTTAAAAGTAACATTTTAAGTGTGGGACAACTTTTAGAGAAAAACTACGATATTCATTTCAAAGATCGTAGTGCTACAATAAAAAATCCCGAAGGAAAGCTCATAGCTAAAGTCCCTATGATTAAAAACCGAATGTTCCGTCTAAACATTCAACTTGATGAAGCTAAGTGCTTAAAGAGTTGTTTGAAGGATCATTCGTGGCTTTGGCATATGAGGTACGGGCACTTAAACTTTGGTGACTTAAAGTTATTATCCTTAAAAGGAATGGTGAAAGGGTTAGATCAAATTGATCATCCCAATCAAGTGTGTGAAGGATGCCTTCTTGGGAAGCATGCTAGAAGTTCGTTCCCGAAAGAAGCGACATCAAGAGCTAAGGAGCCTCTACAACTAATTCATAAGGATTTGTGCGGTCCCATTACTCCACCCTCTCATGGTAAGAATCTTTACTTCATGCTTTTTATTGATGACTTTTCAAGAAAAACTTGGGTATATTTTCTAAAAGAAAAATCCTAAGCTTTTGAAGCTTTTAAGACATTTAAAGCTATGGTAGAAAAGGAGAAAGGTTTAAAAATTAAATCCACGAGATCCGATAGAGGTGGAGAATTTCTATCAAAAGAATTTAACAAATTTTGTGAGGATAATAGGATATGGAGATTTCTAACGGCTCCTTACTCCCCACAACAAAATGGAGTGGTGAAGAGAAAGAATAGAACCATTCTCAATATGGTCCGAAGCATGTTGAAAAGTAAGAAAATGCTAAAGGAATTTTGGGCCGAGGCGGTTGATTGTGCAGTATATCTATTGAACTGGTGTCCATCAAAGAGTTTAGACAACAAGACTCCACAAGAAGCATGGAATGGAATAAAGCCTACCGTCTCTCACCTAAGGGTATTTCGAAGCATAGCATATGTCCATGTTCTGAGCCAAAGGCGATCCAAGCTTGATGATAGAAGTGAGAAGTATGTGTTCGTTGGCTACGACAAGCAGTCAAAAGGCTATAAGCTCTATAATCCAATCATGGGGAAGGTGGTAGTAAGTAGAGACGTAGAGTTTGATGAAGAAGAAGCATGGGATTGGAGCATTAAGGAAAATGAAAGGTATGACTTTATTGCTATAAATGACGAAGAAGAGATGGGTGAATCAAATGAAGAAGTCCAACAACCTCAAAGTCCAACTCCAACCCAAGACTCACCTTCAAGTTTAAGTGAAGGAGAACCAAAGACAAGAAGTTTGAAGGAGCTCTACAAGGTAACTGAGGAAATACCCCTTCTTTGTTTGTATGTTGACTGTGAACCTTTAGTTTCTGAAGAAGCTATGAAAAGCAAGAAATGGAGACAAGAAATGGATGAGGAGATAAAGTCAATCGTGAAGAATGATATGTGGGAGTTGACGACCCTTCCGAAAGGCCAAAAGGCAATTGGAGTTAAGCGGGTATACAAGGTAAAGAAAAATGCCAAAGGCGGCGTGAAGAAGTACAAGGCAAGGCTTGTGGCTAAAAGGTACAAGAAAAGCATTGCATCGACTATGAAGAGGAAGGATGTACGAGTGATACATGCGAGATCCGAAAACCAAGTTGCAGATATCCACACCAAGCCGTTCAACGAGCGAGATTTCTCAAGACTAAGGATGATGCTTGGAGATGGGAAATCAAGTTTAAAGGGGGTGTTGGATCGTAAACTTGATTTAGTCCAATAAAGATTAGACTATCTATAAAAGCCCAAGCCCATGATCAAGAAGCTTCTAGAATGGCGAAGAATGGTATGGAAGCTTCTAAAGATTAGACTATCTCGTTAGGGTTAAAGTGTCACTAGAAAGTCATGAATATTGAAGTTGCCTTTTCTTGATCTTTTCATGCTAGTTTCTTGCTAGTATGAATTTTTAATAAGTCTCCGCTGTTCAAGAAAATTAAAATAAATAATAAAAAAATTTAAGTGGCATTACCGGTCAATAAAGGTGTTTAAAGTGTCTTACCACGTTCGAAAAAAGGTTCGAAGAAAGCCATGTAGATCAGGAAGGATCTCAGTTATTTTTACTTAATTTTTTTTAGTTAGGATTTTGTTTTCCGTATTTAATGCATACACCGTAAACTCTATGCATTTAAATATAAAAAAAAATATGTTGTGTTACCTTTAATCGATCATATCTTTTTTCTTTCTCATCAAATTATTTTTCGTTGTTAAAGATCATTGTCATTGACAACAAAATTTGACCACCAAATTGTAGCTCCCTCCTAAAGGCAAAGCAAGCCATGGAATAAAATAATAATAATAATAATAATAATAATAATAATAATAATAATAATAATAATAATAATAATAATAATAATAATAATGAGCGTCATAAAAAATGGAGAAAACCGCAAAGCAATATACAATTATGTCGCCAAATATAAGTCCATCCCCGTCTAAATGAACAACAAAGAAGAGGAGAGAAAGAAAAGAAGAAGACGATTTCAACATTCTATCAAGTTTGTACGTCCAGAAACCTCTCGTTCAAACTGCATAGGAGTGTTAGATGATAGGTTAAGATCCAAGCCTAAAGGCTTAGGGTCCACTAGGTTTTAAGTCATGTTCTATTATAAATAGACATGAAATCCCTCTATATAATCGTACAAAAACACAATCAATAATATTTCTATTTGCTATCTTGCATGGTATATGAGCTTTAGGTAAGATCCACCTACAAAAATTGCTATCCTTCGATTATCTGCTATTTACCGGCGATCTGAATAAAACCTGAAAACTCTAATGGACCCGAAACCACATACGAGTTCGAGCCTTATAATTTCTTGCCTAATACTTCCCCACAATTTAAACGCCGAATTAATGAAAGCTTGGATTCGATGAGAAAACTAAATAAACATTAAAGCAATAGCAACAAAAACATGCATAAGCAACAAAATGAAAAACATTAAAATGAACTTAATTTGTTGTTGAAAACATCCTACAGCAAGCTGAAACAAATCTTCAAACTGCAGCAGTGAAAGCAAGACAAAGAAAGCAAAAGCAAATTTTTTTGGCAGCGGGTTGTGACGGCGCGTTGGGTGGCTGAAGACGGTCTTTTGGTTGGGCTTTGTGCAGAATTGAAAAACAAAGAGAATTAAGGTAATCGCATCAGTAAACACCAAACAGTTTGAAAGTTATTGCCAAAATAATATGCTATTAGGGTTTTGGCTGAACATTGCAATTTTTTTTATTTTTATTTTTTTTTTTGTGGGAAAAAGGTTAAATGGTGGTGGCTAGGATTTGACGGGGCGGCTTAACTTAGCCACCTAGGTTCTGATCCGACCCATTCTCATACCATGTTAAATAATTGAAAACCCCGTAGGATAGTTTGTATTATTCATCAAATATTTATAGTGATAATACAATCTGACCAGAATTCATTGACTAGCTCGGGCCTTATAATTGATTGCTCAATAATTGAGTGTGCCAATCTGTTTGGATCTTTTGTGACAATTTATATTGGCAAATAATCTAAGAGTAAACCAAAAAATATACGGCATTTACAGATTGAAAATACTGGTATCACTACTACACAAAAGGCCATTTAGATCACTTTAAATAGATCACTTTTCCTAACACCCGATCTATTTAGTAAAAATGGGCACGCCTTGAGATACCAAAACTTATTTTGGAGCAAAACAACACAAAAAGATCGGCATTTAGCAAAGAGATGTTCTAAATAAGTTAAGCGGGATTTTATCCCTCCCTTTCTACCCCTTTTGACTTTTCATAGCCCGCTCATTATCATCACACATAACAAAAATACACCAAACCCTACCTAGCAAACTCTCCCCTCTTGTTCTTCTCCAATGCACAACACCGCCGCTCCACCAAAACCTAACTCCGACCATAGCCCTCCTCACCATTGTCACCCGAAGTAACCACTGCTATAACCACCATCTCCGCCGCTCAAATCACCAACAAACCCCCAGTCACCACTAAACCACTACTATTAGCAATTTTATTTGTTCACTTGTCATTTATATAAGGTTAAGTTCTTATTATTAGCAATTTTATTTGTTCACTTGTCATTTATAGTCAATGATTAATTTTCTTATCCTAACTTCTGATTTGATTTTGATTAATAAGTGTATTAAAGTAATAATTTGGGGCTTTTGCGATTGTGTGACTTTTTTATACTTAAATATCTAATCTTTGTGATGGCTTACAAAATGTATGAAATTGGGAAAAGTACTAACAATAATCTTTGCAGGCAATTGGATGATATTACCTGCTGCTTATATGTTTAACTCTAGCAAAAAGGAGGTGGAGGTGGTTGGGTTATAAATGGTGAGGTAGCATTGGTTTAATAAGCTTAAGTATTGTTGAGTTACTTGCTTATTCATATTTGCTGGTTCTTGTATTGTTTTTTTTCTACTCAATGAATTGCGAATGTGTTATGGTTTTGAAAGATATGTGTTGTAGCGTAGTTTTATCAATATTTGCCCCGCAATTAGATGTGTGATGTTCCTAATAATAAGGCGATATGAATGTCTTTAAATAAATGACACAAGCTGTTACAAAAAGTTTTCGGCTAAAGCTGTTATACAATTGCTAAAAAAATAGTGTTGTTAGTAACCACGACTGCTGTTTGTACCTATTTACATTTCGGCACCATGTATCAATTCATCTTATGATATTTTCGGACCTGTTAGTTGGGGACTGGGGAGAGTGCTTGACACTAAATCAGTACATGTGGAACATTTCAAATGATATTTGTCAACTACACCAACAGGTTGTTTATAACGATATGAGGGTGTTGTACTGAAGGCAGTCAGGCACAAGTTGTTAATAACGGTCTGGAACATCCAGGTTCATTGAGTTGCGCCAACCCTCATAGTGAGATGTTATTTCTATTTTGAAATATAATTTTTTAACTTATTCAAATGAATTGTAGTAATGACCTCTTTCAAAATGCATTGAATGCAGGACTAACACAGCCACACAGGACCTTCAAAGCGATGACGGACAACCGTATTCTTACTATCCTTTGTCAAACCATATCACAAAAAGGGAGCCTCTGACAATGATCGATATTTAAGTTCAAGGTGAATAATATTTGTCCCGTGGTATACTATTTTACTCTAAACATATGATATTTAATTGTTTGCAACTATAATGTTATTTAATTGTTTGCAACTATAATCTTTAAGTTATAACAGTTAGCAAACATAGCATAAACTGCTTCCTTAGCAAAACAGCCCGCCGCGAAGCGCAGGTTTCCCACCTCGTTATAACTAAGATATAGCTTTGTTGTGCAGGATTTCATAACCGCCGCCTTCTATAGAGTTTGCGCAGCTAATTTGTGTCCGGTTAGACAAGAGGATGGAATCATCTATTCTATGTGACTTGTATCTATTGAAAATTTTTAAACAGGCCCAACCTTTAAAGTGAATGTGAACTGGAGTTGGAATTTATCAAGTAATAGTTGTCATTATGTGAGCATTATTTTTTGTAATTGATGAACTGTTGATGTAATGTGAACTATCATTGTAATGGTTAAAACTATTTCCATCTGTAAAGTTAGATTATTTTTTTTGTCGAAGTCACTTGCATCGGAAATTCTGGAAAAGTTGTGCGGCAAGATTGAATGAATTGTTTTGAAATATTTTCATTTTGGCTTTAATGAAAATTCCAGAACCATTTTTTTTTTTAATAACAGGTAGAGTAAAAAGATCGGCTGTTATGTATAAACTAATCTTACTTGTATGATAAAAAGATTGGTCGGGAACCGATCTATTTATGTTTTGCTCAAATAGATCACCCTTAGTTAGAGTGGTTCTAAACCGTTCTTTTTAAGGGTTTTCAACTAATCTATTTGACGATTTATGTAGTAGTGATATCAACACAAAATGACTATTCTTCTTCTGGTGGCTTAAGTTTTTGTTTTCCTTCATGATTCGATTAGTTTCTAGACGTACTGTAAATATTTAATTAAGATACGATATTAAAATGTCATGTTAGCATTTGGTGCATGTTTGTGGTTATTACCCGGCCTTTTGAACATTAAAGATTTATTGAAAAGCTTGAGCTAACTAAATGAAATGGAGCCAAGACTTTGTGGATATATTTTGTAGAGTAATTTGTATAGAATATCTAATCAGTCCTCACCGCAGATTGTGATTATCACCAAGAACTGAAGAGGCACAGCAAGCAAAACCGAGTTACCGACACATATGGTGTACATAATATAAACTCCACCAAATTATAAATTCCATTAACTAGGAGGATGCTCAAATTTTGTATTCGACTGAATCATACCCGTCCCATGCATTCTATACATAGTCAGCGACAACCAAGTCAATGTATGTTTTTCTCCAAATTTTTTATTTTTACTCTATTTTATGTAAGATAGAAAGTTCTTCCCTATTTTAAACTTTATCCTTGGCTTATAATATAACGGTTTCCTTTGAACAAGAAATTATTTATGATTCAACTAATAAGGGACTCAGTGAGAAATCTAACACGAGCAAGTTAATACAACCACCAACTAATATTTTTATTATTCGGTAACTGATTTTGACAATCTTGGAACATCCACGTAAAACCAATTACTGGCAAGGGATGGAATTCAAGATGTCTATACAAGCTTTTACATACATAAGAAAGCATATACATAATACACTAGAGATCAAGCTAGCTAGAACTTTTAAAAAAAGAAACCTTTACGAGCAGGCTTCCTTTTAGGATAATCCACATACAAAGTCCCACCGTACATTTTGGCAGCATCGTTGCTGTTTATAACCCTCTCGGTCCTCATGGTAGCGACTGGGGCACCACGATAATAGTTAGAGCTACGAACATGTGGGAAATAAGTATCTATGTCATCAAATGCTTCTTTCCCAAGATAAGCAAGGTCTGTTGTGTTGCTGGAATGATGTGCCATTTTCTAGGTGAAGCTATGTAATATGAAATTATGAAGGCAGAGACAGGGCGTAGTAGTTAACTAAGTTGTTGTGTTTGCTTTGGGGTGTATGCAACAGCCCACATGCCTTTATATAGAATGCTTGTTGCAAGTTTTAGAAAAATAATGGTATTATTGGGATATTTGATAATCGTTTTTTGACGGAACTTTGTTCTTTTGTTTGGTTAGGAATAATCTATTTTTTACTTATTCCTTGTGGATAACAACAGATGCAATAATCTTTGGTATAAGTTGTAAATCATAACTGCTAGCTAATTGATAAAGTCTATTTTGAGCTCTTACTTCTTTCATTATTTAATTTCCTGCCCTTGAGGTCTCAAATTGAAGTTTGTAAATGCTGAAGTATTACAGTAGTTTGTTAGTCCCTAAATACGGTTTTGTTCATCTATCGTGGATACATGAAGGAGCCGATAAGTAGAAAAATAAGGTTAATTATTCGTACTTGGGTGCATTTTCTGGCAGATATAGAGTATAAGAACTGCAAGATTCTTCAGATAAACTAAACAAATGCGACTTTTTGGCCATTTGTAATGCTGCTGGAGGATCAGGCTAAAAATCAGTGCAGCCATGTAGATGTAAACTCTAAAGTTTTGATGTGATTATTCCTGTCTTGCACTGTCTACAATTATTGCAGTAGTTCAGTATGTATTGAAAATCAAAGAGAAGTACCTAATTTTTAGCATTGTAGTTCTGAATGAAACATAATTTTTCCGGAGTCCTTAGATGTAATATATGTGAACAACATCATTAGCAAATTTTGTGTATAATCATTTACTATGTACTTATATGCTTGTTATGGAAGTTCCGAAGTTGCAACTTAACCCCACTGTGGAACAAAATAAAAGTCATATCCCTTATGAAAATTATTAAAAGTATGTTTTTTCAATGCCCTTCTTAATTTATCCATTTATGCTGGTACTTACGCTAAAGCGGTAGAAATACTGTAATAAATATACCACTATAGATAAGATTTCTGTACACATTCCGAAAGAATGTAATTCTCTACCCAAGTAATACGTGGAACACGAAAGGAACCTGAAATGCTTGCATGCTCGAACAATACTCATCATCAAACACAAAAACATGCAGGTCAAAAGATGCTTATACTTGAGAAGATAGAGCATCTTCACTTTATTTCAATAATTGAGATTCCCAACAATTCAACATCTTATTGATCTTGAAGTTAATAATATCTGTTGAACCTCACTATATATGATAGATACATAATACTGATACTCAATTATCAGCTGATGGTTTAAACCAAACAACATATACAAATCCAATGCATTTGAAATGGAGAGCATAAGACAGCTACTAACAGAACAAACTATCAATTGAAGACAACAATTAAAGTGATTGTCACATGAAAACTCCCATTGCCACTGATCTCCCCATCGTTAAATTCTAAAAGTGCTATATGCTATTACTAAGACTTTTTTTTTTGAACAGAATAGTATATATTAATCAACAAGCCCTTCTAGCAAGAAACTAGAGGAGATAAACTTACAAAGCAACAATACAAGCAATTTTTGGATCATAAATCCAATTAATCCATGTCGGATTAGTTTTCCTATTCCTACTGGACATCCAAGAATGTTATGTGTTAGTAGCAATACTTAGGAGGGTTATATGTTACTTAGACAATAATAAAGGGATTAATTGTATTTAGTTTAAATAAAGTTTAGGATTGTACTTAGATTAGGAAACTAGTTACTTGGTTTGCAAGCCAAGCTAAGGTCTCTACCCCTCATCTCTATAAATAGAGATGAGGGGGGATGCTAGTTAATTCATTCTTCTTCCTCAAATTGTAAGCTTTATTGGTTGACAAATAAAGGGGTGTTTGAGGGTATAACGTGCGCATATATTCTTGATTCTTTGTAGTCTCTCGAGGTTGCTACTTGTGCTCGATACTACTCGCGATCTAGCGTTTCGCGATCGAACTTCGGGTTTGTTGTCGAGGTATTTTCCAACAAAGAATGAGATAAAATTTTGATGTCCTCAACCAACGTGTCCTTTCGAGGGGGTTTCGGGTCGAAGCAAATTTTATTTCTGTAGTTCTAGCTGGTCCACGCTGTTGTTTGAATAACGGTATCGAAGATGCTATTACTAAGACTAACAAGAAAAAATGCCGATCTCTGAGGCTCCAACAACCGTCACCTCCATCACTCCATGTGCACCAAAGTTTGTTCTTGTCAAGTTGTCGTCTCTTTCTGCTAAAAAGGCAAATATCAATGCTATTTAAAATAAAAAGTTTGCATCTTGGTTCAAGAAGAAAACAACCCATGTGTGAAGACTGTTTAAACCCTCAAGAATATTCGAAATGGCCAAAAGAAATGTTCGTAAACCTAGCTTCATTTTTCATAACATAATATTGGTTCTTTACTTATTTCTTCAGTTTTACCATTATATTAACACGCATCCTCATTTTTATCAACCAATAACACTACTCGATTTCAGATCACCAACAAGTAGATCTTACTTCGCCTTCAAACTCCTAATCACTTGGGCTGATTCGGTTAATCTCAACCCCAAGGCAAAGGATTGTTTTTACGTGGTTGTCCGAACCTCCAGTTGGGTCATTTGGCATTACCACAATAGAATTTGCTTTAACCAAGACCTACCCAGAAAGACACCTTAATTGATGAGATTAGAATTTTATCTCACTCATGGATTCTTCATAGAAGTGGGAAATCGTGTTCAAGTTGAATTGATAATCCCAAATTAGCTTGTGCAAAACTCATGTAATCTCTTTTCTAGTTTCTTGCTAACTTCAATGAAAATTGCCGTTCAAAAAGAAAAAGCAAATATAGATTAATAAATCGAGACACAATTTCATTACAAAGAGACTAAAAGCATGGAGAAAAAAATGAAAACTGAAATGCAACCTGAGTGAAGCAATGCCTTTTAAGTGAATGGAGGGTCCAAGAAGACTTCAATTTTTTGTGCGTGCGCACGGGTGCACTCAAATTATGACGGTTCTACACCAATGGATGAAATATTCTGATATTATTTTTCTGGATTTTTATATATAAGTTTTAAAAGCATATTATATTATTGGTATCCTGATAAACTTATTGATTTCGCATACATCTTTCATGGTTTAATACATTTAATTACCGATTATATAAGGCTTTTCAATGCATACCTTGATTTATTTTCATTTTTGGATAATACATGTGTCCATCCATCGGATGGATCAATCATCTAGTACATACACTATCTAAAAAAGAATTTATGGGTAAGCTTCCTTTTTGGATAATTATCCACAAACACAGTCCCACCGTACATCTTGGCATCCTTATTGTCTATCCCAAAATCCTTGTAAACCATTTTGCTCTTCAGGTCTCATGACTGCAGCTGCCCGGGCATCAAACATTAGTGTCTTACCATCTTGTTGGGGTGGGTTGTTTAGTGGAACAATTTTTGGTGCTGGATGCTTGGAATTACGCACACTGATCTATGATTTGAAATGCTTCTTTGCTGAGATTAGCAAGATCATTGAGTTGTGTTATTGGAATAATGTGCCACTTTTGGGTGAAGCTCTTTAAGATGAAGTTACGGACTTACAGTAAGTAGTAGTTTAGTTTGTTGTTATGTTCCTTTAAAGTTAATGCAAAAGACCACATGCCTTTTTATAGAAATTGTAAGGCAACTTATATAATAATGGTAGTATCTTATAATGTTTTTGTACCGAATTTGTTATTTAATCTGGTTGCGGAGTAAACTTGTTTTGCTTATTCCTTTTGGATTACAACAGTTGCAAAATTTTTATTCCTTATGAGTTTTGGTAATTTTCATTTGTATTTGTTAGTAATCATCTTCCATAACCTGTAACTTTATACACCCAACGCCTATATACCCGAATTCAACTTTAACTTCTATTGCTTCATAAAGTTTACAAGGTATTAACTAGAACCTCTTTCTTTAATGCGGATTTCTGCTCTTGAGGTCTCAAATGTAACTTTGTAAAAACTGAAATATTACTTCCCACGCCCCTGATTAAGGGTTTTTGTAGTAAAATGAGACCACTAGAAAACTCGTCATTAGTGACAAATCGTTTGGGTCATTAGAATACTCGTCATTACTTCCCACGCCCCTGATTAAGGGTTTTCGTCACAATAGGTCCCTCACTAAGTTTCATTTGAGACCAAGTACAATAGTAACCATTGTCGGGACCAGATTAAAGTCTGATCGCAATTTTTTGAAGATGGTTTTAGCCACAATTTTTTAATTGGGGATTTGCGACTTTTTCAAGTTATCGGTTCTTTAACTGATTGTTTTTTCCCGTTTTAATCTACACTCAACGAATCCTTACAACCTTTATAAATATGTTTTAATAAGTGATGAGTAATCAGTGGTCACTACCTGTTGAAGTAAAAAATACATTATGACCATAGTTTGTTGCTAACCTTCCAATACAGTGACCACCATTTTGTTGTCAGGAACCTTTTTGAACTCACTTTTGAAATAAAACTACTTAATGACAACTTTTTTTGTTGGTCATCTCTAAAATTCCAACTCAGTGACAATTTTTTTAGTCTCTCAAGGAAACTGATATTTAGTGACATGAACTTTAGTGACGCAAAGGTGTATCAAAGTGCTATTTTCGACTTAAATGATACACTTCCTATATGTTACTAAATGAAAATTGTCTTGTAGTGAGAAATCAAACACGAGTAAGTTAATACAACCACCAACTAATATTTTTATTATTTGGTAAATGATTTTGACAATCTTGTAACATCCACGTAAAACCAATTACTGGCAAGGGATGGAATTCCATATGTCTATGCAAGCTTTACATACATAAGAAAGCATATACATAATACATATAGTTAGAGATCAAGCTAGAACTATTAAAAAAAGAAACCTTTACGAGCAGGCTTCCTTTTAGGATAATCCACATACAAAGTCATCTTAGGGTTTTTTAAACCTCAAGTAAAACTTTGTGTATTAATTTCACGAATTGGTAATAAAAAGGTTTTGAAAACTTATGCTATAAAGATGAGTGCATGCATCTTTATACATATTTTGATTTACACATCAAAATTGAATACCCTTATAATTTAAGTTACATGTCATCTATCTATAAGGAACACTTGAAATTTTAATTTAGTAAACGTGAGACCTAGGCAAAATTACTATAACAAGGTAAAATTCTTTTAACGCGTGAGACCATAATTGTAATTTTACAGTTTCTAAGGTAGACGACTTAATTAAGTTGTGCGTGAGACCTAGAACTTAAGGCATGAGATGGGATGAAACATGCTTACAAGGCAAATTGATGAATCAATTTGAAGTAATTCCCATAATGATCTAGGAATTGGAAATCTTGTTTGCCAATTATTGTTCGACAGATTACTATCTTTTGTACTTTCACCACTAGCAGATCAACTGATGTGGTGGAACTATGTAAAGTTAGATCCTAGGTTTTCAAGAAAATTTTGGTGGTTATATGAATATAGCTATGGGTATTTTATTTTCTTGAAGATATTTATTATCGAAAATACTAATGTTTGAACTTTTATCTGTAGATATGGCTCAACCCGATACCCCATCTGTGATTTCTGCTTTCAAGAGTCATCTTGAGAGAGAAAAATTGACTGGAAAGAATTTCAATGATTGGCACCGTTCGCTTAGAATTGTCTTGAGGGCGACTGGTAAGCTCAATTACTTGACCGATGAATGTCCTGCTGAGCCAGCTGCTACTGAATCAGAAGCAGTTAAGGCGGCATGGAGGGAGAAACATGCTAAGTTTAATGAGGTTGCTTGTTTAATACTCACTAGCATGACTGCTCAATTACAAAAGAAGTTTGAGTACTACTTTCCAAAAGACATGCTTGAAGAACTTCAAAAGTCTTATGAAAAGTCTCCCGTTGTTGAATTATATGATGAACTGGACAAGCTACACAACTGCAAGCATAGTGATGGTAAACCAGTTGAAGATTATGTAACTGAGATGAAGGAATCTTTTGATCAGCTTCACAGAATTGGATTTGGTTACCCTGAGAATGTGCAAGTGCACTTGATCAACAGGGCCCTTAACAAGGACTTTGCTGGTTTTGTGCAGAATTTCAACATACACTGCTCGGGGAAGACAGTCTCAGAATTACTCGCACTGCTTGTTGATTATGAGAAAAGTCTACCAGCCAAGGTCAAGGCTTCTACCCCGCAAGTGTTGGCGATTCATGGTGGGAGAATCCAGAAGAAATCGCATGTGAACAAAGGCAAAGGGAAAGGTGATAAAGGCAAGCAGGTCATGGCCTATCAACCTCAACCCAAGGTGAAGAAAAGTCATCCTAAGCAGAACAAGGTGAATCCGCCAAACAAGAAGGATCAGGCTTGTCACCATTGTCATGAAAAGGGCCACTGGAAGCGCAATTGCCCTTTCTACATTCATGACTTGCGACTCAAGAAGCAGGGGAATGAAGCTGGTAACCCCAGCTCATCAGGTGCGTTCTTTATGATTGAATTATTCACTCTTACTCCTAAATTGAATTCATGGGTATATGATACGGGATGTGGCATTCATATTTGCAATATCTTGCAGGGGTTTAGAGTTGAGAGAAAGTTGGCATATGGACAACAATTCTTGCACATTGGTAACGGAGCGCATGCAGGAGTTGAAGCTATAGGAGTTTTTGATTTAGTGTTGCCTTCGGGCTTAGTACTATCTTTAAATAATTGTCATTATGCACCGTCAATTGTTAGAGGTGTAATTTCATTTTCATGTTTGTTGAACCTTGGTTTTCATCATACTGTTTCTAGCAATGGAATTTCAGTTTCTTTAAATGGTGTTTTTTATTTTAATGCTATTGCTGTGAATGGTGTCTTTGAAATTGATATGAATGATAATGATAATGCTTTTGTTAAAAATAATTCAATGTATAGCATCAACAATAAGAGAATCAAGAAAGGTCTGGATTCGTCTTATCTTTGGCATTGTCGACTTGCTCACATTGGCAAAGATCGCATGAAAAAGCTGCAACATGATGGGCTTTTAGAAAAGATCAATGATGAATCATATGATAAGTGCGAATCTTGCATTGCTGGGAAGATGACTAAGAAACCCTTTAAAAATAGGATTGAAAGGGCTAATGATCACACAGATGTGTGTGGACCACTTAGACATATGTCAAGGAGGGGTGCTAGCTACTTCTTAACATTTACGGATGATTACAGCCGTTATTGTTATGTTTATTTACTTAAACATAAACATGAGGTATTTGAAACATTCAAAGTGTTTAAAGCATAAGTAGAGTTGCAACTAGGAAAGAAGATTAAAGCTCTTCGATCCGATAGAGGTGGTGAATACCTAAGTCAAGAGTTTATAGATTACTTAGCAAAGGAGGGAATTGTCCAGCACCTTACTTCTCCATATACTCCACAACAAAATGGTGTATCTGAGAGAAGGAATCGTACATTGCAAGACATGATATGATCTATGTTCAATCTAACAACTCTTCCTTACTCGTTTTGGGATTATGCCTTGGAATCTGCAGTTCGCATTTTGAATATGGTTCCAACAAAGAAGGTTGATAAGACTCCATATGAGTTATGGACTGGGAAAGCTCCTAACTTGTCTTATCTCAAGGTCTGGGGTTGTGAGGCGTATGTTAAACATGACTCAGCAGACAAACTCCAACAAAGATCTGTGACGTACATCTTCGTAGGTTACCCTAAGGAAACTATGGGTTACTACTTTTATTACCCAACTGAAAACAAAGTTTTTGTTGCAAGGTATAGAGACTTCTTAGAAAAGGAGCTCATATCTCAAGAATTCAGTGGGAGAGTATATGATCTGGAAGACGATCATGAAGATGTAGCACCTTCTGAAAACACTAGCCAACTTCCTGAGGAACCTGAAAGTTTAGGTCCTCCACCTGAAGTTGAAGTGGTTCCCGTTCGCAGGTCATCTAGATCTGTGAAGGCTCCTACACGTCTATGTCTTAACATGGAGTGTGATGACAACTTGATAGGGGATCTTGATGAACCTACGAGTTATAAAGCTGCCATGAATAGTCCTGAAAAGGAAAAATGGCAGGGAGCTATGAATGGGGAAATGCAATCCATGAAAGACAATGAAGTCTGGGAAGAAGTAGACCTACCTCCGGGTGCCAAGCTAGTTGGGAGTAAATGGCTCTACAAGAAAAAGACTGATATGGATGGCATTGTACACACCTATAAGGCCCGTTTGGTAGCTAAAGGCTATACTCAAACTTTTGGTGTTGACTATGAGGAGACCTTTTCTCTTGTAGCTGACATAAGGGCTATTACGATTCTTTTTTTTTTTGGGTAAAAGGTCAACGACCCGGTAAATATATTATCCAAAAAAACGATTAAGTACAAATGGAATGTGGCTGAAGTACCACATTAACCTCAAGCACAGGCGCTTGATAAACAAGTGTTTATGACAGGCCATCAGTGTTCTAAAAGGCGCGCCAAGGCGCGAGGCGTGGCCTCGGCGCCACGAAATGGACCAAGGCGTGAAGTCTAGGCGTCGTGTGAAAAGGCGTGGAATAAGGCGCGAAAAGGCGTGCCAAGGCGCGCCTTATCGTATGGCGTGGCGCCAATTTTAGAAGGGGATGATGTGGGCTTAAATTTTGGGCCTAGTAATTTCTAAACATAGTTCAAATTTTCACGTTATTTCTTATGCATATCACTTTTTGTAAGCTCACATTTTGTAAACTCACCTTTTGTAAACTCGATATGCATATAAAATACGATATTATAACATAAATGATAAATATATAAATATTTTTTCGCCGCCTTACTCACGCCGCAAAAAACGCCATGGCTTCGCCATGGCGCGTAAGGCTTGAGGCGTGGCCTTGCCGCCATGCCACGCCTCACGCCATTTATAACATTGCAAGCCATAAACACAAACCAAACCTAGCTAATTACAAAGTATCAAACTAGGTATAATAACAAGACAAACATGAGATGCGAGCATCCCACATCCACCCAGCAGCAATCATGGTCTAAGCGACCCAACCTCCAATATAGCATCAACAGCAAGACGAGTAGAAATCGAACCAATGACGCCATAATCATAGGGTAATAACACCCTAACATCCAGGCACAACAACCCGAACTGAATAGGTGATACGAATCCAGCCAAACAAATCGGTGTTGTAACCATACCGTATCATAGGGTTGTCAAAACCCTAACATCCCATTCGACAGCCACTCTCCCATAACCCACGTCCATAACCACATCATCCAAAAAGGAACCCATAACCCTAGAAAGAGGGTACGTACCAGCATATAGACAATACCCGAACGATGGTATACTTCCAGCCTAAAGCACCAAAACCGATAGAATGTAAAAACCATAAGGTTTTATAATCGTTCAGCAGCAATCCAACCAAACACCAAGAGATCAATCTATAAATTATAAATCAGAACATACATAAACCTAGAACAGATCGATCCAAAAAACCCAAGAGGCGGTTGTAAATAAATCTTTATAGCACCAAATCTGAAACCCTAAATCGTTAGGGTTTCTAGATCGCCTTCGTACATAAACCAAACGATTAAAGAATCTGCAGTTAGTAATCGTGTAGGGTTTAGAAACAAGTAACGAACAAATAAACCCTAAAGAAAGAATCGATTATAAAACCGACTAATATAAAAAACGATTAGGGTTTATTTATACCAATCAAAAAGGGGCGATTTAGGGATACAAACAAACCTCTACCCAGAATTTAACACGCCATCAAGATCCGATTGCATATCATTCACGAGAGAGTGATAGAGAGGCGGATTGATGGTTGTTTTTGGCCGGAATAATAAGAGTAGAGGAGGCAGAAAATCGCCCCTAGAGGGAGAGGCTATTAGGATTCATATGGCCATAGCCGCTTACTATGACTATGAGATTTGGCAAATGGATGTCAAAACCGCCTTCTTAAATGGTCGCCTAGATGAAGACATCTATATGGCGCAGCCTGAGAGGTTTGTGAATCCAGAATTCCCAGATCGTGTATGCAAGCTTAAAAGATCCATTTATGGATTAAAGCAAGCATCACGACAATGGAATAAGAGATTTGATAGTGAAATTAAGAAGTATGGATTCACTCAAAATCTTGATGAGCCATGTGTATATCACAAAGCTAGTGGGAGTAATGTAGTTTTCCTTATATTATATGTCGATGACATATTGATCATGGGGAACGACATTCCAGGTTTGCAAAAGGTTAAGGCATATCTTGGAAGTTGTTTTTCTATGAAAGATTTAGGGGAAGCTGCATTTATTCTGGGAATCAAGATATATAGAGATAGATCTCAGCGATTAATTGGATTAAGCCAAAGTACTTACATTGATAAAATATTGAAGAGATTCAATATGCAAAATTCCAAGAAAGGATATTTGCCGATGCAAGAGTAACATGGCTTGAGCGAGAAAGTTTGTGCTTCAACACCTGAAGAGGTGCAACGCATGAAGAGAGTCCCTTATGCTTCGGCTGTGGGATCTATTATGTATGCGGTAAAAAGCACAAGGCCTGATGTGGCATTTGCTCAGAATTTAACCAGTCGATATCAGCAGAATCCAGGTGAAAAACACTGGACTGCTGTTAAGAATATTCTTAAGTACCTTAGGGCTACTAAAGATATGTTCTTAGTTTATGGGGGTACTCCATCTGCAGAACTTGATGTTACAGGTTACTGCGATGCTTCTTGGAAAGGTGATAAAGATGATATGAAGTCTCAGACTGGTTATGTTTTTGTCATTAATGGAGGAGCTGTGGATTGGAGGAGCAGAAAGCAGAGTGTACTAGCGATGTCTACTACAGAAAGTGAGTATATAGCTGCTTCAGAAGCTGCAATGGAAGCTGTTTGGATTAGGAAGTTTGTTTCAGGGCTTGGGGTTATGCCTTCAATTCAGCGACATATAAAAATGTATTGTGACAACTCAGCTGCAATTACATTTGCCAATGAACCTGGAATCATGAAAGGCACCAGACATTTTCCGATTAAGCATCACTATGTTCGAGAACAAGTCAAACTAGGTGAAATCGAAATGCTCAAAGTTCACACAGATGAAAACTTGGCTGATCAATTTACGAAGTCTTTACCTGGCACCAAGCTTTACAAGCATGCTGAAGGAATAGGACTTAAATTAGCTGAAAGTTTCATGCCCATTTGTGATTAGTATTTGGATAAGGGATGTAATGTACAATTATTATTTTAATGAAATAAAGTATTGGTTATGTTTATTTATTCATTGTCTTAATAATATATCCTATATTTGCATGTTTAAGATCCATGAATAAGTTATTATTCTAAATAGTCCGTTGTCGATTAATGATATGGGAATATCATTAAACTAAGGCAATTTTGAGTATTGGTTAAGGATATACTTGAAAGTATATTGATGCGTAGTCATACCAATTTCACATGATATTCAATGAATTGAGTATTGGACTTATCCCACCAATATGATTTAAAATTTATTGTGAGAATCATATTTACAGTTATCCTCAGACTTCCGGAAAAGTTTCATGGATGTAGTGCATTTTTGTGAGACAATCTACCGCTTACCGTAATTGGAAGTCATAAGGGTTGTTTTCAGAAGTGTTGCAAAGTTCATGGGTTATTCTTGTAGTCAAGAGAGAATTCGTTCCTTCTGATTTGTTCAGAAGTTTAATACTGTTGGGCCCCTCGTAGGGTTGACAAAATGTTTGCGTGGCCACGCCCAAAGTCTATCCAGAATATGTTCAGATGTTTTGGTAATTTTGTTCAATCATAAAGAGACGAGAAACAGAATTTAATAAAGTACCTCACATCTTTATTAATGTAGTATTAGAAGCGAAAGGATAATAATAATGATGAATCATTAAAGGTTTTTCCAGGAAACCTAGCTTGGGTCGAACTGGGGGCATTGGAGTGTTGCAAGACGCCAACCAATGTCATTTTACTATTAATAGATATACGAGTGGGAGCTGTTAAAAGTTACGTATAAATATTAAATGGTAAATGACTAGTATCGAACCCGAGACCTCGGGATTGCACACATTACAAACGAGAATAAAGTAAAATAAATATATATATGATATATGTATCGTATATATGTATTTATAAACACTTGAGGAACTAAATAATTGTTAATTATTAAACGTAAGTATTAACTATTATTAGGAACGAAAGAACGAGGACTAGAATGTAATTTGGAAGACAAGAAAGTTCTGGAATCCCCTTGGAAGGGGGTGGCCGGTCGATCAAGCCCACAAGGGGTCAACCCAGGCTTTGCTTGTCCTCCAAGAATTACAACTAGTATATAAACAAGGCCAAGGGTTAGACATTTACATCTTTTGTGCACACACACTAACCCTAAAAGTTTTCCTTGCCTATTTTCTTCCTTGGCCGATCGGCAACACAAACCCACAAGGGTTTTGGGTCGATTTTTTGTTAAACAAAACAAGTGTTTACGTTTACTTGCATAAACCTTTATTCGTTGGTAGTTTGTGTGTACAAGAACGAGGTAATTACTCACTATAGTAATTATCAAGAGATCGATAAACAAAACGGTAAGGGGTTTATCATTGATCTAATTTACACAAGTTCAAGGTTTATTCAAGTGCATCGGGTATGTTCTTATTTATGTTTTAGTTATCTTTATACGTGTTATAATTGATCCTAGCTTCCGCAATATGTGTTATTTGATTGTCAAACTCTAACAACAAAGTCCCACCGTACATTTTGGCAGCATCGTAGGAGTTTATAACCTTCACAGTCCTCATGGCAGCGACTGGGGCATCATGATACACTTGTTGCTGAACCACATAAGCTTGTTGGGGTTGGTACTAATAGTGAAATACCTCATGTGGCTGTGGGGTTCTAGTTGGCGGAATGACAGCTGCTGCCGATGGATGCTTGGAGTTACGACCACATGAGAAAAAAGTATCTATGTCATCAAACGTTTCTTTCCCGAGATTAGCAAGGTCGATCTGTTGTGTTCTTGGAATAGTATGCCATTTTTGGATGAAGCTATGTAATATGAAGGTAGAGAAAGTAAGTATTAGTTAGCTAGGTTGCTGTGTTTGCTTTGGGGTGTATGCAACAGTCCACATGCCTTTATATAGAAAGCTCAATGCAAGTTTAAAGCAATTTAGGTTTTTTCATGAAATTTAATAATTTGTTTTTTTAACCGAACTTTATTCTTTTGTTTGGTTAGGGAACAATCTTTTTTTGCTTATTCTTTTGGATTGCATCTACTGCAATGATAATCTTTTGGTATAAGTTGTAAATAATGACTTCAGTTCTAGTTACTATAAATTTATTTTGAGCTAGTACTTTTGTCCTTATCTAATTTTCTACCCTTGAGGTTTCAAATTAAAGTTTGTAAAAGCTGAATTATTACTATACTTCGTTAGTCTCTAAATATGGTTTTGTTCATCTATTACGGATACTTCAAGGAATCGATAAGAAGAAAAAGACAGTGTCAATCATTTGTGTACTTGAGTGCCTTTTCTCATAGATATGGAGAACAAGAGCTGCCAGAATGTTGAGATAAATTGAACAAGTGCGACTTTTAGAATATATCATTTGTCAAATTGTCATGTTGATGGATATAACCTCTAATGATTTGAATTAAAGTAACTATTCATGCGTCTCATTGTAGTTCTCTTATAGATATCAAAAGTGATCTACTTAATTTTGCATCAACGAAACATACTTTTTGGGTATCATCAATCATTTAATATGTACTATGCAGAAGTTGCAACTTAACCCCATGGTGGAAGAGAATAAAAATTATATATGAGTTAATAAAATTATACGAATTACGTTTTTATTTACCCTTTTAAACCTTCCATGTATATTGGTACTTATCTCAGGAGGGTATAGCAGAAAAAATAGATATATTATGCATTACAAAATTACAAATATTCATACTCACATGTGGAAAGAATGTAATTCTTTATTGTAGCAATATGTGGTGTAAGAATGTGACATGTTATTATGTCTCATTATCATCTCATATTGAATTGTAGGTTACGTATACTTAAATGTATACTTATTATGTAATTAAATAATTCAATATTATAATGATTGCTCCTAATGGTACTTTAAGTCTTGACCGTTTTATTTGTTAGTATTGATGGACATACTAACTCTTAAGCCTATATATATGCCTAGTCCTCTCTCTACCCAAGATACACAACAAGTAGAATGACATAGCTATCCATCAAGCTCTCTACACTTAAGTGGGTCAAGGGAGAGATACTAGTCGTGTTCAAGTATTTCTATATCATGTCGACATGCGCTTCCGTTTCGGGTATGTTTTACTCTTTTATGTAATTATGTGGTTATTATCGTATTCTAAGATCCTTGTGGCATAATAGTTGAATGTGTTCATCATGAATATTTGATGTTAATGTTTACACATATGAATGCTTACATGTGGCATCAGAGCCAACGTTTTTGAATCAATAATAATCCGTATAATATTAATTTAAAAAAAAATAAAATAAAAAAAAAAAGCTTATCTTGATTCATGTTTTGTTTGTACGTCACAAACTATATGATATGCGATTACGTATAAGGATAATATTATAATGTTTCCGGTTAAAAGGAATTCATTGCAAATGAATGGAAAATATTATAGTGCAAAATATAAAAGTTATCATGACCTTCGTATATAAATTGTAGCATGTAAAAGGATTTGCTCCTTTTTCCAATTACTCGATGACCAAAATTAAAACTACATATAAAAATATCATACCGATATTCTTTACGTTTGATATATTAAAAACAATGGGCTTTATATTACTTTATTGTATGAGTTTTTTGCTACTTTTAATGTTTGTTTTTCGTTGTTGAGTTGCTATTACGTATATATGATTTACACACCATACATTTATGTTTAATAATAGATAATAAATAAGGCACAATATTTATTTATCTATTTGTCCCTGGTGAAATTTATCGCTTCCGCTACCAAAATTTGCATTAAAATATTGTATGGTTTTGTAAATTGATTGAGATACCTTGATGTTGTGTACGTTTCTTTTGTAAAGTTTTTATGCATGTTTTATATTTTGAATTCTTAAGGTCCCCTATGTGTGTACGCTTGAAATGATGTATAATATTTTCCGCACTAGAGAAAAGTATTTTATAATCGTATATTTCGTAAACCTTATTGATATGCATTTTACTATTCTATATGCTTCACTGTACATGTGAAATACTACTTTTAAATTTCATTAGCATGAATAAAATGATATTTGGTATAAGGTTAGTGGCAAGGAAAACGACTTGAATTGCATGATTATTGGATTTTTAATGATATGCATATTTTTTTTGAATGACATATAATTAAAAATTGATTAAATATATGACCTCTTGTGGTTCATGGCACTAATGTTACTGATATAATGTTGGTCACGTAATTGCATGTATGTCATATGTCATTCTTCCTAGTTAACTTCAAATGTGGCAATTAAAGACTTCACAAGTACATGCATGATAATGGAATAACTCATTTGAATTGTTAAGCCAATTTACGTTTTGTGTGTGATGTGCTTATCATTTATTGGCAATTATGTTTAAATTAATTGACATATTAAGTAGTTGATGTTACAAATTTTGAAATATGTATTATTTGTAACATCCGTATGTTTTAATGTCAATTGATTACCTTTAAAGCTATTTATTTATTTATGATATGATATTAAGTGAGATTAATTTGTTAGTCACCAAAGTGGCCAAATTGATTTCGAATTTTAGTCATATAATTCATGTTATCTTACAAAATGCTATTATGGATCTTTTATTAGTTGATAGAAATTATGAATTTTTCTCAAAGGAGAAATTATTCTTCTATAACTAATAAATTTAAAGATGAAAAAAAATAGTATACTTTTGTCATATGTATATGGTTATCCAAAGATGCATATATACATATTAGACGAAGTCTATTTTATTTTCTTGTAAAGTTTCATTGCATTCTAGCATTAATTAAAGATATTTAATTATTTATTATGTGACATTAAAGGGAATTAATTTGTTAGTCACCAAAGTGGCCAAGTTAATTTCAAATTTGTAATCATATAATTTATGTTGTCTTAAAGAATGCTATTATGAATCTTTTATTAGTTGATAGAACTTATGAATTTTTCCCAAAGGAGAAATTATTCTTCTATAACTAATAATCTAAAGATGAAAATAATATATTTTTGTCATATGTATATTGTTATCCAAAGATGCTTATATATTTGACGAAGTCTATTTTATTTTCTTGTAAAGTTTCATTGCATTCTAATATGATGAGGATATATTGTTGTGTTTACCCAAAGGAAACCAATAATATATATTTCATTTTTTTATCTCGTATAAATTATTTAATAGCAAGCATATCTTTTTCCGCAATTAACCTTCACTCTCAAGCTTCTTCTGTTACCTTGTTTACTGGTGTGAATATTTCCGAATGGAGCGAACAAGTCACTTTCCATTTAGGTGTTTTCGATCTTCACTTGGTGCAATTGGAAGATAGGCCTACTGACCTTACTGATACTTGTAAAGAGGCTCAAGAATCACACCATAAGGCATGGACAATGTCTAACAGACCATGCTTGAACTTTATGTAGATGAAGACTGCCTACAACATTAAGTCTTCTCTTCATGGCGTTGAAAATCAGAATGTTAAAGATTTTCTTAAGCTTGTGGAAGAGAAGTTCCATTATGCTAATAAAGCACTAGCAGGAACACTCAATGAAATTTGATGGTACAAAAAGTATGCATCAACATGTCCTTGACATGACCAATACCCAGCAAGACTTAAGACACTGGGTATGAATGTGGATGACTCTCTCTTGGTGCAATTCATAATGAATTCACTTCCTTCTTAATATGGACCATTTCACATCAACTATAACACATTAAAGGATAAGTGGAATATTGATGAACTGTCCAGTAAGCTTATTCAAGAGGAAGCAAGACTAAAGAAACAAAGAGTTCACTCCGTTAACCTGGTGAATCAAGGAGTTGACATGAAGCAGTAATCTCCTTGAAATTATACACACTAATATTTGTGGACCATTTGATACTCCATCCTTCATTAGAGAAAATATTTTATCACCCTTATAGATGATTTTTCACGTTATGGATATGTCTATTTGTTGCATGAAAAAATCTCAATCAATAACTACCCTTGAGGTGTTTGTAAATGAGATTGAGAGGCAACTTGACAGAAAAATCATAAGATCTGATAGAGGTGGTGAATATTATGGAAAGTATTTTGAACCTGGACAGTGTCCTAGTCCCTTTGCAAAGTTCCTCGAAAATCGCGGCATATGTACTCCATATACTATGTCGGGCATGCCACAACAAAATGTCATGGCAGAAAGGCGAAACAGAACATTAATGGAGATGGTTAGGAGCATGATAAGTAAATCCTCTTTACCCAAAAGTTTGTGGATGTATGCACTTAGAACCGCAGTGTATCTGTTAAATAGGGTTCCTAATAAGTCAGTTCCAAAAACTCCTTTTGAGTTATGGACTGGAAGGAAACCTAGTTTGAGACACCTGCATGTTTGGGGTTGTCCGGTAGAAACACGGGTTTACAATCCACAAGAAAAGAAATTGGATTCTCGAACTGTTAGCGGTTACTTTATTGGTTACCCAGAGAAGTCCAAAGGGTATAGGTTTTATTGTCCAGACCACAGTTCTTAAATTGTTGAAACAGGCAATGCCAAATTTCTGGAAAATGGTGAAGTTAGTGGGAGTGTTGAGAATCAAGTTGTGGATATTAACTAAATAAGGGATGATGATCCATCACCCATGAATATTCATAAATCCACAATTGCACCGAATGTTGTCCCTATAATTCAAAATCAAGAACAACATTTGAATAATGAACAAACACCCCATGAAGAAACTAAATTACCAACTCAAACAAGTGAACCTGTTGGAGTAGCATTAAATAAACCTGCAAGGGTAAGAAAGTCAGCTATTCCTTATGATTATATAGTTTACTTGCATGAGACAGATTTTGATATTGGCATTGATAATGACTCTGTAACCTTTTCACAAGCCATAGAAAGTGAAAAGTCTTAAATGTGGATTAATGCTATGAAAGTAGAGTTAAAATCAATGGCTCAAAATAAAGTCTTGGATCTCATAAACTTGCCAGAAGGTTTTAAACTAGTTGGTTGTAAATGGGTCTTTAAGACCAAACGTGACTCTAAAGGCAATGTTGAAAGATATAAAGCTAGACTTGTAGCCAAAGGTTATAATCAGAAAGATGGCATTGATTACAATGAGACTTTTTCACCCGTCTCAAATAAGGACTCGTTGAGAATAATATTGGCATTAGTAGCTCATTTTGACTTAGAGCTACATCAAATGGATGTGAAAACCGCCTTTCTAAATGAAAATCTTGAGGAGGAAGTTTATATGAAACAACCTGAAGGGTTTTTCATTGAGGGTAAAGATAAGATGGTGTGTAAATTGAAGAAATCAATATATGGACTTAAACAAGCATCTAGCTAATGGTATATTAAGTTCAATGATACCATTAAATCTTTCAGTTTTGAAGAAATCATCATTGATCGATGTATATACCGCAAGATCAGTGGGAGCAAGTTTATATTTTTGGTTCTATATGTTGATGATATTTTACTTGCGACTAATGATTTTGGTTTATTGCATAAGACTAAAGAATATCTCTCTAAGATTTTTGAAATGAAAGATATGGGTGAGGCATTCTATGTGATTGGAATTTCAATATTCCGTGATAGATCTGAAAGTCTATTAGGACTATCTCAAAAAGCCTATATCGATAAGATTCTTGAGAGATTCAATATGAGCAAATGCTCAAACGATATAAGCAAGCTGATGAAAGTTTATAGCTTGTTATGAGGCTACTATTCATGTATTATGGTTGCGGAATTTTATTTCAGGGCTTGGGGTTGTCGATACTATAAGCAAGCCGCTGAAAAATTATTGTAATAATTCCGCAGTAGTTTTCTTCTCTAAGAACGATAAGTACTCTAAGGGTAAAACACATGGAAATAAAGTTCCTTATCGTGAAAAGAGGAAATTCAGAAACAAAGAATGTATCTAGAACACATTAGTAAGATCCCATGATTGTTGATCCTCTGACCAAGGGTTTACCACCAAAGACATTTACGCAACATGTTCCGAGGATGGCTCTTGGTTGTATTGATAACTAATTATGATGTTCTAAACACTTTTGAGCTCAATAAAATGTTTCTGATTTTATTTCTTATTCATTATGTTATTATGCATGCATTTGTGTTTGAATAAGAAATTTGTATGTATTGTCATAACAAGTATGTGGACTGTATGTTATTTATATATAACTTATGAATCTAGCTTGATGAGCTCATAATGTTGTGATATATGAAAGGGAGTATACGAGAATACTGTGTATGACCGCCATAATCCCCATAATGTGGTTTGTCGTGTTGAGATGCTTATGATGACGGTTAATAAGATTTAATTTGCTAGCCTTATGTTGTACCATGTAGGAATATCATGTCAAGTGGGAGAATGTAAGAATGTGACATGTTATTATGTCTCATTATCATCTCATATTGAATTGTAGGTTACGTATACCTAAATGTATACTTATTATATAATCAAATAATTCAATATTATAATGATTGATCCTAATGGTACTTTAAGTCTTGACCATTTTATTTGTTAGTATTGATGAACATACTAACTCTTAAGCCTATATATATGCCTAGTCCTCTCTCTACCCAAGATACACAACAAGTAGAATGACATAGCTATCCATCAAGCTCTCTACACTTAAGTGGGTCAAGGGAGAGATACTAGTCGTGTTCAAGTATTTCTATATCATGTCGACATGCGCTTCCGTTTCAGGTATGTTTTACTCTTTTATGTAATTATGTGGTTATTATCGTATTCTAAGATCCTTGTGGCATAATAGTTGAATGTGTTCATCATGAATATTTGATGTTAATGTTTACACATATGAATGCTTACATGTGGAACACAAAAGGAACCTGCAAGGTCAAATGATACTTCTACTTGAGATCGAAGAAAAAGCATCTTCTTCACTTTAGTTCAATAATTGAGATTTGGATTCCCCACATACAACACCTTATTGATCTTGGTAGTTACTTTTTGTTACTGCATTATATACAATGATATAATAATATCTGTTACACATGCATGTGAATGATAAACAATGGCTAGATGGTTCAAAACCAATTAGCAGAGACCAATAATATCTAGATCGATCCTGAAATATGGAGAGCATGAGATACCGGAACAAACAAGCAATTGAAAACAATAATTAAATCAAGTGACTGTCACATGAAAACTTCCATTGCCACTGATTTCACCATCATAAAATGTTAATTAAAAAGTGCTATATAAAACGTACAATTGAAAAATGTGTAGATCTCTAAGGCTCCCACAACCATCACCTCCTTCACTTCATGGGCATGAAATTTTGTTATTGAATATATATATATATATATATATATATATATATATATATATATATATATATATATATATATATATATATATATATATATAGTGAGACTTTTTGCGAGAACCATATTATCTGCGAAAACTGAGAGAACCACAAAAAACATACATGCTCGCCTTCAATAATTGTAGTTTTGCACATACGTTCGAAAAACAACACATATGTTTTTAAAAAAACATAGTTGTTCTAAAGAATTTGATAAGAAATCGAAAATACAAAATTTTTCTTTGAAGGTGTGCATGTATGTTCTTATAAGGCGTGCAACGACAATATTGCGATCGTGTGTAAGGTTTTTGTGAAAAAAGAGGATGAATTCATGACGATATTGAAGAACATAGGTGGATACTTACGATTATTGATGATTTGCATGTATTTTTATTTTATTTTAAAAGGTGTGCATATATGTTTTTGGTGGTTCTCTCAGTTCTCGCGAATAAGATGGTTCTCGTAAGAAAGTCTCCCTATATATATATATATATATATATATATATATATATATATATATATATATATATATATATATATATATATATATATATATATATATATATATATATATATATATATATATATATATATATTCTACTTGTTCAAGAAAAAAACAACCATGTGGGAACATAATTTAGACACTCAAGAATATTTAAATTGGTCCAAGGCAATGTTGGTTGTTGGATCGTAAACTTGATTTACTCAAATAAATATTGTACTATTTATAAAAGCCCGAGCTCATATGGAAAAAAGCTTCTAGAAAGTCGTAGAATAATCATAGAAAAATATCTATTGAAGTGTTCAGAATATTGTAGTGGATGATAACTACTAGAAGTATCTAGGTAAATGTGATAGAAATATCTAGTAAGAAATATCTAAAACATAGATATGTATGATGTCAAAAATATTTAGAGATCCATAGAAGTATCACGGTTCTATAATCTTCCGTGGACTAGTATAGATAGTTGATGGTTTAAGCATTGTAAGCAAGAAGCAAAGTTAAGCAATAAAGTTACATTGTAAACTTTCTCATAAGTGTTCCTCTCTTCATAAGCCTAGAAGGCTCTCGTGTTTTAAACAAATTGGTATCATAGCTAGAAGATCACGATGTCAAGCATGGTGAACTTGTTCCAATTTTCTCGCCTTACCAAAGACAACTATGGTAGTTGGTACATTCGAATAAAGGCATTACTAGGCTCACATGATGTGTGGGAGATAGTCGAGAAATGTGTTGAGAAAGTTCACACTTTTTTTTTAATTATTTATTTGCTTTTTGGTTTTTGGTTCTTTTTTTTTTTTTATTATTATTATTATTATTATTATTATTATTATTTTTTATTTTTTATTTTTTATTTTTTTTTTTTGGTAAAGGGTTTTCATTATAAGCATATACGTATCAGATTACACATTTCAAAATCAGTAATGATTAAATGAATATATACTTAGTTCAATATATTAATATGTAACTCATATCAATAATGCTCTCTGAAACTAACAGAAACTAAATATCTGAGAATTGAAAAAATTTTGGTAGCAAAATATACATCCATTTTTTTATTAGAGTAAAGCTAATTAGAAGTATTATTAAATAGAAGAAGAAATATGCACGTGATAGAAGAATATAGAATCAACATGTAAAGTAGAACAAGTTTTTATTTATATCAGTAGTTGATGCAAATGTAAAATGGATTAGAGATCTTTCGGTTATGATCTTCGTATATCTATATATAAAACTGTTAAAGTCTAATATTCTCTTAAATGTATTTTTTTTTTTTTTTATCATAATCATTGAAAGCTAAATGCATTTATTCCTTCCAATCTTATAAGTTAATGGATCATGATTTATTCCATTCACATTTGGAGACGCGTCTCCTTCAATCTTCAGTTCTATGAAGCTTCAAAAGAATTTCTAGTGCAATAAGACCTACTTTCTACTTGTTTTAATAAACCAAAAGAAATGCTCCTTTGCTAACCACAGTAATAGTAGGGATGAATTAGTTGCAAAAATCTTCATAAATTAAACATGACCGAGGACATAGCTAATTAAACTCGAAATTATGTCACATCAAAACACCTCTTATACATTTCAGTCTCATGGGTATCCTTTTGTTTTGTTAACCTTTGCTCAATTTCCTTTGGCAGTCTCCCAAATTCGTGATGGAGTTTGGCTAGGTATTTTCAGTCAAGTATTTTCTTCTACTGACATGCCCTTCGTGTCAGTAATAGTAAAAAAAGTCACTAAAAATTCCCAAATACCCTACCTACACATAAAAGAAGCCGGGTATATATAGATGCGCTTAGAAGGCAGTAAAGACCTTTGTGACACTATTTATTCTTAGAAAGTTCAAACCAAAAGTACGTGGCAAAAACATTAACCATACTTAATATGGTTGGTAAAAAAGACCTGTACTATTGTTTAGTAAGAGCTATCATGTATTTTGCTCTTCGTCGAAGAAATGTCCAGAATAACTTTTGTGCCTGCCAGGTCCAGTTTGGAATTGTTATAGCGTATCTATAGGTGGCATTCACCATTCAATCTACTTTTTGTTTTGTGGTGGTACAGATCTTAGGAGTATCCTTATATTCCGTTTTCTTTTTATGAGTTTGAGAATCATGTTAAGTTGTTGATACTTGTAGTTGCATATCGACATTCATTTGGTTTATAATAATCTTCCTAAACTATTTTTTCTTTAGTAAATGAATTCTAAATTATGGAGTATTAAAAGAAGGGGGGAAAAACCAAGAGAACACCATTAATGGTTATTTAAATAATATTAGCAATTTATTGTAATTGATTTCAACTTCTTTGCACATCCACGTAAAACCAATTATTGGCAATGGATGGACCTCAAAGTACACACAAAGCTTTGAAATACAGTCTATTCATATCTACAATTCTCAATAAAAGAAGCCCCTACGGGCGGGCTTCCTTTTAGTTTTATCTACGATCAGAGTCCCACCATACATGATGACCGCCTCGTAGCAATCTATCACCGTCTCTGCCCTTTCTGCTGGTACTTGTTGCACAAAATAAGACTGTTGGGGTTTATATTGGTTGGGAAACATCTTATGTTGTGGAGTTCTATGTGGTGGAGCAGTTGTCTCCAATGATGGAGGCTTCGAGTTCCACCCACCTGAGAAATTATTATCCAAGAGAGCAAAACCTTCAGCCCCAATCATTGCAAGATCCGTTTTGGATTTTGAATAATAAGACATTGTTTGGTGAGGTGAATTAGAAGAAAAGTACGTAGTACTGTTGTGGTTATGTTTGTTGTATTTGCTTAGGGTGTCTATTACTACTAAAGACCGCATGCCTTTATATAGAGATCTAAGAAGTACGTAGTATTATAAGTCTATAGGTAACTTTTCAAAATTCAATCGTAATGGTATTTTCCTTAGAGCACTAGGTGCAGCTCTCCGTTCGACCTCGCTGTTCCTACGTGGAGGGGGCATCGGCTCACCGTTCCTCGCCTCCACATCGTGCCCCCCTTGCCATTCCTCGCCGTTGGGCTCCTCTTCGTGGGCACGGCGAGGTGATTTGCCTGACAATATGCAGGTTTCTTTCTTTTTTTTTTCTTTTTTCAGATCTATATTCGTGTTTGTGTTTGTGTACGTGTTTTTGCGGTTGTGTTTGTGTTTGTGTGTTTTTTTTTTTTTCAGATCTATATTTGGTCACTGTGTGTGTTTGGAGAAGATGACAACATCTTTTTTTTTTCTTCTTTTTTTATAAACTGTGTGTGTATGTGTGTGTGTTTGGGTACAAAAAATGGGCTTGTATATTTTTAAAGAATTTGGGTACAAACAAATGATAACGTATATTTTTTTTAATTAGTCATGTTTTTTTATGTTTTTTATAAAAAGTGTTATTTATACTTTTATTTGAATAAAATGATTTTTTGTTATTTGAAAATAAAAATAAAGTTATAAGTGGTGGAGCTCAAATGAAAAAGTTGAGGTTAGTTGTTTGGTTAGAAGGAGGTTAGTTATGAAGAGGTGTTGGGGTGATGTGGCACTTTTGGGCCCGAAATGAAAAGTTTGGCGCTTCATCTACACCTAGTGCTCTTAATGTTTAAAATTCTAAGTAGGTATTTTTAGTTTAACGGAATGATACTTGTATTTTTGTTTATCGCTAGTATAGTAACTGCAAACATAAGTATTTATTATATACTGTACGTAAAAAATTGATAATAACTACAGATACGTATAAGTTGAAATGAATAACGAATCAAAATAGTGGAAATGAACCAGATTTTATGCGTATATAAAGAGGGGTTGTAGGAAGACCTACACTTGCACCAACAACATTGGTATAGAGTTTTATTCTCTTGAGTGAGTGTTCGATTCCAATCTTATTGTTCTATCGTGATTACCTTTTAATCATTTAAGAATGGTGACGTACTACTGTCAGACGTCATACTCTTTTGTAGAAGCTGCTTAATTTGAGCTTGACGAATTTTGATAAACGGTTCAGACATCCAGTACAAGAAAAGTGATATTTATTGACTGAAATTTTAGTGCAGTAAAACTGTTACTAATGTATGTTTGTAGTGACTCTTTTAAAAATTATATCCCAAGAGACAAAAAGATATATTCTCACACTTTTTTGTTTAACAGAAACAAATGGAAATTTTAGTTAACTTTTAGTGACATCTCTTAAGTTTTGTGTCGCCTTTTCTCTACTCTAGCTAGAAAATTATGTGGCCGGCATCATGACGTTCTCACAAGAAGTCTATCATGTTCAAACCTTATTAAGTGCACATCTTGGGGGTATCTTGAGAATAGGTCAAAATCATTATGGGGTACCTCGTTAGGGTTAACGTGTCACTCGAAAGTCATCAAAATTGAAGTGGCCTTTTCTTGATCATTCCATGCTAGCTTCTTAATAGCATGAGTTTTTAATAGTAAACCTTTGCCGTTAAAAAAACCGATTTTTTATTTTTTATTTTTATTATTTTTTATTTTATTATTTTTTTTTTGGGAGTGGCACTAAAAGAAACTTATAGAGGTCACTACAAAAAAAATTCCAAGTCACCAAAAGTGTCAATATAAAGTTATTACGAGTCAATAAAAGTGTAAAAGTGTTTTACCCACTTATGAAAAAGATCCGTAGAAAGCCATGTAGACCTTAGTGACACATATCGAGTGTGCCAATCTGTTTGGACCTTTTGTGAAAAAATTTATATTGGTAAATAAGCAAAGAGTAAACTAAAAACTATCCCGCACTTACAGATTGCAAATACGGGTTTAGTAACACACAAAAAGACTAATTTTCTTCTGGTGGCTTGATTTTTTGTTTTCCTTCATGGATCGATCAGTTTCTTATAGACTGTAAATATGTAAGATACAATATTAAAATGTCATGTTAGCATTTGGTTTTTATGGTTGTTACTCTTTTGAACATCAAAGATTTATTGAAAAGCTTGACCTAACTAAATGAAATGGAGCCAAGACTTTATAAATATATTTTGTAGAGTAATTTGTATAATATATCTAATCAGTCATCAACACAGATCGTGATCATCACCAAGAACTGTAGAGGCACAGCAAGCAAAACCGAGTTACCGACACATATGGTGTACATTATATAAACTCCACCGAATCATAAATTCCATTACCTACGAGGATGCTCAAAGTTTGCAATCGAGTACACTGATTTGTGACTGAACCATACCCGTCCCATGTATTCTATAGACTTGTTTACGTTACCCAGCAACAACCAAGTCAATGTATGTTTTTCTCCAAAAAATTTATTTCTACTCTATTATACGTAAGATAGAAAGTTCAATTATTCCCTATTTTAAACTTTATCCTTGGCTTGTAATATAACTGTTTCCTTTGATCGAACAGGAAATTATATATTCATGATTCAACTAACAAGGGACTCAGTGAGATATCAAACACGAGTAAGTTAATACAACCACGTACCAACTAATTTTTTTTATTATTTGGTAAATGATTTTGACAATCTTGGAACATCCACGTAAAACCAATTACTGGCAAGGGATGGAATTCCAGATGTCCATACAAGCTTTACATACATAAGAAACCATATACATAATACATATAGTTAGAGATCAAGCTAGAACTAGTATTAAAAAAAGAAACCTTTACGGGCAGGTTTCCTTTCAGGATAATCCACATACAAAGTCCCACTGTACATTTTGGCAGCATCGTAGGAGTTTATAACCCTCTCAGTCCTCATGGCAGCGACTGGGGCCTCATGATACACTTGTTGCCTAACCACATAAGCTTGTTGGGGTTGGTACTGACAGTGAAATACCTGATGTGGCTGTGGGGTTCTAGTTGGTGGAACGTCAGCTGCTGCTGATGGATGTTTGGAGTTACGACCACGTGGGAAAAAAGTATCTATGTCATCAAATGTTTCTTTCCCCAGATTAGCAAGGTCTGCTGTGCTCTTGGAATAATATGCCATTTTTGGGTGAAGCTATGCAATATGAAGGTAGAGACAGGAAGTAGTAGATAGCTAGGTTGCTGTGTTTGCTTTGGGGTGTATGCAAGCCCACATGCCTTTAGATAGAATGTTCAATGCAAGTATTAAAGAAATTTAGGTATTTTCATGAACTTTAATAATTTGTTTTTTTAACCACACTTTATTCTTTTGTTTGGTTAGGGAATAATCTTTTGTTGCTAATTATTCTTTTGGATTGCATCTATTGCAATAATTAATCTTTTGGTATAAGTTGTAAGTAATGACTTCAGTTCTAGCTACTATAAAATTTATTTTGAGCTAGTACTTCTGTCATTATCGAATTTCCTGCCCTTGAGGTTTCAAATTGAAATTTCTAAAAGCTGAAGTATTGCTGTACTTAATCCCTAAATACGATTTTGTTCATCTATTACGAATACTTCAAGGAATTGATAAGAAAAAAACATAAGAAAAAAAAAGGTCAAACATTTCCCTTTTCTGAGAGATATGGAGAAAAAGAGCTGCAAGATGGTTCAAAACCAATTAGCAGAGACCAATAATATCTAGATCGATCCTGAAATATGGAGAGCATGAGATACCTGCTAACAGAACAAACAAGCAATCGAAAACAATAATTAAATCAAGTGACTGTCACATGAAAACTCCCATTGCCACTGATTTCACCATCATAAAATGCTAATTAAAGAGTGCTATATACGCTATTACTAAAACGTACAATTGAAAAGTGCGTAGATCTCTAAGGCTCCCAAAACCATCACCTCCATCACTTCATGGGCATGAAATTTTGTTCTTGTGGAGCTGTCGTTTCTTTCTGCTAAAAAGGTAGGTAAACGTGAATGCTAATTATAACCAAAAAAATAAAATCTTTCCTACTTGTTCAAGATGAAAAACACCCATGTGGGAACATAATTTAGAGTGTTAGACCCTCAAGAATATTTAAATTGGTTCAAGGCAATGTTGGTTAAACTAGTCTTACTTCTCATAGCATAACTTTTAGTGTCACCTTTCCTATACTCAAGCTAGAAAATTATGTGGCAGGCATCGTGATGTTCTCACAAAAAGTCTGTCAGGTTCAAACATCATTAGGTACACATCTTGGGGTTCCTATAGAATGGGTCGAAAATCATTACGTGGTACCTTGTTAGGGTTAACATGTCACTAGAAAGTCATCAAAATTGAAGTAGCCTTTTCTTGATTTTTCCATGCTAGCTTCTTACTAGTATGAGTTTGTAATAAATCTTTAACTATCAAAAAAATAAAAAAATAAAAAAAAGGGCACTAAAAGAAAATTGTTAGAGGTCATTACAAAAAAGTAAAATAAAAAATAAAATTCCAAGTCACCAAAAGTGTCAATATAAAGTTATTCCAAGTCAATAAAGGTGTTATGTCTTACCCACTTATGAAAAAAGATCGGTAATAGATGCTGAAGTGGTTAAAGCTTCTAATGCCTTTCATGCTCTTGTAATTTGGATTAGGATCTTATTGTTAGTAAAGATTCGGATTTTAATAATGGATTTAGGAACATGAATAAAGGCAAGTGCTACTATTGATTCATTTGGCAGGTACTACACCTCTTGTTGAAAAGATTACTAAGCTTGAAAGTCAATAAATTGAGGTGAAGCTTGTATTTATGGGTGATAATGGGAAGCCGCTTCCTATGTAAAAGACTAATGATGAAAACTATGCAAGCATTTCAAGTTCGTCCAACGTGTCTCCTCTTTATATTCCGAAGAGCAATCCTAATTAACATGGTTAAGAAGGAAAAAAGGTAGGCAATCCATTTTCTAAGGTTGGTGATCTATTTATCTCGGATAGCGATGATGATGAAGCCCTTGATGACTTCAATGAAACTTCTTGTTTTATGGCATTTGACGATTCTAAAGGTGGTAGTGAAGTGGGTATGAAGAGCTTATTGGAGCAATGGAAGGAAGATACCCATGACCAAAACCCTTATGATGATGATGGGTTTGATTATTGTAGTTTGACCGATGCTCAATTGAAGTTTGCTAATGCTTATGACATTAGCCTCCGTGGTCAGATTAGATAGGTTGTTTTTTATTTTGTTTTGTATAAGTATGGCATGTCATTTCTTATACTTGGTTAGGTCTCAAGCACTGTAGACGCTTTTCGTTTGTCTTTTTTGGGTTGAGGTGTGTGATTCACCCACATCCGTTGTACTTAATTGTGTTTTTTTTTTTTTTTTTTTTTTTTTTTTTTTTTTGAGTAATTATATTTTTACCGAGGGTAACCCTTTCACCAAAAAAAGATCCGTAGAAAGCGATGTAGACCTTAGTGACACATATTGAGTGTGCCAATCTGTTTGGACCTTTTGTGAAAAAATTTATATTGGTAAATAATCAAAAGTAAACTAAAAATATCCCGCACTTACAGATTGCAAATACAAGTTTAGCAACACAAAAATTCTTTTTCCTCTGGTGGCTTGACTTTCTGTTTTCCTTCATGCTTCGATCAGTTTCTAGACTGTAAATATGTAAGATACGATATTAAAATGTCATGTTAGCATTTGGTTTTTGTCGTTATTACTCTTTTGAACATCAAAGATTTATTGAAAAGCTTGACCTAACTAAATGAAATGGAGCCAAGACTTTATAAATGTATTTTGTAGAGTAATTTGTATAATATATCTAATCAGTCATCAATGCAGATCGTGATTATCACCAAGAACTGAAGAGGCACAGCAAGCAAAACCGAGTTACCGACACATATGGTGTACATTATATAAACTCCACCGAATCATAAATTCCATTAACTAGGAGGATGCTCAAAGTTTGCATTCGACTACACTGATTTGTGACTGAAACATACCCGTCCCATGTATTCTATAGACTTGTTTACGTTACCCAGCAACAACCAAGTCAATGTATGTTTTTCACCAAAAAATTTATTTCTACTCTATTATACGTAAGATAGAAAGTTCAATTATTCCCTAGGTTAAACTTTATCCTTGGCTTGTAATATAACTGTTTCCTTTGATCGAACAGGAAATTATTCATGGTCCAACTAACAAGGGACTCAGTGAGAAATCAAACACGAGTAAGTTAATACAACCACCAACTAATTTTTTTATTATTTGGTAAATGATTTTGACAATCTTGGAACATCCACGTAAAACCAATTACTGGCAAGGGATGGAATTCCAGATGTCCATACAAGCTTTACATACATAAGAAAGCATATACATAATACATATAGTTAGAGATCAAGCTAGAACTATTAAAAAAAGAAACCTTTACGAGCAGGCTTTCTTTTAGGATAATCCACATACAAAGTCCCACCGTACATTTTGGCAGCATCGTAGGAGTTTATTACCCTCTCAGTCCTCATGGCAGCGACTGGGGCCTCATGATACACTTGTTGCCTAACCACATAAGCTTGTTGGGGTTGGTACTGATAGTGAAATACCTGATGTGGCTGTGGGGTTCTAGTCGGTGGAACGACAGCTGCTGCTGATGGATGCTTGGAGTTACGACCACGTGGGAAAAAAGTATCTATGTCATCAAATGTTTCTTTCCCGAGATTAGCAAGGTCTGCTGTGTTCTTGGAATAATATGCCATTTTTGGGTGAAGCTATGCAATATGAAGGTAGAGACAGGAAGTAGTAGTTAGCTAGGTTGCTGTGTTTGCTTTGGGGTGTATGCAAGCCCATATGCCTTTATATAGAATGTTCAATGCAAGTATTAAAGGAATTTAGGTATTTTCATGAAATTTAATAATTTGTTTTTTTAACCACACTTTATTCTTTTGTTTGGTTAGGGAATAATCTTTTGATGCTAATTATTCTTTTGGATTGCATCTACTGCAATAATAATCTTTTGGTATAAGTTGTAAGTAATGACTTCAGTTCTAGTTACTATCAAATTTATTTTGAGCTAGTGCTTTCATTATCTAATTTCCTGCCCGTGAGGTTTCAAATTGCAATTGTAAAAGCTGAAGTATTACTGTACTTAGTTAGTCCCTAAATATGGTTTTGTTCATCTATTACGAATACTTCAAGGAATCGATAAGGAAAAAGAAAAGAGCTGCATTGGTGTACTTGAGTCCCCTTTCTTAGAGACATGGATAAAAAAGATGAGAAGTGATACATTCACTCAAAAATTCCCACAAAAGAAATCCACAAAAGGATGTGTATTCATTTGATTGGTATATTTGATAAATGTTCTCTCTCTTCTCTTGTACTAAGCCAATCAAATACATACACATCTTTTGTGGATTTCTTTTGTGAGCATTTTTGTGTGGTTGTATCACTTCTCTAAAAAGAGCTGCAAGAAGGTTCAGATAAATTGAACAAGTAAGGCTTTTAGGATATATCATTTGTCAATTTGCCATGTTGATATAACCTCTAAATATTTGAATTGAAGTAATTATTCATGTGTTTCATTGTAGTACTCTTATAGATATCAAAACTTAAGTACTTAATTTTGCATCAACGAAACATACTTTTTGTGTATCAGCGATCATTTACTGTGTACAAAGCAGAAATTGCAACTTAAGCCCACTGTGGAATAGAATAGAAGTTATATATGAGTTATAAAATTACACGAAGTAAATCTCTTATTTACCCTTTTAAACCTATCCATGTATATGGTACTTATTCTCAAGCGGGTATAATAGAAAAACTAAATATATTATACATCACTACAACATTCACCGCTTTTAGCGGGGACATTCACCGGCTTTCAGCGGGGACTTCTCCCCGCCCAAACCTTTCGGCGGGGACATGTCCCCGCCGAAAGTGCCTCGGGCAAAGCCCCACGCTGAAAACTTTCGGCGGCGACGTACCACTCTTTTGGCGGTGACACGTGGGACCCACGCTGCCAGCGTGGACAATATTGGTCAGGTCAAACTTGCCAGCGTGGCAAAACTTTTGGCGGGGACATGTCCCCGCTGAAAGTATTTTCCAAGTTTTTGATACAAACTTTTGGCGGGGACGTATCTCCCGCTGAAAGTATTTTCCAATTTTTTATGCAATCTTTTGGCGGGGACATGTCCCCGTTGAAAGTTGTTCTAACTATTAATACAACAGCCTTTTTGGCGGGGACATGTCCCCGCGAAAAGTGTCTGACCCATTTTGCAGCAAATTGCTGCAAAATGGGTAATTTCCAGATTTTTTCCAGAATTTTTCCGGAAAAAATCTACACTATCACTACAAATCTAGAACCTGTATATAACCTAATTACAATACCACAAGACACTCAAATCACAAATTCGCCAACATAATATGATACATATCCAAATTTCTTAAAAATTAACATAATCATGTGTTTGTATCCAAATTCGCAAAATACGGTTCAAAAACCGTTATCACATGATCACTACATAAGCTAGCTATCCGCTATACGCTACAAAACTATACGTGGGAACAATGTAGCGGGAATCCTAACACATAAACACATAATAATCCATGAAACTATCCAAACATTTGTCCATAACCCAAAACAAATATAAATCAACCCATACGCTACTCGTGAGTCCCCCCACTCCCCTCACTAGCCCCACTCCCCTCCTCCGGGGTACCTGTAGACTCAGCTGGTGATGGTGAAGCCTCCTGGGATCCCGATGTCGTCGCTAGCTCTGCCATCTGTAAACGTACTAGTACAAGAAAATATAATTAGTGAATAAACACATATATACGCATATACACACACATTGAAATAAATAACAATTTATACAAAAAAAATAATAATAATAATAATAAATAAATAAACACATTTAACCACTCGATAACAATTTCATTCAAATAAGTGTCATTTAACAAATTACAATTTGAGATCAATCTCCCTCATCACTAAGATAAAAACCCTCATTATTAGTGTCAGCTTCATCTTCACGATCGACGTAATCTTCACCATCAGATGCTAAATCATGAGGAACATGGTCATCATAATCAATATTATCTTCGTCGTCGTCGACATAAGTGATAATTGGTTGTGGTGGTGCCTCAACTTCCGCTGGCTCAACATCTCTATTTATGGTGTCATAATTCAACGTATCCAACTCAGCAGAGAGTGTGACATGTGATGATGTGTTGTCATGTACAACATCCTGATTGTCTTCTACCACGATGATATCCGGGTTCCAAATCTTTCGATGATAAGAATCTTGGACGGCCTTGACATTACCACGTTTACCCGGGAAATCAAGGTAAAAGACTTGTGTTGCTTGTGTTGCCAGAATGTATGGTTCACTTTCAAACGATACACGATCTGTCATAATTTGTGAAATGTTGTTTCTATAGGTACAACGTTTTATGCGACCATTGTTATTAGTGTCGAACCATTTAACTTTGAACAACACAACCTTGAACGGAATATATTCAAGCTCGATTATTTCTTCAAGCTGGCCATAATACATTCCTCCGCTAGGATTAGGAGTTGAAATTCCGCTGTTTTGGGTTGAACGACGTAAATCACGGTCGTGTACGATAAACTTCACACCGTTCACTGTGCAAGAGTTGGCTGAGAATGCAGCACATGATGGTCCACAAGCCAAAGCGAACAACTCGGAAGTACAACTTGGGTCGTCCTTTACTTTCAATTCACGAATCTAAGAAAAAAAGTTAAGAATAGATATAGATGAGTAATAGTCGTTATTTTTACAGGGTTTTACATACAACAAGTCTACCTTGTTCCCAAACCAGGGAGGAAATCCTTCTTGTATGTCATTGCCAGGAAATTCCCTGTAAATGTTCATGATATTAGAATAAGTCGTCGAATAATAACTTACGTAAAACAAAATTTTGAAATAAAACGTGTACCTCTTGTACTCGTTCATGTACGGGTCGATTTCATCACTGTTGTGTAGTACATACCATACTACTTTCTGCATTGCGTCCGGTTCAAGCCGAATTAATGATTGTTTACCATTCAGTTTACAGGCTGATCGAAACACTTGAAATCGACTTGTTGGGCTTGGACCGTCCTCATTCCGGTCAGGACGATTAAATCTCGTCTCAACACCCCGAAAATAATGCGAACAGAAAGTTAATGCTTCATCAGCAATATAACCCTCCGCTATTGATCCTTCAGGCTTAGCTTTATTTCTGACATAATTTTTGAGCTTTTTCATGTACCTTTCAAATGGATACATCCACCTCATGTAAACAGGCCCGCCTTGAATAGCCTCTTCGGGTAGATGAATAACCAAGTGAATCATAATGTCAAAAAAAGCTGGAGGATAGATTTGCTCGAAACTGCACAAAATATTAATAAGTTGTTCTTTAGCTTTCAACATGTCATCCACCATCAAAGTTCGAGCGCATATTTGTTTGAAGAATGAACAAAGCTCGATTATTGGTGTTGCGGTGGTTTGGTCCTTCAAGTAATTTTGAAGTCCAGCAGGAAGTAACCGCTGCATCATTATATGGCAGTCATGAGCCTTCAAGCCTGTTATGTTGTTATCACTGTCTGTCACCTTATGCTTGAAGTTAGATCCGAACCCATCGGGTAGTTTAACACCTTTGATCAATTGGGAAAAAAAATCATGATATTAGAATAAGTTGTCGAAATGAATACGCGAATTGAATTGGAACAAATAAATTCTGAAATAAAACGCGTACCTTTGATGAATTGACAAAAAAGTTTTCTTTCTTCAGTTGTGAAAGAGTACGTGGGATGAGGCTTAGAGCACTTCCCACCGCCTTTGTTGACGAGCCACAAAGCATTACGAATATTCAAATTTTGTAAGTCTTGTCTTGCCTTGTTGGTGTCTTTTGATTTGTCATTCATTAACAAAGTACCCAACACACTTTCACACACATTTTTTTCGATATGCATGACATCTAAATTGTGTTTTAGTGTAAGAAAAGACCAATACTTTAGCTCATAGAAAATAGATACTTTGGTCCAATTCAATTCGCGGTCAGGATCACGTTTTTTCTTCGCACCCCCAAAACTTGGATGTTTCCCCGGGATACGTATAGGCAATTTCCCAAGTTGAGTCAAGATGTCATGACTGGTATATTTTTTAGGAGGTGGTCTATCATCGAGCTGAGTATAGAATGCCTTTCTGTTCTTCCGCCATCTGTTGTTGGCTTTTAAGAATATTCTGTGACCAACATAAGCGGTTTTGCTTAACACGCGTATAGATGGGGTCTCTATATTACAGGTCGGACATGCCTTGTAACCTTGCCCACTCCACCCAGACAAATTACTTCGAGCGGGAAAGTCATTGATAGTCCATAAAAGCGCTGCTTTCATACAGAATTCTTCGCCTGTAACAGCGTCCGTAGTCATAACCCCATCTTTCCATAAAGTCTTAAGGTCTTCAATCAAAGGCCTCAAGTAAATATCTATGTCCTTCCCGGGTGATTTAGGGCCCGGAATTAACAACGTCAACATAAGAGAAGTCTCTCTCATACATATCCAAGGAGGCATATTGTATGTTGTTAATATTACCGGCCACATACTGTAAGACTGACTAAGGTTGCCGTACGGATTGAAACCATCAGCAGCCAACCCTAATCGGACGTTTCTTTTTTCATAAGCAAATTCTTTCTTATACTCGATATCAAATTCCTTCCATGCTTCACCATCAACCGGGTGTTGCATCTTACCCTTCTCCGTAGACTGCCCAGACGCATGCCAAGTCATATGTTTTGCAGTGTGTTTAGACTTGTACAAACGTTGTAGTCTAGGAATGATAGGAAAGTAACGCAACACCTTGTTAGGAACTTTCTTACCCAGTGTGTTCTTGTCTTTCCATCTACTAGCATCACAGATGGGACAATTCTGCAAATCTTCGTTACCCACCCCCCGATATAAAAAACAATCATTTACACAAGCATGTATGGATTCGTATCCTAACCCGATCGTTTTATATGTTTTCTTTATTTCATAGTATGACGGTGGGATTTTGTATCCTAGAACGGGCGGGAAGCATTCACGTAGAAATTTTAGTGTTTCGTTAAACGTGGTGTCACTCATTTTACCTTTGACCTTAATGTTCGTAAACTTTGCCATAAAGTCCAATGAAGACATCCATGTACAGCCCGGGTATAGTGGGTCGTTAGCAGTGGCAAGTAACGCTTCAAACTCGTTACGTTGAGGAAGTGTTGTTGCTTGAGTTGGCTCGTTACTTGTCTCGCCAATATTTTCTTGAGTTGGCTCATTCGGACACATATCATGAAGGAAATCAGCCATGTCACTCGTCCCGAGATGATTTGTGTTGGGTACCAATGTTCGAGTATCCGGTTCACCGTGATTATACCATTTCGTATAACTTTGGTCCCAACCATTTGAGTGTATGTGATCAAACAAATCTTCGTACTTTATCCAACCATTGTTATAACAACTAGCACATGGACAATGTATATTCCCATCAATATTCACAAAGTCCTTGGCATACGCGCAAAAAGCTTTAAGACCTTTTAAAAAATCGAGGCTAGCACGAGATAATGAGACCCAACTCTTATCAACTTTCCGAAATTAATTTCTAATAAATTAATTTCGGACGGGTTTTCTATAGGATGATTAACTTCGGACGGGGACTTTCCAAAATTAATCACTAAAGTCCTATAATCATTTACAATATATGAGACGATCAAATACCATATAGTACTAGCATATTCACATTGTCAATTTCGGCTTATATATCATAACATTAAGTAAACTAGTCCGTTTTTTTTTTATACCTGTGTTGGGGCTGTTTTGCAGTGAACAAACACCCCCTGTTGGGGCTCTCGTCTGTGGTCTCAGCTTATAACAAACACCCCCTGCAGCGAACAAACACCCCCTAGATGGTTGTCTGTGGTCGAGATGATGGTGGTGCGAGTGTGGGTTGCGGTGGTGGAGATGGTGGTGGTGTAGTGGTGCGAGTGTGGGTTGCGGTGGTGGAGATGGGGCACAATGTAGACCGTCTGTGGTCGAGATGATGGTGGTGCGAGTGTGGGTTGCGGTGGTGGAGTGGTGTAGTGGGTTGCGGTGGTGGAGTGGTGTAGTGGGTTGCAGTGGTGGAGTGGGTTGCGGTGATGGTGGAGCAGAAGCAGAAGCAGAAGGAGAGCAAAAGATGGTTTTTTTTTTTTTTTTTTTTTTTTTTTACAATCGCGAATTGCAGATCTGATAATAATAGAGGTAATTTTTGTGTTTTACTTTCCGCGGCGACAAGTCCCCGCTAAAAGATTGTTTTGTCTTTTAGTATATACTTTTGGCGGGGACACGTCCCCGCTAAATGTTTTCATACTTCGCCAAAACATTTGGCGGGATAAAGTAAATGCGGAGAGGGAAAAACGAAATTTTAGGCAACAACTTTTAGCGGGGACATGTCCCCGCCAAAAGTGGGATCACACGAGTCGAGATGACGTGGGATCACACGAGATGTTAAACGAACGAGTCGAGATGACGTGGGATCACACGAGATGTTAAACGAACGAGTCGAGATGACGTGGGATCACACGAGATGTTAAACGAACGAGTCGAGATGACGTGGGATCACACGAGATGTTAAACGAACGAGTCGAGATGACGTGGGATCACACGAGATGTTAAACGAACGAGTCGAGATGACGTCGTATCACACGAGATGTTAAACGAACGAGTCGAGATGACGTGGGATCACACGAGATGTTAAACGAACGAGTCGAGATGACGTGGGATCACACGAGATGTTAAACGAATGAGTCGAGATGACGTGGGATCACACGAGATGTTAAACGAACGAGTCGAGATGACGTCGTATCACACGAGATGTTAAACGAACGAGTCGAGATGACGTGGGATCACACGAGATGTTAAACGAACGAGTCGAGATGACGTCGTATCACACGAGATGTTAAACGAACGAGTCGAGATGACGTGGGATCACACGAGATGTTAAACGAACGAGTCGAGATGACGTGGGATCACACGAGATGTTAAACGAACGAGTCGAGATGACGTGGGATCACACGAGATGTTAAACAAACGAGTCGATATGACGTGGGATCACACGAGATGTTAAACGAACGAGTCGAGATGACGTGGGATCACACGAGATGTTAAACGAACGAGTCGAGATGACGTGGGATCACACGAGATGTTAAACGAACGAGTCGAGATGACGTGGGATCACACGAGATGTTAAACGAACGAGTCGAGATGACGTGGGATCACACGAGATGTTAAACGAACGAGTCGAGATGACGTGGGATCACACGAGATGTTAAACGAACGAGTCGAGATGACGTGGGATCACACGAGATGTTAAACGAACGAGTCGAGATGACGTGGGATCACACGAGATGTTAAACGAACGAGTCGAGATGACGTGGGATCACACGAGATGTTAAACGAACGAGTCGAGATGACGTGGGATCACACAAGAGATGTTAAACGAACGAGTCGAGATGACGTGGGATCACACACGAGATGTTAAACGAACGAGTCGAGATGACGTGGGATCACACGAGATGTTAAACGAACGAGTCGAGATGACGTCATATCACACGAGATGTTAAACGAACGAGTCGAGATGACGTGGGATCACACGAGATGTTAAACGAACGAGTCGAGATGACGTGGGATCACACGAGATGTTAAACGAACGAGTCGAGATGACGTGGGATCACACGAGATGTTAAACGAACGAGTCGAGATGACGTGGGATCACACGAGATGTTAAACGAACGAGTCGAGATGACGTGGGATCACACGAGATGTTAAACGAACGAGTCGAGATGACGTGGGATCACACGAGATGTTAAACGAACGAGTCGAGATGACGTGGGATCACACGAGATGTTAAACGAACGAGTCGAGATGACGTGGTATCACACGAGATGTTAAACGAACGAGTCGAGATGACGTGGGATCACACGAGATGTTAAACGAACGAGTCGAGATGACGTGGGATCACACGAGATGTTAAACGAACGAGTCGAGATGACGTCGTATCACACGAGATGTTAAACGAACGAGTCGAGATGACGTGGGATCACACGAGATGTTAAACGAACGAGTCGAGATGACGTGGGATCACACGAGATGTTAAACGAACGAGTCGAGATGACGTGGGATCACACACGAGATGTTAAACGAACGAGTCGAGATGACGTGGGATCACACACGAGATGTTAAACGAACGAGTCGAGATGACGTGGGATCACACGAGATGTTAAACGAACGAGTCGAGATGACGTGGGATCACACGAGATGTTAAACGAACGAGTCGAGATGACGTGGGATCACACGAGATGTTAAACGAACGAGTCAAGATGACGTGGGATCACACGATATGTTAAACGAACGAGTCGAGATGACGTGGGATCACACGAGATGTTAAACGAACGAGTCGAGATGACGTCGTATCACACGAGATGTTAAACGAACGAGTCGAGATGACGTGGGATCACACGAGATGTTAAACGAACGAGTCGAGATGACGTGGGATCACAAGAGATGTTAAACGAACGAGTCGAGATGACGTGGGATCACACACGAGATGTTAAACGAACGAGTCGAGATGACGTGGGATCACACGAGATGTTAAACGAACGAGACTTATGGCGGGGACATGTCCCCGCTAAAAGTGTTCCAACTTCGCCAAAATATTTGGCGGGATAAAGTAAATGCTGAGAGGGAAAAACGAATTTTTTGGTAACATCTTTTAGCGGGGACATGTCCCCGCCAAAAGTAATGTATTCCGCCAAAAAAAGAGTAATATTTTGGTCAAAGTTGTGGTCTGCAAAAATACTTTCTGCGGGGACATGTCCCCGCCGAAAAGTGAGCGTTGAAAATCATTTGGCCGGTCAGCGAAGTTGTGTGCCAGCTCAGCGCCGTTTTTGTCGTTTAGTGACTTTCGGCGGGGACGAAGACGTCGCCGCCAAAAGTCTCGTCGCCCGTCGTGTTGATTGTTGTAGTGCATACAAATATCGCATGCATGCCGAAAGAATGAAATTCTTTATTGTAGCAATATGTGGAACACGAAAGGAACCTGCAAGGCTTGCAGGCTCGAACAATGTTGGAACACCCACCACCAAACACAAAAACATGCAGGTCCAACAATACTTCTACTTGAGATCTAAGAAAAAGCATCTTCACTTTAGTTCAATGATTAAGATTCGGATTCCCCACATACAACACCTTATTGATCTTGGTAGTTACTTTTGTACTGTCATTATATACAATGATATAATACTATCCATTATACATGTGAGCGATACACAATCACGTACTTAACGGTTCAAAACCAATTAGCAAGACAAATTAAATATAATCTAAATGGATCTCTATATGGAGAACATGAGATACCTGCTAACAGAACAAATACTAGCAACCGAAAACAGCAATTAAAGTATATGTCACATGAAACTCCCACTGCCACTTTTTTCACCATCATTCAACGCTAAAAAGTGCTATATATGCTATTACTAAAACGTACAATCGAAAAATATTGTGCATCTTTAAGGCTCCCACAACCATCACCTTCATCACTCCACATGCACGAAATTTTGTTATTGTCGAGCAGTCATCTCTTTCTCCAAAAAAGGTAAGCAGAAAATGCTAACTAAAAGTAAAATTCTTTCCTACTGGTTCAAGATGAAAACAACCCATGTGGGAACATAATTTAGACCATTTTATGATTCGTAGCATAGCATCTTATTAGTTCAGGTCCTTACACTTCAGTTTTACCATAGTATTATACATATGTTAAATATTATTAAAGTTTATTATTCTCTATAGTGCTTAGTTATTGTATTTCTAAATTATCCTTAAAAGATTATGCCTTTCACCCTTTTATGGGAACCTCAATAATCTTTTATTTATGATTCATTCTCCATTCAAAAATTAAATATCACTCAGTATCAGTCTTGACCACCAAGCTTCTAGAAGGGCTTTGGCCGACGGAATTTTGGCGGGGACATGTCCCCGCCGAAAGTGTTGGGCGGGGAGAAGTCCCCGCTAAAAGCGTTGAAAAGTCCCCGCTGAAAGCATGTAATGTTGTAGTGTCTAATAAATAGTGAGGTAGACCAGTATGATATTTGAGCCCATTTTCAGCTATAAACTTAAATCAAATTAGTATTATTGATTGGGCTCCGGCATGAATGCTTTAGCAGTTCAGCCCAATTTACTTGACTGCAATCCATGGTTGGCATGTTAAAACGGGCTTATTTACTGGCCCATCGTGGAGTTATCGTAAGCACACACCATGACACCATCCACCAACATGAAGAGTGTGACCTTTGGAAAACCAACTCATTGTATCATCATGATATCATGATCGGACATCGCTAACATCATAAGAAATTCAGAAGTGTTTTTCTTTTGGTATGAGATCGCAATCATCAGGGGAGAGAAATGTGTACATCGAGGACGCACAACAAGTTCACGAGATCGGGCTTAATGATTTATGAAATGGTTTGTGTCGGAGATTGGTTGATTCTATATCCTTATCCTCTCAACTTTTTCTACGTACTTCTACCTTATCCACCTTCACCAATTTCACTTATCCACCTTCACCAATTTCGGGCATCAAATTCAAGATGATCGGTGTTTCAACTTGTTACTTTGGTGTTATCATTTCATGTGTACGTTATGGGCTGATTTGCTTTATGCAAGATAACTGGAATGCATTTGGTGAGATGAAGATGTTGATATTCAGTTCCCCCGAATGGACAATCTTGAAGAAGGTCGAGTCTACAGTCTGTTCTACATTTTCCGCTGTGTGTTTGAAGACTAAAGACGGTTTGCAGTTAATTATCAAAAGACTTCTTCAGTTTCAGGGCATTCATCAGAATGGTTGTCAGTTTGGGGGAGAGCACTAATTAGGGGAGAGTGTAAAGCCAGATTTAATCCCTAATTAGATTTGCTCACATTGTTCTTCTGCAAGTAAAAAGATGGCAGCTGAGAAGATTCAGGAAGCTGAATGAAAGAATGAAGTTTGAAGACCACTCTCAGAGCTGCTGCGCTTATGCTTTGTATTTAATTTTACTTATAGGGAACATTATAAGCAATTCCCATATAACTTCACTTTGGGGAGAGATTGTTAGCCTTAAAGTTTTGTTATATTCGGGAATTGCATTAGTCTTTAACTACAAGGACTAGTCTTGCCATTAGTGTATAGATTACCTTGTATTCTTGTATAAATACCCCTCCTAGTCCCAACTAGGAGGGTGGATGTCTCTTTGTATTCTCTAGGTGTGTGTGGTTTCCTTCTTTCTCTCTCTAGAAAACACACACACCTTCCCCATTCTTTTAATCTAATAATACCATGTTTATTCTTTATTTCGAGCATCCCCGACCTCCTGAAGGTGTTTCTTGGTCTTTACAATTGGCATCAGAGCTAACCGGGGGCGAATCGTGGTGTTTTGTGGTGAAAAGTCGTGTTTTTGGGTGAATAAAACGGATCTGGTACTGTTCATCAAAGGTTTGCCGAGTTAGGTAAGTTGCCGAGTTAGGTAAGTTGCCGAGTTAGGTAATTTGCCGAGTTATGTTTTGCCGAGTTAGGTGTTTTGCCGAGTTAGGCTGTTTCACCTAGTCGTTTATCGAGTTAGGTTTTTCGTGGCTTACTCCTAAGTCGATACTCGGCCAAATTTTTCCGAGTTTGCCGAGTTAGGATCTTGCCGAGTTAGGATCTGCCGAGTTAGGATCTGCCGAGTTAGGATCTGCCGAGTTAGGATCTGCCGAGTTAGAAAAACTTGCCGAGTTAGAGAAAACTTGCCGAGTTAGAAAAACTTGCCGAGTTAGAAAAACTTGCCGAGTTAGAAAAACCTGCCGAGTTAAGTTTCTTTTTCTTCTAATTTTGCCGAGTTTGGTATTGAATTTTGCCGAGTTAGGCTGTTCCAACCTTATCGTTTATCGAGTAAGGATTTCTTTTGGACTAATCTAAACGAAACTCTGCCAAAATTGACTTAGGATATCGAGTATCGAGATGGGTTTTTGAGCAAGGACACATCAAAGGATTATTATATAAACAAAACCCTTACCTCATCGATTAACCTAATGTCTATATACCCTAAAACCTAACTTTCATCCTCACCTAAAACACATGATATTATTGGTAAACATCTTATAGAACATGATTCATTTTAATGTCTCATTATCTAAATACCAATATATCACACACCAAAAACACACCACGTTTTGCTTAAACGATCCTGATCAAGAATCACAATCAAATAACAACAGCTTGTATCGGATTTTGTGATATGGGGATAATTCGTTATTATTTATTCGGGTTTGAAGTAACATTTTACGGGCGCGTGTACTTATTTCATCTTCTTTCTTTCTTCACTACCGCGAAGATGACTTGTTTGGGCATATATTAATGGTGACGAAGACTTGGATATCTAGTTACTTCTGTGATTCTTTCTCTCTATACCCACAGAGTAGCTATCACTTTAAGGAGTTACGTTGTAGTGCTCAGTGTCTCACGTAGTTGAGGATATGTCAAGATGGATTGTGCTTATTACACTTCTTTAGGGGTATAAGGTACACCGTTCTTAGTCACAGGATAGTACAAGCTTAAGTCACAAGTCTGGGGGATTTTACTTCATTCTCAAGTTCATCATATCAGGTTATCTTCATATGGGGCTACTACAGAGAGCCGTTGTTGATTCAGAGGTTGATAAAGAGTAAGACAGTTTCAAATGGTATTGTTAGTAGATTGGGATTATCGACATCTTCTCACGGGCTTATGTGATTAATGATAAAGTGCTTTTAGTTAATACTTCAAGTACACAATGTCATGCTGATTCCGATGAGATCGCAATCATCAGGGGAGAGAAATGTGTACATCGAGGACGCACAACAAGTTCACGAGATCGGGCTTAATGATTTATGAAATGGTTTGTGTCGGAGATTGGTTGATTCTATATCCTTATCCTCTCAACTTTTTCTACGTACTTCTACCTTATCCACCTTCACCAATTTCGGGCATCAAATTCAAGATGATCGGTGTTTCAACTTGTTACTTTGGTGTTATCATTTCATGTGTACGTTATGGGCTGATTTGCTTTATGCAAGATAACTGGAATGCATTTGGTGAGATGAAGATGTTGATATTCAGTTCCCCCGAATGGACAATCTTGAAGAAGGTCGAGTCTACAGTCTGTTCTACATTTTCCGCTGTGTGTTTGAAGACTAAAGACGGTTTGCAGTTAATTATCAAAAGACTTCTTCAGTTTCAGGGCATTCATCAGAATGGTTGTCAGTTTGGGGGAGAGCACTAATTAGGGGAGAGTGTAAAGCCAGATTTAATCCCTAATTAGATTTGCTCACATTGTTCTTCTGCAAGTAAAAAGATGGCAGCTGAGAAGATTCAGGAAGCTGAATGAAAGAATGAAGTTTGAAGACCACTCTCAGAGCTGCTGCGCTTATGCTTTGTATTTAATTTTACTTATAGGGAACATTGTAAGCAATTCCCATATAACTTCACTTTGGGGAGAGATTGTTAGCCTTAAAGTTTTGTTATATTCGGGAATTGCATTAGTCTTTAACTACAAGGACTAGTCTTGCCATTAGTGTATAGATTACCTTGTATTCTTGTATAAATACCCCTCCTAGTCCCAACTAGGAGGGTGGATGTCTCTTTGTATTCTCTAGGTGTGTGTGGTTTCCTTCTTTCTCTCTCTAGAAAACACACACACCTTCCCCATTCTTTTAATCTAATAATACCATGTTTATTCTTTATTTCGAGCATCCCCGACCTCCTGAAGGTTTTTCTTGATCATTACATTGTTGTTTTTATTTCAGCTGAAATACCATTTCAACTAGGGGTGGCAATTTCTAACCCGCCACGAAACCCAACCTGAAACCGACACGAAAATTAACAGGTTCGGGTTGAGCTAAATAGATTGTGGGTCAGGTTTGGGTCGACATATCTAACCCATTTATTAAACAGGTCAGGTTCGGGTTGGAAATAAAATAAACAGGTCGACCCGCCAACCCGTTTAAGTTTTTTTTCTTAATTGATAATTATTTATATTTAATTATACGTGTTAAATGTGTTAAACGGGTCGACCCACTAACACGTTTAACCCATTTAACTCGTGTAATATGCTAACTTTTATAAAACGGATTAAATGGGTCAACTCGAAACCCGTTTAACATATTCAACCCATGTAACCTATTTAACCTGTCAACCTAAGTATATATACGGGTTAAATGGGTCAGGTTTGGGTTACGTGTAAACAGGTTAGGGTTGACATAGCTGACCCGATGATTTAAATGGGTCAGGTTCAGGTTGGGGTTTTCTGACCCGCCAACCTGACAACCCGAACCCGACCCGAATTGCCACCCCTTTCAAGCATACAGAGACACATTGAGCAACCACTACAAAAAAAATTGTGACTCACAAAAAAGTGTCACCAAAAGTTAAAAGTGTCAATAAAAGTTAAATGTGTCATCAAAAGTATAAAAGAAGTGTCGCTAAATTTTTATATGCTTCTCCCACACTTAAAAAAGTGTAGGTAGAAGTTCAGTAGGTAAAAGTCTAATTATAGTGACACAAAAAAAAGTGTTAGTCCATATTTTTTGCCTTTTGTGACACATTTTATTTACAAAGTGTCACTAAAATGTTAAATTCAGTGAGACTTTTTTGTGTCATTGAAACCTTTGTCACTAAACATATATTTTCTTGTAGTGTATTGGGACTTGAAATGAACCAAAACATGTAAAATGGACCTCAAATATGATATTGCTTGAGCCAGGTAACAATGGATTATGATATACAGTAGCAATTTAGCACATTGATCTTGTAATTCTTTATTTGAGTGCTTTGGATGCGCTGTGGATAACATTCAAAGGCCTTTACATGGAAAGTTGGAAACAGCTAAGGGAGATGAGGATTGCTTTTTTTCTTTTTTGTACTTGATTCAGTTGTGGCTTGACCATATATAAACCAAAACATGAAGGTATAATGCTGCAACTTGATCCCTTTTTTGTTGTTTTATTTGATTGGACCAGAAATTAATTTGATTTTTAACCTAAAACTTATTTGATCTTCAGTAGAATTTTCTTGGAATTGTTAACGGTTTAAGTGTCACAGACGTTGATACCAAGGGCTTAAGAATAAATTGTGCGCTTCATATCTCAATGAGATTACATATGCATGCCTGAAATGTCTTTAACAACCCATATAACCCCCATTTGATGAGTATTGAGTGAAGAATTAATCCATCTTCTTGTAAGCACCCTGTCCTATCATCTTGTTTTGTTATTAAAGAGAACAGTCAATTTGCTCATATGGTTAATTAGTTTCGTTTAATTGGGTTGGGGCCTCGGTTGGAAGAGGTCAGAAGGTTTGCTCGGCTGCAAAAATGTAAAAGGGAGGGGTTACCTTTAGGTATCTTGGGTTGCCGGTCGGTGCAAATATGAGGAAAGCTTCTAGTTTGAAACCGATCATAGATAAGTTTTGGTCAAAGCTCTCCTTATGGAAGGCGAAGATGTTATTGCTCAGGGGAAGGCTCGTCCTCATTAAATCTGTTATGTCAAACTTACCTGTTTATTTTTTCTCACTTTATCTAGCTCCGTGTGAAATAATCAAAACCCTTGATCGCATTCGAATGAATTTTTTATGGGGCGGTGGAGGCGTGGACTTGAAGATAAGAAAATAGCATGGATTTCATGGAAAGATGTAATTGCTTCATTGGTAGAAGGCGGTCTAAGCATTGGATCTCTATAAGCTTGTAATAATTTATTCAAACAATTCATGGGCAATAGGAAGGAGGTGCATTTAAAAAAAAAAGGCACATGGGTTAATATAATAAAATTAGATGAGAAGCTTCAGCAAATTAACATGCCTCAAAAGTCTCTCTTTTCTCGGAAAATCGGTAAGGGGATACAGTTAATTTATAGATTGACGAATGGATCGGTGACTTTAATCTTGCGAATATGTTTCCTCGTTTATACGCTCTCGAGATTTATAAGGATTGTAGTTTAAGTGAGAGGCTCATTCGGGTTGGTGACTCTTTTACATGGAATTGGAATTGGAGGCAGCTTTAAGAAGCAGGCGGGAGATAGTTGGTTTTGATCCAACATTTTTTCACGTATACTTTTCAATTTGGACGAACTTTCAGCCATCACAGAATTGCGTCAAATTCAGTAACTTGAGAGAATTGGTATTGCTAATTTGCCTTTTTTTCCTTTCTTAACTAGAATCATTGTTTTTTTAAGTAAAAAGATAGAGAATTTTGTTCACTAAAAAAGACAGACATGTTTCTTGCAACACGTGGAAAAATTCATTTGGGTAACATTCAAGATTTGTCCCTTTGGGTAACCTTCAAGAGAAGCAGCCATCCAATAAGCACAAAACGCCTACTTTTACGGAAAGATGATTTGGACAAAATCATCTTCATGACTTCATCCGATATTGTAGATAGCGTATACACAGAAGTATACCAAGGACATGGAAGAGGAGTTTTTTTAATTTCTCAAAAAAAGCATGCACATTATTATATGAACCAAATAGATCGACTCTCTTGAGTTGGAATTTCGAGCAGTGGACAATGACATTGAGTCGGATCCCAAAACCCACACCTAGTGCAGCTAAGTAATGCATTCCATTCTGCCTCTCGCTTCATCAGGCCGTCATGATCATAGACCCCACACCACAGTCAAGGTTCCTCTTCATGTTGATCTGCTCTTGAGAATCAGACAGTGACATCTTTTGGAGTTGGTTTGATTCATCAAAGTCAACAGCATCAGCCTTCTCCTCGCATCATTGAGATAAACCTAGACTCATTTTTGCAAATTTGTTTGATTCTTTATGGAATGAATTGAGGTTGTTCTGTTTTCAGGTTTGAATTCAACCCCGTAGGCTAAACTTTATTGATTATCCAGTAATTATAGATTACATATCATAATTAAAACCCTAACAGACCCAAAGCCCACATCGTATACCGTCTAATACCCTTTGGCCCAAAGCATTCATCGACCATCATGAAACGGTCTAGCCCGACCTACCATAGCAAGATTAGTCTTCGATGACGTCAATAAAAAACAGTTGTATTAGAAGTTATAGGAACGTTGTAGTCTTATAAGATATAATGGAAGTTTCTTTTTTGTTAGCTAGGCTGAGTATGAGAGAAATCTCCCATTATAAAGAGCAGATTTCATCTTATTTTACCTTTGTTCATGTATTTGTTTATAGGAAAAAAGTATAGAATAATATAATTAATTATTCTAACAGAAAATGTCATCAAAAAGGATTATTCTGTATGGATAAGGAGATGGATCGAAAAAGCTACGAGGTTTATGAATATCATGCAATGAAGCGTTACATGGTATGTAAATGAGATTGACTATTACAAGTATTTTCAAAGACTTGAGGGATTAAACTTCAGCTTCAATCTATAGGTTTTTTTTTTTTTTTTTTTTTTTTTTTTTTTTTTTTTTTTTTTGACACCTTTTGTCCTAGTTAATTTGACCAACCTAAGAAAGTTTCCTTATAGAGAATTGAAACTTCTGCAGATCCTCTAGCTATCAAATTCTGTCCCAACTTATCATACGTGCATTCTCTGTTATTTGCTTATTACTTATTCATCTCTCTACGTAACACAACTAGAAAAATGTCTTTAGTGACACTACAAACTAAACCACCTTTAGGGACACCATTTTTATTGGTGACGACATAGTCGTCACAAAATTTAGAAGGGTCCACCACTTTCAACCTTTTCCGCCAACAATAGTTTAGTCAAACACAAATCGAGGGCCCACTCAAATTAGTGACGACAATGTCGTCACCATGATTTTATTATAACTAAATTATTTTCTTTTTCGTAATAAAAGGTTATTAAAATTATAAAAAATGATTTTTCAAAACAAGTATTTTTGGTAAAATAAATTGTGACGACAATGTTGTCACAAATTCTTTATTATAATTATATTACTTTCTTTTTTATAATAAAAAGACTTTAAATTTTTATAACAATTATTATTTTTTTTTTTCTTGGTAAATATCTTAGTGACGACAAAGTCGTCACCAACATTTTAGTAACAAGGTTTTAAAATGTGTGTATATTATTTTGGTAAAATTTTAATAACCAGCCAAATCCCGCCATCCACTTTGGGACGACAATGTTGTCACCAAATATTATACTGATTTAGTTTTACATTTAGTGACGACATAGTCGTCACCATCCGTTTATTATAACTAAATTATTTTCTATTTTATTATAAAAAGGTTTTAAGAGGTATAAATAATGATTTTTTATATTTGTAATTTTGGTAAAAACCACACAAATTTTTGGGCTATTAGTTTCAGTTTCGCATTACTATAAAAAAAACAAAACAAAAAACGTTCTATGTTAGAAAAAGCAAACAATTTCAACAATAAAAACAACATAAAATATGAGATAAAAAGTTGTACGTATCTGTGAGATATAGTGACAATAACTCGTACAAACGATTTCATTACAAATCGAAAAAAAGTTGCACATTTAATGTTCAAACGATTTCACCAATAAAAAGTCGATAACCACTCGACTCATCGTTTAACATGTTATGCATATCCATAACAACTCGACTCATCCGTTTAACATGTTATGCATATCCATAACCACTCGACTCGTCCGTTTAACATGTTATGCATATCCATAACAACTCGACTCGTCCGTTTAACAAGATACGCATATACATAACAACTCGACTCGTCCGTTTAACATGTTATGCATATCTATAACAACTCGACTCATCCGTTTAACATGTTAGGCATATCTATAACAACTCGACTCGTCCGTTTAACATGTTACGCATATCCATAAAAACGCGACTCGTACGTTTAACATGTTACGCATATCTATAACAACTCGACTCGTCCGTTTAACATGTTACGCATATCCATAACAACTCGACTCGTCCGTTTAACATGTTACACATATCCATAAAAACTCGACTCGTCCGTTTAACATGTTACGCATATCCATAACAACTCGACTCGTTCGTTTAACATGTTACGCATATCAATAACAACCCGACTCGTCCATTTAACATGATACACATATACATAACAACTCGACTCGTCTGTTTAACATGATACTCGGATACATAACAACTCGACTCGCCCGTTTAACATGATACGCTTATACAAAACAACTCGACATCCAAAACAACTCGACTCATCCGTTTAACATGTTACACATATCTATAACAACTCGACTCGTCCGTTTAACATGATACGCAAATCTATAACAACTCGACTCGTCCGTTTAACATGTTATGCATATCTATAACAACTCGACTCGTCCGTTTAACATGTTATGCATATCCATAACAACTCGACTCGTCCGTTTAACATGTTATGCATATCTATAACAATTCGACTCGTCTGTTTAACATGTTATGCATATCCATAACAACTTGACTCTAACAACTCGACTCGTCCGTTTAACATGTTATGCATATCTATAACAACTCGACTCGTCCGTTTAACATGTTATGCATATCCATAACAACTCAACTCGTCCGTTTAACTTGTTATGCATATCAATAACAACTCGACTAATCTGTTTAACATGTTATGCATATCCATAACAACTCGGCTCATCCGTTTAACATGGTATGCATATCAATAACAGCTCGACTCATCGTTTAACATGTTTCGCATATCCATAACAACGCGACTCGTATGTTTAACATGTTACGCATATCCATAACAACTCGACTTGTCCGTTTAACATGTTACACATATCCATAACAACTCGACTCGTCCCTTTAACATGTTACACATATCCATAAAAACTCGGCTCGTTTGTTTAACATGTTATACATATCCATAACAACTCGACTCGTCCGTTTAACGTGTTACGCATATCCATAACAACTCGACTCGTCCATTTAACATGATACGCATATACATAACAACTCGACTCGTTCGTTTAACATGATACGCATATACATAACAACTCGACTCGTCCGTTTAACATGATACGTATATAAATAACAACTCGACTCATCAGTTTAACATGTTATGCATATCTACAACAACTCGACTCGTCCGTTTAACATGTTAGGCCTATCTATAACAACTCGAATCGTCCGTTTAACATGTTACGCATATCCATAAAAACGCGACTCGTATGTTTAACATGTTACGCATATCCATAACAACTCGACTCGTCCGTTTAACATGTTACGTATATCCATAACAACTCGACTCGTCCGTTTAACATGTTAAACATATTCATAAAAACTCGACTCGTCCGTTTAACATGTTACGCATATCCATAACAACTCGACATCCATAGCAACTCGACTCATCCGTTTAACATGTTACACATATCTATAACAACTCGACTCGTCCGTTTAACATGATACGCAAATTTATAACAACTCGACTCATCCGTTTAACATGTTATGCATATCTATAACAACTCGACTCGTCCGTTTAACATGTTATGCATATCCATAACAACTCGACTCGTCCGTTTAACATGTTATGCATATCTATAACAATTCGACTCGTCGGTTTAACATGTTATGCATATCCATAACAACTTGACTCTAACAACTCGACTCGTCCGTTTAACATGTTATGCATATCTATAACAACTCGACTCGTCCGTTTAACATGTTATGCATATCCATAACAACTCGACTCGTCCGTTTAATTTGTTATGCATATCCATAACAACTCGACTAATCTGTTTAACATGTTATGCATATCCATAACAACTCGACTCATCCGTTTAACATGTTATGCATATCAATAACAGCTTGACTCATCATTTAACATGTTACGCATATCCATAACAACGCGACTCGTATGTTTAACATGTTACGCATATCCATAACAACTCGACTCGTCCGTTTAACATGTTACACATATCCATAACAACTCGACTCGTCCCTTTAACATGTTACACATATCCATAAAAACTCGGCTCGTCTGTTTAACATGTTACACATATCCATAAGTCGAGTCCGTTTAACATGTTACGCATATCCATAACAACTCGACTCGTCCATTTAACATGATACGCATATACATAACAACTCGACTTGTTCGTTTAACATGATACGCATATACATAACAACTCGACTCGTCCGTTTAACATGATACACATATCTATAACAACTCGACTCGTCCGTTTAACATGATACGCATATCTATAACAACTCGACTCATCCGTTTAACATGTTACACACATCTATAACAACACGACTCGTCTGTTAACATGTTATGCATATCCATAACAACTAGACTCATCCGTTTAACATGTTATGCATATCCATAACAACTCGACTCAAACAACTCGACTCGTCCGTTTAACATGTTATGCATATCTATATCAACTCGACTCGTCCGTTTAACATGTTATGCATATCTATAACAACTCGACTCGTCCGTTTAACTTGTTATGCATATCTATAACAACTCGACTAATCTGTTTAACATGTTATGCATATCCATAACAACTCGACTCATCCGTTTAACATGTTATGCCTATCCATAACAGCTCGACTCATCGTTTAACATGTTACGCATACCCATAACAACGCGAATCGTACGTTTAACATGTTACGCATATCCATAACAACTCGACTAATTAATTTAAATTATTTAATAATTATTCTAAATACATTTTTAATAATTTATAAGTAATTTGAATTATTTTTGTACAAATTATAATTAATTTAAATCATTTATAAGTGATAAATAATGATTATTAAAACATAAAATATGTTTAGTGACAACATAGTCGTCACCAAATTTAGAATCAAATATATTTAAATTAAATAATTTTTAATCATTTATAATTAATCTAAATAATTTTTAAACTTTTATAAGTAATTTAAATAATTTTTTAAACATTTATAAGTAATTTAAATTATTTTTATAATAAATATTCAGTTTAGTGACGACATTGTCGTCACCAAGTTTTTCATGAACTTTTGTTTGCCCCGCCAAATAGAAAGTTCATCCGCCACACAAAATTTTTAAATTTTGAAAGAAAAATAGTGACGACAATGTCGTCACTAAACAATTGTTATAATTAAATTATTTTATATTTAAATTAAAAAAAAAAACGTTTTGAAAGAAATAAAACGGATTTTTAAAATAATTATTAAGTTTAGTGACGACATTGTCGTCACTTAAATTTTCATGAAATTTTTGTTTACCCCGCCCAATAGAAAGTTTACCGCCACATAAAAATTTTAAATTTTGTAAAAAAAATAGTGACGACAATGTCGTCACTAAATATGAAGAATTATGTCGTCCCTATTTTACCAGATCTACATATCCATTATTACTAACACTTTTTCACCAAACTCAAACATATTCACACTTATAACTCTCTCGTTTTTTACACACCAAATCCACCACTTTCACCATTAAATCCACAATTGTTACCACCAATCCACCACTTTCACCATTAAATCCACCATTGTTACCACCAATCCACCACTTTCACCACCACTATCTTCACTTGCACCACCGGGCACTTTTAGTTTTTTTTCTTAACATCCCCGCCGCGTACCACCACCACCACAGCCGTGAACCACCCTTATTTAAAGATATGTTTTTGGTATTTTTCTTTTGTTCTTTTAGTTGTTAACTTTGGTTTGTTTATTTGTTTTGTTTAAATGTATGTTTTTTCTTTTAATTTTTGTTTATGAATCTTTATTTGTTGGTTTGTTGTGTTTGTGTTGGTTAGATGGCACCGCCAGCAGCAGCAACACCACCATGAACCACCATCGGTAGCAACACCGAAGCAGGTGCACCACCACCACCGTGAACACTTTGGTTGAGTTTATGTTTTTTTTTTGTTTAAAGGTATTTTTCTATTGTGTATATTGTGTTTATGTGATAATTTGGTTAATTTAAGTTTGGTTGTTTAGTTTAGGTTGTTTTTTTTGTTTTGTTTGTGTTTGGTTAGTACCACCATCACTAACTTTGGACAACCGAGATAGCCGGGTCGATTGGCGACCTATTTCTGGGTCATTTACAGGTTCAGTTTTGGTAGGTTTTTTCCGAAAAAAATTCCGAAAATGCAGCAATTGCTGCTGTTTTTTTTTAATATGCAGGCATATTTAGTGACGACTTTGTCGTCACCAATTAAAACGCTTTATTTTTTTCTCTATTTTATAAATGATTTAAATTGGAAAATAAATAAAATAGAAAAATATTAGTGACGACTAAGTCGTCACAAACTAAATGATTTAATAATTTTTTTTTCCATTTTGTAAATGATTTAAATTGAAAAATGAATAAAATAAAAAAGGATTAGTGACGACAATGTTGTCACCAAATTAAATGATTTTGTTTATTTTTTTCATTTTAGTAAAGATTTAAATTGCACAATATTAAAAAAAAATAAATATCAAAAATTATTAGTGACGACAATGTCGTCACTAATATATGATGGCCCACATTGGTAAAGTCTTAGCGTTGAAAAAAGTGGGCCCCAAATGTCGTCACGAATTACATTGTCTTTGTCGTCACGAAAGTGTTTTGTGACAAAGGTTTTGTGACGCGAAATCCGTGACGACATATCGTCACTAACAAACTTTGTGACGACACTTAGTGTAAATTGGTGACGACTTAGTCGTCACGAAAGGTGTTTTTATTTGTAGTGTTAAAGCACACATAAAACTTAAAAAACACTACTCATCTAATACAATTAATACACTATTAAAAACACCCATTCACCCAAAAATACAACAATTTAACCACAATGTACAATATAATTAAGCTTCCCAAAGAAAAATCTGAGAACCATCACCAAAACAAAAATTCGAGATCCAGTGACAATTTACATCCTACTTAAAACAAGAACGAAACAACTCGGTGTGTTGGCCCAAATTTTTTTTTTTTTTTTTTATCGAACGTTTTATTTACATTGCCGTTATTTTTTTATCCCAAATCTGTCTCACGTTAACATCAAATAACCACAACCCGTAGCACTTTTCAAACAACATCATATACTATCCTAATCGCACCCTGCTCAAGACACAATCTAACCACACGAAGACTCGAAAAAATAAAAAATAAAACAGTGATCTCAGTTTTATCTATGAGAAGTTCAACTTCTTTTAAATTTCCGAAACTTATAAAGAAATAACCAAACAAATTTGTTTAATTATTTATTTCGTTCGTTCATAGAAAAAAAACAAGAACAGAAGATCTAGGGTTGTTATTTAGTTTCAAGAACGGATCTTTAAAGATCTCTACAATCCATCATCGATCTTAGAAAACGGAAAAATAAAACAAAGGAAAACTACCTTGGACCTTTGTTATAAAAGATCTTGAAGCCACAGGAACTTTGTTTGTCATTCGGTTAAGAAAGAAAGAAAAGAAAAGAGGGTGAAGTTTGGTGGAGTGGTTGGCATTAGATTTTACAAAAGGAAAAGTGGGGTGGCTTTGTTTATTGGATTTAGGGTTGCAAAGTGTTTATGAGATATAGGGTTAGTAACATTGGTTAGGTAGATTGGTGTTGGGTTTTATATATATATATATATATATATATATATATATATATATATATATATATATATATATATATATATATATATATATATATAGTGTAACTTTATTTTCAGAACCCTGTTAAGTGCGGAAACTGCGAGAACTCCAAATTTGCATTAGAAAACATGCATGTTCATATAAAACATGTATGTTTTCTTACATACACCTTAATACGCATATCTGCGTAACATACATGTTCATATAAAACCCTGTTAAGTGAACATATCAATGCAAAATGGTTTTATATGAACATATATGTTACACAGGTATGTGTATTAAGGTGTATGTAAGAAAACATACATGTTTTAAATGAACATGCATGTTTTCTAATGCAAAATTAGAGTTCTCGCAGTTCCCGCACTTAACAGGGTTCTGAAAATAAAGCTCCCCTATATATATATATATATATATATATATATATATATATATATATATATATATATATATATATATATATATATATATATATATATATATATATAAAAAAAGTGGTTTTGGGCTAAGCAAAAATACTATCTGAATTATGGCCCAAGAAAAAACAAAGAAAACTCTGATGCCGAAAAAACTCAAGCTGAAAAAATGCCGAATATAGTTATTTTAATTAAAAATTATCATTCTCATAAAATTATTGTTAGAAAAAACGTATTAACGAGCGATAATTGCTTGCCACAAAATTTAGTCACAGGGTACCCGCCGCCGTATTGCGCGGGTTATTCTTAAACTTACATAGTTGTTGTATACAAAATTTAATCTTCAACGAAAATCATATAATAGGAATATAGGATACTATATAATAAATTCATAAAGAACCAAGTGCGTTATGCCCCAAAGCTTTTACTCAAAAATCAGTACATAAGTACTACGTGTCAGTAAATACATTTGTTCAAGTAGCATAATCGAAATTCAAAACTAAACTGAAGTCAAACCTAGTCACCAGATAAAAAAAACATAGCAATATTGTCCAAAGGAGATACTATTGAAAGTATGAGTTTTATAATCTAAATATGTAACAAAATGTTCAGGGACTGATTATGATGATCTAAAAAAGTTCTATTTTGCATAGTTTGGTTTTATATGCAAGTTCTACAGGAGTCCAAGGACTGGAGTTTATCTTTTCTCGAAGATTAGCACTGAAGTTGTCCCGTGTTTAAAGTTCAAGGACTAGAGTGCAAAGGGGGAAAAGTTTCCAGAGCCGGCCCTCTTATTATTTAGAGTTAATTATCTAAATCATCCTTCTTGTTTACATTTTTTTACTTTTCGTTCTAAAACTTTAAAGATCACAACACATGTCGTCTTTGTACTTGACGTTTTGTAACAGACCAGTCCTTTTTTGCCGTTAGTTCGTTAAATTCCTTTATTAAATAGTATGTCATTTGCAACACACAAGTCGTCTAACTTGAAATTTTAGATTCTTTTTATATCCTTATATCCTTTATTTTCCCATGATCATTTTTTTTTCTTCATAAATCACACATCATCTAATTTCTAAACATATTTTCCCAGGAATCATAAACATGTAATTAACCTAAACCATTTTATAGAATAATTCCTTCTAAACTCACAAACACCTAAAACCACCACCACCATATTCCCCCAAATCAAATAACCCACAACTACTCATGATGAATATCATCTAAACTCAAGTCAACAACAGTTTCAAAACTTTTTCATATGAATTCGAAAAAACCCTTTTAAACCTTAATCACCACTACGACTACACCACTATGCCACCGTCCTTGCACCTGCAGCACCATGCTTCTGCCTCCCACACCGCTACCTTCAGACCGCCGTCGCCATGTTTAGACTGTCGCCGCTGCATTCTGTAGCCTCCATTGCAGTTGCAAATGGTTTCAAGATCTATGCTTGTATTTATATTTTAATTCAGTGAGATGAGTTTTATGGGAATAGTTTGCAAAGCAATAATATTTTGAGTATATTGATGAGGTTCAATCTGGTATCGATTAGGGTCATGTACCTAATTAATTTGTGAATTTTATGTCATTTTATATTGTTGTTGCTTAAAATTCTACATAATTTTTTTAAGCCCTGGACTAAGCATTTGCTGAAAACGTACAAGTTTTGGGCTCATTTGAACGAAGTTTGGAAGAAAAAGACAAAAGTTTGAATTTGTGACTGGGGTCGTGATGTCGTCACCAAATATGCATAGAAAGTGAAGTTTTTGACATTTTTTTTGACCGGACAGTATTTGGTGACCGACATCATGACGTGGCCACACTTTACACCCGGAGGTCATCACAGATTACACCTGATGGCCATCACAACTTGCCCGCGAAGTATTATATTTTGTTTTGGTCATAACTTTTTCATACAAATTCAGATTTGGGCAATTTAAAAGACCACTTGACTAGAGCAAGAAGATCTAAACCTTTGGGTCGAGCTAACATCATCTCTTTGTTAGAATTATTAAGCATGACAATCATATAAACAGGTAAACACATATGTGGAAGCTTAGGAACATCTATAACATATTAAAGATTAACATAAATTAAACAAGAACATACCGTAGGATTCTAGCTGAACAAGAATCAAACTTGAATAACCTTGAACAAGTGATGAACCCTAATTAGGGTTTATGAGGATCAATGAATAACCCTTACCGATTTTGTTATTCGATCCAAGATATAAACTATAGTGAGTTAATACCACGTTCTTGTACACACAAATTATAACGAATTAATGTGATTGCAAGATCAAAGAAAACACAATGATTTTTGCAAAACAAAAATCGATCCAAGCACCCTTAAGGGTTGTTTGGTCGATCGTGTATGACAAGAGAGAAGAGAAGGAAAAACAAATTTAGGGTTATGTGTACAAGAGTGAAAAACAAGAACCCTTGGTTTTGTATATATACTAGTTGTGGAACTTTGTGAACAAGTTAGGGCAAAGGGAATCCCTCCCATTGGCGTGTTTGACCGGCCACAAGCCCAAGGAGGGCTTTTCGGAACCTTCTTGTTCACTAATTACAAACTAGTCCTTCTCGTTTGCCCGTTAGTCAATTCCGTTAAGTACTAACGACCGTTAGTCATTTATTGTGTTTAAATAAATAATTATATATATCTAACATTTACATATAATAATTATTGTTCATTAATTCTTATTCGTAACGTGTGCAATCATGTGGTCTCGGGTTCGATACTAGACATGTACGTATTAATATTTATCCACAAACCAACAGCTCACACTTGGATATCTATTAATAGTGCAATGACATTGGTTAGCGTCTTGCAACACGCCAATGCCCCTAGTTCAACTCGAGGGAGGTCTCCTAAAAAAACCTTTAATGATTCATCATTATTATTATTCTTTTGTTTCTAATACCACATTAATAAAGATATGGGTTCAAGTCATTCTTTATTAAATTTCTGTTTCTCGTTTGTAAATGATTGAACAAAATTACCAAAACATCTGAACGTATTCCAGATAGACTTTGGGCGTGACCACGTAAACATTTTATCAATCCTACGAGTTGGCCCAGCAGTATTAAACTTTAAAACAAATTCGAAGGAACAAATTCTTTCTTGACTACAAGAATAACCCATGAACTTTGCAACACTTCTGAAAACAATCCTTATGACTACCAGTTACGGATAGCGGTAAATTGCTCCACAGAAATGCACTACATCCATGACACTTATCTGGTATCTCAAGTCTGAGAATAACTATTAAACATGATTCACAATAATGACAAGTCCCATAATGCGAAATCATGAAGTTGGGATAAGTCCTATATTCAATTCATTGAATATCATGTGAAATTGGTATGACAACGCATCAATATACTTTCAAGTATATCCTAACCAATACTTAGATTTGTCTTAGTTCAATGATATTCCCATATCATTAATCGACAACGGACATTTAGAATAATAAATTTATTCAAAGATTTAAACATGCAAATACATGATATATTATTAAGACAATGATAAATAAACATAATCAATATTTTATTTCATTAAAATAATAATTATACGTTACATCCTTTATCCAAATACTAATCACAAATGGGCATGAAACTATCAGCTAAACGAAGTCATGTGCCTTCAGCAATCTTGTAAAGCTTAGTGCCAGGTAGGGGCTTCGTCAATTGATCTGCTAAGTTATCATCTGTGTGAACTTTAAGTAACTCGATTTCACCTATTTCGATTTGTTCTCGAACATAGTGATATTTAATCGGGAAATGTCTGGTGCCTCTCATGACTCCAGGTTCATTGGCGAATGTAATTGCAACTGAGTTGTCGCAATACATTTTTATAGGTCTTTGAATCGATGGCATAACTCCAAGCCCCGAAACAAACTTCCTAATCCAAATGGCTTCCATTGCAGCTATGTACTCACTTTCTATTGCAGACATCGCTAATGTACTTTGCTTCTTTCTCCTCCAATCCACAGTTCCTCCGTTAATGACAAAGACATAACCCGTCTGAGACTTCGTATCATCTTTATCACACTTATAGGATGCATCGTAGTAACCTGTAACATCAAGTTCTCCATTTGGATTTCCCCCATACACTAAGAACATATCTTTAGTAGCCCTAAGGTACTTAAGAATATTCTTAACAGCAGTCAAGTGAAGTTCACCTAGATTCTATTGATATCGAATGGTCAAGTTTTGAGCAAATGCCACATCAAGCCTTGTACTTTTCACCGCATAAATTATAGATCCCACAGCTGAAGCATAAGGGACTCTCTTCATGCATTCCACCTCTGCAGGTGTTGAAGCACAAACTTGGCTACTTAAGCCATGTTGTTCTCGCATTGGCAAATATCCTTTCTTGGAATTTTGCATATTGAATCTCTTCAATATTTTCTCAATGTAAGCACTTTGGCTTAATCCAATCAATCGCTGAGATCTATCTCTATAAATATTGATTCCAAGAATGAATGCAGCTTCCCCTAAATCTTTCATAGAAAAACACTAACCAAGATATGCCTTAACCTTTTGCAAACTTGGAATGTCTTTTCGCATGATCAATATGTCATCAACATATAAAATAAGGAAAATTACATCACTCCCACTAGCTTTGTCATATACACATGGCTCATCAAGATTTTGAGTGAATCCATACTTTTTAATCTCACTACCAAATCTTTTATTCCATAGTCGTGATGCTTGCCTCAATATATAAATGGATCTTTGAAGTTTGCATACACGGTTTGGAAATTTAGGATTCACAAACCCCTCAGGCTGCGCCATATAGATGTCTTTATCTATGCGACTATTTAAGAAGGCGGTTTTGACATCCATTTGCCAAATCTCATAGTCATAGTATGCAGCTATAGCTATGAGAATCCTAATAGCCCTAATGTTAGCTACAGGAGAAAAGGTCTCCTCTTAGTCAACACCATAAGTTTAGGTAAAGCCTTTAGCTACCAAACGAGCTTTATAGGTGTGTACATTGCCATCCATGTCAGTTTTCCTTTTGAAGATCCACTTACTTCCAACTACCTTGGCATTGGGAGGAAGGTCAACTTCAATCCAGACTTCATTATCTTTCATGGATTGCATTTCCTCATTTATAGCAACTCGTCATTTTTCCTTTTCAAGACTATTCAGGGCAGCCCTATAACTAGTAGGTTCATCAAGATCCCATAGTATAGTTTCCTCGCACTCTACGTTAAGACATAGACGATCAGGAGCTTTCACAGTCCTTACGGATCTATGAATGGGAACCACTTCAACTTCAGGTGAAGGACCTAAACTTTCAGGTTCTACAAGAAGTTGGCTAGTGTTTTCAGAAGGTGATACATCTACTTGATCATCTTCCAGATCATAAACTCTCCCACTGAATTCTTGAGATATAAATTCCTTTTCCAAGAAATCTCCATACCTTGCAACAAAAACTTTGTTTTCAAGTGGGTAATAAAAGTAGTAACCTATTGTTTCCTTTGTGTATCCTATAAAGATGCACTTTACATATCTTTGTTGGAGTTTATCTGCTGAGTCACGTTTAACAAACACCTCGCAACCCCAGACCTTTAGATAAGACAAGTTAGGTACTTTACCGGTCCATAACTCATATGGTGTCTTATCCACCTTTTTCGTTGGAACCATATTTAGAATGCGAACTGCAGATTCTAAGGCATAATCCCAAAACGAAAAAGGAAAATTTGTAAGATTAAACATAGATCGTATCATATCTTGCAATGTATGATTTCTTCTCTCAGATACACCATTTTGTTGTGGAGTATATGGAGAAGTGAGATGCTGGACAATTCCATTCTCAACTAGAAAATCTCTAAACTCTTGACTCAGGTATTCACCACCTCTGTCGGATCAAAGAGCTTTAATATTCTTTCCAAGTTGCAACTCTACTTCTGCTTTAAACACTTTGAATATTTCATACACCTCATGTTTATGTTTAAGTAAATAAACATAACCATGACGGCTAAAATCATCCGTAAATGTTAAGAAGTAGCTAGCACCCCTCCTTGACACATGTCTAAGTGGTCCACATACATCTGTGTGAATAAGACCAAGTAGATTAGAAGCTCTTTCCATACGATTATTGAAAGATTTCTTAGTCATCTTCCCAGATATACAAGATTCGCATTTATCAAATGATTCATCATTGATCCCTTGCAAAAGCCCATCGTGTTGCAGCTTTTCCAGGGGAGTCTTGCCTATATGAACAAGTCGACAATGCCAAAGATAAGATGAATCCAGACCTTGGAAGCTATGGATAGAAGATTTTTTAAATTCGTTGGTTTTGAGTATAGAGAATGGAGATATGATAAAGTCATTGAAACATTTAGTGTTGAATTATGACTTTGGTTTTGAGTTTATTAGCTTTTTTGTTTTTGGTGTTTAAGTATTTTGTTTACGAAAAAGTTGAAAAGTCAAGAACAATAAAGAGGGTGAAGATGAAGGAGATAAAAAGTCCAAAATGCCTTCACGTAACTAGCAGATGGGAGAGTTAACGAAGATAAGTTAAATGTCGTTTGATCAAAGGACCGTGATGCGCGATTTTCAAGACTTCGCAAAAGGTTTTACTTCTCAAGGGATCTCAAGAATTTTTGCAATTTTATTTACCGGGGTAAACCCCTTTACCCAAAAAAAAGAAGTTTTGCAATTCTCCAGGCAGTATACTTGACCGTTGTAGTGTAGTATAGGTAAATCCGAGGGATTGATCATTCTCTAGGGGAATAATGTTGTTAGGTTGAAGTGCATGTCGAGATAAGTCTAAAGGTGAGGGATGATTCTTTTTGTATTTTTATATTTTTTGGAAAGCAAATTAAAGATCTCGGTTTTCAAAGAGTGGGTGGAATTAGTTGTTATCTAACTAACCCAAAAACTATTTATAAAACTAAAATTAAACTAAAAACAAGAAAAAGTAAATTGTGGTGATTAGTGAAAACTCTTATGGTAGACAAACGTGTTTACTTAGATTTCATTACTCCATATTTATCTCCTACTGATTTGTTGAATTGTTACATCCTTGTTTTAGTTGAAGCGTTGTATTTCTTAATATTGGTCGCGGGGAGGTGCCGAAGTCCCCAACTCTATGAATCTTATTCTCCCCCAAATCCCTTAAAGTCTATTAAGTTACCTAAGATCAACAAGCCGCAACTCACAAAATAATTACAACGAGAAAAACCAATAGTGCACTCTACGGTTGCGTTTTCTAAGACGTTCAAGCTATTTACATATAGGATGTCAGCCAGTTTTCTTAACCTAACGCGAGGCAATCAGCTAAACAATAGACAACAAATCAATAATCAACAACTAGGTTTCACTAGATCTAAGCAAACATAATTAAATTTAAGCTAGCATGATAGATAGAAGAAAAGATAAACAAGTAATCGAACAACACATAGACATATTGAAAGATTAAATGAATATCTTATCTTCAATAAAGAATGAGGTCAAAGGGTTGAAAAACCCTTAAAAAGCTGCAGAAATTCGACTAGGGTTTTACCTCTACAGTGTTACGAAAAAGTGTCACACATTACAATGAAAACATTCAAAAATATATATAGGATTACATGTCTGATGGCGTCAGGTTATTGATTCTGACGCCATCAGCTCACCCTGGATCAGGCTGTGAAAATCGCCACTCTAAGGCCGTCACTTGCAAAATCCAACTGGTTCATCTCTTGTTAAATTAAAGTGTGACGTCCATCTTCATGTAACACCTGACGGCATCAAGTTGTAAATTCATAAAAATCTTCTAATGTGTCACTTGTTAGTTTTCCATGACACTGGTACGATCCACGCTTTCCCCGTCGACTTTTTTTTGCGTTGCCGTCGTCATGTCGACGGCATTTTTAGTTCCCGTTGACATGTCGACGGGACCGTGACGACGGCGATGCCTCGTCAGGAACAGCATTGCCGTCGACATTGTGGGCCCCACTTCATTTTTCAGTAAAAGAAATTCTTTGTTCGTCAAATTGTTCCCGTCGACATGATTGTATATGTTATTAACAAATTATTTATTAAACGTTAATTAAGTTTATACTATCCCGTCGACATGTTGACGGGAACAATTTGACGGGTCAACGTGTTGGTCAATGTTTGTTTAATTATCCCGTCGACACGTCAACGGCCTTATTAAACCACCAACATTTTTTTATTAATGATGTCATCGACATGTCGACTGCATCATTAAACAATCAAATTTTTTTTGTTTGATGGTGCCATCAACATGTCGACGGTACCAATGTTATATACAGCTAACAGCAAGCTGCAAAACCAGCAATATTCCAGATTTTTTTCGGAAAAATCTACCAAAACCTGTAACCATAAGCTATAACCACTCAATATCAACATGTCCTAACACATACAACTCGACATCGGCTAAAACACTTTCCAATTATCGCTAAACACCCTCAAAATGCATTAAAACATATAAAGTATACAAAACGGGATGTGGTAATATCTAAACCTAGCTGCCATATCCACAAATGTTTCAATACCCGCGATGTTCAAGTCGCCAAAAGGTTAAACTACAAAATACTAAGATAAGGATCGCGAAAATATTGATTCAACCATAAGTACAACACAAAATAATCCAAGTTTGTACCTCTACATCCCCAAGTCACACATCATGATCACTATCACCATCCACATTGATATCATCGCTCCCGCTCCCGCCAGCTCCACTGCCCGAGCCATCCACATGCTAAGAATCCACTTGACTAATATACTGAGACCATTGCGGGTTGGTCGAGGCAAAACCCATCAACAAATCGAGCTTCTTCATCATGGTCTTGCGTTCTTCAACATTTTCCCGGCCCTTCTTCTCAGCCTCAGCAATCTTCTTTTGAGCTTGATGTGTGTTTTATTATGCAAGTTTTAAATTTATAAGGGTGAATTACCAAATCTAGAAACAACACATACGAGTAAGTGTACTCGTCCGTTATAGCAAGATATGATGGTAAGTCGGGATCGTTCGCAGGGATTTGTGAGTGAATCAAAATATAAGTCTAAAAGTAAATCTCTAATGTACGCAAATAAAATAATAAGCAAATTCAATAATTTAAAAACTACACTTGTTTAGACTAGTTTTCTACTTAATGACACACATGATTGTGATAACTTTTGATAACATGTTGGTTGTGATAATCAGATGGTGATCTAATCTATTGTTTCTACAAGTTAAACTTCGTCAAGATTTTAGTTCATAAAAACAAGCTTTAGGTGTAAACCAATCAATTCAAGATCTATCCAAGGTTCATAAGGTATGGTGAATATCTTAAACACAAGAACAAACTCTTGTTACAAATCAAATACTCTTAGGAAATGGTCATTATAAAAGGTAACACATTCATAGACAAAAAGGTTACAATTGTTTATAAACATTTAAACTTTCGTCCAACTAAAGGTTTACAAACAATCCGATTTGATGTTATAAAAGCATTCTCATTACAATCATACTTCTTGTTTCTTTGTTTAGTCAAGAATAATTATGGTGAAAAACAATCATTGATAGACAAATGATTATAACTAGTTGAATAATAACAAATCTTTCGACCCTTGAAACTATTATCAATTAGTTAACCTTGGCTAAACAAATGTCACGATAAAACTTAAGGTACAATTGGTTCTTATGATTGACTTGAAATTGAATTAAAACATGTTATCACAATCATAACGATCACTAAGTATAAAACATCATCAAAACAAGTGTAAAAAGATTACTAGCCACTCACAGCAAACATGAAAATAAACTCAGAATATTCAACATTAGAATCCATAGTTTTAAGTCTTACAATGCTTTGGAATTGATAACAAATGACAAGGTATTGATAACCTAAGTGTTGGTGATGATTTCTTGAGATTTTCGGCCTCCAAATGTTGCTTCCTTGGTCCTCCAAAGTTCCTGGTTCTTTTTGCACGAATTTTCCTTCTTTGAGAGCTAGATGATGATAATAATTGAGAGTAGTAATGAGAGTAATTGGTCTCTTCAATGGTGTCTTCAATTGTGTACTCTTAAGGTCCTTATAGGCTTGTCCAATACTCCTAGCAATGAATAGGGATATAAATGCTGGAACTTGGACAATAAGATACTAAGAAGGGCCTAGAACCATGGGACAAAAGACCAAGATTCGTGCACAAAAGTTGGTATAAACATGCAGAAATGACCATCCGATCGGTTGCGGGTTGATACCGATCGGATGGATGTGGTCTTTATGGCTATCCGATCAGTTATACTCCAACCGATCGGATGGATGATTCTGGTTGCTTTGGACTTTGACTTTTCCTTGTATAGTTCTTTATGCACTATCCAAACTTGATTAACTCTGAACTTGGAACTTTGAGATGACAAAACTTAGGTTCTCCATATGAAATACTTCACAGATTGGACTTTTGAACTTGGGAATCTTTGTGTAATCGCATATACTTCATTTTCTTCACTTTTTCTCCATTTTTCCTACATTTGGCTACATATGCTACAAAAACATACTTTGATACGATTTAGTGGCAAAAGCATATAAAAACAACCAAATAACATACACAAAAACACTAATAACGCTTATAAAAACATGTTAACTTTGAGCGTTATCAAATCCCCCACACTTAAACTTTGCTTGTCCTCAAGCAAATCTAGAAGAAAACTAATTATCCACATGGTAACCAACAATGATTAGAAAAATGTGATGCAAATCTACCAAGTATAAGTACAAGATAAGATTCATCATTTTTAAGCTTTAGTGGTGAAAAACCGAGATGTTTGACAATACCCAATGATTTTCTTGCTTGATTAACATTTCTAAAACACCTCACAAAAAAGGAACGAAGTATAATTCACTCAACACTCATTTATTTGGGGTGGTGGAGTATATATAAGAGAAATCACACTCATTGCTCAGTCATGATCTAATTATTACCATAGGCTTGTACAAGAAACAAAACTACACCAAAATGGCGTAAGAGGTCTTTTATTCGGGTTGTAATGTAAGGCTTCAGGGTTGTACCAGGCTTATGTTCAAAAATCTCATACAAAAACATAATAGATTACTGGCGCGAATTCTTGATTACTCAAAAACCGGATGGTCACTACAATATTCTTGCACTTGACATTCTCACAAAGCCATTACTATATCCGGATAGATAAAGTAATTTGGTAAAGGTAGGGATAAGGCATGGGAATATTTATGAAATTGGTTTTAAAAGAAAAATAAAGTCAAGTCTAAGTCTCATTGTTGCTAGTCATCAAACAAACCACAATCCCAAAAATGATTATAGTTACAATCTTCTCTTCTTCAAATATCGATACATTGATTTGCCATAACAATATTCTTCATACATAGCACATCGGCTAACAACATATCACATAACTTCATCTTCACATATAGCACATTTGCTATAATTATCACCTTATAGTTGCGATGACTTATTCTCATTTTTTATTTTTATTTTAGCAAATAAAAAAAAATCCCCCGCCTTCGCATAAGTATCACCACAAAAATACAAATAAGAAGCTGCAGTCTCCGTCTTTGTCGGAATGGCACACACATGATTGGTGAAGTGTGGCTAACTAATAATCATCAAAAACAATCCAACTTACCAAGCAACTAGCAACCCACCGTTTAGACTTCGACAAGGGTTAGGCTAAGGTTTAAAGTGTAAAATCTTTTTGTATTTTTCTGGATGTAACAAAAATGAAAAGGATGACTCGGAGGGTGTAACTAAGGGTATCTAGCGTTAAAGATGAACGCTAACAAAAGGGTTAAAAATTGGAAATTAACTAATCAATGTGACTAGCTAAAAATCAATAAGGAATGCTATTTGGTTAAAATCCTAAGGTTGCCTCTTATCACGTATGTATACTTATATTACAAAAATGTAATCTCACAACGGTCTCGTAATGATTTACAAGTACAAGTTCTAGAATAAATAAAATCACCGGTGCACTCATAACAAAAGATTCGAGCATATAAGATGTATGCTAGATATGAACAGGCTAAAATCCTCACAATTTAGTAGAAAGGGTTATAATGTGTGCTAGCAAATGTTATCGATCCAAAAATGGATTGCAATATTAATCGGGACACATCTCTAATTTTTCAAAATTACTGATTTCACCAGTGGATAGATCTAGTTATTCTAATAAATTACTCCTAAAAGTGTGAAAACAACTAGATTATAAGGACAAACAAAATTTAAAAAATTAAATCGATATTAAACTTAATTTCTTATTTTACCTACTCACCCCCCCCCCCACACACACACACACTTAAGTTAAGCATTGTCCTCAATGTGATAAATGAACTTAAAAGTATGAAAGTAGGGAAAATGAGAAAATAAACCATGATATCCAGTGTTATCTTCCTATCCAATCTTCTGTTTCTTTCAATCAACACCTGCATTATTAGAAACAAAAACAAACAAACAAAAAGCATTGCATTTTTATTCAAATTAGTGGCACACCCCCACACTTAAGTTTGACCAAGTGGTAAAACTTTGGGGTGTAGACACTGAAAAATAAATCAAAAATAAACACACGGGTTGCCTCCCGAGAAGCGCTTGTTTTATTAACGAGTCCTCAGCCGGACTCAGACTTCAAATAGATTATGTAGTTGTAGTGTTACTTTTCCTTTTAGGGATGTACAACACATTTCCTATCACAATTCCTTCCCCTGCTTCATCTATGTTTTCCAATGTAACATTTTCCCATGCTCTAGGAGGAGCATCATAGATAAAACCATTACTGTGTGCCCAAGGGACCATTCCCTTGTGTGGAGCCATGAATGTGATAGCTTCATATTCAAATTCGGATGAAATTTCTTTATTAGAAATTATGTTTAATTGCTCTTTATCATAATAGAGTTTAATTCGGTGCCCATTTACAATGAAACTTCCACCATGTTTGTCATAAAGTTCAACATAACCTGATGGAAATCCATGTTTCACTACGTATGGTACAAACCATTTTGGCTTGAGTTTCCGAGCTTTAAACTTGTATTTCATATTGAAGATCAGAACTTTATCTCCAGCTTTGAATTGTTTTCGAATTCTCGGCTTTCTATCGTGGTATGCTTTTGTTCTTGCTTTGTATAGCTTGGAGTTCTCATAAGCTTGAAGTCTTAACTCATTGAGTTCATGCAATTGCAAAAATCTCTTTTCTCCAGCTATTTTTAGATCAGGATTACAGCTTCTTAACGCCCAGTAAGCACGGTACTCAAGTTTGAACGGTAGATGACATGTTTTCCCATACAAGAGTCTGTATGGTGTTGTACCAACTGGTGTCATATATGCCGTACGAAATGCCCATAGAGCGTCGTCTAATTTCCTTGACCAAACGAAAGGATTGTCCTTAACCGTTTTTTCAAGTATTCTTTTTATAGCTCTATTGGTATTTTTGACTTGACCACTAGTTTGTGGATGATAAGCTGTAGCAAAACGATGATGAACTCCATATCGTTTCATTACTTTCTCCATTTGTTTATTACAGAAATGGGATCCTCTATCACTTATTAAAGCTTTAGGAATTCCATAGCGAGCAAAAAGCTTTTTGAGAAAGTTGACAACAACTCATGCATCGTTAGTAGGAAGAGCTTCAGCTTCAACCCATTTGGAAATATAATCGATTGCAACGAGGATATATTCGTATTTGTGTGATTTAGGGAAGGGTCCCATAAAATCAATTCCCCAAATCTCGAATATTTCACAGACTTGAATGCTCTTTTGAGGCATTTCGTCTCTTCGAGAAAGGTTACCAGATTTTTGGCACGCATCGCAGTTTTGAACGAGAGTATATGCTTCTTTGAAAATTGTAGGCCAATAGAATCCAGCATCAAAAACTTTTCTAGCTGTGGTGGAAGGACCATAATGTCCCCCAGTTGGGCCATGATGACATTCATCAAGAATTTTTCTTGTTTCGGCACCCGAAACACATCTTCGTATCATTCCATCCTTGCACATTTTAAAAAGGTAAGGTTTCTCCCAATAATAGTGTTTTAGTTCTGAAAAGAACTTACTACGTTGGTAGTGACTCATCCCTTTTTTAAGAATATCTCCTGCAAGATAATTTGTGTAATCTGCAAACCATGGTATTTCCTCATCATCATCTTTATCTATCGTCATGAGAGTTTCTTCTGGAAAATAATCATTAATTTCATTTTCTTTTAATTCTTCCAAATTCAGATTCTTGAGACGTGACAAATGATCAGCTGCAAGATTTTCTGCTCCTTTCTTGTCTTTTATTTCGATATTGAATTCTTGCAGTAGTAAAATCCATCTGATAAGACGCGGTTTTGCATCTTGTTTGGTAAACAGATATTTGAGCGCGGAATGATCTGTAAAAACTATCGTTTTTGAAAGCACGAGATAAGATCTGAATTTGTCGAATGCAAAAACTACGGCTAATAATTCCTTTTCCGTAACCGTATAGTTTTGTTGAGCATTGTTGAGTGTTTTACTAGCGAAGTATATAGGACAAAAATGTTTTCCTTCACGTTGTCCTAAAACAGCTCCAACAGCGAAATCGCTTGCATCACACATGAGTTCAAATGGTAGTGACCAATTAGGTGCAACCATAATTGGGGCACTAGTCAATTGACTTTTCAATGTTTCAAAAGCTTTAATGCAGTCTGCATTGAAATCACATACAGAATCCTTTTCTAAAAGTTTAGTCATAGGACGTGATATTTTTGAAAAATCTTTGATAAATCGGTGGTAAAAACCAGCATGTCCTAGAAAACTTCTAACGGCTTTAACGTTAGTTGGTGGTGGTAATTTGGTGATAACATCTATTTTAGCTTTGTCTACTTCCATTCCTGAACTTGATATCTTGTGTCCTAATACAATTCCTTCAGTTACCATGAAATGACATTTTTCCCAATTAAGAACTAGATGTGCAGCTTCACATCTCTCAAGCATTTTATCGAGATTGGAAAGACAAGTTTCAAAAGAATCACCAAAAACTGAAAAGTCATCCATGAAAACTTCCATAGATGTCTCAAGCATGTCTTGAAATATTGCGATCATACACCTTTGAAAAGTTGCAGGTGCATTACATAGACCAAAGGGCATACGCCGGTATGCGTAGGTTCCAAAAGGACATGTAAATGTGGTTTCCTCTTGATCGGCTGGATCGATAGGAATTTGGAAATATCCCGAAAAACCATCAAAGAAGCAAAAGTATTTGTTTCCTGCTAATCTTTCGAGCATCTGATCCATGAACGGTAGAGGAAAATGATCTTTCCTGGTGGCTTTGTTAAGTTTTCTATAATCAATACATACTCGCCATCCAGTGACAGTTCTAGTAGGAACTACTTCATTCTTTTCGTTGGTTACTACAGTCATTCCTCCTTTCTTCGAAACATAACTAACTGGACTCACCCATGGGTTAGCCTCGATAGGATAAATAATTCCTGCGTCAAGAATTTTGATGATTTCCTTCTTAACAACTTCTTTCATATTGGGGTTGAGTCGACGTTGTCTTTCTACAACGGGTTTAGTACCTTCTTCACAATTGATTTTGTGTTTGCAAAAATCTGGACTAATTCCTGGAATATCAGAAGTTTTCCACGCAAAAGCGCGTTTATGCTTCTTAAGAACAGAAACGAGTCTTTCTTTTTGATTTGCTTCGAGCAATGACGATATGACTACTGGAAGAAGTGAATTTTCTTCTAAGTAGGCGTATTCGAGATTATTGGGAAGGGGTTTGAGTTCCAAATCAGTGGGTGGTTCTTCTAGAGATGATTTGATTTTTAATTGATCTTTTTCAGTGATATCTTCAAATTTCTCTTCTTCTTCTTCTTCTTCTAATTTTATTTCCATGAATTCCTCAAATTCTTTATCAGAATCTGTTTCACTGATCTTTTCTGAAGTAGTCATGAATGGTTTCAAATAGTCAAGTAATGCATCCAATTCTTCTTCAGTGACTTCATCAATTACATCAATGTTATAGCATGTGTCATCACTGTAATTTGGATATTTCATTGCTTTATCGATTAAGAATGTGATTCGGTCTTCTCCTACTCCAAGATTAAGTTCTCTGCCTTTGACTTTAATCATGGCGTCAGCAGTGTTTAAGAAAGGTCTTCCTAAGATTAAGGGTACTCGACTATCTTCCTCCATTTCTAGGATGACAAAATCCACAGGAAAAAACAAATTTACCAACTTGAACAAGCATATTTTCAGCAACCCCAACAGGATATTGGTATGTATGGTTGGCTAATCTTATACTCATCTTAGTAGGTTTCAATGTATTGTTGGAAAGTTTAGAATACAACGAATAAGGCATCAAATTGATACTTGCACCTAAATCGGCTAAAGCATCGCATGTGATGTTGTTTCCTAATGTACATGGTATAAGAAAACTTCCGGGATCTCCAAGTTTTGGTGGAATTTTGTTTTGAATTATAGCAGAGCATTCTTCATTGAGAACGGTAGCGGAAATTTGTTCCAACTTGTTTCGATTATTAAGAAGTTCTTTCAAAAATCTCCCATAATTGGGCATTCCAGCTAGAACATCAACGAGGGGTACGTTAATTCTAACTTCTTTGATCATCTCTATAAATTTCTTATTTCGCTCCTCTCTTTTCTCTTTTCTTAGGGCTTGTGGATATGGTATTTTCGGTGTATAAGGTTTTATTGGTGGAACGGTATTTTCTTTGGTTGGTGTTTGGGTTGGTTCTTCTTCAGCTGCTTCTTCTTCCTCATCTTGAAAAATAGTATTATCGGTAGGAACGGGTGGTAGATCATATGAGAGACCACTTCGAGTAAATACAGCATTGATATGCTCATTTCTGTTTTGCGGTGGACGATAATTCTTATCGTTTGATCCAGACGGTTTTGGATTGGGTGTTACTTGGTAATGTACCAGGAATTTGAGAAGAAAATTGATCAGAAAGTCTACCAAATTTTTGTTCAAGATCCTGGATAGAAGCTTGATGATTTTTCTGACCTTGCTCAACTTTGGTTTTGAGATTGAAAAATTGGGTTTTTACAAACTCATTTGTGGTTCTTTGAGCAGTTATGAAATCTCGCATCATTTTTTCGAAATCAGATTCTTCCTTTTTATCAGAATTTGGTGGGTTTGGGTTGTCTGTTCGGGGTTGAAAATCACGGTTGTTATCCCTTTGTTGGCGGTCTTGCCAATTTCCAGAACTTCTTCCGTAATAATTACCACGAAAACCTCCTTCACGATATCCTCCTTGGACATAATTGGTTTCCTCTTCGTTGGGTCTATTCATAGGTTGGTCATCACACTCGGATGATGTGTGATTTCCTCCACAATTATTACAGCCATCTCGCATTTCTTTCATTTCTCCTTTTATATCTTTGTATTGCGAGTCGATTTTAGAAGACAAGGCTTCTATTTTGTCCCTGAGTTTCGAATTAGCTGAACTTTCGGCAAAAGCAACGGTTTTCCGTAGGGGTTTGGTTTTGGAATCTTTTGACCAATCGAGTTTAAGGAGTACTCGATCTTCGAGAAGTTGATATGCCTCGTTAGGTGTTTTGTAAAGAAAAATTCCTCCGGCATCAAGGATTGCTTGGGATGCTTCATCAAGACCATGATAAAAGATTTGGATTATTGTTCCTCGTCCTAAATTGTGACCATGACAACTTCGAAGCAAATCTTTCATGCGAAGCCAAGCTTCAACAAGAGATTCATTAGGATTTTGTGAAAAAGCACGGATTTCTCCCATTAGTCTATCATACTCGCAGGTGGAAAGAATCGGCTTACAAAAGCTTGCCTCATCTCCTCCCAAGTATTGATAGTTCCTGGGGTTAATTCGTTATACCATATTTTGGCATCTCCGGCGAGTGATGATGGAAAAAGTTTTAGCTTGATAGCATCGACATTAGTATTTCCATAACGAAATATGCCACAAATTTCAATGAATTCGGCAATGTGTTTATGCGGATCGGCCCGCGAACGGCCATCAAATTGACGGTCTTTGATCATAGAAAGATGGTGACCTTTAACGGTAAAGTTTTCACCAAGGTCGGCGACAACAATAGTAGCTCCAGGAGTAGGTGCTACGTTTCAATTGGTAGCCCACATGGGTTGATCGTCAGCCATGGGTATTGGTTTAAAAAGATCGGAAATCGGATGTTCTTCGGAAAGATTATCAAACCAATTAAGAATAGATGAAGATCTCTTCTTACGAAACAAACTTTCGGGATTGGATAAAGGTGTACTAAGCTTTTCAGTAGTAGAACGAGTGTTCATACAACTACCAAGAGAATCGAGTCAATTATGTGGAAAACTAGAAGGGGGTTGAATAGTTTTTCGTCTTTTTAATTTGTTATAAAAGATAGTTTTAGTGTTTTCTTAGTTTTTTTTAAAACTTAGATTCGATAATATGTGATCTCAAGTCTTGCACAATATAAACAACTATCAATCAATAATATATAACAATGATAAGTAATGAAATAAATAAGAGATGGAAAGATCGAACCGCGAGACAAGAGATTTATAGTGGTTCGGCTACAAGGACACCTTCCTTGCCCTACTCCACTCCCCGAGCACCTAACTCGAGAGTTTTCTTCACTATATCAACAAGCTCCCTTATGGCGGAGAAAACCTTACACACCAATTTACACACCACAACTTCTTCACAACTAAGTCACAACTTCTACACAACTTCTTCAAATCAATCTACTTCACAACTAACTACTCCACGCCTATCTTCTTCACACAGATTCACTTCACAACTAGCTACTCCACACCTAGCTTCTTCACTACAATCTAATCCCTAACTATTCTTCTTCACACCAAGCAACTAACTAATCACACAATCTATATATCTAGCACAACTATCTACAATCAAATATTCACAACAATCTTCACAAAGAATAATGTAAATAATCTTGATGATGCACCAACAACTTGGATGTGGAGGTCACAACAAGTTGTAATACTTCTTATCTTGGGGATAGAAGTATTCTTCTCTTGCACTTGAGAGGATGAAGTCACTTTGAAACAAAGAATTATGCACTTATGATCAAAGGATTAAGAGAATGAGAATGTGGATCTAGAACAGAAAGTTTAGGAGTGCAAAAGGTAAGAAAATTCTGAGCGATGAACCAGTATTTATAGGGGAGAAAAATACTGTTCTGGAGCGTGGCCGGTCCCCTTAATTAATGGCCGGTCCCCTTAATGATTAAGGGGGCCGCCTAAGGAATTAAGGGGGCCGCCCCTTCAGAACGTTGGTTTTTCTTGTCTTTTAGTGGTAAATATTTTTCTGGATAAAATTTGCCATTTTTGGTTGGAAATTTGAAATCTTATATTTATAATGAATTAAACATATTCTTTTAATTCCAAAAAGTAATTTTGTAAAAGATATAAAATGTTTAATGCATTTTATAAAAATCCTAGTGATTAGAGAAATTTCCTTTGATCATGAAATGTAATAAACCCTTTGTTTATTCATACCTTAAGTGATACGGAAGCAAAGACAAATATTAAGCACTAAAAACTTGTTTATGTCATAAGTTTTAGATTAATGAGTTTATGCTTTGTAATTATCAAAACATAGAGACATTGTTAATATGCTAACAATGTTTTAAGACATTATTTATGTCAACAATCTCCCCCTTTTTGATGATTACAAAACCTTAAACTCATTAGGTCTAAAAATTAATTTTTAGACAAGAATTTAGAGTTTAACATTCTCTTCTCCCCCTTTTTGTAAAATCAAAAAGGTTAATGCTCCCCCTTGATGTATGCTCCCCCTCATTTGAGAGCACCAAGGGAATGAGCTATGAAAATCTTGGCTACACAAAATATTAGAAGAGAACAAGGCACATATACATGCAAATCAATAAAAATAGATTCATTCAAGCATCATAGAAAGCATTACAACATTTAATATGCTTAAGACATATTTATCATAATAAAACAAAAGAAAAGACATAGTCTTATATAGCCTAAAAAGAGCACTTGGACTTGCTTGCAACTCATGGTTGATTGTTTTATTTGCTTGAAGGATAACATAAGCATAAAGCTTAGTTGTTAGATGGAGAGGGATATGGAGTGGGGTATGGAGCCGAAGAGGTGGCCCTTACGATATTGTATCGTGTTAAGGGTGGAATGGGGTGAGGTCGAGTGAGGAGATATTCAATCCAAGAAATATCTTCACTCAAGTAGAGGAGTTGTTTTTGAAGAAAGATGCAACAAGGGCAATAGTGAGTGTGGTTTGTAACTTGATCCAAGTTGAGAGAGTGAGGAAGGCAATTGTTGTAGGGTGATGATGGAGGTTGCCCTTTGTTGCGTTGTGCAAGATGCATGGCATTGAGATCACAAAGATCATGGATTTATGATATTTCATCATGGAACTTTTGCTTTTCCTTGGTAATGCGGAGAAAGTCATTGTGTTGATATGGATGAATTTGGTTTGTGTAGTTGGAGTTGTAGTGGGATGGTTGATCAAACTTGTATGGATCATTACAAGTGATTGGAGGATGAGATGAGTGGTTTGGCATGAAGGAAGATGTTTGGCCAATGTTGTATGGTTTGTAAAGAGGATCAAATGAATGTCCTTGTGAAATTGGTGGAAAGTTTGGGAAGTAAGTGGTTAGTGGTGTTGAGTGACTTCCAACTTCATTTGTTATGATGGATTTGTTTCGAGGGCTTTTTCTTCGCCAAACAGGTTTTTCCGTCATTCTTGCAAGCCTTGAGGCTTTTGGTTTTGGTTTGTTTGGAGAAGCCATGAAGAGATGAGTGAAGAGTTTTGAGGATTGGGGGTATTTATAGTGTAAGATTTGTGTGTTTATGGATGGATAAAGTTTGTTTGGGAGATTAGGACAAAATGTGTTGGTGAAAATTGGGAAATGTAGGTTGAAATGGGCTAAAAAGCAGAAAAGATTCTATAAACCCGACCATCAGATGGCCGATCCCCTTAATGATTAAGGGGGCCGCCTTACAAAATTAAGGGGGCCGCCCATCTGGTGATTTCCAGGTTGCCAGAATTGGGTTTTTGGCAGAAAATTTGCAGAAAGGTTGTGTGTTTGGATTAGAGTTCAAGCAAGTTCAATTCCCTTAGGCAATATAGAATCTAATCTAATCAAGATATAGCATGCATGCAAAAACATATAGGCAAAAGAGCAAATAATCAACACATAATAAGCAAGAGGAGGTAAGTAAAGGCAAGATCACTTAAACTTCCTAAGGCACCTATCTTAGATTAAAGGCAAAGGCAACTAGTGAGTGAAAAACTAGTTATGGATCAAGATGACAATATTATTAGTGAATTTGTACTAGTGTGTGTCTATATGCAACAAATGTGGAGTTGTAATTGTTTCGACTCCTAAATTCAAAAAGAAATAACGATCCTAAGAAACAATCCAAATGATCTCCTTGATTCAATTTTTGCTCGATCATGAATGTCAAAGACATATATTAGATTATATACCTTGACAATTTATGTGAGAGTTTATGGATGATTTTGAAAAACAATGTTTTTAGTATTAGTCAACAATGCAAGGAAAATGATCTTCATGTGATTCCTAGATGTGAGAATAATTTTTAAAGAGAATTGATTGGGTTTTACAAAGGAGTTTATGCAAAGAAAATAAATTTTCCCAATCTTTATTTTTGTGCGAAATAGATTACTAGACTCAGAAAAGATGAAATGGAAGAAAAATAAATTTTATGCAAGTATAAATTTGTATTAATTCAATATAATTTAGTCAACTTGTTCCATCATTTCTAATCCTAAACGCAAGTGGTTGAATAATTCACGCTTAAGGGGTTTTGTGAATATATCCGCGATGTTGTCTTCCGATGCAACCTTTTCTATAGATATATTTCCTTTTTGTACATTATCCCTAAGAAAATGGTGGCGTATTTCTATGTGTTTAGTCCTAGAGTGTTGCACCGGATTTTTACTTAAATCTATTGCACCTTTGTTATCGCACATAATGGGGACATTTTCTAACCTAATGCCATAGTCTACGAGAGCTTGTTTCATCCATAGTGCTTGTTGACATGCCTTTTCAGCGCTTACATATTCGGCTTCGATGGTAGAAATAGCAAGAGCAGTTTGCTTCTTCGAAAACCAAGATGTTAGACAACATCCCATAAATGTGCAAATACCGCTAGTGCTCTTTCTATCTACGTAGTCTCCCGCATGATCCGAATCCGCATAGACGATGGTTTCTATGCCGGATCCCTTAGGATACCATAATCCTAAGTGTATAGTGCCTTTAACGTATCGGAAGATACGCTTAACCGCTTCTAAGTGAGAGGTTTTGGGATCATCTTGAAAACGGGCACAAAGGCAGACACTAAACATGATATCGGGTCTACTTGCTGTCAAGTATAGTAAACTACCTATCATTCCTCTATACTTGGTGTTATCTACGGACTCACCTTCATCGTCCTTTGTGAGCTTTACTTCCGTAGACATGGGAGTTTTCATGGGTTTTGAGTCTTCTAGGCCAAATTTCTTAAGCATTTCCTTAATGTACTTAGATTGGTTAAAAAATATTTCATCTTCTAATTGTTTTATTTGTAATCCTAGGAAGAAGTTAAGTTCACCCATCATACTCATCTCAAACTCATCATGCATGATTTTGGCAAATTCATCACACATGTCTTGACAAGTCGATCCAAATAGAATGTCATCGACATATATTTGGACAATGATGAGATTTGGGTCTTTCCTTTTAGTGAAAAGAGTGTTATCTACCATTCTCATGGAATAATCATGTTTAATAAGAAAAGCTTTTAATCGATCATACCAAGCTTTGGGAGCTTGTTTGAGTCCATACAAAGCTTTCTTTAACTTACAAACATAATCAGGTTTTGCGAAGTCAATGAATCCTGGAGGTTGTGCCACATATACCTCCTCATTGATAAAACCGTTAAGGAATGCACTTTTCACGTCCATTTGGAATAACTTAAAATATAGGGTGCAAGCATAGGCAAGTAATATCCTAATCGATTCTAGTCTAGCTACGGGGGCATAAGTTTCGTCATAATCAATTCCTTCTTGTTGATTATAACCTTGGGCGACTAACCTAGCTTTATTCCTAGTAACTATTCCATTCTCATCTAACTTATTCCTATATACCCATTTGGTTCCTATGATGGTCATATTCTTTGGATTTGGGACTAATTCCCAAACATCGTTTGCCTTAAATTGATTTAATTCTTCTTGCATGGCTATAACCCAACTTTCATCTTTTAAAGCCTCGTTAATATTCTTAGGTTCTATTGCTGAGAGGAAACAAAAGAAATTGTTTTTATCTTGGGCTTGTGACCTAAGGGTTCTTTGGTTAAGATGTCCTATTATATTATCTAATGGATGTGATCTAGATTCTTTAATATTAACAGTTTCGTTATTTTCTAAGTGAATGTCTTCATTATCATTTCCTATGGGTTTAGTTTTACTAACCTCAACAGCTTCATCTTCGACTAAATCATCATCTTCTAAAGGTAATGTTTTAGGAGGTGGTGGTGTTTCATCAAATATTACATTTAGTGATTCCTCTACTTTCATGGAGTGTTTGTTAAGTATTATATATGCTTTGCTATTTTGAGAGTATCCTAAAAATATTCCTTCATATGATTTTGGATCAAACTTAGTGAGGTAATCCTTAGTGTTTAGAATATAACATTTACTTCCAAATACCCTAAAGTAGCTTAAGTTTGGTTTTCTACCTCTTAATAACTCATAAGGAGTTTTTTCTAGAATTCTCCTAATTGATACCCTATTTAAAATATAAGTTGATGTATCTACGGTGTGACACCAAAATTTTTGTGGGATGGATTGTTCATTTAACATAGTTCTACTCATTTCTTGTAGTGACCTATTTTTTCTTTCTACTACGCCATTTGATTGAGGAGTACGAGGAGCGGAGAAATTGTGAGATATTCCATTTAACTCACAATATTTTCTGAATTGTACTTCGTTATCAAATTCCCTACCATGGTCCGTCCTAATGGCAACTATTGAGCATCTTAATTTATTTTGAATCATTTTACTAAATATTTCGAATTTTTCAAAGGCTTGGGTTTTGTCACTTAAAAACCTAGTCCACGTGTATCGTGAGTAGTCATCTACTATTACTAAGGTATATTTGTTTCCTCCATAGCTCCGCACAGCGGATGGACCGAAAAGATCCATATGTAATAATTCTAGGCACCTAGTAGTGGATACTATATTCTTAGCTTTGTGAGTAGCATGAGCTTGTTTTCCAATTTTACATGCATCACAAAAATGCTTGTCATATTTTAGATTAGGCAAATTTCTAACTAATTCCTTAGAGGCCAAAGATTGTATTTGTTGCATGTTAGCATGTCCTAATCTCCTATGCCACAATATAGAGTTTTCATCTAGGGTCGTTAGGCATATCCTATCCTCAGGCTTGTTTCCTAGTTTCATAACATATATGCCACCTTTCCTAATTCCTCTACCTATAATTTTTCCATTCTTAACTATTTTGCTATCCTCTTCGGTAAATGTGACTCTACATTTATTGTCACATGTTTGTCCTACACTAAGCAAGTTATATGTTAAATTATCTACATGCTCTACATTTTCAATAGTAAGAGAGTCTTGAGAAATCGTACCTTTGCCAATGATTTTTCCACGTAAGTCACTACCAAAAATAACGTTACCTCCATTGTATGCCTTGTATGTAGAGAATAGCTTGCGGTTCCCCGTCATATGCCTCGGACATCCGCTATCTTTGATCCATTCGTCAGGTTCCAAGTCAATTCCTAAACACATTTCGTCGGTTTCTTTTGCCATGAAACACTTTTCGTCTCTTGGCTTTTCAACTTCTTCTTTGTCACTATCACTCCATGTTCCACTAACAAAGGCGCCTTGATTTTCATAACCCGGTGGCTTTAGACATTCGCCAATGAGATGATTTGGACTTCCACATCTAAAGCACTTTTTTTTCCCGTAGTTGTCACTTCTATTTCTTTGGAATGCTTTTCTTTCGTCTCGTGATAATCTAGTGAATCTTCCTCGTCTCTTGAAGAACTTCTTGAATTCTCTTACAGCCATTGCATATTCTTCGTCTTCACTTTCGTCACTTGATTCATCATCATCACTAGGTTCCTTTTTGGCTTTTAGAGCAATGGATTTGGTTTGTTCTTTCTTGACTTTGACCGTTTCCGAATCTCTTCTTATGATTTCTTCATGAACCTTCAAGTTGCCAATTAGTTCATCTAGTGATAACGTCATCAAGTTCTTTGATTCTTCAATTGCCGTGACCTTAGCTCGCCATTTTGAATGCAATGCCCTAAGAAATTTCCTAACACAATTTTTACTAGAAAATGTCTCATCAAGTGCTTTTAAACTTGTGATAATAGTGTTAAACTTAGCAAAAACATTATCAATTGATTCCTCTTCCGGAATCGTAAATTGTTCATATTGTTGTACAAGAAGATCTATTTTATTATCTTTGACTTGGCTATTACCTTGGTGAATAATTAGTAAATAGTCCCAAATTTCTTTGGCGGTTTTACACATAAAAATTCTTTCATATTCTTTGCGTGGTAACGCAGTATAAATGACCATTTTAGCCTCATTATTTTTTGCTAATTTATTTTTCAAATCATAATTTTGTTCTTCGAAAGATACAATTTCATTCATTTTAGTTTCAACATTATATTGATTAGGAGGAAAATCACCAAAGGTAATAATATGTCAAAGATCAAGATCTTTTGATTTCACATACGTTTCGAATCTATTTTTCCAATATAAAAATCCATCACTTTCAAATAGTGGTGGTCTTTGCATAGATTGCCCTTCTAAATATTTTTCAGATTCCATAGATCGTTACAAATTTTAAAACACGATATATTTTATAAATCTTGCTAGATGTGGCTCTTGATACCAATTGTGGAAAACTAGAAGGGGGGTTGAATAGCTTTTCGTCTTTTTAATTTGTTATAAAAGATAGTTTTAGTGTTTTCTTAGTTTTTTTTAAAACTTAGATTCGATAATATGTGATCTCAAGTCTTGCACAATATAAGCAACTATCAATCAATAATATATAACAATGATAAGTAATGAAATAAACAAGAGATGGAAAGATCGAACCGCGAGACAAGAGATTTATAGTGGTTCGGCTACAAGGACACCTTCCTTGCCCTACTCCACTCCCCGAGCACCTAACTCGAGAGTTTTCTTCACTATATCAACAAGCTCCCTTATGGCGGAGAAAACCTTACACACCAATTTACACACCACAACTTCTTCACAACTAAGTCACAACTTCTTCAAATCAATCTACTTCATAACTAACTACTCCACGCCTATCTTCTTCACACGAATTCACTTCACAACTAGCTACTCCACACCTAGCTTCTTCACTACAATCTAATCCCTAACTATTCTTCTTCACACCAAGCAACTAACTAATCACACAATCTATATATCTAGCACAACTATCTACAATCAAATATTCACAACAATCTTCACAAAGAATAATGTAAATAATCTTGATGATGCACCAACAACTTGGATGTGGAGGTCACAACAAGTTGTAATACTTCTTGTCTTGGGGGATAGAAGTATTCTTCTCTTGCACTTGAGAGGATGAAGTCACTTTGAAACAAAGAATTATGCACTTATGATCAAAGGATTAAGAGAATGGGAATGTGGATCTAGAACAGAAAGTTTAGGAGTGCAAAAGGTAAGAAAATTCTGAGGGATGAACCAGTATTTATAGGGGAGAAAAATACTGTTCTGGAGCGTGGTCGGTCCCCTTAATTAATGGTCGGTCCCCTTAATGATTAAGGGGACCGCCTAAGGAATTAAGGGGGCCGCCCCTTCAGAACGTTGGTTTTTCTTGTCTTTTAGTGGGGAATATTTTTCTGGATAAAATTTGCCATTTTTGGTTGGAAATTTGAAATCATATATTTATAATAAATTAAACATATTCTTTTAATTCCAAAAGTAATTTTGTAAAAGATATAAAATGTTTAATGCATTTTATAAAAATCCTAGTGATTAGAGAAATTTCCTTTGATCATGAAATGTAATAAACCATTTGTTTATTCATACCTTAAGTGATATGGAAGCAAAGACAAATATTAAGCACTAAAAACTTGTTTACGTCATAAGTTTTAGATTAATGAGTTTATGCTTTGTAATTATCAAAACATAGAGACATTGTTAATATGCTAACAATGTTTTAAGACATTGTTTATGTCAACAAATTACCTAAACAAAATAAAAAGAAAATAAAATTTTCGAAAACAGAAAAGTCTATCCGAATCGGTTGGATACCAATCCGATCGGATGGACGCTACGGTAAAATTAAAAAATGAAAAAAAAAATCTGGGAAACCGATCGGCTGGATGTCTATCCGATCGGTTGGATGACACTGAAATTTTTTTTTTTTAGAAAACGAACACGAAAAGAAACGGACTTTTAAAACTTAAAAGAAACACAATCAAAATCTCCGGCAACGGCGTCAAAAACTTGATGTGCGTTTTATTATGCAAGTTTTAAATTTATAATGGTGAATTACCAAATCTAGAAACAACACACACGAGCAAGTGTACTCGTCCGTTATAGCAAGATATGATGGTAAGTCGGGATCATTCGCAGGGATTTGTGAGTGAATCAAAATATAAGTCTAAAATTTAATCTCTAATGTACGCAAATAAAATAATAAGCAAATTCAATAATTTAAAAACTACACTTGTTTAGACTAGTTTTCTAATTAATGACACACATGATTGTGATAACTTTTGATAACATGTTGGTTGTGATAATTAGATGGTGGTCTAATCTATTGTTTCTACAAGTTAAACCTTCGTCAAGATTTTAGTTCATAAAAACAAGCTTTAGGTGTAAACCAATCAATTCAAGATCCATCCAAGGTTCATAAGGTATGGTGAATATCTTAAACACAAGAACAAACTCTTATTACAAATCAAATACTCTTAGGAAATGGTCATTACAAAAGGTAACCCATTCATAGAAAAAAAGGTTACAATTGTTTATAAACATTTAAATTTTCGTCCAACTAAAGGTTTACAAACAATCCGATTTGATGTTATAAAAGCATTCTCATTACAATCATACTTCTTGTTTCTTTGTTTAGTCAAGAATAATTATGGTGAAAAACAATCATTCATAGACAAATGATTATAACTAGTTGAATAATAACAAATCTTTCGACCCTTGAAACTATTATCAATTAGTTAACCTTGGCTAAACAAATGTCACGATGAAACTTAAAGTACAATTGGTTCTTAGGATTGACTTGAAATTGAATTAAAACCTGTTATCACAATCATAACTATCACTAAGTATAAAACATCATCAAAACAAGTGTAAAAAGATTACTAGCCACTCATAGCAAACATGCAAATAAACTCAGAATATTCAACATTAGAATCCATAGTTTTAAGTCTTACAATGCTTTGGAATTGATAACAAATGACAAGGTATTGATAACCTAAGTGTTGGTGATGATTTCTTGAGATTTTCGGCCTCCAAATGTTGCTTCCTTGGTCCTCCAAAGTTCCTGGTTCTTTCTGCATGAATTTTCCTTCTTTGAGAGCTAGATGATGATAATAATTGAGAGTAGTAATGAGAGTAATTGGTTTCTTCAATGGTGTCTTCAATTGTGTACTCTTAAGGTCCTTATAGGCTTGTCCAATACTCCTAGCAATGAATAGGGACATAAATGCTGGAACTTGGACAATAAGATACTAAGAAGGGCCTAGAACCATGGGACAAAAGACCAAGATTCGTGCACAAAAGTTGGTATAAACATGCAGAAATGACCATCCGATCGGTTGCGGGTTGATACCGATCGGATGGATGTGGTCATTATGGCTATCCGATCGGTTATACTCCAACCGATCGGATGGATGATTCTGGTTGCTTTGGACTTTGACTTTTCCTTGTGTAGTTCTTTATGCACTATCCAAACTTGATTAACTCTGAACTTGGAACTTTGAGATGACAAAACTTAGGTTCTCCATATGAAATACTTCACAGATTGGACTTTTGAACTTGGGAATCTTCGTGTAATCGCATATACTTCATTTTCTTCTCTTTTTCTCCGTTTTTCCTACATTTGGCTACATATGCTACAAAAAATACTTTGATACGATTTAGTGGCAAAAGCATATAAAAACAACAAAATAACATACACAAAACACTAATAACGCTTATTAAAACATGTTAAGTTTGAGCGTTATCAGAGCTGCAGCAAGCTCAGCAGACATCTCGGTAACACCTAAAAACGAAATAATCAAAATTTAAAAACTGCCATTGCAATACATAAATTGAGTCATGAGTAATCTATAATTAATATTATCACACTGTACATACCTGGAGGAGGAGTTGTTAATTATTTCAATATATAAGTTATTACGAGTTTTATTAATTGTGTAGTTGTTAATTATTTCAAGTTATAAAATACGAGTCACATGTCCGAGTCATCACTTCTCAGCTCATTGTCCAAATCCAAATGTTAAGGCGTTTGTCGAAATCAACCATTGACTAGAAAGTCAAGGTGACCCCGACTCGCTCAACTCACAAGTCCAAATGTAGTATTGTCATGCATCAATCAACTCCGTCAACAAGTCCCATTTCACAAACTACAACAATAAGTTTCGACTACGGTACCCGACTAACCTATCTCCGTCATTCTAAGTGACCGTCTCACAATCGGTCCCCATTTCACACTTCGACAACAACTCCACAAATAATAAGTCCATTGTCGAGACCACAAGGGTCTCGGCCCTTCTACTCTTTCTCGGCCCAAAGCAACGACAACAACAAAAGTAAACAACAGCAACAATTTACAATAGCAACAAGAATAATAACAAACAATAATAACAACACAAGAGCCTCCAAATCTGGCCGAACCCATCTTGGGTCTCGGCTTGAGTACACTAGTCATGAGACAACTCCCGAGACCACGGGGGTCTCGGTTAGGCTCCATCGAGCTACAATTAAACCAAACAGACACTAGGGTCTCGTTAGCTCCACAACAACGACAAACATCAAAAACCCATCACTCAAATAGACAAATCTAGTCAAAAACTTATATATACCCTTGTTATCATTACCATCGAGACCAATAACATCAATTTAATCACAAGGATTAACCACGCTACAACAGTAACCACATAAACTCGAAAAATATGCATAAGCCGAGAGCTCCAGCTCTCAGTTTCCTCGACACATACACAAACACCACACAAAAGGACACCAAACTTATTTGTAGCCACGTTTTTATTAACAAAATAAGCTTTCCCATTAGTTTCAACAAGCTTAGATCAAAACCCCTTTAAAGCAATCCGTGTTTTCACAGATTTAAGCTCACACCGAGGCACACATGGTGCCAAACCGATGCTACTCACCTTAAAATTCCACAAGACTCATGGATCTAAAAGAAGTAACGAAGATATGTCTCGAATGAAATGGATTTGAGATGTTTTTGTGGGTTTGAAGGCGCGTGAATTGTATCAAGTTAAAGAGGAGAGTGAGGTGGTAACTATGGTGGTGGCAGTGTGGTCGTAGTGTTGGCAGTGTGGTAGCTGCATGGCCGGAATAGTAGCAGCGGCTAGGTTTAGATTTAGGTGAGAGAGAGAGAGATGAAGAAGATGGAGTTGTGTTTGTTTGTGTGTGCCAGGGAACCACAAGGACCATTTGTAGTTATACTCTTTTTTTTATTAACAAAAAAAAATTATGGTACTAATACTATTATCAAAGAAGGCAGCAGGATTTCAAACACAGGGACCATATACGTAACTTTTCAAAAATATTCTGATACCCTCATCCCGAGCTCATTCTCATATTCAAAAATCCTCAACACACGTTTACACATATGTCATCATTTTTAAAAAAATTGCTTTCCCACGAAAATGATCATAAATACGTTCATTAAATATATAAATGCTATCGTTATTTAAAATTTTCAATTTGTTAGGTTTTTTCTAGTGCCGGAGTCAACGTAGTGCCTAATAACCGCAACAACAATAACACACGACATATATCTCATATAAAATCAATAATTCGAATTAAAACTCTACATATAATTTGTAATTTAAAATCACACGTTTAAATTTAACATAATCCATTGAAAATAAATTCCAAACATTTTGTATCATTAAATTTTAAAGTAATGCGGGTTTTAAAATAGCTTCCTAATTTGCCAGTTGTCACAAATAATAACCTGCATATAGAAAAGGCAAAACTCAAATCAATGGACAACACCTAACTAATATAAAATAATAAAAAATGGCACTAAAACATAATGGGAAACTAACCCTTGGTTTGATGACTTTCACATCAGGTAACTGAATACTACAGATATGTTTAGAAATAAAATGACGAATAACAGCGATGTGAACCAGCATCGCTGATAATGGTATCAGTACACACGCGTAATGGTAACAAATAAGGCTCCGATAAATGCATAAACGCAATAGCTGGAAAATTATCATCATCAACTATAGAAATAGAAAAGCTGGGTCAGACGTATTCTTGGCCTAGTGCACGCATGAAGGTTGCTGAGGCGAGTGTTTCTTGCACTATGCAATCCGTACAAACAGTGCAGCAAGATATCATATTTGAGCAATCATCACAGTACACACGGGTAATGGTAACAAATAAGGCTCAGATAAATGCATAAACGTAGTAGCTGGAAAATTATCATCATCGCCAATACAAACAGAAAAGTTGGCTCAGATTTATTCGTGGCATGGTGTACGCGTGAAAGTTGCTGAGGTGCATGTTTCTTGCAATCTACCATCCGTCCACACAGTGCACCAAGATATTATATACGAGCAATCATCATAGCCAAGTAAAACGCAACATAACAAGGCCTCAGTTCCTGTGCACATAAAAATGACGAAGACCAACGATGAAAAGTATCAATACTGATAATGGTGCTAGTACATACGCATAATGGTAACAAAAATGGCTCAGATAAATGCATAAACACCACAGCCATAAAACATAAAGGTTGCTGAGGCGAGTGATTCTCGCACTCTGCCTTCCGTCCATAGTGTGCATCAACAGAAATTGCACCAAGTCACAAAGTCAGCAAACAAATTGCTTTTTAAAAATGCGCCGGGCCAATAGCAGGTCACTTTTTGGATTATCTGGGCCACGCACAAAGGCTAACAACTTGGGCCTAAATTTTCACGGGAAAAAAGCTGCAAAACGGCATCATACATGTTGTAAATTAATCAAATATCATAAGTAGTTGTGAACGCGTATTCAACGCGCAATGGCTACAAACACCACTTTCGCGGTTGTGCCACAGCAAACAAATTATTGAATAAAATAGAGCATTACCCAAATCAATCTAACCACTTGCCAAACTGCCCGATCATGGCTGCAAGCTTAGGAAGCTCGGTTGCAAGCTTAGAAAGCTGGCCATGCCATGATGCAAACGATCTCATGTTTTATCAAATCCACCCAGCCATTCATCCGACCTTCAACAGTTCCGTCAGTCAACATACATGGTTCCCGAGAATACGTCAAAAGTTGGCTCACATTAATTTGTGCCTTGGTGCACATGTGAAGGTTGGTGAGGGAGTGTTTCTCGCACTCTGCCATCCGTCCACATTGTGCAGCAAGATATCATACTCGATGGATCATCACAGCTAAGTAAAACACAATATACTGGGACCTAAGTTCCTGGGCATTTGTGTCACTGATCCCTAAGTTCCTGCATCAAGAAGGTTATCGCTTATTCGTTCGTGGAACGTGTGATCAAAACTGCAATAAGCAAACACCAACCACTCATCACATCAGCTTGTTAGTTAATATAACATATAACTGATTTTCACGTGACATACGTGCTAAATTTTTTTGTTTATGTGGAAAAAAACATAAATATACAATTTCTGTTTCAAGTATTCTAAATCAAGGCTCAGGTCTGCGAATGTAATATCACAGCCAAAACACCGGCTATGGCTGCAACCACAATGTGGGTCAAGCTGCTACGCCAAGATATCGTTGCTAGTAACTGGTGGCCTTCAAACTAATAAGCACAGGCACATACTATCATCGCCTTAAGCAACAAACAACCATATTCATCAATTTTACGCGCACACACGCTCTAAATGATGCTGATGCATTAATATATGTGAGGATCGGGTCTACAAATATAGAGACAAAGCAGAACACTGGTACTGGCTGCAACCATAGGCCATTCAAGGTTGCTGTGCCAAGACACCGATGTACGTAAATCATGCTCCTAAAATAGACACATATGATCAACCATGGCACGTGCACACAATGCTGCCCATGACAATACCAAAACCTGGGCGCTATTGCGGCTAGTTTTAGTTCTAGCTGCCCTGCTACAATACCAGTCCCCTTAAATAACCACATAAAATCATCCATAGCACACGCACACAGACGAATATAATGTACAACAACCTTTCAAACGAAAGTTAGTAGTACTCATCACTCCCAACTACCAACGTATCATTTGTCCACAACCTTCCCACACAAACAACACTTCATTACCAAAAGAAAAAGTTAATTTTATAAAGGAAAAAAATTGCATTTTTACCGAGCACTAAACAGTCTTATATGATCGGTATCTTCAACGTTGGTCAACCAAATAATATAAGAACACAATATATTCAAACATTTATCAGCAATCAACCATTCAATACATAATAAATTCCAACATCCAATATACTGAAACATTTACCACAAACGCAATTTTCTCAAGGAATTCATCAAACACATGGTAGGCATCAAATCCACCAACAGGTTTTCACACCATCAACCATAAACCTAACATCCAAATTTAACCAAAACCCCTATTTTTTTTAATATAAATCTAAATCTAAAAGACACAAATTAAGTAAATAAAAACCTACATGATGATTAAAATACCTTTGTGGTTACATGGACAACAAAACCCAGCTTCTGGTGTGGTATTATTGTTTTGGTTTCAATGGTGACTTTTGGTAGATAGATACTATGATAAATGAGCTTCTTCTCGTACTTGACATTGTACCACACGTGCAACTTGTATTGGACATGAGATTACAACCATAAAGTGTATGCGATTAGGAGAAAACGGAACACCAACAGTATGCTAAGCCAATAGATGATCAACTCGTCTGTACTTTTGAGAAGCCATTGCCCGTTCCATTTAGGTTTTAGATTATATGGGCCAAACGCAAAACGCTTTTCTAGATTACCTGGGGCACGCAAAAAGGCTACCAACATGGGCCGTATTTTTTGCGGGAAAACGAGACGCAAAAATGGCGTCGTATCCAATGTGATTTAATCATATATATAATTATTGAAAAAGAAATGTAAGTGGTGTTCTTGGCTTCATGCCTTCATATGAACCATCTGAGGTTTTATAATTATGAGCTTTTTAGGGTAGATATGTGTGACAAATTTTGTGGTTTGATTTCAAATTTTGATGGATATGTGCAATGTATTTGATTTAACTTTCATGTTGGATCATCGTTAACAAGAACATTCATAAGACCATTTAACATAAAAATTTGTTAACATCATGTTAGGCAAAAAAAGACAGCCAAAAAATAAAGATTTTGCCCTCATATGAAAGGCACGTGATGCGTCTTACTTGCCTTGGCCAACGACCGTTGGAGTTACAAAATGGAGACGTGGAGGAAGAATGATGTATTTCTTTCAAAATTGAAAAATGTTAAATTTCGAACCTTAGAGGAAAATAGTGTAATTTACTCTTAACTTTATTTATGACCTGAAATAAATGGGCCTCGTCTCACATCGAATCTCACATATTTAAGGCTTTCTACATCTCCAACATAATGTTTTGGCCTTCGGTTGATGGGCAGCTCAAACAAAAACTTCACATACAAAGTGTTACGTGACAAATAGACATATGAAGTAAGGTCAGAGGAATGTAATTTTAAGACTTATGTTAACTTTGGATTTCATATCCCATATTCATACTCTATATAATAACTTGTATTATATTCGGCAAACATAACAACATCAAACATTAGGCAAGGTTTAACGGTTTTTTTAAAATGTGTTCAGGTGTGACAACCGGCAGTTTAGGGAGCTATTTTAAAACCCGCATTACAACTTAAGTTCGTTTATAATTTTTATTTGAAATTTTCATTTCACAACGAACTTGTAAGACCTATTTTATGGATATTTTTAATTAATGACGTTATGGAATTTGTGAATTAAGTTCATAATTCATTTTTGATTATATGATCGGTGATGTATATTTGAATTCTCACTTGGTACTACGTTGACTTTGGCACTAGGATTACCTAACGACAATTTTATGATTCGTCTTAACGAGTCCGATATATTTTTAATTATTTACGAGAGGTTCTCGAGTGATATTGAAGTTTTAAAATGAGTTCAGGTTCGGGCCATATCTTTTTACAATTACCCGCGTCACCCGCTCCACCGTAATAATACTATTATTATTATTATTATTATTATTATTATTATTATTATTATAAATAATAAAAGAGATATAAGGGTTTTGTTGGTTCGGTTCACAGCAACACCACACACACTCACACCCACTTATTCCTCTCTCTCTCTCTCAAAACTCATATCTTCCCCACTCTAAAACCTAGCCGCCGCCGACACTATTCCGGCCACCACCGCCGTACCTCCGACCTCCCCAACAAAACAAATACCACCATTTTATTCCTCTCCTTCCCCTCTTTCTTTTGGTATAATAAACGCACCCTAAAACCATCATTAACACCACCAAATCTATAGTTATCCATCCGAATTTGTGATACTTTTCTAGATCCGAGCGTTTGGAGGATTTAGAAGGTGAGAAGAAGCTTTTTCAAGGGTTTTGGGAGCCATGATTTGGCTTTTATCCGTGGCTACACGGATTATTTTCGTGAGAATCGAAATGGGTTTTAATAAGAAAGGATGTTTTTGTGATAAAAAGTTAGTTTGGTATCCGGGTTTCATGGTTTGGTCATGGTTGACTCGGAACCGAGAGTAAAACTCTCGGCTTATTTTGGTTCGAAGCCCTTTGGTGGCTTTGGTTCTTGATGATTGATTGTTTGGTTGTTGTTGTCGAGGTGTTGTATCCTCGATCCGAGCTAGCCGAGACCATGTGGTATCGGGGTTTCATTCTTGTGCTCGTATGCCATGCCGAGGCCCTCATGGGTTCTCGATTTGTTGTGGTTCGAGCCTCGGCTCGTATGGTTTTTGTGGTTCGACCCTTGTGGGTCGCGGCCTTGAGCCGTGTAGTATTTTTCTTGTTGCCGAATTGACCATTTGGGTCGAATGGAGTATATGATTTCTTGGTTAAGCTCAAGTGAGCTATATGATACTTGTGTTTGGTTCGAGTCCTAATGACTCGCGGTTCGGAGCCGAGACTCAAGTGAGTCGAGGGCTCGGGTCGGCTTGGTAAACCGACCCACACATTAACTTTGTTAATGTTATTATTTGTATAATTGTGAACTTGTTTATTTTGTTGTTGTGGTATTTATTTCTCGGCCGAATACATGTGGTCGAATTGGATATTGATTTTGGTATTGAAGATGTGTTGACGAATTGTGGTATTGGGGACCGATTGTGAGACGGTCGTTAGATTGACGGAGATAGGTTAGTCGGGTACCGTAGTCGGACCTTATTGTTGTAGCCCGTGGTTTGAGATTGTGATTGGACGGAGATTTGTTATTTATGACTTTTGCTTATTATTGGACTTGGACAATGAGCCGAGAGTCATGACTCGGACATATGACCATTTCGTATAACTCAATAACTATTAAAATTGAAACGAGAATAATAAAACTCGTCATAATAATTATTGATAATATGAACGTTTATATGAAAGTATATACGTGAATAACGTATATATAACTATATAAACGCGTATATTAATAATAATAATCACGAGTCGTATTATAAATAATACGATTAGATATATATTAGGCTACGAAAGTGGCGTAATATTATTAAACGTATTACTATTATAAAAATTGTGTTATAAAACGGGAAACTCCCGACAATTATGAAACGTTTAATAAAAGGTCATTTCGGATATATAACGAATAAACTTATTGAGTTAGGCGAAATTGTTGTCACTCGGGTCCAGGTAAGTTATTATTTGTGACGTTCGTGTTGTCACGGATATATGACGACTAATATAGATGTTTTCTATAATTAAATAACCACTTAACCGAAAGGTTGAGCCGGGTTGTTTGGTTATACGAAATAAATATATTAGTGGGCATCGTATCCTACGACGCCCATAGGTGGTAGTATATGTAAAGTGTAATAGATTGCGAGTGTATATATCGGGAAATCTGGCCAATTTGACGATATATATGAGGAATTTATTAAACTATGATATATACTATATAGTAATTATGTGCTATGTGCTTTAGATTGGGTGTAATCTTGGAACGGTATGTTACGTAAATAAATATGAGGATTATCAAATCGACGGATTTGGTAAACTTTGGCGATTTATTTAAATGATATATTGGGCTAATATTAGATCTATAGTTTATTTTATCTTTCTATGTGTGATCTTGTTGGTTTGTTTTGAGTTGACCCACCACCCGTATGGATACCAAACGCAAATACACCAAACTAATACGAAATGGATTTTCGGAAATAAAACGGATTCTCGTCCGGGTTTGGGAATATTATATATTTGAGGAAATGATTTCTGAAAGAGTTAATATTGTTAGGTCGTGCCAAGTCCGTAGTTGCTGTTTCGTGAGTTATCATACATCTTATTTCTACCTACCTCGTCTTGCTATTTTCTGGACTTGAGGTGAGTCATAGCCCCACTTTTTACTCTTGAACTATGTTTTCAACGATTGGGGTGAGAAACGTGCAAATTATTTTACGTGGACTATTATCGCTTTTATATTCTTTCTAAACTTGCTATGCGTATGGACTAGGATATATTGTCAGCTTTAGTCACACCTTTTGTGTGTACTATTCAAGGTTGGCTTATTTGGTTATTGGTGGATTGTCAGCTTTAGTCACATATAGGTTGTGTGTACTATTCAAGGTTGACTTATTTGGTTATTTGGAATTGTCAGCTTTAGTCACATATATGTTGTGTGTACTATTCAAGGTTGACTTATTTAGATACTGTAGTGTGCACCTATAGGTTATTAATACTTCGGAGGTTATCCGAGTATTTATTGGTATTGCGGGGGTTACCCGAATATCTATGTTGTTACGGAAGGGTATCCGTGTGTTTTGGTTATTGCGGAAGGGTATCCGTGTGTTATGTTGAGAGCGGAGGGTATCCGCAGGCTTTTAGCAAATCCTTAGTCTAGCTAGCAAGCGTTTTGCGTATATGTCCACTATACTATTAGTTGAATTTAAACCTATGATCTCACCAGCGAAAGCTGACTTTTAGCACGTTTTCTCAGGTAATTAAGTGTTGAGGTGCATGCTTGGATTGGAAGGCTCGGCTAAGGCACACGGTTCATGGATCTATTTTTCTAAACTCTGATAACTAAATTTGGACCTATTGTTATTTTATTTTGGGCCTGACTCTGAATGATGTTGGGATAAATGTAAACCTTAAAACCCCGTTTTGGTTGTGTTTTTATTATGTTTACTTTATCTCGTTCTATATTGTCTTGTGTTGGATACCAATCCCCGTAGCACCCCGAAAGCTTGTTGAGTCTTCCGCTGTATCAAATTTTGGGGGTGTTACAGATTGGTATCAGAGCCAAGGTTATAGAGAACTAGGTAAATAAACGCCTAAACTATAACCGTATTTTTATAGAAAATGATCCTTGCCTACCGCCCGCCAGCCCGCCAAGCCGAAGCATCTTCTATTATTTGAGGTATTATGAGATTATTGAGATGATTGTTAGATTCGGGATTTATTGAGATGATTTGAGGTTTATGGATTTTAGCAATAAGATGGCGTTCTCGAGGATTTATATGGTCTATATGTTTTATAAACATTTTAGTAATGCGGTGTTTGAAATTCTTTTATTGAGATTATATATTGAACTATTTGATGAGTATATTTGGTACGGTATTATGAGTTGCGATTTAAGTTGTTTTGAAACACTTACACCTACCCTACGCCGTTGTCACAAACCATGGCCTCCCATATGCCCAATGTCGTCGAGGATATTCTTACTGCACCGGTTTTACCTGCACAGTTCACTATGGCATCTAATGACCCTTACCAGATGGCCATGTCTTCAGCTACTGTCTCACAGGCAGCTTCTACTTCGGCACTACCTGCTGCATCTACGCAGGGACCCTCATCTTCTTTAGGGTTCCCTGGTACATCGAGGCAGCTTACTCTTCATCAGGCTTTGGCTCGTGTGGCCCCGCGCTTTGCCCACCGAGCTACGACACGCATGTCGGTACGCCCTACTCCATCACCTTTACAGATTGATGCTCATTCTCTTCTGTCTGAGGCGCCGCCCACATCACTGCGTCGTCGTCCTAGATCACCTACTACATCTTCACATGGTTCACCTAGTAGGAGACGACGAGTGATGAAGTACTCTTCCGATGAGGAGGAGGAGGAGTACGAGGGTGAGGATGAGGCTGATGACCCTGAGCGGGAGGATGACCCTCAGGAGGCTGAGCATGGTGATGATGATGACCCTGAGGAGGAGGATGACCCTCAGGAGGATGAGATGCCTGATGATGATGATGAGTTAGCACCACCAGCTCAGGCTGAGGAGCCTGATTCACCTGTACACCCGATTGAGCCTGATTCACCTGATCATCCGTTCTTGTTTGAGTTGCCACCTGGTAGTCCCGTGGAGTCGGATGCGTCTTCTGAGGTTTCTGCTGAGCATGCAGAGTTGGGTGAGATTGGCAGGTTGTGGGCTCGGATTACTGAGCTTAGTGACAGAGTTGCATGTGTATCTGATCGCCTTGAGAGAGTTATTGGAGAATTTTTAGCAGATTTGAGAGTTGATTTGACTGTCGCTGTGGGCAGGGCTACTGAGCTGAGGAAAGTTATGATGGATGTCCACGAGCATATCGATAGTTGCAGCGAGGATTTGTTACTGCTCGTGAGGCCGACCGCAAGCTTTGGCAAAGGAATGCCGAGCTAGAGAAGGAGGTGGCTGACCTCAAGAGAGACCGAGACACCCATAGCGTGGAGTTAGGATCGTTATGGAGGGATCTTGATGGCTTGAGGCAGGAGTTGGGGATTCTCCGTCAGCCACGTGGCTAGTTGTTTGAGTTATATTATCTTGTTGCTTTCTTAACCGAGGAGTGTTCGGTTAGAAAGGCTAGTTATCATATTTTGATGTATTTTTCTTCGGTATTCGTCTCTTTTAGAACAATTAGTATGTTTTGTGTTATCTATTAGTTGGAACGATGTTAGACCGCTATTGTATGGTTGATGATTATTAGTATATGGTACTATGCGATTTTGGGTGTTATGGAAATTGAGTCCTTATTCGCTTTATTGATGTTACGTGGGATTAATGGCAACACGACGAAACCCTGTTAGGTCTACCAGGACTGGTCCTGCTGTGACTACTCCTGCTCGCCGAGGTCGTCGACCTACTCGAAATGTTGAAACCCCTACTCCTGACAACCTGGACACTACTAACCGCAACAACAGGAATCAAAATGTTGATGTTCAGGGAGACAATGATCATGTTCCACTTAATGCACCTACTGTGGATCAAGTAATGATCAACCAACTCGTGGAGCAAAGAGTTGCTGAACTACTAGCTGAGTCAAATCATTCCAACAATTCTGCTGGAACTTTTCCACCTGTTCGTGCTAATGGATGTCAATACAAGGAATTCAAGATTTGTGGACCCATTGAGTTGGTGGAACTGAAGGAGTGGTTTACTTAGTCAGATGGATTGAGAAGACTGAGTCAGTGTTTAATGTCAGTGGTTGTGCGGAGAATGCGAAGGTAAAGTTTGCTTCTTTTACTTTCAAGGATGAAGCTTTAACTTGGTGGAACAACTACCGAAATGCAGTTGGGAGTGATGTAGCTTATGCCATGACTTGGGAGCAATTTAAGTCCTTGCTGATTCAGACTTATTGCCCAAGGAATGAGGTCAAGAAGCTAGAGATTGAGTTTTGGAACCACAAGGTGAAAGGTAATGATATGGCGACTTACAATCGTCGTTACCAGGAGTTAGCCTTGTTGTGCCCTGATATGGTGAAAACCGAGACTCAAAAGATTGAGAGGTATACTGATGGATTGCCTGTAGCTACGAGGAATGATGTAATTTCTGCTAGGCCTGCAAACATCCATGAGGCAATCACCATTGCTCAACAACTTATGGATTCATTGGAGTTAGAAGAAGCTGATAAGGAGAAGAATGGAAAGAGAAAGAGAGACCGTCACTCTAAGAGTAATGATCACCGAAGCAAGAGACAAGCTAAGGCTTATGCTATTGGGAATGGAGATAAAAAGAACCAGAACGGTGATGCACCCAAGTGTGATCGTTGCCACCAGCATCACCCTGGATGGTGTAGTGTGAAATGCCAGAATTGCTCAAAGAAAGGACACACATCTAGGGACTGTAGAGCTCGACCTCTTGCTATGGTTCAAGCTGCTCCTGAAATGAGAAACAAGGCAGATGTCACCTGTTATGGGTGTGGAAAGAAGGGACACTATAGGAATGAGTGTAGAGAATCGCGGAACCGTGGAAATCAAGGCTCGGGTGGTAATGGGTACAATTATGGAAACCGTGGAGCTGGAGGAAACCGTGGACGACAAGATAATGGGGACCAACGTGTGGAAGCTGGAGCACTCGGGAACGAGAGAGGAGAAGATCCGAACGTCGTTACTGGTACGTTCCTTCTCAATAATCGTTATGCTTCCATACTATTTGATACTGGTGCCGATAGGAGTTTTGTGTCCACTACATTTGCACCCTTACTAGAGAAACCCCCGATGGCCTTAGGAATTGGATATGATATTGAGTTAGCAAATGGAAACATAGAAAGGATTAATACCATCATTCGCGGTTGTACGTTAATTTTCTTGAACCACCCTTTCAACATAGATCTTCTACCCGTCACGTTAGGAAGTTTTGATGTAATCATTGGTATGGATTGGTTGTCGAAGTATCGTGCTCACATACTTTGCGACGAGAAGATCGTGCGTGTACCATACGGAAAGGAAGTCCTAAATATATTAGGAGACCGAAAGGATTCTAGGAGCCCATCCCGATTAGCAGTCATATCTTGCACAAAGTTACCGAAGCTAATGGAGAAGGGATGTTATCTTTTCTTAGCTCAAATTTCTGAGAAGGGAGAGACGAAGAAAAAGGAAAGGTGCATTGGAGATGTGCCTATAGTTCGTGATTTTCCTGATGTGTTTCCCGATGATTTGCCGGGAATCCCGCCGACTAGACAAGTGGAGTTTCAGATTGAGTTGATACCTGGTGCTGCACCTGTAGCACGAGCACCTTATCGTCTTGCACCTACCGAACTGGAAGAGTTGTCGAAACAATTGGCGGAGTCAGCCGAAAAAGGATTCATAAGACCAAGTTCTTCACCTTGGGGAGCCCCAGTCTTATTTGTGAAGAAGAAGGATGGATCGTTTCGTATGTGTATTGATTATAGGGAGTTGAATAAGTTAACGGTGAAGAATCGATACCCGTTACCTAGGATCGATGACTTGTTCGATCAACTTCAAGGATCGAGTGTGTATTCGAAGATCGATTTGAGATCGGGATATCATCAACTTCGAGTTCGTGAGAAAGACATTCCGAAAACGGCTTTCAGAACCCGTTACGGGCATTACGAGTTTCAGGTGATGCCGTCTGGGTTGACTAACGCACCAGCAATATTCATGGATCTCATGAATCGTGTGTGTAAGCCTTACTTGGATAAGTTCGTGATTGTATTCATCGATGACATTCTGATTTATTCAAAGAGTGAGAAAGAGCATGAGGAGCATCTAAGACTCATTTTGGAATTGCTCAGGAAGGAGAAACTCTATGCCAAGTTTTTGAAATGCGAATTTTGGATTCCGACAGTACAATTTTTGGGTCATGTGATTGATAGACAAGGAGTCCATGTGGATCCTGCTAAGATTGAGGCGATAAAAGATTGGGCTGCACCTACAACCCCGACCGAAGTTCGTCAATTTTTGGGTTTAGCTGGTTATTACCGAAGATTCATCGAGGGATTTTCGAAGATAGCTAAACCATTGACCAAATTGACCCAAAAGAGTGTTACGTATGAATGGGGAGATAAAGAAGAGGAAGCGTTTCAATTGCTTAAGAAAATGTTGTGTAGTGCTCCTATCTTAGCGTTACCAGAAGGTAACGAGGATTTCGTCGTCTATTGTGACACCTCACATAAAGGTTTAGGAGCCGTGTTAATGCAACGAAAGAAAGTGATAGCTTATGCTTCCCGACAGCTCAAAAAGCATGAGAAAAACTACACTACCCATGATTTGGAGCTCGGTGCTGTGGTTTTTGCTTTAAGGATATGGAGACATTACTTGTACGGAACCAAGTGTGTTGTATTTACTGACCATAAAAGTCTACAACACATCTTAAATCAAAAAGAGCTCAACATGAGACAACGACGTTGGATCGAGTTGCTAAGCGATTATGATTGTGAAATTCGCTACCACCCTAGTAAAGCAAACGTTGTTGCTGATGCTCTTAGTCGAAAGGAAAGAGTACCACCGTTATGAGTTAGGTCATTGGGAATGACTATCGTATCGCCATTACCGTCTCAAATACTCGAAGCTCAAACGAAAGCGTTGAAAGCAGAAAATAGATCTGCCGAGAATATATTTGGGATGGCTGATAATGAGAAAGGATTTGTTAAGCGTTCTGATGGATTATTATGTTTTGGAGATCGGATTTGGGTACCTTTATATGGAGAAATTCGGGAATTGATTATGCATGAGTCGCATAAGTCAAGGTACTCCATTCATCCTGGTTCCGATAAAATGTACCAGGATCTTAAGAAGTTCTATTGGTGGCCAAATATGAAGGCAGATATAGCATCGTACGTTAGTAAGTGCTTGACATGTGCTAAGGTTAAGGCTGAACACCAGAGACCGTCAGGACTACTAACGCAACCAGAACTTCCAGTCTGGAAATGGGAGCGGATTACTATGGACTTCATTACCAAATTACCGAGGACAGCTAGCGGTTGTGACGCTATCTGGGTAATTGTGGATCGTCTGACAAAGTCTGCTCATTTCTTAGCTATTAGTGAAGATGATAGTGTGGATAAGCTTGCGAGGTTATATGTGAAGGAAATTATTTCGCGTCATGGAGTCCCGATATCTATTATTTCGGATCGTGATAGTCGTTTTACGTCAGCTTTGTGGCGATCACTTCAAACGACTTTGGGGACGAGGCTCGATATGAGTACTGCATATCATCCCCAAACCGATGGTCAAAGTGAGAGGACCATTCAAACGTTAGAGGATATGCTTCGTGCATGCATCATAGACTTTGGTAAAGGCTGGGAGAAGTATTTACCCCTTGCGGAATTCTCTTATAATAACAGCTACCACACAAGTCTTAAAGCTGCACCATTCGAAGCTTTGTATGGCAGAAAGTGTCGTTCGCCTATTGGTTGGGTAGAAGTTAGAGATAGTCAACTTACAGGCCCTGCGCTTATTTTGGAAACTACCGAGAAAGTAACTCAGATTCGTGATCGGTTGCAAGCGGCTAGAGATAGGCAGAAGAGCTATGCCAATCAGAGACGTAAACCTTTAGAGTTCTAGGTTGGAGACAAAGTAATGCTGAAAGTCTCGCCTTGGAAAGGTGTTATATGTTTCGGGAAACGTGGTAAACTCAACCCACGCTACATTGGACCATTCTTGATCTTAGAAAGAATTGGGCCCGTGGCTTATAGGTTGGAATTACCGTCCGAACTGAGTAAAGTTCACGACGTGTTTCACGTGAGTAATTTGAAGAAATGTCTTTCTGATGAAATGTCCGTCATTCCAATGAGGGACATTCGTGTTGATGAGAAACCGAATTTCGTGGAGGAACCGATTGAGATTTTAGATCGTGAAGTTAAACGACACAAGAGGAGTCGCATTCCGCTCGTCAAGGTTCGTTGGAATTCCCGACATGGACCAGAGTTTACGTGAGAACGTGAGGACGAGTTCAGGAAGAGATATCCGAAGCTTTTCACTTCGTAGATGAATTTTTCCGAGTGAAACCCGGGACGGGTTTCCTTCTGAGACGGGGAGGATGTGACAACCGGCAGTTTAGGGAGCTATTTTAAAACCCGCATTACAACTTAAGTTCGTTTATAATTTTTATTTGAAATTTTCATTTCACAACGAACTTGTAAGACCTATTTTATGGATATTTTTAAATGGAATTCGTGAATTAAGTTCATAATTCATTTTTGATTATATGATCGGTGATGTATATTTGAATTCTCACTTGGTACTACGTTGACTTTGGCACTAGGATTACCTAACGACAATTTTATGATTTGTCTTAACGAGTTCGATATATTTTTAATTATTTACGAGAGGTTCTCGAGTGATATTAAAGTTTTAAAATGAGTTCGGGTTCGGGCCATATGTTTTTACAATTACCCGCGTCACCCGCTCCACCGTAATAATACTATTATTATTACTATTATTATTATTATTATTATTATTATTATTATTATTATTATTATTATTATTATTATTATTATTATTATTATTATTATAAATAATAAAAGAGATATAAGGGTTTTGTTGGTTCGGTTCACAGCAACACCACATACACTCACACCCACTTATTCCTCTCTCTCTCTCAAAACTCATATCTTCCCCACTCTAAAACCTAGCCGCCGCCGACACTATTCCGGCCACCACCGCCGTACCTCCGACCTCCCCAACAAAACAAATACCACCATTTTATTCCTCTCCTTCCCCTCTTTCTTTTGGTATAAGAAACGCACCCTAAAACCATCATTAACACCACCAAATCTATAGTTATCCATCCGAATTTGTGATACTTTTCTAGATCCGAGCGTTTGGAGGATTTAGAAGGTGAGAAGAAGCTTTTTCAAGGGTTTTGGGAGCCACGATTTGGCTTTTATCCGTGGCTACACGGATTATTTTCGTGAGAATCGAAATGGGTTTTAATAAGAAAGGATGCTTTTGTGATAAAAAGTTAGTTTGGTATCCGGGTTTCATGGTTTGGTCATGGTTGACTCGGAACCGAGAGTAAAACTCTCGGCTTATTTTGGTTCGAAGCCCTTTGGTGGCTTTGGTTCTTGATGATTGATTGTTTGGTTGTTGTTGTCGAGGGTGTTGTATCCTCGATCCGAGCTAGCCGAGACCATGTGGTCTCGGGGTTTCATTCTTGTGCTCGTATGCCATGCCGAGGCCCTCATGGGTTCTCGATTTGTTGTGGTTCGAGCCTCGGCTCGTATGGTTTTTGTGGTTCGACCCTTGTGGGTCGCGGCCTTGAGCCGTGTAGTATTTTTCTTGTTGCCGAATTGACCATTTGGGTCGAATGGAGTATATGATTTCTTGGTTAAGCTCAAGTGAGCTATATGATACTTGTGTTTGGTTCGAGTCCTAATGACTCGCGGTTCGGAGCCGAGACTCAAGTGAGTCGAGGGCTCGGGTCGGCTTGGTAAACCGACCCACACATTAACTTTGTTAATGTTATTATTTGTATAATTGTGAACTTGTTTATTTTGTTGTTGTGGTATTTATTTCTCGGCCGAATACATGTGGTCGAATTGGATATTGATTTTGGTATTGAAGATGTGTTGACGAATTGTGGTATTGGGGACCGATTGTGAGACGGTCGTTAGATTGACGGAGATAGGTTAGTCGGGTACCGTAGTCGGACCTTATTGTTGTAGCCCGTGGTTTGAGATTGTGATTGGACGGAGATTTGTTATTTATGACTTTTGCTTATTATTGGACTTGGACAATGAGCCGAGAGTCATGACTCGGACATATGACCATTTCGTATAACTCAATAACTATTAAAATTGAAACGAGAATAATAAAACTCGTCATAATAATTATTGATAATATGAACGTTTATATGAAAGTATATACGTGAATAACGTATATATAACTATATAAACGCGTATATTAATAATAATAATCACGAGTCGTATTATAAATAATACGATTAGATATATATTAGGCTACGAAAGTGGCGTAATATTATTAAACGTATTACTATTATAAAAATTGTGTTATAAAACGGGAAACTCCCGACAATTATGAAACGTTTAATAAAAGGTCATTTCGGATATATAACGAATAAACTTATTGAGTTAGGCGAAATTGTTGTCACTCGGGTCCAGGTAAGTTATTATTTGTGACGTTCGTGTTGTCACGGATATATGACGACTAATATAGATGTTTTCTATAATTAAATAACCACTTAACCGAAAGGTTGAGCCGGGTTGTTTGGTTATACGAAATAAATATATTAGTGGGCATCGTATCCTACGACGCCCATAGGTGGTAGTATATGTAAAGTGTAATAGATTGCGAGTGTATATATCGGGAAATCTGGCCAATTTGACGATATATATGAGGAATTTATTAAACTATGATATATACTATATAGTAATTATGTGCTATGTGCTTTAGATTGGGTGTAATCTTGGAACGGTATGTTACGTAAATAAATATGAGGATTATCAAATCGACGGATTTGGTAAACTTTGGCGATTTATTTAAATGATATATTGGGCTAATATTAGATCTATAGTTTATTTTATCTTTCTATGTGTGATCTTGTTGGTTTGTTTTGAGTCGACCCACCACCCGTATGGATACCAAACGCAAATACACCAAACTAATACGAAATGGATTTTCGGAAATAAAACGGATTCTCGTCCGGGTTTGGGAATATTATATATTTGAGGAAATGATTTCTGAAAGAGTTAATATTGTTAGGTCGTGCCAAGTCCGTAGTTGCTGTTTCGTGAGTTATCATACATCTTATTTCTACCTACCTCGTCTTGCTATTTTCTGGACTTGAGGTGAGTCATAGCCCCACTTTTTACTCTTGAACTATGTTTTCAACGATTGGGGTGAGAAACGTGCAAATTATTTTACGTGGACTATTATCGCTTTTATATTCTTTCTAAACTTGCTATGCGTATGGACTAGGATATATTGTCAGCTTTAGTCACACCTTTTGTGTGTACTATTCAAGGTTGGCTTATTTGGTTATTGGTGGATTGTCAGCTTTAGTCACATATAGGTTGTGTGTACTATTCAAGGTTGACTTATTTGGTTATTTGGAATTGTCAGCTTTAGTCACATATATGTTGTGTGTACTATTCAAGGTTGACTTATTTAGATACTGTAGTGTGCACCTATAGGTTATTAATACTTCGGAGGTTATCCGAGTATTTATTGGTATTGCGGGGGTTACCCGAATATCTATGTTGTTACGGAAGGGTATCCGTGTGTTTTGGTTATTGCGGAAGGGTATCCGTGTGTTATGTTGAGAGCGGAGGGTATCCGCAGGCTTTTAGCAAATCCTTAGTCTAGCTAGCAAGCGTTTTGCGTATATGTCCACTATACTATTAGTTGAATTTAAACCTATGATCTCACCAGCGAAAGCTGACTTTTAGCACGTTTTCTCAGGTAATTAAGTGTTGAGGTGCATGCTTGGATTGGAAGGCTCGGCTAAGGCACACGGTTCATGGATCTATTTTTCTAAACTCTGATAACTAAATTTGGACCTATTGTTATTTTATTTTGGGCCTGACTCTGAATGATGTTGGGATAAATGTAAACCTTAAAACCCCGTTTTGGTTGTGTTTTTATTATGTTTACTTTATCTCGTTCTATATTGTCTTGTGTTGGATACCAATCCCCGTAGCACCCCGAAAGCTTGTTGAGTCTTCCGCTGTATCAAATTTTGGGGGTGTTACATCAGGTTTGAGTAAAATATAGATGGTAGATGAGAAGAAAATGTCATTTTTTTTATGATGCTTGCGATTGATTAGTTACTTTGTTAGAATAAGACGAGCTTAAATACTTTATATTATGATATACATTCCAAACCAAAAAAAGTAATTAATTTAAATAAACAAACCAACCTTACTAAACACTTCAACAACACGCAACCATCACCACGCGTGATCTCCTTTACACCCCTCCTCCAACCGCGCCAACATCCAACTTTTGAACTGGTTTGGTGGTACAGTATATCGAGAGATATGTTCATATAAAATTAGATGTTTTATGTGTTTGGTTTATGTTTAGTGGGTGTGTAGAGGTGACAATTTGAGACCCATTGGTTAAACATAAGTCTAGTAGGGTAAATATCTATTAAGTGATAGGTCTAGTTGAGTCTCACTAAATATTATAGATGAGTCTAATTGAGTATTTGATAGAAAATGTCATTATATAATAATTACTCAACGGGTCTAACACGTTTTTTTTTCTTTTCACTTTTTTCATCTTTTACTAAAAAAAATATAATAATAATAACAAATACATAAATTGTTGACCGGACCAATAACCATCTAACCCTAACATATTTAAACCCATGTTTTTAAAAGACTCATCTAAACCAAAATCCGTATATCGACACACGCCTAGCACCACCTCTACCAAACCGGCTCGTGAAATAAAAGAGTTAAATGAATATTCCCCATTCACATTAAAGTTAGAGCCAAACATGTCCGATTGGAGGTAGACTTACCTTAGTTAAGTCGGTTCTTGGATCAATGCCCATTTTCCAATTGTCTCTTTTCAAAGCGCCTTCAGGTATTCTCAAGTATCTCAAATCCATTAGGCGTAATTTCTTTAATGGGCATGATGGTTCTAGTAAAAAGAGTTCATGGGTTAACTGGAATAATGTGATTGCTCCTAAAGACAAAGGTGGCTTGGGTGTTTCGAGTCTTTATGCTTTAAATAGAAGTCTTTTATTTAAATGGATTTGGAGATTTTTACCGCAAGGTTCTTCGCTTTGGGCTAGGGTGATTAAAGATATTTATGGAGAGGATGGTAATATTGGTTCGAAATGTAAAGGAGGTTTGAAAATATGCTGGTCTAGTATTGTTAATGAGGTTAAAACGTTGGAAAATAAAGGGATCGACTTGATGCAGTTTTTGAAAATCAAAATTGGGAATGGTGATTCTATTCGTCTATGGGAGGATCCGTGGCACATGGACGGTATTCTTAAAGTTAGATTTCCTAGGATTTACGCTTTGGAATTGTGTAAATCTATTACTATCGGAGAGAAACCTGGTCACCAAAATTTATCAGATACTTTTCGTAGACGTCCGAGAGGGGGTATGGAACAATCTCAATTTCACGATCTGGACGCGTTGTTGCAGCAGGTCAGTATGACTCCTTGTGCGGACAGGTGGAATTGGACGAGAAATAGCTCAGGAGTTTTCACGGTGACTTCGGCTAGGCAATTCATTGATGGTCATATTAGTGCAGGTGGGGATTTCAAAACTTCTTGGACTAGGTATATACCTAATAAAGTAAACATCCATGCATGGAAGGTTATGTTGAATGCCTTGGCTACAAAATTTAATATGTCGAGGCGAGGTATCCCAATTGATGCCATTACTTGTGTTAATTGTGGATCCGGGGTGGAGAATACCAACCATTTATTTTTTACGTGTGATATGGCTCAGAAAGTTAGTCACTTGATTAATAGGTGGTAGGATATTCCGGACGCTGAGGTGGTCTCGTATTCTAGCTGGAAAGATTGGGTGTCAAAGTTGCGGATTTCTGGAAAGAATAAATTGATGTTTGAAGGTGTTTACTATGTCATGTGGTGGCTCCTGTGGTGGTACCGGAATCAGACGATCTTTGAAGCCAAGGCTCCGAATAAAGCTGTTCTTTTTGATGATATTATTACTAAATCTTTCTATTGGTGTAGGTATAGAAGCAAAGTTCCTTTTAGTTGGAACGAGTGGCTTAAAAACCCAAATCTTATTATTATGTAATTTCTAGCTCCTTGCTAGTTCTAATAAAATTGCCGTTCAAAAAAAAAAAAAAAAAAAAAAAAAAAAAAAAATCCGTATAAACCCAAACCCATATAAACCCGTAAACTAAACCTGACTTGACCCACTTATTTTGCCAGCTTTAAATGTGACGCGAAGTTGGGTGTTTGGTATGAGGGTATGGGTATCAAGGAATGACTTTCATTCCTATAGTATTTGTTTGGTTGAATAGTTGATAGGTTTAGTATTCGAATATAGGTATCAAACCCTCAAAAGTATGTATTTTCTAAACCACCAAAAGTGATGGGTTTATAAACCCATTCCAATTCCTATTCCTATAGTAATCCTCTTGTTGAACCAAACGCCCCGATATGATGGGCTTGATAACCATCTATACTACTATATAATGTATTTGGGACTATTCTATAATTAGATAGGCTTAAAAATTCAGACTTTTAATTACTAATTATGGAAACAACCACCCCTAACAATCACCCGAACAATTTATAACCACTTCAACAACCACCCCTAACAATTTATAACCACCTCAACAACCACTTTCCACCACCCCACCTCCCTCCTCTTCACCCCAACAATCCGCCCCGCATCGCGCAGTCACCTTTCTATAGTTATATCAAATCTTCTCTCTTTATTTTCAGTTTTGCACAAACAATACATGTTTCAAACAATTAATGCACATGTTTGTCCTCAATTATTTAAAACCAAACAACTTTAAAATGATTTATTAGTAGTCATGTGCTGACTTTTTACTACATGGGTAGTTTATCTTTCACAATCTCTATCCAATCAAAGAAAAGACAAATCTTTCAAGAAATGCCGTCAGCATATACTCATCATTTCCATTACCAAATTTGACAACCCCAATGCAAACTTTGCTACTACCAAAATAGGTTTCATTTAATCTTGGGTATAATCATAGACTAAAGAAAAGATGGCTCAACTAACGGATGAACTAGTGGGCAAAGTGAATTCAGGTCAAGAATTAGACAAAGATGCTCTGTTTCGTTACTGTTCTATTCATGTTGATGGCTTCCCTGTTTCTTCCTCAAGTTTTAATGTTTTTCAGGTAAAAAAGTGATTCATTTTTTACTTATCAAATATTCTTGATTGTCTTTTGTGTATTTTAATGTGGAAAGATTGTTAATTTAGTTATGTTAGTGATGAAAATTAGTGATCTTGACTAGATTATAAGATTAAGGTTTACAAGATTGTTAGTAATACTTACCTTAGGATTGCGTATAGCTCTTCGGTTAGAACCCGCAAGTATGATGTTTTTTTTTTTTTGGGTAACCATGGTTTCTGACTTTTTGGCCATAGACACAGGCCGGGTAAAGCTCTTCCCCTGTTTTAGAAGGTTGGCGTGGCACATCATATTTGTTTGTACCAAGGGTATGTTTGGCGAAATGGGCTGAAGCTTGGGTTGAGCTGGAGCTTATATTATAAATTGCAAGTTGGAGCTTATATTATTATAAAGTTGTTTGGCGAATTAGTTGGAATTGGAGCTTATTAATGTATAATCGTATAAAAATACATCAAATAAAATTAAGATATATTTCCAACTTTTGCGTGATAATCCACTATATTTTGAAGGTTATCTAAGTAATTTGACCAACTATAAGCCCCCATAAGTCCGTTTCAATTGGCTTGGGCTTATGGTGGCTTATCGCTTATAAAAGCTTCCATAAGCTTGTGTGACAAACAAAGCTTATTTTATAAGCCATCTTATTTTGAAAGCTCAAGTCCCTTTAAGCTCCTATAAGCCTCGCGCCAAACACAACCCAAGTAGGAATTGAGCTTGAGACCTCTCACAGTTAGTGATGATTGTCAGAACCCTTATACCACTAGGCCATCCCCTGAGTGGTTAACTATGAGCGTATCAAACTCAGCAAACAAGAAGTAGATTAACCAGTGCTAACTATGAACAGTAAGGACTAATATCTGATAATGTTCTTTTCAGCTATTTAGTCCATGTAATATGAAGAACTAATGCTATATGTTGGGTTGTCATGGTGGAATGCTGGAATACAGTTTGTTTTAAGAGGCCTTGTTATTGTTAACTTTATCTCTGTTACATAATCCATTTTCAAATAGAAGCTCATGTACAGTTCTAGATATGCTGAAGTTGCTTTCTTTTTCATGATCCCTCTTGCTCAGAAATTAATTCTTGTGTACTTGTTGCTGATCAGTTTGGGCATGGTCAATCGAACCCGACATATCTTATAGAGTTACAATCAGGTCCTCTAGTAAAAAAGTATGTTTTGAGAAAGAAACCCCCTGGTCAGCTTTTACAGTCTGCTCATGCTGTCGAGAGAGAATTTCAGGTAATAACTGTCTATATATGTATTTCTCTGCTCATATTTTGTCACGGATGTGATTTATCTAACATATTTATACTTTATAATGTTACAGGTGCTTCATGCATTAGGCACTCATACAGATGTTCCTGTCCCAAAAGTCTTCTGTTTATGTACTGATTCTAGTGTAATTGGTACTCCGTTCTACATTATGGAGTTTATGGAGGGGCGCATATTCTTAGATCCTATGCTACCTGTATGAATCCTGGTCTCTGGTCCATTTTCAAATGTATAAAATGTATCATTCTTAATTATACCCGTTCATTTTGATGTTAGGGTGTAGCACCTGATAGGAGAAGGGCATTATATCATGCAACTGCCAAAGCTTTAGCTTCTCTTCATTCTGCCGATGTTGATGCAATTGGTCTTGGAAACTATGGGCGCCGAAACAACTACTGTAAACGACAGGTCTATAGTCTATAAAGTATAATCATCAAGTTCTCAACCCTACATTTGATATAAACATCATCGAATGCATCAGGTTGAAAGGTGGGCAAATCAATATATTGCTTCTACTGGTGAAGGGAAATCTGAGAGAAACCCTTTGATGTTAAAGCTGATTGATTGGTTGCGCCAAAATATACCTTCAGAAGATTCTTCTGGTAGCACAGCTGGTCTAGTTCATGGTGATTTTCGGATTGATAATCTTGTTTTTCATCCAATAGAGGTTTGTATTTAGCTGCACTTTGGAACTCAATTTTATAAATATCTTCAGTTAATGTTTCAGTAACATGGAAAATGTGGAAATGCAGGATCGAGTGATTGCAATTCTCGATTGGGAGCTGTCTACTCTTGGAAATCAGATGTGTGATATTGCACACAACTGTATGGTAAGTTACTCTTTCTCATTTGTGCTATATTTAATTATTTATCCGCACCATCAGGATTTTATACACCACAGATGTTTGTAGTCGAAAGTAAATCATATATTTATTTATTTTTTCTTTTCTTTTCTACCAGGTGTATGTTGCAGATTTTTCACAGGGTAAAGTGAAACACAATAACGGTCTTGAAATTACTGATACCCCTCAAGGAGTTCCTTCATTGGAAGAATATCTCACAGACTACTGTGCTGCAGCTGTAAGATCATTGCTGATAATGTTGATTACCGAGTAGGTATATAAAATAACCATTTTATATTATACTTATAACTTTACATTTTTTGCTTGTTAGGGAAAACCATGGCTTGCTGCTGGATGGAAGTTTTATGTTGCGTTTTCTCTATTTCGTGGTGCATCAATCTTAGCAGGGGTCCACGCTAGATATATAATGGTAAGCGTATTAGTCTATTACCATGTGTATAAATACCATGCTTGAATCATAATCTTGTAGTACTAAAACTGACTTTTTGAATTTTAGGGTAATGCATCAGGTGGAAAGCGTGCTGAAGATGCAGGGGAAAAAGCCAATGATCTTATAAAAATTGCTTGGTCTTATATTCAAAGGGAAAATGTTCTGTCACCAAATCCTTTATCTGGTAATTGTTTTTTCTTTTATTTGGCTTTCTCCTTTCTTTGATGATGTGACACCTTATTGGACTTATATTCCCTTCTAATTTTCCAGCTACAAGAGGAGTAGGTCTCGTTTCTAGTATTGCAAGTGACAAGAAAAATCAAGGGTCAGGAGATGGAGGGGGTTTTGTTCCCAACAATAAAGTTAAGGAGCTAAGAGAAAAACTGATCAAGTTCATGGAGGAACGTATATATCCAATGGAGCAAGAGTTCAGTAAGCTTTCTCAGTCTTCCATGCGTTGGACAGTTCATCCGGAAGAGGAAAAGTTGAAGGAGATTGCTAAGCAAGAAGGCCTTTGGAACCTTTTTATACCTGTAATATGTCTTATATATATATATATATATATATATATATATATATATATATATATATATATATATATATATATATATATATATATATATATATATATATATATGTCCTAAAATAAATAAATAAAAGGTTACAGCTCGATTGGGGCATATTTAGTTTATACTATTTTAACTATTTTTTGTTACTTGACATTCAGTTGGATAGCGCTGCAAGGGCAAGACAAGTTCTATTTGATGGGAGGGATGATAGTGTAATTGGAACGGGATTTCCTAACCAATTGGGAGCTGGACTTTCAAATCTTGAGTATGGATACCTTTGTGAAATCATGGGTCGTTCTGTATGGGCTCCACAGGTATTCAACTGTGGGGCACCTGATACTGGGAATATGGAGGTAAAAAGTTTAAAACTTCAGTTCTCGTTTTCATTTTGCGAGTCCCATTTTCATGATGCGATGAACAATGCAGAGGCCTTAATATTTTGTATTATCTTGTTACCTTAGGTACTACTGAGGTATGGCACCAAAGAACAACTTCAAGAATGGCTTATTCCATTGCTAAATGGAACAATCCGCTCTGGCTTTGCAATGACAGAACCTCAAGTTGCCTCTTCTGATGCGACTAATATAGAGTGTTCTATAAAAAGGTATGTTGTTTCAATGGTCTATGTAACTTATAATATCATGACAGATTTAATAGATTTCGTAAGGAATAGAACATACCCAAAGTATACAGAATGCTAGCAAGCTGAAGTGTCATCAGACACAACTAATTACAATCTTTAGCTTACCTGCATTGTTAACTGTAAGTTCAGTATATTGATCAGAAATCCTCTTCTTATAGTATGTAATTAAGTTGAAATATAACAGAGACGGTGACACATATGTTATAAACGGAAAGAAATGGTGGACAAGCGGAGCCATGGATCCTAGATGCAAACTGCTTATACTTATGGTTAGTTCCGACTGCTACGTTATCTTCTAAGAAATGATATTTAACTTTTTTAGGTCAAATACAGTACCTCTAGAGTAAAAAATATAATGTCTGTTTGTTCGAATCTGGTAATTAAATTAGTTTTGAGAATCTGATGACTTCGTGCAAGTTCTTAACCAGAGAATTCATTTTATGTTACCAAATGCAGGGGAAAACCGACTTCAATGCACCAATTCATAGGCAGCAATCCATGATTCTGGTTGATATAAATACTCCTGGTGTGACAATAATAAGACCTCTCACTGTATTTGGGTTTGAAGATGCGCCTCATGGGCATGCTGAGATTTCATTTGAGAATGTACGTGTTCCAGCTAAGAATATCCTATTGGGGGAGGGCCGTGGCTTTGAGATTGCACAGGTAACCAAAGAACCCCTTAAAGTGTCAAGATTGTTCCAGTCATTCTCATTTTTGTTTATACGACGGTTTAATTCTTAATCAAGCGAACCTGTTTTTTATGTTTGCAGGGTAGGTTGGGTCCAGGGAGGTTGCATCACTGCATGAGATTAATTGGTGCAGCAGAACGCGGGATGCAATTGATGGTTCAAAGGGCTCTTCAAAGGAAAACATTTGGAAAATTAATAGCTCAGCATGGCTCCTTTGTTTCTGATGTGGCTAAGGTAATAAGGGAAATCGAAAATTAATTTATTTCACCCTTGATAATCAAAATTTTTTTTTTTAACATGTGATTAGTGTGATAGTGATCACAGAAATCGATTATTGACGCCTAAATAATTAGATAAGCAGAAGTAGAATCTGTTTTTCCAAACTTAAAGACCTATTATGACAAGCTCAAGTTTCAAAACTCATATAACATATTCCAAAACGCGAATACAAACCCCGTATTTGTTTATATATTAGTTGAGTAGAAAAGGTTGCTCTATCCAAAATTAACTAGCACATGGTAGTACAAATATATCAAACCTTTTTATTTCTCCTTGTCCCATATTTGGTTCAAATTACTTGTTAAAACCATTTTAATGCAGTGTCGAATAGAACTAGAGAGAACCAGACTGTTAGTTTTTGAGGCTGCAGACCAACTTGATCGTTATGGAAACAAGGAAGCTCGTGGGGCCCTTGCAATGGCCAAGGTAAACCTTTCTTCATCTAGTATTTGGTAAATTCGGAAATATCACATTACCTAATTCTGTTAGAACTATCAGTCCCAGAAAATGAGACCTTTAACTTCCTTCTACCTTAAAAGCTCCCCAATCTTAGCAGATACGAGTTTTAATTGATTAAAACTGGGCGAAAATTTGCCTGTGAAAGTATAAGTATGTTATTTGATTAGTATTTTATTTAAAAGTAACTTTTTTTCTTCGAGTATGTTATTAAGTATCGTGTGAATGCACACTGATGTGTTGTCTTAATCGGGTCAATGGTCCACATTACAAGTTTCAGCTAGTATGGAAAATGAGAAATGGGTCAAAAGTCAAAACCTATTTTTAGTCCACGCAACCTCTTAAGTCATTTTACTCAGATACTTTAAGGTTATTAATTAGATAATATAGTTTTTGCGTCATGATTAAAATTTAGAAGAACCAAAAAGTGTTGGTAGCTCAAACAAATCCGACTCGTTTTGACACGTTTATTTGGAAACATACTTGTTTTGTGCTTATTATTACAGTAAACCATGCATATGGACACTTAAAAATATAAGTTCTATAAATTTATGGGACAATAGACTAGCATGATATTATGTTTGTAATTTTGTATGATATGGAACAGGTAGCAGCTCCAAATATGGCATTACATGTGCTTGACACAGCAATGCAAGTGCATGGTGCAGCTGGCTTATCAGGAGACACTGTTTTGGCCCATCTTTATGCAACGGCTAGGACTCTCAGAATTGCAGATGGTCCTGACGAAGTTCATTTGGGAACAATCGCCAAATTAGAACTAAAGAGAGCTAAGCTTTGAAGACTTTTTTATGATATTCAAATATCTGAAACTTTTAGTGTGAGGTGAACATAAAAGAATAAATGGAAGAACCAAAGCTGTTATTATTACTCATAGTACCATGTAATATTAAAAGTAAAATATTGTCTTATATAAATTGAAGAGATTAACATAAATAAAGATGTATTGCGTTATCAATGGCCAATTGGTCTAGTGGGTGGGGCTTATTAAGTTAAGCACCCACAAATGGGAGTAGTACCGGGTGGGTGACCACCCGGGAAGTCCTCATTTGTGGGCCATTTGCCAGACCATTTTGTTCCGGAGATATATCCAATGCGATGAAGATTCGAGCCTTGGGTCAGTAGACCGGGGTTCGAATCCGAGCAGCGTCGGGGTTTTATCCGACCGTTTCTCTAGCAGGGTAAAATCTGTGTAGAGGCGGCACGGTTTCCTCGCGACACCGTAGAGCCACATTCTGTACACCAGCGTGGACCCGGTTAAGACAACATAGTCTGGTCAGAATGGTGGTTAGGGCCCTGGTCTTCGGGGTGGTAAACCTAAGTTGGAAATTTACCTGTCAAAAAAAAAAAAAAAAAAGATGTATTGCGTTCATTTTTTTTACTATTTTTTTTTTCGAGCATAAATAAACATTATTCTTATTATTATTTTGGCATAATAGCATGGTAACTAAAGTTAGAATAATTCAAAGCAATTTCTAACCACTTATTGGTGTCCAAACCAAAAAACCACCCATGAATTTCATACCTTACATTATCAAAACTGTATTTTGACCAATATTTAATCATATAAATAATACATTAATTTCTGTTATATGATTGAACCCAAAACCAAGACAGGGTTCCAAGAAGCTAGATTTTGTTATTAGAATTTTAGGTAAAACAGGAAAAAATTAAAATACAACAAAAATGGTTGATGTAAGGAATAAATTCACCTTGATTGGAATCGGCATTGTTCTAATAGCTGCAACGGTAATGGCAGCAGTTATTTGTGCCAAAACATTCAACGGATCCCATAAGCCAGGACCTGATGGTTACATTACAACAACCAACAAGGCGGTTGACTCGCTTTGCCAACATACCGATTACAAGACCTCATGTCAAAAGAGCCTTGCAGGTGCAAACAACACGGATGACCCAAGAGAGCTTGTAAAAATGGCTTTTAATTCCGCAATAAAAGAGGTTCAAACTGCTATAGAAAAATCATCTACATTAAATGAAGTTGCTAAGGACCCTAGAGCTTCCAAGGCATTGGATCAATGCAAAGAGGTTCTTAATACCTCGATTGATGATCTCAAAAGATCAATGCAAAAACTTGATAGTTTTGATATTGGAAAGATGGAGGAATATGTTGATGATCTTAAAATATGGCTAAGTGGTTCATTAACATATCAAGAAACATGCCGTGAAGGGTTCAAGAACACTACGGGTGAAACGGGTGAAAAGATGAATAAGCTATTGAGTTTAGGTTGGAAACTCACAAGCAATGCCCTCGCGATGATTAATGGTGTTGGTGAGCTTTTTGGGGAGGCTCAGCTGACAGGGGGAAGTCGAAGACTCCTAGACAAAGGTCCAAATGATGATGTATGGTGGGCTAGAGGGGATAAGCGGTCGCTTATTAGCGTTGATCCAAAAACGTTGAAGCCTAATGCGGTTGTGGCCCAAGATGGTTCGGGTGCATTTAGGACCATTATGGAAGCGGTTAAGACCGTGCCGATCAAGAATACCCAGCCTTTTGTAATACTCATAAAGCAAGGTATCTATAAGGAGTATGTTGAGATTCCTAGACGTGTTAACAATATCGTGTTCATAGGCGAAGGTCCTACAAAAACCCGAATCACAGGAAACGTTAATTTCATTGATGGGATTACTACTTACAAGACCGCTACAATGGGTAAGTTTCTTGTGTTCAATCTTTAAACCTGCGAGAAGTACCATGGTTTGGTCAATTGTTCAAACTTAAAACTCCTTGGCTAATGATTACTTAAACGTCTTGTCACATTTTTTATTTTATAGTTAATGTTTTTATTGAAATGAAACAGCGGTAAACGGAGATGAATTCATGGCGAAGGACATAGGGTTTGAGAACACGGCGGGCCCAGCCAAGCATCAAGCAGTCGCCTTACGTGTCTCGGGCGACATGGCTATTTTTCACAATTGTGCAGTGGATGGATACCAAGACACCCTTGATGCACATTCATATCGTCAGTTTTACCGCCAATGCACCATCACAGGAACCATTGATTTTGTCTTTGGTGACGCGGCAGTCGTTTTCCAAGATTGTAAGATGATTGTTAGAAAGCCTCTTGACAACCAAGCATGCATGGTAACAGCCCAAGGGAGAAAGGACCGCAACTCAAAAGGTGTCACAGTCCTCGAGGGCTGCACCATAACAGCTGAGCCAGACTACTTGGCTACCAACCCAATGCCAAAATCATACCTTGGTCGGCCTTGGAAAGAGTACTCGAGAACCATCATCATGCAATCGTTCATCGACCGACATATCGTCCCCGAAGGATGGTCACCATGGGCCGGAAATTTTGGGCTTGACACATGTTATTATGGCGAGTATAACAATAAAGGGCCAGGGGCTAACATAGCCCAAAGGGTAACATGGAAAGGTATCAAGAAAATTAGCCCACAAGAGGCTGCTAGTTGGACTCCAGGAAAATACATGTTGGGAGATTTGTGGATCAAGGCCTCAGGTGTCCCTTATGATCCTGGCATGATGAAAGTTTAGTTATGTAAATGAAAGTTTAGTAATGTAAGTTACTTACCATATACATTGTTTTCAGAGTTAGTTTGTTTCTAAGCTTTAAGTAGAATACATTGTTTTCAATCCTTTATCATATTTTACTTGTTACAAGTCATTTTGGGAAAAGATTATGAATTTTCACTTCAAGCACAACTTTACGTGTTTAATGTTATGAAAATACTATGGACTTGATAAAGCTTGTAGCATTGGAGATGCTCTAATGTTGATAAGCAGATGCTCTATTGTTGATAAGCAGTAAGTCACAAGTTCATCTAAAACTGTTGCCTAAAGGGTATTGTAATGTATGATTTAAATGTGTGCCGGCACTCACTCAAAATCATTATTAGAGGCTATAGATCAAGAGTCTGCCCACTAAAATAAAAATATACATCATCTTAGTTTTTCCGCTAATCTAAAAAAGTCTTTTAAATATAGGTATTTGTCATCCTTAGCCCTAAAAGTTATATATATCAAAAATGCAATAATTGCTTGTACCATAAAATTAAACCACTCACCCTTTACAAATAACTATCCCCAACCAACCGTCATTTTGCATACATCTATTTTTTTAAACATAGCACTAAATCTACCTTAGCAAAACCCTAAGGCGAGGTGTTATGGTCAAGTGAAGGAGATGTGCAAGTGAGGTGAAGGAGGGTGAAACAATGACGAGGCTACAAGGTTGGCGTGCGAAGGACCCAATTCTAGGGTGTTCGGTGAAGCACTTCTTTTGCAAAAAGTGGAAAAAGGAGTACGGTCCCCACTTTTTATTATTTTTTTGTTATTGTTTGTGAGAGTGTGTGGGGTATGTTATGGAAATGTATTGTGAGATATGCACAAAGTATGTTATTTTTATGTGGTTTGTTAGTAAGTTAGTTGGCAACAATTATAGCTGAAAGGTGAAGGTAAAGTGATTTGTTGAAAAGTTGATGTGGTAGTTGAGCCGCTGAGATGGAGGCGAAGGGATATAACCATTACGTATAGCCTAAAATACAAAGATGGTTAATATACAAATATGTCACTAAATTTTTTTAAATAAGTGCGCTTAAAGTAACGAACTTTCATATTGTTCATTTAAGTTTATTGAAATTATAATTTAGATTACTTTCCACATTTTCATGGTTACCGAACACATATTTTTTGATACCTGAGTAATATAAATACCGTGTTTCTCCAAATTCAGTAATGTTTATTTATATTTCTATTAGTTCAGTGGCAACAAAATATCATATTTTATAAGTTCAGTAACCGAAATATTTATTTACTTTATCAAACATGTTACTAAATACTAAGGCTGCTCATCGGTGTAAAACCGGACCAGACCGAGAAAAACTGGACCATACCGAGACCGAATCCGGCAAAAAACTTAGACCGAGACCGGACCGAATACGGTCGGTCCGGTCTCGATCCAAATAGGCTAAATGTCCGGTTTTTAAGCCGGACCGGACCGAGACCGAAATTATAAAAATCCCCGGAGCGAGATCGGATCGAATGTGTCCGGTCTGATCTCGGTCCGGTCGGTTTTGTCGGTCGGTCCGGACCATCCGATCCGTTTGCTCACCCTGCTGAAATGCTAACCACAAGATTTGAGGCGTATCTATGAAGCCAAGCCAGGCCCAACTAACCCAGAGCCCAGTTGACCAAAATTCCATGTCTTCCCCAAAAATTTCCACCAACCAGAGAGCGGGAAAACAAAAATCATTTCAAACACACACACTCAAAACACACACACACAAAACACTTCCAATCTCATCCATTTGGGCCCCACTTTCTACAATCTTTCATTTCAAATCAGCCTAAAAACCAAATCTTTTAAAAAAATAAAAAATTAGGGTTTTAGAAATGAAGCAAAATGAATGATAAAGAAGCAAGCACATCGGACGCCGGTGCCGGAAAAATCCACACGGTACAGGCCCACCGTGATTTGCAGTCGAATTGGGAAGTTGATATTGCTAATAAGCTTCAAGATTATGTGCTCAAGATTTGTTCTGGTGAAATTAACCATGATGATAATGGCTTATTGGCTGTAAATTTTGCTGAAGGTTTGTTCAAAATTGAATCTTTTTTTAGGGTTTACTGTTAGTTTTTGGTAAAAAATTTTATAAAAATTGGATCTTGTTTTAGGGTTTTTTTGTAAAATGTTGTAATGGGTTGTAAAATTTGAAGTTAATGGTTTACTGTCAGTAAATTTTGATGAAAAGGGTGTTGTAAAAATTGAATCTTGATTTTAGGGGTTTTTTAATTTATAAATTGTGCTGAAGATTTCTAATTCTTGAAAGGGGTATTAATGAAATACGAATCTTGTTTTAGGGTTTTTGATGATTTTTTTAATTAGGTTTGACTTTTTTTAATAATGGGTTAAAAAAAATTGAAGATAATGGTTTACTGTCTGTAAATTTTGCTGAATGTTGTTAATTTTTAAAAAGGGTATAGTAAAAATTGAATCTTGATTTAGGGATTTTTGAAAATTTCGATTATGGGTTGTGAAAATTAAAGAAAAGGGTTTTCTGTCACTAAATTTTGCTGAATGTTGGTGTTTTGTTAAAGGATGTACTAAAATGAGTAAACGGATGAGGTTTTCCCTGTATAGGAGACCTGGGAGGGCGAGTATTCTGTTTCCGACCCTTTCCTTGCCACCCCAAATGTGTGCCTATTAAGGTTTGAACCCGACCTTTTGTGACGACATCACGCGCCTAACCACTAGGCCACTTTGGTAGTGGTTGGTGTGATAGAAAAACTGAATCTTGTCTTAGGGTCTTTGTTTTTGTTTTGATAATTGTTTGTTTTTGTTTGGAATTGTAGCTGCGTTGCTGCTTCAAAATTCAAGTCAAGTGTATAGCAGGAAGGTTGAATATTTGTATTCCTTGGTGTTACATGCTTTGGAATTCATTTCAAAACATAGGTATGCTGTTTTTCGAGCCCCTATTTGTGTTTTATTGTGATATATAAAGATTTATTTCCGTGATTATAAGCGGCTTAGGAGTGGATTGGATTGGATGAATTTATTCTTCGGATAATGTTCGTTAAGGCCTCATAAGTAGTTTGCTTGTTACTTTGTTAGCTAGTTATGTAATGTTCAATTGTTGATTTTGCATAACTTTATTTCCTAAGTAAGATCTTGTATGGATATTAAAATATGTTTTTTGGACAAAAAAGGCGCTTAGGCACAGGCTTGATTGCTAGATGATTATTGTATGTGCTTGATGTTTGTTAACAACTTTGAGGGGGTTGCTTTTTGGCATCACGAGGATATTCTTTTTACTTATCTAGATGTACTCCCATTTGGTGATTTCAGAGTATTCACATGCCATTTGAACTGTACGCTCTTATTTAGAGTGTTAATGTATATTGGTATTGGGGCTAGAAATCGGGATGAATTTTTGTGTTTTCTTATTATTTGAATCCGGTACCCAAATGCACTTTTAACAAAATATGGCTCTCTTGTTGTTAGTATAGATGTTGGATCAAAATTTCTTATTAAGCCAAGCCTTAGCTTCTTAGAATAAACAAAATGTTGACCGGAATGTGATGGGAGAGTCCACTGTCATACAGAGTTTAAGTGGTCTTTGCCCTTTGGTATAGCATCCATCCATAATTTTCATCTATTAACTCCTTTATTATGTAACTATTTTGATTGTTCTATTATAGTATTTCATTTATGACGCACCCTATTTCCAAAAGATACACTTCTTTGTGTCTTCTTGCTCAACTCGCTTTACTATGCTTTCTAACATTACTATGCTTTCTTTCAAATGTAATTTAATTCATTATCAGTACATGGAGATCAGTAGGTCACTGTGGGCAAGTGCATTAAACAAGGAGAAATAAGCCATGAAGGCATTTGATTACTCGTAGTAGTTACTTATAAGTAGAATACTCATTCTCTTATCTAAATAGGAGTTATAATAATGGCTGGTAGTTATACTAGTCAATGGCATTTAATTTGCCTTATAAGATTTTATAATGACAAGTTATATAAAAGGCTAGTAGTAAGTGGTAGTTTTGTTCAGCAAAATCACAGGAAGAGGGGGGGGGGGGGGGGGGGTCTCTTAAAGCTCGAAATTATAAATGCAATATCATGTCCAGCAAAATCACAAAGGGGCATAATAGGCCAGTTGATATCTTTAGCTAATGTCATGTGATTTGTATTCTCCTAAGAAAGGAATAATCTGCACACGTCAATCACAATTAAGCACATATTATAGATTGCCCCCTAAATATCCTTTAACGTTATGCATAAAGGGCAAATGCAAGCTAGTACGTGTTGTTCATGCATGCCATATTTATTTGTTGCATATTTTATTTGTCACTTCCTGATTAGTTATATGAAATGTAATCAGTCAGCAACACGATCAACCAGAGTCTTCATCAGGCCAAGCAGAAGAACAAAATGGTTCAGTTGCTGCTCCTCCTGAATCAGATGAGTCTTTTTGGTGCTCAGATGATATCCCAGGTAGCCTGAAATTCTTTCACTGATGATGCAGTCAATTTAAAGTATTTCATGGCTAACTGCTTCTCGTTAACAGTTGATCCCAAGAACTCATTGGATAGTACAAATGACAATAATACGCTACTACATTGCGTAAAGCCTCCTGCGAATTTAGTTGTGCTTGAAGGTGATTGCTTAGATGTTAATGGAGACAGTGGAGAGTTAGAAACATATCTGGTATGTAAGGCTATATATGCTGATTATATCTAAAAATGACCTCGTTATGACTTTCTTTATAAAAAAATATTTTATTTTTGCAGTTAGCGACAAATGATTTATTCAGGGATTTTATTCTCTTAGATGCGAGTGATGCGGTGACAGTTGATGAATTTTTGGGCGGGAAAGAGACATTCGACAAGAATAAAAGCGGTTTAAAAGGAGGAAGTTCTATTGGCTCTAAATCTCGCAAGTCATTTATGTCACCTTCAAAACGTTCTGGTGGAACTGTGCGTAAACCATCTGCTGCAAAGACTCCAAACCTTGATCAAAATCATTCTGCCCGTGTTGATAACCACTTTGAAACTAATGACCATAATATGCCTGACTATAATGCTAATATGGACCATGAATTCGACATGGATGACGGGTTTTCACAACCGGAGGGATTTGATGATTCAGATGAAGATGACGATGATCCATGGAAACCTTTAAATCCTCATGAACAGGGAAACTTGAAAGTAAAGCCCTTCAAAAAAGTCAAAGCTTTTAGAAAAGAATGGTCAAACCCGACCAATAAAATCTCTATAACAGAAGAGTTTCCACTTGCAAAACTGCATGGTCCAGTTAGTGAAGAACTTCATGAAATATGGGAGGCACAGCACCATGTTAACGAAAAAGATAAAGAACCACAATCTCCTCCATTATATGAAAAGGTGTGTTTCTTGATGTTAAAGTTATTTACTTTTTGTATGATCTTGATTAAACTAAATGTATTTTTGTAGCTTCGGCGGTCGCTTGTTATAGACCATGAACGCAATGACGTGTTCCATAATGATAAAGAAAAACATGAAGAAGTTGATCCAGATCCATTTCATGAGGGCGGCGCCCCTGATAGTGATGTGGAAGACGTGGTTGAAGATCATTACCCTGATACGGTTAGCTTGTATTACTGTATTAGTACTAAACAATCATACAAGTCATATGGATGGATGGGATTTTTGTTTGACACCTAGTATTTTAATTTCAGCAGCCTATATATGATGCCACTCAATGTGACAGCAAGGAACCATTTGAACATGAAGACCCAAATGCTCATGTGAACCTTGAAGATCTTTGTCGTTCTCATCTGGTGAGTCACCGAGGAAGAATTTTTTTTTTTTTTTTTTTTTTTGGGTAGAAATTCTTATACCTTGATAGTTTGTTAATATATCTCTTCCAAAATTTCAGGATTCTTTGCTTGCTAGTTGCACTGAGACAGAGAAGCAGTCTGCATTGGCAGCTAGGGTTTCAACGTGGAAACAAAGAATTGAGAAGAACTTGGATGAGCAAGTGAGTCAATTTTTTTCCCAAGCTTTGGTAACTTCAAACTTAGTGCCTTTGTTGATTGTTTTTATATTAATGAGGTATGGTTTCTCTTGGCAGGATGCACGACCACCGTTTGACATTCATGAATATGGTCAAAGGACTTTGGATAAGCTTTCACAAGAAGCAGATGTTGGAAAGTCATTGGCATTCACTGATGTTGTCAGAGGTCAAGAGAAACATGAAGTTGCTCGAACGTTCTCTGCACTTCTACAATTGGTATGTTTTTTTCTGATCTTACTTCAAATTGTGTTTACGATTAGAGATGGCAAATTGGGTAGGCAAAGCAGGTTTATCTCAAAATGGGTAACTTTTGGTATTGGTCTATTGTGGACAAGATTGGTTTGGTTGGACCAACCCACAAACACTTCTGTTTTTTCCATTTATTTATTATTAACATAATTATTTAAGAAAAACTATTCTGGTCGTATAATTTGGCTCATATCCTTCTAAGCTAAATCTTTCAGCGTAACTCGTTTGACCTGTTAAAGCAAAACTGTAACTCAAATCAACCTACATATAGGCAAGTTAGCTTGACAGACCTTCTGAATACATTTTATCAGGTGAATAATGGTAATGTCGAACTGATCAAAGGTGGTGGTGCAAATGGTCAATTTGTGTGTTATACTGGCGAAAACCCCTTTCATGTTCGCCTTCTTAGCAACGTAAAGAGACCAGAAGTACAACTTAGATCCTCAAATAAGAGACCAAAGCCTCAATTGAGGAGAGAAAAAGAGAACAATATACCAGGCACGAGTTCATCACCATCACCATCATCATCTCAGATCTCTGTAAAGGTAGGAAAAGTTGTTGGAATTAGGTGTACTCCTGAAAGCAAAAGGAGACGACGGTCAAGACTGGTTGACCCTGATGGCTTAAATTCTGTAGGGTGACGTGTATTAGGTAAGTTTTGTGACATTATGTACTAACAGTTAGCCTTGTAATAATAGATATTTTGAATCAATTCATATTTGCTGACTTATTTTTCTTTTCTCATGTAAAGATGTTATATTATTGTAACTTATTGAAACTTGAATCCTGTATGCTGACATACGGGTCGGATTGGATAAACTTGTAACGAGTTGGTGTATGTCTAACTACTTCTCTTGCCGATCAAACATTTCTTACTACATACGGCTTGAATTGTCATTATCATGTAGGTGCAACATTAATATCCAACTCTTCTAACCTTATTGACACGGTTGATCTCGAATGAACCCATGTGGGTCACATTTACTCTTCGTTTCCTTCTTTATCACATGTTACTCCAGAATTGTACATATGACATATGAATACACAGAGTGGGACGTGAATAATCTTTTTATTTGTCGGTGTATACATAATATCATCATTTTCTTATACTTACAGATGTAATTTAAATTTTAGAGCCTTTTGGTACCGGTGGCGTTAAGCCTCGCGCCGTCACGAAAACGCGAAGGGAGCATGCCAAGACCAAACCAAATGTGGTGTTTTTGAGGGTGTCGCCGTCGTTTCCAGCCCAAATGGTCATTTTTTACTTTTTTTTTTTTTTTTTTTATTATTATTATTATTATTATTATTATTATTATTATTATTATTACTACCTCCGTTCCAAAATTATTGTCCCCTATTGACTTTTTCGGTCTTTACTTTTCAACTTTGACCTTAAGTATTTTTGTTTATATTACATAATACTTGATACAAAATATATGAACGAATTGAGTTTTAAAATATACAAACAAAAATATTTATAGTCAAAGTTAAGAAAGAAAGACCGAAAAAGTCAATAGGGGACAATAATTTTGGGACGGAGGGAGTATTATTATTGTTGTTGTTGTTGCTGCTGCTGCTACTGTTGTTTATTTATTTTATAAAAAATCACTTTATTATTATTATTATTATTATTATTATTATTATTATTTAGCGGGTTATGTCTGGGCCATATAGTGCACCATGACACCCGATTCTGGTGTGATATGAGAGGAGTGTTTTGATGTTGTTCTGGATTCTAGTGTTATGAGAAAAAAGTGCTGATGTGAAAACACTTTTTTCATGGCACAAAAACGACGACACCTCTAAATATAAACATTTGTCAACTGTTTACTATTCGCTAAATAGTAAACGTCCAACGAAAAAGGCAAAAATAGTCCTTGCGGTTTACTTACGATTAAAAACATAGTCATTGAAAAATTGCAAACAAGGCCCTTAGCGTTACACTTGATTATAAAAATAGTCCCTCAATTAAATTTAAAAAATGTTTGTGTAACAAAAAATTTACAGAGATGTCTCTCTAGTTTATATGTGTTGCAAAAATAGTCCCTAAATAATTATAATTACACACAAAAGTATTGTCCACATAAAAGCAAGAAAAATATTTTATGAAATTTAAATAGGTAAAACGGATAATGTTTTCCATGTTAGGTTATCTGAGATAGATGAAGGAGCCAAACACGATCTCCGTGATCGTTTCCAACACTTCTCTTTAGTCATTCAAATGTGTATCTAGTGAGTTTGAATGCTACATTTGTTGGAGTAGGTTTCATGTCATTACAACAAATTCTTTTAAACATAATTAAATGAATTTTTACTCTTATATTATTAGAAACATTTTTAAATTTAAAAAAAAATAAAAATAAAAAATAACTTTTATATGCTTGTCTTGAAATATCACAAATACAAAGGGGGGTCATAAATATTGGAGATGTTGAGTGTTAAGGTTAGTTACCCGTGAAGGGGGGAGTTTGTAAGCGGGTGCAATAAAAAGTCCAAATTAAACGTGAAGGTCATTAAATGAAAAGGTTCACTTCACGACCCCCAAATACGCATCCGTTGCATTTAACACCTCCACTCCCAATGCCCCATCTCACATTTTATTCCCTTTTTATATTAACTTTATTAGTCCAAAGTACAATATTTAATATTTTAAATATATATACATATTTGCAAGAAACGCGTGATACATATTATGTCATTTTTAATAGCAATAAAATCGAAAAGGTGATATATCAAGCTTAATTTATACGTAACATGTAGATGAATGCTGATTTATTGTAGCAATAACTATGCAAATTTACTAGTTTGAGCAAGTATGTTTATGCAATTATTGAGATTTTAATTTTCGTTAAATTTTATTATTTTGTTATTTATTAATAACAATATTATTATTGATTTGATTTTTTTTTTTTTTTTTTTTTTTTTAATGAATTACATTACAATTTCAGTCATCTAAGCACATTCAATTTTTTCAAATTACAATTCACGAGATTAAAATTTATTCAAAAATACTATGTGAATCAAATGGCAATGTTCAGATAATATAGAACTTAGTTAAGATCAAATGAGAAAAAAAATAAAATAAAAAAGATGAGAAGAAACCATAACGATACATTTCAGATTCACTTATAAAAGTAGATACATTTTTTGTTAAAAATTTTCTTTTTATTTAAAATATATGACTATAAATCCTTTCGATTTTAGTTTTTATTCTCACCAGATCCCCTCCCGAACTATTATTATCTAGTCATTTAGCATGAAATTTATTTATTAAAAGTCGTTATCGTGAGTTTGAAATTTTAACAAATAACCCCTTGCCCCCCTCTTGCCCTCTTATTAAATTCACTTAGAAAGAATTTTATTGCATTTAACACCTCCCACTCTATCTTTCCAATCTATATTTCCCTCACCTCACTCATACACATACACACACATTATTTCTCCTATCTTTGACTCACTGTTTTATCATCGTAAAATCACCATGACCAACAAAACCCCTATTTTCCCTATCCACGAACCTCAACATTTCAGCGACTACGGTTTCGACTCTCAAATCGACTACTTTCAGGTCACATTTCATTACTTTTAGGTCACATTTTACCGGTAAGCTACAAGCCTGTTAAGTTAACATACAATGTACATTTATTTTTTTAATTCTACAGGTACTAGAAGAAGCAAGAAAACACAAACGTGACACAACATCATCATCATCATTAAGATCCACTATCGACAACCTTCATTTCAAGCTGCAAAAACCAATCTCAAAAGACGAAACGAGCAAGAAAATAAAAAAGAACCGTAAACAACGTTGGTGGAAAAATGCTCTACATTTCTTTAAACGTAAAAGAACTTCTTCTTCTTCTTCTTCCGACAAAGATTACAACAATGCTGTCCAATGTATGTACGGAGGACAACATTGTGCGGTCTCTGGACCGGTTTATTTAGCAGATAGCAGGAGTGGGTCTGCCACTCCTTACCATCGTACTTCCGCTAGCAGACCTTTGTCAGGTCTGCTAGCGGGTACATTTAATATTCCGTATATTAGTCTTTCGGATATTAATATGGAACAAGCCCGTAAGATCTCGTCCTCGTCTGTGCCGATTTATTTGGTTACTTAATTAACCAACGGGCTTGTAGTGTAACGATATATTTTTAACTAGGATAATAGTACGTGTTGGGGTGTTTGTGTTAGAATATGAATTCTTACTCGAGTAGAATTCAAAGGGTATTATTGAATTGAATTGCATTTATTTACTTTTGTATTATGCTTTAAAAGAAGAAATGATGAAAGTAAAGATTGGTTGGAAAATCTGTGTTCTTTTCTGTGCTGAGTTAATTTTTTTTTTTTTGGCAAAGATTTACTTTATTGTTAATTGTACCCATTATTTGACCATCTCAGTTTGACCCATACTTTCTTAGGCTACCCACAATGGTAGCTCGTGTCACCTGTGAGAAAACAAGGTCACGCGCCACCCCACTGTATTAGGGTGTTTCACGGGTGACGTAGGAGAAAAAAAGAGACGAATATATTTTATAATTTTTTTTATATTATCAAAAATTAGTGTCACATAGTTAAAATGGGCAGGTTGGCCCAAAATAAACGCGCATGTATCTGGGTTTACCTGATACGACACGTTAATCCACACCGGCATGATTGCCAGCTCTAGGAGCAGGAATTAATGATGCATTGTTTCCGTTGGTATTAGCAATTACTAGTAGTATTTGTCTATACATGAACGAAATATCCGCATCAATTTGTTGGAATTGGCAGGATACGGTGTGGACATGTTTGATTTCTTCGTACCGTTACAAGCAACATTTTAAAACCAAATTTGAGGGGCCATAATATCTACTGAAAAGTATGCATGTTGTGGGGTACTAGCCATCTTGTATAAATTGTTTTCTGTACCATATATTGGTAGACACAATAAAAAATCGTTCCTTGCATCAATTGCATACTAGGACATGTGTGTATGTTCCCTTTTTTGTTTACCTTATATTTTTTGAAAGGGTTTTTCTAACTTGTGTCTTAGGGGCACAAGTTAAGCACATCATAAGTACAAAGAGGCCCACAAAATGATACATAGGGATTCACATAAAAGTACAGACAAGTGTACTTTTATGTAGGTCCCAGTGTACTTTTATTGTACTTTTGGTGTGCTTAACTTGTGCCCCTAGGGCACAAGTTAGAAAAACCCTTTTTGAAATACTTAAATCACATTTATTTGGAATCGATCATGAATATATTACGTTCTTTAATTGAAGTAATAGGATTTGTTTAGATGGTTTCCAATAATTATCCCAAGATATATGTGATATTGCTTGTGATACATACTCCCTCCGTCTCAAAATACTTGATTCTCGACAAAAAAACACGCAGTTTAAGAAAAGTGCATTTATTACAGCTTTCTTTTTCATACTTTTTAATAGAATACAGTAACAGTTTTACCCTTAACTAATTAATTATAGTATTCTTTAAAGTTTGTAATGATAAGTTCAATTAAGGGCAATATGATAAACTCGATCAAACTTTTCTATTTATATTTAGTAGTGGACAATAAAATTGGGACTTCCAAAAAAAATGTGGACTATTAATTTTAGACGGAGAGAGTAGCATTTTTCTGTCTTATCAAAGTGTATAACTGTATATGTTTAGGTATTAAATTATTAAATGATGATCTTTGTTAAACTTTGAGTTGAATTAACATTTGTATCTTTTGAGACGTACGTGAACATATATGCAACTACTCTTGTCACGTAGGTATTTAATTATTAAGTAGCCATTTTTTTATTAAACTAAAATTTGTATCTCTTTGGACGTGAAAACATGCAACTACTCTTGTCACATTGGTAAAATCCATTAGTCTTCTTAATGACAATTAAGCTTTTGTTCTTTTGTATATTCTTGTTATGTAAAATTGTCTTTTTTTGTAACTATAAAGGATTTTTTTAGTTAACAAGCATATTATAAACCAAACAGTGACAAAATTTTACTCGACTTATATATTGATGGATTGACAAGATTAGTCACCTTTGACCCCTTGTCCTTATCAATCAATCACCGTAATTAGCATAATCTTAACAAACGACATATGTGATTCTTGTTTCTAGAGAAACCCAATCTTAGTTAAGTATTGTTGATTTGTCATCTTCTCTTCCTTTACCAGCATGGTCATTTTTTTAATCGAGTGATCTAAAATTCTTAGCGACTATCCTCAAAAATTCTAAAAGCCGCGTCATGGCGGCGCTAAGACGCGAGACTTGACCTCCGCGTTATGCAATAGCCAAAACATCTGTTTTAGGCGTGACGTGAGATGAGACATGAAAATGCGCGCTACGACACAAGGCGTGACGTATTTTTTAAATTTAACTCCGATGAAAACAGTTTTTTTTTTTTTTTTTTTTTTTTTTTTTTTAAGAAATGAATAAGATTAAATGCAAGAATAGTTTCTTCACTTATTTCTCATATATGACACTTTTAATAAACTCGATATAGATGTATAGATGAAATTCTCCCTATATGAAATATGATATAATATATAAATCTATAAATATTTTCATATTTTGTGGCACGTCAAGTCACATCTTAGAAAACGTTATTGCTTCACCATAACTCCTAAGGCGTGAGGTTTGGCCACGCTCACACGCCACGCCTTACGCTATTTATATAACATTTCTATCATCATTAAATTGTAAGAGTTTTCAAGTTCAATGCTTATTAAGTGCAAACAATCTTTAAATGGTTGCGCCAATAATTTGAAAACAAGAGCTTATTTGATTAAAACTGTATGAGTTTGTGTGGTAGTGTCGTAGCTGAGATTTCGAAGACCAAATAGAACTCTTGAATACGACGGTCAAATATAACTCATAACAACTCTTGAAACATAAATGACTTAAAAAATAATAATAATAAAAATAAAATAAAAAATTCTACCATCAGTTTTTAACAAATATACAAAATATAAAAGCATATGTCATTAAAAATTTTGACGGAAGTAAATTTTGAGGCCCTTAAAATTAGAGGCCCTGTGTAATTGCACGTCTCGCACACCCTCATATACGGCTCTATTTTGTGGTGATTAATTCAAACGTCATGAACTAGTCGGTCAAGAAGCTAACGAAGTAATCATAAAAACACCAACACTAACCTTATGTCCTTATGCATGCTACACTATAATTATTCTACGAGTATTCATTAAAGACCAATGCTAGTTCACGTTCCTTTTTTAGAAGTGATTGCCCCATTTCGCAAAACATCTAAAACCGATAGGATAAGCAACTGGGAAGAACGACCACAGGAGAAGATGACAAAATATGTCACTATTGCACTATTTTTCCAACTGTCAATGCCATAACGTGTACAAACTGCTTGCTGCAGTATCTACAAACTGGCGAATCGGGAATAGGAGTAGGGTTATCCTCTAAGGAGAGGCTCGCGGTTGATATCTCTGCCCGAGGATGCGACACTAACTCGAGCCAACAACTAACATCTAACAACTAACCCGTCGTTAAAAAAAAAAAAAAAAAAAAAACAATAATAATAATAATAATAATAATAATAATAAGAAAATCACGTACGAGCACATTACTACTTTATTTAAATTGAAATTGTGTGACTTGCTCATATATTACCGTTTATTTCGATTAGTGAGAATGGATACTTCTCTAAAAGGTTTAAATCGGCAGAAAAACTTTGACCTTGTGCACACCTTGATTGACTAATTGCGCTTTTCTTCCAATATAAACCAAAACCACTAATATATTTAGATCGTCCACATGAGCTATATTCTCACCTATGTAGTACCTATATCTTTTACATTATCCTTCGAAAAGTTTGAAATGTCCCTAACTCCAAAAGTTTTGAGACCCATACTGGATGAACTAGAAGCATTGCATCATCGCCTTTGTCGAAAAGCACTTGAAATGTGACTATGTAGGTTGCGTAAATGGGGTTGTAATCGAATGGAGGGATATAAGTTTCATACTACTCCGTATTACTTATGGTTCAATCGTAATGACATTTGAGGAGTACTAACGGTTAAAATTATGGATATCTGGTCAATTTAAAGGTACAGACCATACCATGGGTCATCTTTCACGAAATAACTACCAACTAATAGGATTAAATAGTAAAATTCAAGAGTGTTGGATACTTGGACTTGGACTTGGACTTATGAACTTTACAAGTACAACGGATTTTTATCTCAAAGGCAGGGGTCACTCTCATATGTTTTGTAAGAAGGTCCTTCTTAAATTTTATTATTTGGATTTCACATAGATTTTGGAGTAAAACAAGCATGGATCAGTTGGAAAACCTCTCTCCCTCGGAAACATAGGCGAAGGTTTGAAGTAGCCTCTCTATCTTCAGGTAAGGGTAAGACTGTCTACATCTCACCTTCTCTATACATTGTGGAAGACGGAATCGGGTAATGTTGATTTATATAGATTTTTAAAGTCGCGATTTAAGATCAGCTATACATAAACAACGGGTGCGTTTGGTATGCTTGATGGAATCACTATGGGTATAGGTTTGAGAATAGAGTGGAATGAAAATGGGTATGTAGATATCCACATACAGTGAAACCTCTATAAATTAATAGTGTTGGGACTGAAATATTTTATTAATTTAACGAAATATTATTATATCGATAAATTAATAATTTATTAATTTAAAGAGGTTTTTATGTATGACTTTTAAATTTTCAAGTGTAATATACTAGTTACAATGTATACTGCTTAGAGATGAAAAATAAATTAAAAAAATAAGTTTCAATTAAAATTTTATGAATTTATATTCACACTTTATGAAAATAAAATTAACATTTTTTGTTGTAATACGAGAAGATAACACGCCAACAATTTACAGTAATAAAGAGATTTTGAGATAAACTCAACATAAATTTGATGTTCAACAAAAAATAACAAGTGATAATAATTTCTTTTTTTTACTAAACCATTTTAGGATTTTGAAGTATATCTCTCATACACTTTCGTTGGGATTAATATATATGTAGTTAGGGTTTCAAAAAAATTATTATCTTATTATTTTATCGATTAGAGTCCAAATTTGTACTGGTCCTAAGTTAGGATCGGACAAATTATTAATTTATCGAGTATTAATTTATAGAGGTTTTACTGTACCCACAACATCTTACTCTTATGAGGAAACCCACATATTATGGGTATTCTCATTTCATTATGGTGGACCCCATAACTAACCAAACAATATTAATGACTTTCAAAATTATAGATTCATTCCTATAGTAGGATAACAAATGCACCTTCAACTTTGAATCTTTGATTAGATTTAACTTGTAACGGCTAAATGGAAAAAGATATAAACATTAAATGAAAATACGTCATTAAATGTCCGTTGGGCTTGTAAGATGACATGTCAATATGTCATTAAATGGCCGTTGGGCTGATCGACATCCAGTTTTAATTTTTCATTCACTTGAAAGAAAAATAAAGAGTACACAATCAAAGGTTAGAAATTTAGAGTATTGCATACATTTTACAAAAACAAATTCACGCTGCACCAAAAAAACAAAAACAAATTCACACAAAGGAGGTGGCAACATGTGATTGGTGTATTTTGATACTCTTTCTCTCTCTTTTCTTTTATCACACCAATCGCATGTTGCCACCTCCTTTGTGTGGATTTGGTTTTTGTAAAATATATGTGGATGTAGCAAACCTCAAAATTTTAACCTATCTTCCTATTGATTTACTGTAGTTTTTTGGATAATCATGGTTTTCCGACTTTTTGGTTAACCAATTCACGGGGTTTAAAGCCACCGCCATACAAAATTAAATAGGTAAAACCCACCATTTTCAGGAAGAGTTGTTCGACCATCATGTTTGTTTGCTCAATCGGCATCACCAGTTCATTTTCATCCATAAAAATATACTAAAAATGACCATGTTTAAGCCTTCATAAGGTGTGAAGTTATAAATAGAAGATTAATCAGTACACCACTAGAAATTTGAACTACAAACACTTAAAAAGAAATTATACACAAACTACTCGACCAAAAAGTCGTGTGGCAACACAAATCACAACACATCTTTGTGGTGCGTGAAATAATCTGGTGGTCAACATAATTAGTTACCTTTTGAAAACTACTTGTAACTTTCAATTTACATACACGAAATTAGCAATTGAAAGCCAAAGAAAATAAAAGTGGGAATCTTTGTATGGACTTGTGGGAACACCAGGAGTACACACAACTAGGGCTGAGCATAACCGCCCGCCGCCCGTTTTCCGGCCCGATTCCGACCAACCCGCCGGCCCGATTCCGATCCCGACTATCAAACGGTTCGGGAGTCGGTTTTGGATTCCGGCCACAATCGGGAGTCGGGTCGGGACGGGACGGGACGGGATGATTCCGATCAATAACAAGCTAATCCGACCGATACCGACTAACCGATACCGACCGATTCCGATACCGACTAACCGAACACAATCGGGATCGGGAGTCGGTTTGGGATTCCGGCCACAATCGGGATCGGGCTTCGTCGGGACGGGATCGGTTCCGGCCCGATGCTCAGGCCTACACACAACCAAATGTATTATTGGTGTTGCTTTTTTCTAAAGTCAAGTGTCACACCTTTCATAAAAAGCAAAGCAAAGCATAAACACAAAGAAAAAAGAATCTTAAAAAGCCCCGTCGCATAAATATTTTTAAGTATACTTAACAACTTAAGTAAACGTACTTATCAGTTATCAATTATTAGTATGATACTCCATCCGTCCCAAAATTTAAGTCCAGTTTGACTTTTTGATACGAACTTTGACCTTAAATATTTTTGTTTGTATTATATAACACTCGATGAAAATTATACCAAATGAAAATATATTTAAAACACAATTCATTTATATATTTTGCATCAAGTATTATACAATACAAACAAAAATATTTAAGATCAAAGTTCGATCCAAAAAGTCAAAATGGACTTAATTTTTGGGACGGAGGTAGTAAAAAACAATAAACCAAAGTGTTACGCCGGTCACAATGGGCGACCCTTCATCATTATCACCCCCTCATCACTTGATAGTGCGTGACATCCATTGAACCAAGCCTCGTCACCTCTATTTTTGGAGCATAATGGTGATCACCTTTACCATTATGTTTTTTTGTGTGTGAGTCTGTGTAAGTGTGTTGTATTAGGTTAGTTATGTTTGTACAAAGTGAGTATTTTGAACGACGATGATCATTGAAGTTAAAAGGTGATAATAGTAGTGATTTGACACTGACGTGGAGGTAAGGTAATAGTCACCATCATGTCCGGTCTTAAGTGTTGATATTTATTTTGGGGTTTCTTAGTTTTCAATTCAATAATTGACATTTAAACTCATGTGCACCTTTTAAAAGAAGATCTCTCGTGCAAGTAAGAATAAATACATTAATCGGATTGTAAGTCATGCATCTAATAAAGGTTAGTAGATAGATGCGCTTGGAATATATTTAATGGTCCATTAGGTGAGTATACCATCCAAATTAAAATGATAACGTGAATAATTGTCACTTCAATATGGTATCGGTTTTCACTTCAACATTTCACTTCAATAATCGTCTCCATACAAAGTTGGATCAAGATTCTTTCATGGCAGTACTTATAAGTGTGGGTTATATTGACTGGGGTTGTGTTTTTATATGGGTCGTACTATAAAAACGGGGGACAAGGGTGGCAGGCCCTTTGTCCCCTCTTTTTTTTCAGTGCAACCCAGTTTTTGTCAGTTTCTGTTCTGTATTTCTGACAGTTTTAACCGTTTAACTTATTAAACTTTATATTTTCTGTTCCGCACTTTCAGGTTTATAGCTTTTTGATATAAACAAAATTATAAAAATAAAAAAAATAAAAAAAATTTTAAAAAAATAGCCCCCGTTTAAATAAAAAGGTAGCCCCCGTCCTTATATCTCATGCCTTTTATATTGACATCCCCTTTTTTTATTTTTTTATTTTTGATTTTTTTTTTTTTTTTTCTTTTAATTTTTATAATTTTGTTTATATCAGAAAGTTATAAACCTGAAAGTGCGGAACAGAAAATATAAAGTTTAATAAGTTAAACGCTTAAAACTGTCAAAAATACGGAACAAAAACTGGCAAAAAATTGTGTTGTACTGAAATCAAGGGGGACAAAATGGGGGACAAGTGGACTTCACATGGCAGCCTAGGGGGTAGCCCCCGTTTCCCTAACACAACCCTATAAACATGGGGAACACTTAACCGAACCCTCCCTGTACTAGGGAGGTGGTACTTTTTGTACCTTTGTCCTCCATTTTGTTCTTTTTTTTTTTCAGTACAACACAGTTTTTTGCCAGTTTCTGTTCCGCATTTTTGACAGTTTGAAGTGTTTGACATATTAAACTTTATATTTTTTGTTTCGCACTTTCAGGTTTATAGCTTTTTTATATTAGCAAAATTAAAAAAAAAATAATAATAAAAAAAAAATAAAAAAAAAAATCAGAAAATGAGGAGGGTCCGGTTAGGAAAAATAGGGATGGTCAATATATCCATCCCATAAACATGAGAGGTAATATCGTGTTTATTGAGATTATACATTCTCATTATTGCAGAGTATATATTTTTTAATACAAATGTACAATCATAATAAGTACAACATTACCTCTGTGAACATGAGAAGATTTTAATCCAATTTATCCAAGTTGGATCAAGATTCTCTCATGTTCCTACAAAGTTAAACAGGTAAAACACACCATGCAAAGTTATTGAAGTGAAAACTAAGAAAACCCTAAAGGTATGTTTGGCGCAATGAGGTGGGACTTATAAGCCGAAAGTTATAGCTTATATTTTTATAAAGTTGTTTGACGAATTACTTGAAACTGAAGCGTATTAATGTAAAATCTCATAAACATACATCAAATTAAATTCAAATATATTTTCAACTTTGCATGATAATTTATTGTATTTTAAAGTTTTTTTTTCTTTTTTTCTTTTTTTAATTTTTTTTAAAATAATTTAACTAGCTATAAGTCCTAATAAGCCCCTTTCAATGGGCTTAGGCTTATGGAGGCTTATAAACGCTTATAAGCCTCCATAAGCTCGTGTGACAAAAAAGACTTATTTTACAAACCAACTTATTTTATAAGTTTAAGCCCCATAAGCCTTAATAATTGTCACTATAGTTAAATAGGTAAAACACACCATACAAAGTTATTGAAGTGAAAACTAAGAAAACTCTAAGGGATTGTTTGGTGATGCGTAGGGATTGCACCAGGCTTTATCTCTCAAGGGATCTTGAGAAGCTTACAACCCCCACCAGGCAGTGTACCTGATCGATGTAGTATAGTATAATGACAAGTACCGGGGGATTGATCGTTCAGCTAGGATTAGAAAACCTAAATACTAGTTCTAGAGATGAGGGATGATTCTTTTTGTATTTTTATATTTTTATGAAAGCAAGTAAAAATCTCGGGTTTTGAAGGATATGGGCGGAATTAGTTGCTAGTCAACTAACCCAATACTAAAGATGCAATCAAAATAAAATACTAAAAATGAAAATAAACTATATTAAACTAAGGTTGTGAGCAATAAGTGGAGAAATGTGTTTACTTAGATTTCACTACTCCCTAGATATCTTTTACATGTTAATTACTTGTTATAGTTGCGTGGATGACGGGTTGTATTCCTTAATACCATTCTTGGGGTGGCGTACTTACTTCCCCAATCCTATGAGTGCCTACTTCACTCCTATGTCGAGCCGGCTAAGAAGCTCCTAACATGGGATCATTAGAATTTACTCATGCATTAAATACAACCAATAAAACCTAGTACACATCGGTTCATGTTTCCTAAGACGTTCAAGCATGTTACCATTTGGAGATCTGCCAGTTTTCTTAAGCCTAACATTGAAATCATTCATCCAATACAACCATAAACAAGTAATCAACACATAATCAACATCTAGGTTTCATTAGATCTAAGCAAACACAAGATAAATCTAGCCTAGCATGGTGGAATTAAGACAAGCACAAGATATAGACAACCAACACATAGACATATTGATTGAATTAAAAGAACACTTATCTCAATTACACATGTAAGGGTTCAAGGGCTGAAAACCCTTGAAAAAGCTGTAAAATTCGTATATGGTTCGGCCTTAGGGTTTCTCCAAACTTGTTCCTCTTAATGAATGAAAATTAGAAAACTATATATAGAAAATAGAGGCTGACGGCGTCAAGAACAAACTTGTGACGCCGTCATCTCACCGCCAAAAGAATCCTCGGACTGCCTTGATCTACATCTGACGCCGTCATGTCCAGGCCGTCACACATTTAACTCTTGACGCTCTACCTTGTGACGCCTTCATTTCAGTACTGGGCCGTCATGATCTTTACTCTTGACGCCGTCAGGAAATTACTCTTGACGCCGTCACACACTGTTCCCAGCTTAAAAAATTAAGTCTTTGGCGTTTTCTTCACTTTTATGCTCCAAAAACGTCCGAATTGCTTCCTTTTCCAGATTTCACTCCCAAAGTACCTAAAATCACAAAAGGAATGATTCAGGGCAATATTTGATCAAATAAATTCAATTTCGGGCTTAAATGACCCCCTAAAAATGGTTAATTTTTCGCCTCATCATATACCCTTACACTTGAGATTTGCTTGTCCCCAAGCAAATGCGCTTTTATTCTAGTCAAAATACAAGTTAGGGGTCATTTAACACTAATATAAAAGTAATTACAACAAATAATCGTTTCACTAAAGACCAAAGACAAGCACGGAGGTCATATACTAGCACCGCACAAATAGTGTTTAGATACTCACATCTCTCGGGTGTAATAAAGTATAAATTATAATATGGAAACGGAAGATATCTCTCACTACCTGTCATAGCAAAATAGATTACCATAGGCTTGGGAAAGGATCAAACCTCCACCACAGGGCATAAGCACCTAGGATAAACTATCAAAGAGGTCTTTTAAAGGGTTATAATGTTAGATGTAGGGATATGAAATACACGGTTTTGTTGGATATAGGCAGTCTTTACTGGTGGCGAGTTAACAATCTTGGTTAATTACATGTACAATATGGCGTTGCTAAGCCAAGACTAGACTCGACTTAAGCTAATAAATGAAAAATAACAAAAACATAAAATAAACATAGAATGAAACGGGATGGTAGTCCGTATTTTTTTTTTTTTTTTTTTTTTTTTTTTTTTTTTTTTTTTTGCATATACTCTTACCCTACCATCCAAAATAATACATCATATGGAATGTAAATTTCCCTTACACTTGAATTTTTACATACTTTACAATAAACTAATCTAATGACTCGAATTAAGAAAATCAAAACACTTGGAGCACTTTTAAGATTAACGTACATATGGGGGTAATATATGATGTTCTTCCCCATTACTCCATAAAATAAGTACTTTACCCATGAGTCTCAATCGTCCCAAAACAATATGTACAAGGATATGACTCGACTTAGCAACCATGTAATCAATTAGATAGTTAACTTAGGGTTTAACAAATAACAATAATGCACTAAAAATGAGTGCGTACATGGAAGGCTAAGGCGATTTGGGTGTACATTTAAGTGGGGTGTAACAAATTCTTCCTTTAAGTAAAATGCTTAAAGTTAGAAACGAAAAAATAGGCTCGGAGGGGTGTACTAGGGGTTTCGTGTACTAAAAATGAGTACAACGCTAAGGTGTGGGAAAAATTAGTTGACTTAACTAGCCAAGTAATATGACTTAAATGGTCAAATATAATACGGGTTTAACACAAGGGTGATCCTAATGCCTCTTATCATGTAGTGAATCCTACTACACGAATGTAGTCTCACTAGTGGTCTCGGGATGCATCACTAACGCAAGTTCTAGAATCTAAATGCTACCGGTACACTCATAAGCACTAATAGTAAATGCTTTTCCTATCAAATCTAAAGGCGAACCTCACATATTTGGGTGGAAAATTTTTCTGAATGATACGGTTATGTGCTAGTCATATAACTCCTATCCATGAGACGCTTGCTATGGCTAAAGTTTCACTCCTAAATGTTGTAAAAAATTTTAAATTTGGCGCTAAAATTGCACTAACAAGTATTTATCATAGCTTTATTACACATCTACTATCAAACAAACAAACTCAAGCGAAAGTGTATCTGTAAGGTATCATCATTTTACCCTCCCCTTACACTTAGGATGAACATTGTCTCCAATGTTCAAGTAAAGAATGTAAAAGTGAAATAAGTAAAACAAATGAAATCAAATACTCCCCTGATTCGCTCAGTATGGATAATAAGGTGGCCAGGTTACATCTTCCTCAAAGAAAATGAACAATCAAAGCTTCTCTTCCAGAATAAAAATCATCTTCTTGTCATACATAACCTATAAATCCTGAGAAAATAAACAAAGCAACCTCGCATAAAATCAGCGGCAATCTACATAAGTTACTAAATCCTAGAAAACAAAGTAAGATATAATGCTTGTGGAATGAAGTTTGCAGATTTCCTGGAGATTATAAAACTTAATAATTCAGCAAAAACTTTAAAACTCCGTTAGAAAAACAAAACTGGTAAAATTTCCAGATTTTTACACGTGACGCCGTCAAGAGCAAGCTCATGACGCCGTCAGAAGTGACCTGCAGAAATTCTTGTGTTAAGTTTCCAGAAAATTTCTAGAAAAACTTGGTTCTACTTCATGGAAAATCCTGCAAAACTTCATTATGACTCAATACAAGCATCTGACTTTAACAAATACGAATATACATGTTCACTTAATATTGTGGAGAATCATGATCGGGTTGTTTCTTAAAAACATATTTGGGATTTCCCCTTACACTTATTTTTTGCAAAAATACCTTTAGGTGAAGTTAAGACTAGGCCAAAACAACAAAGTAAAGTATTTCCACTTTTTAGTTTAGAAACATGATCTACCAACAATAAAAATAAAGCATGCATACGGAAGCAAATAACAAACAAACAAAATAAAATTCACACAAAGCATGGGTTGCCTCCCAAGAAGCGCTTTTCTTTATTTACGAGTCTTGTAGCTAGACTCAAGGTCATGGGTTACTACGTGACCTCGTCGTTGGTTTCACTCTCTAGGTCATCTTCTAAACTAGTATATCTTTCATAGTGTAAGTACTTCGGGTCTTCGAACTCGAAGACATCTTCTCGATACTTAGAATCAAGCTTACTAACATCCTTAAAGAATCCACATGATAAATCAGAAGTGTTCTTACACCCTCTCCGAACATTTTCATCACACAAAATAAGTTGGGAACTTATCCTATCAAGACCGTCACAATCGATTTCCTTGAGATCTCTTCTCTTGTACGGTGTTTGGTATGAAACCCTCCTAATTCCATCAGCGAAAGTCATGATCCCGTTCCGGTCATCAACTATCAAATTAGTGATTTCACAAAAGGGTGCTCCAAAAATGACTTGTGATAACCTAGGGTCGACATAGTCTTCGATGTTATCCACAATCGTGAATTCCATAGTGAATGCCATATTTCCTACGAACACCTGGATTTCATGATCTTTACCAACCACCTTCTCTCCCTTGTAAATTATTCCCCATCTGCAGATATTGTTATAATGGAATAGGGACATAAAATTCTTGGGCAGGAATACGTTAATGTAGATGTTATCGAAGTACTTATGACCGATCATGCAGGGAATTTTGAGATTATTCGGATCACGCCTCCTTATCTTCCCTGATTCTCCGTCCTTTGACCCATATAGATTCCCCTCAAGGGAAGGACGATACTCGTACACCTCCTCATTGCCCCTACGAAAAATCACCTTCTTAACACCATTGGTGAACAATGCACTACCATCCTTCTCATCAAGGATTACTCCTGATTCATTGATAAATGGTCTCCCAAGAACAAGGTTGGTTAATGTTCGATTGGTGAGAGGGTCCACGTCATCGACCATGGTGAGGTCAGTATTGTAAACAAGTTCTCCAATCATAATTGATAGATTTCTTATTACCCTTGCATTATCGATTCTCTCGCACACTATGCGTTCTGGGAAGGCTTCTTGGTATAGGGAAAGGGGGATTATGTTGACTGGGAAGCTAGGATCTATATGACTATCGGTTAAGAGCTTTTCCTTAATGGTGCAGGAGATCTTGAAAACTTTAGGGTTGTTTTTCTCAGTCCTATCACTACTCCCACTAGTAACATCCTCCATTTTTCTTTCGGGTTCCTCTATAATAGATTTACCCAAAATGGCTGGATCTCTTGTATGCTCTTCCGATCTCTCATTCCCTTCATCCGATTTGCTAGATTTTTGCGCGGCGCACTGCTCGGATGAGTTGGTAGGGCTTCTGGCCAAATCGTGGTCCACCCGTAAGGTCTCATCTTTAGCTGTATGACCAATTTTTTTAGTTTGTTGTTGGTTCAGGTTAGGTGTAGAAGCAGATATCGTGGTGATGGTATTTACGAAATGGATTGGTTCTAGGGGGTTGGCAGTTTCTTTTTCTTTTGGTGATAGATGTTTGAATAGCTTACTAGGACATTTTATTTTCACCGGAGAGGTTGGCGGACTCATGATGGTAACAGATTTGACCTCATCAACGTGAATTGGTTTATTAACAGCGTGCTCTTTGATAGCAGTTAACAAATTACAAATCTTGTTATTCATATCGGCCTGCTGTTGTCTAAATTTAGCCTCAAGCGTAGAGAGCTGTAATTCTTGAGATAGAATGAATTTTCGCAAGGTGTCTTCACAGCTTTGCCTAGGAGTGCTTTGTGATGGAAAATGCTCGAACCAATTGAGGGGTGAGGAGTCATTGAAGGATACGCTCCGTGTTTGGTACCCTCTGAAATTAGGTTTATCCTTCCATGCCTCATAGGCCTCGTTAGAAGTTCGAGGGCCTCGACCAACGTGTGACGATGTGAATTCGTTATAAGCACGTTTTGGAAGCTCCATGCAGTTATGAGTCTCGTGAGGGCCATTACACAATTTACATGTAGAAGCAATTCTGCTTACTTGGCTTGAAAGCTTTTGAGTTTCGTAAGATTTCATGAGAGACTTGACTCGACCTTCAAGTTCCATGATCCTACGGTTGGGAGTGCTAGAGTTGTTCGAAGGCAAAGATATTGCCTTGACCGTTTTGTTCAAATCACGGGGATCATTCCAACTTTCGTTGTCATAGAGAGCAAGATCTTCTATGAGTTCCCATGATCGTTCCGCACTTAGATCACGTAGCTTACCACCGGCCGATTGGTCAATGGCTCGCCTCGTGGAGAGATCGATATGGTCATAAAAGATTTGGACTTGGAGCCAAAGATCTATGCCATGATGAGGGACTTTTTGGAGTAAGTCCTTGAAACGAGTCCATGCTTCATAAAAAGATTCATTTTGACGTTGTTGGAACATCAAGATGTCATTTCTAAGCTTAGTAGTTCTCCCCGGTGGGAAAAATTGAGCAAGGAAACAAGTGGTGAGATCATCCCATGTGGTGATGGATCCCGCGGGTAAACGCTCAAGCCATTGACTAGCTTGATCCCGTAGAGAGAATTGGAATAGGCGTAATCGGGTTGTCTCTCTAGTTGCAACATCTAGGTCTATGGAGTCTACGATTTTAAGGAAGTCCTTAAGATGTTGATTTGGATCTTCGGAACGAAGTCCATGGAATGCACATCCGCTTTGCACCAACCGGATGGTGTCGGATCGCAAGGGGGTCACATTGGCTCCGGTGAGCTCAATGGTGTTTCGGTAGCCTTGGTGGCTAGGTCGGGAATACTCTCCTAAGGTTCGGGGCCTAAGAGGTTCTAGTGGTGGGTTTTGTTGTGGTGGGATAACGGGTTCAAAGATGTTCCCATCGTCAATGATGTCGGGTGGTGAAGAGTTACGAACAAAAACACAAAGAAATAAGATAGACTAAAGAAAACCTAAAAATAAAAATAAAATCTTACTAGAAAGGAATCTAGCAAGTAGACCTAATAAAAAGAGATTCTAACCTAGACAATAACTATTCCCCGGGCTGCGGCGCGAAAAACTTGATGCGTAGGGATTGCACCAGGGTTTACCTCTCAAGGGATCTTGAGAAGCTTACAACCCCCACCAGGCAGTGTACCTGATCGATGTAGTATAGTATAATGACAAGTACCGGGGGATTGATCGTTCAGCTAGGATTAGAAAACCTAAATACTAGTTCTAGAGATGAGGGATGATTCTTTTTGTATTTTTATATTTTTATGAAAGCAAGTAAAAATCTCGGGTTTTGAAGGATATGGGCGGAATTAGTTGCTAGTCAACTAACCCAATACTAAAGATGCAATCAAAATAAAATACTAAAAATGAAAATAAACTATATTAAACTAAGGTTGTGAGCAATAAGTGGAGAAATGTGTTTACTTAGATTTCACTACTCCCTAGATATCTTTTACATGTTAATTACTTGTTATAGTTGCGTGGATGACGGGTTGTATTCCTTAATACCATTCTTGGGGTGGCGTACTTACTTCCCCAATCCTATGAGTGCCTACTTCACTCCTATGTCGAGCCGGCTAAGAAGCTCCTAACATGGGATCATTAGAATTTACTCATGCATTAAATACAACCAATAAAACCTAGTACACATCGGTTCATGTTTCCTAAGACGTTCAAGCATGTTACCATTTGGAGATCTGCCAGTTTTCTTAAGCCTAACATTGAAATCATTCATCCAATACAACCATAAACAAGTAATCAACACATAATCAACATCTAGGTTTCATTAGATCTAAGCAAACACAAGATAAATCTAGCCTAGCATGGTGGAATTAAGACAAGCACAAGATATAGACAACCAACACATAGACATATTGATTGAATTAAAAGAACACTTATCTCAATTACACATGTAAGGGTTCAAGGGCTGAAAACCCTTGAAAAAGCTGTAAAATTCGTATATGGTTCGGCCTTAGGGTTTCTCCAAACTTGTTCCTCTTAATGAATGAAAATTAGAAAACTATATATAGAAAATAGAGGCTGACGGCGTCAAGAACAAACTTGTGACGCCGTCATCTCACCGCCAAAAGAATCCTCGGACTGCCTTGATCTACATCTGACGCCGTCATGTCTAGGCCGTCACACATTTAACTCTTGACGCTCTACCTTGTGACGCCTTCATTTCAGTACTGGGCCGTCATGATCTTTACTCTTGATGCCGTCAGGAAATTACTCTTGACGCCGTCACACACTGTTCCCAGCTTAGAAAATTAAGTCTTTGGCGTTTTCTTCACTTTTATGCTTCAAAAACGTCCGAATTGCTTCATTTTCCAGATTTCACTCCCAAAGTACCTAAAATCACAAAAGGAACGATTCAGGGCAATATTTGATCAGATAAATTCAATTTCGGGCTTAAATGACCCCCTAAAAGTGGTTCATTTTTCGCCTCATCATTTGGCGCAATGAGTTTGGGCTTATAAGCCGAAAGTGGTAGCTTATATTACTATAAAGTTGTTTGGCGAATTACTTGAAACTGAAGCTTATTAATGTAAATTTGCATAAACATACGTCAAATTAAATTCAAATATATTTTCGAATTTGCATGATAATCTATTATATTTTGAAGGTTTTTTATGTAATTTAACTAGCTATAATCCCTAATAAGCCCCTTTCAATGGGTTTGGGCTTATGGCGCTTATAAGCCTTTATAAGCTCGTGTGACAAAAAAGACTTATTTAATAAACCGACTTATTTTAAAAGTTTAAGTCCCATAAACCTCATATAAGCTCCTCCCAAACACAACCTTAAGAGTTACAATGTACTCTTTTACCTGTATTGAACATTTCAAAATTGGAAAGCCAATCCTCGCATTTAAGCGTGAAAAATGACTTTGTCAATCAAAATTTGCATTAATTATCTATTATCATTTTGGTTAAAAGACCATTTTTGCCACTAAAAACATACCAAAAGGCTTAGTTTGCCATTCATATTTTAAACAACTTGTGTTTGCCAATAACCATTCACCGTTAGACCATTTTTGCCATCATCCGTTCACATCTTATTGGGCCTGATTTGACATCTTGATGGGTCTATGATGAGATCAAATAAGTACATTTTATTAGCAACATTTATCCTATTTAATTGACTTATTTTATATTGTTTTGTATGAGAATTGGTGCTTTAATGTTTACTTTAGTAATTCTCAGGTAAAAACAAGCAATTGGTGAAAATTAATGATATTGGACGAATTATGGAGCTAAATGATCAAGATTTGAAAGTCTACTGAAATTCAAGAGATGCGTCATATCACTCTCAACAAATACGCCGCAACATCATACTTAGATGAATTCGAAGACCATTGCCTCACTTTGAAGAATGCGCCACATCTAATTACAACATGCGCCGCATATGAAACTTTGGTCAACGAAGGATAATCAACTTGTTCTACTCCAAATACGCCGCATCTCATTTACAACATGCGGCGTATCAGCTAAAGACTTCACCAGATACTATCCAAGACGTTAAAGGACATGCGCCGCATAGAGAAACAAGTTACGCCGCATCTAAAGGCGGTGTATGCATATTCCAGAATATAATAATCTTGGACCCCACGCGAAGTTAAGTAGATGCGCTGCATCAATCATCAACATGCGCCGCATCGATCCCTCAGACAGAAACTATAAATACCCCATGACAGATACGAGTTTTGGAGAGTGAAAAAGAAACCCTAAGGAGACGAATTCAGTCGAAGAAGCATCACAAGACACGCCCCAAACGAAGATCTTAGAGCCGTAAGATGGTCCTGCATGTGTATAATTGGTGAGTGCTTATTCACTCACCATTTTATGGCCAAAAACCGACCCAATACGACTATTTGAGCTAACAAATGCCAAGAAAACACTTGTTTTTATGTTTGTGATGTGCAGGTACGGATTTGTCACAAAAAGACGCAAAACAAGCAAAAACCCGGCAAAACGGGCACGAGAGTATGAAAAGGTTCAAAAGCCGAGGCCAGGAAGCGTTTTTCAAGACCGGATCATTATTCGAGCTCAAAGTGTCAAATCAACCTTTGAAGAATCAAAGTTTGGCAAGATTAGCTCTTGGATATCAATTTTCAGAATGACAGAAGAGATCCTTGAAGTTACAAAAATTACATAATTGGTCCCTATTATTTTCAAACTTATTATTACTAAAAATAAAAATCTGTTCCAAGTTTATTAACCCAATTTCAATACCCATCCCTCAAGCCCAAAATCACAATTCTATATCCAAAAGCCCACTACCTAAAACCCTTGACCCGAGCCCACCCATCTTTACCCACGGTCAAAAAGGTCAACGAAGTAAATAATAAATACACCCCGTACCCTCACTTTCCCTCCACTCTTTTCCCCAATTTACCCCAAACCCAGAAAAACACTATTTACGCTACAGTAACTATGAACCCTAGACCCCCAATCCTATTAATTACCACAATTAAGGGTAATTAGGACAATTCAAAGATGTTCTAGAAGCTCAGGGTGTGGTCAGAGTGTGTCAGTACCAAAGAAGCACACGAGGGGGATAACGTGGCAGCCTATGATTTGATGAGACGCGTCATATTGAGTGATCTAAGGGTTGTGATTTGATGGCAATGATTGGGAATAGATCAAGCGGCTCAGATTATGCTCAAAGAAGCACAACCTCACACGGATTGCCAACATGGCAATCCGTATGCTCTCTCCTCACTTCCACTATAAATAGAGGGTTAGATAGCTTAGTTTAGTGTGGAGTTTGGAGTAGCCAAGCTCTGCCGAATTTTCTTTAGAAATTTAGTTCATTTTTATTCCAATTGTAATTTTACTTTTATTAATGCAAATAGCTTTTACTGTTTTCAATATTGCTTATTGTAGTTTACCATTTATAAATAGTTTTTATTCTTGTCTAATTAGCTTAAATCAGTTCATACCTCTTTGTTTTCAAATTACTCACTGTTACAATTTAATAGTCTTTAGTAAATCAGTTAAGAAGGAAAAATATAAAGTGTTGTTTATTTCAAATCTTTTAGTTCTAGTTAAGCTTGTTTATGGTTTTTACATTTAATTTCAGCTTTACATAAACTCTATGAGAGTTGTTTTCATTGATTTTGTTCATAAGCATCAATAGTCAATAAGTGGTCAACTGAATTGATTGTGGTAAATTGGTGGAGTTTTGATAGTTTGGGATTGAAAAGGAGGATCCTAGCCTATCCAAAGATAGGCAAGCTAAGTGAATTCTCTCTATTTTGAGCTGAGAGAAATACTCATTGTAAGTTTCATTCTCAATTTTGCTTAATCAGCTTTTAATCTTTAAGTTTCTGAGTAACTGTTTGTGATTAGTGTTATTGACTGGTTGAAATTGCTTCTAGTAGTGTAGTTTTTTTGGAGTTTGGATCATTAGAAGAAAGTAGTTTAGATTACTTGTTATATTGTTGCATAAGTCTGAGTAGATTTCTAGTTGAATAGTTAACTGTCAGATTTGTGGTCTTGTCTCATTTCATTATTCTTTTGATATCTGAGTTGTTTATTGCTTTATCTCTGTTCCATTAGTGATATTAGATTGATATTGGTAGTTGTAGTGGTAACTTGTAGTTATATACAGTTAGTTGTAGTATTAGCCAGTAATTGCAGGGGTATTTGGAATTGCATAGAACTGAGTTTAGGAGTAGTTAGTTTATTGATTTTCTGTCACACTTAGGCTACTCTTGTGTAATATTAGAATTTTAGTTCATTAAATCAGAAGTTGTAACACAAACAGTCAATCTCTTATGAAATATTAGGCTATAGGATGGATTAAATAGAATAACCTTGTAGGACTATTTGATTTACTGATAGATCAGTATTAGCTTGTGTTTGTTGCAGTTTGAGTTTTCTTGTTTTCTGCTTGATTTATTTTATTTAGGCTGTGTTAGATGGTATTCAGTTAATTAGATTTGATTACTAGCTTCTTTGAACTTTGATTGAGCTTGTTTGGATTGTTAATTTTGGGCTGCTAATAGTGATTTAGGCATGTTCAAGGCTGCACATAACCTCTTTGCTGTTGCCATTATAACATATATTATTATCCCCTTAGGCCTGCTAGTTCTCTTTAAGATTTTGTGTTGCCCTGCACACAATTACTTAGCTTCTCAGGCCTGTGCAGGTCCTGAGCCATCAATTTGTCTCAACTTTGCCCCTTTTTGGGAAGTTTGTAATGCTAGCTTGTCAACCTTTTGCTTGTTTTCCAATTTTAAGCTTGTTTACTAGCTTAGTTTTAGCCTGCTAATCCTCCCTTTAATCCACTGTTTCTGCAATCATTTTGCTTTTCTAGTTGTTTTTGCTAGCTTAGTTTGTTGTTTCTATTGAGCTCATTAGTAATTGCACACCTGCTCGTATCCTAGTGTTAGAACTTGTCAACTTTTTAGCTGTGTGACGACTTCTCAGTTTAGTATAAAAAAAAATAAATAAATAAATAAAAAATAAAAAAAAAATAAAGTTTTTAAAAAAAAGTGGGCTGCTGGGGTTCGAACCTTGGACCTCAGTTATACTCAAACCTCATAGCACATAACACCAAACCATCTTGCCATTGGGACTTATCTGTCAAACCTTCTTTCCTTATTTCTTTTATAAGAATTTTTTTTTTCTTTTGCCTTATTAAGCTTTTAACTGATTCCTAGCTTATTTGAGCTTACGAGTAATAGCTTTTTCAATTTTTTTATTTTCCTAGATTTTAAATAGTACAAATTAATTTTTATTAAATTTTCATATTTTTCTATAAACATTTGCTAATTTTCTTGAATTTATCTCTTTTAAATAGATAATAAACTCTAGAAAATAAATAAAAAAATCTAAAAAATATTTTTCTTTTTCTTAAAATTCTTTTTATTAGTTTTAAATTTTTAGAAAATATTTCCAAGTTCGTAGGATCATTTTTAAATAAACGTTACGTTTTAAATAACGCGTGTGCATTTCCGTTTTCGCATTTTTAACATTTGTACATACTTAGCTTGTAAATTCTACTTATTTCACTATTACTTATCACAACTTGAATACCTAAATCCTATTTTTTCATTTCACCGCTTTTCACGACACGATTTCGCGATTCGATTATTCACGATTCCATTTTACCTTCGTTGGGAGAACGACCCGGGAAATACTTTCACCGGTATTTCTTCGGAATAATTATATACTACAAAAAGACTTTATCAATAATTCATTAAGTAATTTTGTTTATTGTATTAGTAAGCTTTAGTCCATCAGGATTGATGGGCTTGTGGCCACCATACTGCTCCCCTTAAAATTGCTTTCCCATCGATTAAAGTTTATATGATGATGTTTTTGGTGACTTGTATTTGTGCATTGATAACCTATATGTTTAGTTGAGTCTTCTGGGCTACAATACATGTTCCTCGCCTACTTATCTAGTGTCTATAAGGTAGGATAAACATAAGTAATCATTAAGAGTTTACTCGCGTATATTTAGGATCCAATGAGACAGATTAGATTACGATACTCATCATTTAAAACTAGCAATAAAACAAGTGACAAGCTTAATTATAAGGACAGGTCTTCTTACGTGTTTCTATTATCTATCTATGTACGTGATTGATATTCACTGATTTGTTCTCATTAGTTTTACTTTTATTGTTTAACTAAATCTGTGTTAGTCTCTCAGGCTAAACACCCGTTTATTAGATTAAGTTGTAAAACTAACTTAGATATTAAAATACTGATTAAATCAACTAGATATTATGTTCCATTCTTAGTGTTCGACACTCTACTTACCACTATTTACATATTGATCGGGTACACTGCTCGTTAAGTGTGTGTGTTAGTAATAAGTCGGCTAAATATAAATTTAAAACTTGATTATGCAAAAATACTCTATACAACACTGACACATAGCACGCATCAGTCTATATAGCAAATGACGTGGATTTAACAAGTCACAGTATTTATCCCGCCAAAACAAATTACTAGGGTTACAAGGGTTGCAATTACGAGTACTAGGCCTGCATATAAAGAAGAAGATATAAGTACCAGGTATGATTTCGAAATAATCCTTTATGATGAGATATAAGGTTACAAAGGTTACGATCTTGAGTACTAGGCATGCATATCAAGGACGGAGCCAAGTATGGAGTGGGTGGACCATGGCCAATCTTGAAATTTCAAATATTTTTTTTACTTTACTATAGACTAGACTAAGGGTGAGCATTCCGACCGTTTAGACCGGACCGACCGACAAAACCGACCGGACCGACCGAAGGACCAACGGTCCGGGATTTTTCATTAATTCGGTCCTCGGTCCGGTCCGATCTGGTCCGTACCGACCAAAAAACTGAAAAAACTTGCCTAAATCTTGTCTAATTGGACTGGACCGACCGAAGACCGACCGGACCGGACCGGACCGAGACCGGACCGACCACATTCGGTCCGGTCTTGGTCTATGGTCTTTCCCAAACTCGGTCTTCGGTCCGGTTTTTGGACCGTGATCGCCCCTAGACTAGACGAGTACCCGAGTATAGCAACGGGATTTTATAGCAACAAATAGTTTATTCATAAAAAAAGTTTATAAGTTATGAATAAAAATTAATAAAAGTTTGAAAATTTGGGAATTAAACATAATGTTTTGAAACCCGGTTTGACCCGGGTGGTTCAACCGGTTGAACCGTTCTGGTCGAAAAATTGGTCGATTTAAACTGGGTCAACTTGCTAGGTTGGGTCGAAAAAGGGTCAAATTAAACCGGTTCAACCCGTCGGGTTTGAAGCGTCCCGGGTCAACCCGGTTTGTGATTTGTATTAATTGGTTGTATTTAATTTGGTAGATATTTTTTAATTGGATGTACAATGTGAATAAATAATTGTACTTTTAAGTAATGGGGGTGTTTTAATAAGAGTATTAATTATATTTCATAATTTCCTTTAATAAGATTTTTCAAGATTTCACATTACTTGACTTTTCAATTTTTCACTTTTCAAGATTGACCATTTTTTCTTTATATGTAGTATAGATATGTAGAGATATTTGGCTTACGTGACGGATTTGACCCATCCGATATTATTTTGAGTCACTATTTATAAAAGTAAACACAATACGAGTATTAGTTTCTAACATCTAATATCAAAACTGAAATACTAAAATTGTTATAGCCCGATATTTATTAGTAGCAAACATGTTATTGTTACTAAATCATGAAGTTAGTGTTTAGAAACTTTTTCATTGAATAATTATTGCGATATCAATGTGTAATTGGTTTTCTTGATACTTTTTTGGCCCACCCAAGTGACAAAGCCTGGCTTCGTAACTGCTGCATATGAAGAAGAAGATGTAAGAATGAGTGTATTAACTGCTGGTGGAACCTTTAGGTAGAAAGTACCCACCAAACAACAACATAAACATTACCTTATTTCAGCATGTTAGTTTTTTGTGCATGAATGCTTTAGTAATCACTTTCTTATAATAAATGATGTATTCTAGACTAAACAAAGTATTTAGGTGTATTTATTTTGGAAATTATTGAGCAGTTACTTTGAGAAATTATCCTTATTACTTACCACTCTTGTGACTCCTCTTTTACCTCCCGGCGATCAACAACTTAACATGTTATGTTCTGACTTCATTTTTCTCTGGTTTCCACCAACAAGGCTACATATATCATTTGCTTAGATACACCCATGATTCCACTACGTACCTCACAGTCACCATTAGTCCAATTCATAAATACTTCCTGCACGTACATCACATCTAAAACCAATCCAAAATCTCTTTCACAATTAGCGACCTAATTTCACACCGTCATTTCCGACGATGCATGAGACTGAACACATCATCCGAAAAATAGGTCTTATTTATTTACTGTTGGTTCTTTAGAGTTTAGACTCTAGCAATATTTATGTTCGATTTTCTTTATCTTGATGCATAAAGTTTTCGAATTAATTTATATCAGACGTTTACTATTTAGAAAGTAGCTATCCATCTCAGATTAAAGCGACGTATACTTCGCATTGCCTTGTTGGCAGTGATCTCTAAGTGACGTTTACTTTAGAATTCGAGTCTGCGCCATCATCGACGAACTCTGTCACTGACTTTGTTTTAGAATGAAAGCTTGTTTATAATTTTATATATACGTGGATTGAACTATTTGACAAGATCGGTGTATAAACATTGGCAAACCCAGCTATTATCATATCCATACCAAAAAAGGTTAATTGAGTGATTGTGGATTCCGCCACAACTGTAAAGTATAGTCTGCAACTAGTTTCATTTAAATGTTCACTTGGTAAACGAGAAAAATGATACACACAAACTGTTTTTGTTTCTCCGAGAAGCTGGCTATGATATGATGGTGGTGAGTTGGTGACCGGGAGCAGTAGGGTTTAACGATCTAACGATAAGCTAATGCTACTATGGTGCTTTTCGAAACAAAAAAAAAATGCTACTATGGTGTATTGTAAAAAATATTTATATTTACACTGAGAGGCTGTAAAATGGATTAGGAGGGCATAAGTGTCAAAACATTCAAATTAGCTGTGTGCAAAGTAAAAGGCTCCGTGTACATATCACTTAGCATTGTTAAGCCATGTGAGAAACTGTTAGTTATCCATTTGGTGACTAGATAATATATTGAAATTATCGTTTGGTGTCTAGATAATGACTAGGAGATAAGCTTGTTTAGTAGGTAATTTGTATTTACCTAATATAGATCTTGCAGAGGATTGCTATATATTGGCATAGAGAATAAGAGAAAAGTTCATTTGCGGACAAAGTTTTTGTTACATACTGAAGGACAAATCCTCACCATCGATCTAGTTTGATCTAATGGTGGGGATTAACCTAAGATTTAATGCATAAACCTAAGTCCATGTTTTTTTTTCTTGTCTTTTTGCCTTTCTTATTTCTTGATTTTTTTTTCTTTTTTTCTTTTTTGTCTCTTTTTTTCCTATTCACGCTTTTTTTTTTTCTTTTTTTTCTTTTGTTTTTTTTTTTGTCTTTTTTTCCTTCTATTCATGTTTTTTTTTTAATTCACACTTTTTTTCTTTTTTTTTAATAAACATTTTTTTTCTTTTTTTTTAAAAATCGTGTTTTTTTTAATTCACGTTTTTTTCTTCATTTTCTTATGTTTTCGTCCATTTTCATTCGTTTTTGTCAGTTTCCATACGTTTATACGCGTTTTTGTCCATTTTCATAACTTTTTGTCTGTGTTTTTAAGTTTTCGTTCATTTTTAGACGTTTTCATCTATTTTCAGATGTTTTCGTTCATTTTTATACGCTTTCGTCCGTTTTCATACCTTTTCATTCATTTTTAAAAGTTTTAGTCCGTTTTCATACGTTTTCATCCGTTTTATAATTTTTTTCTTTTTCACACGCTTTTGTCTGTTTTCATACGTTCCAGACATTTTTGTCCGTTTTCGCCCGTTTTTTAAGTTTGCGTATGCTTTCGTCCGTTTTATACATTATTGTCCGTTTTCATACGTTTTCGTCCGTTTTCATATGTTTTCGACAGTTTTTATACATTTTTAGACATTTTTATTCATTTTCATACATTTTCATCCGTTTTCATCTGTTTTTTTACGTTTTCGTCTATTTTCAGACATTTTTGTTTGTTTTCGTCCGTCTTTATACGTTTTCGACCGTTTTTATACGTTTTCGTCTGTTTTTGTCTGTTTTCATACGTTCATATACGTTTTCGTCAATTTTCATACGTTTTCTTTGGTTTTTATACAATTTTGTCTGTTTTTAGATGTTTTCGTCCGTTTTCATATGATTTCAGCAGTTTTTACACGTTTTCATACATTTTCATACGTTTTCCTCCGTCTTCGTCTGTTTTCTTTCGTTTTCGTCCATTTTTCATACGTTTTCGACCATTTTCAGATGTGGTTTTACGCTTTCCTACGTATTTATTCATTTTCGTCCGTTTTCATACGTTTCTAAATATCACAATTGATATTCTTAATATCATAAATGATATTTAGAATATCACAGAATATTACTTGTGATACTAATAATATCAATTGTGATATTCAGAAACGTATGAAAACGGACAAAAACGTATGAATACGAACAAAAACGTTAGAAAGTTAAAGGAACATGTATTGAAAAAAACGTGAAATCACTTGTGATATTCTGAATATCACGTGTGATTTTCATGTTAACAAACATTTGTTGAAAATCACTTGTGATATTTAGTGATATTCAAATATCACTTGTGATATTCAGGATATCACTTGTGATATTCAGAATACGGACAAAAATATTAAAAAGTGAAAAAAAAAACATGAATTAAAAAAAACGTGAAATCACTTGCGATATTCTGAATATCACTTGTGATTTTCAGGTTAAAAAACATTTGTTGAAAATCACTTGTGATATTCAGAATATCACTTGTGATATTATGAACGAGTGACATTCTGAATATCACAAGTGGTATTCAGAATATCACAAGTGGCATTTAGAATATCACATAATATCACTTGTGATATTCAGAATATCACTTGTGATATTCAGAATATCGCTTGTGATTTTCATGGTACAAAACATTTGTTCAAAATCACTTGTGATATTCAGACTTTCACTTGTGATATTCAGAATATCACTTGTGATTTTCATGTTACAAAACATTAGTTTAAAAGCACTTGTGATGTTCAGAATATCACTTGTGATATTCAAAAACGTATGAAAATGACCGAAAACATTTAAAGACAGATGAAAACGTAAGAAAATGGACGAAAACGTAAGAAAACTGACAAATATGTAGGAAAACAGACGAAAACGTCTGAAAACGGACAAAAATATATAAAAATGGATGAAAACGGACGAAAACGGATGAAAACATATGAAAACGGACGAAAACGTATGAAGACGGACGAAAACATATGAAAATGTATAAAAATGGACGAAAACGTATAAACATGTATGAAAACATATGAAAACGGACGAAAACGTATGAAAATGGATGAAAACGTAAGAAAACGGACGAAAACGGGCGAAAACGTATGAAAACGAACGAAAACGTATGAAAAAGGACGAAAACAGATGAAAACATAAGAAAACAGACGAAAACGTATAAAAATGGACAAAAATGTATGAAAAAGGTATAAAACATATGAAATCGGACGAATATATATGAAAACAGACGAAAACGTATGAAACGGCCGAAAACATATGAAAACGGACGAAAACTGAAGAAAACGAAAAAAAACCGACGGATATGTATGAAAAACGAAAACACGAAGAAAAAAACAAAAAACAAAAAAAAAAGGAAAAAAGAAAAAAACGATTTAAAAAAAAGAAGAAAAACTCGAATTAAAAAAAAATGAATTGAAGAAAAAAAAATCGTGAAGTTAAGAAAAGAAAAAAAACAAAAAAAAAAAAAAAACAAAAAAAGAAAAAAGGAAAAAAAAAAGAATAAATAAGATAGACAAAAGGACAAGAAAAAAAACATAGACTTAGGTTTGCCCTATTAAATCTTAGGTTAACCCCACTATTAAATCAATGTAGATGGATGGTGGGGATTTGTCCCTCAGTATGTAACAAAAACTTAGTCTCTAAAATAACTCACCTCTAAAGAATAATGTGTTTATTGATTTTTATTGACTAGACGAGTACCAATGCAAAGCAATGGGATTTTATGGCGACATTGTTTAGTGATAAAAAAAAAATTATGGGTTATAAACGAAAAATAATAAAAGTTTGAAGATTTAGAGATTAAACATAATGCTTTGAAACCCGGTTCGACCCGTTCTGGACGAAAAATGAGTTGATTTAAATTGAGTGAACCCGACGGGTTGGGTCGAAAACGGGTCAAATTAAACCGGGTCAACCCGCCGGGTTTGAAGCGTCCCAGGTCAACCTAATTTTTGATGTGTATTAATAGTTTCATTTTGAAATATATGTTTTCGTATGGCTTTTATTAGTTAGACGAACCGGTGGCGACACCGGTTCCCGGTTGAACCCGCTGGTCCGGTCCAGTTTCAAAACTATATGTATCATCAACTTATTAGCTTGTATGAAGCTTTGTATGTTTTATTAATTTGTATAATGTGTAAAATAACATTAGTCAGTGTGTTAATTATTTTATATTTAGATTATGTTGTAGCTTGTTTAAATTGTACATTGTGAAAATTTTATTGTACTTTTTAGTAAGGGGTGCCGGGGTCAGGGTGTTCCCGCCAATCTATACCTTTTTGTGGAATTGGTTGTTTTTAATTTGATATATATGCTTTTAATTGGTTATACAATTTGAATAAATTATTGGACTTTAAAATTATGAGGTATTTTAATAAGAGTATTAATTATACTATGCATTTCTCTCACCTTTGACTTTCAATATTTCACTTTTCAAGATTTGACAATACATTATTTATAGCGACAAATAGTTTATTCATCAAAAAAAGTTTATAGGTTATAAATGAAAAATAATAAAAGTTTGAATATTTAGGAATTAAGCAAAATGTCTTGAAACCCGGTTCGACCCGGGTGGTTCAACCGGGTGAACCGTTACGGTCAAAAAATTGGTTGATTTAAACCGGGTCAACTTGCTAGGTTGGGTCGAAAACGGGTCAAATTAAACCGGTTCAACCAGTCTGGTTTGAAGCGTCCCGGGTCAACCCGGTTTGTGATTTGTATTAATTGGTTGTATTTAATTTGGTAGATATATTTTTAATTTGTTGTATATTGTGAATAAATTATTGTACTTTTAAGTAATGAGGTGTTTTAATAAGAGTATTTATTATATTTCATAATTTCTTTTAATAAGATTTTTCAAGATTTTCACTTTTCAAGATTGACCATTTTTTTAAGATTGACCATTTTTCCTTTATATGTAGTATAGATTACATACAATGAAGAGCCAATATATAGCAATCCTCTACAAGATCTATATTAGGTAAATACAAATTACCTACTAAACAAGCTTATCTCCTAGTCATTATCTAGACGCCAAACGATAATTACAATACATTATCTAGTCACCAAATGGATAACTAACAGAAACTAGATATTTGCATTCTAGTTAAGTATATTTGTTTTCCTTGTTGATGTACCAAAGTCGATTGCATAAAGCTTGTTTTTCATATTTGCTTCACTTGAGTTTTTGTTGTTACAGTGCTCATGAGAAGCCATATTGCTCCATCTCATATCTTCAAATTCTAAAAGCTATAATTATATGCCAAATAGAATAACGCCATTTTATATATTCTAATGGCAAATTTACTCTTATATTTTGCATAATATGACGTGGCAATAAGTTAACGGAATACTTTTTAAAACTAACGGAACATTTTTTTACGTTAAGTCATTAAATACGTTAAATACACATTTACAAATCTTTAACGGCGAATGGACACAAAGTTTTATTTTTTTATTGGCAAATAGGGGTTGTTCAAAATATTAGTGGCAAATTTTGTCTTTTGTTATGTTTTGAGTGGTAAAATTAATCTTTTAACGTATCATTTTTTATTCATTATTTATTTGTTAAAGTTCTTTTCGAGACGGAAGGAGGACAATACTTTGTGCTCACGATCTTTTTAAAAGATGCGAATTGTTGTTTTCTAGTAAGAGTACAATTCGTATTTACAAATCACTAGAAGAGAATTAACTATACTAAAAATGATTTTAATATTCATGATTCCAAGGTTACTCTTAAGGAACATCTTCGACCTGTTTGGTTTACAGAAATCCGATGTTATCTTTTATAATTGTAATATGAGTAACATTATAGTCTTGTTTGGTTGGAAAAATGGAAATATATGTAATTTATATTACATTGTCTGTTTGGTTTACAAGTGAATATAATTTGTTTTGGAAAGGCTACAAGTGAATATAATTGAATCGCAATTAAACTAGACCCTGTATTATAACAAAAATTAGATGAAGAGTTAAATTATGTTGGAACTCAAAATTTTACAAGAATATTAGTATTTGTCTTTTGTCGTTATAATTAGTTACTATGATAAATGATATAAATATTAAAGAGGTATTATTATGATTGTTATCACATATAACATATATGATTAACATACCAATTTAGGATTGATATTAAAATTTATAAAATAATTTATTTATTATTAAATTGAATTATTATTATTTTTAATTTATTATTCTTTAATAATTATGTGTATACTTAATATTTATTTTGATTATTGTTTAATAAACTATCTGGTAAACCGTACTTTCATTAAGTTTTTGAGTTATATTACGTTTTTTTCAAACCGAACATATGATAATTTTTTATAGCTATAGTTATGTTATATTTAAATGTGCATTGCAATTTGTTAAAATTTCAGTTACTTAATTATAATTTAGTTGACAGTTTCCAATTTCTTAAAAAACATTGCACGACACATACTCATATTTGCTCGAAATAGTTTTGACCTTAGTTTAAGTTAAATGTTACTATTAAAATTATTCCAGGAAATTTTTCAAAAGCACTTGGTGCCTCACGAAACATGGCTCTTATGATTAATAGTTAATTTTAGTATTTAAAGATTTATCCACTAAACTATGTACTATTTATTATCTTGATTCGAATATAAAATTGTTAAGAGCCACACTTGTTTAAGGAAAATTTCTTAAAAAACATTGCACGACACATACCCTTAATAAAAATTATGGTTTAAAATATGAGTTTGATTTAATAATTAATAAATCTTGTTTACTACATTATTTAGAGAAGATGCTTATTTTTATACTTATTGTTGAAAATGCCTTGTTATATAAATAAACATTTTACACTTGAAGACCAATAAACTATCATAGAAAAAACTATGATAAAAAACCTCAAATCACAATTAAGGTATCAAGGGCCCATTTTGTTTGTAGATGGGTTTAGGATTAGGATTTGAATTATGATTTTGATTTAATATATGTTTTGATTAAATGAAGAGAGGGAAAATAAATGACCGATAAATTTATTTTATATATTTGTTTGAAATAAAAAAATTAAAAATAAGAATAAAAATAAATAATAAGTGGCTAAGAAAAAAGCATCAAATAAGAAAAAATGCATTTAGTTGATTACATTTCTAAAAAACCCACCAAATAGCTCGGATTGGAAATTTGGAGTGAAAACATCAAGTCAATGGTGTGTTAGAGGCTTAGATACAAACCCAACAAATCCTTGAAAAAATCTTTTAATCCAAACCCATGAAAAATGTGTACCAAACGATCCCCAAGTATTACTTTGGAATAGAGCTATGAACAAATATAACCTTTAAAAAAGACTATCAATGCTTTGATTTGACATGGTTTACTGCAAAATTAATGACCAAAAAAAAAAAAAAAAAAGGAAAGAGAATTGGTTCGTTCAGTTTAAAAAAGATATGTAAGTCTTACTCTTAAAACGTTTTAAGGAAAAAACTGGACAATTGACAAAATGTTAGGATCGAATATTTTTCAGGAAAAAATCAAAAATAGAATATTGGCTTCTCTAACTTTGAACCAATCTTTAGAAAAATGCATTAATTATTTTCTTTAATTTTTTATTGAATTCTTTTATGTTTTGCCTTGTACTTTTTCACTTTCTTTGATTTAAACATGTTTTTCAAAATTTTATTAATTCATTAGTGAAAAACCCTATTTTTCTAAGAACTCAAAATAGAAGTTACATTAAATTTTTCTGCAACCAAACTTATCATAAGTTAATTATCATTTTGCTGAGAAAAAAGAGTTTCATTTTTTTTTGAAATAAATAGAAGTAAAGGAAAAATAACATGCCACTTAAAATACATTATTTTATACGCCTAAAAATTATTGTCGCAAGAAAAATAAAATAAAATGTGAACAATTTATAAAAAATATATCATCACATTGTGCAACAAATATCATTTTATTTTTACCTTTTAATTATTTCTTGATGAGTTGAAATTAAAAGCGGACAATTATTTTGAGATAAACTTAAATGAAATGGGAATAATAATTTTAAAACGGAAGAAGTTAATGTTATTTGTATGACTTTTAATTTTCTGTTTTGTTTTTTGATGTCTTTATTGTCTATCATTTATTTATTTCTACTAATAGTATTTGAAGGCACAAACAAAAAACTACTCTATGCAAGTAAAATGTTGATTGTGTCATGTAGATTTGTGCTGACGCTTTTGTTTACATCATCATTATATCACGAGTAAATTCCATCTTTGTGCTTTTTTTAAATGGGTTTGTCTAACTTGTGCCCTAGGGGCACAAGTTAAGTACACTAAAAGACAGTGGGGTCCCACAGAAAAGGACATAGGGATCCACGAAACTGTACTTTTCTGTGGATCCCTATGTCCTTTTCTGTAGGGTCCCTTTGTTTTTTAGTTTGCTTAACTTGTGCCCCTAGGGCACAAGTTAGAAAAATCCTTTTTAAATTAGTGGATAACATTGTGCTTGTTTTGTTTACTTGTTCTAAAAGTGTGCTTCTGTACTTAATAAAAAAATAATATTAAAAAATAAAATAAAATAAAAATAAAAATCTTTATCTCTTTTATATCATCACACTAGTTACCTATATGGCTATATCTCACCCTCTATTCTTGCTTGTAATTTTACTCTTTATAATATTCTTTTCTTTCCTAGTAAACATTTTTTTTTCAAATAATATAACCATCTGCACTTCATTCTATAATAGTATGTCATGCTTTCTATTATCTCTTAGAAATAAAAAATATAAGAACAAATTAAATTACCATTAACATAATGCATGTGTCATTCACTACAATTCTACAAATAGTCGGCCATTAAAGCTTTTTGTTACACAACACATAGTTTCAAACTTATACATGTCTAATTGTCTTGGTGAGCAAACAAAACCGAAAAAACCGAAATCGAACCGAAAACCGAAAAAACCGAACCGAAAAAACCGACCGAAACTAAAAACCGATGGTTTGGTTTTTAATTTTTCAAAAATCGAAATATACGGTTCGGTTTCGGTTTTCGTCCAAAAACCGAACCGTAAAAACCGAACCGAACCGATTTTATTATATAAAAATATATAATTAATATAATATAAATAAATAACTAAATAAATCATATTTATAAGTTTATATTCATTTTGTGGGTAGATATATAATATATTTATCTTAACTTTTATATTTATATGTGTGTTTGTCGTATCGTGTGTTTACTTGAGAATATATATCAATAAATATATAACGATGATCATATTTGTATGTTTATTTACATGCGTGTGTCTCATCTATATGTGTGTAATTATAGAATTATGAAATAAACATTATTATGCTTACAATGACAAAAAAAATAATAATAAAAAAAATAATAAATAATAAATAAATACAAGTTTATTGGTATAAATTTTTCATGCCCAAATATAAATGGTTAGAAATCGAAAAAACCGAAAAACCGAACCGAAACCGACGAAAAACCGAAAAAACCGAACCGCCAAAAACCGAACGGTTTCGGTTTCCGGTTATATAAAAACCGAACATTTCGGTTCGGTTTCGGTTTTAGCCAAAAACCGACCCAAACCGAACTGTGCACACCCCTAATTGTCTATGACTGCAAAATAATTAAATGGGTGCCATTTCAAGAACGCGCCATTTCAAATTTACGTCAAACATGATAAATGTTTTAATTCTAACACCTTATTTTATCATCATGTGTGTGTTTTAAGTTTATGTTAAGTGCATTTATTTATGCTAATCTCCATGTAACAAGTACACTATCAAATGAAAGTTTATATATTACTTAAAAGTAAGATTTTTTTTTTTTAATTTATTTTAAGGGTTAAAAGAAAGAATAATAGAATAGTTTTTATAGAATATACATCAAATTATTTAGTTTTCATGGATTGAATATGTTTATCAGAAAATAAGACAGTGTGAAAAAGGAAAAAGAGAAGAAGATATGCATAAGAGTGATGAAAGAGAGAGACTAAATAGTACGGGCGACAATTGAGTAGTGTTCACGTTGACCTATTTGGGTTCGCGTGTTGTCAGGTTAGTATAACTTCTACCCAAACACGACTCATTTATTAATCGTGTCAAGAAACTCAACCCTAACCCAGACCTGCATAACACGCGTAACCTGTTTGTGACCCGTTTAACTTGTTTAAGTAAATAGGTAAGGAGTGAATAAGGTTGGTGGTTTGTTGATTTAACTAGTTTAAATGTAAAAATGATATAATGATTTAAAATATAATAAAAATAACATATAAATAACTATACAAATACGAGTTATAAGCATCAATTTCAATGATACATGAGGTATAATCGCAATTCACTAATATTATGTACATAACAAAATACATTTAATACACATCGAACATAAAACACCATGTTATATATTTTATTTTTATAGTTTTATATACTTAAACGAGTTCACAGGTTGACCTTTTTAATCCTACTCAACCCAAACACAACTCGTTTATTAAACGGGTTAGACGAGTTGACTTGTTTTTAACCCAAACCTATTTATCCTCAACCCAAACCTGTTTAACTTCGTGTCATGTCGAGAATTGCCACCCTTACTAAATAGGAGATATAAGAGATTTTGATTTTTTTTTAAAGCTGTAACACCCCCAAAATTTGGTACAGCGGAAGACTCAACAAGCTTTCGGGGTGCTACGGGGATTGGTATCCAACACAAGACATAAAAAAACGAGATAAAGTAAACAAGAGAAAAACACAACCAAACGGGGTTTTAAAGTTTACATTTATCCCAAATTCATTCAGAGTCAGGCCCAAAAGAAAATAAACATAGGTCCAAAATTTAATATCAGAGTTTTAGAAAAATAGATCCATAACCCAGGTGCCATAGCCAAGCCTTCCAATCCATGCATCCAAATCATCACTTAATTACCTGAGAAAACGTGCTAAAAGTCAGCTTTCGCTGGTGAGATCATAGGTTTAAATTCATAATTCACTATAGTGGACATATACGCAAAACGCTTGCTAGCTAGACTTGGGATTCACTAAAAACCTGCGGATACCCTCCGCTCCATCATAATACACGGATACCCTCCGTAACAAACCTGCGGATACCCTCCGCCATAACATAGATACACGTGTTGGGATATGAAATATCAAAGTACTTCTGGATGTCAAAGTACTGTTGCATGAAGAATAAAGTCAAAGTACTGCTGAAGGAAAAAGTCAAAGTACTGCTGTTATTGAAGAATGCTTAAAGTACTTCGAAAGAAAGAAGGACTGATGTGCAATATTAGATAAGGATTAATGTGTAATATTAAATGAATATTCTAGAATTAGTTAGGGATAATGACTTGTCGTTCAAGGATTACATGTTGTAAACCGACTTAAGGTTATCTATATAAAGAGCCTTAAGAGGTATTAGTCGATACAAGTTTTACAAGTCTTAGATAAGTTTTAGAGTCGATCAAAGTTGATAAAGTAGTTAGGGATTGTTAGTGAATCTGTGTAACAAAGCAGGTTCAAAGTTTGATCAATATAAAAGTTCTTCTTAAGCTTTGTGTTAGTAGATTCCGCATACTTTACAAGGTAAAATAGTGTTTCAATATTAATAGTGTTGATTTTTCTCAATATTGTTAAACCTTTACAAGCTACAAAGTAGTTTGATCAGAGTATATCGATCCAACAAGTGGTATCAGAGCTTGTGTTGGAAACTCTGATTAAGAAGACAAACCTTTAAAACCTTAAAACCGATTTCACAACAAACCCTTCAAGATGTCGACTGAAGCCGCACCTGCTCCCTCAATCACTGTTGTAAGAATCCCTATTGTTAAAAAGGGAGAATACAATCTATGGGCCATGAAGATGAGGCAGTACATTGCCATCACAGACCATGCTTTGTGGGATGTGATTGTCAATGGTAACATGCAAATTGATGAACCAGTAGAGGTACCTGGACAACCAACACCACCAAAACCTACTGTACCTGCTGCTACCAAAAGAAATCAAGACAAAGCTCTCAACATACTGCTTTATGCTATTCCTGATGGTCACTTATTAAAGTTTCATGATGCCAAGGATGCCAAACAACTATGGGCTGCAATAAAGAAGAAGTTTGGAGGTAATCATGCTTCCAAGAAGATGCATAGGAATTTGCTGAAGCAACAATTTGAAACTTTCACTGTTGGTGAAAGAGAAGGTCTTGATTCTGCTTGTGAAAGATTTCAACATCTTCTGAGTATGCTAGAACTATATGATGCTGAGGCATCAGTTGAAGATGCTAATTTAAAGTTTCTGAGGAGTTTGCCATCAGCATGGCATGTAGTTGCTACAATGATCAGAGGACAATCAGGGCTGGATACTATGGACTTTGATGATCTTTACAACAATCTGAAGGTGTATGAGCATGAGATGAATGGTACTACAGGTTCAAGCACACAACAGAATATTGCTTTTGTCTCTTCTGAAAAGAGAAGCAGTACTTCTAACAAAGGTACTGATTATCCTGTTCAAAGTACTGTGACTGAAACACAGGTTCCATGCACAACAATGGTCACCACCAATTCATCACAATCACTTACCCCCACCTCAGATGATGTTCTATGTTCATTCTTTGCTCAACAAGCATCTCTACATGTCACCTATCAAGAAGATGTATTGCAAATAGATGATGATGCTTTGGAAGAAATTGATATCAGATGGCAAGTTGCCATGCTCACTGCAAGGATCAAGAAGTATGTGAACAAGACAGGCAAAGGCATCAATTTCAGAGCTAAACAAGGAATCACATTTGACAAGTCCAAGATTGAGTGCTTCAACTGTCTTAGGACTGGTCACTTTGCAAGGGAATGCAAATTTGCAAAGTTTCAAGCAAACAAGATGATTGAACCACCCAAGCCTGAGAGAAAAGAGATTCCAATTACTGAACCAAAACCAAAAGCTTTGGTTGCTCAAGAGAATCTATCAGAGATTGATTGGTCCAATGAGTTTGATGATGAACCTGTAACCTATTCAATGGTTGCATTGGAAGACTGGAGTACAGCATTTGATGAAGAGCCTGGATATGCTGCTTTGGAGTCAAGAGATGATCTAGGAAGCTTTGATTGGAGCATGGAGTTTGAAGAAGCACCTGTTCAGCTTGCTATGGTAGCTGCTTCACCAAGTTCATCCACTAAATCTGAGGTATGCTCTAAGTGTAATGATATGTATCAAAAGTTACTTAGTGAATATGTAGCTGAAAGAGATAAATTTCAAAAGGCTAGGGCTGAGATAACTGGTTATCAATTAACTTTAGAGTCATTAGAAGCCAAAATCATTACACATGAAAACAATGAAGTAGCATGGCTTGAATCATATAAACAACAGGAGTACCTAGTTAAGTTAAGTGAATGGAAACTAGGATGTAAGGTGTCTGAACTAGAAAAAATGACTGCTGAAAGGGATAAGCTGTTAGAAAAACTTGCTGTATGGAATGAGGCTGGTGTGTCACATGTTCAATTTGTTGAAAAGCAAAGAACATCTAATATCAAAACAGGCCTAGGTTATGATAATGATAGTAATGAAGGCATTCCATTTAAGGGCAAGGAACTAAATCTTACAGTAGATACCTCCACTAGTGATGAAGAATTCATAAGCTTAGATGAAAATACTTCTAGTGATGAGGAATCCCCTAGTTCAACACCTCCTGAATTTAAGGAAGAAAAGGGATATAATGCAGTTCCTCACCCCCCAGGTAGTTTTCAACCACCTAGAAAAGATGTTGATTGTTATGGTGTAGATAATCTAGAGTTTAGGAAAAAGCTTAAAAGTAAATTTAATCTTGAAACTTTAGAAAAGTTTGTTGAAGCACCTAAGGTAGAAGAGACCAAGTTTTCAATACAAGCAGTACCTTTAAACACTTTTCGAAGTACTGCTGATCACTCAGCAGTACCTCAAAGAAAATTCTTTCAGAATACTGCTAATTTTAGAAACACTTATGGAAGGGGATTTGGGGATATTGGTCCAAAGGTCTGTTATGTTTGTTATAGTCCTCATCGTTTGATTAAAGAATGTGATTATCATTCAGAATACCTTAGTAAATATCCAAAGACCAGAACTGCACAACCAAGTCATAGGGAGAATAAGCCAAGGGACAACAAACCAGTTTGGAACTATACAAATAGGGTCAACCATAGTAATTTCTCAAAAGACTATAGGTACCCTCATCAGAAAAGGTCATACTCCAAACCCTCAGTACATTCACAAAGTACTGATAGAAAGTTCCCTAATGTTTCTAGCAAACACTCAAGTGTAAGATCTAGGAGGTACAATCATTACAACCCGAGAAAGCCTTACAACACAAGAAAAGATGCTAGGACACAGAACCCAACTCCTAAAGTCACAACTAAATGGGTTAAGAAAGAAAGTACTGCTGGGGTAAAACCAGTACTTTCAGAGGTTAAGGGTGAAAAAGGGAAAATTGATCTTGAAAAACCAACAGTTTTGGAAACAAAAACCTTAATTCTTGATCATGCTTTCGAAGACAGTGGTGATTACATACTCAAAAATTTTGAGTATGTCACTCCACAAGGGGAACACAAGTCAGTAATGGCTTGGGTTCCTAAAAATAACTAACCTTTTTCATGTGAATGCAGGGCAACCCAGAGGAGGAGCTTAAAGATCATCTTATTGTAGATAGTGGTTGCTCTAGCAGTATGACAGGAGAAAAGGAGCTCTTGTCAGATTTTAAAGCTTATTTTGGAGGAAAAGTTGCATTTGGGAATGATCCTGATGGAGGAAGAATTACTGGCAAAGGAACTATCAAGGCAGGAAACATTGATTTTGAAGATGTTAGATATGTGAAGGAGCTCAAATTCAATCTTTTGTCAGTCTCTCAGATTTGTGATAAGAAGTACCCTGTGTTATTCTTTGACACATAATGCCTTATACTTTCTCCTGATTTCAAGTTAGAAGATAGAAATTTGGTGTTGCTGAGAGCACCAAGAACTAATGATGTGTACAGCATAGACTTAAAGAATGTAAACTATGCTGAAAGAGCAACATGTTTGATTGCAAGAGCATCTATGGAAGAAGCACATCAATGGCACATAAGATTGGGGCATGTCAATTTCAAGAACATCAATAAGCTGTGTGGAAAACTAGAAGGGGGGTTGAATAGTTTACCGCTTTTTCGATTCTTTTTAACTTGAATATCTTTAAAAACATTTACGTTTGCTTAAAGATATAAACACAATGTTATATGTTTGATTCTTTGAAAAGCTTTTCATGTGAATAACAATTTTAACTTTACTAGTTTCATACTTTGAAAAGCTTTGCTTGTGATGATCCTAACTTTACTTGTTTAGTTCTTTGAAAAGCTTTACTTTTGTTTGAAGATATAAACACATCTTTACTTGTTTAGTTCTTTGAAAAGCTTTATATGTAACTAGCTATTTTAACTAAAGAACAACATGTAATAAGCAAAGATAAAGAGAGAAACGATCAAACCACAACACGATTGTTTATCGTGGTTCGGCTACAAGGACTTTTTTTCCTTGCCCTACATCCACGCCCCGAGTTTCCAACTCGAGAGTTATAAGCACTAATCAACAAGCTCCTTTCACCGGCGGAGAAAACCTTTACAACGTCGCTTACACTTTTACCGACACTAAGCTAGATGTCGAGTTCTTTTACACGGGTACAACCACTCCCATCGTCGCTTACACTTTTACCGACACTAAGCTAGATGTCAAGTTCTTTACCAAGGGTACAACCACTCCCGTTAATTCTTTTACAAGGGTACAACAACTCCTGACACACTACGTATTTTGAGGCCTAAAATACTAACCACTCACTTCTACATACATGACACAAATGAAGTATAAACTACTAAAGCTTATACATGACCAAGCTACCAAGACTTGCAACTTTAGAGTTGAAGCTTGTAACTTCTTGAATGATCTTGTGAAGTCCCTTGCTACATAAGAGAATCACACAAATCAAAAGGTTACTGAGTTAGTTGAGAGAGTATGTGAAAATATGTCCTAAAAGAGTGACTCAAAACTAACAAATGGTTTGGTATTTATAGCAAACCATTCTGCAGGTCTGGCGGATCAGGCGGACCCCTCAGAAGGGTTCCGCCCGTGTATCCCCAGGGTACCGCCAGGCTTGCAGTTGGTTTTTGCAATAAATCTTCCAAACCAAACAAGGTCACATCACATTACTTCTAGTCAAACACAAGACTTGTAAGAAAGCATAAGTTTAGTCAAACACTCTTTCTTACCATAAATGTATATGGACAAAGCTTACCCTAAATGTGATGTGACATTACTATTTTAAGAAATAAATGTGATGCGACAAGACACTTTCTAATTTAAGAAATAAAAACAATGTTTTGTTTAAAAGGAAATGTAAACCTTAGTTAAACAAGACTTAAACACTTAAAGTGATGATTTACTTATAGCTAAACTTCATACTTTGTCATTAACAAAACTTAGCAAAGATCGTAAAATATAAATAACGTTTTTAGGCGATATTTGTATTAACAATCTCCCCCTTTTTGTTGATGACAAAACATAAACTTTATTTATAAGTAAGTCACTAGTTTTAGTGTTAAGTCTTATAAAGTTAGTATAAAAACTTGTTTTTGCAAAGATGAGGTGATAAGCACAAGTGTATATAAATTTTTCCCCTTTTTGTCGAAACAAAAAGAAGAGTAGCGAAGCGGAAGTATGTACTTGCTCCCCCTTGGATGATACTCCCCCTAAATGGAGTGCCAAGAGAGGAGACATGGATTTTGAACCTACAAGAAAAGGTTAGTTTCCGCACAAGACAAGTCATGAAAGCATTTCATGTCTAAAACACAACTAAGAGTTGTGAAGCGGAATAATGCAATACTCATGCTCCCCCTTGAGTATTACTCCCCTAAGTGGAGTATCAAGGAAAGAAAACATGGAAAATGATCCTACAAAAAGAAAATTAGTTTCTAAAACACAAGATATACAAGTTACCATAACAAGGTATAGTGCAATCACAATACTTTAAATGGTCAACAAACAAAGCATATCTCATAGTAGGATAAAATTAATTTCATGTAAAATTTGACTTTTAGGAAGTCGAAAACGAGAAATGATGTGAATAACATCCTACTTCTAAAAATAAAAGACCAAATAAAAAGAAACTAAGAGTATAAAAATCCTACATCTATAAAAAGGAAACCATCACTTTCCTTAATGAGAAACATTCTTCCAAAACAAGGGTAAGGTTGTTTGAGAATAAAAGTAGGTGGTGGAGGATGTAGCAGGTTTCATTTTGAATGTTGTGGGGGTGACACGGTTTTGGTTTGTTTGTTTAAATGGTGAAACATTTTCCAAAAGAAACGGTTTTGTTTCATTTTGGAGACTCTAAACTTGAGGTGGTGTTGGTGCTCTAAACTTGGTTTGTTGGTTTTAATGAGCAACATTTTCTAAAAGAAACTGTTTTGTTTCATTTTAGAGACTCTAAACTTGAGATGTTCCACAATGTGGTTTAGGATAAACCTCATTTCATTGTTTAGAGGATCATGGATGTCTTTGTAGATAAGGTGAGACAACAATGATTTTGGGTGGTGATATTCTTGTTGTGGTGTTTGGTTATGGTCAAAAGACTCATTTTGGTCAAGCAATGATCGTGGTTTTTCATTTGTGATAGGTGGTGGTTTTGTTAGTCTTGATGGAAGATCATTGAGATGCTTCTATTTTCTTATACGAAGAAAATAGAGATTCAAAGTGTTGGGAAGGTTCATGTGGTGGTGGTAGTTGAACAAAGTGACAAAGGCTTGGTTTTCCGGATGGATTACTATGAAGGTTTTTGTAAATGGGGTGAAACACAAATGATTGTAGGTGTGTATGACCTTGATCATTTGGAAAAATTTAGGGTCTAGCATAACGGTAAGCTAAACTCTTAAGCAATAACGGTGGATGAGGTGCATCATCCAATGACTCATTTGGTTGAAATATTGGTTGTTGTTGGGTTTCCGTTTTGGCAATGGTGTCAAAGAGTGACAATGATGGAGGGCTTGATGGTTTAGGTGATAGGTTTTCAAAAGTTTCCAATAGTGGATGTGGTAATGTTGGTGGTGTATGGAAAAAGTTCCATTGGTGTAAATGTTGGTGATCGATGGTTGAAAAAGTTTTTGATGGTTGAAAAGTGTATATGTTTGTATTGCCATGTTTGGGAGAGGATGTTGGAGTAGCAAGATTTGAGGAAATCTTGAATAGTGGCCATGTTGATGTTGCAAGGTATTGAATATGGTGTTGAGGTAGTAAGGTTAAGGAAGTCTTGGATAGGTGAAGAAATGTCAAGTGATGAGCTTGATTTGATGGTTTTGTTGAAGCAACAAGGTTTGACACTAATCCTAGTGGTTTTAGCTTGATGATTCGGATGAGGTGTTTTGATTGAGTCATCTCAAATCTTTGGTTTGCAAGAGTTTTGAGATTGAGAGAGGTAATGGTGTTGGTGTGAGTTTTGGGGTATTCTAAAGTGATCAAATTTAAAAAGAATTGTGGGAAGGGGTGTTTGGATTTGATGTTCTACCATTCAAAGATTGAGGTATCAAATGATTTTCATGAACTTGTCACATCATTTGATGTCAATCCAATGGATTAGGGTGGAGTGAAAGACCAACATATGCACTCAATGCTTTGTGATCATGGGATGTGATTTGGTTGAAAATGTTCCAATGGTTTGAAGGATCCTTTAAAAGGGTTCCTTGGGTTAGTTATGTTTGAATTTGAACTTTTGGCGGGAAGTGACTTCCTAATTGTTTTAGTGAGTGAGAGTTGTCCTAATATGGTTATTGGAGGTAAGGGAAGATGTTTCTCACTAAAGAAAATGGTTTGACACTTTACAAGTTTTGAACTTAAGAAAAATGACAAAAATTTTCTGCAGGGGTCTGGCGGAACCCTCGCGGTACACAGGCGGAACCCATTTGAGGGTACCGTCTGGTCCGTTGGGCCAATTCTTGGTTTCCCAGAAAATACACTGGCGGAACCCAATTTTGGGTACCGTCAGATCCGCCAGGGCTGAAAAATTAGGCAGTCCGCGATTTTGACCTGCGAGACGATTTTCAAAATTTTCGAAAACTCCTAAAATCAAAAAGATGATGCATTTCTGGTTTGGCAATGCAAAAATTAGACACGTAAACACACATGTCATAGGACTTTGACCTTGAGGTCGAGGATTTCACTATACTTAGTAAGAATTGCCATAAGCATAAAAAATTGACAAACACCTTAAACATTGTCATTATGCATAAAAGCTCATACAAACATAATCCGACAAATGTAATAAAACATGTAAGTGAAAAACAAAACAAATCACGTAGTTTAACACATAAAAGGTTCTAAAACATTCATAAGCCAAACACTCCTTAATCATCTCATAACCGGTCTATCTTCTTATTGAGCTTGCTTAGGTACCTTCCAAAGCACTTGAAAATTCCTTTGGTTTGCTTGAACTCTTCGGATGCATTTTCAATGACGGGGAGTTCTAGAAGGTAGTCTAAAGGAGGTAACTTAGAGTTAGGAAGTTTATCATCCTTGATCATGTCAGATGATGATGATGATGATGGTGTAGGTGAGCGAGTACGTTTGCCCTTACCTTTGAAAACTCGTTTATCACTTAGAGGAACGAAGATGTGAGGAATGAGAGAATAGTCAAGGCACATTCCATTATCGTTAGGAGGAATGGGTGAGATTGTTTTAAAGAGGCGGGTGAGAAGCATTCCATAAGGAAGAGCGGTTGTTCCTACCAAAGGTATGTCGGCCATTCTTTTGGCGAGGTAATAGGCTAAGTTAAAAGGTTGACCAGTGGAAATGCTATAGAGCATGTAGCTAAGACATGTGTTGGCATGATCTCTATTTCCTATGGAACTTATAACGTTGGCTCTAAGAATCTCTTCCCATTTCTTAAATTATGGTTTGAGTTCATTGAATTCCATTCCATATGGGTCCTTGATGACCTCATTTCTGGTTCTAGTTCTCCTAGTGTTGGTGGTCCTAATGAAGAGGTGGTCACGAAGTTCATCTTTGGATACAAGAGGGGTATCACAGGGATAGATGCGGTCAAAGAGTGTGTCAAGAGTTGAGAGGGAGTGCAAGTTGGAGTAGATGCAAGTACCATGGTTTGGGACACCTAGGATCTGAGCAAACTCCTCGAGACTGAAGGAGTATTGATTACTACTAGCCCTAAAGTTAATAGACATGCGACCATACTCATCCTTAGAGAGGGTGACGGATGCATAGAATTCTAAAATGAACCTAGAACAAATAGGCTCGTCGATTTCTAAGAGACACTCAAAGTTGATTGTGGCAAATTCCGTGTAGTGGTTTGTACCTTCTAAGAAGGATGGATCAATGGTTCTACCCTTATGGACATATCGTTTTTCTAAGGATTTGTAGACACCGATTAGAGTTTGAGTAAGACCTTTGGTTTTGTGGTGTTTGGGTAGGTACTTGATGGTGTCCTTGTAGTCGTAGTGAGTTAGAGGAGGCATGATGATTCCTAGAAAATCAAAATTTCACATTTTAGTCTAGGTAAACGACTATTGTAATGTGTATGTTCTAGTGTGTGCCTATATGAAAACAATGTGGAGGTGCGGTTAACTTGACTCATTTTGATGCTTAAAAATGTTTTATAATGCAAGTGATGTTTCAATGACGTTTTTCATTTGTTTTAACAATGTGGTGAACGGTGGTAAAGTATGGTTGACGACCGAAAGTGGATATGTGAAATGAGGTGGTGATTGCTTGACAACACTTAAAGCTTGGATATCTTCTTTGTGTTCTTCACTTGCTAGAAAGTGGAAGAGACGTATTTCATAATGAAATTCACTTGACTTTTGACGACATAGACAAATATGTTAATGAGAGTATGGATATGACAATTGCCTTTTGTTTCAAAGAGCGACACAAAGGTGAACATATGTTTATGTATCATGAAAGGTGGTTTAATCTTAATAGGTTAGGTTATAGTGGGGATGACACACTTGTTTGGTTACATTGTGGAATCTTCTTGTGAAGATGACTAGGTGGAGTTATTGGTGAAGATGATATTGACTCTTGGTTTCTTTGAGGGCATGGAAATGGTGGATGACTCGATATTGATAGGACAAAGGATAACTCGGTTTCTCATTTCACTTTGGTTGTTTGAGGTTTGAGTGATGAACGGTTATGAGGAAGATGCTTGAAGTTTTGCTCATTTAGTGAATCTCATGGGCTGAGATATATCACAAGGTAAATGTGATGAGATGATGGTGAAAGAACAAGTGAATGATTAAGTTAAGAGGGTGTTTGGTTTAGAAATTAAAAATAAAACATCCTGTGGCTTTGGCGGACCAGGCGGAACCAAAAAGTGGGTTCCGCCCGTATGGTCTGAGGGTACCGTGGGAGCTGCAGGGAAAAATTCAAAAGGGATTGTCTTGATTTTTGTGGTTTTATCCTAATGTTCAAAACTAAGGTTTTAGGTCTTATGAGTTTTTGACTAAGCCTAGGGATGATGAATGCTTCTCATTCAAGAGGTTTTGTGAAAACGTTGGTAGAATGGTTAACGTATAAGTCTTTCTTAGTAAGATGTTCCTCAATGAACATTTTTACCAAGGCGATGATGACGGATCAAACTATGTCAATAAAGAACATAATGGATTGAATTGTCGCCGAAGTCGATACTTCCTTTGTTGAAGGGGTAACAATGTTGATGAGATGAATTCCGTTGTTGACACGAATTTGCTTGTTCAAGCGGAGCTTGTTGATGTGCTTCTCCATTCGAAACTAATTTGAGAACCTTACGTGTTTTGGAGAATCATTGGGTAAGTAAGTATAAAAGTGCAAGTACCACTTGTGCTTTTGTTATCAACTTATTACCGGCATAATTCCATTTGGCATACACTATGGTTTCTATTCCCGTTCTTTTGGGATACCATAATCCTAGTTGTGTAGTACCTTATGATGTATCCAAACAAGCTCAACTAAAGAGTTGTTCGAGGATCTTCTTTAACACGAGCACATAGACAAAAGCTAAACATAATGTTGAATCTAATTGTTATGAGAACAAGTAGTCTTCCAAACATTTCTCTACATTTAGTTTTACCTACGGATTTACTAATCTCATTCTTGATAAGTCAATAACTTAACCATTGAGAACAAAAGAGTAGCTAGGAATGTCTTTAAGTTAAAATCCCTTGCTTATGGGGCTTGCTTTTATTATCAAAAAGTCTTTCAAATATTGACACTATACTCACTTGATTACTTTGAAATATCAATTTTGTTTCACTAGTTGTTTTATTCTAAATTCCAAAAATTGTTTTTGTTGAATTTGTTTAGATACAACTATGACCTATAAATCAAGTTTTATAACTTATGTTAATTTTACTTGATTCAATGTTTGACTCAAGGTGAGAAGATGTTATTTTGTACTTTTACTCCATGCTTGTCTTGCCATCATTGGACTTTCGGCTAAGTTATCATCTACCAAAGATAATATCTTAGAAGGAGGAGATCACTCGTTAAATGTTATATTCAACGACTCCTCGACTCTTTGGGTTTTCTTACTTAAGACACTATGAACTCTATTTGTTTTGAAAAAGTCCAAGAGGTACAACATCATGAGACTAAGTATCACATTTAATGTGTAAATCCTAGATGTTGAAAACTCATTTTCTTTCACACATCCTAATATATGCTAATGTGATTTATTTCACCTTGTGTGCTTTATGTGAGATTATCATAAAGGAGTGATTGAAGAAAAACACAATTAAAGACTCAAAGTATGGTGTTTGTGAAAATTGTTTAACAAAGGTTTGTTTTGCAAGCATCACAAAAGTGTTAGACATTTTAACACTTAGGAAATTCTTAGTTAGCTCACTTGTAAGCAAGAGTTAAGTGAGACTTACTCAAGAGTTTTTCGTGTTTATCTTTTGATGGTTAAAGAACCAAAACACCTTATATCTCCTACTAGTACTAAAGACTAAATTCCTTGTTGCATAGAATCTAACCTTAGTTATTTACAAATAGCATGTAGACACTCTAGAGTATTACAGATAACACATATTCGAACACATAATGCTAGAAACAAGAGACAATCAAAGTCAAGTTGAAGTAATGCGTACCTTTTAAATTGCATAGAGATGTTATCAAGCGGATAAGCATTACGCGTAAAATCTTGGTTTGACGACACGCTTTGAAACTCAATAACTCATGTATCCAAGAAGGTTAGATAATCATATAAAGGCATAGAGAATGATAGTCTTAATCATCTTATCATGAGTTTCTATTAGAGATTGAATTATCTCTAAATCTCTCTTCTAGGTTTGACAAATTTTACTTGCTTTGTTTTATTAGTTGATGGTGCTTATGAGTTAAATCCTAATCCGGTTTTATCTTTAAACAACCTTTGACTCCTCAACAATCTTTCAAGAGATTTTGAGCTTTCATCAAATTTAACTAATAATTTTTCCTTTCTCATTTTGCATTTTAATCTCATGTTTGTAATCTAGACATAATTTACATTCTAGATCAATTTCAACATTACTCTCAATTCTAGACATTTTATCTTCTAATAAGATTTCCTTTTCAAAGATATTCTTAAAAGATTTTGAAGACTCATTCTTGAAGATAGTTTTTAGGTCCATGTTGCATAAACGTTTAGACTCATTTTCTAGTTTAGAAAACTCTAGGATAAATTAATCAAAGCAAAAGTGTTTGGTTTCAAAGTGTACCTTGCTTGATGTTTTATCTAGTTTAGAATCACAAACCGGATGATTGACTTCATCTTCATCCGTGTTATTCCATGAATCGCAAGCAAGTCTACTACGAGCTTGACACGAGTAATCAACCATTACTTACACCTTGCTTGTTGTTTCAATAAATTGACAATTAACTACCGGAGCATTGTCTTCGTCAACACCCATTTCATTCCAAGATACGCAAGCAGGTTCATCAAAACACATGTACTCATCTTCACTTGTACCTTCATTTAAAACATTTAAACTAGTAGCACATGTATTAACTTCTACTAAGTGTCTATCAATTAGTTTTTCTAAAACTTCTAATTCATATGTAAGATCAAATTGATCATCTTTGACTTGACATATTCCTTGATGAAAGTTTAACATATTTTTCTATATATCATTTGCCGTTTGACAAAAATACATTCTTTCATATTTGGTACTAAAGCTTTGTAAAACATTGTTTTAGCTTTAGTATTTTTATCAAGTTTAAGATAGTTATCTTGGTTTTCAAAAACTTGTTTTCTTTGGTTTGAAATTACTAAAAGAAATAATATGCCAAAGATCTTGATCAATTGATTTCACATAGTTTTCAAAATTACTTTTCCATTCAAGTAAGTTTTCTTTTTCAAATAGCGGTTGGTTTTGAATAGGTTGCCCTTCTTTGAGATTTTCAAAATCCATGGATCGATCCAAGTTTTAAAATACATTCTATTTTAAAGATCTTGAGTAACGTAGCTCCTGATGCCAATTGTGGAAAACTAGAAGGGGGGTTGAATAGTTTACCGCTTTTTCGATTCTTTTTAACTTGAATATCTTTAAAAACATTTACGTTTGCTTAAAGATATAAACACAATGTTATATGTTTGATTCTTTGAAAAGCTTTTCATGTGAATAACAATTTTAACTTTACTAGTTTCATACTTTGAAAAGCTTTGCTTGTGATGATCCTAACTTTACTTGTTTAGTTCTTTGAAAAGCTTTACTTTTGTTTGAAGATATAAACACATCTTTACTTGTTTAGTTCTTTGAAAAGCTTTATATGTAACTAGCTATTTTAACTAAAGAACAACATGTAATAAGCAAAGATAAAGAGAGAAACGATCAAACCACAACACGATTGTTTATCGTGGTTCGGCTACAAGGACTCTTTTTCCTTGCCCTACATCCACGCCCCGAGTTTCCAACTCGAGAGTTATAAGCACTAATCAACAAGCTCCTTTCACCGGCGGAGAAAACCTTTACAACGTCGCTTACACTTTTACCGACACTAAGCTAGATGTCGAGTTCTTTTACACGGGTACAACCACTCCCATCGTCGCTTACACTTTTACCGACACTAAGCTAGATGTCGAGTTCTTTACCAAGGGTACAACCACTCCCGTTAGTTCTTTTACAAGGGTACAACAACTCCTGACACACTACGTATTTTGAGGCCTAAAATACTAACCACTCACTTCTACATACATGACACAAATGAAGTATAAACTACTAAAGCTTATACATGACCAAGCTACCAAGACTTGCAACTTTAGAGTTGAAGCTTGTAACTTCTTGAATGATCTTGTGAAGTCCCTTGCTACATAAGAGAATCACACAAATCAAAAGGTTACTGAGTTAGTTGAGAGAGTATGTGAAAATATGTCCTAAAAGAGTGACTCAAAACTAACAAATGGTTTGGTATTTATAGCAAACCATTCTGCAGGTCTGGCGGATCAGGCGGACCCCTCAGAAGGGTTCCGCCCGTGTATCCCCAGGGTACCGCCAAGCTTGCAGTTGGTTTTTGCAATAAATCTTCCAAACCAAACAAGGTCACATCACATTACTTCTAGTCAAACACAAGACTTGTAAGAAAGCATAAGTTTAGTCAAACACTCTTTCTTACCATAAATGTATATGGACAAAGCTTACCCTAAATGTGATGTGACATTACTATTTTAAGAAATAAATGTGATGTGACAAGACACTTTCTAATTTAAGAAATAAAAACAATGTTTTGTTTAAAAGGAAATGTAAACCTTAGTTAAACAAGACTTAAACACTTAAAGTGATGATTTACTTATAGCTAAACTTCATACTTTGTCATTAACAAAACTTAGCAAAGATCGTAAAATATAAATAACGTTTTTAGGCAATATTTGTATTTACAAGCTGGTCAGAGGTAATTTAGTTAGAGGTTTACCTTCTAAGACATTCAAGAATGATCACTCATGTCTTGCTTGTAAGTAGGGTAAACAGCACAAGGCCTCTTGTAAGAAGATTAATGAGAAGACCATTAGAGAGCCTTTGGAATTGCTGCACATGGATCTGTTTGGACCTGTTTCAGTTGTTAGTCTGAACAAGAAGAAGTACTGCTTGGTTGTAACAGATGACTGTAGCATATTTAGTTGGGTCTTTTTCTTATGCTTTAAAGATGAAATTTTGATGCTATTCATGACCTTATAATAGCACTTGAAAATCAGTTAATACTCAAGGTTAGAGGCATTAGATGTGATAATGGGACTGAGTTTAAGAATCAGCTTATGGAATAATTTTGTGCCAAGAAAGGAATTAAAAGAGAGTTCAGTATCGCCAGAACTCCTCAGCAAAATGGAGTTGCTGAAAGAAAGAATAAAACTCTTATAGAAGCAGCAAGGACAATGCTTGCAGATTCTCAATTACCTGTTCCATTCTGGGCTGAGGCTGTAAGTGCTGCTTGTTATGTGTTGAATAGAGTATCAGTGACTAAACCTCAAATGAAGACACCTTATGAGTTACTCATGGGAAAGAAGCCAAGCATCAAGTTTATGAAACCTTTTGGATGTCCCCTAACCATATTAAACACTGCTGATAATTTGGGCAAGTTTGATGGAAAGTCAGATGAAGGATATTTATTGGGATATTGTACTAATAGCAAAGGATTTAGAGTGTACAATAAAGCTACCAAGAAGGTTCAAGAATGTCTTAATGTTGATTTTCTGGAAGAACAAGAAAATTTTAAAGGTAAAGGTCCTGATTGGATGTTTGATCTTGATTTAATGTCTTCATCAATGAATTATGTACCTGTAAGGGAAGAAAATCAAGTTGCTCCCACTGAAGAAGAAGCACAATACATTGTTCATGATGTTAATTTAAGATCTGAAGATGAGCCAAAAGATAATGCCAATGATAAGAAGAAAAGTACTTCTGAGCCTCAAGGTACTGCTAAACCTAACAGTACTGTTGATCCTCAAAGTACTGTTCCACCACAAATACCAGTATCTGCAGAAGATCAAGCCATTCAAGATGAACTTTCTAGGATGCTTTTTCAAGAAACAATGGCTAAGTCGTATGATGATGAACAAAGGAGAGCTTATGAAGCAGAAAAGAAGAAGGCAAAAGAAACAGCCAGTACTTTACCCCAAAGTACTGCTAATCCATTTGAAAGTACTTTTCAACCTTTGGATACTTCAAATTGGATAAATACTGATGCTGTTAATGATTCCAATATGCCTGACTTAGAAGATACTGCTGATCCAAACACAATTACTTTAGAAGACACTGATGATGAATTGGATCATGAAGGCATTTTCTCAGATTCTAATGAAGATCCTGATATAACTAATTTGGAAGATAATCTTGAAGTCTCACCAACTCCTACTCTCAGAATTCATAAAACTCATCCTGTTACCAATATTATTGGACCCTCATCATCGGGGGTGCTCACAAGGACTAAGGCTAAGAATATGTCTCAACAACATACTTCTTTACTTAGTTTTATCTACAAGCAAAACAGGGTGAATCACAAGGATCAGAAGTTGTGTTTATTTGCTTGTTCTCTATCTCAGGAAGAGCCCAAGAATATCAAACAAGTATTAGCCAAGGAAAGTTGGGTGGAAGCTATGCAAAAAGAACTCCTACAGTTTAAACTTTAAGAAGTTTGGGTATTATGTGATTTACCTGATGGAAAGAAACTTATTGGAACTAAATGGGTCTTCAGAGTAAAAAGAGATGAAAGAGGGAATGTTATTAAGAACAAGGCAAGGTTAGTGGCTCAAGGATATAGACAGGAAGAATGAGTAGATTATGATGAAGTTTTTGCTCCTGTGGCAAGGCTTGAAGCCATCAGGCTATTTTTGGCTTTTGCATCCTATATGGGATTTTGTTGGGATCATAGTTTTTACTATTTTATCAAGTCTCGGTCATTTGTAATAATAGGTTGCTTAAGTTATTAGTTACTTCCATTTATGTTATGTTACAAGTTTACTAGGCTTAAGATATTAAGTCCATGGGCCATAAAGCCCACACGTTTCACTTGATGGAGAGGACTAGGAGTGTTGCCCTAGCTCCTCACCTATAAATACAAGTCTTAGGCTATTGTAAAACTTGGTTGTTTATTTGAAATCATAAGGAAACTCTTGCTCTTATTATTCTCTTATTCAAATATTCATCACATCCTTATATCTATCTCATTCTTGTTTGTGTGAAATCAATATGGTGACCTAACAAGTGGTATCATTCGCCATATGAAGGTGTAGTTATTGTTTCTCTTTGAAATTCGATCCATAATACGTTTTTTAAATTGTTATTTTTTGTTAAAAATTGTACTTTCTTGTTTGTTCTTTTGGTTTTTATCACATATTTGCTTACAAATTTGTGCTACAAATCATTTCAAACACAAAAGTTTCAATCTTTTTCTCTAAATAACGATTTGCATCTTTTGTACTAATTTTCGAAATTTGTTAAATTTTTGAAAATTATTGTCAAGTTTTTAACTTTCTTCAATATTTCATCATTTTACAACTTGAAGTACAAAAATCTTGCACTAAAAACTCGTTTTTGGATTGCTTTTCTTGAAAAACAAAGTATTGCAATATTTCGAAAACACTTTATTCACCAAGTTTTGAGAACGTGTTCAATTGCCTCCAATCGCCTTACGAATTGCGGACTCAGTCTTTTCTCTCTTGTATAAGGAAGAAAAGTACTTCGACTTTTGGTTAACTTTCGAAATTGTATAATTTCGAAAGTGTACTTGCGTTTTCGAATTTGCATATTTTCGAAATCACAAAGTTTTTTTCGAAAACTTCTTTAGTTTTCGAAATCACAAAGTTTTTCGAAAATATACTTTGTTTCGAGAAACTCTCTTTCTCAATCTTACTATTATCGAAATCTGTTAGTCACTAATTTCGCAATTTCTAAGGGACAACTTTTTCGCAATCTCAAGACTAGTGATTAAGTTTCACAATCCTCCAAGTAACAAGTTTCGCAATCACATAATAGTGCAAAGTTTTCAAGATTTGGCAAATCTATACCTTCTACAAGATCCATCTTTTCACACAAGTGTTTCATAATGTCTCAACCACCGTACTACTTCAACAATCCTCAGCAACATCAGTATCAACAGTATCATCAGCAACATCAGCAACAGCAACAGTATCAACAATCACCACAATATTATCATCAACCGGTTTACTCACAACAACATAACTTCATGCAACACATGGTTCCGATACAACAATCTTATCCGATGTCACAACAACAAAGCCAACTTCCACCAAAACCTACTCACTGGTTTGACAGGATGTGTGAAGTCATTTCAACTCAACAATCCAGACACGAAGCAGGCTCTCCTGACACCCCACCAATGCTAACACCGGGTAATTATGTTCAATGGGCAAGTCGATTCTTAAGGTTTATTGAACTCAAAAAACCCAATGGTAAGTACATGAAACAAGTTATCCTTGAAGGACCATTTCCTTGGCCTGTTAACTACGTTGGCGGTGACCTACAGGCTGATCCTCCGGTAGCTCCAACTGCTGTGCATGTTCCTGAATCTCAACTTACTGAGGAACAAAAACACCCTCGTGAAGCAGATGAGTATGCTATGTCTTACATACTTCAAGGAATACCAAATATCATATTCAGAAGTGTTGATGCTCAAACAACTGCAAAAGCTATGTGGGAACACGTTCATCTACTGATGCAAGGCACACAACTGAACAAGGAAGACATGGAATCTAAACTTTACTTGGAATACACTAACATCATGATCGAACCAGGGGAATCTCTTGAGTCTTACTTTCATCGTTTCACTAATGTCGTCAATGATTTAGAGAGACATGATATAACTCTTCCAAGAATCGCTATCAATACAAAGTTTGTTAGTAGTCTGGGTCCTGAGTGGCAAAAGTATGTGACATTTGTGAGACAAGCTAAGAATCTTCACAGGGATCCATATGGTTTGTTGTACGACTATCTAAAGCATTATGAGTCTGAAGTTGAAAAAGACAAACTCGCCCGAGGAGGATATACATCACCACCTACTTCTAATCCCCTTGCACTCATTGCTCAAACTCCTGCTTCACATCCTCCGATGTCTAATCATGCTTATGATCAGGAACAGAATTATTTCAGTCACCAGCAACCTCCAACTTCTCTACACGCTTCTATTCAGCTTGCTCCATATGACAACAATGATAGCATGTATTACTCTAATCAGATTGAAGATGATGATGATGACGTCAATACGTTGAATCAAGGACTTGCTCTTGTTGCTCATGCTTTTAGCAAATTCTCCAACAAAACCAACAACCGTCTTCGTTCTTCATCAAATACAAGAAACCAAGCTGTCATTCAAGATGGTCGAGTGGAGATTCAGAATCGTAATTCAGGACGCTCAGGTGGGTATACTGGAAATTCTGGACATGGACAAAGAGTTAACAACAATGGGGGATTCAGAAACAATCCAGGTGCTCCTCAGCGAAGTAATGACAATGCTGCTAGTAACAACACAGTCTCTGGGAATGCGATATGGTGCTACAACTGCAACGAAAAAGGTCATATTGCAACTGCATGCCCTCACCCAAGAAAAGGTAGTTAGTTTCACAAGCAGGCATTACTTATGGCTCTCAAAGATGAAAAGGAAGGAACTTTCAATGCTCATGAGAACAGTTTCTTTGCTAATGCTTACAACGATGATGAAATGGAAGATCTTGAAGCCAATGCAGCTGTGATGCTTATGGCCAACATGCAGGAACATTAGTTGAATGATTCAGGCCCAGTGTTCTCCACTGATGGCTTGTCTCAGGTAAATGACCTAACCACAAGCTCCAAACAAGTTAATGCATCACCTTCTGTTTCTGAATCAGATCAGGCGCAAGTTGTTCCTTCTGAAACATTTTTTTCTTCTCAAGAGAATGAACAATTAAACACAGTTGTTATATTTGATGATAACACTGTCGTCTCATTTGATGATTCTCTTGAGCAAAACGAAAATGACTTTAGTGAACAACATGAACCTCCCTCTGATCCAGCTCCTAATTGTACAGTTACGGCCAAACAAATTAATAATCAACTTCTTTCTAATCACATAACGGACGAGCAAACTAAAGTTTTGAAAGAAAACGCCAATTTAAAAAAGGACATTGAATGTTATAAAAAGCAACTTTCAAACTTTCAATATGTCGTTCATCGTGAACAAAGCTTTGAAAAGTCATTTCAAAAATCATATGTCAAAGAACAAAATCTTCAAAAGCAAATATATGACATTTTTGAGTCAAATGGTAAAATTGTTTCCAAATTGGAACATGAAAAACATGATCTTCAAAAACAAGTTGTTCAACTCCAACAGGAACTTTCAAAAACACGAAAAGAGGTGATAACTTGCCAACAGGAATTTTATGAACATAAAGTGCAAAAACGAGAAAAAGTAAATTCTTTACTTGATGATAATATCGCTCTCGAAAGTCAAATTAAAGCTTTTCAAAACATCGTTTATAAACATGGGGAATCTGTAACGACAATTCAAAAGTTTTCTTTAAAACCAAGACCAGGTAAAGGTTTTGGCCTCGGCGATTACAGATCCTCTTTTCTTCGCACTGTGTTCAAAACAAATCCTAAGCTGTACAGTATGGACCAATTGATGGATAATAATGTTGTGCGTGTTATTGTACATGATACTGAGGAAGAATACGAACTTGAAGAGAAGAGTCGATAAAAAATTAGTCATGTTGAATTTTGCAAACCATATGATTACTCAAAAGCTCCTCACATTTCAAAATCTTTTGTTCCATCAAGAGAAATACCTGAGAAATCATGGTATGTTACTGAGTCTTACGTTTCATCTTCCAATGGAGCTCCTGTCAAACCCGTGGCACAAGTAAATGGTCCATTACCTTCTTCTGGTCATGTGACACCATTACCTACACGCTGTAAAGTTTTAGACTATTTTCAAACATTCATGAAAGGCATCGATACTTTGGAAAACGTCATTGAACAACATTCAGAAATTAAAATTCATACTTTTCAATCAGCTTATGAGCGGGAAAAGCGAGACATTTTTCAAAAACAAATTCTGTCTTTAGTTCATAATTTGCGTTATTGTGCTACTCGTTGGGAACAGGAACTCCAAAAAGAAGTTAAAGATATGAAAGAAATTTTCGCTCTTAATGAAAATGCAATTTTGGTTCAACAAAGCAAAAACCGATTTTTGAAAGCAGACTCTGATCGACTCTTGGAACAACTTCTTCAGGCTGATTTTCATAGTTCTCTCATGAATGAACTCCATTTTTCCAGCAATGCTGAATTATTTGCTGAGTACTGTGCTGAACTTGTTTCGTTGAGGTCACAAAATGAATCATTGAAACATCAAAATGAAACATTGCGTCAAAACAGTGATGATGTGATAAACAAACTTTCAAACGAAATTTGTCAACTTAAACAAAAGATTGATTGGTGTCAAGCTCAAAGTATTGAAACTGAATTGCAACTATGTACCAATATTGAGTCTCGTAAAAACAAATGTCGTCTACGTAAAAATGAAATTGAGGAGTTAAAAAATGAAATTGCGGAGTTAAAAATTGAAAACGCCGAATGGCAACAAAACCGCGATGACATTCGTTATTGCAATGGTTTACTTGAGTCTGATATTCAGGACAAAAAACACATCATCATTGATTTGAAAGAAAAAATTAAGCTACTTCAAAAAGGAAAGTTCACTGACACCACTGTGATTGCACCAGGAATGTTTCAAATAGACATAACAGATAAGGGTAAGCATGCTAAGAGTTCTAATGTTGGCTCTTCCACTTCCACAGGTCTAGTTTCCCCTAAGAGAGTTAGAAGCCCAAAGCCAAAAAGAGTTAAGAAGACTAAAAAGAGTAGGCTCTCGCAACATAAAAGTGGAACACTAGAAGTGCAAGAAGTAGAAGATCACCTTAGGAACTCGAATAAAACTAATGTTGCATCTGATTTAGATTCTAATCTGGCAAATTGTAATCCAAATCTTAATGTAACGAATGCTGAACCTTCAAATGTTTTGAATATTAATGCATCTTGTGTGTTTTGTCGTAAAAGTGTGTTATCTGGTGATCATACAAAATGTGTAGCTAATAATCTCTTACACCGCAAAAAGAAACGTAGATCCGACTCTTCTTCTAGGTCCACTAATTCTTCTAAGTCTACCTTAAGAAAAATGCCTACTAAAGTTTCTAATAATGTTGTAGTCAACCCATAAGCAGCAATCAACCATTCTAGGAACCCGCCAAAAGCTAGTGCATTCACTAAGAACAAAGCAAAAACTAGTTGGAATTGGAAACGTTGGTTACAATACAAACCAAATTTTAAATGGATTCCTAAATTGTTAAATATTTGCATTTCTAACCAACAGGAACCCACTATTTCCTCGGGTTCCACCCTTACTTCTGTTCCATCTCTGTCGTCTTCTTTTGATGCAGGTGGTTCAGATCGTTCTCTGGATTGTTGATAGCGGTTGCACCCGACATATCACAAGCAATCTAAAACTGTTGAAGAACTTTGTCTCCAAGTTTATTGGAACTGTTAGATTCGGGAATGATCAATACGCTCTAATCATGGGTTACGGAGACTACATGCATGGGAACATTGAAATTAGCAGAGTTTATTATGTTGAAGGCTTAGGTCACAACCTCTTCTCAGTCGGTCAATTTTGTGATGGAGATTTAGAAGTAGCATTTTGCGAGAAAACTTGTTTTGTTCGTGATCTACAAGGAAATGATTTGATGTCTGGCAAACGTGGCACTAACCTTTATACTATTTCAATGTCAGACATGATCGCTTCATCTCCAATTTGTCTTCTATCCAAAGCTGAATCGACTAAATCTTGGTTATGGCACAAACGCCTTTCTCATTTGAATTTCAAAACGATGACTGATCTCGCTCGGCACAAATTAGTTGAAGGCTTTCCAAGATTCCGTTATGCCAAAGATCATCTATGTCCAGCCTGTGAACAAGGAAAAAGTACTCGTGCTCATTTTCCCTTAAAACCTGAACACAGTACTAATCATGTTTTACAATTGCTTCATATGGATTTGTGTGGTCCGATGCGTGTTCAAGCAATCAACGGTAAACGCTACATTTTAGTAATTGTTGATGATTACTCTCGCTGGACTTGGGTTTATTTTCTTCGAAGTAAAGATCAAGCTCCTCAAATGATCATCACCTTTCTCACCAAAATACAAGTTCAGCTTCGAAACACAGTCAGAATTGTTCGAACTGACAATGGCACAGAATTTAAGAATCAGACTCTAAGGTCGTATTTTGAGAAAGTGGGAATTGAACATCAAAAATCTATTCCACGCACACCCGAACAGAATGGAGTAGTCGAAAGCGCAACAGAACGTTAGTGGAGGCTGCTCGAACGATGTTAATCAATGCTCAATTACCAGATTACTTATGGGCAGAAGCTGTTTCAACCGCCTGTTACACTCAAAACCGTTGCATGATCACAAAACGCCACAACAAAACCCCATATCAGATTGTTCACAAAAGGAAACCTAACATCAGTCACTTTCACGTATTCGGTGCTTTATGCTACCCAGTCAATGATCGTGATGATCTAGGTAAACTTAAAGCAAAGGCTGACATTGGAGTATTCATAGGTTACTGTGAAAATTCTAAAGGCTATCGGATCTGAAATCGTCGTACTCGGGAAATTCAAGAAACTATTCATGCTAATTTCGATGAACTCACTCAAATGGCTTCTGAGCAACACGGCTTAGGACCTGCAACCAACCGTCTTAACTTTCCGGTATCTTCGGCTGAACCATTGTCACTTTCTCGTAAAGAAGTGGAAACCTTGTTTGCTCCATTGTTTGATGATACGCCTGCTAACCGTCCACCTGAGGTTACACCAAATTCCGCTGCACATCTTGATCAACATCAAGCACCTGATACACCTCAACAAACAACAACTTCTGTTGGAAGAGACGGTCCTCCAGTCATATCACCTACAACAACAGAACAAACTGGGTCCAACTCACGACAAACAGCTGGAGATTCCATACCTTTATCAGTTCCACAACCCGCAGAGCATGACACAGAACCATTCATTAATCCATTTGCAAATGCTCAACCTGTCCCCGACATTGCTAAGTCATCCACACGCAATTTGGGTCCTGCTCACTTGCGAGATACTTATCAACTTCATCCTTCGACACATAAATGGACTAGAGATCACCCCTTAGTTCAAATTATTGGCCATCCAGATGCACCTATCATGACAAGACAACGCCTTCACACAGACGGTGAAACTTGCATTTATGCACTCACAGTTTGTGAAACCGTACCTAAAAATATCAAAGAAGCAATGACTTATGAAAACTGGATTGAGTCTATGCAAGAAGAATTCGAAACTTTTCAAAGATTAGAAGTATGGGAATTGGTTGAAAAACCTGAATGCATCATCGTCATTGGTTTAAAATGGATCTGGAAAAACAAACTGGATGCAGAAGGCACAGTCATACGCAACAAATCAGGCTTGGTAGCAAAAGGTTATTCTCAAGAAGAAGGTATCGATTTTGAAGAATCCTTTGCTCCTGTAGCTAGACTTGAAGCTGTACGGATATTCTTAGCATTTGCTGCTCATCGGAATATGATTGTTTACCAAATGGACGTGAAAACGGCCTTTCTGAACGGTCAACTCCGAGAAGTGGTTTATGTCAGTCAACCTGAAGGATTCGTTGATCCAGAACGTCCCAATCATGTCTACAAGCTTAAGAAGTCTCTCTACGGTCTTAAGCAATCCCCCAGGGCGTGGTATGACAAGCTTTCTAAATTCCTGTTGGCTAATGATTTTACTCTAGGCTCGGTAGATCCAACACTATTTACAAAAACCTACGGGATGGACTTATTAATTGTTCAAGTTTATGTCGATGACATTATTTTTGCTTCAACCAACAAAAATTACTCAATGGAGTTTGCAAAATTAATGACAGATAATTTTGAAATGTCCATGATGGGTGAACTTACGTTCTTTCTAGGACTACAAGTTCATCAAGTCATTTGGATGAGATCACAACTTAAAGACTATGGCTACTTATTCAACAAGATTCCGATTTACTGCGATTCTAAGAGTGCCATTGCAATCTCCTGCAACACAGTTCATCATTGCAAATCAAAACACATTGATCTCCGATACCATTTCATCAAAGAGCATATCGAGAAGGGTACAGTTGAGTTATATTTTGTGGGTACTGAGTACCAATTAGCGGACTTACTTACAAAACCCTTAGTTCCATCAAGGTTTGCAAGTTTAGTTCACCAAATTGGTATGCGATGTTTGACACCATTTGATTTACAAAAGTTTTTAAAACAAAAGTAAAGTGTCAAACATCAACTATTTTACTATCTTTGTAATATAAATGTTTTTCTTTATTATCATTAAACATCAAAAACACAAAAATATTTTTTCTCTTGCTATTAAAAAAAAAAAAAAAAAAAAAAAAAAAAAAAAAAAAAAAAAAAAAACTGCAAGTATATCGCTCTTTTTCAACACCTTGACAGTTTACAAGTGTTGAGGGGGAGACTCGCCTAAAATTTTATAAATTTTTCAAAATCGATATACTTGCATATTACCTTTAATGCGGTGTTTCGGGATTTCATAAGATATCTCATATCTCGCATTTCTTTTTCTAAACATGGTGACGTAAGTTAGTATATCTTGGTGTCTTTACCTATTTCTAAGTTTAGGACTTATCTTGTAATTATTGTAGTTAGGGGACCATATGTGACTTGTTTCATAAGTTCTAAAAATAACAAAAACAAACACCCCCCCCCCCCCCCCCCCCCGTTTTTTCTTTCCATTTAACTCAAAAATCAAAAACCCTTAAACCCTTTCTCTCTAATCCACGGCTACGATTCAAACGAACAATCCGTGCTATCAAATTTCAAACCGTAAGTTTCTACATGATCCTTACACTATTTCTAACAATGGTTTTCGTTGAATTGCAATTCTTACGGTTAGATTTCATGTAATATCAATTTGAATACCTAGGGTTTAGTGGTTTTCGGAATTCTTCAAAACGTGTTTGGGGGTTAAATTTTCATGGGGGTTTTGTTACATTACATGTCTTTAACCTTTCTATGCTATTTTATCTTCCTTTAGTTCATGTTCTTGACAAATTCGAAAGCTAGGGTTTTGGTTCGATTTGAGTTTTATTGCTTGGCTGTTTGTTTTAGTATTGTTAATGGTGGGATACGTTATTATGTGTATGAGAATCATGGTTATGCTTATTAATTAGATCAAATTCCATATATGCATGAATTTCGAAATAAAGGGTTTCGTTCAAAATATGGGTTATCTCGTTTTGTGTTTATGTGAGCTTACTTACTGTGCTTATATGCTTCTATTGTATGTTTGTGATACGAAAGAACCTAACTTCCTCAAATGTATCATGATTTTGCATATTTTCGAGAATGTGTTCTTGAAAATTTTTCGAAATCATTGAATACGAATGAGTATCTTGTGTCTAAACGTTAAATATTGTCATTTGCTACAGGTTTCAACAATTGGAATACTTTGATTCTCATAACAACGTATGTTGGCCTGACTTCGAAAATTCTTGTATAAGAATTTTTTCGAAAACCTCTTTTCGAAGTGATATTTTTTCGAAATCACACATTTCCAGTGTTTTCGAAAAATTTCAAAGTCTTGCAACTTTCTCGAAAAGTTACACTTTGAAATGTTTTTCGAGAACACTTATAATATGTGTTTGCGAAAACTTATCATCTTTCGAAATCATGATCAAAGACAATTTTTTCGCAATCCCACATTTTTGAACGTTTTCGAAAATGCGTCTATGGATATGTTCTCGATAAAGTTATTTATCGAAATCACATCCTGATGTATTTTCGAAAACCTTCGCAATATGTGTTTGCGAAAACATTATTCTTCGACTGATTTTCGAAATCATGCTGTGGTTCACTTTTCGAGAACATGTTTTTTTGTTTGTTGTTTGCAATAATATTGTATTAATGTATCATTTAGAGATCATTGTAACTTCGAATACATGTACTATGTGATTGTGGACTACATTTGATGTATCATGAAATGTTGTATGACTTTTGTGCGTATGTAACAAAATAAGTGCTTCATATTTATCTAAGTTTACTCATCACTATACATGCAATAGTTGTACCATCCGTGCTTAAATGATTCTATAAATGCTTATCTTTAATCAAACCTTGCAATCATGCTAACTCGTAACAAATCTCGATGTTTGGTTTATGATAATGTCTTTCAGAATAACATGGCTGAACACAACGAGAATGTCCCTGAACAAGCTCTTCCGTTACTCACCATGGATGATATCACTCCCGCTAACTACAATGTTACGATTGGCAACAACAATCCACGAGTTGATTTCGACAAATTGAGAATTACTGAGAACTCGTGCAAGATTGTTAAAGATATTCTACTTGCTCATCCATGCAAACATCTGCTCATCTGTTCTACTTCAGTTCCTCTGTTTTACCTTCATCAGTTCTGGCTTACGGCTAAGGCAAATTTGGATGATGAGTTGTAGGATACTCAATAATAACATGTATGGTTCTTGTGATTAATGGATCAAATAGTAATAAGATAAGTAGAGAGATGAGGAGAAGTTGGGAGGAATTCCTAGAGAGAGAAAGTGTAAAGAGAAAAAGAGAAATATTAGATTGAGGTAAATGGAAGCTCCAACCCTCTCCACATGTGGAGAGGGGTATTTATAGTTACAATATTACGCCCACTCCCGGGCTGTGGATCAGGCATACAGTGGGTAAAGACCCGTTCCTTCTTCCACGGTGTTACTTAAACTAAACTAACTAACTAATAAATAAACTAACTACGAGCTAACTTAATGCTATTACAATCATTAGGTGACCGAGACTTTTACAGGAATATTTGTATTCCTAACAATCTCCCCCTAAGCGAGGTCACCTTTGAAGTTAAGATCTTTGGTCTTTAAGCATTTTTTTTAGTCATTGTAGCTCGTAGGATCTGATTCTTCTCTTTTCAGCACACTTTGTACTTCAAGCAAGTGAACTTGTGATTAGAGTTCCTTTGTGATGTGTGATCTTTGAGCTTCTTTGAGATCATCAGCCAAAGTAAATCTCCAAGCTCATCCATAGTAGTATCGCCTTCATGTGATGTAGTGACTTTAGGACCATCATGCTCACACCCTTCTGGATCAGGAGACATTGCATTAGAGTTGTGGATCAGGAGACTTTTTCATCAGAGTTGCGGAAACGTTGTAAGTAGTCTCTCAACATTTGTTGTAGCAAGTCTCTCATCTTCATTGATAGTGTGGAGGATGTGTGAGCATGAGGTATGGATTGACCCGATTCAGCTGGAAACTGGAGCCATCAACGCCATCTTTATATGTGTCCCTGAAATAAAACAGTTAGCAATAAAGATAGAGAACGAATATGGCTTTGTCATTCGTTCTGCGAGGATAGACTACCCTCCGGTTTTGTGAAAACCGACCTGTGATCAGGTAGAGTCTCTTTTAAAGAAGACTCTCCTTGACAGGAATTTCCAGCTTGTAGTAATGAGTTTTCCAAAGAATTCACTTCGGAATCTTCATACTTAGCATGTTCTCATACCGGAACGTCTCAAAGCAGACAGCACGATAGAGTGAATCGGTGAATAGATATTCACGGATTGATGAGAAATTGATTTATAGAAATCACTCGCGTGTCATATGATAAACATTTTTGAGACACGACGAGAGTTTTATACTTTGAATCACATTTCCATCAAAAATACTTTTGTTTAAAAGATATTACACAATCAATGTGCTCGAAAGATAAGTTGGTGAGCACATTGAGAGTTTTTGGCAAAAGTATTCGTCAATCCATATCCTGGAACAAGTTTGATTCAAATTTGAATCGCACCATCGTTGCTTTCCAGTTGTCACTTGATCATTGATCCAAGATGGATCTCACATGTCACCTACCAAGAGCTTGAGTGATGTTCGCTCTAGAAGGATTTCCATCGTCATTGTGAATATTTACATATCACTCGGATGTTCTGGCAATACCACAAGGATAATGCGTAGGACTCTAAATATTTTATCTTATTTTCCACATTGTGTGAAACAATAAGCATATTTGGAATGTGTCCTAACGAGATTTATGGATGATCTCATGGCTCTAGACTCAATAGTGCGTTTTGATCCGCTCCTGGAGACTGGGGAGGCGTCTCCTGTTTTAGGTATCAACATAGCTCGCAATGAGCAGTCGATACATTGTACAGGGTTCCCCGTGAGAATGAAACAAGCTCTTTTAAGAGAACTTGAGTGGTTGGGAAGTCTGGTGCAGTGCGTCACTGGGTCCATGACGTCTTGTCTTCAATACCGGTGTTACCTTAGTAACCGCCAGTAGATTATGAATTGAACCCGGTTTCTGCCCTAAGGTTGAATATATGGAGGGCTATTTCTTTTCACCCTTTCTCATTATATTTCTTTTTCATTCTTCAACCCCTTCAGTGCTTACCGAGACTTCACCACTAGAACCTTGTTGGGTTTGTTCCAGTCCTAGCTCTATCTCAGTCCGCACTCTTCCCATTCTCACTTTGCTCCTTTTTTCAATCATTCCTAAGGACTTCTAATCTATCTATGGATTGTCCCTGGGAAGATCCTTCCGGTTCTGGTGGATCATGGGAACTTATACCTAACCTTAACCAACCTTATAACTCCGTGCATTAAAGTAAATGGTCGGTCTTAGGTATTACTTCCACAAACGCCTTTTGCTCCCCCTCAATATGTGCATCGATATTCGAAAGTGTTTAGCACATATGCGGGAGCCTATTATTGAGTACAAAAGATTACTTATGATTATCAGATTTCATATTTAAATCACATTCTCTCCCCCGATCAAAAATTTCAAATCTTTCGAGATTTTTTATCTCAATTGATTTAAATAATTTAGAAAGCGTTTTGGGAGAGAAATGCGGTCAATTTTAATATTTTCTGATAAAAAGGAACTTTTTCTTGCTCCCCCTCAAACTGTGAGGGAGGTTGTTATGTGTCAGATTTGAAGAGTTTGCAAAAGATTCGAAGTTTTAACGAAAACTCTTAGAAAATTTACTCATTCTGACACATAACCATCACAAATCTTTCTTTTGTTTTGTACAAAGTGTGGGGAGTTTTGATGATAAATAAAATTTTGAGAAATCACTCTCCCCCTCAATCAATGACGGATGTTAAAGCATAAATATTCTCATAAACTATTAACGTCATTGATTGAGTGAAAATTTTATCAAACTTTTGAGTTCAATTTGATTTTCAATCAAAATTTCATGGTACCACCAAGTTTTGCACAAACACTTTCCGGAAAAATCATAGAAGGGAAAGTATTTGGCGATAAAAAGAAGATTTCTCTTCTTTATCAAGAAATAATGCACTGAAGCGTACATTAGATCGAGGGTGCATGAATATAAAGTAATTCACGCTTGGATGAACGGCACCCTTTGTTAGGAACAACCGTCTTTTTGACGACGTGTTTTCCTTAATTTTGAAAACCGGGTTGCTATCTGAAGTAATAGCAAACCATATTTTTGAAGACCGGGTTGTAGCCTGAAATGACTACAAGCCATAAATTTTAAGAATGTTTTGAGAAACGACATGTTTTAGACAAAAACTTTATTTGAAACCGAAAAACTCTTGCTCAAGCATATGTATGATTCCGTGTCATTATTGAATGACATTTCTAGAAACGTACATAATATTGATTACACAAGAGACATGTCGTGAGAAGAATATTTTTGGATTTTTTATGATTTTTCAGATTTTTATGGTTTTTTATAGGTTTTATATTTCTCTATTTTCTTTTTGTTTTTATAATCTATACAAGGATATTTGAAGCAAATCCATTACTCCTCGTTCTCTTCATGAAGACTTTTGACAGATTCTGGCGAGAGACACTTCATACCACGTAGCAGGAGAATAAATAGAAACCGTTCATCCTGGAAGTGCCTTTGTGAGGAAATCTGCCAGCTGTCCTTCTGTCCTTCTGAAGAAAAATTCCACAACCCTCTTTTCCACTTGTTCTACCAAACCTTTGGAGAAACCATTTGTCAGAAGAAGCATTGACAGTATATCGTACCAACAAGGATTATCTTTGCTCCATTTTGCAATATTGTTCATGTGGTTGAGGGTTAGGAACTGATGTAGCCCTATCAAGATCTCCTGAAGAATATGCCTTAGAGGAAAATTCAAGAGCAAGTGTGTTGTCGAACGGAACATCATTGGGAGGAGGAAATGAATTAACTTCAAAAGAATCGTCGACTGCAGTGCCTTGATGTACTGGTGGAGATTGAAAGTATGATGATGTTGACGAATGACTTGCTGTTAGAGCGTCTTGACCTATTGAAACAGGACAAGATGAGCCATTTTAGATCATTTGGTACATGAGCTGCGATGGCTGGTGGTACCGGTGTATCACCAATTTGCAGCTCGACATATTCATCAACCATTGGATCTGCCAAGATCTCCAAATCCTTATCGGTAGGAGGTACATAAGGTACATGCAGGAATGGGATACTATACAAAGCCTGAACTGAATGGTTCAGAAGACAAAAATTTACACGCGGGTCCTGTACTGATGTGTACAAAAGCCATTTGATCAGTCAGCTCATTGTAGAAGTGTGTAGCCAACATCTCTGAAACATCCACTACCAAAGCTTTCAAGGCTCTTGAGTAATCGTCTGAAGCCGTAGATGCCATGATGAGATCTTAAACGGAATTTTACAATTTTGTGACTTAAACCGAGAGATCGGTTCTCTCCCGGGATTTTACTAAAGTCAACAAAAGAAACCGAAAGATGTAATATGTGAGTTAGACTAAGAGTGAGATCTTGGACAAGTTACAACTAGCATTAAGTGTCAAGTCGCGACAAGTCAAGTTACAATAGATCCGATCGTAATAAGTCAAGTTGTAACGATTAACTCACATCGTCAAATTACAATCAGATTAATCGAAACGACTTAAGTCACAACAATTCACCAAACACAGATTGATAACAAATCACAAGAATCTTACTACTGAGTCAATCGCTAGGCACCGCCAAATTGCTGAGTTTTGGCCTCCTCAATGTGAAGCTTTGGTAGCTTCCCCCCAAACCGACAATCACCTACATGAGACCACTTCCCCCAAGAGGTTGAAGTGATGCAAAAAGTCTCATTGTATGAAGCTCGAGAGCCCGAAGAGAACGATAACACCGAAGTAACAGGGTGAACCATGGATCATCTCTGCGGTTATCAATCCCGGAATGTATGATGAAGCCCGATCACATGACCCTGTTGTACGTCCCCAATGTACACATTACTTTCTGGTTTGGAGCAGTCGTCTATTCAAGGGAATAATATATCGACATCTTCATTTCACCGATTGCTTTCCAGTTATCTTACATATACCAACTCACTCCATATTGTACGCATGTATCCAACACAAGAAGAGAACAATGACACCAAAGTAACAGGTTGAAGCACTGATCATCTCTGCGGATATCTCCTCCGGAATATATGATTAAGCCCGATCACGTGAACCTGTTGCGCGTCCTTGATGTACACAAATCTCTCCCCTGATGGTTGCGACCTCATAGAAATCATCATACCATTGTGTACATGAAGCATTAACCAGAAGCATTTTAACGTAAACAATGTCATCTCATACTTCAAATGTTCTTCTCATATTTCTTCCCACTGAAAGCTGAAGTAGTACATACCACAAGTATCAGAAGACCACTTCCCCCATGTAGTTGGAATAGTACACCAAACGCCACGAGTTAGTACACTGATATTCTCTGCGGATAAGACATTTGTCTTCCCGGGATAGCTTCGATTAGGAAGAAGTATTAAGTTCATCATATGTACTCATTATGCATTCAGATGTATGTCTCCTTCCCCCTTGCTGGTTTTGATACCTTAGAATCAGCAACACACTTTACGCACACGTATTTGAAATCTTGTGAGAAGAATTAACATTGGCTCAGATGTATTATGTGAGAATCAATTGCTTCAAAAACTCTCTAATGACTATCTTAATCAACCCTTATGTAGGCTATTTGAAGTGACCACTGATGAAGTAACCCCAATATACTAACTTTGAAACTGAAGTAGAATTCCCCGTTCTTGTGACTTAAGCTTGCACTAATGTGTGACAAAGAGCGGTGTAGAGAGTTCGTACAACATCGAATCCCTAAGTACTCTATACTCTTCAACCAACCAACCATCAAGTATAAGACGTACATCACCTCTTGACTACCGACAACTTCGTGTGAGTTGTGACACTCCTTAAAGTGATAGTTATTTAGTGGTAATAAAAATGAGGAATCACCAAAATAACTAGATATCCAAGTCTGCGTCATTCTAAAGGTAAAAGCTCAAGCAAGGATCTCGATGAATCTTCATCCAACCAACCCCGACTTCAAGATAAAAATAAGATCACACCTTTGTGAAAGTCAACTTCAATCTCAAATAAGGGATACCAAATAAACTCCGTGATTACTTGACATTTCATGTCCAAATTGTTAGCCGTTTTGACATTTTAGTCGACATTTTCCGTAATGTCCTTCGGGTTGATTTCCAAAGTGCACATTTGGAGGAACAACAATCCGTGATGAAATAGAACAAAGAGACGGATCGTTATTCATGTGTGCAACTTTACAATCATGATAGTCATCATCAACACCTTGAGGAATAACTGGAGATTGGGTTACTTGAGTATTCTGAGTAATACTTCTAAATGGTGCATCTTGATCAATGGAGATTGAGGAAGGTGAACCAGTTGAGTCAGCAGGAACTGGAGCAAGAGCTTCAGGAACTAGATGATCAACATTCGTTGAAGCTTGGAAGTATACATCAAACATAAATCCCAGTTATCCTTATTAAGTAGATCATTAGGTGTTGGAGGAGAGTCGTATGACCATTCTTCAAGCATCAATCACCATGTGGTATATTCACACTTCTCCCCCTCAAAAATTGCATACGAAGTTTGCCATTTTTGAATGAACAAGTGAACAAGAATACGAGCCAAGATGAGTAAATCCACTTGATGACTGAATGAGCATAGAGAAAGCATGAAGCACGTTGTTGAGAATGGTCAAGACTAAGAAGATTTCTCTTCTTCCAAAGATAAGGCGCACTGAATCGTACACCTTTCTTTTCTATGACGAACGGGGCCTGAAGTGTTGTCAGCAGACGCCATATATCATATGCCTCAAAGTTGAGCTTCTTTAACCCCTGATTGAGGAGATATCACTCTTTTTGGCAACCAAACTCTGAGTCTTTCCTTAATCGTATTGAGCGATGTACCTGCACTTAAGTAAAGACTACCTGCACTGACATTGGGAGTTTGTTTGCATTTATATGGGTTAGTGATATCAGCATATATACCATTTGGGGTTCTACTGTCAACCTTGGCTTTGCAATCAGTGAACATCTTTCTCATAGGTATCCATCTAAGACCAACAATCTTAAAAATTCTACCCGTCGGTATCCACCTAAGGCAAGTTCTGGGAGTGTTTGGTTTCTCATGTAAAGTGGGAGTCTTGTTAAGAGAAAACCTTTGTCCTAAATCAATCTGCCTGCCAGGTTTCTGGGTATAACTTTTTGATTCTACGGGCTTGTTGTAGTTTCTAGTCTTAGATGGTAGAATCTTATCACAAGTATTCACATCCTTCAGGAATTTTGTAGCACACTTGTCATGATTTGCCTTAACAACACATTTCAGACAAGTTGAACAAACAAGGTTTTTGGATTCCGAACAAGGTCTAGGTTTCTTAGAGTGATTTGCAACGGGAATCGCTTTAATCGATGTGCATCTACTCTTGGACACTAGACAATTCCTAAATGTTTGTTGAGTGCTCACAGATTTTGGTTTGCTGCAACTGGCCGAGTTCTGCAATAGGCTAGAAGGGATCCTATGAGGTCGTGAACCTAAGATTCCATCCTTTTGAAGTAGAGCCCCATTCCTAGCTTTTTCAAGATTAAAGTTCTTGTACAAGTCATTTATATCATAAGAGATTTGAGTTTTAACGCTCGGTATTGACACTGTTTTCGAACTTAACCCAGAAGAGTCAGGAGTAGGTGTAGCTACTTGTTGACCTTTAACAGACCCAGAGGCATTTTTCTTAGGCAAATTATGTGAAGTGACTGGTTTTGTCAAAACTTGTTTCGAATCAACTTGGGAGGCAAACCGCAATTTTGAAAATTTTGGTCGTTCAGATCTAAACGCAGTCGGTTGCCTAACAACACTTTGTTTCCTAAGAGGTTGTGAAAGTGGTTTTCCCAAGATTGATATTTTTGCAAACTTAGTGTTCACACTGTTTCCTGTTAATTTTCTTAAATCATTTCTTAATGCCACAATTGCAAAACCCTTTTCCTGAAGTTGAGCTTTGAGTTCATCATTTTTAGCAATCAAAGAAGCTGTTTGCTCTACAATCTTAGTTTTTGTTACTTTGATTGAGTCACATAGGTCTTTACACTGAACTTTCAAAGCCTCATTTTCCTTACGTAATTCAGCCACATAGGTTGACAGTTCACTAATTCTAGACTTGGTTGCATCAATGTCCTTGTTAGATCCGACTAAACTACATTTCACATTCATAGCAGAGATATGTTTCTTCAAGTTGGTGATTGTCAAGTTTTTGGCTTCTAGCTGGGCTTTTAAATCATTAATCATAAAGAATTCACGGAAATCAGGAAGTTCCGGATTTTTACATGGTTGGTTAGTTTGAAAACTTTCTTTCTGTTGTTGCATTGCGATTTCAAGTGAAATGCAATGTCTTTCAAGTTGTGAAAATCTGTTTGAAAGTTCATTAAAAACTTCTTTATCAACCATGTCATTTGATTTAACCATCTCAGCCGTAAACAAAGAATTTGACACATCAGCATGTTCAGCATACTGATCAATTTCTCCCCCTTTATGATTCATATTTGTTGAATCAAAAATGATATTGCTATAAATATTTTCCAACAAGTATGTGTCATAAGTGGGTTTAATTTGATCAGTATGATGTCGATCATTGAGAAGCACATTACATTGATTAGTAAGGGGTACCTCAGCACAAGATACTTGTTCTTTTACTGATATGAAGTCTGCATCCATGTCATGTGTAACAAGAGTCAATGAACTGCAGGAGGTGTCAAGCGTATCAGTTTTTGATCCTTTGCATATCGTGACAACTGACCCAACATCCGATGCATTGCCCGAATCACCAGTACCCTCACATAATTCCACCAGAGATGCTTTCACCTTGTCGTCATGCACCTGTTCGTGTTGTGCTCTTTCCTCAATGAACATCTTCACATTACCCATGAGTTGGAGTAGTGTGTCTCTGAACGTGTCAACCTCAATTCCCGTGTGATCATCAAAGCACTTTTTCGTCATCTCACTATAATGGTCATACTCCAGAGTGAGTTTCGAATCAAAGAACACTTGGAGTTGTTTGTTGATCACACAAAGGGCAGCCATGGATCCAGTATTGGAAGATTCTTCTTGGTCCAGTTGTTGTCGTAATTGATCCAAATTAAGAATCATTATGTCTGTGAAAGTTTGAACATCTTGACCGAAGAGAGTTGTAAATGCACGTTCGAACCCCATTTTGAATCCATTACCCTCTAACAGTACAGAGAGATGTGAGTGAAGCAGTCGAAAGCATTCAATGTGGCATTCCCTTGCATAGTCAAGTAATTTACTTGACTGATGAATCACATTCTCATGAGAATCTGAGCACGAATGTACCATTGAAGCATTATCAGGTACATCAACCATGTCGTATAATTTGAGAATTTCGGGTATCACTGAATCTGAAGAATTTGGCAAGATGCGGACGTGCACGGGATTTTACACTTCTATGATTTAAACCGAAAAATATTCTTTCGCGGGATTTTACAAAATCAAGAAGAAACCGTGAAACAATGAGAAACTGTTGGATCGGTAAATGATTAAACGATTACCAAGAATATTCAATAAACCCCGAAATATTATCCAATCAACTCGAGAATATCTCAAAATAACTCTTAGTCGATTACCGAGGCTCATTCAAAGACGTGGACCAAAGAAATTAGCCAAAAGAAAAAATTCAGCATCACATATAACCTCAACAGAAGTTCACCGTCACGGTCTCACGGATTAATGAATCTTAGTTAACCCACACACGGCTAAATCTGATATTCCAGATGTACGCTATTCGGCCCAATGGTCAATCAGTCCACACCAGCCCAATCAATTAAGAGAGTATCAAGCCCACCGTATAAACCAAATCCAAAATCCAAAATAACAAATCTATCCTTTACCTTAATGTATCGGTTTATAAAGTACACCCTAATCCCAAAAACAACGCAGTCATCAAAGATAACGCCTCATACACCCCACTCCATACAAACGCAGTCAGAGAGAAAAGAAAGAAAAAAAAAATATATCAACACACGAAGTGACTTCACGATTCTTTCAAAGACCACAGGTGGGTACAATTAAATTAAGTTTGATGTTCTTGCTAAACCGAACGAAAAGAAGATGAACCGATTGAGTTTTGTCTTTCTTTTATGAGTCGGATAGTATCAAAAGGAGTTTAGATTTCAACAAGATCAATGAAGAAACCGTGTTAAAATCTTTTAAAGATTTTGGTTTGTAGCCACACGAGTCTGAGATCACTTTAGTTTTCTTGTTCTATTATCAATTAGGCATAATAAAAGTGTGACATTGGTTTGAAATTGTTATAAGGAATTGGAAATGGTTAATTGATGTTGACATGTTGAAAGGGTTAGGATTAGATAGAGTTTAAATTGGGTTGATTGTTTGTTAAAAGTTAACCGCTACCATATGAGCCAGTCGCTGCTAGAAAGTTAAGCGCAACCAAGATTTAACCGCAACCACGAGCTACTCGCTAGTCTTAGGGTAACCGCAACCAGGAGATAGCCGCAAGTATTGATGGTAACCGCAAGTATTAGAGATAACCGCAGGTTTTAGAGGTAACCGCAGGTGACAAAAATCCAAATCAGTCACAGTCTTGTATTGTTGTCATGTTGCACTTATGGACAAAAGCTCAAAGACGTTTCTATACAGAATACTTAAACGCAACCAGGAAACAGAAATAAACAATGTCCAAAGTATGCTACGAATTAAAAATGAGCTCAATAACAAAACTTGCAAATAATAACCAAGCTCAATGAGGTGTCTAACAAAACCAAGCCCAACCAAAGCACGTCCACAACATCAAATACCAAGCTAGAAATCCGAGAGTTGGGAGAGAACAAATCGAACCAAAAATGAAACAAGAACCAACTAAAAAATTCGAGTATATCTAGTCCCAAGTTGAAACCATGGCTCTGATACCAATTGTAGGATACTCAATAATAACATGTATGGTTCTTGTGATTAATGGATCAAATAGTAATAAGATAAGTAGAGAGATGAGGAGAAGTTGGGAGGAATTCCTAGAGAGAGAAAGTGTAAAGAGAAAAAGAGAAATATTAGATTGAGGTAAATGGAAGCTCCAACCCTCTCCACATGTGGAGAGGGGTATTTATAGTTACAATATTACGCCCACTCCCGGGCTGTGGATCAGGCATACAGTGGGTAAAGACCCGTTCCTTCTTCCACGGTGTTACTTAAACTAAACTAACTAACTAATAAATAAACTAACTACGAGCTAACTTAATGCTATTACAATCATTAGGTGACCGAGACTTTTACAGGAATATTTGTATTCCTAACATGAGTCTTTTACTGTTACATTGGATCGCCAAGTCTACACTGTAGATCACGACGTTCTTCGTACAGTCCTTCTCCTGCCTCAAACTGACAACGAATTTGCTCCAATACTACCTGAATTGGACCTTCTTGACTTCTTTGTTGAGTTAGTATATGATGTTGATGACGACGTACCTCTAGTCAAACATACCCGATTCAATGCCAAGAATATCCCTCAGCCCTGGAGAACATTTTGTCTGTTGTTGTAAGATCGATATCAGGAAGAAAAAGTGGTCATGAACATCCTAGGCTAGAACATTTGCAAACATTTTGGGGAATGGTGACTTTGACACCTATTGACTTTGCAGTTCCAATCATGAACGATATAGTCTACAGCATTCAAACCGAACGTGTAAAGACTATGATCCCGTTCACAAGATTCACCAAGCTTCTCATAGAACATTTCTGCAAAGACACACCAGAATTTATCAAGAGGATGGCAGATCCTAATGAGCCGAAGCACCTCTTCGAGGACGACTTCACCACCTCATTCATCAAGACGACCACTTCCTCTACCAAGATCAAAGGAATGAGGCTTCCCGAATACCTTCTTGATGACAAAATCAAGAAAAGTCTGAACTACAAATACTATGATAATGCTTACAAAGGGGTACAGGAAGAAGCTACTATTCAGACTCGTAGCAAAGGAAGTGTGAAGTCTGGGAGTACTACAAGCACCACTGGTTCACCTCAGACTAAGTCTAAGGCTGCTCCCAAGACAAAATCATCAGCTAAACCCAAGACTTCCACCAAACCTAAACCAACATCCAAACCCAAACCTGCAACCAAGCCAAAGCAGAAGGTAACTCCTGAGTACATTCTTCATGATGAACCTACACCTCCACCTTCTGACAGCGAATCAGAGTTCGACACGAAATCAGAAGAAGAAGAACATGACTTTGAAAGAAGAGTTAGAGTACCTGAAGAAACATTTCCTGCAACGGAGATCGCCATACAACAAAGTCTTGAAACTTTTGAAGCAGAGACAAGAAAAAGGAAAGGGATCACTATTAATGAGCCTAATGATGATGATGAAGACGAACCAATCGTTGAACCGTTGGTCGATAAACACAAACTGAAAAGTATAGTTGTCGACACTCGAGCTGAAGAAAAGCAACTTCGCAAAAAACAAAGGAAAGCAGCTCTCGAAAGCCGACTTATGTCTCAACCTTCAACACCACCACCTGTCGATCAGTCAGAACATGAAGGAGCTACAAGCAGCATGATTCCTCCCGTTGTGTCCACTACTTTAGAATCAGCTCCACAGCCTGATGATATTGTTAAAGATACAGATTATACAGGAGATATCACTATGACTGAAACTGCTAATGTAGAAGAGAATGTTGGCGGACAAGAGAATATTGCTACGGATCAGGAACATGAATACATCATTACTCCAGAGTTTCTTGCACAAGAAGCAGAGGAAGCAGAGGAACGTCGAAGAAAAGAAAACGAAGAGAAGAACGCTTTCGACACCAACATATTTCTTAAATCATCTTCTCAGCAGACTTCCTCAGCACAACCTCCACCTCCTCAAGACTCTCCACCAAAGGATCCGACTCCTCCTGCTTCTTCTTCAAGCTCTCACAATGAGTCATCATCCGAATCATCACCTGAGCATTCATCTCCCACACCTTCCGAAATGGCATCAAAGCAGCATTCAATCAATGAACCGAAACAACCAGTTGATCTTCAGGAGCAAGTCAACAAACTTACCACCATGGTTACCGGTCTTGCCAAACAAGTTAAAGATTTTCAGGAATCAAAGCAGCTGATCGATAAGTTCTTGAACTCTGATTACACAGGATTTATTAAGACTGTCACACAAGATTATCTTACTGAAAATCTTGTTGAGATTGTCACTCCTGAAGTCGTAACTCTCATTGAACCAATCAAGGACAAGTTGGATCACAGAATCAGAAGTGTCGTTAGGAAAATGTTGTCTACAACACCATTCACGCTTCACACTGCAAAAGCTTCAACTGCAACTCCAACCGTCCCTGAATTATCCTTCGATGACTTGCTTGCTCAACTCTATGACAAAGTTGCCTACAAAACCACACAGACTACAGAAGAAAAGGCATTAGTTGATGCTATATCTGCTAACTTGTCAAAGGAGTCATGCAAAGATGCTGCTGGAACCTTAAAGAGGTCAAGGAAAGATGACGACCCGGACCCGAATTCAAAAGGCAAGAAACACAAGTCTGGAACTGGTCTTTCATCTTTCAACAACCACAAAAGGACTCCACTCCTCCTGGCAATCAACAACACACCTCGGAAATCGGTCAAGGTCCAACTGAAGAGGAAGAAACTCTCATGGAACCTACTGATGACTACCAAGGTCAACCAGACACCGATTACCGTGCCTCACCTATTCCTGATTCTCATGCTGGACCATCGTCACCATCCAAGGCTAAAGACAAGGATGCTACATCTAAGTCTAAGAAATCAAAGAAGAGTAGACGTCATTCATGGCTCGACAATGATGACACACCTCCGAATGATTGGCTGACAGAAATGGTTCAAGCTCAACCTCCTCTCGAAGATGAAGAACCCCTTCCTGGTAATACTCTACAATTCACACAAGTCATAATGAAGGATCTTCAGATTAATAAACTCACGAAGACGGAGCTCAGAAGAATCAATAAAGATGCACAGGAATTCCTCAAGTCCAGATCTGGAAACAAAGTGGAATACGAGTATCATATGCAGAATATAGCTAGTGCAATGTCTGTAGAATTTGACTAGCTAAATCCTGAAATGAATATCGACCTCAGTTCCAAAAACCATGAAAAGCCTTACTTCACTGACTGGACAAAACCATTACCTTTGACAGGATTTCCAGATAAACCCAAGTTACCCTACAGCTACTTCTTCAACAAAGATCTTCGTAACATCCAACTCACCCAAGAGACATCCAAGAAGAAATATGCTTCATCACTCACAATCTCAGTTCCAGCCCCAAGATACGAAGTTCCTGCAATTGAAGAGACTACTCGCGTTTTCAGCAACTCCATCGTAGCTTACGACAGAGATGCCCTACACGGGATTCAACACTGGCCAGAACGTCGTCGTCTCGGTTATACCAGCAGATTAGCAGAAAAATCATTGGAAAATGTGAAGCATAAATCTAAGATCATTGCTATCTTGGAGATTCAAGAGTCGAAACGATTTAACTACATGTTCATGCGTGAGATTGTGGTTAAACGATAAGATGAAAAGAAGTACAAATTCTCCGAAGCAGACTTTCTAGACCTTAATCTTAATGACATCGAAGACATGTATCTCGAAAAGGTTCAAGGAAGAATGCGTGGATTTGATAGAGAAATTCAGTACAACTTCATGGCATCACTACTTCTATTCATCTGGCGATTGATAGTTCAAGAAAGAGTGGAAGATCTTCAGCTTGGAGTGGAAAGTTACCAACAGAAGATCAATTTGACAAAGCCGCAATTCAAATTTGATGGAATCTATCAAACGTCACAGTTTACTCTCAACCAAGAACCTTTTGGTTTCACCTACATCAACAGCAAAAAGCTACAAAGCTTCATGAGGTTCGATGAGATACACAAATTCTGTGATGTTACACTCAAATCAGTTCGTGATGGGCATGTCAAAAGGTTGAATGATGATCGCTGAAAGATAGCAAAGGGGGAACAACCTAGATGGAAATCCAGCTCAAGAAGACAAGTTCGTAACTTTGTCTTAAAGATTGAAGAAAGGCTATTTCGACGGGAATAGATCAGACGACTGGAAAGCTATATCGGTGTCAGACCATCGTTTCCTATCAGACTCTTCGAAAGACCATAACCTAAGTTCACTGACTTTGATGCTCCACTTCCTGACGAAGATTAACTTGGTACATTTGGTTATTCACTTTTTAACATCAATTGTTTCATTTGATTGAATTATTTTCATTATGGCTTGTGCACACATAACAGTGTACAACCCGTTCTTGTAAAGAAAGGACCCTGAGGTATGCATCGGTGCCTCAATCCTTATATAAGGAGCGAAGGCTTCTTACTTTTGAGTAGAGTTAATCAAACATTTTATGATTTTCATAACTCTGCTCAAAAGACAAGTATTTCACCTCAATAAGAATTCACTTGTTGAGGGGGAGCACTTGAAACTAAATCATCGTTCTTAAAATTAACAGTTCTCGTTGAATTCTCCCCATAAGACTCAAAAGGCATATTTTAATCAAAATATTGTCAAAAATACCATCTCATATGCTATTTTTGAGGGGGAGAAAAAGTGAATATGATTAAAATATGAAAGTTCTAAGTTGCTTTAAGTCAAATCTCATGCGAGCTAGACTCAGAATTAACCCAGGAATTGACGAAACATAAAAGTTAGTATTCTCGAAAAGACTTATCCTCGATGGGTAATAACATCAAGTTAGTTACTAGAGCTAGTTGTCACCTAAAAGCTGACAATGGAACTCTTTAACTAGCCACGTAAGCGTGTCTCGAAAAGGATTTGTCTAAGTAGAAATGTACCGTTTCGAGAAACTTTCTATGGATTTGACCAGGCCGGGTAATAACTTCAAGCTAGTCTAACTAGTGATGTAAGCGTGTCTCGAATCGGTCAGGTTCACTGAAAGTTGATCAATTCAAAAAGGTGCTTGTTCCTCCCGCATGTGCAAATTTATTTAAACACTTATGAGCACATGTGAAGGGGGAGCCCTTCAAAAGTAAACACAAAACTCTCAAAGTGTTAAACAAAATGTTTGATAATCACAAATACTTTGAGAGATTTTCAAAGGTTTCTTGGCTACTGTCGGACAATCATGGAGTTATAAGGTGATTAAGATAGGAAATACAGTCCTATGATCCGCCAGAGCCGGAGGGATCTACCCAAGGACATCACCAATAGTTAGAATTAGAAGTCCTTAGGTATGATACGATAAAAGGAGAAAAGAATGAAAGGGAAAGAAGGAGTTGAAGAATTAAAAAGAAAAGTAAAGAAAAGGGTGAAAAGAAATAGCCCTCCATATGTTCAACCTTAGGGCAGACACCGGGTTCAACTCATATGCTACTGGTTGTTACTAAGGTGACACCGGTATTGAAGACAAAGACGTCATGGACCCAGTGACGCACTGCACTAAACCTTCTTAACCACTCAAGTTCTCTTAAAAGAGCTTGTTTCATTCTCACGGGGAACCGATGTAATCTATCGACTTATCTCTTAGAGATGGTTGATATTGAATCAGGAGACCCCTCCCTTGTCTCCGCATAGGAAACCTAAGTGTGCACTTTTCGAGTCTAGAGCCATGAGATACATCAAAGATCTCTTAGGAACACTTAGTATTTCTACAACTGGTGTTCTACATCAATGGACACCAGCTGTAAACTATCGAGTCCTTCGCAGATCTTAGCAATCTGCCGAGAACGTTTATGAGAGAATTTACATAAGTATTTCTCAATGATTGAACGGAAATCCTGCCAGGGTCAACATCATATAGCCCTGACAGCAGGTCACTTCGGTAACTCCTTGCGGGTTACGCTTAGTGTTTGTGATGGTTTCTTAGCGGTCTACAGTCGTGGAGTGATCCCCAGCGACTCACCCAGTCATTGAGCTACTTAGTAGGTCTTGTAAGCTCCCTCGGGAGTATCTGATATGGGAACGGCCTTGATAAGGGTTAGAAGGAGTCTTCACAATATGCTGTTGACGATCTCTAATCCCTTATCTATAAGTACCGGATGTTTTATTGCTAACTGTTTACATGCAGGGTTACATCATCTCCATGGCGACGGATTCCACATGCTCATACATGCATCTTGAAGACATCAAAAGCTCCCTCAAAGATAAAAGCAACACAAAGTTCAAAGAAAGATTCTACGCCAAAAAGAAGAATCTACAAAGTATAAAGACTAAAGATCTTAAGTGAAAGAAAGGGAACTACGTGCATGTATAAGTCAGAATTCGAAGATGTATGAGCATGTTGGAAATGCGGACTACCACCACAGACACGGAAGTGACGGAAGGCAAACAACTTCAAAACATGATCACTATCACAACAACAAAGAACAAAGAACAAAGAACGATGAATGATTCTTATCTCATGATTATTGAAAGACGTCTAAAGCTATGAATGTCAAAGATGAAGAAATGACAAAGACGTCAAGCAACCGTGATGACCGACCCTTAGGGGGAGATTGTTGGGATCATAGTTTTTACTATTTTATCAAGTCTCGGTCATTTGTAATAATAGGTTGCTTAAGTTATTAGTTACTTTCATTTATGTTATGTTACAAGTTTACTAGGCTTAAGATATTAAGTCCATGGGCCATAAAGCCCACACGTTTCACTTGATGGAGAGGACTAGGAGTGTTGCCCTAGCTCCTCACCTATAAATACAAGTCTTAGGCTATTGTAAAACTTGGTTGTTTATTTGAAATCATAAGGAAACTCTTGCTCTTATTATTCTCTTATTCAAATATTCATCCCATCCTTATATCTATCTCATTCTTGTTTGTATGAAATCAATATGGTGACCTAACAGATTTCCTGTATATCAAATGGATGTTAAAAGTGCTTTTCTATATGGCAAAATCACAGAAGAAGTTTATGTCAAACAGCCTCCTGGTTTTGAAGACCCTGCACACCCAAACAAAGTCTACAAGGTAATAAAGGCTCTGTATGGCCTACATCAAGCTCCAAGAGCATGGTATGAAAGATTTTCCAATTTTCTACTGCTACATGGTTATAGAAGAGGAGCTATTGACAAGACTTTGTTTATCAAGAGAGATAAGAAGGATATCATGCTAGTTCAAGTGTATGTAGATGATATTATTTTTGGTGCTACTAAGCAATCTATGGTGAAGGAATTTGAAGATCTTATGCAGAAAGAGTTTCAGATGAGTTCTATGGGAGAATTAACATTTTTCTTAGGACTTCAAGTGCAACAATCAAGCAGTGGAATTTATATTAGTCAAGATAAGTATGTTGCAGATATTCTTAAGAGATTCACTTTCACAACTGTTAGGCCTACATCTACACCAGTGGATACTAACAAACCTTTGGGAAAAGATGAAGATGGAGAAGATGTTGATGTCACACTTTACAGGTCTATGATTGGATGTCTCATGTATTTAACTGCATCAAGACCTGATATAACTTTTGCTGTGAGCTTGTGTGCAAGACATCAAGTTAATCCAAAGGTCTCTCACTTGAATGCTGTCAAGAGAATTTTCAGGTATCTTAGGCAACAACCTAAGCTAGGATTATGGTATCCTAGGGATTCACCTTTCCATCTCCAAGCCTTTTCAGATAGTGACTATGCTGGAGATAACTATGACAGAAGATCCACAACTGGAGGATGCCAGTACCTTGGAAGCAGATTAGTGTCATGGCAATGTAAGAAGCAAACAATTGCAGCAACTTCTTCCACAGAAGCAGAGTATGTAGCTGCTGCAAGTTGTTGTGCACAAGTACTTTGGTTACAGAATCAGCTTTTGGATTATGGATTCAATTTCAAGAATACTCCAATCAACATTGATAATGAGAGTACCATCTGTATTGTCAAGAATCCAGTTTATCATTCCAAGACCAAGCACATTCAGATTAGACATCACTTTATAAGAGATTGCTATGAACAAAGGCTTATCAATGTGGTTAAAGTTCATACTAATGATAATGTAGCAGATCTACTCACAAAGGGCTTTGATGTTTCAAGATTTACCTTTTTGGTTGTGAGTATTGGCATGATTAATATGTAAGCTATTTTTGAAGGGAGGCATAAGTAGTTATTAGTTAGTCATTATTTGAGGGGAGGCTACATGTATCATTCAAAAGAAAGGATTTTATTCATTATTCAACAAAGATCTTACAACCACCATTCAGAGTTCATACATCACTATTCTTGTTATCAGAAACAGAAACAGCAAAGACAAAACAAACACAAGACTACATCAACCACCATCTATCACAACCTACTACCAAGCTCCACACACCTACTCCATAGGCCTTTTTCCCTTGCCCTCATAGCTTTGCTTTCCCTTTTGAGCAATCCTTCTCTTGTCATCAAAAGAAGCCTGTTTTCTTGGGCAAGCCAGGCCAAGAACCTGTTTGGGAGGTCTCTCTTTTCTTGGAGCAGGCCACTTCATGTTCTGAATAGCTGATTCCAGGGCTTGAGTCAAAGCATGTGGAAGCTCTTTAGCCAGAGATGAACCAGGAACAACTTTCTTCTTTTTGGGCTTTTTGCTGGTAGTACTTCCTGCATTAGTTATGGTAGAGTTGGCAGCACTCATTGTTGATGAAGATTCTTTGTGTCCCATCCACTGAACATGAGGAGGAAAATAGTCTAACCATCCTGGATCTTTAAACTCAGAATCAGAGTAGTAACTTATCTCTGAATCTGTGGTGCCATCTAAGTCTGAAGAGATGTTCACAATTGGAATGTGACTCATTCTGTTTACTAGTTTTTGTGTTAAAGAAAGTTATTGTACTTGCAAGTTGTTGATGAAGTTGCTTTTATAAGCAAGGTAAAGGTAAATGGGCATTTAATGAAGTGTATTGAAGTTCACTTACCTTGGTAGCTTTGGGATTTAATTTGGGGAGATAGTCATTAATAAGGGTTGACTTTCAAAGATATTTTGGTCAATTGGTCAACATTCAAGATTTTTTGTGGGAAAGTACTTTGGTCAATATACTGTGTGAGCTTATAACGGAAAGTACTGCTCCATATTTTATGGAAAGTACTGCTTGGTGTTATTAAAGGGTTCGCTGATGTGTCAGATACTGTTCCAACGGTCAGATTTGTGGCTAACAACCTTTCGAAAGATGTGGGGATATTTACTTCCAAAAATAACGATAAAATCATTAATTAACCGTGATTTTTTGTAATCTTATCCTTATATAAAACCTCATATCTTTTCTTTTTATTCACCTTATTCACTTTTCTTGTTATATAAACTCATACCTACTTTGCATCGATCATCACTTTTCTCACTCTAACCCTAATCCCATGGCTAATCGACGTACCAACACCAAACACAACATGATCACAAACCTTGAGAAAACCCAAGATAACCTTGATTTTCATGGTATTATTGACTTTCTCACTGGTACCAACATCTGTTACTCCATTCTAGTCAACCCAGAGATTATTGGACCTTGGATTCAAGCTTTTTGGGATACAGCAAGGTCACAGGTTGAAGATGGGGAGGATATCATTACTGCTACAGTTGCTGGGAGAGCTATTCGTGATACAGAAGCTTCAATTAGGGAGGCTCTGTTATTTGATGATGAAGGAGGCTCTGTTTTGTTTGGGAAACAGGAAGTTTGGAAAACACTCAGAGATATTGGGTATGAAGGTTCTTCGACTAAGCTTACTTTTCAGAAGGCTATGGTTAGTCCTCATTGGAAATTTCTTATTCATGTTTTGTTACATTGTTTGAGTCTAAAGAGTACTGCTTGGGATCAGTTTAGCCATTCCATAGCTTCTGCTTTTGTTGGTCTTATTACCAATCAGCCTTTCAATTTCTCATACATGATCCTTGAAGGTATGCTTTCTCATATTCAGGCTGGCAAACCCTTTCTAATGTATCCTAGGTTTGTTCAATTGCTTTTAGAGAATCCACTAGATGGTATACCTAAACCTCAGGATTATGTACCTACCATTAGGATGCAACCTAAAGTTTTCACTTTTATGTCAAATAAGGGAGTTAATTTTTCGGGTAGAAATACACCTCTTAATGCTTATATGTTAGAGGTAGCTCAAGCTGTTAGGGATGAAGAAGACAATAGTGGGTCTGCACATTCTAATAATGATGCTCAATCTGATTCTACTGAGCATTCTGCTTCAGTACATACTCCTACACCACCTATTATTTCCCCTCAGCATGTTGTTTTAGGTGAAAGGACTCCCTCAGTGACAGCTTCTTTGGATACATCTGTTTCTGCTCAAGGTACTTCTCCACAAAGTACTGATCCTCAAGGTACTGCTTCAGAGGATTCACAAGTACCTACTCCCAATGATTATACTTCCACAGGTGGGCTTCAAACACTTGGAGGAGATGAGGGAATTGCAGGTACTGAGGGTACTTCTGATTTGGCTAAAGAATTGGAGAAGATGAAGTCAACTGTTAATGCTCAAGCTGCAGAAATCAAACAGCTTAGAAGGAAGTTCAGAAGGTTGAAGAAATTTGTTTAGCCTCTTGTTCAGAACTTTAGGCTTTATGTGAAAGAAAAGAAGAAGTCTCAGAAGCCAATGTCAAAATCTTCAAAGAAGTCTTCTAAGTCCAAGATGAAGCATAAAAGGTCATCATTTACCAAATTGGGGAGGAATCAAGATAAAAATTTGGATAAAGATGATGCTGAAGTTAAATATTCAGAAGATGCTCACTTATGGAAATATCCAGAAAGTCCAAAGACTTTTGAACCAGAAAGTTATGTTGAAGAAGATATGAATATTGCACATGAGGTTGGAAATGTTGCACAAGAAGAGAAAGAGAATGAGCAAAAAGATGATGAGCAAGAAAAAGTTAAGCAGGATGTAGATGCACAGAACATTCAAAGTGCTGGTGTTCAAAGTACTGCTGCAGAAAACATAAGTCTACAAGGTACTGCTGAGCAAAGTACTTCTTCTAGAAATATTGATGAAAGTGGAGTCACTGCTGCTGGACCTTCTACAAAGTATCATGAAGATGAAGCTGGTCCTTCTACTTTTAAGATTTGATGATCTTTGTACCAAAATGTTGCTGAGTTTCTGAGAAGATACCATGGAAGATATGATGCTGATGAAGAGTACTTTGACACATGACAGATAGAAGAAAAAGGAATAAAGAAACAATCTTTCTGAATGATTAAAGATTTGAAGATTAAAGATAATAAAGAAACTTGAAATCAAGCAAGTAGAGTTCAAGTTAGGGGAGGATTGTTGGGATATGAAATATCAAAGTACTTCTGGATGTCAAAGTACTGCTGCATGAAGAATAAAGTCAAAGTACTGCTGAAGGAAAAAGTCAAAGTACTGCTGTTATTGAAGAATGCTTAAAGTACTTCGAAGGAAACAAGGACTGATGTGCAATATTAGATAAGGATTAATGTGTAATATTAAATGAATATTCTAGAATTAGTTAGGGATAATGACTTGTCGTTCAAGGATTACATGTTGTAAACCGACTTAAGGTTATCTATATAAAGAGCCTTAAGAGGTATTAGTCGATACAAGTTTTACAAGTCTTAGATAAGTTTTAGAGTAGATCAAAGTTGATAAAGTAGTTAGGGATTGTTAGTGAATCTGTGTAACAAAGTAGGTTCAAAGTTTGATCAATATAAAAGTTCTTCTTAAGCTTTGTGTTAGTAGATTCCGCGTACTTTACAAGGTAAAACAGTGTTTCAATATTAATAGTGTTGAGTTTACTCAATATGTTAAACCTTTACAAGCTACAAAGTAGTTTGATCAGAGTATATCGATCCAACAACACGGGTACCCCCCGTAATATCATAAATACTCGGATAACCTCCGAAGTATTAATAACCTATAGGTGCACACCATAGTATCTAAATAAGCCAACCTTGAATAGTACACACAAAACAATGTGACTAAAGTTGACAATTCATCCTAGTCTATACGCATAGCAAGTTTTAGAAAGAATATAAAAGTGATAATAGTCCACATAAAATAATTTGCACGTTTCTCACCCCAAGTATTGAAAACATAGTTCAAGAGTAAAAAGTGGGGCTATGACTCACCTCAAGTCCAGAAATCAGCAAGAAGAAATCGGTAGAAGTAAGACGTATAATAACTCAAAAGACGGCAACTACGGACTCGGCACGACCTAACAATATCAACTCGTTCAGAAATCATTTCCTCAAAATCGAATATTCCCAAACCCGAACGTATTCCATTTTACTTTCCGAAAATCCATTTATCGTATTATCTCGTATTAGGTTGGAGTTTGGCGTTTGGTATCCATACGAGTGGTGGGTCGACACAACTCAAACCAAGAAGTCACAACAAAAAGGATAATAAAATAATCTATAGGTCTAATATTAGTCCAATATATTATTTAAATAAATCATCGAAGTTTATCAAATCCGCCGATTTGGTAATCCCCCATATTTATTTACTTAATATACCATTCTAAGATTATACCCGAATCCTAGGCCACACATTGCACATAAAGTACTATATGGTATATATCAAAGTTTAATAAATTCACTAATTATACCGTTAAGCTTACCAAATTCGTCAATTTGGCAATCTCACGAGATACTTAGTAACTTATTATTCTCGTACACATACCACAACCTAGGGGCATCGTAGGATACGATGCCTATTAATATACTCAATTTAAATAACTAAATAGCTCTTATTTAACCCGTCGATTAAATAAGTTACGTAGTTATCGAAAGTGAATGTATTAATCGTCATATATCCGTGAAAACACAACGTCACAAATAATAATCCACTTGGGCTCGAGTGACCACGACCCCGTATAACTCGATAGTTTTCCTCGTTTATTTAAAAGAGATTATTTTATTAAATATAATTATCCAACGTTAAAGATTTCGTCGTTATTTATAGTGTTTAATTATAATAACGCTCCCGACATTATTACACTACTTTCATAGTATAATATTTATCGTCACGTTATTGTTATAATATTACTCGTGATCGTTTTATTTTTAATATACGCATTTATATATTTATATATACGTTATTCACGTCTATATATTTATATAAACGTTTATATTACCAATAATATTATTACGAGTTTTATTATTTGCGTTTGATTATAAATATTTATCGAGTCATACGAAATGGTCACATGTCCGAGTCATCACTCTCGGCTCATTGTCCAAGTCCAACATAAAAATAACCAAGTCATAATCAATCAATCCAACTCCGTCCAAACAATACCCATATCATGTGCTACAACAATAGGGTCCGACTACGGCACCCGACTAACCTATCTCCGTCATTCTAGTTGACCGTCTCACAATCGGTCCCCAATACCACTTTCGTCAACACAACTCCAAAATATACCACGAGTCCATATAACTCGCCATTCACTTCAACATAATATTAGTAATCATACTAATATTCGCCAAAAAACATAAACCATCAAATATATACGCGACGCATATCAAAATACAAATTCACGGGTCGACCTACCAAGTCAAGCTCGAGTCAAAGCTTCACCACAACTCGTGTGGGTCCCACCCGAGACCTCTATGGTCTCGGCTAGCTCTTGAGAGCTCGAACCAAAATCCAACCGACCCATAAGGGTCGTCGGCCTCAAAACAACCAACGAAAAAAAAAGTTCCAATCATCCCATGTTATCCAAAAATCAACATATCAATCCAAACATCCACAAATGAAATACAAGGGCCAAATAATCATCAAGACCAAGATTACTCCAACAAGAACACAAGCCGAGAGCATTGGCTCTCGGTCGTGTCTCGACCCAATCGACCAAACCAAAAACCCGGATACCAAACGCATTAATATTATCAAAACACCATTTCCTATTTGTTAATCTTCAAACCCAACAAGAATATAGCTCGTGTAGCCACGGATCTAAGCTAAATCGAGGCACACGACAAAGAAATCGTGGCCACTCACCTCCAAACGATTCCAAATAACGTTTTCTTCGAAAACCCAACAATGAAATGAGGGAAAAAGTGGTGTTTAGGTGGCGGTGGTGGTTAAAAACAAAGGTTATGATGTTGGTGAGGCGCGTGGTGCACACCAATAGATAGATCGGAAGATGGTGGTTAAGATTGTGGTGTTAGTTTTGTGGTGAGGGTGGCGGTGCGATGGCGGTGGCCGGCCGAAGAGGGCGGCGGCTAGGGGTTGTAGAGAGAGAGAGAGAGAGATGAGAGATGGAGGAGTATATTATTTTGATTGTGTTTGTGTGGTGTGAGAAGCAAAAACCACAAGGACGATTTTTGTAGGATACTCTTTTTTTTTATTATTATTTTTTTCTTATAATAATAATAATAATACTAATAACAATAATACAAATAAAAGTATTATTATATTTTAGGGTAAGGTGGCTAGGTGTAAATTACACGGACCAAAACCCGTAACTCGTTTTAAAACATTTAATATCTCACGAGACGTTCCATAAATATATATATATATATATATATATATATATATATATATATATATATATATATATATATATATATATATATATATATATAGTTGAATCTGTAGACTCAAGACATAAAATTTCTGTTAGGTTATCCTAGTGCCGGAGTCAACGTAGTGCCAAATGAGAATTTCAAAATAAATCACCACATATATTTCCATATAGAATCATTGAAATAAATTTTCAAATCTCATAAAGATTTTAAAATATAATCAACCATAATGTAGTTTTTACAAGTTCGTTACGAATAAAATTCCAAATATAAATTTATAAACGAACTTTTACGTAATGCGGGTTTTCAAAATGGCTCCCTAATTTGCCAGTTGTCACAAAAGCATAATTTTGAAACATAGAAACAAAATAGGCACAATGTTATTCACAAATTTAAAAAGAAGCGATGGAATTTACTCTTATATCACACATGTATTTCTTTGAGTGATATTATTTTTATTATTGTTATTATTATTAATATTATTAAGAAATGTGTTGAGTTTTTACAACAATATGAACAAATCACTTGATAATTTGTGTTTTTTAAATGCCAAATTATATCCTTTATATTTGTGTTATTGTCACGATTAACACAATATATATTCATAATTTTTTGTTATTGTCACAATCAGGGTGGACCTAATGGGGTTCCTGAGGGTGCAGGGAACCTGATGAAATTTTGTTGCGTAGTGTAAATTTTCGCTAAAAATCTTGATTTACCTACTCATTGTTGACGTCACAGGTTTTTGATCACTAATTTACTAAAGGGACAATTCCCTAAATACCCCAATTACCTTTGTGCTATTTACATTCGACCTCGAAACTTTTCTACTTCCGAAACTAGACCGGGCAACTGGGCAACTTGAACTACCCAACCATGTGTTGTCATGTGTCCGATATTATTTTACCAACATAGACCAGTTGCCAATTGTTATACCAATATAGATCAGTTGCCCTATGACTTATCGCTTTGTAATCAGTAAAGTCGCACTTTTCACTTACTGGTTTGAGTTGCCCAATTTTACAAGGTTGCCTGGTCTATTCTCGGAAGCAAAAAAGTTTTGGGGCCAGATATAAATAACACAAAGGCAACTGTGACATTTAGGGAATAATCCCTTTGCTAAAGGGTTTTCATCATCAAAAATTCTAGATGAAACAGGTATTCTACAAGAATCACTAATTTGCTAAAGGGTTTTGATCATTTGATCCTTTTGTTTGCTTTTTTTATAAAGGGTTTTTAATAATTTTTACTTTTTCTAAGTTGCATTGCTTATAAATGTCTATTAATTGTTAATTTTTTAGTTAATAATAAACCACTAATTTGCTAATTGTAGGCTAAGATTGGAGGTTATTTGAAAAGAAAAGTTTTATCACACAGTGATAATATTTGTGGAGTCAAAACGAAATGTCTCTAACGATATTCGACAAGAATCACAACCTAAACCTACAACCGGTACTCCTTCGAATAATGTACCTATTAGAGTTGATTTGGATACTCTTTCTTCGGATCCGATCGATAGACCTCGAATTTTTGATTATGACCTTAACCAAATAGAAGAAATAAGATACCCATATTATGATAAAGGACCTTGTCAACTACGTGGTCATGTCTTTCCAACAAGAAGTATAGGAGGTAAGGTTGGACGTTTTGTTGTGAGTTGGTTTATTGAATTTGGTTGGTTAGAGTATAGCGTAGAAGCGAATATCTGGCTTTATAACTTATTTCAAAACACTAGATTTTGTGTTTTACTTGTACTTGTTGTTGCATATCTTGAGGATCACTGATGTTTTGTCACGACATTTTCAAATGAAAGATCAAACTATTTTGAAATGTGTTTCATTGGTGAAAGGAACCATAAGGGCATTGAAGCAGGTGAGGGCATCGAGTTTCCCTTCACTCTTGAAGAATGTAACTTCGTTTTGCATGTTATATGGCTGAATGTCATTCAAAAAGCCGAAGGAATAAAATTACCAGTCAACATCATTTTGAGGTTGATATTTTCAATACAGTTTTGGATATGCAATTTCAAAAGTTTGGTTATTGTTTTACTGAGTTAAGCACTGAATTACTAGAAAATATGGCGGCGTTGAGTCCACACAATTCATTTTCCGATTTCAACGTATCGAAGTTGGTTAAATTTAGTGAGATGTATCCACACGATTTTACTTATATGGAGAGGTTAAGTTTTCCTACTAATCTTGCTGTTTATTATCAAATTATGAGTAAAAATAAGGATTTTTCTGAGTTGTCTAGTATTTTCAAACTTGCTAGTTTGATGGCAGAGAAGAATAAACACACCTCTCGTCCTTTGGTCTATCGCTTGTTGAAGCTGACTTTGATTTTGCCCATTGCAAATGCTAATGTTAAATGATATTTTTCTAAAATGAAGCTTGTGATGACAGATTTGTATAATATGATGGGTGAAGAATACTTTAATGGTGTGTTAATTTATTTTTATTGCCTTTGTATTCGTATAAAAAAATTGTGCACCTGATAACTTAGTGTTCCGGGTCCGGCCATGGTCACAATTAATGCAAATATATATATTCATAATTTCTTACATGCGTAAAAAATTAGTTTCATACCTCAAACCATATATGAGGTGTATTATTATTTGAAAGTTTCATTTTGCGATTTACACTATTTACATATTGTTACTGTTCAAAATATTATACAATTATTAATTAACATTCTTAACATTAATATAACACATGAGTTAATTACTTGCTAAGCATACACCAGTTAAATAATTTACACTTTACTTTTCGTGAATCGATCGTGTCTACACGATTAATAAATGTTTCACTACAGATTTGTTTTTTTTTTTTTTTTTTTTTCTTCTGAAAAATGTGTTTTGCGTTATCGGCATATTTACGTTGTTATCCACATCTTATAAAGGCATACCAAAATAACACAATACTTGCCACCACACATTTCAAATTTACGTACCAATATATATTCACACACGAAATACTAGTCTTGACAAAAACACACACACCAACACCAACACCAAAAATGAACAAGATTCATCACAAGATGTTACACGTCAATGGCATAGACATGCACGTAGCCGAGCTAGGCAAAGGCCCAACCGTTCTCCTCGTCCACGGGTTCCCCGAGCTTTGGTATACATGGCGCCACCAGATTGTGTTCCTTGCATCACAAGGCTACCATGCTGTAGCCCCTGATCTCAGGGGCTACGGGGACACAACTGGTGTAGCCACGTCAGATGCCACCAAGTTCACCACACTTCAAGTGGTGGGGGACCTGGTGGCGCTTATTGATGTTGTGGCTGCCCCAGGTGAGGACAAAGTGTTCGTAGTGGGACATGATTGGGGTGCAGCTATCACATGGGCTTTGTGCCTTTATCGGCCTGATAAAGTTAAAGCCTTGGTGAATATGGGTGCTCCTTTTAATCCTAGAAACCCAAAGTTTAAGCCTGTTGATGCTCTTCGTCTTCTTTATGGTAACGATTACTACATGATCAGATTTCAGGTGAACATTTTATTATTTCTTTTGAATATTAAATATTATTCACAGCGTCATGCACATATGTTTCCGATACGACTTGAACCGATCGATAACACGTACTGACATAGATCACACGTACAGGACCCATCTGGTCCGTGATTTATTACTCCATATTTCTTTTATCATTAAAGTGAAACGTGGGAGCAATTAATTGTTGGTAATATGCTTCAGGAACCTGGGGAAATTGAAGGTGAAATCACGGTATGGGGCGCCGAAAGATTTATATATGATTTTTTCACTTATCGAACACCTGGCCCACTATTTCTACCAAAGGGTATCGGGTTCGGGAACTCTCCTAATGATCCTCTAGTCTTGCCTTCATGGTTTTCGAAAGAAGATCTAGCATACTACACCAGCAAATTTGAGAAAACGGGCTTCACAGGAGGTCTAAACTACTATCGAGCCTTGAATACGTAAGTTAATATTTAGCATATTGCAAACAAAGCACTTATAACTTAGCTTATTTAATGTAGTGAAACGTATGACTAAGAACATTCTTTTTAAATAACAGAAATTGGGAGTTAACTGCACCATGGACGGGAGCTAAAGTGAAAGTACCGGTTAAATACATCACGGGCGACCTCGATCTGACTTACCATTCATATGGGGCTAAGGACTACATAGATAAAGGTGGGTTGAAGAAGGATGTGCCTCTTTTAGAAGATGTAGTCATATTGAAGGGTGTAGGGCATTTTCTTCAAGAAGAAAAATCTGATGAAATCAGCCATCATATACTCAACTTCATTAAACAGTTTTAAACTCAGACATGAGGTTCTTTTAACATTTTCCTTTGTTTGATCAATTGGCATGAAGTCTCTGTATGTGTTCTGCCATATTATATTAATGGAGTAATTGGTATGATAAAAAGTGTTACCAGTTGTATGGTTTGATAGAGATAACTTTATACAGTGTGTTGTAAAGTGTGCTTATATTGACATATTATTTATGAAATAAGTTGTCTATGACTCCAAAAGGAAAAGGATTAAAAGGAATTGATTAGGTCTATCAGTTACAAGTTTACATCATTTTCATATCTAAGTTATCATTTTGATCATAAGATTGGTTTTATAAGTTGGACATGTTGGGCTTAGTAACATACCGTACAACAGTGTAATGCACGGATTATGATGAAAATATAAAAAGTTGTCGTGTACACTCTATTGCTAGTGTTCAAATAATAATATTATTATCAATTAATATTAATATAACACATGAGTTAATTACTTTTTAAGCATATACCAGTTACATAATTTCTACTTTACTTTTCGTGAATCGAACGTGTCTACACGATTAATAAATGTTTGGGCAAATACCATATTAAAGCATTGTACTTGCTAAGAAAGTCACTTTTAGGTATCGAACAAACTTTTTTTCTCTTTGAGATACTGAACTTTCATTTTTTGGCCTTTTTAAGGCACTTTGTGACATTTTTGCCCCTGGATTTTTAATAATTCGAGGGGCAAAAAGGTTACAAAATGCATCAAAGAAGCCAAAAAATTAAAGTTCAGTACCTCAAAAAAGAAAAAAATTATGTTTGATATCCAAAAGTGTACAAGTATAATGTTTTTTTTATGGTATTTGCCTTAAATGTTTCACTACATATTTGTTATTCTGAAAAATGTGTTTTGCGTTATCGGCATATTTACGTTGTTGTCCACATCTTATAAAGGCATACCAATAACACAACACTTGCCGGCCACCACATATTTCAAATTCACACACACGAAATAGTCTTGACAAACACACACACACCAACACCAAAAATGGACAAGATCCATCACACGATGGTACCAGTCAATGGCATAGACATGCACGTAGCCGAGCTAGGCAAAGGCCCAACCGTTCTCCTCATCCACGGGTTCCCCGAGCTTTGGTACACATGGCGCCACCAGATTGTGTTCCTTGCATCACAAGGCTACCATGCTGTAGCCCCTGATCTCAGGGGCTACGGTGACACAACTGGTGTAGCCATGTCAGATGCCACCAAGTTCACCACACTTCAAGTGGTGGGGGATCTGGTGGCACTTATTGATGCTGTGGCTGCCCCAGGTGAGGACAAAGTGTTCGTGGTGGGACATGATTGGGGTGCAGTTATCACATGGGCTTTGTGCCTTTATCGGCCTGATAAAGTTAAAGCCTTGGTGAATATGAGTGCTCCTTTTACTCCTAGAAACCCGAAGTCTAAGCCTGTTGATGCTCTTCGTGCTCTTTATGGTAACGATTACTACGTCATCAGATTTCAGGTGAACATTTTATTATTTCTTTTGAATATCAAATATTATTCACAGCGTCACACATATCATATGTGTCCGTCTGTCCGATACTACTAGCTTGAACCCACAACCTATCACTGATATAGATCACACAGGACCCTTCTGGTCCGTGATTTATTACTCCATATTTCTTTTTTCATTAAAGTGAAACGTGGGAGCAATTAATTGTTGGTAATATGCTTCAGGAACCTGGGGAAATTGAAGGTGAATTTGCGGTATGGGGCACCGAAAGAGTTTTATATGATTTCTTCACTTATCGAAATCCTGGCCCACTATTTCTACCAAAGGGTATCGGGTTCGGGAACTCTCCTAATGATCCTCTAGTCTTGCCTTCATGGTTTTCGAAAGAAGATCTAGCATACTACACCAGCAAATTTGAGAAAACGGGCTTCACAGGAGGTCTAAACTACTATCGAGCCTTGAATACGTAAGTTATTTAGCATATTGCATACAAAGCACTTATAACTTACTTAATGTAGTGAAATGTATGACTAAGAACATTCTTTTTAAATAACAGAAATTGGGAGTTAACTGCACCATGGACGGGAGCTAAAGTGAAAGTACCGGTTAAATACATCACGGGCGACCAAGATCTGACTTACAATGCATATGGGGTTAAAGACTACATAGAAAAAGGTGGGTTCAAGAAGGATGTGCCTCTTTTAGAAGATATAGTCATATTGAAGGGTGTAGGGCATTTTATTCAAGAAGAAAAATCTGATGAAATCAGCCATCATATACTCAACTTCATTAAAAAGTTTTAAACTCAAATATGATGTTCTTTTAACATTTTCCTTTGTTTGATCAATTGGCATGAAGTCTCTGTATGTGTTCTGCCATATTATATTAATGTAATTGGTATGATAAAAAGTTGTTACCAATTGTATGGTTTGATAGAGATAACTTTATACAGTGTGCTGTAAAGTGTGCTTATATCGACATATTATTTATGAATAAGTGGTCTGTAATTACATGTACAACTGAATATTTATTTTTCTTCTGGTTAACAGATTTTTGTTAGTTGGTCATGGTGGTTTGACATTTAGGGGGTGTTTAATGAACTTATATAAGCCGAAAAGTTTCAACATAAGCCACAAAAAGTGAGCTTATGAAACATAAGCCCAAAACCAAATAAGTCATAAGCCGGCTATATAAGCCGAAACAAACACCCCCTTATATGTTATGGTTCATGTATGCTCTATTTATTAAGTACTATGCTTTATTATATGTAAGTGTATGTTTAAGATTGTATCCGGTACCTAACTTGATGTTAGCATTATTTAGCCTGTGAACGTGCGTAATAATTTGAATTGATCAGAAATTTAGCCTTCCATGTATTTGATCTAGATAATTAACTTGTGTATGCCTAATAATAAAGAAATACGCAAGCCACATGCCAAATTTTGATTGCATAAAGTTTATAATTTACTACTTGATTGTATAAGGCAAAATTTAGCACAATGAATGATAAACTATTGTTAACAAAAGATGGAGTCAAAACAACATCAATTGTGGTACATATGCTTTTGCAGATAAAAAAGGCTTGCTACTTGTTAACAAAAGAGGACACAAACTAAAGCAAATTTTGTTGCTTTAAATAATAACAAGCAATACGTTGGTCCACATGTTCTCCTTTTACTATTTTGTTAACTGCGTGCACTTTCAAGACAAGCTTCGTGAAATCAAGGAAGATGGTGAAATGGATCTCTCTGATTTATCAACACTCACACGTTAAAGACACGTAAAAGACTCACAAAAAAGGGAAAATTGTAAGAAGAAAAAATAGGTGATGCTTCAACGAACCATTGACACAAAGTTAGATGACTTTATGTGTATGTTTAAGAAAAAATAGGTGATGCTAATTATGTAGTCTTGTGTTTTTGCAAATGCGATAATTACTCCTGATAATTAGATAGATTCATTCAAATTTTATACATACGATTTTAAAAGCTATAACCAGTACTCAAATCTTTTGATTTTCACCCATAATGCATAGCAGTACATTTTGGTGCACCAAAATTAATCATCTCAATAAGTCTTACAGATAACTAATTAACTTTAACTTCCAACTTTTGCTAAATATATAGTCCGAATCACATTTTAAAATTAAGACTGCAATTTATTAATGTCTATGTTACATGATATCTTACTATGATCTAGTAATTATAAAATTAAGTATCTGGATGTAATGAAGCCTTGCTTTCCAAAGCTTTGGTTAACCTCATTAGAACCCAATGGGAGTCATTATTCGGATGATTCAAGCCATGTATGGAGAGGATCACTACATGGTCATATTTCATGTAGCTTAAGGTTGTTTTAACGTTGTCTTTTTTTGTCATTATATCTTGAATGTTTCGTTAGGAACCAGGACCAGTAATTTATTTTTCCTAAAGGCATACGGTTTCACCATTCTCCAAATGATGCCACGGTCACCTTGCCATCTTGGTTATCGGAAGACGATGTAGAATACTTTGCTAGTAAACTTAAAAAATCTGGCTTTACTGGTGTGACTATGATAAGACCTTGGCTGAATACTAGTCACAGCAGAATTGCAAGAAGAAGAACAAAAGATAAACAAGACAGTAATAACCTTACTCTTCAAGACGTTGGAAAAACATGCATGCCATAAAATAACAGCCTTAATCCCGTTTAAATAATGATTGATCCCAATAAAACAATAAAACTTTCAAAATTAGTAAATTGTTGTAATGAGTAAAATAATTGAATTACTAAGGACTCTTTCAATTATCAATTCAACGTGTACTTGTCCTCAAGGTGGAACTCAGGAAATTGCTTCCGAATACTAGAAAAAGACTCCCATGTAGCTTTGTAGTTCTTCCACTTAATTAATACCTCACGTGTTGCTGGATTTTGCAAATCTCCTGACCTCACCCCTTTGAGTCGCTCCGGTGTCAACATTACAGCCATGTTTTTGGTTAGAACTACAGGTATGCTTGGATATGCTGTATCAGCAGTTGTCGCCCTTTTTAATTGCGATACATGAAACAGGGGACGTATGTTTGGTGCATTGGGTACTTTCAGCTCATAACCCACTTTCCCAACCCGTTTGATTATCCGATAAGGTCCATAAAAATTGGGAGCCAAGTTTTTATTTGGCCTTCGAGCCACTGTTTGTTGCCTGTAACGGTAAAGTTTAAGGAACACCAAATCTCCTACCTTAAAAGTCAATATCAGATTGATGTTTATCTGCCATGGATTTAGCTGGCACTCTGGAGGAGGGCCATAAATCTGGATCCCCTTTCAATGTTATTTTACCAGTATCACTACCAAGAGTCCGAGAGTCTCGGCTCACTCCAGTTGGTGCCCCACTAAGCCAGGAGAGTTGCCCGGAGCTATTCCTTGTGGGGTAGACAATGGCTGGTGCCAAAAGGCACACAGGATCAGGGTATCCTCGCCAATCTACACCTTTTGTAGACCAGTATCACTACCAAACGTCATCGTAAGAAACTGCCAGTTCACCATAACGTCACCTAATGTTTTCAGCCATTTAATTCCAAGAATCACATCTGTATGACGTGTGCTATCCATCTTAAACTGCAACAAATCTTCCACCACCTGCAACTCTAATTAAAAACAAAATTATAACCCCCTTGCAAATGCCTTGATTGAGGACATTTTCTTCATTCGCTAAAATCGAACTAAAAGGAATAGTGTCCGTAACCTTAATTCCCAACCTTTCAACTAAATGAGCTGAGATTAAATTTTTTGATGCCCCACTATATATTGTTAGACTACATAAAACCCCGTCGGTGATAGCCAAAGGAATTAAATCCTTTATTCCCTCTACACGTTCGCTGAGAAAAATAAACTAAATTCCTTTTGCTTAGTCTTCGGATATAAAAAAACTAAAATCTTCTCATTGGTCTTCGAATATAAACAAAACTGTACCATCACTTTTCACGCAGCGGATATTGAGTGATTGTGCAAGATTTGATACGGTAGAAAAGAAATTAGGGTTTGATGGGGTGGCTTAGGGTGGAGGCGGCTCAACATAGCCACCTAGGTCTGAGGATCAGACCCGCTCTGATACCATGTTAAACTACATAAAACCCGGTCGGTGATACGTTTTATTGATGTGATATATATAGGCAATACATAATGAAACCCTAATGGACCCAACCCCACATACCGGGCTTGGGCCTTATTTATCGTCTAATATATATCTATAAGCACCACAATCTCTTCTCCGCCAAGTATTCACTTCAATCTCATTTTATGTTTAGTACTAAAACTTGCCAGTGGGTTAAGAAACACCTTGGCCATGTCACCAACACCATAATCCTTATTATCTTTGTCTACCAATAGAACTCGCAAAGTTTTCGCCAGCTGGCACTCGGGAGGAGGGAACCAAACCTGGATCCCCTTTCAATGTTACTTTGCCAGTATCACTACTAAACGTCATTTTAAGAAGCTGCCAATTCACCATAACATCACCTAATGTTTTCAGCCATTTAATTCCCATAGTCACATCGTTACGACTTGCACTACCCATCTTAAACTGCTTGAAATCTTCCACCACCTGCAATTCTGGAAATGAAATTATGACCCCCTTGCAAATGCCTTGATTGCGGACAATTTGTCCATTCGCTAAATTCGAACTAAATGAATTCCCAATTTTTTCACTAAATGAGCTGAGATAATATTGCTTGATCCCACACTATCTATAACCACTACAATCTCTTCCCCACCAAGTAATCCCCAAAATCTCATTGATGATTATTAGTAAAACCTGCCATTGAGTTAAGAGGCACCTTGGCCATGTCACCGATGCCATCATCCTTATTATCTTTGTCTACCAGTAGGACTTAAAAAGTACGACTCGCACACCTATACCCAGGTGTAAACTTTTGGTCACATGTGACACACAGTCCCTCGGACCTTTTGTCCGCTAATTCTGCTTTTGTTGACCGTTTAAACTGTTGGAAGATTATAATCCAATTAATCTTTGTTAAGTTTAGTGTAGGAATAATGCCGATTAGTTTACGGTTTGTGGAAGCAAATTTAGAAAACATGGCAGTTAGATAAGTTAGTTATTAGTTAAAAATGGAAGTTATAAATTGAAAGGACACAACTGTTATGTGAACAGGTTTCTTTGAACCATCACATCTATTCAAAACACACCCATTCGTTTAGTATAAATAGGACGAGATTCTATAATCACCAATTAATCCTTTCAGTTTTATTATATTATATTATTAAAGGGTTCAACCCCAATATCTCTTGTTCTCTTATCGTAATCTTTGATTGATGATGGCATGATGTTTGTTTGATTATTCGATCCTGGAGATGCAAGTTCCTGCATAACATCTTGTGAAACATAAACTGCTTTTGATATGATGATCCTGCCAAGCTTACACCTTCTGTTGCAGCTGCAGATACCAAGGTACTTGACAGCGTGGTTTCGGCCTTCTTGCAGTTCTGTGTTGATTAAGTATCCCAAGAAACATATTATCGTAATATGAACGATCAAATAACACTAAGCATAACATTAATAGTAAAACTTACTTGATACGAGAGATGAGATCGCCATGATCGAACGATGAACACTGGTAAGATGGGGATCTTCTACTTTATCCTCTCTTCTTAGTGATAATGTTGGTGTGTATTGTTATGATTATGTAATCATTAACATAATACATTACCTAGACGTTATCTTACAAGGAAGTTGGATCTACAATCAAGATACAATATCCTACAGAGATTCACTATGGTAACTAAATATAATTTAATTACATTTTATATTACCATAATATGAAACAATATTATATTACAATGTACAGTATGATAAACAATAAATAAGATAGGCCACAATATCCAATATACATATATTCAAACATTCTGTAGTCTTAGTAATTGTTGAGAAAACCTTCAACCGATTCACTAAGCATGCATGCCACAAAATAGTGGCCCTAATCCCCTATGAGCTTGATAAAACATGGAAACTTGCAAAATAAGTAAGTTACTAGTATAAGGAAACCAACTAAAATTATTAACATTAGCTCTTGCGACTTCTTTTAACATATCTATTCCACCCCTGTAAGCTTTACTTGTACACGTATGCATAAGACATATTACTAACCATATATAGCCTTACAAACAACCATTAATGAATGGGAGATGATCTGTACACCACTAAAAATGGTGTGCACACCACTAAATTACACTAATGATGCACACAGTACAACATACAAATGCAGAATTAGTGGTGTTAATGAAGAATAAATTCCTATATTTTAAATAACTTACCATGTTATCAATCACTAGATTTCTGTATATATGGAAATTATGCATATATACTTGGAAACTATGGGTGTTATTCAATGTTTATTTTTTAATAATGGTAACCTTAATTAACCATCTAACAACAAATGCAGAACTAGTGGTGTGCACACCACTTTTAGTGGTGTACATATCATCTCCCTTAATGAAGAATAAATTCCTATATTTTAAATAACTTACCATGTTATCAATCACTAGATTTCTGTATATATGGAAATTATGCATATATACATGGAAACTATGGGTGTTATTCAATGTTTATTTTTTAATAATGGTAACCTTAATTAACCATCTAACAACAACCCTATGGGTTTTGTTTAAGCATTCCTTAATAAACAATATTTCCAAAATAAAACTCATCATTAAAATAAACACATGATTTAGACACATATAAGTACGGTAAGTGAGTTTTAAAATGGCATGTATTAATACCAAGTTAATTCATATTTGGAAATGCTTCTTAATTACGGTAAGCTTAAACAACACCCATTCGGTTGTTAGCAAAACCATATAAAAATGTATGACATATGGAAATTTATGCGGACTGCAATCTATTAATGCGGAAGGATTAAATAATATATACCCGAGTAGATACTATGTTACATCTTTTCCAAAGCTGCCGGCCTGCTTTTCATGGTCTTATGTATTTGTCATTTGTGGTTGTCAACATGTTATTAACCTAGTATATATATACAACCTGCAGTATAATGGTTCATGGTTCACACTATAACAGACAGAAAAACAAGATGGAAGGGATAGAACACAAGACAATAAGTGCTAATGGGCTGAACATCCACATAGCTGAAAAGGGTCAAGGTCCTTTAGTTTTGCTCATCCATGGGTTTCCTGAGCTCTGGTACTCGTGGCGCCACCAGATTCTTTATTTAGCAGATCATGGTTACCGAGCTGTGGCACCAGATCTTCGTGGGTATGGTGACACAACAGGTGCACCGGTCAATGACCATACCAAGTTCACCATTTATCATCTTGTTGGTGACTTGATTGGGCTTCTTAATGCCATCACCAGTGAAGGTGAAAAGGTTTTTGTTGTAGGTCACGATTGGGGTGCATTCGTTGCTTGGCACCTGTGCATGTTTAGGCCCGATAGAGTCAAAGCTTTAGTTAACCTCAGCGTGCCATTTTTTCCCTGGAGCCCAATGGGAGACATCATTCAGATGATGCGAGCTGTGTATGGAGAGGATCACTACATGGTCAGATTTCAGGTAATCTTTTACGGTTTTTTGAAAACTATCTTTTACAGTTATTTTATTTTGAATGTCTCGTCACATATATATCATATACATTTATAGGAACCTGGGGACATTGAAGCTGAGTTAGCTCGAATTGATGTCAAAACAGTTGTAAAAAAGTTCTTAACATTTAGAGAACCAGGACCATTTTATTTTCCTAAAGGTAAAGGTTTTCACTATTCACCTAATGATGTCCCGGTCACCTTGCCACCTTGGTTGTCAGAAGACGATGTTGAGTACTTTACTAGTAAATTCGAAAAATCTGGCTTTACTGGTGGAGTTAACTACTATCGAGTTATTCCTTTGTAAGTACTATTTTTACATCTATGAAAATTATGTGAGAATATATATTTATGTGAGAATATATACTCATACAGGAACTGGGAACTGACCGCAGTATGGAGTGGTGTAAAAGTGACGGTACCATCAAAATTCATCATTGGGGATCTGGACTTGGTATATCATATGCCGGGCATAAAGGACTACATACACAATGGTGGATTTCAGAACGATGTTCCATTATTGGAAGAAGTTGTTGTCTTGGAAGATGCAGCCCATTTCATTAACCAAGAGAAACCTGATGAGATCAACAAGAACATAATTGAGTTTTTAAAGAAATTCTGATCCCCCTCTTCGACCCATCGTTTATTGCATGTCCCGGTTCATGATGCAAGGAAATAGTTGATGCTTGTTTTATGTTAGTTTTATTTGTATTCCTGTCATCCATCAACTTGCTTGCCCATATCGGCTTATTTCAAAGACTTCTTCATACAAAACCACATTCATAAAACAAAACCATTGTATATTTGTTTTCTTTCTTGCGGTTAATTCTGTCTTTGCCTTGAAAGCATGTTCTCTACTGTATGATTAAACAAAAAAAATCAAACAAATTGTGCTCATATATTGCTCAAACTTCAGACTCAAAAACAAATATTTCATTACGACTTGTATAAGCTATCTTATTGGCGGGTGAAAGCTAGTTTGGTTGACTAACATCAGTATTGGTCAAAGCTGTGGGAGTTAAGTACCAAATCTCTTTAATATCTAAATTTCTTGATTAGAGTTTATGAACAATTTGGTGTTTTAGTTATGATTAATTTTAAAATTTGAATTATATGTCTTGTTTATAAGTGTATTTATATATGTGTTTAAGACTTTAAGTTATGATCCTCGGTGTGTTTGGCTATTGTTTTAAAAGAGTTTAGTGGAATTGGTAATATTGTTAATGTATAACTACAATCAAGTTTTGGTGTGCTTGGTTATAGGTTTGGGATAATGATTTATAAATGTATCCAACTTGTCACGTTTTACTGAGTTATGTATCGAACTTTTAATTTTGCTAGCTTGGGGTCTAAACTTACTAATCTTTGCTATCTTGTGTACTCATCTCACATGGCAAGCGTTTTAGCTGAGTTGGCAAGGTGGACCTCTTTGACTCCGTTATGTTATTAAAAAATACCGTTTTTTGACCCGTTTCCCGTTATTTGACTCCCTTTCCTTTTTATAATAATTTCGTTTTCTTTATTCATAAACCCAAATGCACATGAACACACAATCTCCCTGCCATATAAAATTTGTCAGTACTTTTTGATCCAATGATACAAAGTTCAACATGGTCCATGCAACCATCGTCAAGATTTATGGGCCCCGATCATCAATTCAGTGGTGCCACCACTAGCACTCCACCACAACACGACGGTGGTGGTGGCACAGGTGATCTCCATGAGCTGGCTAGGGATCTTTTGCAAAGACAGAGCACCAGATCTTCAGAAGCTTCAAATGGGGGATCAAGATATAAACTGTAAAAAGGGAGAGGGTCAAATGGGGGATCAAACCTTACATAAGCATGTTTGACCCCATAAGTCAACTTTCTTTGCAGGCTATTGATAGAGGAGAAAACCTTACAAATTTAAACGACAAGGCTGAAAATTTACGTGATTCGGTATGCCCATATGTTATTCCACTATCAAGCTATTGATCTCGTTGTTGGAAAAATAAGTTTTGCAAAGTGGTTTTTGCAAACTTTGGACATAATTTAATGTATGTATATGTTACATATATTTATGTTTCTTGGGGGCGTTTTGTTCTCCTCTAAGAGAGCTTTGTAACGAGCTAAAGTATGTCCAAAATGGAGTAGAAATGAATGAGATATCGTGTCTCAAAGTGAGGCATGTGAAACACAAAAATGGAAAAGTCCCACATCGCCTAGTGAAGGAAGTGAAGACTAGTTTATAAGGATTTCCTTGTACTAGCTTTCAAATTCCTTTAGATGAGCTATGCTCCCACTCCTACGTGCGCGCGCGCAGGGGGGGTGCAGATTGTGGGATTTCTGGGCCAAAATGAGTTCGAAGCTTCTGAACTCATGCGAGCCCGCGCAACCTGCGGACACGAATGCAGCTCCGAAACCTTGCCTACGTGCGTATATTTTTGCTGCTAGTTTCGGGTCGCAGTTTCCAAATTCTGTATTGATCTATTTCAGGAATAGATTGAAACTTATTATACAAGTGTGCAGAATATTTTGTGTGCAGTATAAATGATATCAAATCTTGTTATTGATTTAACAGATTTGCATATCTGTTTATTTTTTAGCTAATATTCTGTCTTGCTAAACAAGATAGGTTTAGGCTATAAAATAAACCTATGCTCATTCGGCTTAAGACACAGAAAACGTACCTCCATACCATTCGATTTCTAGCAGTAATATTCGATTAGAAACGCACAAGCTTTCCGTGATCTTTCAGGCAAGTAAGTCAAGTCCGGCTGTACAACAGCTTTGAACGTTGTACCCTGGGAAACAGACGGCGAATCTGTTTTAAGGGAATCGTGTTTACACGAGCCTCGTTCCGTAACCTTTACTGCTTTCTTTTATTTACGTTATATAGTGTCTGTCTTCTGCTTCTACACCTTTCTGTCTGTACTTTATTTTCTGTTATTTACATTCTATTAAGTTTATTATTTTCATTGTAATCTGATTTATTAATAAAAGTGCACACCGTTTCCTACAGTCTTAAAACAGCTTCGGTTTAACCGAATTAATACACTTTGTTTAAATCGGATTAATTCTTTTAACAGATCTTATAAACAGTTTTCTGGTGAAACCTTGTTGAGTTTCTTTGGAAATCAGTTTTATATAAACAGATTTAATTTACAGATTTGGTGTACAGATCTATAACGTTTTTTTTAAGCAGTTGTTCTAATCAGTTTATTGAAACCAAGATTGTGTTTCTATTAACTGATTTATCGAAACCAAGATAGAGTTTCGTTGAGTCAGATCTGGTACAAGTAGATACCAATTTGCAACAGTTTGTTTAACTGTTTGTGTTTGATTTTCAGGATGACAAACACTACCCCTCCTGTGAATACTACTGTGCATGTGTCTGGTGCGCCAGTTACCAACACGGTTGTTAATCATGCTGAGAAACCAGAGAAATTCAATGGGCAGAATTTTAAGAGGTGGCAACAGAAGATGTTCTTTTATCTCACTACTTTGAACCTTGCGCGGTTCTTAAAAGAGAACGCACCTCAAGTGGAACCTCCTGCTGAAGGTCAATCCTATAATCAACAGGCTGTTCAAGCCTTGGAAGCATGGAAACATTCAGACTTTTTGTGTCACAACTATGTTTTGAATGGTTTGGTCGATTCTTTGTACAACGTGTACTGCAAGACCAAGACTGCCAAAGAATTATGGGAGTCATTGGAACGCAAGTACAAAACTGAGGATGCTGGTACAAAGAAGTTCGTGGTAGCACGCTTTTTGGATTACAAGATGGATGATTCTAAGAAAGTGATGAGTCAGGTTCAAGATCTGCAGATTTTGCTACACGACATTCATGCTGAGGGAATGACTTTGAGTGAAACTTTTCAAGTTGCTGCTATTATTGAAAAGTTACCTCCAAGCTGGGTAGAATTCAAGAACTACCTGAAGCATAAGCGAAAGGAGATGAGTGTTGAAGACTTGGTTGTTCGTCTTCGTATTGAAGAGGACAACAAGCTGGCTCAGAAAAACACTTATACTCCTGATTCTGCCAAGGCAAATTTGGTTGAGCATGCTTCGTCATCTTCAAAGTCTCGTGTCAAGGGAAAAGGCAAGGGCAAAGGAAAGAATGACAAGTAGGTCAAAGGGAAGTCTGAGTACCTTGCTCCTAAAGCTGCAATTGTGAAACAGCAGTTCCAAGGGGTGTGTTTCAATTGTGACCAGCCAGGTCACCGTGCTGCTAACTATAAGATGCCGAAGCGGGTGACTCCACGCGAGGCAAATATGGTGAATGATGTGGACATGATTGCTATGGTTTCTGACGTCATTGCCATGATCTCTGAAGTTAACCTGGTAGGTTCCAACAACAGGGAATGGTGGGTTGATACTGGGGCTACCCGTCATGTGTGTGCTGATAAGAGTATGTTTCACTCTTTCAGAGCGGTTGACAATGGAGACAAGTTGTACATGGGCAACTCTGCAACTGCTGATATCAAGGGCAAAGGAGATGTAATCCTGAAGATGACATCCGAGAAAGAGCTCAAGTTGACTAATGTCTTGTATGTTCCAGAGATTCGTAAGAATCTTGTGTCTGGTTGGCTGTTGAACAAGTTTGGCTTTCGTCTTGTTTTTGAGTCTGATAAGTTTGTTCTTTCTAAGAATCAAATGTATGTTGGTAGGGGATATGCCCTGAATGGTATGTTTAAGCTCAATGTAATGGTTGTTAAGAATGATATCAATAAAATGAATTCTTCTGCTTATTTGATTGAGTCTTCTAATGTGTGGCATGGCCGTCTTGGACATGTAAATTTTAATTCAATGCGCCGTTTGATTAAATTTAACTGCATACCTAATTTCCATATTGACTCAAAATATAAATGTGAAACTTGTGTTGAAGCCAAACTTACAAGAGCATCTTTCAAATCGGTTGAACGAAAAACCGAACCACTTGATATGATACACACTGACATATGTGATTTGAAATCACTACCCACAAAAGGTGGCAATAAGTACTTTATCACGTTTATTGATGATTGTACAAAGTATTGCTATGTTTACTTGTTAAAAAGTAAAGATGAAGCTATAGACAAGTTTGTTCTATACAAAAACAAAGTTGAGAATCAACTTAATAAGAAAATCAAGGTTGTACGAAGTGATAGAGGAGGTGAATATGTGTCTCCGTTTGCTGATCTATGTGCTAAACATGGAATTAGACACGAATTCACTGCTCCTTATTCACCTCAGCAAAACGGTATTGCCGAAAGGAAGAACCGTACCTTGAAGGAAATGGTTAATGCCATGTTGATAAGTTCTGGTTTAAGCCAGGACATGTGGGGGGAAGCCATTCTAAAGGCTACTTATCTTTTGAATAAAATACCTCGTAAGGAAAAAGAAGAGACCCCTTATGAACTATGGATGGGAAGAAAACCATCATATCAGTACTTACGAGTGTGGGGGTGTCTAGCAAAGGTAGCTATACCGACTCCCAAGGCCCAAAAGATTGGACCTAAATCTGTGGATTGTATATTCATCGGATATGCTAGGAATAGCAGTGCTTATCGTTTCATTGTACATGATTCGAAAAATCCGGATATACAAAAGGGATCTGTAATGGAATCAAGGAATGCTTCCTTCTTTGAAGATATATTTCCTTGTTTAACGAAGGAAAATGGAAGTTCATCTAGAATAGATGACGATGTTGTCCAAGATAAGAAACAACGAGATGATAATGATCTCCAAGATGAGAGACAAGATCAAATTGAGGAAGAAGAAGTAGAACCTAGAAGAAGCAAAAGGGCAAGAACCGAGAAATCGTTTGGACCCGATTTTGTTTCTTTTATGGTAGAACATGAACCTACTTCTTATCAAGAAGCGGTAACTTCCTCAGAAGGGCCTCAATGAAAGAAGCCATTAAAAGTGAAATAGATTCTATTTTACAAAATCATACTTGGGAGCTCGTGGATTTACCGCCTGGTTGTACACCACTAGGCTATAAATGGATCTTCAAGAAGAAGATGAAAGCCGATGGCACCATTGACAAGTACAAAGCAAGATTGGTAATCAAAGGATTTAGACAACGTGAAGGTCTAGATTATTTTGATACATATTCGCCTGTTACACGAATAACATCGATCAGGATGATACTTGCTATTGCCGCTTTAAGAAATTTGGAAATTCACCAAATGGATGTGAAAACGGCTTTTCTAAACGGGGATTTAGAAGAAGAGATCTACATGAACCAACCTGAGGGTTTCATAGCTCCAAAAGAGAACAAAGTTTGTAGGCTTGTTAAGTCATTATATGGCTTAAAGCAAGCTCCCAAACAGTGGCATCAAAAATTTGACCACACCATGCTAGAGAGTGGATTCAAAATTAATGAATGCGACAAGTGTGTTTATGTAAAAGACACAAGTAGTGGATATGTAATCTTGTGTTTATATGTTGATGATATGCTTATCGTTGGCAGTAACGACAAGATGATCAAATCTACTAAAGACATGTTGAAATCAAAGTTTGACATGAAGGATATGGGTTTGGCTGATGTGATCCTTGGAATAAAGATCATACGAACTCAGAATGGGCTTGTGTTGAGTCAAGCACATTACGTGGACAAAATTCTGAATACTCATAATGCGGGGGATTACGGCCTAGCTAGAACTCCAATTGACACCAGCAAGCATCTATCTAAAAATAGAGGCGCAGGTGTTGCCCAATTAGAGTATTCAAGAATTATTGGCATGTTAATGTACTTAATGACAGGTACCCGACCTGACTTAGCATATGCTGTTTGTAGGCTAAGTAGGTATACTAGTAATCCAAGTTATGCACATTGGGGAGCTATGACTAGGGTACTTCATTATTTGAGATACAGTCGCGATTATGGACTGCATTATGAAAGATATCCAGCTGTTATTGAAGGATACAGTGATGCAAATTGGATATCTGACATAAAGGATTCTAGATCGACTAGTGGATATGTGTTTACACTAGGAGGGGCAGCTATATCTTGGAAGTCTTCCAAGCAAACTGTTATAGCTAAGTCCACGATGGAATCAGAATTTATCGCGTTAGATAAATGTGGACAAGAGGCGGAATGGCTACGTCAATTCGTAGAGGACATACCAAGGTGGCCTAAACCGGTAACGGCCATTAGTATACATTGTGATAGTCAATCGGCAATTGGCAGAGCTCATAGCATAATGTATAATGGAAAGTCCAGACATATCCGTCATCGACATAATTCGATACGACAACTACTCTCAACAGGAGTTATCTCAATTGACTATGTGAAGTCAAAGGATAACATCGCGGATCCGCTTACGAAAGGCTTAAGCAGAGAGTTAGTTAGTAAGTCGTCTAAAGGAATGGGACTAAAGCCCTTGAAGGAATGAGTTTCTATGAAGGAAAACCTAACCCAGTTGACTGGAGGTCCCAAGATCTGGGTTCAATAGGACAACCTAATCATAGAAATGTGGGGGAAGTCACGTCAATGTGGGGGAGTTACTTATATATTGTAACTTCCTAGTCCATTCCTATAACAAATGTGACTTGTTGAGAGGTTAAACATATGGCTTTTTATGATTCAGGATGAAATCATAAAGCATAATGGTTCAAGATGAAATCACAAAACATGTGTTTTTAATGATTCAAGATGAAATCACCTATGTGAGAGAGAAGTGGGGTAGCTTCGAAGGGAATTGTGGGGGGCGCAATTCCTAAGAGCTCTTGCAGAACCAGGCTAGTATTCATGACCATAACGAATACGACTATGAGGACTTGACAAGGTCAGGAAGAGTCTTGTGTGAGTGTGTATTGTCGTCTACGTAAACAGATGTTGAGTTCAAGGACATCGCGTCTACTCAGATCTAGGAGACTAAGTGCATCTCACAAGGGAAGGTTCAAAGGGTCACACCTACCTATCCTATGCAAGACTTAACCGCAGAAATTTCGCGGAAACTTTCGTGTGTTTTCGATCGATCTCCATTCATGTGGGGGATTGTTGGAAAAATAAGTTTTGCAAAGTGGTTTTTGCAAACTTTGGACATAATTTAATGTATGTATATGTTACATATATTTATGTTTCTTGGGGGCGTTTTGTTCTCCTCCAAGAGAGCTTTGTAATGAGTTAAAGTATGTCCAAAATGGAGTAGAAATGAATGAGATATCGTGTCTCAAAGTGAGGCATGTGAAACACAAAAATGGAAAAGTCCCACATCGCCTAGTGAAGGAAGTGAAGACTAGTTTATAAGGATTTCCTTGTACTAGCTTTCAAATTCCTTTAGATGAGCTATGCTCCCACTCCTACGTGCGCGCGCGCAGGGGGGTGCAGATTGTAGGATTTCTGGGCCAAAATGAGTTCGAAGCTTCTGAACTCATGCGAGCCCGCGCGACCTGCGGACACGAATGCAGCTCCGAAACCTCGCCTACGTGCGTATATTTTTGCTGCTAGTTTCGGGTCGCAGTTTCCAAATTCTGTATTGATCTATTTCAGGAATAGATTGAAACTTATTATACAAGTGTGCAGAATATTTTGTGTGCAGTATAAATGATATCAAATCTTGTTATTGATTTAACAGATTTGCATATCTGTTTATTTTTTAGCTAATATTTTGTCTTGCTAAACAAGATAGGTTTAGGCTATAAAATAAACCTATGCTCATTCGGCTTAAGACACAGAAAACGTACCTCCATACCATTCGATTTCTAGCAGTAATATTCGATCAGAAACGCACAAGCTTTCCGTGATCTTTCAGGCAAGTAAGTCAAGTCCGGCTGTACAACAGCTTTGAACGTTGTACCCTGGGAAACAGACGGCGAATCTGTTTTAAGGGAATCGTGTTTACACGAGCCTCGTTCCGTAACCTTTACTGCTTTCTTTTATTTACGTTATATAGTGTCTGTCTTCTGCTTCTACACCTTTCTGTCTGTACATTATTTTCTGTTATTTACATTCTATTAAGTTTATTATTTTCATTGTAATCTGATTTATTAATAAAAGTGCACACCGTTTCCTACACTCGTATGCCAGGAATATGTTGTAAAATTGACTTGTATGGTTAAGAGGCAGAGTGAAAGTAATTTTACTTTTTCTCTACTTTTACTTGTTATCCAATCCCATCTATCAGTCACCTCCAAATCAAAATTGAAAATTTTGACCAGCATGATAGTTGAAAAAGAATACTGATTATTAGCTAAACCTTACACTGTTAACGATCTAGGCACATACATTTTGTAAAATGTGAGCTCAATTGGATATAAATATGATTGTAATAGTCAACTATCTAACATTTTGCGCCTAAAGAATGAAATTCTCCACTTTTTACCAACAGAAACAAGTTCCTCTGCAACATTGAGTCATTTTGCATGCTGCACTAGTGGGTTTAATTGTCTGTGTGTGTGGGTTTAATTGTGTGTGTGGGTTTAATTGTCTGTAAGCTCAATTGGACATAAATATGATTGTGTGTGTGGGTTTAATTGTCTATGTGCGTTTAATTGTGTTTGTAATAAAAGGTGGGAAATATTAATGTTAGAGAAAAAGACAAAAAAGGGCCAGCGTGGTAAGAAAAAACGTAAAACACATTAATTACCCCGTTAGTACACAAGATAGCAAAGATCAGTAAGTTTAGACCCCAAGTTAGCAAAATTAAAAGTTCGATACACAACTCAGTAAAACGTGGCAAGTTGGATACATTTAAAAATCATTATCTCTATAGGTTTTAAGTGATAATTGATGTATAAAGGTGTTGTTGAAATTAATGGTTTGAAATAGGATGAGCACGGTACCGGTACAGTACCGATCCCGTATCGAATTAGTGGTACCGATTTTTTCCCGAGCATAAATAGTGGTACCGGTACCGTACCGAACGAGATTCGGATATCGGTACCGGTACCAGGAAATCGGATTTTTCCCGTTTTTATTCGGGAATTTCCCGATTTGGTACCGGTCCTGTACCGAATTAGTGGTCCCGATTTTTTTTTCACCTTATTTCGTAGTTCCGGTACCGTACCGTATATCAGGAACGGTACCGTTTCGGTACGGTGCCGGTACGGTTCCGGTTCGGTTCTGGGATTCGAGTCTAAATGCTCATCCCTAGTTTGAAAGCAAATGTTGTAGTTCATTACTAACCAAAACAAAACAAGGTCCCAAGCATATAAATGCGCCAATTGATTTGAGTAAATGGGTGAAAATGGGTAAATGAGTGTTTTACTGAAAAGTCAAGATATGGCTTATGAATTTGAGGTGCTTAGGTGTTAAAATGGTGTATAATCAGTTGCAGGAACTAAAGTTAGAGTACTTAAAGTGTGAAAGATGATTCGGGGCAAATCGGAAGTGTTTTGGGTCGGTTTTCACAAAACTATAATTGCAAGGCGAGTGTTAAAATGTGCATATTTAACCAGTTTTGTTAAATTCATATAAAATCAACCGTAACTCGATATAAGTCGTGCCATATATATGTCATTAGAAAGGTATAAGTGTGTACTTTCATTTAAAAATAGTCTCAGAACCTGATTCATGCGGAAATTGTGTCAGAACGTTAAATTAGTCTATTGGGTCAGAAATGTGGGTAGAATGAGATGTTGTTTTGTTAAGTGTTATTAAGGTTGCTGTCTTTGCGCAAGCTATAATGGTTCTAGGGTACTGTGTATAACTTTAGAAGTATGTGAGAGTACAAAATTATGTATGAGTTAAGAGGATGCCTTGTTTGTTATTGAATGATGATTGCATCATCATTTGAGTAAATAACAAGTTTTGGGGACTTTGTTAGAGTACGTTTATGCATAGTAAATCTTGGGGTGTTTGGTTTGTCATTTATTAGATGTAATGAGTATGTTATCGTGTTGACGAAATGGTTATTTTATAATGGTAACAAAAACGAATAGTTTCATATGCGTTTTAAAAGAGGGTGTCGCAATGCACTAGAACATGGTTCGACTAGCTCACTTGGTTATATATGTAATATATGTGTGGCATATTAAATTTGTATGAGAATGCTTCAAGAAATTAACAAGGATTGGGGAAAGCTTATTTATGCAATTAAATTTGTATGAGAATGCTTCAAGAAATTAACAAGGATTGGGGAAAGCTTATTTAATCAATTAGCGGGACTTGAGGTGAGTACACGGTGGATTTGAATACGGGGATGCACAACCAAGTCGTGTTGGTTGTTATTTATTGTCTTGTTTATTGAGCTGTTAATATTTTGTTATTAGTGTGGGTGTTGGATATGTGTGACCGTGTCAATCTGAGTGAGGCCACGGAGCTTGGATCCTTAGCGGTGTGGGATGAGCATTTCGACCCGAATCCCGGAACCGTACCGAAACGGTATCGTTTCCGATATACTGTACGGTACTGGGACTACGAAATAAGGTGAAAAAAAATCGGGACCACTAATTTGGTACGGGACCGATACCAAATTGGGAAATTCCCGAATAAAAACGGGAAAAATCCGATTTCCCAGTACCGGTACCGATATCCGAATCCCGTTCGGTACGGTACCGGTACCACTATTTATGCTGGGGAAAAAATCGGTACCACTAATTCGGTACGGGATCGGTACGGTACCGGTACCGTGCTCATCCCTAGTTGAGTATTATTGAGACCCAACCATGTGTTAGGTCTAGATTGTTTACTCGGTGTTAATATTGTTTTAGCATCACTAATAATGGTTGACTTTGATGAAATTGTTTTATTGTAAAACCCGTGTTACTCATTAACTTTATGCTAACCCGTACTCTTTGTGCACTCTTAGGTAATGAGCTTATGGAGATGATCGAGAAAGGTTGATAACTTAGAAGATTACAATGCTTACTTGTTAAGCACTCGAGAACCAAGATTGCTCCCGCTACGACATGTTACCCCATTTGTTTTAAAAAGTGATGGTATTGGATTTTTATAAATTCAGCTGTATTTATTTCTTTTGATGATGTTTTTAAATAGAAATAAAATACAACTATTATATATTATGTATCGGTTGTTTATTAATAAGATTTGTGTCAAAAAATTTGAGGCGTAACAAGAGCACAAGACGGTAAGTGCTAATGGGCTCAACATCCATATAGCACAAAAGGGTCAAAGTCTATTAGTCTTGTTCCTTCACGGCTTTCCTGAGCTCTGGTACTTGTGGCGCCACCAGATTCCGTATTAAGCTGATTATGGTTACCGAGCCATGGGACCAGACCTTCGTGTGGCTATGATGACACAATGGGTGCACCAATCAACGGCCATACCAAACCATCTGGTGTATGACTTGATTGAGCTTCGTATTCCATCACTAGTGAGTGAAGGTGAGAAGGTGTTTGTTGTGAGCCATGATTGGGGAGCATACATTGCTTGGCAACTATGCATGTTTAGGCCTGATCTGAGTCAAAGATTTAGTGAACCTCATTGTGTCGTTGTTGAGAAGTGAGTATTGAGATGATCCCTACATGACCAGATTTCAGGTAAATTTGGTTTTGCATAAAAAGAATCTTGTTTAAACTACACTCAATTATTTGAAATATCACTCAAAATATTATTTATTACAAGACTTGATTAACTTTTTTTTTTTTTTTTTTTTTTTTTTCCTTTCCTTCTTTGTAGCTACAAACTTCAAATAACATAAATTAATTAGTTAAGGGTAAACTGTCATTTTGCAAAAATATGAGTGAGGTGTTTTTTGTCATGAGACAATTATTTTGGAACGGAGAGAGTAAATAATTCGTTGCTAAATGCCAAGCAATAATTGCACCCCTAAGTAAATGATGTCAAGTAGCTAGGAATAATGAGTCATGAAAGATGAGACTACTTGATCAAAGATTTGTTCTTGCCATTGAAAGATAAGGGATATTGTCTGGTATTAGATTCCCACTGGTATTGCTCTATTTGTGATGATGCCTAATTGATGTGAGGGTGAGCTGCAACTTTAGTACTATAGTTTAATATTTGGTTTAGGAAATTTGGTCAATATAGTGGTAATATCCAGGTTGGAAGAGAGGTTTTGCATAGATTGGATGATGCCATTTCTTTTTAGCTATTAAGTTGGGGTATGTGAGGAAAGGGTGGTATCTGCATATCTTGACTTGATAATTGGAGGGAAATGGAAATTTAGTCAATTCTGTTGTATTGTGTTATTGGAGTTGGATGAGGCCTTACTGTGAGGACTCTCTCTAAGGCCTGTATGTGAGGATGTAGGCTACATATTGGTCTTAGTGTTCTCAGAGCACTGGGTATGGTCGACGAATGGGGGTTCGCCGTCCGAGCTGGCGGATCCAACGGCGAGCCGTTGCTCGCCGCCACACCGGACCCCCCTCGCCGTTGATGAGTTCGTCGTGGCCACGGCGAAGGAGTTTGCTGACACATGTGTAAGAGAACGTTGTGTAACGTTTTAAAAACAAACGTTTAGTCTTTTTTTTTTTTTTTTTTTTTTTTTTTTTTTTTTTTTTTTTTTTTTCTAACCCTATATATATTTACATATTTCACACATATACACTATCCCTATATATATTTACATATTTCACACATATTTCATTCCCAAAAACCCAAAACATTTCATTCTAAAAAACCTAACTCATTTCATTCCAAAGCAAAAACAATGAGTGAATCATCTTATTCCGAAGTTAGTGACTTTGAAGAGCTACATGAGCTAGAGCTGATTATACAAGAGTTCGAAAACGAGCAAGAGTTGCAAAATCAAGAAGCCGGTCCTTCAAATCGCCGTACATACATTTGGCGTGAACGTGATGTTGCTGAAGCACGTCTACGGGCCGACTATTTTGGTGATGTGCCAAAGTATAATGAAGATACTTTTCGACGTCGTTACCGTATGAGCCGTAAACTATTCTTAGAAATAGTCGAAGGTATTGAAACATATATTGACACTCATGATCCTCTTCCTGCTCATTTTGATTTCTTTAGACAACGACCCAATGCTGCGGGTGTAATGAGTTTTAGTGTGATTATGAAATGCACATGTGCCCTACGCCAATTGGCGTACGGGGTAGCACCTGATTCGTTAGATGAGTATTTACAAATAGGTGAACATTGTGCACGTGATTGTCTTGATTTTTTTACTATGTGCATAATCCATTTGTTTGGGAAGGAGTTTTTAAGAAAACCAACTGAGGACGACGTTCGTAACTTATACGACGCACATAGCCAAGTTCATAAGATTCCGGGAATGTTGGGAAGCATCGATTGTATGCACTGGGAATGGAAGAATTGCCCAAAAGAATGGCAAGGTCAATTTCACAGAGGTGATAAAAAATATCCAACTATAATGCTTGAAGCTGTTGCGTCTTATGATTTGTGGATTTGGCATGCGTTTTTTGGTGTGGCAGGTGCGAATAACGATCTGACCGTTTTATATAATTCACCTTTATTCGACGACCTGATTGACGATATTGGCCCTCAAGTTCCGTTTGAAGTACACGGACGTACATTTAAAAATGGCTATTATCTAGCAGATGGAATTTACCCGCAGTGGGCATCGTTTGTCAAGTCCTTTACTGTTGCAAACAACCCAAAACACGCCGCATGGAAAGCGAAACAAGAAAGTGCGCGAAAAGATATCGAGAGAGCTTTTGGTGTCCTACAAGGACGTTGGCATATTATTGCCCAACCGGCGCGTGCATATACTGTGGGCAAGTTACGGAGAATCATGTACTCGTGCATCATAATGCATAACATGATTTTGAAAGATCAACATTTTCAAATAGCCGACGCTGCCGAATTGTATATTCCGCCGACACCAAATATCCAACGGACGTGGGTCGAACGTTGCGCAACGCAAAGAAGAAAAACCAAAGAACTACATGATAAACGCACACACTCAAGGCTTCAACTATGTCTAATCGAACATGTTTGGCAACAACAACAATGGGAAGAATTTCAACGAAATAATAATAATTAGGTTCGTTTTTTAGTGTCGTATGTGTTGTATTTTTTTTCCCGTATCGTATTTTTTTTCCGTATTCTAACTTTTTAATGTGATGAAATAAAATTAGTATGTTTTTTTTATTTTTTAGTATTTGTGAAATAATTTAATTTATTTAAAGAAATGAATAAAAAAATAAGTGTGTAAGAGGTGGGGCCCGAATGGGGAAGTGGAGGTTTGTTGTTTGGTGAGGGGGGGTTTGTTGTGGTTTGTTGAAGTTGGGGTGTTTTGGTGATGTGGCATGGTGGGGCCCGAATGAGGAGCTTGTGGCTTGTTGCTACACCCAGCGCTCTCATGTGTGAAGGAAAAAAATGGTGAATTGGTGAATTAATGCTTTATAGTTGAATTTGTTTGTTTGTACAGCCTTTTATGGCCTTTGAATTGGAATTATTTGTATCAGCTTAATGTGTAGCTTGGGGAATGTCCAAGTTGCATATGTTAAGTTATGGTTATAGTTTGGAAGTTAAATATATTTTCATCATTTCAAACAAGAAAAGAAGATAATTGCACCCCCATCATGACCCACAAAAAAATGTCAAACTTAGCCACCATAGCAGCCAGCAGCACAGTCCATATACACACGCAAAAACACACCTTTTTTGAACGTATCTGTAAATGCACACACAAAAACACACCTCATCTATCGCTTTCACACACATTGCACCTATCTATAAATGCACACAGATATATTTCAATCCAGACAACCAACTTTTCAAAATCTTCTATCTTAATTCATTACACAAAAAACAAATCAAAATGGAGGGTATAGAGCACAAGACAATAAGTGCAAATGGTCTCAACATGCACATAGCACAAAAGGGTCAAGGCCCATTAGTCTTGTTCATTCATGGCTTCCCCGAGCTTTGGTACTCATGGCGCCACCAGATTGTCTATTTAGCAGATCATGGTTACCGAGCTGTGGCACCTGACCTACGTGGCTATGGTGAGACCACAGGTGCACCACTTAATGATATCACCAAGTTCACTATCCATCATTTGGTGGGTGATATGATTGGGCTTATTGATGCTATTACTAGTGAAGGTGAAAAAGTGTTTGTTGTGGGTCATGATTGGGGTGCAATTATTGCTTGGCATTTGTGCATGTTTAGGCCTGATAGAGTTAAAGGTTTGGTGAATACGAGTGTGCCATTTCTTCCATGGAACCCGAATGGAGATATGGCTCAAATGTTGTCAAAAGCTTATGGGGAGGATCACTATATGAGCAGATTTCAGGTAAATTTGGGTCTTTGTACTTGGCTTCTAAATTTAGACAGGTTTTAATATAAGCTTCATTTAATTAGCTACAAATTATTTGAAGCTTTTGAAATCAAGTAGGGATGAGCACGGTACCAATACCGGTACCGTACCGTACCGAATTAGTGGTACCGTTTTTTTCCGAGTATAAAAAGGGTACCGGTACCGTACCGTACAGGATTTCGGTACCGTACCGTACGGGATTTCGGTACCGTACCGTACGGGATTTCGGTACCGGTACCGGTACCGGGAAATCGGTACCAATCCGGTACTTCCTGTATTTTGTGGGGAAAAAAAATTGTAGCTCATGCTAGTAAAAATAAGAAAAAACATATCACCAAATGTATCGTAACTTAAAAACGTCTCAAAATGTATAAAATTCCACCAAAAACATATTAAATCGTTCAAATAAACATAATAAACATACAACAAAACAAACATAGTTAATAACAATCATCAAGATGAAGGGTTGCCAAATCACGGTTCTAACATTCATGGCATCTAACTGCATGTGATTGCTTATTCCTGTTCATCATACTAAGCAATATCACATTTGTAAGCAGAACTTAATAATGAAACAGTGAGGTGATTAAAAGAAGCCAATGTGAATAACATGGTTGGGTTTGCCAACAAAAAAATACACATGTGTATTTTTTAAAAATAAACTATACGAATTAGACATATCTTAGATCAAATAAACTATTTAAAATATGCAAGTAGCCACCTAACGACAACTAATCAGATAAGCATTTTGAAATATGCAATTCCACGCTTTATGGGCAGCATTAGCCAGTAGTTTAATGCCAAGGAAAAAAACATTTTGTATTCGGTACCGAATCGGGATTTCCCGAATTAGTCCCGTACCGATTCCGAAAGGTACCGAATTTTTTTTGTCTTATTTCGTGGTACTGGTACCGTACCGTATTTCGGGAATCGGTGCCGTTTCGGTACGATACCGGTCCGGTTCCGGTTCGGTTCTGGATTCGGTTCGAAATGCTCATCCCTAAAATCAAGAGTTCTTAATCTACTTCTTAAACTTGTGAAAGGTTAGGGTGCCTTTGGTATCATTTTTGAATCAATATCGGTACAAGAATGATAACAAGGTGAAATGAAACTTATATTATCATATCTAATATTATTGTTGTTTGGTTTGGTATTAAATTTTATAAAGTGGGATCATTATCATACCAAAATAAAATAAAACACATAAAATATACAAAACTTTTCACTTCCTTATTTGGGGAAGTTAAAAAAAAAAATAAAAATTGCACATATAAAGACAAAAGAGAATGAATGAGTTAAAAGGTACATCACTTGACTCTTATAGTCTTATGAGAAAGCCTCGATATTCATATTTCGTTCCAGTATCTAATTCCGATATTAATGTAACAAATGAAAGTAATCATTCCCTCGTTCTCATTATCCCAAACCAAACACACCCTTAATCTTTTGAATACAGATTTAACCCTTAAACTCTCTACGTAGTTACGTCTCAAAATTATTGTCCTCAAATGAAAATACGCATGTTAAAAAAAATTGTGATCACTACACACTCTTCAACCAATCGAATATCACTTACTAAACTATTTTTTGATTGGTGAAAATATTATTTTAAGAAATCACAAAAATGATAATGATAACAATAATTTTAAGAGTAATAACATTACTATTTTTGTTTCAGTATCTTTTTTGGTTATTTTGAATGAAGGTTCTAGGTTTTTTTTCTCTCTCTCTCTCTCTCTCTCTCTCTCTCTCAAGGCAACAATATTATTAGGGCGTTGGCAGTGGGTGCGGGGAGGCACGGCACGGGGTCCTTCCCCTGCGGGAACACTGCCGCCGGTGCTCTCCCACCGCACGGCAAGGTGGTTTTGCGGGGAAGCTTACTGCACAAGAGAAAGAAAAAGTCGAACGTTGGAGCCAACAAAAAAAAGTGAGTGAAAGGTGAGGGGTGTGATGCCAACAAAAAGTGAGTGAGTGAAGGAGAAAGTAGGAGAGTGATGTGGCATAAGGGGATTTGGTGTAAATGAGTGAAGAGATTTGAGGTGAAGGGTATGTTGCATGCCAACCCCCTTGAAAAACAACAAAACAAAAAACAAACCATGGCATCCCACCTTTCCAAACAAGATGCTTAAAAAATGGGGGGATCCAAAACAAGTAAAACCCACGAGGGGTACGCCAACTACAAACAGAAAAATAAGGACCACCAGGTCCCTTTCCAATGAAACCAACTCACAAATAAAAGACCAGGGACCACGTACACTCTCCTATTACCACATGCATATAAGAAAAAGCAACATATCCACATCAGATAGAAACCAAAATGAACCATATGTGCCAGACCTGAACCATGAACCAAACACAGTTTATCAAACCAGCTGCAGCACCAAACACACTGAATCAAACTGCACACTGTATCAAACCAGCTAAAAGTTCAACTCTTTTAAGTATTAGGTAGTTTTGTCAAGTATACACCTCTAATAATGTCTGGAATTGAATTTAATTAGTAATTTTGTTAGTTGGAAATATCATTGTTTCTAGTTGTTGGCTTTCTTATATTCATGAACTCGATTTAAAAGTCAAAAGATACACACTATGATGTGGGCGGATAATGTAACCGTGTAACACACAAGATCCTGTGGGCTATTTCTGGCCAAACACTATATCTTACTATATTATAAAGGAGAAATGCCTTCTAATTTTAGCATGCTTAATTTTAAGCCTTACAAATTAATAAGCTTAAAGTACAAGTGATGAAAATATAATTAGACATTTACAAGTTAATAAGCTTAAAGTACACACCAATTTTCCTCTCATTTAATTCTAACATACCATTAATATTAACATTAAATATAATAAATAAAACATTATGTACATTAAATACAATTAATTAACCGGTTAATAAATACAATTAATGCACTTATTAAAACACCCCTTACATAAGAAATACAAATTATCAAGCATATTGTACAACCAACTTAAACACAATTCCTGCATTAAATGTCACTAATACAAATAATAAAGCACATTATACAAATATTCAAGTCCGAACGGGCAACGGGTCAAATGGGCTCGAGCCCGAACAGGCATGGGCCAAACGGGCTCGAGCCTGAACGGACAGGGGCCAACGGGCTCGAGCCCGAACGGACACGAGCTAAACGAAATTTTGATATCCGTAAATTTATTGTCAAAAAGAACATAATAAACTAAAATTACACGATTCACCGGAAAATTTTAATTTAGGGTACCCGCCGCTGCAACGCGCGGGTACCCTGCTATTATTCTAGAAAGGAATAGCTAAAATACACAAGATCCTGTGGGCTATTTCTGGCCTAACACTATATTATTCTATAAAGGAATAGCTTATTTCATGTGGTAATATTTAACGTGCTATTATACAAATAAAATAATTATACAAAACATTATACATATACAATACATTATTATACATACACAATCCTTTCTTAAAAAAAAAAAAAAAAAAGCGCAAAACGACAAAACAAGGGTGAAGGTCAAAAAAAAAAAAAAAAAAAAAAAAAAAAAAAAAAAAAAAAAAGTACCTCCTAGTAAACTAGAGAGGGTTAAACTAAAAAACTAGCCACCGTTAATATAACCCAACCCTATTCTATAAAGGAATAGCTTATATGTACCTTTTTTACAAGTGATACCCTCTACTTTTTCCTAGTTGTTTTTTTTTTTTTTTTTTTTTTTTTAATATATATATTAAAAAACCTATAAAAATTGAAAGAATGGAACAAAAAAAAATAAAGTTTAATAAGTCAAAAGTATTAAATTGACAGAAAATACAAAACAGAAACGGATAAAAAAAATTGTGTTGTACTCAAGGTTTTAAATAGCGCCAGGTGTGGCATGATGGCATGACCAAGCCTCATGCCTTAACGGCTAACGCGAAGCTTTTGCGTTTTAAAGGTGTGACATAAGGCTACACAAAATATGAAAATATTTATATATTTATATCATATTTCATATATATCGAATTTACAAAAAAACGTTGTACATAAAAAAAAATAATAATAAAAAAAAAATAAAAATAAAAAATAAAAAACCTATCATTACATGTAATATTCTTCATCTTCGTTTATCAACCAGGTGGTTCTGAGCTAGTTTAAGCCCCAATTGTTACATTCGTATGATATACCTCTAGTCTGTTTTTAATGTGAGTGTTAATTTGTCTTTCTCTAAACGAATAAATGAAATGCGCTTACACTTATGATTCGCATGTATTAATTCTTTTAGAAACCAGGAGACATTGAAGCCGAGTTGGCTAAAATGACTACTAAAACAGTTATGAAAAAGTTCTTGGCATATCGAGATCCAGACCAAATTTACTTTCCAAAAGGTAAAGGATTTCGTTACTCGCCTGGTGACACGCCAGTAACTTTGCCACCTTGGTTGACAGAACAAGATGTTGAATACTACGCTAACCAACTCGATAAGACTGGTATCACTGGTGCAGTTAACTATTATCGAGCTTTTCATTTGTAAGTTGCAAAAGAAACACCTATATATAGTTAAGATATAGTGGTTCATTTCATATGAATATTCTAGTCATTTTGATCTTGCTCATATCATTATAGGAGCTGGGAACTAACTGCCGCATGGCGAGGTGCTAAAGTGATGGTACCAACAAAATTTATAATCGGAGACCTTGACTTAACCTATCATATGCCGGGCTTGAAGGACTACATACTAGGCGAAGCGTTTAAGAAAGATGTTCCATTGTTGGAGGAAGTTGTTGTGATGAAAGATGTAGCTCACTTCGCTCATCAAGAGAAGCCTGATGATGTCAATAAACATATAATTGATTTTCTACAGAAATTCTAATTGATTTCAAGTATTACCAAAAAGCGCTAGGAGCTAGCAGGATGGTCAACCACCGCCTATCTCCTAGGTCGGCTAGGCGCCGCCTAAGCGGGTTGAATTTTTCTATATGAAAATTTTAAAATTATAGTTATTTGATGTAAAATCTGCATAATTTATATATTTCTAATAATTTTATTAATGTTTTTATTCTTTTTAATTATGTATTTTTTGTATACGTTGCAAAATTTACATTATGCATGGTTTTGATTAAGTTTTGGTCTATTTTTTTAAAGCCCACCGAGTTATTTGTTAGGCTATTTGTATAAACATTTTAATGGGTAAAAAAAGCATATATTATTAAGGTTACACAACAATTATAACACAACCACCCTCCCCTTCATCTTCTTCATTCTTTTTCAACTCTTTCACTTTAAGAACAACCATAGCCACCCTCCCATTCACCTTCATCTCTCTTTTTCAAGTCTTCCACTTCAAGAAAACAACCACCGGCGCAAACTAAAACAAAATCATGAAAATTGAAACCCCTAAAATCGGCTAATTTGTTGACTCAATTTGACCCGCCTAGCTTCCAATCGCCAAGGTAAGTGACCGTCTAGCGCTTAGGCGGCTGCCTAGACCGCTTTTTACAACAATGAGTATTACATGATATAGGTCGAAGTTAAGTCGTGTTGTGAGATTCTTGATTTTGTTGGAGACGTGCGGAGATGCGTAATGTTTTGTGTTTTCTCATGATGTGTAGAGTAACTTGATGTTTTTTGGTTCTTACTATTTTCATATTTAAGTGACGGTTTATATTTGTTTAGATTCCAAATTAGTTTTGACCAATGCATACATCGGGCTGGTTAAATTATATATATATATATATATATATCTTTTATATAATACAACAAAACCCTTATTGACAATTTCTTATTTAAAAAAAATGCATTCATACCTTATTTAGTAAGAATTTTATTTAAAAAAAAAGTTATTTTCTTATTAGGTAATATTTTATATTTATCCATAACACAATTAGAAGATAAATACAAAAAATATAGATAAGATGCAATTAATAATAGGATTAAAATTTTTAAATAATTTTTAATAATAAAAAAACTATAATTAAACATCATAAATCAAACAAAACAAAGATTAAATTATTTGTTTTTTAATAAAAAAAAATATATAATTCAAAAATTTTGAAAAAACCCGCGCGTGCGCGGGTATTATAACTAGTATATATATATAGGGAATATATTAGCTACAATTAATTGTAGCTAATTGGCTACAATTTTGTGCTATAAATGTGGGTCTCTGATTTTTTTTGTGGGTCTTGAATCTTTTCTATGGGTCCCTGATTCATTTCATGTGTATTTTTTGGGAAGGATTGTAGCCAATTGGCTACAATAATTGTAGCCAAGCTATTCCCATATATATATATATATAATATATATATATATATATATATATATATATATATATATATATATATATATATATATATATATATATATATATATATATATATATATATATATATATAAGGGGCCATTCATGTGAGAAGTTTAATTTTTGTGAGAACGCGAGAACTAATCCTAGCCACTCATTTTATCCTCCTTAAACTTTGATCTAATGGCTATTATTAGCTAATTATTTTTTTTTGAAAAATTTCAAAAAAAATTCAAAAAATTTAAAAAATTTTCGACAATTTTTTTGAAAAATTTTCAAAAAATTTTTGAAATTTTTTTTGAAAAATTTTCAATTTTTTTTTTTTTTTTTTTTTTTTTTAATTTTCAAAAAAAAATTTTAAAAATTTTCGAAAAATTTTTTGAAAAATTTTCGATTTTTTTTTTCACATGTGACGAAATTTTTTTTTCACATGTGGCGGAAATTTTTTTCACATGTGACGAAAAAAAATTTACATGCGAAGAAATTTTTTTTTCACATGTGATCGAATTTTTTTTTTCACACGTGACAAAAAAATTTACGTGCAAATTTCAAAATTTTTTTTCAAATGTGAGGAAATTTTTTTTCACATGTGACGGAATTTTTTTTTCACATGTGACGAATTTTTTTTTTCACACGTGACAAAAAAAATTTCGAAAAAAAATTTTCGAAATTTTTTTTTCACATGTGACGAAATTTTTTTTTCACATGTGACAGAATTTTTTTTTCACATGTGACGAAAAAAATTTTTTACATACGACGAAATTTTTTTTTCACATGTGACGAATTTTTTTTTCACACGTGACAAAAAAATATTTGTGAAAATTTTCAAATTTTATTTCACATGTGACGAAAAAAAATTTCAGAAAAAAAAATTTCGGAAAATTTTTTTTTTTTTGAAAAAAATTTTCGAAAAAAAAATTTTTTCGAAAAAAATTTTTTCGAAATTTTTTTTCCCGAAATTTATTTTTGGAAAAAAAAAAATTTCGAAAAAAAATTTTTTTCGAAAATTTTTTCAAAAAAAAAATTTCTGAAATTTTTTTTTTGAAAAAAATTTTTTTCAAAAAAAATTTTCGAACAAAAAAATTTCGAAATTTTTTTTTTTCGAAATAAAAAGTTTTCGAAAAAAAATTTTTTACCTCTGTCCCAAATTTATTGTCCACTATTCACTTTTTTAGTCTTTCTTCTTCAACTTTGACCTTAAATATTTTTGTGGGTGTTATATAATATTTGATACAAAATATATAAATGGATTGGGTTTTAAGTTTACTTTTCAATGGTATAATTTTTCATCAAGTATTATATAATAAAAATATATATATTTATGGTTAAAGTTGAACCAGTTTGACTTTGAAAACTCAAATTGGACAATAATTTTTAGACGGAGGGGGTAATTAACATGGTATTGATGTTGATTTTGTTTAAATTTAACTATTGATATCATATTTTAGACATAATGCATATTTATATAATAGCATGTAATGACCAATGAAAAAATATTTTTTAAGATATTCTCATTTAAACTTTAAAAAGGAATTACATTCGTCATCGTTATATGTATAATCTAATATATTTATTTACATCTTACAGTAATTCATTGAACCATACCTTTATTTTGATATTTATATTCTGGTTTAATAATAGTTTTAGACGCAGTTCATTTTTTATTCCTTTTACGCGCGGGTCAGACTTATAAAGAGGAAAATCATGAGTCGTTATTAAACGCCATTAGCAAAAAATACTTTTGCGGATCTCCTTACTTAATCTTGTAAAGAGAAAAAACATGAGTCGTTCGTATATATAAAATCTCATGTATTCATTTACATATCACTCACAGTAACTCTGCTCTCATTTTGATATTTATAGCTCAGTGAATATACATTAATATAATATACAATGATAAAATGTTATTAACATGCATGTATTTTTTATAATATTGAGTCTCGAGGTATTGAACATCTATATATATAAATATAAATATAAATATATATATAAAGAATGAGTTCCTATATTGAATGTTAGCATTAATGCCACAAGTCAAGAAACTAAAATATGTGGTTTAAGCTAATGAATTTACTACTTGTGGAGCTTTATTTTGAAGCTTTTAATAGCTTTTAAGCTGAAATCTAATATAACTATATATGAAGATTGAGTTGCATGTCATTGAATGTGAGAATTAATGGTATAAGCCAAGAAACTCTAATATACAAAATAAGCTAACCAAGTTCGTTAATGTGGAGCTTTTCTTGAAACCTTTTTAGAACTTTTAAAGTTTCATGAATGTGACCATTAATGTTATAAACCTAATTGATCCCAAACTCAATGTGAACTGTATTTGAGTTTTGGCTTGAGTAATGACATTAAAGATCATGATTGAAGATAACATTAAAGATCTTGAAAAGTTGAAGTCTTTTTAGTTTATAAGAACCCAAAGAGTCTTTTGTAACTAAAACATTAATTTTCCATTACATGATCTTTGGTTTGCAAGAAAAAAAAGAGTAACGTCTAACTTTTGGTATGCAAAAATTGAGTTTTAATAATAAATGAGACAATGGCTTATGATGCCTATATATAGTTCAGTTTAGTGACTTCGCCAATCACGCATTGCAAATTTGCAGATGATACATAACCCTCATGGCTAATATAGCAAACACTACGCTTTATTATCCTAAGAAAAGCTTAACTTTCTTTCATGATCAATGGTGAGAAGGTGTCTTTGATATCATAATAATGGTAATAGGTCGTAAGTGATATGTCAACATTAAAGATACATGATCAAACATCTTTGTAATTTTTCTAGGAGAAATACAAAAACAAACCACGGATTTTGGAGGATGAAACTCGACAATTTCTGTATGAGGGAGTTCTCGAGGGTGCACAGACAATAACATACTACCTTCTAATGTTATAGGGGAATGAGTTTGTTGCTATCCCTGCTGGTTTGTGTGGTATGCACAAATTCTTCTTCGTAGCATTTTTTTTCGAAAACCTTATTTTTAAGTCCTATATATCACATGGATATTTATTGCATTTGACATGCAGGTATAACTTTAATAAAGTTGCACAATATAAGCAACTTACACTTGAGGAAGCTGAAGAAACGATAAAAAAACAGCAGGAAAACCGCAGATGGGTATGAGAGATGAATGATGAAAGTAGCAAACAATGTGGCTGCTGCTTTTGGTGAAGTTGAAAGGTTTGATGACAAGAAAAGTGTTGGAGCAGGTGGTGCGGGTGGGAGAGGGCGTAAAAACAATAATGATGATGATGACGAGGGAAATGTCTCTGACCGAAGAGATGAAGACGAAGACGAGGAGTCCGCAATGAAAAGTAGACTTGGACTTAATAAGAGGGGAGGTGATGATGATGATGAACAGGGTCCTAGAGGGGGTGATCATGATCTTGGCGATGATGATATTGAGAAAAGTTCGTGATAGTTTTGTCCTATCTTTGTGATAAATAGTATATGTCTAATGTCTTCACTTTGAATGTTCCAAGGTTGTGATTACAAATTTTTCAATAACTTCAAAGTTGATGAAGCATCGTTGAGAACATGCTACACAAAGTTATTGACAAATCTTCCATCGAATTTATTATTTTTCACTGTTATTTGTACGCAAGTTCTACAATGTTAGATATAAACATTAGCTTCACAACTACACAAACATATAGACAAATCTTCATGATAATTTGTAGGGGTAGTTGGTGCCAACCTTTATATATAACTATAGATTTGATTACCGAGTATGTCAATACATAATAATCATGAGTAAGTTTTTCTATCATGTTCATTTATTAAAATAGGCTCATTCAATTACCCATAATGCACAAATTTCTTTATTTATTTGTTGTCTTTGGCAAAGCTGAAAATGTAAATACACATTTTAGTATTGCAAAAAAATGGTCATTCTAATTCCGCTTAAAAAGGACAATTAAACTAAAATACATTTAAATATTTGATACAAAAAGATGTTTCTTTTATTGAACGATGAAAGGCTGTATATGCTTAACGTCAATTATCTTACTCAAACAAATACAGTAACAAGAAGACACTCCGAACCAAAACAGAAAAAGAGCAATTGCGTACCGATGGAACTTTCCATCTTATACTAATAAAGTGGAAGAGTACTAAAGTTGATTAAGGAGTTTTTAAGACCATGGTTATATTTTGCCATTGAGTTTTGGTACAAATTTCATCAATTCATAAGGTCACTAATCTATATTAGAATCCTTTCAACTATTCAAATTCGAAAGTTAAGTTTCGACAAAAGTTGCGCCCGAAAGTCAAGTTTTGACAAAAGTTGTGTAATTAAGTAATCTCAATAAATAAAGGTTTTAATGTTATGATATTACCTTTTTGTTCTTCATAAAAAGGTCTAAATAATGATGTACGATGAAAGATTGTATATGTTTTACGTCAATTATCTTACACAAACAAACATGTACGGTAACAAAAAAACACAATAAGACTCTCCAAACCAAAACGAAAAAAGAGCAATTGCGTACCGATGGAACTTTCCATCTTATACTAAAACTATAAGATATGAAAAATAAAGTGTGCATTATGGTGATGAAAGTTACTCATGTATTTGATACATTTTTATTGAAAATTCTATTTACAAAATCTTACTTAAACAAATTTCTTTTATTCAATCAAGTACCCTTTATCAAAACTAAGCGTAATAACTAAATACGCATAACATTTGTAAAACCGATGATTCTTTAAGGTGAACAAAGCCCGTGCATCGCACGGGCCATGATGTCTCGTTTAAAAAACAAAAAACTGATAACTTTACCTAAATCATTATTGTCTATTTAAATTGAACATTTAAAGTTTTACGAGTATTAATTATCCTGTTAGTATCAAAGATTCACATTAATATATGACTTTGGGAGGTCGGGATTGATGATAAACGCTAAACATCTTAGAGAGAGTAAGTAGAGAAAGAAAGGTGGAAAAAAAAAGAGTTTTACTCAAATAAATGAAAGAATGAACTACAAACTTTCCCACACCCCACATGGAGAGTCATGAGGAGTATTTATAGGCTCCTTACACACTAACTTTGCTTCGTGTACATTATTAGTCCCTACGGGCAAAACTATTTTACGTATATAATCCCATTCAAGTGTAAGACGTTATCTTCACAACATAGCAAAGGTAACAATCTCCCTCCAAGATAGCGTTACACGTAAATAGTTACAATGAGTCCTATAAGTATATAACCAGTAAATTGCAACATAAATGACAGTAGCCTTTGAGGATGTCTTCGCGACTCTTTATCTTCGTACATCATCCTCAGCTTGCTTGTGTTACTTGCAATCAGACCACTGTAATCATCTAGTTAGGTTATTACTCTCTCGTAACTAGTGAGCCTTCTTTATTTAATTTTCTCTCTCCAGAATGAAAACCCGTATGATATAAACTCTAAAGCTTGAAGAAGTGTAATTCAAATTTGCCCAAAATGTCAACAGTCTTTATCTGCACAGCGGAATAAGGATCATAGAATGATGAGTTGTAACTTCTTCACGGTTGTTCGTCCAGGGATCATCATATCAACAAACTCACATAGAATGCATCCAAGTTGGTACGTAATCCCTGATGTACACTTATATAAGCACAGTTCCCTCAATCAACCAAATCACGGAAGACGAAACAATAATAACTGGCTAACCTATCAAAAAAATCAATGGTGTATATGACTATAGCTCTTCTTCATTGACTCGATAAATCTCCAAGTACACTAATTCTCCCTCTTGATGGTTGCGAGTTATTGGAATCATTATAATGTTATGTAAATGCGTAAAATCAACGTGAAGCAACAATGTTGTGTACAATACTCCATGAGTATATGTTGATCTATGACTTTCTTTACAATCTCATCTCTTCTCTTCAATCTATAAGCAACCTCTTCAAAGTCCAACAAGTTAGTAATGACCACTGATGTGCTCACCGTGTGCAAGTTTTAAAATTTATAAACACGATTTATCTGATTATCTATTTAACACATACGAGCAAGTATACTCGTCTGAAATAGTAAAGGTGGGTAAGTCGAGATCGTTCCAAGAGATTTGTGATTATCATAGTAAAAATGTAACAAGCTTTTGTAAAAAGGGTTGTCAATCCAATTTAGTGAAAATTCAAAAGTGAATAGAATCCAACCAATTTAAAACATATGCTTGTGTGTAATTCCTTAACCAATTCTATAGAGTATTCTAAGAAGTTTGGTGTAACTTGTAATGATGCACAAATCTAATATAAATGATTAACAATCAATGGTTTATATCATGAAGAATCGTGGCTAAGAATTCAATCGTCTAGTTAACCCTTTCGACCTATTTAACTATTATGTTAATTCTCTTTTAAATCCATGTGTTTGAAAAGCATTTCTCATCTCATTTATTCTTAAGAATCCTTTTCTCCTTTTCTCGTGATGAAATATTTCAAATCTATTTTAATGAGTAAACATGATGATTGTCACACATCATATCCTATACTAATTCGTGCACTAACGTTTTGGAATAAATACATAAAGAAAATCCTTTCGGCCTTTCTATTCTTTTAAGTGTTTTTACCAACAAATTAAGTAAGATTAGATGTTATCTCAACAAACTCATAAAATAAGAAATGTTTTCATGCATCACTTTAGATAAGAATATTCTTATCTAAAGTACAACATGTTGTTGTTGTACTTTAGATAAGAATACTCTTACAATAGTTACATCATACACACAAGTATACCAAAAATTCATAACAATTAACATAATAGAACACAAGTAAGAAACACACCTTTCATTAAACTCAAATTAAAAGTAGTTCATTGCAAATAAAACAAGATATACCTATCTTCGAATTACAAGAACTAGAATCATGGAACGATAGCAACCACACTCCTCTAATCGCCTAATATGACAAGTAAACAACTCCAAACTAGGACCAAACACTTGAGACTTGAACTCAATGTTTCCTAGACATTTTTACAGCACTCCTAAACTTTTGGGTAATATAATAAGTGAGCAATAGCTTTGGTGTAAAGACTATTACAAGAATAATTGTGTCACACTTAGTATCTAGCCTTGGATCCCATTTTATAGTAAAAGAACGATTATCCTCGAAGTAAAAATGTCCCTAAGCGTTAATAACTAACCTCTCATGATTAAATTGAAGTAAAACCGTCATTTAATGTGAATTTTGTAACAACAACTCCTTCTGTCCGATCGGATCAAGAAATTGCTTTATAGTAATGTAGGATAAGATAAGATATAAGATAGTTCTTAGTTCTATCATTTACATTGTGGCATCAAGTGGTGCAAAGAAAATAAACATGTATGGTGTTGGGTCAAAAAGAGTTGATCATATTATAGATTTCGAAATTAAACACCGCAATTTCCAAGGTAGACGACTGGTGGGAGAAAATGTTTATGAAAATGGAGAGAAAGATTAACAAATTAAATAAAACTCTTGAGATTGAGTGCAGTCGTTTCAATATAACACTTTCGTATTGTGATTTTGATAGTGAAAATAGTGATGGAGGAGATGGTCAACAAGGTCGTAATACTAGTCACTCGAGAGCAGGTAGAAGAGAGAAAGATGACCATGATAGATAAGTTGTATTTTTCTTTATGTTATTGTTTAGAGGCATCTTTATGATGATGGTTTGTTCTTTTCAGCTTATTTTATTTGTTTGATACATCTTTAGAATGATGTTTTGTTTTAATTAGGAGACTTAATCTATACTATTATTTAAAGTATTTAAGTTGTGGGCTCCATCAAAAAATAAGATAAGGAGTTCTAATCATTTGTGACATGTGTCACATCCCAATTAAAAATTCATCTTTACTTTTAAGTTGAAATATCTTTTTATTTATTTATTTTAAGATCTAATTTCACCATATTTTTTAAAATTTTGTGCTATTTAATTCAACATCCATTTTGACAAGTTTTTAGTTTTTACATTTTTAGTGGGTTTATTTTATATTGATTCAAACTTTTACAACTTTAACTTTTTTTTCAATCAATACAATTTTGATGTGTCAAAATCATATACTTTTTTTTTTGGGGGGGGGGGGGGGGGGGGGGTGTTTGACGGGTAAGAGATTGCAAGAGTCTTTCTATATACGGGAATAATAATGTCACACAAAAGCTACTGGAAACCCAAACAACATATACATTGGGAATGTTGTGAAACGAATTCACTAAGCGGGTAGGGAATTGCGGGGAGAGTTGGGCTAGCAATTCATTTACTACCTTTATAATATAACTATATTTATCGCCGCCGTTATGCACGGATATCCAACTAGTATATATGTAAGAATGATCTCTTTGTTATCGTGTGCTTTAAATTATGATAATATTTGTATTTAATGTGTGGCTTTTATAAAAGATAGAAAAACCCTTTATAAAATGCTATAGATTTGTCACATTTAAAAAAAATCATAAATTTACCCATATATTCACCCCACGAATTATTGAATATATGACGTAATCGCCACAATTCTCTCACAAAAAAGTAGTGCGTAATTTAGACACCGAATACCCACAAAATATTTATGGTGAATATGTCATGTTTGCCCATGACATTTACACATGGTCAAGTGTGTGGATAATTTTACCCACGGATTATTATGGGCAAATTCGCTCATGCATTGGGGGTGTTTAACGGGTAAAAGATTGCGATGGTCTTTTTATATACGAAAAAGCTACGGGAAATTCAGACAAACACATATATATTCGGAGTATTGTGAAACGAATTCATTAAGCGGAGAATTGGGCTAGCAATTCATTTAATATATTTATAATATAACTATATTTATCACCGTCGGTATGTGATATGTGCTTATTCACACATCCTTTTTAAGCCTTAAATCAGACCAAAAATACCAAATACTAACCAAATATGCCCAAAAAATGTGTGTGTTTGTATTTGTGTATGTGCAGGTACGGATATGTGAAAAATGGACAAAAAACAAAGCCAAAACCGACAAAAAAGAGCACGAGAATGGAAAAAGGTCAAAAGCCGAAGCCGGGGAAGCTTAATGATCAAAGAAAGCTCAAAATGTCAAAAGAAGTCCTTAGAGATTCATCAAGTTGCAAGATTAGTCCCTGGGCAAAGTTAGGAAGAAATAGCAATTTTAGTCCCTCATCTTTCAGGAAATTACAAAAATAGTCCCTTGAAGTATTTTTCAAAAGAGGTCCTCCATTATTCAAGAATAATCAAGAAATGTCCTTGGAAAATACTTTTGAAGAGAGACAGATTTGGTCCTTGGAGTTTTCATAATTACAAAATTAGTCCCTATCTTATATTACTACAACCGGATCCAAACTAATCATAACCCAAAAATCCTAAGCCCGAAATCAACAAAAGCCCAATACCTAAACTATTATACCCGGTCCACCCCCACTACCCTGGTCAACAGACCCGGTCAACACCCTTCTTAATAAAATACCCAATCCCAAATTCCCGCCCCCCATATAAATTACCAAACCCATAATAGTTGCTATTCATGAACCCTAGATTTCACCACCTCCAAAATTACCTCGTACTAAAACAAATTACCCAATGATTGAAGTTCTAGAAGGTGTCAGGGTATGTCAGAGGTGCACATGTGGACCAATCACAGGACACACGCAGGATCAATCATATCAATCATTCAATCTAAGGGCCGAGAATTGAAGATTGGGGACCAAGGAGAGATCAAGGGATGATATTGACTCAGAGAAAACACAACTCACACGGATTGGTGAGCTGTCAACTCCTAGAAGGATCCAAGAGCCTCCCCAGCCTCCTATATATACCTCCCCTCATTCACAGATTAGGTGTAGGTTTTTTATATAAAAAGTTTGTTTAATTTTCTGTTTTTCAAGTATTTTGTAATTCTCTTTCAAGTATTGTACTCCATTTTCAATTAATGCAATTTAGTTTTTCATTTCAATTTCTTAAGTATATCTGTTTGATTCCTATTCATTGTTTCATTTAGATTAGTTTAATCTTATTTAGTTGTTTCCCATTATTATTTTAGTTTATGTTCATGTCATATTGAAAAACTAAAAAAAAATATAGAAAATCAGAAAAATAAAAAAATAATATAAAAGTAGTTTTTATTCATTCAAATTCAGCTTCAAAGAGCTATTTGTGATTGATATAAGCTTATATATGATATCTAGCTTACTGTGAGCTTGTTTTGTTTCTTTAATTTCAAAAAAGTCAAACAAAGCTTATTGCAATAAGCCAGCTTATTTGAGGAGTTCTCACAGTCCATAAGGAGCCTTGGCCTGTCAAAAAGACAGGCTAGCATAGTGAACCCCCTCTGTTTGGGCTGAGGGGGCTTTGATTTGTAAGTTCTCATTTAATTTTTATTTAAATATTGCATCAGATAATAGTAGTAGTGTAGTTTGATCATTGTTGCTTATATATGTTTACTTTGATATTTTAAGCTTAGAATTAGTTTATATCTCATTTAGATCTTAATTTGTTTGAATTTGGTGTGCTTCTGTTTCATTGTCTGCCATTCTATTTGATCTGTGTATCTGTGGTTATTTGGTATTGGAGATCTGAGTTTCTGGTTCTAATCAGCTTATTGGATCATATTATAAGTAGACTTAATAGTTTAGGGGTTTGTTTCATTCATTTGGAGCATAAGTAGTATTCACAGTTATATATAAGGGTGTTTGGGTGAGAGTTGTTTGGAGGTGTTAAGTATGAGACAGAGTATAACATTAGTTGAGATAGCTTACATTAGTTGCATTTAGGTTAAATAAATCATCAAACTCAGTAGTTACTTTATTAAAAGTCAACTCATCTTTGTTTCATAAATTTTTGCATAACAGTTAGTCATATAGGTTGCATAATTAGAGAATTAGTTGCATAAGTTGTAGCTTTAGCTTATTTTACTCATAAATTAGATTAATATCACATTTTCATTTAAATTTTAACAATCAAAATTCAGTTTAGTCAAAGTTCCTTTCAAATCAAAAAGTCAAAGGTTAGAAATTGGGCAGTTCTTTGTGGAGACTCATAGGTCTCAATTTTGTTTGGAAATAAGTTTGGTTTACTTATTTGTGGACTTTAGCAGCCTGTGAATCAACATCAAAAAGAAATTTCAAGTTTGGGACTCATTTGCTTATTGGAAATTTGATCATAAGTTGTCTGTTTGGTCTAGGAGTCCCCCTGTTCATCAGTTTTTAAAGCAACTTTTAGGCGAGCAATTAGGTTTTATAGTCAAGGCTTTAAGTATTTCTGAGTTTTCAGTAAATTAGACAAAGTTTTGCCCCCATAAGCTCACCCTCCTGAGCTTGTTTGCACAACTTAATTGCCTTGTCAAGTTGGGTGTTTCAAACTAGTAACTGTTTTCAAGTTATAGGCCTGCAATTGTGATTTAGAGTTAGGAATCTGAGATTTGTTGTTCATTTTAGTTCATTTGTGCCTGAAGTTGCTTATCTCATTGAGCTTTTGCCTGTAGCTTATCCTGTTTGGCTTATTGCTTATCACAAATTGCTTATTTCAACTGTATTGAGCCCATATCTGTGTTTCTGTGCTCCAATTGGTCCATTCTCAGTACTTTTGAGTTAATTTGAGTGAAAAAATCATTTGGTCAAAGTTTGGTTCAATTTGGTCAAAGTTTACTTATTAATAAGCACTTAATAAAAGCTGTTTCAAAGCTATAAGCAGTTCCTGAGCTTATTTTCCACTTTTTAAATTTTTCTTAGGTTTAGATTATTAATTTAGATTTTTCATGAATTTTTCAGAATTCATTTGCTATTTTTCTTATTTAATTTTAGTTTTTATTCAATTTTTAATACTTTTTAATTACCAAAAATACCAAAAAAATCAGAAAAAGAATAAAAAAATCCAAAAATATTTTAGAAATTAGTTTTCATTTATTTTAGATTTTTAGAAATTAATTTTGTATTTTTCCCATTTATTTTCAATTTTATTTGAATTTTAATTAAGTTTAAATAGTTTTTAACTTACAAAAATTACACAAAAAGCCAAAAAAATATATTTTCAGTTTTAAAATTACTTTTTAGTTATTTTAGAATTTTCAAAATTTATTTTGAATTTTTCTCACTTAATTTCCATTTTCTTTTAATTTTTAATTAGATAAATTAGTTTTTAATTCATAAAAATTAAATAAAAAGTTAAAAAAAATATTTTTCTTTTTCTCAAAATTTTATTTTATCATTTTTAACTTAGGAAAATTATTTTGAAGTCCGTAGGATTAGTATAGCTTAAAATCCACTTTTTTATTTCGCGCGTTTACGTTTATTTTGCGTTTAAGCTTACGGTTTTGATTATACGTTACGTTTTAGGTTGCCTTAATTGAATTACGTGTTTAAGTGATTAATTGTGCTTCATTTTCATATTCATTAGTTTAAATCTCATTAAAATCACTTTTCTCCACTTTCACGACACTTTTCACGAACCGGGAATTTGAAATTCCATTCACACATTCACATGGACTACGACCTCGGGTTTTGCTTATTTCTTAGCAATTCCTTTGAGAAAAATACTATACTATAACTAATTTGAGCAACCAGTATGCACGAGTATCCAACTAGTATATATGTAAGAATGATCTCTTTGTTATCGCGTGCTTTAAATTATGAGAATATTTGTTTTTAATGTGTGGTTTTTATAAAATGCTACAGATGTGTCACATTCTAAAAAATAAAATAAAATCATAAATTTACCCATATATTTACCCACGCATGATTGATTATACGACGTAAACGCCACAATTCTCTCACAAAAAAGTAGTAGGTAATTTAGACACTGAACATACCCACAAAATATTTATGGTGAATATGTCATGTTTGCCAATGGCATTTACACATGGTTATGTGTATGGATAATTTTACCCATGGATTATTATGGGAAAATTCGCTCACGCTTTTAACACATAACTATATATGTAGTTAATACTTAATTCAATTCTAGGATTATTGGCAATGTTACCCACACAATACCCACGAGCATATCTATGAGTGTTTTGCGGTAAGTGAGAAAATCCCACAAAAAGTTTACCCATAGGCTATGAATGCAACACAATCACCCACCCATAATAATGACGTGGGTAAAAGTAAAATTAACTATTTAGGCTAGAGTTGGTCATCCGTGGCCAGCTATTCCAGCAGGTTCTTGTAGAATAATTTCCCATATAAAACCATAGCCACATGTTATTATATCAATATTCAATCTTGATACCAAAAACAAAACAATATAATGGAGGGGATAGAGCACAAGACAGTAAGTGCAAATGGTCTCAACATCCACATAGCACAAAAGGGTCAAGGTCCATTAGTTTTGCTCCTTCATGGCTTCCCTGAGCTTTGGTACTCATGGCGACACCAGATTCTTTATTTAGCAGATCATGGTTACCGAGCCGTGGCACCAGACCTTCGTGGTTTCGGTGAGACCACAGGTGCACCAGTTAATGATCATACCAAGTTTACCATCCATCATTTGGTGGGTGATGTGATAGGACTTGTTGATGCTATCACTAGTGAAGGTGAAAAAGTGTTTGTTGTGGGTCATGACTGGGGTGCATTCATTGCTTGGAACTTGTGCATGTTTAGGCCTGATCGAGTTAAAGGGTTGGTAAATCTAAGTTTCCCGACTTTGCGTCGTAACCCAAATGTGGATTTGGTTGAGATGATGAGAGCTGCCTATGGGGAGGATCACTATATCATCAGATTTCAGGTAGTCTTTATTTGCATTAAAAAAAAAAAAAAAAAAAAAAAAAAATTTATGAGTTATTGATTGTCGAGTTCTAGTGTATTAATTACCTTGTACATGATATCTTACTAGACGATTACCCGTGCATAGCAACGAGATTTTATAGCGACAAATAGTTTTGAAATTAGCATTTTGGTGTAGCTAATATATATATATATATATATATATATATATATATATATATATATATATATATATATATATATATATATATATATTTGAACGGTGACTTTCATTTTTTGGATAAGAGTCGCACATACCCCATGGTAGGCCCTCATCCACCACATACCCAAACTATGTTGTCTTAACCGGGTCTACGCTGGCGCAGTGGGGATTATTAACGGCGTCCGCCCGGAAACCGTACCGCCTCCACACGATTATAATTCGCTGGAGAAACGGCCGGATGAAAACCGAGGCCGGCTCAGATTCGAACCTGCACAGCTAATGGCTTACAGGGTCTACTCTTCATTGCCTAGTATCAACAAACCCTGTGGTCAAAGAGGACTTCCCGGATGGTCACCCATCCGGTACTACTCTCTTTGTGGCTTACTTAACAAGTTAAGCACTCACCACTAGACCACATGGTAGTTGATTAATATAGGTTATAAATGAAAAATAATAAAAGTTTGAAGATTTGGGGATTAAACATAATGTTTTGAAAGTTTGACCCGGGTAGTTAATAGTTCCAGTCGAAAAATTGGTCTATTTAAAACGGGTCAAATTAAACCGGGTCAACCTGTCGGGTTTGAAGCATCCCGGGTTAACCCGGTTTGTGATTTGTGTTAATAGTTTCCTTTTGAAATATGTGTTTTAAACATTTCCTTTTTTATTTCAACTTTTCACTTTTCGGTTTTTCCTTCGGGTACCCTGTGACGATTAACCGGAGAAATAAATCTCGATGAGGCCTAATTCACCGGTTTGTATCGGTTTCCAAGGGTCCTCTCTGGTTCGTTTTCGGATGGCTTTTATTGGTTAGCCGAACTGGTGGCGACACCGGTTCCCGGTTGAACCCGTTGGTCCTGTCCAGTTTTCAAAATTATATGTACCATCAACTTGTTAGGTTGTATGAAGCTTTGTATGTTTTATTAATTTGTATAATGTGTATAATAATAACATGTAATTTTCATTTTAAGGTGTTTAAAAATAACATTAATTAGTGTTTAATTATTTCATATGAATTATGTTGTAACTTGTTTAAATTGTACATTATGAAAATTTTATTTTATTTTTTATTAAGTGGTGTTTTGATTATTTGTATTTAATTTGGTAGACATATTTTTAATTGGTTGGTCTGTAAATAAATCATTGTACTTTTAAGTAATGAGGTGTTTTAATAACAGTATTAATTACATTACAATTTTTCTCACCTATGATCATTTTCAACACTCAACATTTCACTTTGACTATAGAGCTTTTATAAGTAGTATAGATATGCTTATCAGAATAATGGTATGAGTTTTGATCATGAAAATACTTATAGATTTTGATCATATATGAATCTGATAAGTATATATGGAACCTACTTCTAACTGTTGAGCTATATAAATGATCTGCAATTAAACCCGAATCCTAGTTAAACCATCCATCTCTAATCATTCTTCTTATCGGTATAGAAACCAGGAGACATCGAAGCTGAGTTAGCAAAACTTGGTACTCGAACAGCTATTACAAAGTTCTTGACATTTCGAGAACCGGAACCACTTTATTTGCCTAAAGGTATAGGTTTTAAACATTCACCAGGTGACACTCCTGTTACCCTACCACCTTGGTTAGCGGAAGAAGATATCGACTACTTTGCAACCCATCTAGAAAAGACCGGTTGGTCTGGTGGCATCAACTATTACCGAGCTTTGCACTTGTATGGTTTACTTTGCAACTTAATAAGAAATATACAGAAATCAAAATATTCATAGAAATCGTCCATGATGTTTGCATATACGGTTAATATTTTACTAACTGAATGGATTCATTTACCTTTTTGCTGGTCTATGTATAGGAACTGGGAACTGACAGCGGCATGGCACGGTGCAAAAGTGACAGTGCCATCAAAATTCATCATTGGGGATATGGACTTGGTCTATCATATGCCGGGCATCAAAGACTACATTTTAGGTGATGGGTTTAAACAGGATGTCCCATTTTTGGAGGATGTCATTGTGATGAAAGATGTGGCTCATTGGATAAACCAGGAGAAGCCCCATGAGATCAGCAAGTACATAGTCGAGTTTCTACAAAAGTTCTAAATTTGCGTTTTAGATCATGCATTTCACTATGTATCCTATGTGGAAACTCAAATTTCTCGTTATTTATTGTAATATTGTGTGGATGTATCCCAGCCTTTTGCTTTCACAATTCTTCTAGATGTATCAGAGGTGCTCTATAATTTGATCATAATATCCAATACTTAAAACCAGGGACGGGAATACCCCTTGAGTCCCTGAATCCGACCCTGAACCCATACCCGAATAACTTAACTTCAATTCTTTTGTTCACTTCTATGAGTCTATCATACAGAACCTGAGCATTTTAAAATTCTATTGAGTATTACTGTATCTTTTACTTGTATCACGGAAACTTGATCCAAGTTTGTAGGCTCTCAGTCTCAGATGAGATTAAATAAAAGTGTATCAAACAGAGCATACTACTATCTTTTTTTTTGCTTCCTGTTTTTGATTGGCAATAAAATAAAATTGTGTACTATTATTGCAAACAATGGCAACTCTAAGAAAAACTTTCAGTAGGCATCATAAATAATAATACCAACGTATACAAATTAGCAATTTGATACACACATAAGTCATGACCATTAGAAAGCATATTGCAAGGAATAAATTTAGAACTTGTTAAGGAAGTCGTGAATGTGTTTATTGACCTTATCGGGGACTTCTTGATTGATAAAGTGAGCTGCACCTTCAACCACAACAACTTCCTCCAATAGTGGTACATATTTTTTGAATCCACCATTGTGTATGAATTCCTTAACCCCCGGGATACTATACAGCAAATCTAAGTCCCCAACAATGAACTTTGTTGGTACACTTATTTTAGCTTCCGTCCAAGGTGCTTCCAGTTCCCAGCTCCTACAAGTAAACAAAAAGATGTTGAATTTGACATACACATTTGTACTCAACAAAGTTTAGGTATATAAGTGTTGCTAGCAAAAGGTGTAAGATTTTTCAAAATATGGTCATAAAACTCGTTCACTAATCAAAAGCAAGATTTTGATAATTGCATTTATTTAAAAAAAGGACTTTCATAAAATTGCAAGAGAACTTACAGGTCAAAACAACGGTAGTAGTTTATTGGACCAGTGAAGCCAGTTTGTTCGTATTTTTTGGTGTAATAATCAAGATCTTCTTCGGACAACCAAGATGGCAAGGTGACCTGAGCGTCATTTGCATCTCCGAAGGGCTTATCTTTAGGGATATAAATAGGAGCAGTATCATGGTATATTAAAATTTTCCTTAGCACGTTCTTAGTTCCAAAACTTGCAAAAACAGCTTCCACATATCCTGGTTCCTATATAAAGTTAGACAAATTAAGAGCTGAAATGTGGCATTCTCTTGTTTATCATCAAAACAACATGCATACTCTGCAGAAGTCTATTTATTAACAATGTCATTGCATTTAAACAGGTTCGTTTACTTATTTGTGTCAAATGAATTGCTTTTTGCAGTTAAAACGGTCAGAAAAGATTCACCAACACAAATTTAAGCACAACCAGAGAAATATAAGAACAAAACTTTTTTCAAATAAGATTCATTGTGTGTAAACGGGTTCTTAATTCTTAGATTGTCTGTAAATGGTGTTCCGGTTTCTATGCAATAGAGCATATAACCAACAGCGATGGAGACGTTCCCTTTGGCTCCCATCTTCACAAACACATTAGAGGTCAAAACGTACTCCCATGCACTTAGCTTGTCACGGATGTAAGCCTTAGGCCAATGAAGATCGGCCTCATTGTGACAATGATATTGTGGCTTGAAGATGGTGTTTTGAACCTCCACCGCATTGATCCTTCCTTCCTCGGATGAATGATAATTGTGGAATTTTATGAATTCCCTTGACTCAGTTGTATCGGTGTAGAACATGATCCCGGCAGAAGATATACCAAGTACGCTACCAAGCTTTGTCAGTGACCATGTATAGTCGTGACCATACATATGAAAGTTTAGAGTGAGCTCGGCGGAGTTGAAGTGATAGCGAGCATAGAACTCTTGAATGTGGCGTGGATAGATTGCGGGTGGTAAGGTAGCAAAAGGCAAACAACCGGCATTCAAGAAAGGTTCTCTAAGCCCGGTCACGCGGATGAAGTCCTAGTCACAATGACGACCCTCATGATAGGTACGGTTTTCAAATGGTTTATAGACATTGATTCCACGACCACATCGAACCTTTTTCATAAATTGTTTGGTATCACGTCGATCACCCAGCATTGTTCCTATCAAAACAACACGTAATATGTTTATATATATATATATATATATATATATATATATATATATATATATATATATATATATATATATATATATATATATATATATATATATATATATATATATATATATATAGAATCATAAGATAGAGACAAAATAACCACAGCATATCTGGCACGTTGCCCGCGCGTCAACGCGTGGGCAGCGCGCCAGCCTTGTAAAAATTTTTTGGTTTCCCTCGAAAATTCAAGATTTTGAAAATTTTTAAAAAGAAAGTATGACATATTATGTCGAAATCCATAAACCCATTAGTATAACTCACCCAAAAATCATAATTCAATTTTATCAAGAAATTTTTGAAAAATTTTGCCATAGTTTCCCTTGTAATTAGAACTTTTCCATATGTAATTTATCAATTTCTCTCAAAGAAAGTTCATGGAAAATCCCTAAGATTAGTTTTAATTAGATAAGCCAATATGATGAGACGAAAAGTGTACCGCTTTTTGGGAATCATTTAAGCTCAAAGTCAAGATTATTTGATCAAATATTGCCCTAAATCGTTCCTTTTGTCATTTTAGGTACTTTTGAGAAGAAATTTGGAAAATGAAGCATTTTGGACGTTTTTTGAGCGAAAAAGTTAAGAAAACGACAAAGTCTCCAAAATCATGTTGAAGATTGTACCTGACGGCGTCAAGGATTGTTAGTGACGGCGTCAAGACTTGGTAAAAGAGGTGGATATGACAAATACACATGACGCACCAGAAAGTTTTCCAAAGGAGTCGTGACAGTGTCACCCTTTAGGGTCGCCAAGGCCGTCACATATTATCATAAAGAGAGACGGCCCAGAGAGTTCAAAGAGTGACGACGTCAGATCTGGATCTAAGCAATATGCTTATAATTATGGCGGCAAGTTGACGGCGTCAGACCTTACTCTTGACGCCGTCAGACCCATTATTCTATATATAGTTTTTGATTTTTCATTGATTGTGTGTAACTTTGAGAGGAGAAAAACCATAGACGAATTTTACTGTATTTTTAAGGGGTTTCAAACCCTTGTTTCATTCATCTTAATTGAAGATAAGTTTTCCAACAATCATTCAATATATCTATGTGTTATTTGATTATATCTTATGCTTGTCTTCTCTTTAACATGCTAGGCTAGGTTTTCTTTGTGTTTGCTTAGATATAATGAAACTTAGATATTGATTATTGGTTGGTTGTTTGTTTATAATTGTTGTGGATGAATGATTTTCATGTTAGGCTTAAGAAAACTGGCAGACTTCCAATTGGTAACTTGCTTGAACGTCTTAAGAAACATGATCGGAGGTGTACTACGATAAATTGGTTATATTTAACGCATAGGTAACTACTAATGAGGCCATGTTAGGAGCTAGTAGTCGGCTCGACATAGGAAGAGGTAGAAGCTTATAGAGTTAAAGAAGATCGTACACGGCCCTACGAATAGTATTAAGGAATATAACCCGTCATCCATGCAATTGTAACAAACTAATCAACCGGTAAAAGATAGCTAGGGAGTAGTGAAATCTAAGTAAACACATTTTCTCTTATTATTGTTTTTGCCACATTTACTTTAAGTTCATTTTATTTTATTTTGATTGCATATGTAGTTATTTGGGTTACTTGATTAGCAAACTAATTCCGCCCACTCCTTCAAAACCCGAGATTTTTACTTGCTTTTCATAAAATAAAAAAATACAAAAAGAATCATCCCGCACCTCTAAACCTAGTTTAATTGAGTTTTAACCCTAGCGAACACTATTCTTTGAGTTGAACGATCAATCCCCCGGTACTTGCCACTATACTATACTACAACGGTTAGGTACACTGCCTGGTGGGATTGCAAGCCTCTTGAGATCCCATGAGAGGTAAAACCTTTTGCAAGGGCGCAATTCCACGCATCACAATAAGTATATGAAAATAATTCCAAGATATCTCACAAAATAACACAGTAATGGTACAATGGGGAACAACACTTACCAAGATCTTCAAGAAAAAGTGAGAAGGTGGAATTAAGAGATGATGAGAGTGTTTGTGTGTGTGAGGGGGCGGCAACAAAGAGGAAAAGAGGAAGAAAAAAATAGTTGGTTTGTGTGAGTAAGTATTTAAGATGTGGGGGACCATAGTATCTCATGTGGTCCAATGAGAGTGACCTTAGGTGATTGCATTAGGATAAGATTATAAGATAAGAGTATATGTTGTTATGTTATTTATTGTGGACCCCCGAACATGAGTTAACAAAGAATTAATCTTTGTTTGTTAGTTTGGATATTACAAATCATATTTGTAATTTGAGTCTACTTACGATAAGTAAATCTCAATTTAGAAACCAACGTATTTGAATAGACAACTTTATTCATGATGCTTTATCATCCCGAGACCTAATCTAAGGTAATTAAATGTTTCGCGTTTTAAAGGTTTTGTTAGGATGTCGGCGACGTTATCTTCGGAGGCAACTTTTTCCAAAAGAATGTTCCCTTTTTGAACATTATCACGTAAAATGTGGTGACGGATTTCGATGTGTTTCGTTCGAGAGTGATGAACAGGATTTTTACTTAGATCGATAGCACCTTTGTTATCACACAATACAAGAACATCTTGTAAATGGATGTTGTAGTCGCTAAACACTTGCTTCATCCACAAAGCTTGTTCACAAGCCCTTCCAACTGCAACATATTCAACTTCGGTAGTGGATAATGCTAAGGCCGTTTGTTTCTGACAACACCATTGTCTTAGACATTCTCCTACAAAGGTGCATACTGATGAGGCGAAAAATGATCCGTTTTTAAGGGGTCATTTAAGCCCGAATCCGAATTTATTTGATCAAATATTGCCCTAAATTGTTCCTTTTGTGATTTTAGGTACTTTGGGAGCGAAATCTAGAAAAGGAAGCAATTCGGACGTTTTTGGAGCATAAAAGTGAAGAAAACGCCAAAGTCTTAATTTTCCATGCTGGGAACAATGCATGACGGCGTCAAGAGGAGTTTCCTGACGACGTCAAGAGTAAAAGTCCATGACGACCGAGAAGAGTTTTGACGGCGTCATGAGGGTAGGGCGTCAAGAGTTAAAGTCGTGACGGCCTGGAAATGCAATGTTCTTGACGGCGTCAAATGTAGATCTAGGCAGTCCGAGGATTGTTTTGGCGGCGAGGTGACGGCGTCACCTATTTGGTCTTGACGCCGTCAGACCCCTTTTCCTATATACTGTTTTCTAATTTTTCACATTAAAAGAGAGAAGTTTTTGGGAGAAACCCTAAGTACGATTTTGGTGTAACTTTACAGGTTTTTCAAGGGTTCCAACCCCTTGATACCTTGCATGATTAATCAAGATAAGTGTTCTTCTAATTCAATCAATATGTCTATGTGTTGGTTGTCTATATCATGTTCTTGTCTTAATTCTATCATGCTAGGCTAGATCTCTTTTGTGTTTGCTTAGATCTAATGAAACCTAGATATTGATTATGTGTTGATTACTTGTTTATTCTTGTCTTGGATGAATGATTTATATGTTAGGCTTAAGAAAACTGGCAGATCTCCAATTGGTAACATGCTTGAACGTCTTAAGAAACATGAACCAACGCGCACTAGGTCTTTATTGGTTGTATTTAATGCATGAGCCACTGTTTACAATCCCTATAGTTATGCTGGGCATGGTGTAGGAGGAGATAAGAGCTCATAGAATTGGGGAGTTATGTGTGCCACCCCATGAATGGTATTAAGGAATACAATCCGTCATCCATGCAATTATAACAAGTAATTAATGTGTAAAAGATATCTAGGGAGTAGTGAAATCTAAGTAAACACATTTTCTCCAATTACTGCTCACAACTTTAGTATAAATTAGTTTATTTTCTTTTCTAGTATTTTATTTTGATTGCATCTTAGTATTGGGTTAGTTGAATAGCAACTAATTCCGCCCACTCTTCCAAAACCCGAGATTTTTACTTGCTTTCTAAAAAATATAAAAACACAAAAATAATCATCCCTCACCTTTAGAACTAGTATTTAGGCTTTCTAATCCTAGCGACACTATTCCTAAGCTGAACGATCAATCCCCCGATACTTGTCACTATACTATACTACAACGATCAGGTACACTGCCTGGTGGGGGTTGTAAGCTTCTCGAGATCCCTCGAGAGGTAAAGCCTGTTGCGATTCCCACGCATCAAGTTTTTGGCGCCGCAGCCGGGGAATAGTTATTGTCTAGGTTAGAATTTCTTTTTATTAGGTCTACTTGCTAGATTCCTTTCTAGTAAGATTTTATTTTTATTTTTAGGTTCTTCTTTAGTCTATCTCATTTCTTCGTGCCTTTGTTCGTAATTCTTCACCACCTGCCATCATGGCAAATGACGAATCCCTTAACCTTAGGATCACTAGGAGTCGTAGTTCCACTCGAAACCTTGTCGTGCCTTATGCGGAACCCGAAAGAGAACTGCATAGATTGAGACAATATCGCTCAACTTCTGAACCATCCAGCGTTGCCATCGATTTTGATGCACCTCTCTCTGAAGAAAATTCAGAAAACCATGTCTCAACCCCTAGCTCCCAACCCAACGACAACACTAATACTCCCGCAACCTCCATTCCTAAGCGTCTCAAAGACTACTCCTCCCCAACCTCTCGTGGCTTCTCAAACACCATTGTCTACCCAAACGAACACACCAACGAGGTCTTGCATGCAAACGATGTTTGGCTTGTCAAAAGTGTGTGTAAGTTTCGCGGACTAGACGAGGAAAATCCAATCCAACACATCAAGGACTTCCTGAAAATAGTAGACACCATCCATACGGATGGGGCTACTAGAAACACATCCCGATTGCGATTCTTTCCTTTCACCTTATATGAAAAAGCCCAAGAATGGTATGACAAACTCCCTTCCGAATCTATTTTCACATGGGAGCAACTCATATCCAAGTTCTATGAGAAGTTCTTTCCACCTGGAAAAACCTCAACATTTAGAGATAGGATCCTCCGTTTCCGGAAGGGGAAGGATGAGCCCTTCCATAAATCGTGGACTAGATTCAAAGATTTAATAAGACAAGTTCCCCATCATGGCATTGAGCTTTGGCTCTTGGTCCAAATCTTCTACGATAATATCTCCTCTAAAGACCGAAACGGAATTAACCAATCTAGAAAAGGAAGATTGGCCAATCTTAGTGCCGAGGAAGGATGGGATAGGATTGAAGAATATGCTCAGGACCAGGATGACACTTGGGATGAAACTGAGTCGACTGTTAGCATTTCTGAAATCACCCCGGATCGGTTGAGAAAAATTCACAAGAGAGTGGAATTCCTATCTGGATCACAATTACCTAAACAGCTGACAAATCCTTACTTGATATGCGATTACTGTGGAGGCCCGCATAAGGTGGAAGAATGTGAAGGAGCAACCACAACTGAACATGCATGCTTGTCAGGAGGGGATATTTATGTTGATCCCTCCCTTTTGCCTTTTTACCAAAATGACGATTACACCCTTTGGGGAAATCTGGTAAAGAAAAGAGAAGGGGAGGAAGGCCCTGAATTCAAAATCAGGAGCAATTTCAAAGATGACCTTGGTCACTTCACTCAAGAAAAAGACTTGCAAATGAAAGGCCTTAATGAGCTTTTCGACGAGCAGCAGGAGGGTATTGGAGAATTTTTCAACAAGCTTAACTCAGCCCTAGATAATCTTCAAACGCCATTAGTAAGAAAAAAAGACCCCATGCTCGCGATAACCACACGAGCTGGAACGACAACCAAGGACCCTCCTTACCCAAACTCGTCCCCCATCACCCTCGATCCAGACAAACCTGGGGAGAAGGAGGAGGATGTCAGCGTTGGCACCCCAGACCAACCGCCCGTAACGACCCCTTCCCCATCGGCCCTGCCTAACCAACCTGTGAGAATCCCATTCCCGTCCCGATTAAGGAACCAGAAAACTGAGAATGATAACAAGAGGTTCTTGTCATACCTAAAAGACTCAGTTGTCACCATACCTCTCCTTGATGCTTGCTATCACATGCCAAAGTATAGCACATACTTCAAAAAGCTACTCACTAACAGGAAGAAACTCGAGGGTCTTGTGACCCTGGGGGAAGAATGCTTAGTGGTGACCCATCGAGGGCTACCAAAGAAGGTAGACGATCCGGGCAGCTTCACCCTGCCTTGCTCCATAGGACCTCTATCAATCAAGAATGCTCTTGCTGATTTAGGAGCAAGTATAAATCTCATGCCCCATTCTATGTTCCGTAGACTAGGATACTCTGGATTGAAGCCTACCCATATGAACATCCAACTAGCCGATAGATCGGTCAAGTACCCCGTAGGGATATGCGAGAATGTGCTAGTCAAAGTTGGGAAATTCAAATTCCCGGTTGACTTCGTAATCCTGGATATGGAGGAGGATGACTTGGTACCCATCATCTTAGGTAGACCATTTCTTGCTACCGCTCGTGCTGTCGTCGATGTCTACGATGGCAAATTAACATTACGAGTGGGAGACGATAGCACAACCTTCGACATTAAGGATTCTATGGACCTCTCCCTCGAAGCAGCCAACCGGCTCTATTTTATCGGGGAAGTAGATGAACTCACAGATGTCATTGATAGTTGTGTCGATGAACGGATCGATGAAGGCTGGCTACGTGACGAAGGCTTTCTGCCTTTGCTAGAGGTAGAAAAGATGGAGGATGTTAATGCAGTCTCCTTCTACCCCAGACAAGAGGCAACGGAACAGCTCGAGCTCCGAAAGCCCGAAAACAAGCTCAAACCCTCTATTATCGAGCCCCCTGACGTAGATCTTAAAGAGCTCCCTAACCATTTGGAGTACGCCTTTCTTCAGGGAGAAAGTCAACTCCCGGTAATCATAAACTCCTCCTTGGAACATGAACAAAAAGTTAAACTCTTAGAGGTCCTAAAAAAATACAAGGGGGTGCTTGCATGGAGTGTAGCCGACATTAAGGGGATTGACTCGACTTTCTGCACACATAAGATTCTCATGGAAGAAGATTATAAACCTACCGTGCAACCCCAGAGGCACATGAACTCTAACATTAAGGAAGTAGTGAAGAAAGAAGTCATAAAACTTTTAGATGCAGGATTGATTTACCCGATCTCGGATAGCCCATGGGTCAGTCCTGTACAGGTTGTACCTAAAAAGGGTGGAATGACTGTAGTAAAGAATGACAAGGGTGAGATGGTGCCCCAGAGAACTGTCACTGGATGGCGGGTATGCATCGACTATCGAAAGCTCAATGATGCCACGAGGAAAGATCACTTTCCCTTACCATTCATTGATCAGATGTTGGAAAGATTATCTGGACACGAGTACTATTGCTTCTTGGATGGATTCTCTGGATATTTTCAGATTCCCATAGCACCTGAGGACCAAGAAAAGACCACGTTTACCTGCCCTTATGGAACATTCGCCTACAAAAGGATGCCTTTTGGGCTATGTAATGCCCCCGCCACTTTCCAGCGATGCATGACCGCAATCTTTCACGAACTCATGAAAGACAGCATGGAAGTGTTCATGGATGACTTTTCAGTCTTCGGGAACTCCTTCGACCGCTGTCTTGCTAATCTAGAAAAGATGCTTAAACGGTGCGAGGAAACCAACTTGGTGCTAAACTGGGAAAAATGTCATTTCATGGTGAAGGAAGGGATTGTGTTAGGACATAAGATCTCAGGAAATGGGATAGAGGTAGACCAAGCTAAGGTTGAAGCTATATCTAAGTTACCATACCCCACGACTGTCAAAGCAATACGCAGCTTCTTGGGGCATGCCGGGTTTTATCGGAGATTCATCAAAGATTTCTCCAAAATTGCTCGGCCAATGACTCAATTACTTGTGAAGGATGCTCCGTTCGATTTTTCCCAAGAATGCAAGGATGCACTCGATCTCTTAAAAAGGGAACTCACTCAAGCTCCAATCATGATCACACCCAACTGGGAGTTACCATTCGAAATCATGTGGGACGCTAGCGACTTCGCTGTCGGGGCTGTATTAGGTCAACGACGCGACAAGCTTTTCCAACCTATTTACTATGCTAGCAAAACCATGAATCCCGCTCAAGAGAACTACTCCACCACCGAGAAAGAACTATTGGCCGTAGTATTTGCATTCGACAAATTCCGACAATATCTTGTCCTTTCAAAAACAGTCGTCTTCACTGATCACTCGGCTCTTAGATATCTCTTCGCGAAGCAGGATGCTAAGCCACGACTAATTCGGTGGATCTTGTTGCTACAAGAATTCGATGTTGAGATTCGTGATAAGAGGGGAGCAGAAAATCTGGCCGCAGATCATCTATCTCGTCTCGAGAATCCCTTGGATGAGCACGATAGAAGTGAGATTAGGGATTCATTTCCTGACGAACAACTCATGTTAGTGAGTGACTCGGAGCCGTGGTACGCCGATTTTGCTAATTACCTCGCAAGTAGACTCGTTCCTGAACACCTTACTAAGTACGAAAGGAAGAGGTTCTTTTCCCAGTTAAAGTACTACTTCTGGGATGAACCCTTTTTATTCCGAAGGTGTCCTGACCACATTATAAGGCGTTGTGTTTCGGAAAATGAGGCAGTAAAGATTATGAGGGAATGTCACTCTGGTCCCTCTGGCGGGCATCATGGGATAAACGTTACCGCCTGAAAGATTCTCGATGCGGGATTCTATTGGCCCACAATTTTCCGTGATGTAAAAGAAATGGTGCAGGCGTGCGATGCATGTCAACGAGCCGGAAATATATCACATAGGGATGAAGCACCTCAGAACTTTATACAAGTTTGTGAGGTATTCGATGTTTGGGGGATTGACTTCATGGGACCCTTTCCATCCTCAGGGGGAAACGAGTACATCTTAGTCGCCATTGACTATGTTTCAAAATGGGTTGAGGCACAAGCCCTTAGGACCAATGATGCAAGAGTAGTCATTCATTTCCTGAAAAAGCTTTTCGCAAGATTCGGGATTCCGAAAGCTCTCATCAGTGATAGGGGAACACATTTTTGCAATGCACAAATGGAAAAGGTCATGAAGAGGTATGGAGTACCCCATCGATTCTCCACCACCTATCATCCACAGACCAATGGCCAAGTCGAAAACACCAATAGAGCTATTAAAAGAATACTTGAAAAAACGGTTAGTCAAAACAGAAAGGACTGGTCATTTAAACTCGACGAAGCCTTATGGGCATTCCGAACTGCCTACAAAACACCTATTGGAACGACCCCATTCCGCATGGTGTATGGTAAGGCATGTCACTTACCGGTAGAATTAGAACACAAGGCTTATTGGGCGCTTAAGGCATGCAACTTAGATTACACAACTGCTGGAAATAATAGGTTTTTGCAATTACACGAGCTTGATGAGCTTAGACTAGAAGCCTACGAATCCTCCATCACATATAAAGAAAGAGCTAAAAAATGGCATGACCAGAGAATTAAGAAACCCAAAGAATTTTCAGAGGGAGACAAGGTCCTATTATACAATTCTCGGTTGAGATTATTTCCGGGAAAACTTAAGTCTAGATGGTATGGACCATTCACGGTAAAGAATTCTTCTAAAATTGGAGCGGTAGTGTTAATAGATGATGAAGGTAGGGAATTCACGGTTAACATACAACATATAAAACACTACCAAGAAAATAACAATGAAATGATTAGTGAGGAGGATGTGACGTTTGATGATGAAGTCACGTAGTAACCCATGACCTTGAGTCTAGCTACAAGACTCGTAAATAAAGAAAAGCGCTTCTTGGGAGGCAACCCATGTTTTGTGTGATTTTATTTGTTTGATTGTTATTTGCTTCCGTATGCATGCTTTATTTTTATTGTTGGTAGATCATGTTTCTAAACTAAAATGTGGAAATACTTTACTTTGTTGTTTTGGCCTAGTCTTAACTCCACCTAGAAGTATTTTTGCAAAAGATAAGTGTAAGGGGAAACCCCAAATATGTTTTTAAGAAACAAACCGATCATGATTCTCCACAATATTAAATGAGCATGTATATTCGTATTTGTTAGAGTCAAATGCTTGTATTGAGTCATAATGAAGTTTTGCAGGATTTTCCAGGAAGTAGGACCAAGTTTTTCCAGAAATTTTCCGGAAACTTAACATAAGAATTTCTGCAGGTCCATTCTGACGGCGTCAGGGGTTTACTCTTGACGGCGTCAGGGGTTTACTCTTGACGGCGTCAGGAGTTAAAATCTGGAAATTTTACCGGTTTTGTTTTTCTAACGGAGTCTTATGGTTTTTATGAATTATTAAGTTTTATAATCTCCAGGAGATCTGCAAACTTCATTCCACAAGCATTATATCTTATCTTGTTTTCTAGGATTTAGAAACTTATATAGGATGCCGCCGATTTTACGCGAGGTTGTCTTGTCTATTTTGCCAGGTTTTACAGGTTATGTATGACAAGAAGATGATTTATATTCTGGAAGGGAAGCTTTGATTGTTCATTTTCTTGGAGGAAGATTTAACCTGGCCATCCTATTATCCATACCGAGCGAATCAGGGGAGTATTTGATTTCATTCTCTTTACTTTTTCACTTTTACATTCTTTACTTGAACATTGGGGACAATGTTCATCTTAAGTGTAAGGGGAGGGTAAAAAGATGATACCTTACATATGCACTTTCGCTTGAGTTTGTTTTGTTTGATGGTAGATGTGTAATAAAACTATGAGAAATACTTGTTAGTGCAATTTTAGCGCCAAATTTAAATTTTTTTACAACATTTAGGAGTGAAACTTTAGCCATAGCAAGCGTCTCATGGATAGGAGATTGTATGACTAGCACATAACCGTATATTCAAAAAAAATTTCCACCAAAAAATGTGAGGTTCGCCTTTAGATTTGATAGGAAAAGCATTTACTATTAGTGCTTATGAGTGTACCGGTAGCATTTAGATTCTAGAACTTGCGTTAGTGATGCATCCCGAGACCGCTAGTGAGACTACATTCGTGTGGTAGGATTTACTACATGATAAGAGGCATTAGGATCACCCTTGTGTTAAACCCGTATTATAATTACTTGACCATTTAAGTCATATTATTTGGCTAGTTAAGTTAACTAATTTTTCCCACACCCTTAGCGTTGTACGCATTTTTAGTACACGAAACCCCTAGTACACCCCTCCGAGCCTATCTTTTCGTTTCTAACTTTAAGCATTTTACTTAAAGGAAGAATTTGTTACACCCCACTTAAATGTACACCCAAATCGCCTTAGCCTTCCGTGTATGCGCTCATTTTTAGTGCATTATTGTTATTTGTTTAAACCCTAAGTTAACTTTCTAATTGATTACATGGTTGCTAAGTCGAGTCATATCCTTGTACATATTGTTTTGGGACGATTGGGACTCATGGGTAAGTACTTATTTTATGGAGTAATGGGGAAGAACGTCATTTTATTACCCCCATATGTACGTTAATCTTAAAAGTGCTCCAAGTGTTTTGATTTTCTTAATTCGAGTCATTAGATTAGTTTATTGTAAAGTATGTAAAGATTCAAGTGTAAGGGGAATGTTCATCCCCTATGATGTATTATTTTGGATGGTAGGGTAAGAGTGTATGCAAAAAAAAAAAAAAAAAAAAAAAAAAAAAAAAAAAAAAAAAAGGGAATGTTCTCCAATTACTGCTCACAACTTTAGTATAAATTAGTTTATTTTCTTTTTTAGTATTTTATTTTGATTGCATCTTAGTATTGGGTTAGTTGAATAGCAACTTATTCCGCCCACTCTTCCAAAACCCGAGATTTTTACTTGCTTTCTAAAAAATATAAAAACACAAAAATAATCATCCCTCACCTTTAGAACTAGTATTTAGGCTTTCTAATCCTAGCGACACTATTCCTAAGCTGAACGATCAATCCCCCGGTACTTGTCACTATACTATACTACAACGATCAGGTACACTGCCTGGTGGGGGTTGTAAGCTTTTCGAGATCCCTCGAGAGGTAAAGCCTGTTGCGATTCCCACGCATCACATACGCCACTAGTACTTTTTCTATCAACGTAGTCGCCGGCGTGATCGGAGTCGGTGTAAATACTAATTTCAATGCCCGAGGCTTTTGGGTACCAAACACCTAGAAAAGAGGGCTTTTAGGGCCTTTCTGTAGGACACTTTTTCTAATGGGGTCCTAAAAAATATTTTATAGGACCAATTAAATTTTGAGTCATATTAAGTGGCTTTAAATAGGACGCTTTATATGTGGATCCTTTGAAGCTAATTTATACGACACTTTTTTAGTGTGGTCTCATTATTATACAACATAATAGGACATTTTATATAAAGGTTCTATTATATTATATCTTATAGAACACTTCTTTAGTACGGTCTCATTATGACATAACATAATAGGACATTTGATATAAAGGTTCTATTAGATTAAATCTTATAGGATGCTTCTTTTGTTTGGTCTTATTATATTATAATTCAATATGGCACGTAGTATATGGGTTCTATCAGATCTAATTTTATAGGACACTTATTCGGCTAGGTACTATTATCATTTAACATAAAAGGTCATTCGAACACAAAATCTTCACAACTCAATATTTTACTTGTTCCTTATTTTATGTGTGTTAATAAGTTTATTAATTCGAGCTTGAGCCCGAGCTTTATATACAAAGCTCGATTGGGCTCATGAGCCTAAGTAACACTGGATATTTTTAGTATTAAACATATATAAAATGTTATGCATTTGTATTATAAGCGAGCTTGTTAACGGGTTCAAAATAGATATATTACGAGCGAAGCGAGTCAAGCTTTAATTTTTCATTATACAATCATATAAAGGAGTCGAGCTCGAGCCAAGCCAGAGCCTGTATAACCTACCATGAGCCGAGCTCGAGCTTTATTAAACTTAAACGAGCCGAGCTTGAGCTCTAAAATTCTATTATACTATGTTTGTTTTTACAACATTGGGTTATTACATAAGATGTTTATGTACTATGTGTTTGTGTTCAACTAGGGACTAGGGAGTGTAAATGAGTTGCTTGTTAGCTACTCGGGATCGACTAAATAGAAGCAATAAGCAAGTCGAACCTTAATGAGACTGATATCTAGTCTGAACCAGTATTGGGTTGTATAAACAAGGCCAAGCGTCATACCCCAAAGATTGATCAGATTCACGAATAATTACAAGCTTTAAAGTATATACATACACATAAACCACATATATGTATAATTGTAAATATTAAATGGGATCAAGTGTGATCTTTATACTTAAATGATAATGTATAGGGTGGAATCCGCCCTATGGAAGCAAGTAATACCTCGGCCAATCACGTAACGTAAGCCTTAGCCGGGATGGAGCATTCGATGGAAATAGAGCCGGACAAGGAATAACATGAAGCTGAAACCGGAAGGTAAGACCAACGACCGAGACAAATACACAAGCCTCCACGTCCCCCAAAAAATCAGTAGGATCCAAATCATGAATCACGTGATTTACCTAAAGAAGAAAAGAATATATTATGGGGAAGGAGTGCGGACCAAATATTTCCATATATTGGTAAAAAGACCGGGCCCAACGGTGACACAACTCCCAAAGGTGGTTGAAAACAACGTGTGCAAACAAGATAGTTCGGATATCAAGGGTTAAGGTACCGGCCTCTCCGAGCTCGAGCTCGGCTCGTTTCGAGCCTTAAATTTTAAGCTCGAGCTCGGCTCGTGCTATGTTATATAGGTTTGGGCTCGGCTCGAGCTCGACTCGTTTATACGATTTGGCAATTAAAAAGTTAAAGCTTGGTTCGAGCTCGTGCTCGGCTCGTAATATATCTTTATTGAGCTCGCTAATAAGCTAAAGCTCGGCTCGTATAGATGTTTAATACTTAAAATATCATAATGTCGTATAGGCTCGTTTAGGCTCGTGAACCCAAACTAGCTTTGTTTGTAAAGCTCGGGCTCGAGCTCGATTAATAAATGAGCTTCAACTTAGGCTCAGGCTCGAGCTCGTTTTGGCTCGACTCGTTCGAGCTTTTTACTGAACCGATTTCGAGCTTTTCACCAGCAGCTCGGCTCATTTCTATCCCTAGTTATAACAAACTTTTTAAAAGTTAAAAGCCAAATGATAAAGATTGACCAAATAAATTGGATATTGATATGTAAATGTTTTAAGCATAAAATATATATATATTTTTAATTCCCCTCCCAATTTTCGTTACCCCCTAAATTCCCCGCTCTAAATTCGTAAATATGGTTTACTTGGCCCTTTTTTTTCTCCCTCTCACTATTTTTACTCCAACCACTAATCAAAAACTGTAATCCCATCTTTTGATCACCCTTTTTGTCGCTTATAACTGCTGGTATATTCTTCTTCAATTCCAATCTATGACTTATATATGTTTCTTTTTAATCGAACAAGTAGAAAACAAAAGTTTAGCCAAATATGGTGTCTATGATGAAACATCTTTTACTATTCTGTTATAAATTTTGATGCATTTTTTTACCTTTATATGGTTTGGTAATTTTATGCTTTTGATTCTAGTTAGTGTTACTGTTAGTATCTTTTTTTTAGATTCATTACTTATATGCAAAGGTAATTTGTAGTCTTTATTCTTTTCCACTCTTATGAACATCAGTAACGGTTAGGAGTTAGGACTCATGGTTTGTAGGTTGCTGAAATTGAAGTGCCCGTTCATGCATTTATAAGTGTATTTAATCAACCTTTCCGAGATGTTTTTTGTGTTAATGATGAAAAATCGAACCCATTGATTGGCATTGTTTGCTAAGTTAAAGGTAAATCATATGTTTACAACCTTGTATACTCGTTAATTAGTATTGGCTTGTGGAGAATCACTGTATAAACTGAGATAGACATGTAAAAATCACCCATGCTCGTATATTTACATGTTAGTATTTCCTAGTTGTTTAATTATAATCTTAATGATGCGCTCCACCTTTTTTGCCGCAATTTGACAAGGTAATGTATATAATATTGTAGCATTGGGTATTTTTTTTTCTTCTTTTTTTTTTCATTTCATTTTCTTGATATGTTACTCCCTTCAAATCATATTTAAATTAAATATGACTTGTTCACATATGTGTGCTATTTATTTGCAGGTATAATCTCAAGATGATGAATGATGACGCAAGACAACCTCGTAGTTTTTTTTTAAGATGATGAATAATGACACACGAGAATCTCCCTAGTTTTCTTGTATTACTCTTGGACTACTTTGTAAATGTTGTAAAACTTTAGTTTGGATGATGTTAAAACCTAATGATGTTAAACACTTTTGTAAAGAAATTCTTTCTAATAAATAAGAAATGAATTTTTATCTTACTACTTTATCTGTCTAATACAAGTGACAACTATGTTATTATGTGTCTTATTATGTACTAGAATGCAATGAAAGAAACGTCCTCACCGTCCATGTTCTTTAATCGTCTTACAATAATAAAACAATAGTCTAATGTATGAGATGTTGGTATTCAATCTACAACACCAAATTTGGTCCTTACAAATGTATTTTAGGTACTTTTGTATTAGGACCCTTTCTTGATTCTAAAATAAGAGTTTATGCACTATGACTGTGTCCCATTAAAATGTCTCTTAGGACCCGTGGATAAGTCCTAAAACATAATAGATGGGTAGGCATGTATTAGTACATTGTAAAGCATCCCATAATGTGGTCCATTAGGACGCCATTTAGGTTGCATAAAACATTTTTACGGGAATAAAAAATTAGTTTCATAATGATAGCGATTATTAGGACACCCATAAGCGTCCTAAATATCTATTACAACCCCTTCCTATAGGACACTTTTATTTTGGTCCTATAAGGTTAAAGGTCCTACAAGCTTAATATATAGGACACTAAATGGGGTCCTATAAAACCAGTTTTGTTAGATAAGGTGTGCACTTTATGTATCTAAATATCCTTACTATGGCATTCATGTGAGATTCCTTGGGGTTCTCTTGAAATCGTGCACATAAAGATACACTAAACATGATGTCGGGTCTACTAGCGGTTAGGTGTAGTAGACATCCTATCATACATCGATATTTGGAGCTATCAACTGAAATTCCTTCCTTGTCCAAGGTAAGTTTTAGATCGGATGCCATTCGCGTTTTGATGGACTTAGCATTTTCAAGATCAAATTTTCTAAGAGACTCTCTTAAATATTTTGATTAAGATATGAATATGCCATTGTCACTTTGTATGATTTGTAGGTTAAGTATGATCTCCTAAGACATTCATGTTAAATTTCTCATGCATGCACTTAATGAATTTATCATGCAATGCTTGGCATGTAGATCCAAAGACAATATCATCCTCAAAGATTTGAATGATTATTTGATGCTTGTCTTTTATCTTGAAGAATAACGACTTATACTTCATGCCTCTTGCATATTTATTTTCAACAAGGAAGGATATTACACTATTATGCCATGAATGATTTTCTAGTTCAAGTCCATACAAGTCTTTCTTTATTTTATAAACATGATTAGGTTTTTGAAAGTTAATAAATCCCGATGGTTGTGTAACATATACCTCACTTTTGATGACTCGATTAAAAGCATTTTTGACATCCATTTATTTTAGTTTAAACATACCACTACATGCATATGCAAGTAAAATTCGTAAAGACTCTATTTGTGCAACAGGGGCAAAAGTGCGATTAATGGGCTTTTCAATTTTATCAAAATCATTTATTACTAACTTAGCATGGTTTTCACAAATTGTTCCATTTTTACGCATGATGATATTAAAAGTCCATTTTAGTTCTAGAGGAGTCCGAGCATTAGGTAGAGGGACTAATTTCCAAACTTCATTACGTGTGAGTTGATCAATCTCAAAATGCATTGCAATAATCCAATTTTCGTTACTAACAGCTTCCTCAAAACATTTGATTTTATAGTAGATATGAATGCAAATGTATTATTTTGAGCTTGTGCTACAAAATCATTCTCTAAATCACTTTCAATATTATGATCTATTGTATCAACTAGATTAGTGTGATTAAGATCTTGACTTTGATCATTATTCTTCCCTAGTTTATCTTCGAGTGGCAAGCATTCTTCTTTGTTAAAGCTTACATCAATTGTTTCAATAATTTTAGAAGTCTCCTTATTAAAAACTTTATAAGCATTTGATGTATGCGAGTATCCTAAGAATATTCCATTATATGTATTGGAGATTATGCATTTACAACCAAAGATTTTAAAATATCCTAGTGAAGGCTTTTTGCCCCTAAGAATCTCATAAGGTGTTTTATTAGCCGTTTTAGTAATTGATGTTCTATTTATAATGAAAGAGGCGGTTTCTATAGCATGACACCAAAACTTTTGTGAGATAGATTATTCATTAAGCATTATAAAACACATTTCTTGTAAGCGTCGAATCTTTCTTTCTACAACCCCATTAGTTTGAGGAGATTTAGAAGATCGGAAATTATGTATAATTCCATATTTATTACGAAATTCCCCAAATTTCACATTATTATGAAAATTTCCACCGAGACTCGTTTGAATAGATGCAATGTAACAACCATGTAGGTTTTGTAGACTCTTTCCTAAGTTTTTGAATTTCTCGAAAACTTCATTTTTAGATTTCAAAAATTTTATCCATGTATACCTTGAGAAGTCATCAACAAGAACCAAAGTATAGAAGTTACCTTCATAGCTTTGAGTGGCTGATGGACCAAATAAACCTATGTGAAGTAATTCTAAGACCCTTTTACTTAAGATGTCGTCATTATTAAGTTTTTGACTTGCATGGATTTGATTTTCTAATATACATGCATTGCAAGAATGTTTAACAAAATCTAGCATAGGCAAATTTCGAACTAATGCTTTAGAAATTAACTTAAGAATTACCTTCATGCTAGCATGCCCTAATCTTTTATGCCAAAGTAAAGAACTAGCTCCAATAATGCCAATGGAAGTTCTAAATGCCTTTTCAATGTGTGGTTCACAAGCTTTGTTTGGCATACACTTATCTTCTTGGCATACCTATAAAACAAACATGAAACTCAAACTCTCGGTCCCCATTTTCTTTTGGGTCCATTGAGGTTAGCATAGAGCACTTCCATGTTATACTTTCTTGGATCTTGGAGTAAATTAAAAAGTATTTTAAGTCCAAATCCTGAGAATATTTTCCAATGAGTGTCTTGAGAAGAGAACTTAGGATTTTTTGGTCTTTGACAATTTTTGTTTGAGTAAGAGTTGTCTCTCCTATCAAATACATTTTTCTTTTGAAAAGATGTTTGGCTATGATACTTGTTTTTTGAATGAGTCTTATGTTTCTTGAATGTATCATGCCTATTTTGAGTGGTAGGTTTGTAGAATTGTTTCATCTCTTTAACACTTAAGATTGTACTTGAATACCATAAGAACTTAAAGCATGTGTTTGAAGAATTATTGGTTTCGACCGAAGACAAGATAAGTTTTCATTTACCTTAGTGGCTACTTTTGGTTTCTCTAAACTTTCGGAAGTGATTTTTGTAGATTTAAATTTCTCAAGATCTTCCTTATCTTGACATGAAACTTTATTTTCTAAGTTTATGCTACTTTTCTTAAACTTTGAAAAACTCATAGCTTTATCTTGAAGTTTAGACACATCATTGTTCAAAGAGTCAACCACATGTGAAAGTTTTTCACAACTTAAGCATGGTTCAATTTGATCTTCTTAATTTCAAGTTCAAGCTCATTTGCTCTACTAGATAGTTTATTTGTCTCTTGTTGTAAAATATGTTTCTCTCGAAGTAGAGCTTTTATTTCTTTAATCCAATCATTATTTATTTTTATTAGTTCAAGGTTGTCTTTTTCTAAATCATTAGCATCTAATGTATTGTTTGAATTAAAGGGATCTAAATGTACCTTTGGAGATCTTAAAGCCATGAAGCATGATTCATTCATTTCTTTGCAATCTTCATCATTGCTACAACTCCAAGTGTCTTCAAATCCAATCATTGGATTCTCCATGCATAGATCTTCATAATCAAATGTATTCACCCTAAAGAGCATAAGGTTCTCTTATGCCATGGATCTATACTCTACTTTTCCCAAAAATCTTTGTTAGGATTTTAGATTTTAGGAAAAGAAGTTTTTGACTTAAACGACTTCTTGGGAAGGCTTTAACGCTCAAAAACTTGAGTATTCCGCTCTGATACCAATTATAGAACCGTAAAGGGGGGTGAATACGGTTTCTTCAGCTTTTTAGATGTTTAAAAACTTTAAGCCAAGACGAACCTCAAGTGGTTGTACAATAATCCAACAACCACAAACACAACCAAAGTATATAAAGCAAGTAAAAAACACAACGATATATACTGGTTCAAGATGGGGGTTTATACCATCCGTATGTCTAGTTGCGAATCCACGACACTGATACCATTCACTAGTATAACCCTTTCGGTGGACTATAAACCGTTACAATTCACTCCACCGATATTCACCAATATCGATGCTCACAAAGAAGGAGTTACTCCAACGGTATTCTGCCCTCGGAAACCACCCTAAAGAATCTCGTGATTCGACTTACACTTGGTCACCTAGACCACAACCAAAACTTCCACCCGGAAGTATCAAACCCCAACTAGATCCCCAATGATCTAGGCTTGGTCACCAAGACACTCCTTTATAAACAATTGAATGAATGAATAAGTGTTTGTTCAATCAAGCCCTAACCTAAACTAGAGACTCGATTGTAATAGAAAGGGTAAAGATAATAAGACCCTCGATACAATCACAAGAGTGGATTAAGTTCTTGAGATTCTTCCCTTGCAAAAAGATGTGTTCTTTCAAAGATGTTAATGTGTTTAACTAAGAACACAAGAGATAGAATTAGATGATTAGAGAGAAAGAAGAATGGCAAGGGGTGAGGAATACAAGAGTCAAGGGGGTATTTATAGGCCAAGACCCAAACTTGGGAATTATTTACCAAGGCCGGCATGATGCCCACGCGTCAACGCGCGGGTGTCGCGCCAAGCCCAGTGAAAATTTCCCAAATGTTGGGTGTTGGTCTTGTGAATACCTACCCTTGCTAAACCCCCAATTGTACTTCACATACTAAACCTTATCATTAATCAATCTAAGGTTTACCAACTCAAATAGCCAATTTGGAAAATGTTTTGTGAAGTGTTTATTAGAAAACCAATTATCGAAGATAGAAAAAAAGAAGAGATAATTGGGTAAGGGTAGAATGGGTATTCCTCACATGGCATAGAAAAGAGAGGAAGAATATGTCATGGGATATTCCTCTAAAGGGAAGAGTGAAGTGAGGTTAGGTTAAGAAGTAACCATGGTTAAGTTAGGAAGAAGTGTATAGAGATTAAACCATGGTTAGGTTAGAAGGTGAACCATGGTTAGGTTAAAGGGTGTATCCAAGGGAATGTTCCATCCTTGGTGTGGTTAAGAGTTAACCATGGTTGGGTGAGAATGGGTGAGTTGAAAACTAACCATAGTTTGGTTAGATGTGAACCATGGTTAAGTTAAGAGAAGCATATCCAAGGGAATATTCCTTCTTTGGAGAAGAGGGAGAGTGAAGGGATGGGATGTGAAAGGGTGTAAGGAATATGTGAGTTGGTTTGTATGTGTGTGTAAGAGAATATGTAAGTATGGATGTGATGGGGAGCCTAGTGTGTGTAGAGAGTGAGATGGTTGTGAGTAGTGTGTGTATTTTGAAAATAAAGTTTGTTGGAGGTGTAAGAATGTGTAAGAGAATATGTAAGAATTGAATGTGATGGGGAGCCTAGTGTGTGTAGAGAATGGGATGGTTGTGAGTAGTATGTGTAAATTTGAAAATAAAGTTGTTGGGGTGTAAGGAATATGTTGTAAGGAGTGAGTTGTATATGTAAGGAATGTGTAAGATTGATATGATGGGGAGCCTTGTGTATGTGAAGAGAGGTATGTGAGTGAAGTGTATGTATTTTGAATATAAAGGTGTGTGTAAAAAAGAGTGTATGTGTGTATAGGGAAGTGTATGTATTGGTGTATGAGAATGATGTATAGAGAATGTATAAAGTGAGGGAGAATCTTGTGTGGGAGAATGTGTGAGTCAAAAAGGTATGAGTGTGTAAGGGAATATGTAAGAGGTTGTTGGGAAAAGATTTTTGGGAATGATTGTGGGAGGTTTTGGTGGCTTTGTCTTTTGTGAAAATGTGTTTAAGAATAGATTAAGAAATAATCTAATTTTCATTAAGAAGAAAAGGTTTAGACAATTTAGATTATGAGTTGAGAAAATCATAGGTTACTTACAAGTCCAAGTAACACAACGTCGAGAATCGATAGTTTCATAACTCGTGACTTTCCACGACTCGACGTACTCAACTAACACCTTGGTACAAACAAGCCAAGTGCTTTGCCATGATATAAAGCATAACCAAAGCGGAAAATGATGCGTTTACGCAAAGTAACCTCTGACTTAGTTTGTGCAATAAGGGAGTAAACTCGTTACGTGATTAGAGAAGACGTAAGCACAAGATATGAGCATATGGATGCTTTCACGTGATGTTACGTGAAATATATAAGCTCCCTAAATTTAAAAAAGCCTTGGCTAGAGGCAAGAGTTAGAAAACATGAGTTGGTGTTTTCCCGTAAGCGGGTGTTTCAAAAGTTGGATCTCTCTAATCCCAAAACTCGTTTCGAGTGTTCTCAATTAATCAGATAGCATATTCATACCTGTATTGAAAGATCCACATTTGTCGGGTAAGGGGAAAGCCGACTTTCAAAATTCATCCCGACCCATACAGAAGCCTAGCGGTCGCTCACGCGTCAACGCGCGGGCAGTGCGCCAGCACCAAGTATGGGAGTTGGGGAATTTTGGCTATTGTTTGTTATTTTATGTGTTTCGAAAGTTTATTTGTCATCATTAAAACATTAGAAGATCTTAATAATGTTGCCTCAACATACACGATCGACAATCGCTTCCTCTTTTTTTCTTTGTGTGTGTATTTAATTAAATATAAAAGGTATTTTTGTGGGGTACGTTTTTTATAGTGTAGGTCGCCCATACTGGGCACCCAATCGCCTGCAGGTCGCTGGAGAGAGAAAGCTAACGTGGCAGGGAAAATGAGTGGATTTGTTGTCCTTACTTTGGGCATCCTAATTAGGAGACTTGATCTAAACTATTATATAAAGTATTTAAGTTGTGGGGCTCAATAAAAAATTAAGATAAGGAGTTCTAATCATGGAGTGAAATGTGTCACTTCTCAACTAAAAATTTATCTTTATTTTTAAATTGAAATATATTTTTATTTATTTATTTTAAGATCTAATTTCATCATATTTCTTAAAATTTTGTGCTCTTTAATTCAACATCCATTTTGATAAGTTTTTAGTTTTTACATTTTTAGTGGGTTTATTTTATTTTAATTCAAACGTTTACAACTTTAACCTTTATTTCAATCAATACAATTTTAATTCGTCAAAATCACATACTTTTTTTTTGTGTGTGTGTGTGTGGGGGGGGGGGGGGGGCGGGGCGGTGTTTGACGGATAAGAGATTGCGAGAGTCTTTCTATATGCGGGAATAAGAATGTCACACAAAAGCTACGGAAAACCCAAACAAAAACATATACATTGGGAATATTGTGAAACGAATTCACTAAGCGGGTAGGGAATTGCTGGGAGAGTTGGGCTAGCAATTCATTTATTATATTTATCGACGTCGCTATGCACAGGTATCCAACTAGTATATATGTAAGAATGATCTCTTTGTTATCGCGTGCTTTAAATTATGAGAATATTTGTATTTAATGTGTGGCTTTTATAAAATGCTACAGATGTGTCACATTTTAAAAAATAAAATAAAATCATAAATTTACCCATATATTTACCCATGCATGATTGATTATATGACGTAAACTCCAAATTTCTTTCACAAAAAAGTAGCGGGTAATTTAGAAACAAATATACCCACAAAATATTTATGGGTATATTTTGATTATATGAATGTGTCATGTTTGCCCATGACAATTACTATTCTATTGTTGCCGGCGCACTCGTGCATAACTTTATCACAACCGTTGAATTGAAGTTACTTTTAATCTTGACCATTGTAATTGGTTAATTATCTATATTAACAAACAAAGAGCTAAAATTGGTATCATAATGACATGTGCATGATAGGCATAATAGATAATATCACTTCTTTGATCGTGGATAAGTGTAGACCACAACATCTATAACAACCTTCAACTTTTATCTCCTATTTACGTAACTTAAATTTTGAATCAATTGGCATTGAGGGTAAACGAAACCATGCACATCATTATAAATAGAACAATTTTGAACCACTTTCATTTCATCACAAAATGTCAAAATGCATGCATGCAGAGAATTCATATAATCATAGTAGTTCGTTCAAGCTTTCAAAATAGAGGTATAAATCAAACGTCTTCTCTTCCATCGATTATATTTAGAAAGTAATAATTTTATCATTTGATTTATTTCGTTTACACAGACGAGCAAATCAAACAATGTGTTCACTAACGTAGCAACCAAGGGGAAATGACAGTCTGTGAAACAATCAAGGTTATATTCATGACTACTAATTTAGCATCTTATTTAAAATATTTATATTGTGACGAATAACTAACATTTTCTTCTTCCTTTTAAGTTTTAATAGTGAACAGAGAATGTCGAACCAGGTATTTATGAGTTGTTTGACAAGGTAACCTTTAATTCTACATTGTTTTTGTTTCGTTTTTCAATGAAAAATCACACATATTCGTATATTTTTATAAAGGCCTAATGTTCTTTCATTCCTTTAACATTAACATGACCTTAATGTGAATTTGGATACCCGTTTGTTGTTGCATGATGAGGTGAATCACACATGTGAGAAAAGGAAAAGGGAACCAAACTTTGTGACATGGAAATGAATCAATGATACGATTTGAACTCTTAATCATACTCTAGATGGAAACACAAAATTGGCAAACAATGTATGGAGATCTTACTCCTTAATCGAGTATACCTTGATATGGACCTTATGGATTTGCTATTTCTTATCTATATGTAGGAAACAAAAGTGGACAATCTGTATCGCGGCCGGTAACCTCCATGTTAACTCAAATATTTTAAAAGAAAATATGATTGTGCTCTTAACTAATTTCATAAGATTTCAATTGTTAGTGACCCACTCAAGGCTTTTGCTGTTCGAGATTGGAGGTGCTTTTTTGTCTGCCTTAATTCATTGATCCTGCAATGCCTGCATATTTATTAGACCACAAAGACTGACTCTTTAAACTAATTACAATTAAAAATATATATATATTTGTATATATTGTTGATGGTGAGTGATGTTTTAACTAATTTTTTAACTATCCGTTCAAATTTTGGGATGATCTTGACAGTGATAATTCTCATTTAATTTAATAAGTCGGCTCCAATAAAGATATATCAGATATATATGGCCACTTATTTGATTTACACTTGCACACAAACAACTATAAAGTTGTGATATTTGGTTGGTTTGAATTTAAATACTTACTCACTCAATCCAAAAAATACAGAAGCACATTGCATAAATCAAAACAAGTTTACAGATAATACATGGTATATTGCTTTGAATTAGTATCAACGAACAAAGGGTGTTGTGTGAAGTCATGAAGATCACAGTAAGCATTTTTTTTTTTTTAATATTATTAACGGTAGTTGTTTTTTCGATCGTCTTATGTCTAGCTTTATTTAAGTCTTTCACATATATATGTATTCACATATTAACATTAACAAATATACATTTTTGATAAAAGTTAGTATCTCATTTATAGATATGTGTTAGTCTCAAAATATGTTTTAAAACGTACGTGACATATCATTGCACTAAATAAAGTGTGTTGTTTCTCTCATTTCATCATATCCGAAGCACGTTGCGTTAGTAAAATAACGAACGCAATACACGAGCGACACTTTATGTAGATATATATACATTATTATACCAGTCTTCCCGGGCAACGCACGGGTATTGTACTCGTTACACATGGTCATGTGTGTGGATAATTTTAGTATTTTACCCACGGATTATTATGGGCAAATTCGTTCACACTTTTTACATGGGCAGCGCGGGCGACGGCTCAGGGCATCAAGCAACTAGGGGGCATCAAATATTTTGGTGTTCTGACTTCTGAATTGGTTTACATGATGAAGATGATGTTGTGATGATCAAACGAACCAGAAACATGTTGGACTAGTTTAAAAACGTTTTTGCCCGAAAAAGAAAAGATTACGGTCACCGGAAAACATGAGTTATCAGAAAAGATAGAAGAGGAAGATGATGACTCTTTTGATCACGTGAGGTACTGAGTAAAGACTAAAAATGGGACTCTACTATTTTGTCAAGTAGTGGGTACTATGGAAAGTAACATAATACGGTAGTAATTATTTCTTTTTCCTTTTTTGTTTTCTTTAATTTCAACCGTTTACAACATTTTAGTACAACGAGGGTGTAAGCCCGCGCGTTGCCGCGGGGTTTTTGTATATGAACGTTAGCTTAAAAGAAAGAACAACAAAAGGCTTTTAGCTGTCATACATGCTGGGTTAAGATGCAACAATGTTATACAAAAATAAGGTTTTCATCTGCTGCATATACCATGATGTACAGCTAAGGTGCTACTGCAGTTACATTGTAGATGTTATACAAAAGATTAGTAGGTTGCGAGTTAAACATATTGCAGGCGGAGTGTAAGTGTTATACAAAAGATTAGTAGCCTGCTATACGCTGATGTTTTGGAACATATTTGTGCAGATAAAGCACAAATATTTTACAAAACATATTAGTTTTTAACAACGGCACTAAACCGCTTAAATATTTACATTGGTAAGTTAATGTCTAGTTGTCGTTCTTCTTTCCATGGGTTTTGGTTGTTCCTTTTTCTGCACTTGAACTCCCAACTGTTGCTGCATAAAAAAAATGTTAGTGAGTATTAGATAATGTGAGATGCTATTTTTTTTCTTTAAGAGTAGAGCAGATTGATTTGACAATAGAGTAGGAACATGTAGAAATTTGGTTCAAAAAAAGATTGTCTGCACTTGATGGTTAGGTACACACTACTTATTTGTGGTTTGGTTGCATTCTTTGGACTTACATATTTTCATTTCTTGCGTATATAGTTTGTGAACAAAGATGGTCTTTACTCTTAAATTTGATGAACTGAAAGGAGCATGTGGTTTTGATAAGCTGTTGGTTGTTCTTCATTTAGTATGTGAAGCATGGGCTGAGAAACGTTGTTTATTGGTGTTTAATATTATGGTCATGTGCTAGCGATTAAGACTATGGTGTTAATCTTTCTATCCATCGTTGTAAGATATTCTATGTATGAATAAAGTTGGTAGCTTGTTTGTGGCTTAAGATATCTTTATCCAAAAACTTAAAGGGTTGATGCCTTTCTGAGTGTTTGCTAACTAAGTGCGACTTACGGCATGGTGGATGATTGTAAAGTATTTTATTCAGTAAAATGAGTAGTTTACGGTAAGTAAATATGTGTGGTTACCTTTTTGTTTCTTTGCAGTTGTGGGTTCATCTTGAAACAATGCTCTTTTTGCTGTCTTAGGCGTGTTTTGATCGTCTGCTATTGCTTTTGCTTCTTGTTGTTCTGTCAGTGCAAGAGTTGTTGGTGGTGTTCCTAGCCATTTACAAAGAAATAGTTAATACTGACATTTGTAAATGTTACTTTTAGATAAGAGAGTGGTAAAGTAAAAGGTGTTACCTGGGTTTGCTTCACTGAGTGTGCTTGCTGGTTCTGCTTTTTTCTTTTTGTTAAAAACTTTATCCACAACAAAGTCTGTTGTTCGGCCTAATGTGTTAAAATGGATCTGCAAAACACCTTTTTCGCCTTCAATTGCAAAAATTTCGGCCGGTATTTCCTGTTGGTCTGTTGCTTTGTGTTTTGCAAGTAACTCTGGACACGAATATCCTATGATATCGTCTGCTGCAGGGCTAAAGAAAGTAACTCTAACTGTGGCTGATGGATCCGTGATGAAAGCTTTGAAGTTATACCTGTACGTTGTCAAGCAAGCAAAGCCGTTATTTTTTCTAGGATTTGTTTGTTGTAATTTTATATGAAAGTTGGTTAGGATAGTAAGCACCTATAGCATGGATGTTGTTGTCTTCCATGATCTACGCAACGATAGTTTCCATCTTCGTCTTTCACCTTTAAGTTACATTCTTTGCAAGACATGTAAAACCAACAACTTTTTATGTCGATGCTGCTTATTGTTGCTTCGGTTGTGAATTTAACTCCCTACAAATTTTTGTGGGAATTCTTAGGCGTAGTCAAAATTTGGTAAGACAATTTCTTTGTAACTTTTTTAGATAATGTGTTAGAGGAAACTTACCCTGTAGGTTTCTTGAGTTTGTTTCAAGAGAGTCTTCAAAGGGAACCTGTTTCTAAACTTTTCTTTTTCAACGTCTTCATATGAAGTCTTGCAAATCCGTAATGGTGGAGTAATAGCATGTCTTGCTCTGTACCTGTTTGATGTTAAAATTTTAGAATTTAACAGCTTTCATAAATTTTTATGCACGTATCATATTATTCTGATTTTTGGATTCAAAAGCTCTTACTGTGCCCTTGATTGATCAGCCTATGGTATTTGCGGGTTTAAGTATTAGTACGTTGCAGATGTTGCTGTGAGCTGGTAATCTGTGAAAAAAGTAATTGACAGTTACATAAAAAACATGTATTTGCATATAAAGCGAGTTTTAACAAATAATGTAGTACCTATGTACTTTGATACTCGGCAAGAGCTGACTGCAATTATAACCGGCTGTTCCAGTGTGTCAAGATTCACCTTTCCAAACTTATCGGCCATTTCATCCCACATTGTGAATTCTACTATGTTACCACTGTCAATGTAAGTAATTTGTTAGAGAGATGACAAAGAGTGCATGACAATTTTTTTGTAATAGGAGTAGTTGATATAAGATTACGAACTTTAAATTTTGTATATCCACTTTTCTGTAGATAGTCTCGTCTTCATTTGGGCCTCATTTTTTTTTTGCTTTCACCAACTGAGCCCAGACATCCTATGTAATCTGCATGTATATAAGTGTTACAATTTTAACATTTTGTGAACTTCATAAAATTTAAGAATCAAAACATGACCTGTGAGTATTGGATACTGCATTTTCCGACTTTCATCTTGTTTTGGGACTCTGGATTCAAGCTGGTTGTATGAAACAAATCTAAAGTAGTGGTGCGGAATACTTGTTGATGCAGGTTCAAATTTTGTGATCTTTCCAAACCTCAGGCTTATTTTGTTGTCAATCGTTTGTTGGTAAGGGTTGGTAGGTTCACACATGAACTCAGAGATTTTGTACACAGATCCAACATTGATTTTTGGATTGAAAAAGTCAAAATCTTTGACATTCATATTGGCTTGAACCGCATTGGCCTGTTTGTGTTAATCTGATGTTATAGAAAATTGAAGATTTAAGATACTTTCTTTATTTTTAATGCAATGTTACATACCTCTCGGTCTATTAGAATGCAACAGAATCCAGTTAGAGTTTTTTTCCGTTTTTTTTGATAATTGACTGCGATCCATTTTCTGTAAACTCTAGCCTCAAGTATCTTGTCATAAGATGCCAGTTGTAACTCAGCAATTGTGACCTCTTGCATTGTGGCTGCAACTGCAACTGTTTTGTCATCATTTGCACCTTGTAGTTGATCAACTGAATCGCTAGACACCTCATGTGCTGCACTGGTTATTGCAAGTGTATTGTCATCAGTCATACCTTTCACGTCAGCAACTGTAACGTCTTCCATTTAACTGATAAAGTATAAAAAAATATGGTCAGTTCTAAAGCAAACAACAAAAAAGAATAACAATGAAGGCGTAAACTATTTAAATAAGAAAACTATAATAGAAGGTGAATAACAACTGTGCATAATAAATTTATCTGTATGTAATAACTACTATCATACTTTTATGAAAAGAAAAGATAGCAAAAGTGGAAAAGTATATATATACAAAATATACACGTATAGAGTAAATATTGAGATTTAAAGCTGAGTGGGTTGTATTCTTTTGAGAAAGTCCCTGTAAACTATGTTTTTCGTGACATTTGGTGGCTTATTGTCTTGCTGTTTCATAAGAACTTTCAACCCGTGAGGAGAAGTTGCTCTAGACAGAGCTACATACAACTGTCCGTGGCTAAAGATAGGTTCCGGTAAGTATACACCAATCTTGTTTAGAGATTGTCCTTGGCTTTTGTTGATTGTCATGGCGTAACAAAGCTTTATCGGGAATTGAGTTCGTTTGAATATGAACGGAAGGTTGGGATCTTTATGTATTAAAGTGATTCTGTGTATGAAAACCTTTTCACCGATCCTTGTACCAGTAATGATCTGTGCTTCAATGAGCCTTGACATTAGATGTGTGACAATCATCCGTGTGCCATTGCATAAACCACCTGCTACATTTACATTTCTTAATAGCATAATAGGTGCGCCCATTTTTAGTTCTAGCTGATGTGGAGGAAAGCCAGAGAATGCAAATGTATTGAGATGTTCAGGCGGGTATAACATTTCTGTTTCAGCCCCGCTATTCATGGCTGGTATTGCCAAATCATAACTTGCATAAGTTGTTGCCTCTCCTTCAACCATTGACAGAACTTTTGAGTTGATAACGTCGGCAGTTTCGTTTTTTGGGCACACGATGGCTTTTTGTTGAAGGGTTGTTGCTGAAGGCGTGTGCAATGTTGGTTGGTCATAAATGAATTCTATGAGCTTTGACAAACCTTGGTCGTCATCTTCAATACAATACGTCGCTGGAATATCGATCCATGCTGTATCTTCGCTATCTTCTGGATCATAGTCTCCAAAGTGCCCATTGCCAACATCAAGAAGCCATGCTACAAATGAATTGGCTAAGTTTCTTTCTTCCTGGCTTAAATCTGGCCTTAATAACCTCATGTTTTGTTTAAGTGTAAGAAGGCGAAAATGAGGCCAAAGATATGAATTTGCAATTGACGATGCCATTAATTCCATTTTTGGTGCTCCCTTCTTTACAGGAAGAGTTTGCCTAAAATCTCCACCTAAAATGATTGATTTTCCCCCAAACAAAATATCCGGTGCATCAAGCAAATCTCTGAGAGTTCTGTCTAACGCTTCAAAACACTTTCGGTCATTCATAGGCGCTTCATCCCAGATAATAAGATTTGTGTCTATCATAAGATTTCCTAAATGAGTGTTTTTTTTAACTTTACACAACGTCTCTTCTGTTAGTTCAAGCGGCAGTTTGAATCTTGAATGGGCCGTTCGGCCGGCTGGAAGAAGCAAAGAGGCAATGCCTGATGAAGCAACGGCAAGCACTATCTTGCCTTCAGAACGTAGGCTACTAATGATGGTCTTCCAAAGAAAAGTCTTACCTGTTCCACCGTGACCATAAACAAATATTAATTCTTGCTTATCTGCTACTGAAGCATGCATGATGAGATCATATATTTGTCGCTGGTCACTATTTAACTTTGGCACATCCTCATCTGCTTGTTTTCTTAATTCTTCTCGATTGTAATTCTTTTCTTCCATCAAAAGCCTGTTTTCTAACTCATTAAGAAGTTCTGGTGGAGGTGATGGCAAACCAAATGACTTTAACGATTTGCCTAAAGCACTTAAGACGACTTCAAGCTCAAACAATATATAACCTTTTAACTCAGAGTCGTTGACATGGTAATTTCTAATTCCAACTGTTTGTGATACAATTCGAGGTGTGTCATGGCCCATTTCTGAATAATACTTTTCCCATAATTGTAAAGGACTTGCTACTTCACAATAAGTTAAGATATGAGCAAACGTAGATCGTAGTTCCGATGATGACGCTGAAAAACATGCCTCTTCGAGTGCCTTGTCCCATTCTCTATCGTCACCAAGAAGGCCTAATGCCTCACATGCAGCTCTGTATGTAGGATACAACACGTTGTTTACTTTCCGCACTTCTGTGAACCCTTTACATCCTTTTTGATGGCAAAGCAGCATTCTAAAATAGAATAGTTCACCCAAAGTTGGATGTATATATGCTAATCGACCAATTGATGACTGTGTGGTTTTTCTTGGCTGCCAAGCTTTTTTGTCTTGATACCAAACAAATTCTGAAGGGAAATCTAAGTAAGTTAGATGTCGACCATCTTCATTGGCAACATTGTAAGCAAACCATTCTGTCAATGTTGTGACCTTGCGATCACGACGATTAACGACCGACTCTAAACTGTCATTGTCGCGGAAGGTGACATGCTGCATATTTTCTAAGTGCATGGAAAGTATCTGAACTGCAGGTTCCCGGCTGTGTATGATAAATTTAAGAATCCTCCAGCATGCCTCATGAGGACATATAAACCGACCATCAAGAAAATTTTGGATCTCATCTATTTGTCGGCGTGGATTAGCTGAAGAAGTAGATGGCTCACCAATAGATCTAGTGACTCTTGCAAATATTCGATCTGTCCCTTTTGAAATATACTTGAAGAGATATTTGATCAACATGCTCCAACCACAGTATTCGACATTTATGTGAGCCTGGAATGCCAGGCAAAGAGCACGGTTATATGGAACCACATAAGTATTGTCCAACCTCATTGTCCGTTTAGTTGTGTATACTTTTGTTTGTTTTCTTCGATAGTGCACTTGACCACTGCTATCAAAAAATGTTTCATTGTTGTATTTTTTTTGGAAATTCTTCGTGCATGTTGTACCTTCCATGCATGGTGCATTGAGATTAGCTGAGCCGCAGGGTCCGTGCATCATCATTTCTGAAACAACTTTGTATCCTTTAGGGTCAAGGACTGGGTCAGGCAGCTCAGCAGAAATATAGCGATGAACATCGTGTGCATCTTGAATTTTATTCTCTGCACTAATCCACAGCAATGTATGACAATGTGGCAATCCCCGTTTTTGAAACTCACCTGTATACAGAGCTGTTTCACGAAAAAAAGATACATAAGAAAGGCAGAACCATAATTAACGATGGTGTTATTTGATATACTCTGTGCTTCTTAACTTTTAACAAATAACGTATATTAGTACGTTGTGTTACTCTAAACTGTGGAAGGAGCTAAAAATAAGAGAAAACCAAAAAAAATATGGTGCTTACCTCCTGTCACAAATCCAAAGGGCCGTTTATTTTTTAAGAATCTGATAAATGCTTTGATCTTTTGCTCAAAAACGCGACACACTACATCTGCTCTATCCGAAGCACTCAAGTGTGGATATTCTGCCATATATCTTTGGATTTCGGGCCACTTCACGTTACATGTGAATGTAATGAAGAACTGGGGGTTACCCAGTTTGCGACAAATAGCCAATGCATCTAAGTAATGAATATACATATAGCGCGGGCCACCTGTGAAAGATGAAGGTAGGATGATTCTTGAGCCAGCTTCTGAGCCATCACTATCGCCTCTTGAAATGACGTCATATAGCCCTGACAAATAATCGCCTCGAATATCATTATGGTGTTTTCTATAGAAATCCATCCTACTCTGCTCGACACAACAGTAAACGCCAACGACATATTGCTGGAAAAGTCTTCCCGTCCGGAAAAGAAGATCGTATGAATAAGGCCTTGGATGGAGTTGGTATGTGTAAAATGCATTCAATGACACACGCCTGGGTCTTTGAGTTGGGTCTACAGATCGCAATGTCAATTCTGTATGAAACCCAGGCTGGCCATATATAAAGATTAGCGGAAATTGCAATGACATGTAAGATTTGTGTAGCTTGTTGATTCTTTGTGGCTCACCACCTTTGTATTGAATAATAACATCATAATCTCCTTCAGTTCTAGGCCCGCTGTCAAAAACAATTGCTGCAAGAGTGTTAGACATCGGCAACTCATAACCACGGGTCCCTTCAGCGTTGTAAAGCTTTAGTTTGAAATCTGGTATTTCCGTCTGACTGCATAAATCCCTTGCAGTCCTTAATCCTTGTACCAGCTCATTGTGAGCATCTAAGAAGTGAATTAGCCCTTCAACAATTTCTGGATCCAAATTAGACTGTTCAGATGGTGAGAAATGGCTTAGCCTATTCTTCACTTCATTTTGCGTGTCGTAAATATAGAGTTGCAAGAATTTTGGTGGCTTATTATCAACAGGACATAGTGATCTAATCCAGTGATAGATTTAGCCAGATACCTTGAACACATATGGGCCTCTTCCGGTGTTAACTGACTTGTCAACGGTTGCACCAAATGAAGTCATTGCAAACATTTGATTATATGCCCGGATATTTTCCATAAAAGCAGGGTTTGAAAGAAGGTCTTTCATATACTGAGGGGGGTCTCGTTGTGGTTCCATGACAATCCTCCCATCTCCACAACACAAATGGTATTCAGTTCTTGTACTGGTAGAACTTTTGAGAACGCGTTCTTCGTACCAAAAAGCTGCACCACAATGTCGGCATCGCTGATCACAGTCTCCTAAATCCTCATATGAAGGATCTGTGCACGAAGAAAGTAATGGTTGCATATGAATGACATTGTTTATAAAAGAACAGGTGGCATTTAAAAATAGTACTATTAAAAATAGCAAATGCTGATAAAGGTAATGAAATGTTTACCTTCATATTACTTGATCAACGGCGTCGTGGGACACTACTTGTGTTACGTCGGTTACTCCTCCTTGGTACGCAGTTGGGCTAGCGGCGTGATTTTGTTGTAGGTTTATGTGTAGGATCTCCACCAGAAGTAACAACATTCACGACTGTATAAGAATGCACATCAAATATTGGAGACAGTTTTTGGGTTAAAAGAAAAAAAAAATTCAAAGAACAAAGCATAAGCAATGAAAAGTTAATGCCTACCTTCATTTGACTGTAGAGTTGCCGATTCAACAAAAGTTGTGCCAATGCGGTTTAAGCTAGACTGCGTGTTGGATGGTCCGGCATGGTCGCACACGGTATGCACACTACCTTGGGCTGATGTGGAAGCACTTTGCAAAGTGGGTTTCAAAATATCTAGATCAAAAAAGCAGGCATAATGGTGCATGAATATTTGGTGAATGTTAAAAGAAATGATGATATTTGCACAAACTGCATGACTTAAGTTTACACACCGTTTTGTAAAGCGGCATCTGAACTACTTGTATTTCGTTGGCTGACTTGAGCCTTTGTTGTCACACTTGTATAATGGTAATCTCTTATGGAACATGAATCATTAATAGGTAAGGGGCGGCATGTATGACATACAAAAAGACAACGTTATTTTTAGTCTTTATTACCCTTGTTTGTAAAAAATTTGGATAGTCATTGGCACGAAGCTGATCCACTGACCTTCATCATGCCTAACACGAAGTGATTCCAAACACGGCCTATTGTTTGACACGATATTTTGATTCTTCTGGCCGTTAGTTCGTGTTACATTAAGTCTATTCCTTTTACGTGGCTGATTTGCGCAGGCACCCTCACTGTTATGAGCATCACTTTGTGGTAGATGAGGTGCCTTCCTTTTACGGTGTTGAATCCTTGGTTCAGGAGAAAAACTCTCAAGAGGCATCAGGCCCTGGCAACGATTGGAAACTGCGACAGGTGCCAAACAATCAGTCGATGAATCACGTTGTATACCAGTCGGCGTGACACACTGCCTAACATTCCGACTAATATGCTGATCTTCAAATAATCTCCTTTTTGTGTTAGAAGACTCGCCTGCATCAGAATGAATATGAATATGAGACCTGCAACCATGACATGTTGTTAATAATAATACAACTACAGGGGCAAGCGAAATACCTGCATGACGAACAGTGCAAACAGACGGCGGCAAATGTATATCTGTATTTGAATTCTGACCTTGACCATTTTTGGAACCATAGATAAAAGGAAACCATGGACTTTGAGGTGTGTTCAACGGTTGACCATCAGGAGGTTGAATATTAATATTGTGAGAAAGATAGCGTGGTTTTCAGGGCATAGTTCAAAACAGCAAGACAAAAGCGTTTGTGACAAAAAAACAAAGCAAAAGAAAGTACGAAACAACACTATTTTCATTTTAACCATTGTCAACAACAAAGAGATTGGCAAGTAATAATTTGCAGCAGTTGTTAAGAAAAAAACCATTAGCACTTAATATGAAGTAACCAAAAACTTAAAAAAAAATGCCTACCTATGTGACGGATAGATACATTTACAGCAATTTCTAAACATCCAACTATCAAGAAGAGGCATAAGCTAAACGCACATAAAAGGTATGTGTATGTGGCGCGATTAATAGAATCTAACTAAAAGAATAGGCATAACTTTAAACAAACATAAACAGGCAAGGCAAGATATTTTTTGAAGACCAATTTATGCAAAGTGTGTGTTAAATAAGGCCTGATATTTATTTTTTCTTTTTTTTTTCATGGTGGTCTATTAATGACATATGATTAAATAAGAGCACATTTAATTGACCAAAACAGGTAACTCAAGAAAATTAAGAACGTTTTTAATTGCGTGAATTGGTAGGCACATCATTAAGGCACCTTAAGAAAATTAACAATGTTTTAATTTTGTGACATATTAATCACATATCATTAAATACAACAAATAAGTAAAAACTAAATAGAATAAATGAAACGACATTTAATTGAGGAAATGCATTAAATGTAACAACTAAATAACAATAAGAAGCCAAGATCCAACCAACTGATGACAAAAGAAAGGGTAACCACCAAACATACAGGCACAACACCACAAAGGCTAATTGCAGGAATACAGCAGTTAAAAAAAAAAAAAAAAAGGAAAAACAAAAAAAACCTGATTAGAGAGAGCAAATCCTAAAAGTGAAGCCCAAAAACACCCAAATGAATGCTGCAAGCGTAAAAGGCTTTTAAAGATAAGGTGAGTTGTTGCACCTAATAACAGGTGGCCAAAAGAGAACCACAAAAGATAATCCCCTCACAAAGGTACTGTTCCCCAATAATAAAATAGATGTACTGTAGCGGTTTCTGTAGAAATACTCACATCTGGTACTGTGGAAATCGTTTGGTCGGATCGGAGCCAATGGATCCATCGGTTTAGTGCACTTTGTCGGAGCAAAATTATGAGAGTGGAGGTGAGAGCCAAACGTGAGTAGGGTCCAAATAAGCGGTTATTTTTTTATCCGGGTTTAGTCGGGTTTCAGCAAACTGAAGGCAATATGGAGCCCCGAAGACATATGAATAGGACACGCCTTTTATACTTAAGTTATAATATTAGCGTTTTATATTAGGGGTAAAGCTAAAGATACGCAATATATTTCTTCAAATAAACACAAGTACGCAACGTACTTAGTAAAGTGTCAAACATACGCAACATATTTTCAAAAAATGATCGATCTACGCAATATGACATGCTGGCAGCAGGTTACCAAGTCACATAACCTTCAAAGTTACACCTTTGGTCCCTAAACTGTCTCATATCTCGCGTACATGATCATATTTTAGTCCTATTTACCAGCGTTACATCGTTAGTCCCCAAACGTTACACCGTTAGTCCTATTTACCAGCGTTACACCGTTAGTCCCCAAACGTTACACCGTTAGTCCTATTTAGTTACACCGTTAGTCCCCAAAAATATATATATATATATATATATATATATATATATATATATATATATATATATATATATATATATATATATATATATATATATATATATATATATATATATATATATATATATATATAAATTTCAGATTATTTAAAAAAAAAACCAGATTATTAAAAAAAAATTCCAGATTATTAAAAAAAATAATAATAAAAATAAAAACTTTAAAAAATTCCAGATTTTTTAAAGTTTTTTTTTTTTTTTTTTTTTTAATTCAATTTTAAAGTTTTTTTTTTAAAAAAAAACTTTAAAAAATCTGGAATTTCTTAAAGTTTTTTTTTTTTTTTTTTTTTTTAATAATCTGGAATTTTTTTTTAATAATCTGGATTTTTTTTTTAAATAATCTGAAATTTTATATATATATATATATATATATATATATATATATATATATATATATATATATATATATATATATATATTTTTGGGGACTAACGGTGTAACTAAATAGGACTAACGGTGTAACGTTTGGGGACTAACGGTGTAACGCTGGTAAATAGGACTAACGGTGTAACGTTTGGGGACTAACGGTTGTAACAATTCGCAATTTCTGGTTAATTTTTATTCCTGAAAATTTTACTATTCATTTTTTACTATTCACTTTTTACTATTCACTTTTCACTATTCATCTCAGAAATTTTTATTTCATATTCTCGTAAGTTAAACTATTTTAACGATAATCCGAGAATTTGACGCTCGTCGGATCATTTCTGCAAAAATCACAAAGCCGTGTCCGAGATTTACTTTTAGGTTTAAACGTCCTTCCAGCATCCCGATATATCCATAAAACGTCATAAACAATAGAAATATCATTTTCTATCATTTTATGACAATTCCAAAAGTTTTGGAATTTTACGTTTTCCAGTTCAGCGTTTTACGCGAATTACGCGTTTTAGACCCGTGTTTCCAGTTTTTAGCAGGGTTTTAGCACCCGATAGATCCTACCCCTCATTTTATATTTTATTATGGACATATTTAACAATACTTTCAAGTTCTATAATTTTACGACACCCGGTTTTACGTTTTGAGGCTTAATCATTTACGATTGGCATTTCCCGGAGTCAAAACTAACCAAGTATCTTGGATAATACCAAGAAAAGTCCACACTTGCTCCCCAAGCTTGACCAAACCGCCCTAGGAGGGGGGAGTCACACCCATGTGGCTTCATCTCATGAATTTACCCCTAGATCATCACTAAATTACAACTTTGTCACCAAGTTATGTAACTTTCCTAGTAAGCTTCCTAACCTCCTCATTTGGACTATAAATAGCCCTCTCCCCCCTTCCTTGTGCCGTGCATCTCCAACCCCCAAAACCCTTCCATCCTTTGCTCATTTCCTTCTAGTTTCATGCATGATTCAAGTGCAAGTTCAAGGTAGAAACTCTAGTTAGGTTATCATTCATCAAATACTTCCATAACCTCATATACTTGGTGATTTCTCTTGAGTTTAAATCCACTCAAGTCACCTAAACCTTCATCATCCATCTTTCAAGTACCAAGGGTAGAAAGATTGCATGAAGAGAAGTGGGTTGAAGCAAGTCTATCAAAGTCCTATCCTTACATGTTAACTTCCTTTCATCTTTGAAAGCCAAAAGTTGTGAGCCAAACCCTAACTTGATTCTTGTTAAATAATCATGTTCATGTTATTTACATATTATTTGTGCTATATTATGTCTTGTATTAATGTCCATGATGTATAAAAGTGAGTAAAACAAGTTATTGTACATGATTGATAAGACAAGTTCATAAAACAAGTAAACTAATGACTTTGTTGGTATAACCTGATCAAAATGGTAAAAATATGATATTGGATTATTACATATTGTAGTAGAGGACCTAACAAGGAAACCGTAGCAATTTGAACCACCTAAAACGAGTATACGAGTCAAAAGTTATGACGATTTGAAATTACCAAAACTTTGCGGCAAACTGCCAAATACCATTCTGATCAAATTTGGGTTTTGAAAGTCACACTTCTGGTCCGATTCATCAAAAAGTTAAAACACGAAAGTTGTCCGGAACGCCGTTTTCGTTCAGGTACAAAGAAGCTCGAGACCTAAAAATGCTTTCCGAGTGATAAAATTCTTCAAATTCTAAACAGCCCATTTTTAGGCAAAAGTCACTAGATTGTGGTTATACTTTGAAAGGAACAAGAGGTCTTATGACCTATAATCAAGACCACAACCATGGCTAGAGCCAAGGTTGTGTCTCATGACCTTGGAACAAGGACCAAAGATCATGGCTAGGCCATGACGAAACAACCATACAAGCTTATTTAGGCGAAAACATGAAACAAGGAATTAGCGAGAACTTGAACAAGCAATTTGGATCTACTTCACTTAAAAAGGAACCATGAGATATTACCAAGAGAAAATGGTCATTCAAGACTTATGAAACTACCCCTAATAACAATCTTCATGTACTAATAAACTTTCTTAAGTTTATTCAAATATCGGACATGTAACTTTTCGGATCAAAACTTATATCTATATATTTTATCAACTACTACGATAGTAGGGAGCCTCATGTGAGGAGTTCATTATGTAAGCCGTCGAGATGAGTTGTGGATTTACGAGTTAAAGTGTCCTGGCTCCTCGAACGCTTACTAACATGACTTCTGAATTATGTCGGCCCGAACGGTAGTAAACGATATATAAACATACATGTTTCATGAATCATTTCTTTCAAAGACTTACACTATACATCATACCACATCATGGACTAAATGCAAGATATATATATAGGCACTCCGTTATATTCTTTGCTCCGATCCTAAGTCGCGACATTCTATTATAGGTTGCTCGTAGAAACCTTCGCGATTCGACCATCACATTCACTACTCACTACATAACTTAAGGTGAGTTCGTAGCCCCACTTTCTATTGTTTAACTATTTTACAAACCCATGGGGGGAATACATGCTATTATTTTTCTACTCGAACACAATGCTTTCTAATGTATGCTTCACGACGATGTTTTATTATCACTAAGTAACGATTGCCATGTTCGAAGTCCCTATATCATGAACCATTAGTCACTACCTTTAGTGAGCGCGAATATTGTGAATAGATCTATTGGGATTGACGGATCCCATTTGTGTTGAACAACGATGAGTTCACACAAATGCACTATATTTGAGATTTAGCGGTATAACGGCAAAAGTACCTTGATAGGGCTTCTATAATGCCAATTTTGTTGGTTCGATGTTAATGTTTTGGTTGCATGAGCTTAGTGAAATAAATAACGATTTTGTTTTCTAACTATGAGTGTGAGTCTATAGCTCACACTATGACATATTGTGTTCAAACGATTTAACTAAACTCTACGAATTCCACTCAACCTTTGTGTTGACCTCTCAAGCATGTATTTCAGGTTCATGACGATCAAGGATGGCACGGAAGGAAACGGATACTCAAGAGGGCTATAAATTTACTTATCATTCAAAAACTCACTTAATGTGATTTGTAAACATGGAACCAATTGGGACCTCATTTTGTAACCTCTGATATTTATATAATTTGAATGATAAATCTTTTTAATACGACTCGGTTAGAGATTGTTTTCTATTATTGTGACTATTGTGCCGTCAAGTAACACCCAGTTCGAATTCCGCTGCATCCATGAATTGGGGGTGTTACAACGGTGTAACGCTGGTAAATACGACTAAAATAGGATCATGTACGCGAGATATGAGACAGTTTAGGGACCAAAGGTGTAACTTTGAAAGTTATGTGACCTGGTAACCTGCTGCCAGCAGGTCATATTGTGTAGATCGACCATTTTTTGAAAATATGTTGCGTACGTTTGACACTTTACTAAGTACGTTGCGTACTTGTGTTTATTTGAAAAAATAAGTTGCGTATCTTTAGCTTTACCCCTTTATATTATGGTAAGATTTATAATTGTAGTTCTGAATATTACATAATATGTGAAACAGATTGCTTTTTTTTTTTCTTTTTTTTTTTTTTTTTTTTAAATCTTTAGTTGAATAAAAAAGAAGATAAAGTAATTTAAAAAAAGAGAGTATATAATGTCCTATCAATAAGTGGAAAAGCTAAAATAAACAAAGAAATAAAAATATACAAATGCTGTTATAATTAAGTTAATATTATGCGTACCCTAGAACTAATCTTATAAATAGCGTAAGGCGTGGCGCGGCGACATGACCTAACCACACTCTTTATAAGTTATTGCAAAGCCATAACGTTCTATAAGACGTGACTGAAAGCGCATAAAATATGAAAATATTTATAAATTTTTATATTATATCATATTTCATATATACCGAGTTTATAAAAAGTCTTATTCACAAGGAATTAAGTCAAAGAACAATCCTTGCATGTAATCTTCTTTATTTCTTTCAAAAAAATACTTTTTCATCGGAGTTAATTCAGAAAATGTGTCATGCTTCGCGCCTTATCGCGGTTTGTCACCCCTCATCTCACGTTGCACCTAGAGCCAACGTCTTGGTCTATTGCATAACGTTATATCACACCTCGCGCCTTATCGACGTCATAACGCGCCTTTTAGAACCCTGACTAGAACTATCCCAAGTAAAATAATGTCCAAAATCTATTAAGTTGACGTGCGGGCTTTATTTAAAAGAAAAACCAAAGATAGTGTCTCATTTATTTAAACAGGGGCATTTTTATAACTTCCCGCCCAGGGCAGCAAAAAAGTCAGGACCGGCCCTGATGATTATATACGTAGTTAATTCTATTCTAAGATTATTGTGAGAGTTGACTTTTAGACGCTGACTAGTTTTGTTGGCAATGTTACCCGCACAATACCTACGGGCATATCTGTGTTTTGTGGTAAGTGAGAAAATCCCGCAAAAAGTTTACCCATGAGGCTATGAATGCAACACAATCACGCACCCACCCATAATAATGACGTGGGTAAAAGTAAAATTAACTATTTAGGCTCAGTGTTGGGTCATCCGTGGCCAGCTATTCCAACAGATTCTTGTGGAATCATCTCCCATATAAAACCATAGCCACATGTTATTATATCAATCTTCAAACTTGATACCAATAAGCAAAACAATATAATGGAGGGGATAGAGCACAAGACAGTAAGTGCAAATGGTCTCAACATCCACATAGCACAAAAGGGTCAAGGTCCATTAGTCTTGCTCCTTCATGGCTTCCCTGAGCTTTGGTACTCATGGCGACACCAGATTCTTTATTTAGCAGATCATGGTTACCGAGCCGTGGCACCAGACCTTCGTGGTTTCGGTGAGACCACAGGTGCACCAGTTAATGATCATACCAAGTTTACCATCCATCATTTGGTGGGTGATGTGATAGGACTTCTGGATGCTATCACTAGTGAAGGTGAAAAAGTGTTTGTTGTGGGTCATGATTGGGGTGCACTCATTGCTTGGCACTTGTGCATGTTTAGGCCTGATCGAGTTAAAGGGTTGGTAAATCTAAGTGTCCCGACTTCGCGTCGTAACCCAAATGTGGATATTGTTGAGATGATGAGAGCTGCCTATGGGGAGGATCACTATATCATCAGATTTCAGGTAATCTTTATTTGCATTAATTAAAATAAAATAAGGGGGGGGGGGGGGGGGGGGGGGGTTATGAGATATTGATTGTCGAGTTCTAGTGTATTAGTTACCTTGTACAAGTTATCTTATATGCTTATCAGAAAAATGGTATGAGTTTTGATCATGAAAAATACTTATACATTTTGATCATATTTGAATCTGATAAGTATATAAGGAACCTACTTCTAACTGTTGAGCTAGCTAAATAATCTGCAGTTAAACCTAAATCCTAGTTAAACCATCCGTTTCTAATCATTCTTCTTATCGGTGTAGAAACCAGGAGACATCGAAGCTGAGTTAGCAAAACTTGGTACTCGAACAGCTATTACAAAGTTCTTGACATTTCGAGATCCGGAACCATTTTATTTTCCTAAAGGTATAGGTTTTAAATATTCACCAGGTGACACTCCGGTTACCCTACCCCCTTGGTTAGCGGAAGAAGATATCGACTACTTTGCAACCCAACTAGAAATGACCGGTTGGTCTGGTGGCATCAACTACTACCGAGCTTTGCACTTGTATGGTTTACTTTACAACTTAATAAGAGATATACAGAAATCAAAATATTCATAGAAATCGTCCATGATGTTTGCATATACGGTTAATATTTTACTAACTGAATGGATTCATTTTCCGTTTTGCTGGTCTTTGTATAGGAACTGGGAACTGACAGCAGCATGGCACGGTGCAAAAGTGACAGTGCCATCAAAATTCATCATTGGGGATATGGACTTGGTCTATCATATTCCGGGCATCAAAGACTACATATTAGGTGATGGGTTTAAACAGGATGTTCCATTTTTGGAGGATGTCATTGTGATGAAAGATGTGGCTCATTGGATAAACCAGGAGAAGCCCCATGAGATCAGCAAGTACATAGTCGAGTTTCTACAAAAATTCTAAATTCGCGTTTATATAATGCATTTCGCTATGTATACTATGTGATTCGCTATGTATAGTATCCTATGTGGAAACTCAAATTTCTCGTTATTTATTGTAATATTGTGTGGATGTATCCCCGCCTTTTGCTTTCACAATTCTTCTAGATGTATCAGAGGTACTCTATAATTTGATCATAATCTCCGATACTTTAAAACCAGGGATGGGAATACCCCTCAATCAGTCCCCGAATCCAACCATGAACCCATACCCGATTAACTTAACTTCAATTCTTTTGTTCACTTCTATGAGTCTATCATACAGAAACTGAGCATATTAAAATTCTAATGAATATTATCTTTTACTTGTATCAAGTAAACTTGATTCAAGTTTGTAGGCTCTCAAGAGTCTCAGATGAGATTAAATAAAAGTGTATTATGCTTCCTGTTTTTGATTGGCAATAAAATAAAATTGTGTACGGAGTACTATTATTGCAAACAATGGCAACTCTAAGAACAAATTTCAGTAGGCATCATAAATAACATACCAAAGTATAATATAAATTAGCAATTTGATACTCACATAAGTCATGACCATTAGAAAGCATATTGCATGGATTAAATTTAGAACTTGTTAAGGAAGTCGTGAATGTGTTTATTGACCTTATCGGGGACTTCTTGATTGATAAAGTGAATGTGTTGGACTTTAATAGCTTAGGATGTGAAACTAGTTTTTAACTATTGCTTTGTTTGTAATCTTTGTAATGCTAACTACATTAAGCTTGTCAAACAGGTTACAAAAATTTGGTGGACTAGTTGTGAATTCAAATTGTTCAAATTTACATGTACAAGTTCTAGCAATTAATAGTAAACTAGAACACACAAGTGTATAGCCAAATCTGCATCACTGAATTGCATGGTTATGCACTAAGTTTAAGAAAGCAAATTAAATACTATAAGTTTGTAAATGGAACAGACCCGACCCGACTTGACCAGAACCCGATTAACTCGAGTTGAAATAGGTTCTGGTTCAGGTATGATATTTTTAGCCTTGACCCGAATTAGACCCGACCCGTTTGACCCGAACCCGACCAACCCGACCGGATTAACACCCCTAAATGCAACACAATCACCCACCCATAATAATCACGTGGCCACATGGGTAAAAGTAAAATTAACTATTTAGGCTCAGAGTTGGGTCATCCGTGGCCAGCTATTCCAGCAGATTCTTGTGGAATCATCTCCCATATAAAACCATAGCCACATGTTATTATATCAATCTTCAAACTTGATACCAATAAGCAAAACAATATAATGGAGGGGATAGAGCATAAGACAGTAAGTGCAAATGGTCTCAACATCCACATAGCACAAAAGGGTCAAGGTCCATTAGTCTTGCTCCTTCATGGCTTCCCTGAGCTTTGGTACTCATGGCAACACCAGATTCTTTATTTAGCAGATCATGGTTACCGAGCTGTGGCACCAGACCTTCGTGGTTTCGGTGAGACCACAGGTGCACCAGTTAATGATCATACCAAGTTTACCATCCATCATTTGGTGGGTGATGTTATTGGACTTCTTGATGCTATCACTAGTGAAGGTGAAAAAGTGTTTGTTGTGGGTCATGACTGGGGTGCAATCATTGCTTGGCACTTGTGCATGTTTAGGCCTGATCGAGTTAAAGGGTTGGTAAATCTAAGTTTCCCGACTATGCGTCGTAATCCAAATGCGGATTTGGTTGAGATGATGAGGGCTGCCTATGGCGAGGATCACTATATCCCCAGATTTCAGGTGATCTTCATTTGCAATTAAAGAAAAAGGAAGCTCTTGGTTTATTGGTTGTCGAGTTCTAGTGTATTTAATTAACTTGTACATGATATGTTACATGCTTATCGGAATATTAGTATGAGTTTGATCATGAAAAATACCTATAGATTTTGATCATACTTGAATATGATAAAAGTATAAATGGAACCTCCTCCTAATTGTTGAGCTATCTAAATGATCTACACTTAAACCCAAATCCTATTTAAACAGAATCTGTTTCTAATCATTCTTCTATCGGTGTAGAAACCAGGAGACATCGAAGCTGAGTTAGCTAAACTTGGTACTCGAACAGCAGTTAAAAAGGCCTTGACATTTCGAGAACCAGAACCATTTTATTTTCCTAAAGGTATAGGATTTAAACATTCACCAGGTAACTCTCCCGTCACCTTGCCACCATGGTTAGCGGAAGAAGATATCAACTACTTTGCTTCTCAGCTGGAAAAGACTGGTTGGTTTGGTGGCGTCAACTACTACCGAGCTTTGCACTTGTATGATTTACTTTGCAACTTAAAAAGAAACATACAGAAATCAAAATACTCATAGAAATCGTCCATGATGTTTGCAAATACGGTCAATATTTAACTAACCGAATGGATTCATTTTCCTTTTTGCTGGTCTTTGTATAGGAACTGGGAACTGACAGCGGCATGGCACGGTGCAAAAGTGACAGTGCCATCAAAATTCATCATTGGGGATATGGACTTGGTCTATCATATGCCGGGCATCAAAGACTACATATTAGGTGATGGGTTTAAACAGGATGTTCCATTTTTGGAGGATGTCATCGTGATGAAAGATGTGGCTCATTGGATAAACCAAGAGAAGCCTCATGAGATCAGCAAGTACATAGTCGAGTTTCTACAAAAGTTCTAAATTTGCATTTAGATAATGCATTTCGCTATGTATCCTATGTGGAAACTCAAATTTCTCGTTATTTATTGTAATATTGTGTGGACGTATCCCAGCCTTTTGCTTTCACAATTCTTCTTAATGTATCAGAGTTACTCTATAATTTGATCATAATCTCCAATACTTTAAAACCAGGGACGGGAATACCCCTCGCGTCCCTGAATCCGACCCTGAACCCATACCCGAATAACTTAACTTCAATTCTTTTGTTCACTTCTGTGAGATTAAATAAAAGTGTATCACAGAGCATATTACTAACCTTTTTTTTTTTTTTTTTTTTTTTTTTGCTTACTGTTTTTGATTGGCAATAAAATAAATTGTGTACCATTATTGCAAACAATGGCAACTCTAAGAACAACTTTCAGTAGGCATCATAAATAACAATACCAAAGCATAATATAAATTAGCAATTTGATACACACATAAGTCATGACCATTAGAAAGCATATTGCACGGATTAAATTTAGAACTTGTTAAGGAAGTCGTGAATGTGTTTATTGACCTTATCGGGGACTTCTTGATTGATAAAGTGAGCTGCACCTTCAACCACAACAACTTCCTCCAATAGTGGTACATATTTTTTGAATCCACCATTGTGTATGAATTCCTTAACCCCTGGGATACAATACACCAAATCTAAGTCCCCAACAATGAACTTTGTTGGTACACTTATTTTAGCTTCCGTCCAAGGTGCTTCCAGTTCCCAGCTCCTACAAGTAAACGAAAAGATGTTGAATTTGACACACATTTGTACTCAATAAAGTTTAGGTACAAGTGTTGCTAGCAAAAGGTGTAAGATTATTAAAAATATGGTCATAAAACTCGTTCACTAATCAAAAGCAAGATTCTAATAGGTTGCATTTATTTATTAAAAAAAAAAAAAAAAAAAAAAAGGACTTTGATAGAATTGCAAGAAACTTACAGGTCAAAACAACGGTAATAGTTTATTGGACCAGTGAAGCCAGTTTGTTCGTATTTTTTGGTGTAATAATCAAGATCTTCTTCGGACAACCAAGATGGCAAGGTGACCTGAGTGTCATTTGCATCTCCGAAGGGCTTATCTTTAGGGATATAAATAGGAGCAGCGTCATGGTATGTTAAAAATTTCTTTAGCACGTTCTTAGTTCCAAAACTTGCAAAAACAGCTTCCACATATCCTGGTTCCTATATAAAGTTTGACAAATTAAGAGCTGAAATGTGGGCATTCTCTTGTTTATCATCAAAACAACATGCATACTCTGCAGAAGTCTATTTATTAACAATGTCATTGCATTTAAACAGAATCCGGGTTCGTTTACTTATTTCTGTCAAATGAATTGCTTTTTGCAGTTAAAAAGGGCAGAAGAGATTCACCAACACAAATTAGAAAAATATCAGAACAAAACTTTTTTCAAATAGGATTCATTGTTTGTAAACGGGTTCTTACTTCTTAGATTATACATTGAAATGGTACTTGATCATCATATCATTTATTTTATTTTTTTATAGGAATTCATGATGCAGAACATATCCATGAGTTAGCTCGCTCTTTTCAAACACTATGAAGTAACCGACACGAAAAACGCCCAACTTCAATTCTTCAAAAGATCATAAGTAATGTTACGCAGCCACCACACATGGACAAAAAACTCGCAACAAAGTCTGATGTTGTGGCAAATCGGCCCATAACCAATATCATACCCATAATATAATTCCCTTATAAACCAAACAACCCCTTAAATACATGGTAAAATTAGGGCTAAATATGAGGAGAGAATATGTATATATGCTTAAAATGTGGCAAAAATTACACAAGAAAATTGGGAATAAATTAATTAGGATAACCTGAAATCTGCAAATGTAGTAATCCTCTCCATAAGCATGACGAAAACTTTCGACAACTTTCTTAACAGGATTCCTAGGAGAAAACCTTACACTCAAATTAACCAAACCTTTGACCTTATCAGGCCTAAACAAACACAGCTTCCAAGCAATAATAGCACCCCAATCATGGCCAACAACAAAAACCTTATCTTCACCAAGAGCATCAATAAGTGCCACAAGATCACCCACAACATGAAATGTAGTGAACTTAGTATGATCTGACGTGGCAACACCAGTAGTGTCTCCATAGCCACGTAGGTCAGGTGCTATGGCATGGTAGCCGTGTGATGCAAGGTAAGGGATCTGGTGGCGCCATGAGTACCAGAGGTCAGGGAAACCATGGAGTAGGAGGACAACTGGGCCTTGACCCATTTGTGCTATGTGCATGTTTATGCCGTTGACTTTTAAAGTCTTATGGTCTATGTCTTCCATATTTGGTTCACTGTAAACAGAGGTTAGGTTATTGTGGTTTATATTATGTTCCTTGTGTAAGAAAGTTAATATGTGGACCAAAAGTCAACATCTCTGACACACTGATGATAATAGATATTCAATTAGTATTTGCCGACTTAGTAACGGGTCAACTTTGTTAAAAGAAAAAAGTAACGGGTCAACGTTATATATTTAGCTTTGATTTTAAGAATGACAGCTATGCATATTTATTTGTTCTTATTTTTTACTAGCACATATACACTTGTCAGTTTTAATAACCATTATTTATATATCGAATTTTTATTTCTTACTATAACGATTCTTGAATCTTATTCACTTGTCAGATTTAGGTTTTCTCATGTTAGCTTGAATAATTAAAAGTTCAATAAACACACACAAACTCCAGTAGGTCCCACTTGTTAACACTGAGTTTGAAATCTGTGAATTGATTAGTTTCATTTTATTAGCTTATACAAGTATACAACTCATATGTAACAAAATGTATCCACAAAACACCACATGAAAAGCACGAAAATTCTGTCTGCGACCACAAAATATAAAATAACAACAAAAACTAGCTGTGGTGCTAGCTTAAAACAACTAAATGCTTATTCTCAAGTGTTCCTGGGGTTACAGGGTTACACAATTAAGCCAATCCAGGCAACTGGATGTACTGGATACTTGTTTCAAATTTAGATGTCTATAGGGACTTTTGACGTCTTCCAACATCAAAGTGGATATCCAAGAGGCCTGTTATGCCAGCTTCGATCTTTTGGCCAACTTTAACTGGGCCCACACCCTTCGGGGTTCCTGCTCAATATTGGGGCAAATAATTCATTAGAATAGACATTCTGCATCTCAGCTGCATCTTTGTGCTAAATCCATTTGATTTGTAAATGGGTCGAATCGGGTTATGTTTATCACGGGTTACATGGTTAAAATTAACAGAAATAGCCAAACATGAAGTAAAATTATTAGACGGATAGAAGTTTGTAAAGGTACCTGTTAGTATGACATCGCCTTCTAGAAGCGTCATCATAGAACTAATGTGACTAATCAAATATGGGATCTTAAATATCATATCCTCTGTTGAGCCTTTTTGTCGTATTTCTCCATCTACCTGAGAAGTAAAACCATAATGCAGATGATATGCTATTTAAAATTCAAGCCTGCAACACAAGAATATTTCTGGTTAGGAATTAGCCAAGAGTAGATGCTTCGAGTATTGTACCTTTAACCACAATTCCAAGCTATGAGGATCTGGAACCATTGACAAGGACAGCTGCAAAAGATTTATTTCTGTCCATTAACTAAAACATTAAGAATCCAAATCAACGAATAATTGACGAACCAAAAATGATGGTCAACGAAATATATCATTTATTTTCAAGGATTCCATATAATGTTTCTTGATTTCATCAGCTGTTATAAAGATTTAGCACGGAGCTTCCAACAACAACAAATGATAACATAATAGGTTCCAAATCTTACAATGGAGCTGATCGGTGTGAAAGTGTCCTGTCCTTTAGCAACAGTCCATGGGAGACCTGCAGACTGTCAGTTCAATAAACCAATAAAAGGTCAATACTCAATACCAACTCTACATATTCATTTTGCATAAACAACAAAAAAATCATACTTTAAACAATGTCATTGCCAAACGAAGGAACAATGCCACTGCAACTACAGATTCTTAAATCAAATAAAATGGATCTATCTGTTATATTTAATTAACCATATCATGAGAGTTTTGAAATCTTCACCGTTAAATTGTATGCTTGATAAATTTTTACCTTTCACCCTTATTGAATATATATACACAGTCATTCTAGCCTAAAACTATTATGTTTGACATGCTTATGACAAACTTTAAAAAACTCTTCTAAATCTCAACTTGTGGGCTATGAATACCTTCCAATTTTCCACCATGGTTTCAAGTCAAAATCCAAAGTTATCGGACTAGCCTATATCTGTAAATTTGGAGTGTGTTACAATTCAATAAAGCTTAAAAATAACTGCATACCTTTGCTGAAGCCTGGATTTCCCTTGCAGTCATATCCAGCGCAAGTGCATAGCCTGAAATAAAACAAGTTTCCAGCTTTGAAGTAAAGTCTATGTTCTTATAAAAATCATCCTTTTTGTTTGTTCTTTTTTTCTGTGACAAATCATTTTTGAGGACGAACTTAGTGAACTCCCAACAATCAATCTCAAGTATTTAGGAGAGGTATAAACAAGCATCAATACACACCCATTCCCAGCTAATCTATTAAAAAAAAAAAAAAAAAAAAAAAAAAAAAAAAAAAAAAAAAAAAAAAACAGGTTTAAAAAACCAACAGCTTTTTCCATGCCTTTCTTTTCATACTCAGCTCCAAACAACGGAGCAATTTCCATGTTCGTTACTATCAAACTCGAAGATGAACAAAATGAAATTGGAAATAACTAGTGCTTGATTGGTGGAGAAAGTGTCATTGATTATACAAAATTACAAATATATTGAACCCTAAGTTCAAAATTTTCATTATACCTAAAATTTAACAACTTGTTCTTACAATTTACAATAGGCCACGCGTGTAACTTACTCTATTTCCATACTTCTATGAGAATTGCTGTAACAACGTAGATGATGAATTCATTAAACTTCCATAAGTTTCCTAAGTAACTGCTGAATGTTACAGACATAAGAAACATTGAGCTACACAACGATACAAGCTAACAATTGTAAGCTTAAAGTCCAACTATCAGATCCTAAGACCATGTTTGGTTTTGCATTTTCAGTAACAAGTAGCAGTAACAAAACCACATGATGCAGTAACATAGTGTTGGTATGAAATTCTGTTGTATGATGTACAATAATCAGTTATTTAAGTGTCTGGCTCAGTTTTACTGGCATAATAAGTAACTTGACCAAAAAGTAGCAGTAGTCGCAAGCAATTGCAGTTATATCCAAAAACAAAAACAATAACAATTTTAAACCTAAAAACAAACTAAAAGTATCTTTAGGGGATACGTTATAAATAACAAGAAGCGGTAACAAAACCACATGTTGCAGGAACATAGTATCTATATCTATATCTATATCTATATCTATCTATACTACATTATAAAGCATTTGGGACTTCCTATAAAAGGAAGTCTTACAAGTTTAAGACAAAAAACATTACTATAAAAGGAAAATTAGAAAATTAATGTAAAATTTGAAAATTTAAGTCTCATTTAAACCATATAGTAACCCCTCCAATAATTATATATTTTAATAAAAAAAAATATATATAAGAAAAACTCACTAAACTTATAACCATCAAAATAAAAGTGATAACCATTTACACTATTAATAATTTAGACGTTCTACTTTTGAAAAACATATATCTACTACGTTATAAAGTATTTAGGACATGCTAAATAAGGAAGGTTTAAAATGAAAAACATTTGATCGCTACAAAAATAGTCACCGGGTACCCGCCGCCGCATTGCGCGGATACCCTTCTAGTTTGTATTTCATTCTGTTGTATGACATACAATAATCAGTTATTCAAGTGTTTGGATCAGATTATTTACTCGCTTAATAAGTAAATTGACCAAAAAGTAGTAGTAGCAGTTAGCATAGCTAAGCAATTATATTCAAATGCTAAACGCTCATTGTCAAACAAGCATTATATTCTAAACGCTCTTGAACACTCCTAGTCGCCAAACATAGCAATACATATTGTATTGAAATTGAGAAAAAAATCATATTACCTCCAATATAATCCATAGCAGACGATTCGGTTACATCGCGCGCCTTTTTACTAATAACAACAGCTAACTCCACCTCATGATCAAGCGAGTCCCACGGGTGAGGGACTTCAATCGTACCTCCATTCGCCAAATAAGACGACGTAGGTTTCATAAACAACACCGGCTCCTTTTTTATTTAATCACACTCACACAGTGAGAAGACACTTAATAATTTGATGGATCAAATGAATGAAATGAAATGAAATGAACGGACCTTGGGGACGGCGTTGCCGAGTTCTTTGGCGTGTGCGGCGTAGTTGCGTCCCACTGCTACGATCTTTGTTCCGATTGTTAGGAGTTTGTCCATGGTTGGTGGTTGATTGTGATGGTTTATGATGATGATGGTGGATTTGTACAAGCCTGCAAAGGTGTGTTGGTCAATCAATGGTTAGCAAGGTTATAAATAGTGTGTGGCGTGGCGCGGCGGCATGACCAAGCCTCACGCTTTAGTGGCTAAGCCTCACGTTTGTAAGGCGTGACATAAGACGGCACAAATTATGAAAATATTTATATATTTATATCATATTACATATATATCGAGTTTATAAAAAGATGTAGCATAAGGCGGTGTGGCGATATGGAGTGGCGGCAATGCGGCATGATCAAGCCTCACGTCTTTGCGGGGCCTTTGCGAGGCCTTTGCGCTCCTTTTAGAACAATGATGGTTAGTGAGTAAGGTGGTCAAACTTTGCTTCTCTTTGGGCTTTGGGTTAATTTAGAAGGCGACTTTTGAATAATGTTTTGAAAACGGGGTTTTTAATCGACCTAATCGAGTTAGGTCATCGGTTTAATCGGTCCGACCATCAGGTCAACCCGGTAGAAAAACATTCTACAACAAAGATAAACATTTAAAAATAATATTATGTCGCAAATATATATATAATTAATTTGTTTTATTTATTAAAAAATTGAAAGAAAAAAAAAACAAAACTCGGTTGGATTTCAAGAACCGAGTTGATCCTGGTCACTTTAAATCCAGCGGGTCTAACCGGGTTTTGAGAACTAAAAAAACCGTTTCAATATGATCTCTTTTTTTTTTCTGCTTGACTAGTTCAACCGGTTGACCCGACTGAGTTGAACCAACTTTCAAAACATTGCTTTTGAATGGTTTTCATCTCAATATTTTTTCACCAAATAAATTATCAAATTTGATTTTTACTTTTGCAATAAATTAAATATTTTAGATTTATTAAATAAGTTAAAAATTAATACTTTATTCAATAAAATTTGAAATAGAAATAAAATAAAATTACAGTTCATTGCGCATTTCTGAAAAGAAAAAAAATGTGTTCTCAAGCATCACTTAAAGGGAGAAAGAAAAGAAAAATGACTGAAAACAAGTGTGATTTCGTTGAATTTGAAGTAAATTGTTTCCTTCAAAAATTGGGCTGAAAATGTTTACTTCTTATTTCTTTACGTTTCCTTACTTAAAAAACTTGAGAGTTGAACAATAGTCTCACTAAAATAGAGCATGAGAAGGTTCAATGTGGACAAATCATACATTCACCGTAGAGAAAAACTTAAGGTAAGGAGAGTGCTTCTAGGAAAAAGCCTCTGGAATGTCAAATATGTTCCACCAATCGGCATAAAGATGTTAAGGAGTTTGTGACGAGACTAACTCTCTAATAACTTGTAACATTTATTAATGAATTCGTAACATGATAGTCATCTTCACGATGTTGTTCCTTTGAATAGAACTCATAAGATATTGCCTTTTTAAAATATTTCTATGTAATTTTATACATGTATACATCATATTTCTTATTTTCGAATGAGACGTCGGTCGTGCATGATTGACTATTATACCTCATTTATTTAGCACACCAAACACTCGTTTCACGTCTTTCATTTTGCTTCATGCGCTTGTTTATACCTTACCTGCTTTGTGTCACCTGCTAAGGAATATAATATCGACTTAACAATTGTAACTCATTTCAGATATATTATGCCAACAAAATAATATTACAATAGGACAAATGTTTTATAAATGTATCATATTTGCCTCTTTTTTTTTTTTTTCTAGTATAGAACAAATTTTTTTTGCTTATACGGGTATTTTTCTTTCAAATTCGTCCTTCTTAAGGTACTTTGTAACATTTTTGCCCTTTGAAAAAAATAGAAAATCCTATTAGCTGAGAGGGGCAAAAATGTTATAAAATGTCGCAATATACTTCAAAAAGGCCGAATTTGAAAGAAAAGTACCCATGTAAGCAAAAAAATATGTTCGTTACCCAGAAAAACAAATTATGTTAAAGTATGGTACCTTTTAAAACATGTTCACCATAACAATATGTATTTTGAGCCTCGAGCAAAACCTCTCCAAAGCAATTTTTTTAGACAATACTCAAATTTCAACTTTTAAATTAATAGAATGAATTGTAATTCTTTTTTAATACATGTAACCTCTTTAGAGCAACTGTAATACAAGATTTACAAAAGACTTTTTATTATTTTAAAAAAAAGTCATTTTGAATGATTTGAATCATTGTGACAAAAGCTCTGCCAATGACTTTTAGTACAATGACTTTTAGTACAATAGCTTGGTAAATATCAAGCATTTGATAACAAATTACGCAAGTCATTCTCATTAAATAAAGACTAGTTGAGAAGGTTTTTTAAAGCTTTTGTGCATTGAAGAAGGTTTGTGAAAATGACTTGTTAACGGATAAAATTTATTAAGATTGATCGAGTTAAATGGATTCTTTAAAGACTTCATGCATTGTTGACACTATTAGAGCATCAAGTATTTTGGCTGTGGGCAGTTGTTGCCGAGCATTGACACACAAACTAGGCAGTTGTGGTATGTCGAAGACTCGAAGGGCGTGGTTCCAACAACGGGTAGTCGTGGTTTTCTTTATTAATTTTTCTAAAAGGTACGTGTGTCATATTTTTTTGGAAAAAGTATAGATGACGGTCTAAAAACATATATAAAATAACAAATAGTTTGATAAGCACACAGATGTATATTGTTTGTTTAAAACCAAACCTGGTCATTTTTCATACTTCCCTCGCCACTAGTTACCACCTCTACTTTCAAGTCGTCAACATCTGCTTTTAGTCAAATTACTTTCCTTCTTCGCATAACAAAAAATCAAGTGCAAAATTGTACAGCATATCTTTTAAAAAGTTTATCCAAAATCAATGTACTATGAGAACCCTTTAAGTCTCGACATTCAACTACCCCGCACACGGAATCAACGGACCTAAACTTAGTCTAGTTATTTAAAGTTAGGTCATACTTAGATGGCCGGTATATGTTGCTGCATTCAGTTATTGTGAAGTACATGTAATAAATGAGCCCCTAATAAGATGAGATGATGTTCACAACCATTGTGCTTGTTTATAAGTAAAAAAAGGTTAATATTGTGCTTATTTTGAAGTAAATTAGGTTCCACTCAGAAGAACATTTATCACTAATCCATCAATATTAACTTACAAAGATGTACTCAATCGACCACAGCTCTTAATTTGGCCTAGAAACTCGTCACAAGCATGATCCCAAATGGCTTGCGAGAAATATTAGATCTCTTGACTAAGAAGTTAGTGCAAGATTATCGCATATGCAGCAAGAGCAACTCCGGCTTTTCGATATACAGCTTCCAGTCTTTGCAGAACAGTGCCACATTTGCTCCATCAAGAATTCTATGGTCGGCTGCTATGTTCACCTGAAGTTAATAAATTGAAAACAAGTTAATCTGTGATATAAAGAATGAAACAATTCAACTTATGATAATTCTGCTATCATTTCCAAAACAGTAAACAACATACATGTGCCATGACCAAGTACTATGCAGATGACTAATTCAAGCACATTACGAGAAAATAATACATGTTAAGAAGACTTACTGTCATAATAGAGACTGGGTAAGCGGTTCCATCATCCTTAAATTGAGCCACTTTTTGAATTCGGCCAAGGGCTATAATGGCAACTTCAGGAACGTTAATGAGAGGTGAACCATACTTCCCACCAATGGATCCGATATTGCTCAGAGTTATGGTTCCACCGGATATATCTGCAGGGGGAAGCTTGTTTGCCATGGCCAACTTTTGTAGGCGTGACAGTTCCTTAGTTATCTACACAACCATTAACAGATACCATCAGATATTTGTAGCCAACGTTGAACAGATTCACTAGGTTCTCCAACTCAATTTACATGTTTCTTATTGCAGTGATAAAAAATAACCACATGAGAAAATACTAACCTCCAATATGGAAAGAGATTGAATATTCTTGATGTTTGGTACTACTAGTCCAGATGGTGTAGCCATGGCAATTCCAATGTTGTGATGCCCTACAATGACCCATAAAACATCAATAAAAAACGTTTGAAAGATCAAACCACCGAATTGTGGAGAATATTGTGTGAAATTTGAATGTATCTGGACCTTTTAGGGTGACTTCATAATTTTCCAAATTGAAGGTACTATTGACTAATGGATGTGTAGTCAAAGCCAGAGAAAGGGACTTTATCAATATGGGGAGGAACGTGAACTTGAGATCTGGATCAGTGTTCGCTTTTTGGAAAGCTGCTTTAAGCTGTACAAGCCCATCACAGTTAAGTTCTTCCACGTAATGGAAGTGAGGTACACTTGCAGCAGCAGTCATTGACTTGACCATAGCTCTCTGATAAGCCCTGCACAGACACAAATTACTCATAATCGTTAACCATTCTCCTACTTTAATATCTCAGATTTAAAGTTCATTCAAATACATGAGATCATCTGGATATACCTTAAAGTTAATGTTTTATCGTGATAGATAGAATCAGCTATCTCATGGAGTTTTTCTTCTGGTCCCTCCATCGGTTCGATAGAACCAGGATTGAAAATTGCAGGTTTATCTTCAATAATTCCTTTTTCTACAGCATACTTGAGAACATCTTCCTTTAATATTCTTCCATCTTTACCCGTTCCAATGACATCGTCCAAATCAATATTATGCTGTTTTGCAAGATTTCGAACAGCAGGAGTGGATATACCTCCACCCTTTTTAGTCTTTTTGAACTCCGACTTCTCGTCATCAGCATCAGATGTCTCAGAACCTAATGATGTCTCTGACGCATCAGATGAAATTGAAGTTTCATCAACAGTTAATTGTAATAGAGTTTCTCCAACCTGAAATGAAGACAAACGACAATCTTATATCTAAACACGATACGCAACGATACAGCAGTTATAACATTCTCTACTTATTAAAGAAGCCAACAAAGAAGAAACCAGAAAAGATGTTTATAAAGGGTACCATATGTGTTATACCTTTATTATGTCACCAGGAGTATGCAAAACCTTAGCAACAGTCCCTTTGTAGCGACTTGTTATTTCAATAGTTGCTTTGTCACTTTGAACTTCACAAAGAGGTTGATATTCCTCAACTTCATCTCCCTGACAAAACACAATTATTTGGTATGAATTCCATGCAATTCAATATGATAATGGATCATTTCCAAATCATGCCCATGGTGTGGACTGATGAGAGTCACAAACTAAACATTGCACAGATTTAACAGATGCCTCAGGCACGCACAAAGCATGATTATATCATAACGGCTGGGTGAACGGATGTTTATCATATTACTATTTCTAACTAAGCACATCTAGCATCAGGACACACTTTTTTTTGACAAAATTATGGTATACAGTGCTGACCTCTGTCCCGAAAAAAGTCCAAACTCAAATACAGAACCAATTTGAAACAAAATCGTTTGGGGGGAAATTTGTGCATAACTACATATATAACATAAGTCTGGGACCTCCATAAAAAAATTCACATAGGAATTTCATATTCATCATATAACTAGATATTGAAAATTAAACCGAGATGACTCACCTCATTGACAAACCACTTGAGCAGTTCACATTCCGCAATACCTTCACCAGTTTGCGCTAATGGTATGTCCACAATCCCATCAATCGGTTGACTATCCACCGCACTACTAGAAAAATAACGCCCATTCACATTGTACAAATTGTTCAACTACAAACCAAAAATAACAAACACATCATTAATTACCACATAATCCATATTGCATTATAACATATCCAAAATTGATAAAAACTAAGGGGCCGTTTAGTTGGTAAAAATTTTCCTATTTTTACTTCATATGAAAAGAGAAAAATTGAAAATCCGTTTAGTTAAACTTTTTTTTTCAAAAAATGTGAAATTCTCATTCTCTAAATTTTAACTACAGGTTTGAAAAGCCCATTCTACGCTTCTGACTTTTTTAATTCTCTAGGAATTTAGAAACGGAAAAACAGAAAAAAAAAAAATTCACCAACTAAACGGCCCCAAGTTTTTCCAAAATTTACATCTCACCAAACTTAAAATACTTTTCTTAGATAAAAATCTATATCGATACTTATAATGAGAAAACACATTTGGTTAAAAATTAAAAACTTGAAAAATAGTAACGTTGTTAGACTAAAATACCCTTCCTTATAAAAGTTAATGTGATCTATTAAATATTTAAATAATCAATTACAATTTAAACCAGTAACTTTCTTCGCTCAACTCACCCCACACCTAAATATACATCAAAAAAATGAGCGCACAAATTAACGCTACTATACACCGTCGTTGTGCCGCGTGTATTCGTCTACTATATTAAAATATAAACAATGCATGCAATAAAATAAAAAATAGATCCAAAACACATAGATATAACAAATGCATCTAAAATATAAACCTTATAAGAGAAGTCAAACTTTGACTTAACAGAAGTTGAAAACCGGTTAATTGAACTGGATTTTACATCAGTCGTCACAACCGAGGGCGCTGCTGTGAGGTAACGTAAAAAGCTCCGCCCACGGATAATCCGGCGAGACAACAACATGGTGTATGGACTGACCCGACCCGATCGAGAAATATATGTATATGATGGATTAAAGGTTAGTTGAGAGGTGGTTAGTTGGATGAATGGAGTGAGTTATATATATAGTTGAAGTTTAATTTAATAAATTGGGGTATGAAATGAAGAAATGAATTTGAGAGTCAACGGGGACATGCTAGCTTACCAAACCTTTTTTTTGTTTATTGTACTGGTTAGCTGTTTTTGTTAATTGGCGTATTTGGCGGGATGTGATTTGGATAGTGTAGTAGTCAAGATAAGCATGACTTCTTTGGTGTTGCGTAAGTAAATTTTATCACACTTTATAACTGGCAGTATTAGCTTGTGTCAGCGTCACATCAGCTTTTTTGGTGCAAAAGGTGAGCTTATATTAAACATCCAAATATATGTACATCATAAGGATATTTAAGAAAGATTGGACAGATCCCAATCTTTTATACCAGCAACTCTAACACAACTCGAAACATTCACTATATATCAGACAAAATCCTAACAATTATATCTGATATTTCTGATCTCAGACAAAGAATATGACACCTTCAAATCACTTTGTATTGTACCATACCATCTAGCTACATTTTCATCTTACCCTCTTGTCATGATCACTCAACCTGCCACCATAGTAAACACAGCAAGTAGGGTTAATGGCATCACTAGGCACCAATAACCCATCCAATCAAGGGCTATACCAAACAGCCTACATTTCCATCTCGAAAATGGCTTCAACTGTTTGGGAACGCACTCCTTGAGGGATGCCAACCATACCTCCTATGATGGTGTATTGGAAGGACCAAGAAGGTTCATCTTACACACCTCTCTATTCCAACCATCATACACCATCCTCCAAATCATTTACCCTTCACAAAGTAGGACCCTACTTTATGGTACATTCTTACAAGTTAGGCCTCCTATCTAACCAATACATGATCCAATTTTCCTCCCAAGGCCAAAACTGGAAAGCATGTAAGGCTAGAATAGGTATAGCCATACTTGATAGAACTCCAAGGTACAAGGTGTCCAACCTTTGTAATGCCTTCTATAAAGAATAGTTGACAAAACCTGATTCAATCAACAGTAAAATTCACTTCCAAACACCCAGTTCATGTCAAACAAAGATTCTGTACTTCACTTATATCCCATTTCTTGAAAATTCTATCAATTGCAGTGGTCTTCTTTACTTTTAAACTCATTAATTTCCATCTCAGCTCTTCTTTAATGCACTGAATTACTTCATCCTCACTCCTTTTGATTCCTTGAAAAAGTCTTAAATTCCTTTCCCTCCAAATATTATACACACAGGCTGCCAAACCAAGTCTTCCAAGTATACTTCTGATGTTATTGTTATATGTACTCTGCTACATAAATTGTTGTATATCTTGCCACTTGTGATTAGTTTTGTCAAGACAGCTTAACTCTTTAATATGATTCCAGACTTTATAAGCAAAATCACATTGAAAGAACAAGTGTTGTACTGAATCCTTAGTAGTTAGGCATAAAGGACACTGCAGAACAATACCATTATTCCATTTCTCCATTCCATCTTGGGTTTGGAGCCTATTGTGCATAGCTAACCACAGAATAAAAGCTTGTCTAGGAGTACACTGAGAGAACCAAACAGTCTTGAACCAATCAACCTTTTGATACTCACATACCATACTCTGCCAAACACCCCTTATAGAAAATTGCAACTTCTTGTTTTCATTACCCAACCATACCACTTTATCAGGATTTTGAGATAGTTTAGGAACTTGAATTTCATGAAGTATAGCATACTTATTCCACCAATTGTCTGGCCAAATCCATTGATTATCAACAATCATATCAGCAACTTTTAAGTCTTTACTAAATCTGGCTTCATATAAGTCTCTGCTAGTAATGAAGTTTGAAAGAGGACCTTTACTATCCCATTTGTCAAACCATAAATAAGTGTTGAGACCATTACCAAGCTCATGCCATACAAAAGGTTTCATTTTATCTCTTAAAGATAAAAACTTTTTCCAGCTCCAACTGTCACCTTTCTCAACCTCAACATCCCAAATACTTCTCTTTTTTAATTTTACTCTGTTAACCCATTGAACCCAAAGAGTTTGCTTATTGATAACAACATTCCAAACATGTTTCATAAGTAAAACTTCATTCCATTCATTGAGAGGCTTTATCCCCAAACCACCTTGCTCCTTTGGTCTACATACCACTTTCCATGCTAGTTTTGATTTTGCATTACCTTTATCAACCCCATTCCATAAGAATCTCTTCATGACTTTGTCAATATCCTTGATTACTGTCTTAGGCAAAAAGTAGACGGAAGCCCAGTAGATTTGCATTGATGCCAATACAGATGTGATTAATTGAACTCTCCCTGCATAAGAAAGCCATTTATTCTTCCAGTCATCCACTTTATCCTTAACTTTATCAATTAGGATTTTGTAGTCAGCAACACTCAAGCATTTGGACAAGAGAGGAACTCCTAGATACTTCATTCGGAGTTTTCCAATACTGAATGGGATAATATTCAAAATTTCACTCCTTTTTTGAGCATTAATACTTCCAAAGAAAATTGTGCTTTTAGCCATATTAGGATTTAATCCTGAATATCCACTAAATTCCTCAAGAGTTTTTTGGACAGTCTGAACTGACCTAACATCACCATGACAGAAGACCATCAGGTCATCTGCAAAACATAAATGGGTCAGATTCATGGCTTTGCAGCCAAGATGATATTTGAAACCAGAGCCTTCTTGGGTGTTCTTAGCCATCAAAAGAGATAAAACCTCCATCACTAAAGTGAATAGATAAGGAGAAATGGGGTCTCCTTGTCTAAGCCCTCTAGCTCCTTTGAAATAACCATAAGAGCAACCATTAACACAAATAGAAAAGGTAGTTGAAGTGATACAAGTCATGATCCAGTGCACCATTTTTTAGTGGAATCCAAATTTGTGCAGAACAGTTTCTAAGAAAGTCCAACTCACTGTGTCATAAGCCTTTTGGAGATCAATTTTAAATGCACATCTTTGAGCACCATGATTCCTGTTATAACCTCTTAAAAGCTCTTGAGTTATCAATATATTATCTTGAATACTTCTCCCAGGAACAAAAGCACTTTGGTTCAAGTTCACCACCTTATCCAGACCACCTTTAATTCTTTCAGTAAGGATTTTACTTATGCATTTGTAAATGACATTACAACATGTAATAGGTCTAAAATCTGATACTTTGAGTGGGGTATTAATTTTTGGCACAAGAGAAATGATTGTAGAATTAATCTCCTTCAAAAGCTTACCATGAAGAAAAAAATCTTTAACAGCAGCACACACCTCATTTCCAACTATAGCCCAAGCTTTTTTAAAGAAGCATGCAGTAAAACCATCAGGTCCTGGAGCCTTTACATCAGCTATGTCAAACATAGCTTTTTTAATTTCACTATCACACACACCCTGAATCATTTTTTCTGCAACTTATCCACTAAAAACATTAGTAAATATATCATCTCTATCCTCAATAGATTGAACAACAGAAGCAGTACCCAAAAACTTTTGGAAATGTTTGACAAATTGTTCAGGAACTTTATTGCCCACATATCTCTAACCAGTCTCATCACAAATACTTTCTATTCTGCACTTACTTTGTCTACTCTTTAAAACCTTGTGAAAATAAGCTGTGTTCTTGTCTCCTTCACTTAACCATTCAATTTTTGTTTTCTGCTTAAGTACTTTACCTTCATCAGCCACTGCCTATCTATATTCTTTCAAGACTTTTACCCCTTCCTTTTTAATCTCATTATTACAAGGGTCTTTATCAATCTTATTCTGCCATTCTCTAAGTTTATCTTTAGCCATAATCACTTTCTCAAACACATTCCCATTCTCCCAATTCAGTCTTTTCAAAGGCTTCTTGAGGCTTCTCAACTTTTTTACAACTTTAAACATCTTTACACCCTGAAAATCTTCCTTCCAATATTGATCAACAATATGCAGAAAACTAACTTTATCAGCAATATGGTTCATAAATCTAAATGGTTTAGGCAGAGTCATCAGACCATCAGGGATAATCAACATTGAAGGACTATGATCTGAGATGATGTAAGGAAGAAAAATGGCATGAGCTTGACTGTATGCACTAGTGAAACAATCATTAACCATAATTCTGTCAAGCTTTTTTAAGTGTACTAGCCATAGGATTCTGAGGAGATTTTATCCAAGTGAATTGGAAACCAGAACTACAGATATCTTCTACTTCAATTGAGTTAACATAATCTTTAAGATCCTGCATATCTTGTGTAACAAAGGAACCACCAGCTGAGTGCTCATTAGGTGTCATGGTAACATTAAAATCTCCAAGAAGAACCCAAGGGTGACCATTTGTGATATGACTCTGGCTGCATAACTCCTTCCATAAACTTCTTCTTTCTCTTCCATGGTTAGCAGCATACATAATAGAACAAAAAAACTTAGATTTGTTGTGAATAGTCTCCACCACACAGAAAATATTTTGCCAGGACATACTCAAAATATTAATATGAACATCATTGTTATTCCATCCCAATACAATCCTACAACCTTTGCTACATGAAGACATATTAGAAACCCAACTCCAATGGCCAAAAATTCTATTGCGACCTTGTCTAAATCACTAGCTTTAGAGTGAGTTTCAAGAATAGCACAAATACTAAGCTTATGCTCATGAATTAGATTCCTAACTCCATCTTTTTTATCCTTAGTACCAATACCCCTTATATTCCAAGAAGCCATTTTAAGCTCCATATTTATTCTATTTTTGGTTTTTTATACAAAAGTATGAAAAACTCAATTAGAAGGCTGTAAACAGCCATCCAACCCCTCCAATTCATTTTCTGCCATACATCTTCCTTCAAAAGAATTATCTTCTAAAACATCCTCCTCTTCCCTATTACAATCAACTATCATTCTCCACCTAGTATTAAAATATTCAATCATTTTATCAGGCCATTTACTTTGCTCACTAGGGGTGGGCTGAAGCTTCTTATCAATAAACTGGTTTACTTCCTTCCTTTGATCTTCATTCAATTCATCATCAATACATTCCTCAAAAGTTTCTAGCACAGCAAATTGATTACTAGTACTAGGTAAATCATTCACTATATGCTTACCCTTAGGACTATGAACCTGATTTTTATCTTTCATCTTATTACCATTTTCCTTACTAGCCTTCTTACCCTGATCATAACTCTGTTTGGGTCTGTACTCACCTCTATTTTGAACTGCTTTTCTCTTATTATACATTCCATTCTTATTAACATTCACATTAACCTTGCCAATAGGATAAGGTTTTCTACCCTGTGGATTATTGTTCATCTGATTTTTGTCCTTGACAGTATTGTCATTTTCCTTCTGCCTCATAATGTTATCATTTTGCATCTTATTGACTTCTTCAGTAGACCTAGGCCTTTTGTTACATTGTTCAAAACTATGACCAAATACACCACAATGTTTACACACAGGTGGTTTCCAGGTATATTCAAGCCTAACAATTTTAGTCCTGATAATACTTCCTAAAACATTCCTGTATTGTACAACAATATTGTCCTTAAACTCCTTTTTAGCATCAACTTCAACTAGAACTCTAGCATAACCAAGTCTACCTTTACCAAATTGGCACATCCTTGATGTCATTTCATCCATTGACAATGGTTTACCTAGGCTGCTAGCAAGAGAGCTAATACCTTGTACAGTCCAAGCCTCTAAAGGAACATCATACATCTTAATCCATAAAGGAACAGACACTGGTTCAGACTTAACAAGGTTAACATCAGGACTCCATTTTTGTACAATTAATGGTCTACCTCCAACTAACCAAGGACTACTATCTAACACCAGGTTCATCCCATGTTCATGCTTAAATTTGAAACAGAACACCTCATCATTAGTTGAGAAAATTTCAGCAAGACCAAATTTCCCCACATTCTCATCAAGTTATACATAAGTTCTCCAATAGGCATTTTACTTCCAACAAAATAACCACATATAGTCAAATTCCACCTAACACTGCCCAACTGAACTAATTCCTCCTCAAAAACCACACATTCAGTACCATCTTCACAAATCACAGTAGAAATAAAGTTCAATTTCTTATCCAAGATTTCTTCCTTATTACTAGCAACTTTAGCATAGGACACCTTATCAGCAGTGTTAGTATGAACATCATTACAAGTTTTATTAGACTTATCCTGCTTATCAACAGAAGGAGTTAAGAGGATAGGACTTACATTGCTTTCAGCAGTAATAGTATTCCTCAAGACATCACTAGCATTCTCATTCAACCTTGTCTCCTCATCATTAACATTCAAAACTGTTGACATAAATTAATAATGTCTAAAAACATTGTTAACATATTAAAAATGTCTCTATGTTTTGATAATTACAAAGCATAAACTCTTTAATCTAAAACTTATGACGTAAACAAGTTTTTAGTGCTTAACATTTGTCTTTACATCCAAATCACTTAAGGTATGAATAAACAAAGTGTTTATTGCATTCTATGATCAAAGGGGTATTTAATTAACTAATACAAAGTTTATTTAATTATATAATCTTATTATATATTTTTGAAAAACACTTTTGGTAATAAGGAAAAATGTTTTAATCATACTAAATATATGATTTCAAATATTTAACCAAAATCAGTTAGTTTTTCACCAAATAAACTTTCCCCACTAAAAGACAAAGTTTCTGGCCGTTTCAGCTGGGCGGCCCCCTTAATTATAAAGGGCGGTCCCCTTAAAATTAAGGGGACCGGCCATGATTTAAGGGGACCGGCCACGCTCCTCTGTCAGAAACTTTTGCCTATAAATACCACCTTAAACCTGGATTTTTTCCCCACCTTTTGCACTTCTAAACTTTCTGATCTAGATCTATTTTTCTATTCTCTCATCCTTTGATCATAAGTGTATATATTATTTGTTTCAAAGTGATCCAATTTCCATCCTCTCAAGTGCAAGAGAAGAATACTTCTATCTTCCTAGACAAGAAGTATTACAACTTGTTGTGATCTCCACATCCAAGTTGTTGGTGTATCATCAAGATTATTTACATATTCTTTGTGAAAATTGTTGTGAATATTTGCTTGTAGATAGTTGTGTTAGATATAGATTGTGTGAATAGTTGATAGCTTGGTGTGAAGAAGAAAAGCTAGGAAATCTATTGGTGTGAAGAAGATAGAGTTGAAGTAGTTAGTTGTGAAGTAGTTGTGAAGATAGGTGTGTAGTATATTGGTGTGAAGTAGTTGTGAAGATAGGTGTGTAGTAGATTGGTGTGAAGTAGTTGTGAAGAAGGTGTGATTTCGTTGTGACGAAGCTTTGGTGTGTAATTGGTGTGTAAGGTTTTCTCCGCCATAAGGGAGCTTGTTGATATAGTGAAGAAAACTCTCGAGTAGGTGACTCGAGGAGTGGAGTAGGGCAAGGAAGGTGTCCTTGTAGCCGAACCACTATAAATCCTTTGTCTCGCGGTTAGATCTTTCCATATCTTACTTATTATCTTGCTTATATCGTTATTAATTTTGTAGACGTAGACGTATATATATAGTTGCTCATATAGTGCTAGTATTGATTTTACTTAAAGATCAAACGAAAGTTTTATTCACAAAACAAAGTTTTTACAATCAAACTAAAAAGGTTACATACATATAATTGATCATTTCGATCAAGTATAGTTTTCATACAAAATATAACTAAGGATTATAAAATAAACGATTACGTACTTATCTCTCGTATATAGCTACAATTGTTTATATTATGCATGTGTTGATTTCACATACTTAGCATACATTATTATTATTGTTTATACTTAGATATACTTGTTCATATTGTTCAAGATTTGAGTTCACATAAGATTGAATCAAAGTTTTAAAAGCAAACAAGGTTTTAAAACTAAACTAAGTTTTCAAAATAAAATTAAAAAGACGTAAAACTATTCAACCCCCCCCCCTTCTAGTTTTCCACAATTGGTACCAGAGCCAGGTCTAGCAAGATTTTTAAAATATATTGTATTTTAAAACTTGTAACGATCTATGGAATCTGAAAAATATTTAGAAGGGCAATCTATGCAAAGACCACCACTATTTGAAAGTGATGGATTTTTATATTGGAAAAATCGATTCGAAACTTATGTGAAATCAAAGGATCTAGATCTTTGGCATGTTATTACTAATGGTGATTTTTTACCTACTCAAAATAATCCCGAAACAAATAAAGATGAAATAGTACCTTTTGAAAAACAAAATGATGATTTAAAAAGAAGACTTTCTAAAAACAATGAAGCAAAAATGGTTATTTACAATGCGTTACCACGTAAAGAATACGAAAGAATTTTTATGTGTAAAACCGCAAAAGAAATTTGGGATTCTTTACTAATCACTCACCAAGGTAATAGTCAAGTTAAAGATAACAAAATAGATCTTCTTGTTCAACAATATGAACAATTTACGATTCCGGAGGAGGAATCAATAGATAATGCTTTTGCTAGATTTAACACTATTATCACAAGTTTAAAATCACTTGATGAGAATTTTTCTAGTAAGAATTTTGTTAGGAAATTTCTTAGGGCTCTTCATCCAAAATGGCGAGCTAAAGTTACGGCGATTAAAGAATCGAAGAACTTGTTAACTCTTCAACTTGATGAGTTGATCGGCAACCTGAAAGTCTACGAAGCAATAATAAAGAAAGACTCCGAGATTCTCAATGGAAAAAGGGAGCAAAGCAAATCAATTGCGTTGAAAGCTAAAAAGGACTCTAGTGACGAAGAATGCTCAACCTCCAAAAGTGACGATGAAGAGTATGCTATGGCCGTACGAGACTTCAAGAAATACTTCAAAAGACGAGGAAGATATGTTAGGCAACCATATAATGAAAGGAAGTGTTTTAAATGTGGCAATCCAAATCATCTCATCGGAAAGTGTCCAATGATGTCAAGAGATCAAAATCAAAAGGCGTTTATCGGAGGTGCTTGGAGTGATAGCGATGAGGACAAGAAAGAAACCACAAATGAAGAAAAGTGTCTTATGGCTAAGACATCAAGCGAGGTACGTTTCGAAACCGAATACTTTGGTGACAAAAATTTATCATTAGACGAAAAAGACCTAGATAGTGAATATAATAGGTTATGCAAATTAGGTCAAAAGGTTATAGCTAAAAATAAGTCACTAAAACATATTAATAATCAATTAGAAAATGAAGTACTCGAATTAAAAATTAAACTACAACATTTGGAAAAAGGAAAAGAAGTTTTTGTAAAATGTAAAACTTGCTTAGAGGTTAAAAATGAAAACGAAAAACTTAAAGATGAAATTTTCAAACTTGACAGGTTTAAAAATAGTAATAACCCACTTAAGAAAATACTAAGTGCTCAAGAAACTTCGGGAGATAAAACCGGTCTAGGATTAACTTCAACTAATGTTTCAACTAGTGAAAATAAAAGTATAAAGTTTGAATGTGAATCTAGTAAACAAAAATTATTATAATCAAATCCTAAGTATATACTTACAAAAGATAGAAAAATACCCATTGCGAATGATGAAAAAGTAAAAACTTTTTATAAACCATCCTTAAAGACCGAAGTAGGATCCTCTAAACCTAAATTTAGATCTAAAACTCCACCACCAAGAAAAACTAAAAATCATCATCCAAGATCTAAAACATCTCAACCTAGAAGAAATCAAAATAGACAATATTACAATAACACTAGAAATCAAATGTGGAATTATCAACCAAGTTACAATCCTTGGGAAATATTACCATCATACATGCATCCTAGCCAAATGTTAAATATGTTTGGACCAAACAACTTTGGACCAATGAGACAATGGGAAATATTACCACCATACATGCATCCTAGCCAAATGTTAAATATGTTTGGACCAAACAACTTTGGACCAATTAGACAATGGGGACCAAGTGGCTAAGTTGTCAATCTTGGAAGAAGTTGGAATATCATCTACAAATGACTTCTATAAGTCAACATGGTCACTTGAAGTGCTTGAAGATATTCCATTGAAGACTAAAAGGTACGCGTTTCTTTTAAGTTCATCACTATAATTTGCATGCTTAGATAAATGATTAGTTAGATTAATGCTTAGTACATAATTGCTTATATTCTTATAACCTAGAAACATCATTGGTTGACTTTCCTAGGAATAAGATAAAATTGTTCATTGCCGAACAAAATAGAAAATGGAAATCTTCTATATCCACTATTAGGAAACTCATGGTGATGAAGTGAAATGAGTTAAGTGGATCAATCGTAAATATAGAAGTAGGATTAGATCCCTCGCGTAAGAAAACTATGGATGAAACAAGCTCTCGTAGACTATGGCATTAAGTCAGATAAGCGTGCGAAAACTAAGGAACTATAGATGTTAGGTTATACCCCATTCAACACTCTCGCATCTAACATATAAATTATCGTCTTCATTTCCTTTAGGATCATAGGATATGTAGAAACGATAGCATGAGATAATAATAGGCTTAACCAATCCTCTTGAGCATGAGATCTTTAATAAACATTTTTTAAAATATTTGATTTATGATATTTGTTGTTAAAAATCTAATATCTCTAAAAATATGCAAAAACCTCACATTTTGGAAAATAGTCTTTCAAATAACTATCCCACTTTTAAATAACATGTTTTCACTATCAATATTCACAATTTTGTTTTGATCAAAACTAAAGATTGGGAAAATATTCTTTACCGTTCATTCACACATTTTGAAGTAAAAACCCAATCTATTTTATTCAAATAACTCTCACATCCAAGTGAAAACTTACTTTCAAACATTATTGAATAATGCTAAAAACGTCTCTTTTAAAATCATGCATGATGATCTCATATTTGTCATCTATATTTATATAAATGACACTTATAAGTGAACTAAATCAAATCAAGAGGACCATGGTTTGTTCATTAAGACTTTGTTTGTAACAAGTCTAGAAATACATGCTATCATAACTACCCACTTATTGCACATTGATACACATTAGAATTAATCCTCATTGTTATGTAGTTATGAAATACTTGATGTTGCTTATTGTTTCCTAGCACTTATATTTTACTTGCTTCATGAGTATGTTTGCATGCTAGATGAAATTGCTTGTTTACTTAATCTCTTTGGTTAACATGCTTTGGCTACATAATTAGTATATGCTTGATTGCCTCAAAGAGTTGGACTTGTTTGAAACCAAAAACACAACCTTTCTGCAATTCACTACCAAAAACCCTTTTCTGGCAATCTGGGAATCACCAGATGGGCGGCCCCCTTAAATCATAAGGCGGCCCCCTTAATTATTAAGGGGACCGGCCTCCAATTAAGGGGACCGGCCATCTGATGGTCGAAGGTGTTGTTTCCCTTTTCTATTTTTTTTAGCCCATTTCATCCTACACTTCCCAAAATTCACAAACCTATTTTATCATAAACCTTCCATCAATATTTATCCATCCTTGATCCCACCAATCTTACACTATAAACACTCTCATTCCTCTCAATCTCCACTCATCTCATCATTTCCTCTCCCATTAAACCAAAGCCACCAAGAAACTTGTTTGGAGAAGAAAGCCTAACTTCCTTTAAAATTCCGTCAAATCAAATGACGTTGTCAAACATCCAACACCAAATTCCTTCTATGTTTTCAAACATTACTTACCTAACACCTCACTTTCCTTCTCACCAACATTACATATCAAAAACCTTTACTCACCCATATCCGTCTACATTACACTCAAACCTCATAATCTTTTCAGAACTCAAGCGATGTTGTTCATAATCAACCAACACCTAAACCTCACTCTCACACAAATGATCCATTTAACAACAAATCATCCATTCGTGCTTCGACTAATGCTCCTTCTTATGATGAGCATGCACAATCCCAAAACAATAATCCCAACCTCATTACCAACACTTTACATGTTGCTCATTCAACAAAAACACCATCCACTCATGAAGGATCTCTTCCACCCATATCATGTTTTCATGATTACCCAAGCTCAAACATGTCTCCACCACCAAGAGTATCACCACCACATCCTACAACTTCACATGCCATTCCTATGTTGCATGTTCAAACCATCACCCAAGACAACTATCATGCTCCACCACCATCACCTTCCTCCGAACACTTGAAGTTCGTTGAGGCGCTAAAAGAAGCCCATGAGCTTAGTGCTCTTTTAGCCTTACATCTTGCTCAACGCAATTTGGATCCACCTTCATCTAGATCACCCTCATCACCACACAATATAAATCAACTTGAGAAGCATGTCAACAATTGACCTTGTTGCATCTTTCTCCTAAAAACCATTGCATTCAATGAACACTTGGATTGAATATCTTCTCACTAGATCACATCCAAAACCCTCACTTGAACAACATCCAAAACCTCAATCAACCTCTTCTGCTACAAACTCTCCACCACCAAACTATCCAACATTCATGACCCGAACATATACCTCCATTAATCCAACAACCTCCATTAATCCAACAACCTTATCCTAACTCAACCATCCTCATTCCAAACACTCCATCATCAACCATCTAAGCATACCATATGCTTATGATTTTCACTTTCAAATACGAATCAACCAACCTTTTGTTACAAGCAAGTCCAATGGCTCTCTTTGGCAAATTAGGATCTTTTAACATAATCACTTTGAATTAATTGTTATGTATCCTTAATATTTGTTTACTATGCTTGTTATTTGTATATTGCATATTCTTCTATATATGCTTGTGCTTCAAATATTTTTCCTGCGAGAATTCCATATCTCGATCCCTTGGTGCCATCGAACAAGGGGGAGCACACATCAAGGGGGAGCTTTTATCCCGTCTAACTTCATTTACGAAGCTAGTCGGCATAACCTTTTTGATTTTACAAAAAGGGGGAGAAGTGAATGTTAAACTCTAATACTTGTCTAAAAATTAATTTTTAGGTTTAAAGAGTTTAAGGTTTTGTAATCATCAAAAAGGGGGAGATTGTTGACATAAATTAATAATGTCTAAAAACATTGTTAACATATTAAAAATGTCTCTATGTTTTGATAATTACAAAGCATAAACTCTTTAATCTAAAACTTATGACGTAAACAAGTTTTTAGTGCTTAACATTTGTCTTTACATCCAAATCACTTAAGGTATGAATAAACAAAGTGTTTATTGCATTCTATGATCAAAGGGGTATTTAATTAACTAATACAAAGTTTATTTAATTATATAATCTTATTATATATTTTTGAAAAACACTTTTGGTAATAAGGAAAAATGTTTTAATCATACTAAATATATGATTTCAAATATTTAACCAAAATCAGTTAGTTTTTCACCAAATAAACTTTCCTCACTAAAAGACAAAGTTTCTGGCCGTTTCAGCTGGGCGGCCCCCTTAATTATAAAGGGCGGTCCCCTTAAAATTAAGGGGACCGGCCATGATTTAAGGGGACCGGCCACGCTCCTCTGTCAGAAACTTTTGCCTATAAATACCACCTTAAACCTGGATTTTTTCCCCACCTTTTGCACTTCTAAACTTTCTGATCTAGATCTATTTTTCTATTCTCTCATCCTTTGATCATAAGTGTATATATTCTTTGTTTCAAAGTGATCCAATTTCCATCCTCTCAAGTGCAAGAGAAGAATACTTCTATCTTCCTAGACAAGAAGTATTACAACTTGTTGTGATCTCCACATCCAAGTTGTTGGTGTATCATTAAGATTATTTACATATTCTTTGTGAAGATTGTTGTGAATATTTGCTTGTAGATAGTTGTGTTAGATATAGATTGTGTGAATAGTTGATAGCTTGGTGTGAAGAAGAAAAGCTAGGAAATCTATTGGTGTGAAGAAGATAGAGTTGAAGTAGTTAGTTGTGAAGTAGTTGTGAAGATAGGTGTGTAGTATATTGGTGTGAAGTAGTTGTGAAGATAGGTGTGTAGTAGATTGGTGTGAAGTAGTTGTGAAGAAGGTGTGATTTCGTTGTGACGAAGCTTTGGTGTGTAATTGGTGTGTAAGGTTTTCTCCGCCATAAGGGAGCTTGTTGATATAGTGAAGAAAACTCTCGAGTAGGTGACTCGAGGAGTGGAGTAGGGCAAGGAAGGTGTCCTTGTAGCCGAACCACTATAAATCCTTTGTCTCGCAGTTAGATCTTTCCATATCTTACTTATTATCTTGCTTATATCGTTATTAATTTTGTAGACGTAGACGTATATATATAGTTGCTCATATAGTGCTAGTATTGATTTTACTTAAAGATCAAACGAAAGTTTTATTCACAAAACAAAGTTTTTACAATCAAACTAAAAAGGTTACATACATATAATTGATCATTTCGATCAAGTATAGTTTTCATACAAAATATAACTAAGGATTATAAAATAAACGATTACGTACTTATCTCTCGTATATAGCTACAATTGTTTATATTATGCATGTGTTGATTTCACATACTTAGCATACATTATTATTATTGTTTATACTTAGATATACTTGTTCATATTGTTCAAGATTTGAGTTCACATAAGATTGAATCAAAGTTTTAAAAGCAAACAAGGTTTTAAAACTAAACTAAGTTTTCAAAATAAAATTAAAAAGACGTAAAACTATTCAACCCCCCTTCTAGTTTTCCACAAAAACCTCCTTCTCAATACTATCATTTTCATTCCTAATACTCATTTCCCCTAAACAATCATCAGCAACCCTAACCTCTACATCACCTAATTCAGTATCATCCTTATCTTCTACATTCTTCTTCTTTTTATCCAATTCACATACAGTATTCGCATACCTGTTAGGTCTACGTATCTTTCTTTTTAGGGTTTGTCTATTATTAGTCGACATACTAGCACTAAAACACTAATATACTACACTAGAGGTAAAGGATTGCTTAAAACTATGAAAAATCACCAAAGTGAAATTTAGCGCCAAAATCAACAAATTGGGGGTTTTCTCAATACTCAACAAAAACCTAATCAAATACCATCATTACATGCGCAACATTAAGACGAATCGATTGGTATATTCAGAATTGGAATTTGTAGAGAAATGAAGAAGAAAAAATGAAAATATGTCGATTTTGTTAATGGGGAAATATGGTGGGAATTCAAAGATCGTCACATCAGCTTCTCTTTACAATTAACATTATCATCAACATAATCTTTTATATAATACAACAAAACCCCTAGTGGGGACTTTCGTATTTCAAAAAAAAGATTATTTCCTTATTAAGTAATATTTTAATTAATTATTATTTTTTAATTTATAAATTTCTAAATTCGTTTTGTTGATATACTACACAAATAGAAGATAAATACAAAAAATATAGATAAGATGTAACTAACAATAGGATTAAACTTTTTAAATAATTATCTTTAATAATAAAAACTATAATTATCTATAATTATAATAGGATTAAACTTTTTAAATGATTATCTTTAATAATAAAAACTATAATTAAAAATCATAAATCAAACAAAACAAAGATTAAATTATTTATTTTTTAATAAATAAAAATATGTTATTCAAAAAACTTTAAAAAAAAATCCGCGCGTGCGCGAGTATTATAACTAGTGTAATATTACAATTAGGGCTGGCATAACAGGTCACACGAACCTGTTAAGACACGAACCTGTTAAGGTCAAACACGAACACGACCTGTTAGCTTATCGTGTCATTTTTCTCAAACACGAACACGACACGAAAATAAACAGGTTAACCTGTTAAGAACTTGTTAACACGTAACATGCATAGATCCAGTAACAAGAACAACAACAAATCCAGAAAAACAACAAATCCATCATCTATTCATTATTTCATTATCTATTAAATCCAGTAACACTTAACATCCAGTAACAAGAACAACAACAAAAACATCAAGAACAATTTATTATTTAGTAACAAGAACAACAACAAAAAGATCCAAGTAACATCTAAACCCATCACAAAACCAATCCGAAATCCATTCCAGCTCTCGGCTGAGAACATGGCACCCCCAAAACCCAGATCAGAAACCAATACTAACCATACTCTCGGCAAGAGTCACAAGTACCAAACCCAATACCAAATCCAATCCGAGACCATAAGACCTAGACTACTCGATTCAACACCAGAACCCATTACTACAACTCGAAGCTTCAAACCAACGACACAAACACAAATCCAATGATACCAAACACGATCTTTAGCTTATTTTAATCATTATATACTCGTTTTTATTATGAAACCCTCAAAAATATTAGATAAATAACTCGTGAATCACAGTTTCAGAATAGTAGATGATGGTGGGTGTTGATATGGGGACTGAAGTGGTATTAACGTGGTGGTGGAGGGTGATAAACGGCGCGTGGAGTACATGAGAATGTCAGGGAAGATGAGAGGGTGATAAACGGTGATGGCGGTGTGTCTTGGTTGCCGGCGGTGTAGTCGGAAACTGGCCAGAGGTGGCCAGATGTTTGGATCTGTGATTTACTTGCGTTTGGAGAGAGTGGGTGAGGGTTTGAGGGACTGAGGGGGGCGGATTTATCACAGGTCTTGATTTAGGGTTTGTTAAAATAAGGCTGCCTACTTTTATACTAGGTATATATATATATATATATATATATATATATATTATAATCTTAACAGGTCTTAACGGGTCTTAACAGGTCTGACCTGTTAAGACACGAATATTAACAGGTCTTAACAGGTCTGACCTGTTAAGACACGAAACCTGTTAAGGTCAAACACGAAACCTGTTAAGAACAGGTCGTGTCGTGTCGTGTTAACAGGTTTCGTGTCAAAATTGCCGGCCCTAATTACAATAAACATCACAATCAAAGCATATTTCACATAAACATAAATATAACCTACAAAAATCAAAATATCGCACACTACAACAACCCACAGCCCGGTCGTCTGAACGATCGCATTCTCCTTTTCCCATCTAGTACGCGTCTTGAGATGTAAGTATAGTAAAGAGCACGAGTCTTGATGGGGTGCCAACTAAGCAAGAGACGAGTCTTACGTCTCTTATTACCGGCGGTCTTAATTATGATTTTTTTTAAACCGAATTGTAAATCAAACCAGTTTCTTTCTCGGTTTCTGGTTTTTCGGATGAATTGGTTTTTCTTGAGTTTTCCTGGTCGAGGCGGTCCGATTCCTTATTGAACCGGCCGGTTCGATTCAATTTTTAAAACACTGGTGTTGATGCAAATTTTGACGTGTGAATGCCCTCTTTCTAATCTTTCATGTATGTTTTTTGTTACGACAGTACTATGATTACGCGTGAGGAATGATGCTTTTAGGAGGTGGCTAGGTGATGGCAATTAATAAACAAAAAATCAGACGAGTTGTGTTGTGAATTTGTTATAGTATGCTTGTATTTAATTGTGTGATACATGTACTATGATGATGCTAATGTAACACATTATCACATGACCACTACAACCAGTATTAAAAGGAAAAATATAAGATAAAATTGTCTTCATGTTTCATCCAAATATAGTGTTATTTTAGCTGTTTATATAGCACAAAAAGTCAAAAATGTTGGTGTTGTGAAATTTTTTTTACCAAAAGCGGTACAAAACTAATATTAATGCAGAGTGTATAAAAAAGTTGCACGTCTTAAACAATAATGCTCTTTAATAACAAGACAATTAAACAATGTTACTATAATTGTTGGTAGTGTTACATTTATGAGAATTTGATATGATAAATAATCCCTATCAACTTATTGCTCTTTATAGCAATCTTTTATATTTTATATAATAAAAGAATTACATCATTTCTGAGTTTTTTTGAAAATCCCTTCTCGTTGAAAAAAAAAATTAAACCAATAGGAGAGCTTGATTTTGACACGTAGGTGAAATCGAGCGACGTGATTGGGTAATAAAAAGTCAAAATTGAATCCAATTTGGTCAAACAATACTTAATTTCGTTTTTCAAACAAATTGTGTATAAAAATCAACGTGTCAATTTTGTGAGAAAATAAACTTAATAACTGGCGGGGCTAATTTTAAAAGACTAGGGGTCAAATATAAAATTTTCGAAAGAAATTAACACAGTCCCAAATTTCAATCCACATAAGAATTGGTTTTTCATTCTTCTCTTCTAACCCACTTTCCCAACCCTAAAAAAAGTCAAAACGATTGAAAGAACAATAAATTAATTCTGAAATATTACGGTGACCAATTGAAAGAATGATTTAGTTCGTTGCTATCACATATCCAACACTAGGATCAAGCCTAAATCATGTTATAGCAACAGTGGGCATTTATTATAATATTTTGGGTTCAATATCCGAACATGTTCAATGAACTGTGATGGACATCAAGGAGAGACATATTAATTGGTGTTTTTGTTAATGTCAATATGACTTATCTTTGGAAGAACCTTAAGTTTTCAGTTCATAATTTATGTATGTAGTCAGTGTGCTTTTAACATAAATAGCTGTAACATAGTTGGTTGCAAGTATAAATGTAGTTATCTATTGTGTCGTAGGAAATGGATCTAAGGTGTTTGATAATGAATTTTTTAGGATTCTTCATGTTATAAATGGTTTTGCATGATTTTCCCTGCTGTTTTATCTGTATGATGGTCTATTTTTGAGGTTAAAGTTTGCTTTGGTTTCAGGATACCCTTATTAGAAAGACTTGAAGCAGAAGGTCTATGTGTAACACCCCCAAAATACCGCAGCGGAAGACTGTGTCATAGGGGTGCTACTTCATAATACAAAGTACAAGGTATAGAAAACGAACTCTAAATGAGACGTTTTGAAAAGTTACCATTCGATTAATAAATTCTGAGTTACAAACTTGAGATTCCAAAGTATGATACATAAATGTATACAAAGTTTTGAATGGTAAATGATAAAAGCGTAAGTCTTCAGAATATGCAGCTTGACTCTAAGTTCCATGCACTAGCTATCGCCTTACTAACCTGAGATAAACATGCTAAAGTGTCAACACAATGGTTGGTGAGTTCATAGAGTTTGTCTTAAAACAGTTGAAAAGCCTTAAAAGAATGTTCACACAGCAAAGGCATCGTGAATCCACTCAGTTACAAGTCCCGCCATAAGAGACTTGTAACCTGTGTGTTCACAACCCACTGCTACAATATAGTATGATTAAGACATGTATAATAGTTCATCAAAACAATTAAGCGATTAGTAGTGAGTCTCTACTTCATCTCCGAAGACCTCACTTGGGAGCCAATTCACAAAGACGACTGGGAGCCACTTCCCAAAGAAAACTGGGAGCCACTTCCCAAAGACAACTGGGAGCCACTTCCCAAAGATAAGTACTAGCTATTAAATAGAATAACGCAATTAAGTATAACACAGTCATGTATGCAATCAAGTATAACACAGTCAAGAATAAATGTTTTGAGTATTTGTACAAGTAAGCAAGTAGTGAGCATGTATCCCCCCAAGAGTTAAAACAAGTATGAAAAGAGTAGGGGCTATGACTCACCTTAAGCTTATGTAATGAGAAATAAAAGTGGTAGTCGAATCGCGAATGTCTCTAAGAGCAGCCTATAATAGAACGTTGCGACTTAGGTTTGGAGTAACGCCTAAGAATACGACGAATTGCCTATATATGTCTTGCATAATGTTCAAGATGTAGTACTTAGTATATAGTGTAAGTCTTTGAATATAAGTCGTTTATGAAACATGTATAGTTTGTACATCTCTTACTACCGTTCGGGCTGACATAATTCAAAAGTCATGGAGTAAACGTTCGAGGAGCCAGGACACTTTAATTCGTAAATCCACAACTCGTCTCGACGGCTTACTTAATGAACTCCTCACATGAGGCTCCCTACTATTGTAGTATTTGATAACAAATATATAGGTTTTGATCTTTAAAAGTTATATGGTCTTTAGCCGTGGCTTTGCCGTGACCTTGGTCATTGTTACCATGGTCTTGAGACTCAACCTTGGCTTTAGCCATGGTTGTGGTCTTGGCTTTAGGTCATTAGACCTCTTGGTCTCATCTAAATATAATCATTATATAGTAACTTTGGTCTAAAATGGGCTGTTAAGAATTTGAAGAAAATTATCACTCGGAAAGCGTTTTCAGGGCTCGAGCTTCTTTGTTCCTGAACGAAAACGTCATTCCGGACAACTTTTGTGTTTTAACTTTTTGATGAATCGGACCAGAAGTGGGACTTTAAAAATCAAAATTTGATCCGAATGCTATTTAGGCAGTTTTGCCGTTTTGGTTTCGCTAACTTCAAATGGTCATAACTTTTGACTCGTGTACTCGTTTTGGGTGATTCAAATTGCTATGTTTTCCTTGTTAAGTCCTATTTAACAGTAAGTAAGTGTCAAATATCAAAGTTATACTATTGTGGTCGTGGTTTTCCATAAAAATCACTAGTTTGCTTGTTTGCTTGTCATAAGTTAACATATGTATACCAATACTCGTTTTATCCATTTTTAAACATCATGAACACAATAACAAGAACATATATAGCATGAAAGAACCATAATAAGCATGAAAATGATATTGAGCAAGAAAGTGTATAAGAGTTTCTTACAACTTTTGGCTTTCTAAAGAAAGGAAGTCAAGTATGAACTAGGACACTAAACCTATGCTTGTAAACCCTTCACCATAACTCTTGTAACCATTGATAGACTTGATATAAACCTTGTGAAAACCATTTAACTTCAGCCCTAGTAACCTTGTGTAGCTCCTAATTCAACCATGGAATCACCAAACAAACTTAAGAACTAGGTAGAGAATACTAAGACATTGAACTCTTATGTGTAACTTGTATATTGAAGATCAAAGGATCATGGTGCTAGGACTAAAGGGTGTGGTATTTTTGGTGATGAAAAGATGAAGATCAATGTGTTTCTAGTTGGCTATTTATAGCATGAATGAGGAGGTTAGGAAGGTGCCTAGGAAAGTGCTAAAACTTGGAGACAAAGTTGTAATTAAGTAAGATCTAATGGCTAAAGTCAAGATTTAACCACACATGGTGACTCCCCCCCCTAGGTCGGTTCTAAAAGGATAAGGGTGACTAGATGAGTAGTCATGGTCTTTGGATGATAATATCCTAAGTATGTAGCTAGTTTTGACTCCGTAAATCGCTAACCGTAAGTTATTAAGCCTCAAAACGTAAAACCGGGTATCGTAAAAATATGAAACTTGAAAGTATTGTTAAACATGTCAATATAGTCCATAATAAAATATAAAATGAGTGGTAGGTTCTATCGGGTGCTAAAACCCTGCTAAAAACTGGAAACACGGGTCTAAAACGCGTAATTCGCGTAAAACGCTGAACTGAAAAACGTAAAATTCTAAAACTTTTGGAATTGTCATAAAATGATAGAAAATCATATTTTTATTGTTTATAATGTTTTATGGATATATCGGGATGCTGGAAGGACGTTTAAACCTAAAAGTAAATCTCGGACACGGCTTTGTAATTTTTGCAGAAATGATCCGACGAGCGTCAAACTCTCGGATTATCGTTAAAATAGTTTAACTTACGAGAATATGAAATAAAAATTTATGAGATGAATAGTAAAAGTGAATAGTGAAAAGTGAATAGTGAAATTTTCGGGAATAAAAGTTAACCTGAAATTGCGAATTGTTACACTATGTCCGTTTATGCTTGCTGGCCTTGGTTTCAAGCGTGCCACTCGGATATTTTTCCCAGGTTAGAATATTTATTGTTGAAAATCAACGCTGATTGCTTTAATGACAATGTTTCCTAATATGTTACTAAAGAGTATCTAAACACAAGTATAGTATTATATAACACTATGCACTTTTTGCATTTACCAATACTCGAATATAACCTCTATAGCAGCTAATGTATTTGTGATGACCGATGCAAGAAGTCAACTGTCATCTTTTGTATCAGGATATAGAGTATATAGTGTATATTATGGTGGAGGAAAATTGCCTACAATTCGACCAAATAAACGCAAACTTAAAGACCTATTTGTGAAGAACAACACATATGAATGGAAAGTTTTTGAAAACTGGATATGAAAAACAGTGAGACAAAACAAACAGGTCTTTTCACAACCCGTTGGAAGGATTGTAATTTCGGAAGAATTTGGTTTGTGATAAGTGGTATACGATATAAATTATATTATGGTTTTAGATATTTGTTTCATTATTCAAGTAAAAATATGTGTATATCATATTCTCATGTATGAGCAACATGTATCTAATCAACAAAAGAAAATGGGCTGAGGTTTTGTAGCTAATGATCACTACAAAATATATGTGATAAAAGCTTATTTATTGCTTAGCTAACTCTGCCTTATTGTATGTGGGCCTAAAGTTTTACTTTTTGACCTTATAGGAAAATATTACAGCCCAAGTCAACTTCTTTACGTATAAATGGATCGACGTTGCAACCTCTACTTTTGTGCTCTTTTATTCTTTTTGCAATCTTGCAACGCAATGGAGGGTAAAGCTCACTCAAAACTGACCCAACTAAGAATATATAACAGGTAAGCACTTTCTTTTCCTGTATTTAACATGAACTCCTGCTTAATAGCATCATGCTTGGGTTGAAACAGGTTAGTTTTCGTTGTGTCACAATTTGAACTGGGAGAATATTTGACAAATAATTAGATTATTCTTGAATAAATAGCTATAGCTGTAAAAGAAATTGACACTTCTTGATTTAATGATTTGGGGTTATTTAGGTAGAGTCAGAATCAAGTTAATTGAGTCATGTATATCACAATAAAATTACACATAAAGCTAACTACAGATTATGTTCTATTAGATTTACGTGAAAAAAGTCAAGCAGCTTTCTGTTTCTAAACACAACAGTGGTATCTTTTATGGGCATAATAATATTTGGCAAATAGGTGGCAAAATGTTTTCATATGAGCCTGAAGATCGTCCTACACTCCTACGGCTAAGGAGTTAATGCTCTAATTATCTAAATTCATTTTATCTTATAGGTTTTTATAGGGTTTTATTCATGTTATCAGGTCAACTTGAATCTACAAGAAATTTTTTTGTTTTTACTGATGACTACAGGGGTGTTTGGTTGTTGTTGTTTAAAGGTGCTAGGTTATTATTGTACTGCTGTCTAATGGATCAAAAGGATAAAAAAAAATAAAAATAAAAAAAGGTAGTACGGGTCAAATGAGTCAAACCACGTTGTAAGTCACCCAAACTTTATATTCTAAGGCATGTATTCTTATGTTCTGGTATCCAGGAAGGTAATTAGTGGGTACCTACAAGAAGATACATGAAAATAGTTAAGCCATAAGCGTGAACATGCTAATCAGATTTTAAAAGCTCTTATGGCTATCAATAGTGTTTCTTTAACTGAAATAGAAGTTCCCCTGATTTTACTTTTGTTAACTTCTCGAGGAAATGCCTTTTATTTACATGCCAATGACTATTTATTGTGCTATTTGTTGTTGCACTCTAGAATTCAAAATCCTATTCAAAACAAATTCACAAACACCCAAAAATACACACACGTCCATAGAAGTATTTGGACCTCAAAACTTTGGGGGATAAACACCTTAATTTTAGACCTTGATTGTTAACTTATTGCTTATGCAGTACGAAACATATAGGTCTTATGCTTACGATAAATGTATGTGCCATTCAAGTTAATGTTCGTTTTACGATAAATGTATGATTTGTTATTGACCATGGAGTCTTATGCTGTTTCATTCTTCATGATAAAGTTAACCGATTTTAGTTTGTCTCTGTTTTGACAAGAACTTGGCGGAATCAGCGATTTTACTGAGGTCAATAAAAATTTAAATATTTTATTTTCAAGCTTTTTAATCACTCAAACTGTGTTTGTCTAATTAAAACTTATATAATTTGTTGACTTCCATGTTTGCTATTCGGTTAGGCGGTTAATATTGATTTAGAGGTTCTTTAGATTGGTTATAAGTGTGTATATGGATTACTGATTCTTTTATTGCAGATAAGAAATAACAAATGCTCTCTAAAGCATACTTATTTGTTTATTATAGACTAAAAGAAGCACTATATAAATAGGTTGGTTCTTATTTTATAAATATACATAGTACGTTATAAGTAGGGTAAACACTGAGGATACTCTGTACTATTCGAGTTAACTCATTATGGTAGATTATGATAAAATGATGGTTAGTTGGTCATCTTAGATGAACTGGTAAAGAGAATTAGAATTTTTAATTTCTGTTAACATCTAACAAAGCTGGAACGATGTTCGGTCGGGTCAGGCCGGGTAAGGTTATGAGTCAAAATGGTTAATAATTTTGTATCGGTCAGGATGGGTCCTAAGCACCTCTCATTTTTTATTTTTCAAACAAACTTGAGTCTTTATAAATAGTTAATGTGCCAAAATGATTCTAGACTTTGTATTTTTTCAATAATAATCTTGACTTCTGAATATAATATTTCCATGCACACTCAGAATTAACAAGGTTAAAAACAAAATCTATATCGGCCACCATTCATTGATTTTCATTTTATTGATATTGATATAACGACACATGGTACATTAGATGGGATTACAGCACCATATCCATCATGGGTCGATATAGATTTCGTAAGTGTATGTCTATTGCAATTATAAAAGGGTGTTTATGCATGTGTACTGCTCTTCTTAGGTGTGTTAAAGTGTGCTGCAAAACTGAACTTTTAAGGGGTGTTTGGGCTGCTGCAAACTGAAGTTTTTAAGAGGTGTGTGTGTATGTCTAATGCTGTTTTTAGGGGTGGTTGGGTGTGCTGAAAAAACTACACTTTTAAGGGAGTTTTTTAGGGGTGTTTGTGTATGTCTATTGCTGTTTTTAGGGGTGTTTGGGGGTGCAGAAAAACTGAACTTTAAAGGGTGTTTGGGCTACTGTAAAATGCACTTTTAAAGGAGCTTTTGGGTATGGATGTTGCTGTATTTAGGGTGTTTGAATATGATGCGAAACCAAAATTTTTAAGGGGTGTTTGGGTATGGCTGCTGTAGCATTTATGGGCGTTTGAGTTTCTTACAAAACTACAATTTTAGAGGGTGTTTTGGGTTTGTAGTTTCTTTAAATGACTACATTAATTGCTAAATTTGAATTTTTTTACAGGTTTTTCTTCCACTTAAATTATGTGGTTCCCATTTGTTTATGGGTGAATTGGAGCTTAGTAGGATGAGGATTAGCATCTATGATACAATGTGCGTGCCTCATGAAAATATGCTAGATTTTGTGGTCACTCTTTTTTTTTCCTCACTTATGTGTATATTTGTACATGTTGCCAATTTGATTGTTGACATTTAGAACAAAATATCATATTACATCTTTTTGGATTATTCAAATCATTGTCATTGATATATATTTGCATTTATTTGTCTTTTTGGATTATTGAAATCATTGTCATTGATATATATTTGCATTTATTCACTATTTTCGTTAGATTTTGTTCATGTCTAGGCTCCGAATATGTCGTAAAAATAACTTTTTTAAACGCATAATGAAGAAACGGTATAAATCATCTAGAGTTAATTTCTTTAGCTCATTTGGTTCAAACAATTACGCGGAATAAATAATAATAATTATTATGCACAATTTAATTTTATGGAATAAGTTCAAAAAAAAAGAGTAACATACTATGGTAATATGTAATTAAAATTTTATGTTAAAACCCCGTGCGTGCACGGGTATTATAACTAGTTATGGTTCTACATGACTTATTATATAGGTTTAGCGATCAACTTATTGCTATGTCGTGTGGTGGGCTATTTGAAACTTTCGCAATCAAGTTTTGTTCGGGAGTAATCAGCCACGCATGGATCTTCTTTTTGATGATATTGTTCGTTTATCTTTTTTTTGGTGTTCAAATCGTTGTAACATTAACTTGGATTGGAACTCTTGGATGAAAATTCCTAGTTCCGTAGCTTTGTAAGTCTTTCTAGCACCTTGCTAGCTTAATAATATCGTCTTTCAAAAAAAAAAAAAGCGATCAACCACTCAAAAAATTACTGTATTTTGTAATGTTTGGATTTTTCGCAGACTATCTGCCTATCTGGTTATATTGTTAGCCGTGGTATTTTATTTCTAAGAAAGTAAGAAATGTGTCTTTTCTTTCTATCTTTTCGTAACTCATAAACATGAAAAACGTTATTGTTTACATTGTTGTTTTTCTATGTTTAACTGGAAATGAATGATAACATGATCAACTCTTGCAACGTTAATCATGTGATCAGCTTTTTAGTGTTTTTTTCATCTAAGTTTGGCATCGGTAGGGACAGACTTAGGATTTTCACATGTGTGTTGTATCATTTTTTTTCGAAAAGGTCTTGTACAAACTTTTAATTTCTTTTCATCATACATACCAATGTTTTAAATACCGGCTTTTTATTGACCCGGTCGAGTCACCGATTTACCGGGTTACCGGTTCAACTGCCATGTCAAACCGGTTTTCCGCCTAAAAGCCGTACAATAATTTTACTTACCAAACATCTTTAAAACGTGTAAGCTCAATGCCAAAAACATGAAAAATCAAATACTCACAAAACATGTGATTTAATATCAAAGGTTACATCTTTTAAAGTTTATAAGTATATTGATACGCATGCAATTAAATATCAAAGATACATGTTCTAAACCATAGATGATTGAATGACACAACCATACAAATAAAGTCATACACTAGCAAATTCTCACCCAGTCATAACTCTAGTCAAAATACAAACTAACTATAGTTAAATTAAATTACTTCGTATTTTTATTTTATTTTTTTTTTTTAAAGGCGGGTTAGTTGTTAGTTATTGACTCGAGTTAGTGTCGCATCCTCGGGCAGAGATACTAACCGCGAGCCTCTCCTTATGGGATAACCCCACTCCTATTCCCGATTCGCCTGATATCATTAGAGCTCGTGGTTCCCAAGTGAGGACTTCCCGGTCGGTCACCCAAACCGGTACTACTCTCACTTTGGCTCGCTTAACTACTTAAGCATTTACCACTAGACCACAAGCCCCATGATAAATTACTTCGTACTATTTAACTCATTTTGACAAGAGCAATGCTAGACCCACACAAAGAATTCACAAAAAAAAATTCACTCGCTCATATGTTAGCAGTTGATTGGTGTAATCACAGAGAGGAGAGTTAAACTGCCACAAAATAAACCAATTACCCGCTGACACGTCAACGAGTGGATTTTTCTTTGTGGATTCTTTATGTTGGTCTAGCATTGCTCTTTCGACAAATGCACACAAGCCTACTCACACTCTTTTCAATAATCTACAGTATCATCTTCCTCATGAAGCCGGAGAATCGCGAACAGTTCATTATGTTCACCAAAAAAAATGTCAAAAGTGAAAACCGGATTGTTCTAAAAGACCGGTTGGACCCGGGTCGGAGGAAACCCACCGGTTCGATCCGGGTGTTAAATCATCAAAAAAATTGGCTTACGATGGTCCGGTAATGTCACCGGTCACCGGTTCAACCGGCCAAGTCGAATCGGGTTTTAAAACATTGACACATACTAAAATTTGCACCATAAAGAAATTTTAGGCTAACCTCAAGTTGCACTATAAAAAAATAAAGTAGCAAAAAATATTATCAAAAATTGCACATACTAAAAAATAACACTTTTTAAAAACAGATTACACTAAGTGACTCAAAATCAACTGTGCCCCATTTGATGTAGGTATAGGTGAAATGAATCGAAATGTGAATGTGTGATAGTCAACGATCTCATGCTTACCAAAGTCTGGAGTAGTTCATTCTTTTTTTCTATAGCGCATTAAGCCATAGATTAATTAGTCAAGATAACCACTACTACTTTCTTAAGTTGATTAAAATATTATGACCATCAATTTGTTAATATATATAGAAAAATGATAATTAATCATCACCAATGTGACTTAGTCGTGAGTCACTACTTAATGTTTTCATAAGAGATGACAAGTCCAAACCGTATTAAGACACATATTGCATATGATGATTAGAGAAAAGGTTATAAACGTTTACGAGTATACATTCGTTAAACTGCATACATCTGTGTAAAAGACTCGTTATATTTCAAGTTACGGTTGTGAAAATGGAAACATGATATTCAATTTTACGGATGTGATTTCAACCGTTTGAAATACAAGAAAAGTAATGTAGCTTTTTGATTTATATAAAAAGTTACATCGGTGGGGTTTGTTATGCTACTCAAAAAGAAAAGGAAAAATCAAAGTTTTAGGAAGAAAAAGTCAAACAATTACTACGTATAAATTTTCTACCAATATATATGCAAACATGACACTTTTTAGTCCACAAGTGATTCACTGCAGAGGCACCTGCGGAAACAGGTTGTCTCGCAGAGGGTTGGTTTTTTTTCTGTTCCCTATAAGGCCACTAAACTCGCTGCAAACTTGCAGCGAAATATAATACATACACGTGTCATTCCCTCGTTAATTCTATAAATAAAAAACAAAAAAAACATGAAATTCGAATTGCAATTGCAGCGAAATACAGCCATTGCAGGCCCACTTGCATAAAAAAAACAAATATTTGTAATTCTAATAGCATTTGCAGCGAACAAACATGAATTGAGGTGTTTAAAAAAAAACACACATCGCTTTCAACTTTTATAACTTACCTTTTCAACCCTAAACTTTTTATTATTTACAAATTTTTTATATAACAAACTTTATTCGTTAAATATTTATCAAATATATAGCGAATTCGTTAATAAAAAAAATTCCGTTGCGAAGAGCTCTAAATTATGAACAAAACGAGCCCAATATTGATATGCTTTTGACGTAAATACGATTTTATAAAAAATATTGAAGTTTGATATATATATATATATATATATATATATATATATATATATATATATATATATATATATATATATATATTGGGCTCGCCGCTCGTACTTCAATATTTTTTATAAAATCGTAAATATGTCAAAAGACTATCAATGTTGTGCTCGTTTTGTTCGTAACTTAGAGCTCTTCACAACGTTGTTTTTTTATTAATAAATTCGCTATATATTTGCTAAACTCTTTAATCTTTATATATAGATTAAAGAGTTTAGCAAATATATAGCGAATTTATTAATAAAAAAATAACGTTGTGAAGAGTTATAAGTTACGAACAAAACGAGCACAATATTGATAGTCTTTTGACATATTTACGATTTTATAAAAAATAATGAAGTACGAGCCCAATATATATATATATATATATATATATATATATATATATATATATATATATATATATATATATATATATATATATATATCAAACTTCAATATTTTTTATAAAATCGTATGTACGTCAAAAGCATATCAATATTGGGCTCGTTTTGTTCGTAATTTAGGGCTCTTCGCAACGGAATTTTTTTTATTAACGAATTCGCTATATATTTGCTAAATATTTAACGAATAAAGTTTGTTATATAAAAAACTTGTAAATAATAAAAAGTTTAGAGATAAAAAGGTAAGTTATAAAAGTTGAAAGCGATGTGTGCTTTTTTTTCGTTGGAAATACTATTAGAATTACAAATATTTGTTTTTTTTATGCAAGTGGGCCTGTAATAGCTGTATTTCGCTGCAATTACAATTCGAATTTCATGTTTTTTTTGTTTTTTATTTATAGAATTAACGAGGGAACGATACGTGTATGTATTATATTTCGCTGCAAGATTGCAGCGAGTTTAGTGGCCTTATAGGGAACAGATAAAAAACCAACCCTCTGCGAGGCAACCTGTTTCCACAGGTGCCTCTGCAGTAATTTTCGCTTTTTAGTCCACAAGTGATTCACTTTTATCATGAACAAAGTCTATCTCCTGTGCACTTTTGTCTTTAGAAAACTTTAGACTAGGTCGACTCATTGACTTGCAACACATAAATACACACATAGATTGTGGTTATCAACTATCAACTGCATCATGCAGGGGCGGAACTATGTAGGGGCACGGGAGCAACACTCGTCAAAAAGCTTCAAACACTTGATGGATCCCAAGTCTTTGTTAAAAGTGTTTCAAAAAGCTTTCAAGTCGGTTTGGTAGCGGATGAGTTCGGTGATGTGTTGAATAATGATGTGACGTTGATGTAGAGGTGGTGGGTTTAATGAATGTACACATACTCTTAGAGCCATGGGTACCATGGCGAGCAACACTCGTCAGTCCCATATGGCATGCAAACTGGCGCCGCAAGTTCCAAGCCACGAAACCGACCCCCATGTTGCGCGAGTTGCTGAGACAGTTTACTGGTTTGCCTGAATAAAAGGGAAGAAAAAAAAACCGTTTGGCTATGTAACATGCAAAATAATAATAATAATAATAATAATAATAATAATAATAATAATAATAATAATAATAATAATAATAATAATAATAATAATAGCCATTTAACATTCTTTCTATTTTTTATAACTAGAATTAAACCCCCTTTTTTTTACATTATATACATTCTTATATATTTTTAATTTTACATACATTACTTCCAATATCACTTTCATTTACACACAAACGGTAACCAAAAAATATCTCAAAACACCCAAATGTTTCGTTTTTTACTTCTTTTCTCGGCATGTCTTCCCCGCAACAATCGTCTACCTCAAACCCTCCTACACCTTCGTCAAAAACTCGATATCTTCCTCTCAATTTTCTCCGTTTGGTACCCAATACAATATGCACACATACACACCGGAAGAACTTTATCAAAAACAACTTTCTTATCACCAACACCGACAAGTCGACAACTTAACACCCAATTTCAAATTCTCCAAAGTAATCCACCACCACTATTCTATCAATCACAACAAACACAACCACCATTATAAGAACCACAATCAACACCACAATTGACCCGTGAACAAAAGGCAAAATGGAGATGAAAATGAGCCGCAAAACGAACAACGGTGAACGTGGATGTTGACGATGACGACGTGAAGGTGTTGGACGGCGGACATAAACCATGGGTGCAACACCGTTGGACGACATTTGAAGAAAAGTTGTTAGCCGAGTGTTGGGTCGCCGTTTCCGAGAATAACAAAATCAGATACGACTTATCAGACGAGTCGTTTTGGCAGAAATTTATGGAAGAGTTCAACAAATCTTTAAACGTTCAACATACCAAGGATATGATGACAGGGAAGTGGGCTATGTTGAACGGTAATTGCCAAAAGTTTAACTCTATCGTCGGACGTTTACAACGTTTTGGGGGTAAAAGCGGGAAACACGAGATTGATCTTTTGGAACGCGCTAGGCAAGTATATTGTGAGGAGTCGGACAAGGGGAATTCAAAGTTTACTCAAGATTACGCGTGGGGTGTCTTGAAAACACGCCCCAAATGGGAAGCTGCCGAATCGGTTGATCTTGATGATCCCACTGGGCATGCCGAACTAGTCATCGATGATACGAGACCCCCCAACACCCCCCCCCCCCCCCCCCCGAGCTCCACGGGAAATCACTCGCAAGATGCTTTAGCGGGGTATTTACAAGAGGAATTTAGTCGCAAGTGGGAAGCAATCGATTCGGCGTACGATGTGAAGAAGGAGAAAGACCGGGCAATAATTCAGTGTAAAGAATTAGAGTTTCTCACGGTTAAGAGTAACGGGTTGACGGAACGCCAAACATTCGTCATCAACAAGAAAAATGACGAAACATTGAAAAATAATTTTCTAGAAGATCAACAAAATTAGTTATTGTATTTTTATAATTTTTTTCGTATGTTTTTTTATATTTCGTATTATATTTTTATTTGATAAATGAATGAAATTAGTTTGTTAGAATTAATGAAAAATAAAAGAAAAGAATGATAGATGGGACTTTTTTTTGGCTTAATTTTTGAGAAAAAGAGTCTTTTAATACGTGAGTGATAAAAGTGGGTTGCCGAAATATAACGCTAGCTCAAGCCAGATTCACGATGCTTAGCACTCTTAATAGTGGACAACTATTTTGAAATATTTTATTTTATCCGTCTTAAAATTATAGTACATATTTTTTCTTTTTGATATGTCTCAAAATAATTGTTCTTTTTTTTAAAGTAAAAATTAGATATTTTAGTGAAAGAATATTATATTTGAGTTGTTAAAAATTAAAGTAAATACACTTTTATTAAACTACATATGACTCTTAATAATAATTTTGATATGGAAGAGTATACTGTAGCAAATTAAATAGTACTTGTTACTGTAGGTCTGTAGTACTAAGAGCATTTACAATGGGCAAAGTTGTTAAAAGCTTTTTACTATTTTAAAAAGTCATTTAAGGGAGTTTTTTGCATTGCATCAAAAGGTTTTTAAAAAGCTTTTCAATAAAGACTTGGTAAGTATCAAGTCTTTGCTCAAAGCTTTTGTTATTAAATAGCTTGTGCATTTAAAGCATTAAATGCAAAAAGTCATTTGGGTTTTTACCATTGGGCATGCTCTAAAAAAATGACAAAACATTATTAAACTGGGGGCCGTAAAGTATGGTAAGGTCTCGGTATCATGATTTAATTACCCCTTTTTCCCACACCCACAGAAACCAACAAGCGAAGATGAGTGACAACAAAAGATCACTTATGCCGGAGGAAAGCTCCTCCGATGAGCGGAAAAGCAAGTCATCTTCCAGCGGCCGTAAAGTGATAATCAAAGCCGCTGATATGAAGGAAGATATGCAAACTGAAGCCGTCAATACCGCTATTGCTGTAACCATTTCTTTTACTTTTTTTTTTATAATAATGTCTTTTGGAATGGATAGTTAGATACATTTATAAATGATTATCCGGCCTATGATTTACTGTAATTTAATATTGTGTGATTAAGATTATTGATTGGAATAATTGTGACATGCACAGGCGTTTGAGAATGGCAGTGTAGAGAAAGATTTGGCTGAAGAGATAAAGAAGGCCTTTGATAAGAATCATGGCCCTACGTGGCATTGTATCGTTGGAAGAAACTTTGGTAATTTCTTTATTTATAACAACAATATTGTTGGTTTGTGCATAGGGGAATTTAGGGAATGAGATGTGTGGTTTGTGTTTGTGATTCTTAGGATAGTTTGATTGACCCGCTTTTTAGTTGTCTTAAAGGACGGCAAATCAATATGAAGAAATCTTAGAAGCAATTTTGTGCCTCATTGGTTTACTAGGTCCTAGTTACTCACTAGCGTCTTTTAATTATGAAGAAATCTTAGGGTGCGTTTGGTATGGTTGATGGAATCACTATAGGTATAGGTTTGAGAATAGAGTGGAATGGAAATGGGTATGTAGATATCACTTTTCATAGGTATCCACATACCTACCAAATCATACTCCTATGAGGAAACCCACATATAATGGGTATCCTCATTCCATTGTGGTGGGCCTCATAACAAACCAAACAATATTAATGAATTTCAAAGTCATAGATTCATTCGCATAGTGGGATACCAAACGCACCCTTAGAAATAGTTTTGACTTTGGCAATCAAATTCCTGCAGCAATCATGACAATAAGAGAAGTAGTGCATGCGACTGCTAATGAGCACCATTGTTGCGACAGTCCTGTATCACTGTTACCATCCGTATCTTATTAACACACTCGAATGGTTTATGTGGCGACTCTAACAACCATATATTATTGTTTTCATCATCCCTCGTTTCAATTTCCTTTGGTATCTACCATATGTCGCTATGTTAGCATAATGTTGAATGCCTCACTAGGAGTATGTTCATTTCTTACTCGCTTGCTTGAATCCCAAAAGTAGACAAACCAAATGCTTATAAAGAAATCCACATTAACTTCTACAAACTCAAGTGGTATAGCAGTGTAGAGTAGCTGACCCACAAATGTGACACTTGACCGAGAATAAGTTCCAAGTATGTAACTGGTTATCAGCAGATGCTATACATACATATAATGGGCTTACACCCCAAAAGATATAACACTTTTGTTGATACTAAAAGGGACTGAAAGTTCATTAAAAATAGACCAAAAATGTGATGCGTGTCTTGCTACGGTGAGCACATATGTTTTGCCCCTCATAGGGTCATGTATGCCTCATCAAAGCTGATTAGCATTAACCAATCTGAGATTCTGAGGTGCCATGTGCCTTCATAGACTTTGCGCCAAGGTGCGCCCCTAAAAGTTTGCTTTCGATAACAATTTACTTAGTCCAAGGTCCAGGATTTAGACACCCTGTGGCATGGACATGTACTATCTAGCACTTCATCATGATTAGAGGCCCTGTTTGTTGTGCTACCTTTTTCATATAATTCATTTATGCTATTCTAAATCACCCTTCAAACATCAAATGTACTACAAAGAAGTTCAACAAACATTAGCAAGCTTTTCATAATCTAGTGTTTTAAAAGCACATTAGAATATGAAAAAATATCACAATATTGGCAGTATAAGTGTACCGGACTTATACAGAAAGTCAGAAACTTTAAGTTTGAAATAGATACTTACCCAACTATTATCTCCAAATCTAGATATAGAACCTTACATCAAACCCATAAAATAACACACATGTACACCTTATTAACAGAAACCTCATTTCTTCTGTTCCCTTGTATATGATTCGTTATAGGCATTTAGACTCGGAATATCCTGGTTTTACATACTAGTTGTGGTACACAGATTCCCCCCCAATCAATTTTGGAGGCCTAGACAACACAGTTTAGCTTTTTCTGCTGCCCTGCTCATTTGGAGGCCTAAACAACACACATTTAGCTTTAGAATAGTTAAAAACTGGTTCATAGCTTGTTTTAGAATAACTCAGAGCATAACTAATACTACTATTTTGGTAATTAACTGTGCATCCATAAGAATTGCACCGAGAACCACTATTTGACAAACAATATAAGTGGATCCTTAACACTTAGTCTCTGACATAGGAACATGATAGTGATAAAGGATGCAACTTTTAGCTCCTGATTGGGAGGAAGATGATAGCGCTCGTGGTTGACTTTTTCATTGCAAGGAATATTTTACACCGTCAGTTAAGCTGGTATATTTGATCACATTCACAGCTGTCTTCTAAGTTCTAATGCTTCAAAAAAGTTACGATTTTCATATGTGATGACTGGTGTATGACAGATGCTTGTAGAGGGGAAATTCTTAAGTTGATACCCTAGTTGTTACATTTTTTTTTTTTTTTTTTTTTTTTTTTTAATAAAAAACTTTTAATTAATGTGTTTGAGATGGAAGCTAATGTCCATGTTTTGATTGTGTAGGTTCTTATGTGACTCATGAGACAAACCACTTTGTCTACTTCTACCTGGATTCAAAAGCAGTACTTTTGTTCAAATCTGGCTGAGCATGCTATACTTATGGGTATATCAGTATGCAAATAGCATGCCGATATTGCCACCTTTGTAAATTATAAGTATTAAATGAACTTGGAGACTCGAAAACTGAAATTATGAATGCTTATTAGACTTTTGATCGTCTTCTCCTGTTTCTTTTTCCTTCTGTAAAAAAGCCTAATTTTCATCCTACAAAAGATAATAAACATTGTTGAACATGTAATCACTTAACACTAAAGGAAGCCTTATGAGTCTATTTGATGTCCTAATATCCTCACAAGAGATATTATGTTCGAGCTTCCTTAGGTACGCATTTTAGGGTGGTCAGGGAAATGGTTAGGAAACTCGGTTAGATTGCGTACATCTTAGTCAGAGACTTGCTCTCCGTGTGTAAACTAAACATGGAGAACCTCGTCCATTTACCATGTTTCAATATATAAGCGACTCATATTAAATCTTATGAAGTTTCTCAACCGATTTGATTCTGATTCTTCGGTAAGGTTTCATGACATGAAACTTTTCAGTCAACGAAAATGAAGTCAAACAAATTATATTTTCTCTCACACAAAATGGAAAATTAAACTTAAATATGAGTTTGTATTAATTATTTTCCGAAAATCGATAGCTCGTTAAAGATGAAGTTAATTAGTTTGTCTATTTATATGATATAAACTAAAACTGTTTACAGTAATTAAAAAATGAAATCTAACTTCTCATTTTTCTTGATCAACTTGGTTTAAGGCGCGATCACGAATAAAGAATCTTTAACTAGTCTTTGGTCACTTCCTATGACTTTGGGAAACTTCAATCATCGCGGATTATTGAAATGTGTTTGTGCTTATTTGACGATTTATGAGCTTATTTAAAAACTAGTAAGCTTAATAGGTTTTTTTCTTTGACTTATCAGCTTATTTGTTTTTGAACTTTATAAGTTTATAAGCCCCAAAAATAAGCTTATCAATGTTGGTAAGCCCACCAAATAAGCTTAACCAACTAACCCATAAGATTAATAATTTCATTAGTTCATTTGTCCCAAATTAATTATCCACGGTTCCTTTTCAGTTTGTCCCAAATTAATTTTTCACTACTAAAAATAGATAAAAATTTTTTGATCATGATTGTCATCTTACTCTTATTTGAAATTATTTTTAAGGTGAAAGGTGAAATGAATACCAAACTCAACACCAAATGACATGTTACAAAAGCAAGCATTTGAAATGTTGGACATGCCCAAAACATCATCAAAGCAGCTATACAGAAAATTGATACATTCTAAAATGATATAAATGAGAAAAATTCATCAGTATTCACCAAATGCTCAATTTGAAAAGCTAAATCACCAATTGCTCAAAAGAGAAACCATTGTATTGACTACATTTCCATTCATACGGGTCACGGGATCACATACCATTAATCATAAGGGCAGACCATCAAACCATGGTTGTCAGGATCCCGATCCTGATCTTAGGATCTTACGATTTTACGATACTGCAAAGCAAAAACGATCCGGATCTTACATAGGATCATTGAAAGCTTAAGATCTTATAGGATCTCGATCTTGACCATAGGATCTTAAGATCTAATCCGATCCGATATAACAACTAAAAAACTGCAAATTTCTGGATTATTTTTTTGTAAAATTTAAAAAACAACATGTTAATCTTATGAAACATTTCATAATCATAATTTAGGACAACTATTTGATGAAACATTCATATAATTTTGTGTTTATGATATATAATAATTTGTAAATTTGTATAATATTATAAAACTAATAAGAAAATGACATTATAGTAGGATCTTAAGATCCCGATCCGATTTTACGATTACGATCTTGCAAAGACGAAAACGATCCTAAGTAGGATCCCGATCTTGAAAACCTTGCATCAAACCTCCCCAAAGCTCACACTATAAAGCCTAGTCATTACATGATGACATAGTTGTCAAAATCGCGCCTAATGCGCGCCAAGGCTCTAGCCTTTGGGTTTTTTTTAGATCGAGGCTCACGACATGCATGAATCCCACAAAAAGCGCGCGCCTTGAGGGCTTTTTGAGCCTAGGAGATGTAATTTTTTTTTTTTTTTTTTTTTTTTTTTTTTTTTTTTTTTTTTTTTTTTTTAAGATAAGATACATGGGTCTTTTAAGTCATAGGGTGAGTATTTGTATGATTTGTAAATTTGAATTAATTTTATGTTTATTTTATTGATTGAAAATTTCTTTAAGAAGTTACTTTGTTTCATTAAGTATTTTCTTTACGACATATTATCATGAAAATATGGCATTGTGCCTTGAATATTAATATGTTGCTTTTTTGATATTTTGGGTTAAATTGTGAGATTTGTTAGATGTAAGCTACAAGTGTAGGACACAAGCATATTTAGTCTGATATGAATTTTAATCTCTATATAGGCCATCGAGCCAAAGAGTTGATCCATTTTAGAAGTGACAACTGATCCATTTTAATATTTATAATGGCAATACGTCATGCATTAAGTATTTTAATGTTATTTGTGTTATTTAAGCTACATAAATGGTCCCATATGTTGTAAAAAACTTAATGTTTTTAGTGCGCTTCGCATTCATGAATCCCACGCTTTAGAATGCACCTCGACTCGAGGCTCTGTGCCCCCCTTTGCGCCTTAGTGCGCCTTGAGCCTTTCAGAACTCTCATGACATCATCAAGAACAATGTAAAACTCCAATTTCTCTAGAAGTCACAGATAGCCGACGCCTGCATTTCCCACTCAGTAGATATATATGAAAACATAACTTGCAATTACATTCCTCACAAAGCCAGTTAACACAGAAATCACTAAGCAGGCATCATCAGAGCCTATGAGCCACTATGGAAACATTCACACATATGACCACATTTCCTTTAGCCCTGTCTATCTTTACACTACAATAACAATTACATTACTTTAAATTATTTTTACAAACTTTCAAGAAAAAACAATTATTAATTAAGTGAAGCTAAAATTGTATTATGCAAACAATAAGAAATAGAAAGTAATAGTAATATTTTCTTAAACAATGTGTTTCTGTCAATGGATATATATTTTAGGACGATAGAATACTATATCAACCAGTGTTGCCAAAAAAAGTCTACAAGGCCGATTAATCATCGCCCAGGCTTTAATAGGCCACCAACCTTTTCGATTTCTGCAAATCGATTAAACAAATCGGTCAACGATGGTCAATGGTGGTAAAACTTATTGGAAACCTTCATTTCTTGCTCGAAATACCATTTAAATGCTCAAAAAGTTGTTTTAATCACTTATAGTCCATGTTTATATCTATTACAAGCAAATCTACCCGAAACTAGTCGGAAATACCAAAAGCTCCCAAAAATATCAATCTTATTAATCCCGTTTAAACCAATTATAAGTTACAAAAGAGTCGACTGACCGGCTATTAATTTACCTTTTTTACAATCTATATCATCAACTTTAGACCGACTCAATTATTGGGCTCCATTTCATTTCATACTGGGCTCCGTTACCAATACCAACTAAAATAAAATAAAATAATAAAAACTTAGCATAAAAATAAACCGAAGTTCAAACTGAACAAACCAAGTTACCAAACACTCTCCGAAATATATATAGAGAGGGAAAAGAAATAGGGGTCTCGCTAAAACCCTCCATCATTCAATTCCGTAAAAATCATCAAAATTAGGGTTCGTTCATCACTTGTTATTAATCCTCTTCAATTATTAATCAATCAAATCACGTAACACGTTCACCTTCTTTATTTTAACACGCATTTTTACAAATTCATTACGCATGATCATAATCACAGTTAACCGATCATCTTCATTTTTATATATTTAATTTCCTGTTTATAACTGTTGTAATCGTTTTTGTTGTTGATATGTTATGTTTTATGATGATGAAAGTTAGTTACGTTCAGAATTTGGGGGTTTTAGGCTGAATTTTGTATTTGTGAATTATGCTAGGGCTTTATTTTGTCGTTACGGTTTTGTGCTGATCGTACTGGTTATTGTTGTGATTCTTCTTGTTTTCGATATCGATGATGAAATTGTTAGTTATCGTTAAAATTAGAATTAGAATCTGCTAGAGTTAGTTGTTTGTTAGTTAAATTTGTTAGTAGGTAGTTAACTCCATTTAGTCGCCATATTATAACTGTTATGATCGTTGTTGTTGTTATGATGATGATGATCAAAGTTTGTTACGTTCAATATTTGGCTGAATTTGTATTTCGTTACAGTCTTGTGCCGATTGTACTGGTAAATGTTATGATTCTTGTTGTTGTTTTCGATATCGTGAATTTCGTGACGATGAATTGAAAGTTAGTGTTAGAATTGGAATTTGGTAGACTTAGTTGTTAGTTAGTTAGTAGGCAGTTATCTCAAAGTGTTTGATGATATGTGTATTTAACCACCACATTTTAACTGTTATGATCGTTTTTGTTTTTGTTGTTGTTGATATGTTATGATGATAATTTGTCAGTTACGTTCAATATCTAGTTGAATTTTATATATGTGAATTTTGTTAGCGTTTGTATTCTGCCGTTACGGTTTTGTGCCAATAAATGTTACGGAGTACGACTCTTGGTGTTTTGTTGATTTTATGATGATTATTTGCTAATTATTGTTAGAGTTTGTTGTAAGTTAGTTAGTTAGTTACAGTTTGTTAGTAGGTATTTAACGTTTTTGAAATTTTGATGATATTTGTGTTTAATCACCAGATTATAACTGTTATAATTGCTGTTGTTGATATGTTATGATGACGATGAATTGTTAGTTACATTCAATATCTGGAGATTTTCGGCAGAATTTTGTATTTGTGAATTTGTTAGCGTTTGTATTTTGGCGTCATGTCGATGGTACCGGTAACTATGTATGATTCTCGTTGCCGATATTATGATGATAAAATGCTAACTGTTGTTAGAATATCGAATTATTTGGAGTTCATTGTTACTTGTTAGTTAGTTAGTTAGTTAGTTAGAGTTCGTATTTAATCATCTGTTTATAACTCAATAATTGTTGTTTCTGCTGTATGTTATGATGATGAATTGTTAGTTATGTTTGGGGATTTTTGGCTGAATTTTGTATTTGTGAATTATGTTAGGGTTTGTGTTTTGGCGTTACGGTTTTGTGCCGATCCTACCGGTAAATGTTATGATGATTCCTGTTGCTGCTGTTGATATTATGATATTGAATCTAAAATTTGTTACAGTTAGTTATAGAGTTTGTTAGTTATAGTTAACCGTTCGAAAACTTTGATGATCTTTGTATATAATCACCAGACTATAACTGTTATAATCGTTGTTGTTGTCGATATGTTATGTTGATAAATTGCTAGTTATGTTAGGGTATTTTGAGTTAAATTTAATATTTGTGAAGTTTGTTAGGGTTTGTATATTGTCGTTTCGATTTTGTGCCGATCGTACCAATAAACGTTATGATTCTTTGATAATGAAGTGCTATTTATTGCTAGAATAATGTAGAAGTTGATAGTCAGTTAGAGTTTCTTAGTAGATCACATAATGAATTGTATTCACCTTTAATCTAGCGTGTTATCTATAAGAATCACCTTCTTTGTTCTACTTCATTAAATATGTTTTACGAATGATGATGATCACTCTTCACCGATCATCGTCAGTTTCATATTCTTTACCCTTGATGTACTCATGCATTAATGGTTATTTGGTTTGAATCAACCAGATTTTAACTATAATATCGTTTTCATTGTTATGTTATGAGGATGAATTGCTAGTTATGTTTCGGGATTTGAGTTGATTCTTATATTTGTGAATCTGTAAGGGTTTGTATTTTTTTATCATTAGGATTTTGTGCTGATTTCACCATAAATGTTTTGATTCTTGTTGCTGTTGCTATTGTGATGGTGAAATGCTAGTCACGTTCAAGATTCACGTAATTTTAGCCGGATAATATATATTTTTTTTTATGGTTAAAAGATATTCATTTGGATTTAGTGCTGATTTCAGATAAATGTTATGATTCTGTTGTGATTTAGTGTTGGCTCTAGATAAATTTTTTCTAGTTATGCTAAAGATTTTGGTTATTATTAGTTGTTTAGTTTAAATTGTCATTAGGATTGTGTGTCGTTTGTGATAAATGTTACAATTCTTGCTATTATTGTTATTTTGGGCCTTTTGGTTAAAATGTGGAATTAGGTTGAATATTGAGTTACCAAAATGTTAATTTTGAGTCTGTTGATGACATAATTGATTTGAGATCTTTTATTGTGGGACAAGCATATGAAGTTAACTTTGATACCTATCGTTTCTTAACTCTAAAGTAGTACTTTGTGATAGCGTTGCGTACAATGGTTAAAATTTAATAGTGGTTTTTTGTTTCAGGGGCTGTAAGTTTGGTGCTACATTGTAAATCAGAATGAGTAAACGAAAAATAATCGAATTAGATGAAGGATGGGCTGTTATGGAGACAGGCATAAACAAGTTGAAGAGGATTCTAGATGGTCATAACGAGCCACAGTTCAAGTCGGATGACTACATTATGCTCTACACGTATCCTTCTTCCCTATGTTGTTTATTTGCTAAAAAACAGTTTTGTTTTTAAAGCAATATAGCTTTTGGTTCTATTTTATTTCTATGCTTGGATAAATTTATACATGTGAGTCCTTAATTTGGTACCAGGACCATCTACAACATGTGCACACAAAAACCACCAAATGATTACTCTTCAGAGTTGCATGACAAATATAAGATGGCCTTTATAGAGTACCTTACTTCGATGGTAATTATATTTTCGCTTATATTCGATGTATTGTATTGTTTATTTATTTTTATGTATCTGTATGGTGTATTCATACACGGTGTAAAATATAGAATATCGGGCTATTATTGATTGATGAATAACACATCTAAATGTCATTCATTTGGTAGCCAGATTTGGTGATTATTAGATATAGTTATATATCAGGAAAGTGTATAATGGTGGTTGGGTGTCTATCACATGATACAATTAAAAAAATATAAAAATGTTAAGCTAGAATGATCTTTACTTTTGTCTGGATTTTAAAAAAAAAAAAATGTATGCGATACAGGTTTTACCTTCTTTGAGCGAGAAGCATGATGAATTTTTGTTGAGAGAGTTTGTGAAAAGATGGTCTAACCATAAAGTCATGGTTCGATGGCTTTCCAGATTCTTCAACTATCTTGATCGCTACTACCTCGACCGCAGAAATCTTTCTCCACTAAAAGAAGAAGGGATTGTTACTTTCCGTAATCTGGTATACTAATATTTAAGATATTAAAAGCTGTTTTAATTTTTTTACGAAGATTATCTTAGTTCAGTCTACTATAATCTTGTCTCTGCAACTATTTGACTTCATTGTACAATAGCCACCGAATGTTTGTTTTATTCCATATAAAAATGAAAAAGATGGCTGCTTCAGTGCTTCAAGCATATCATAGTTTGTCGATTAGTGACAAAACCATTTAAGCTAAATATTTCGAGTTATGTTTTGATAGGTCTATGATAAGTTGTCTTCTAACGTGTGTGCTGCTGCATTATCCCTGGTATACATTTCACCACTTGATTCTCTACAATATGATTATCTTACTTTTCTTTGAATGTAATATATTTTACATTTTATAACCAGATTGATCAAGAGCGTGAAGGCGAGCAGATTGACCGAGCTTTACTAAAGAATGTTGTATATATATTTGTAGAAGTAGGAATGGGTGGATTGGCATATTATGAGAAAGGATTTGAAAGTTCCATGATTCAGGAGACAACAGAATATTATTCACGAAAGGCGTCAAAATGGATCCTAGAATATTCTTGTCCAGATTATATGCTGAGAGTAAATTTCTGCACTCCCTGCTCTTTAAATGACTGCTTTATTTTCTAAATTATAAGCATTTATTTGGGAATTTCAGGCAGAGGAGTGCATTCAAAGGGAATACGACAGATTTTCTCATTATCTTCACGCTAGCAGTGAACCAAAGCTGATTAAGGTTTGCTTTTTCTATATTTTATTTTCAAATAAAGAATATTGCATTTCTTTACTGATCTGAGACCACGGAATGTTGATCTTGTAGACAGTCCGACATCAATTGTTATCCGTTTATCAAACCCAATTGCTTGAAAAGGAACACTCTGGTTGCCGTGCGTTGCTTATGGATGGCAAGGTATGCTATATTTTAGCTCTAAATAATTGATATTGAAATGTCTGTTATTTAAATTGCATACTAGTTGGGACAATTTCTTCTTTCTTATACATTTTTCCCCTCAGATTGATGATTTGTCGAGGATGTACAGACTCTTCTCCAAAATAACCAAGGGATTAGATCCTGTTTCTAGTGTGTTTAAGCAGGTTTTTTTTTATCATGTGCTGGAATTTTATTATCTAATATGTAAATTTTTCTTTACATGATGTGATATCATGCTCCTTGATGCAGCATGTTACTGCTGAAGGCATAGCCTTAGTCAAACAAGCAGAAGATGCTGCAAGTAATAAGAAGGTTTATACATTCTACACTTGAATGATTTGACGGTCTTTTAGATTATATTAAAGATGTGTGAAAAAAAGGAAAATTGTTGAACCATCATTATATCCTTCTTTACAGGCAGAAAAGAGAGATGTGGTTATCTTGCAGGAACAGGTACAAATCGAAATAAATATGAGATTTCTGGAGATGTGCTAATATATGTGCGATAATTCAATCAACTGTTGACTGGTATTCAGGGCTTTATTAAGAAAATAATTGAGCTGCATGACAAGTACCTTGCATATGTAACTGGCTGCTTCATGAACCATACGTTATTTCACAAGGTTTGTATGCTGCACTTTACTTCAATATCATCATAATACAGTTAATACTACTGGCACTAATTCTTCCTTTTCTTTAGGCACTTAAAGAAGCATTTGAAGTGTTCTGCAACAAGGTTATATGTGGAAGTTCAAGTGCAGAGTTACTTGCCACATTTTCTGATAATGTTCTTAAAAAAGGTGGAAGTGAGAAATTGAGCGATGAAGCCATTGAGGACACACTCGAGAAGGTATGCTATTAACTAGATGTGACAAAATGGGTGGGTTCTTAATGGCTCTAAATGGGTATTTTGTGTGACTTTCAACCAATTAACCCCTTTCTTGTAAGCTAATGCTTTCTTATTTTACCCCTTTGACCCATTAGAGATATAATAACCAGAATTTGTTCCATTAGAGATATATTGCAACCTCTTTTTGCTATTTATTGATAAAATCTGATTACTATAATCACATCTTTATGCATAAATTTACAGGTAGTGAAGCTGCTTTCATACATCAGTGATAAAGATCTATTTGTTGAATTTTATAGGTAAATCACAAATAACTAACGTCACCTATTTAATGAATAACAAATTGAAATTATTTCATATAAATCTTTTAGGAAAAAACTTGCTCGAAGGCTGTTGTTTGACAAAAGTGCCAATGTTGAGCATGAGAGGAGTATCTTGACAAAGCTAAAGCAGCAGTGCGGTGGTCAGTTTACATCAAAAATGGAAGGAATGGTAACTGTTCAATAAATCTCAGTTATATCTCTATATGTTTTATAATATACATAGTTACGTACTGTGTCTTTTGTGTGTGTTTCCTGTTTAGCTCACAGATTTAGCATTGGCAAAGGAAAACCAATCTCACTTTACCGAGTACTTAGCAAATAATACGGAAGTCAGCCCCGGAATGGACTTGACTGTAACTGTACTGACTACTGGCTTTTGGCCGACTTACAAATCTGCCGATCTCAATCTCCCAGAAGAAATGGTATATTTTATAGTGGTGAATGACCCAAGTTTTATGTTCTGATCTCTAATGTCTTTTATTATGTTCAATCACTTGCCATTTTAGGTTAAGTGCGTTGAAGTTTTCAAGGGTTTCTATGAGACAAAAACAAAGCACAGGTTACTTACATGGGTATATTCTTTGGGTACCTGCAACATCAACGGGAAGTTTGATGCAAAAACTGTGGAGCTTATTGTGACTACCTACCAGGTATTGCTAAATGATTTTTATGCTGACTGGATGTGGCAAATTTAGCCTGTTTACTATGAGTTGATTTGGGTTGGGTTTTATTTAAATGGGTCAAATGGGTTCATTTATAAGGTTTAACTAAAATGAAGGTCGAACGCCATCCAAATTGTATTCAGATACTCAAAACCTCTTAATAAGCGCTTCAAACAAAAAAAAAGTTACTGCTCTAATAATAATAATAATAATAGAATTTATAGTTATATTTAACACATTAATTGCTAATAAAATCCAAAAAGTATGGTCCGCCAATTTTGCCATCTTTACTGGTGACTTATCTAAATGTGGATTCATTGTTTAATTTCTGAATTTGAACATTTGACATTTGTAGGCTTCTGCTTTACTGCTATTCAATTTGTCAGACCGATTGAGTTACCAAGAAATCATGACACAACTAAACTTGTCAGACGATGATGTTGTTAGGATTCTTCATTCTCTGTCATGTGCAAAATATAAGATCCTTATCAAGGAGCCAAATACCAAAACAATCTCTCCAACGGATTACTTTGAATTTAACTCAAAGTTTACAGATAAAATGAGGAGGATTAAGGTAACTGATTTATTTATTGTTTATATAATATCCAACAAATAGAGTTCCAGTTTGACAGGTATTTTTGTTTAATATGCAGATCCCTCTACCTCCAGTGGATGAGAAGAAAAAGGTGGTTGCGGATGTTGAAAAGGATAGGAAGCATGCAATTGATGCAACAATTGTGCGCGTTATGAAGAGTAGAAAAGTTCTGGGTCACCAACAGCTGGTTTTGGAGTGTGTCGAACAGTTGGGACACATGTTTAAGGTAAAACTTGCATGATAAAAACAAGAAGTTAGAAAGGGTAAAACTTGCATGTTTAAGGTAAAACTTGAAAGGATTTGACTTCTGGTTGCCATTCTTTTTCTCTTTTAGCAATGAGTATACCATAATCCAAAAGTCTAGCTATATTATAAATATATGTGACGAACTGGGACAAACTTTATCCTTAATCCAAAAAACGTTTTATCATCTTATTCATAAAGTTGGACACACTACTAATTTATAAATAGAAGGTGGACTAAAGGTGTTTTCTTTTCTTATCTTTACCTCTCCCCTTTTCACCTTTGCGGAAAGTTATTTGTTGTGAAATTTATCTCTAATGGCAATTCATTGGAGGTTATTGATTATAATGCCTTTTTCCTGCTGCATTGGCTAACAAACGAGTGTTGTTTGCAGCCTGACGTGAAAGCAATAAAGAAGAGGATTGAAGATCTTATTAACCGGGACTATCTTGAAAGAGACAAAGATAATGCAAACTTGTTCCGCTACTTGGCATGATTCTGTTGCTGCAAATGTTTTGAAACCTAGAAATAGGCAGCCTAATGCTGGCCCTGAATTTTGGTACAAGCTACTGTAAATGTTGCCAGTATTTCAGCTTTGTTCATCGACCCCTAACTACACCAGAAGTAATCGTAGTAGACGTAACTGATTTTGGTTTACTCCTTTAGATTTTGTGGCATAGTGGCTATAATTGGTACTGGTTTTTACTCTCCTTGGTATCTGGAGTAAATCTAAGTAACTGCTGCTAAAATTACCATGATATCTAGCATTATGTGTTTCGACTTGCCTAAAATAGAGATAGCTCCCCTTAGAATAGCTTTGATGTTTGCACTGGTAATGTTGATATCACCATGTTTTAATGGAAGTCTACATGGTCTATTACTAATGAGACAATAATGTAACTAGAATCGTGCATAGTCAAAGGGCACTGACGACGTGACAAACACATGTTTTCTTCCACGTGCATTGTCAACCGATTGTTGTTCAGTTTTACCTACTTTGGGTACTTATTTATTACTAATGAGACAATAATTTGTTTATCAAACCATAACAGATTTGTGGTTACTTGTGTATCTTGTTTGTATATAGTCTTTACAAAATCATGTTTTGTTTCTTGTATATTTTACCGTCACAAGTCATGTGTTAGAATTGTGTCGCTATCATCAAAATCAGAATATATAATAATGTGTATATTTGATTTATCAAACGTATACTTATTGACATTCGTAGCTATAATACTTGGTAAATCATTCGTCATATTCATACTTGTTTTGATACATGTACTACTAGTACACACTTATTTAAAGGGTTTATTGTCGGTTTCACTTGTAATGTACATAAATGATTGAATTTTCAATCCAATAAATGCTTTGATGTGATCTATATTTGCGGTTCTCAATCAATACACTTTGCAAAATGTACATTGAAAATAGGTGTAAAATGTCGATTTTCTCACTAAATTGTCCTTGTATCAAATACAGTACTTAATTTCCTTAAGATTAAAATTCTTGTCTGCTAAATTTAGTCATTTTTAGTGTTGCTGCTTTTGCTGAAATGTAATCCTTTCTTCTTTTTCTCTTTTGCATTTCAAGGACCATCAAATTGCGCACAAAAAGATACCAGTAACATAAATCATAAAAGTATGGAAAAAGCACAATCTAAAAAACTTGTAAAGAACTATCAATAGATTCACTTTTTAAAATGTGTAAAAGGTACTGTGTTAAGTAAACAACGACTATTCAAACATATAGCCGTATAAAAGTGACCAACGATGTCGATGGAGACATTAGAGAGTTTTTTAACCAAGTATTTTTTTTTCCTTTCGCCCTAAATAATTGATGTCGGGTTTAATCTTTGATATCTTATATTATGAGGGGGAATCATGATCTCGTAGAGATTCTACATGAACAAAATGATTTATGTGCAAAACTATAACTTTATAAATCAAAGTCTCAAAGTATAATTTGTTAACACGGTGAAAGTTAATCATGGTATATAAATTCTAAGGATAAAATTAAAAGGGTAAAAATGCAAATTTAGAATGAATAGTGATATATAGGTAGATATCGTATATTGTCACTTGTTTTCCATCATTTGTTTCATTCAAAAGTTTCTTTTTAACCATGTTTTTTTTTTTTTACTTTTAATCGACCGATTTACGTGGTTTAAACTCATTACCACACAACTCAAGTAAAGTTCTCATTTTTCCAAAAATTGCCGTGACTATTTAGAATTATTTCCATTTAACATAAATTGAATCTAAAACCTCACGCATTTTGATATAATTTTAACAAATATTTTACCACTAAGATTCTGTTTGCATTCGACTTAATTGACTTAAAGGGTGCTTGGTTGAGGGTAAAGAACGGTAATTATAATAAAAAGTGTTGCTTGATTTCCTATAATGCAATGGTCCTTCATTAAAAGTGGGTAATACTCCATTACTCATTAAATTGGAGGTATTGAAAATTGATTACCCACTTTCATATTTTTTACCTATGACCTCACTTCTAAATTTATGCTATCTTCAAATAATATTTTTAACTAAGCAATATCAATGCAATGAACAACTTTCATAATATTACTTAATATACATTTGCATTTCTTTTTCTAATTCCTTTGTTTAAACCAAGCGCACCCTTAATATGTTATAAATAAATAAATAAAATAAATCATATAAATTTTGTTTGTTTATTACTTAATATAAAATGTATACTAAGTAATCTTTAATTTAAACATAACTTAAGGCTTGTTTGTTAATTTTTTTATTAAGTCAGGTTTAATTAAAAAATGACTTAATACGGACAAGCTTAGTTTTGTTATTTTAATATTTTCAGTTATCTTTCTCTATTAAGTCACAAATAAACAATTTTTATATGACTTAATTAATTCAGTTTTTTTTCCTATTAAATCAATTAAGTCGAAATCAAACGGCCCCTTAATACAAAATTTAAACAAACAAGGTTTCAGTGAACGAGCTATAAAAAGTTTTTTACTCATTCATGCAAAATAAAATAATAATACCACACCAAGCCAAAAAGATAGAGAATAACAAATGGATGTATAAAATAAAAAATAGAAAAAGGTTAAGTATAAAAAAGAGGGTATTAGCCTAGGCAGGGTGATTTGTCAAAAAAGAGTCAGGAATAAAAAAGTAAAAATATATGTGTGATGTAAGTCGAACACGTCCTAATGCACGTGTACCAAATCAAAAGGGCATTCTTGTCATTTTATATTATTCCAACATTACACCAACACCAACAACTTGAGTTGTTTGTTTGTACCTTCGCGCGTGTTACCCCTCCAAAACACACACACTCATTTTATTTTTTTTCTCTTTCATTCAACAAACAAATATATACAATTATACATACACTTACTTCTTCACCTATACATATACATATAGAGAGAGAAAGTGAAAGTGTGTTGTTAGTAGTACTAGTTTGTTGTATATGTGAGGGTCTGAAACCCTCTAAAAAACCAACCCGATCATCCTCCTCATTCTTCTTCATTTCAGCACATATATATTTATTCATATATTACTTGTTCATACTTTCCTTTTTTATTTATATATATATTTGTATAGTTTTATATATAAATTATATAGAAAAATGGATACGTCACAGTCGGATCCGGGTACACAAACAGGGCTCGAAGGTTAGTAACACTACATTTATATTTTATAAAATTTTGAAGAGTTTATTATTGTGATATTGAAAAATTAGGGTTTTGAATGATTAAATGCAGAGCCTATGTGGCAGTTAGGGTTAGCAAGTGGTGGTGGGTCCGAATCGTACCCGGAGCGACCCGATGAACCAGATTGTATTTATTATTTGAGGACTGGCTTTTGTGGTTATGGTTCTCGTTGTCGCTTTAATCATCCCACTGATCGCTCTGCTTCGGTATATATATTTTTCGAACCATTTGTGTATATTTATGTTTGCCAGTTAATATTAATAATGGATCTGTGTTAGTTTATGGAATTTGGCTAGTTTTAAGGTTGTGACTTAAGTGTGTTTTGTTGATATTAAGGTTGTTGGAGCTATGAGGTTGAGCGGTGGGGAGTATCCTGAACGTGTCGGCCAACCCGTTTGTCAGGTACGTTGGGATAACGAGATCTGATCTTGTTGAATGTATGTAGTTATGATATGAAACATGGATTTGTTACATTTGGGAGAATAATAATGTTTATGCGTGTTACGTTTTATTCTATAAATAGATGCTCAGTTGGATGTGTAACTAACTTCGTCTTTTTCCCTAATTTCCAAAGGGGGAGTTTAGTTAGTTAGTTATTTGTTTTGTTTTCGTTTGATCCGGCCTTGTGAGACATCAATAATGTAGTTAGGTTAGGCTGTTCTTAGTCCTTCCAAGAGTTTCTGATATTTGACGGCATTTTCTTATTTGGAACTTGTCTTTGTTGTATATATGTCATTCATTTCAACAGAAGGATGTCATGTTTTTTCCTAATAAGTTTGAGGTTGAGATGAAATGTTCAAGTTTTGTCTTTTTGGATCTCTTAAATTTGGAATCGGAAGTTGTCACTCGACAGATGCATGGATTCTGTTTTTAATGTGATGTTAGATAGTTAAGGAATGTAGATTTAGTAAAGCATTTATGCATTTTGTTTTTTTCTTGACATACAGAGATTGAATATAAGTTTTTCTGATCACAGATTCGTTTTTTGCTGTTATGTTCATCTTTTGCATCAAAATTCATAAATCACAGCGTGTAATTTTTTTGGAAAATATGTATTTTTTACTAGTGTTGTGGCATGCTATACTTATTACAATGTAACATGTTTTTGTTTTTGCTCTTGCTCCTCCATATCTTGATCATGAGTCTATATTTTATCTTTTTAGTACTATATGCGAACGGGGATGTGCAAATTTGGTGCCTCATGCAAGTATCATCACCCAAGACAAGGAGCCGGGCCATCAAGCACTGTTCCACTTAATGCATCTGGATACCCTCTTCGTCCCGTGAGTTGTTTGTCCTTTCTTGTATTGTTTAATTTGATCTACCTAAACTTGTCACCTCATTGAATTTGATTCTGACAGGGTGAAAAAGAGTGTTCATACTACGTGAAAACAGGGCAGTGTAAATTTGGGGTCACCTGTAAATTTCACCATCCCCAGCCAACAGCCATCATGCAAGCACCGCTACCGCCTCAAGCACAACCACAAGAATCTGTATCTTCTATACCTTCTGCTCTATACCAAAGCATGCAACCTCCTGTTCCCGGGAACTGGCCAGTTGCAAGACCTTCTACTCTTCCAGGATCATATTTTCCGGGGACTTATGGTCCAGTGCTACTTCCACCTGGAATGGTCCCTTATCCGGGTTGGAATCCTTATCAGGTATATATCCGAGTTTTCTTTTTCTGATTTTTAAGTTTGAAATTTATGAAATGACTAAATTATTATAACTTCAGGCACCTGTAAGTCCAGCAGCGTCTCCTAGTACTGTTGGAGCTGGCCCGTATTATGCAATGCCTCCTCATTTATCTCCTCCAGGACCTTCATACGCTGGATCATACCTTTCTATGGCGTCTTCCACTATAAAAGAACAGTCGTTTCCACAAAGGCCAGGTGAACCTGAATGCCAATACTACTTGAAGACAGGAGATTGTAAATTTGGCTCCTCGTGTAGATACCATCATCCACCTGAGTGGACTGCACCAAACACAAACTTTGTGCTTAGCCCAATGGGCCTTCCTCTTCGTCCAGTAAGTTCAATCTTTAAGATTTAAGTTTATCTATTTGATTATGTTTAGATGATGCCATATTATTTGGTTCATGTTGATGTATTCTACATTTCAGGGCGCACCCTTGTGTACACATTATGCTCAAAAGGGCGTGTGTAAGTTTGGGCCGTCATGCAAATTTGATCACCCAATGGGGACGTTAAGTTACAGCCCATCTGCATCATCACTAGCGGACATGCCAGTTGCACCCTATCCTGTTGGATCTTCAATTGCCACATTAGCCCCATCATCCTCTTCATCTGAGTTGAGGCCAGAGCTTATATCTGCATCCAGCAAGGATGGTCTCTCCACCAGTATGCCTAGTGTTTCAGGTGGATCAAGTTTGTCCCAAAGCATGCCGCTTTCTGAATCATCTGGCGGAAGTAGTACCACTCATGGCGGCGATGCCCCCCATTCTGCATAGTCAGCGCCTTAGCGGTACCAATTCTCTAAATCACATTTTGTGAACCTAACATGCCATTTTTTCTTCGCTTTTTTTTTTTTTTTTTTTTTTTTTTTTTTTCTCTTCGTGGTGAGTCTTTTATCAGGACCCAAGTCTCAAGTCTCTCCTTTCACATATTTACATAGCCTCCATTTTCGCTTTTTAATAAGCCAAAAACACCTAGGAAAACCCACGTATAGTACCCTACCCCACCCACCCCTCCTATCCCCTCCTGCATTCTCCAAATTTAGCTTTTAAAATAATCAGAGGGGAAAGAGACCATTATCTGATGGAAAATGACGTGTACATGTCTCTCTTTTTTTTTGTGTCTATTTGTGCATGTATAGGAACAAAGGGGATCAAAGCTTGTTTTCCTTCTCGATGATGTGTTGTGGTTTCTCCTTATATAAATCTGAACAAAGACTGAAAGTATTCATCTTCTCCCCTCTTTTTGATTTGGGGAGTCTGTAACAGGGGAAATGGATATAGTTTAGAGAATCATATAGTGGTTCCGGCTTCCTTACAGTCAAAAAGATATAGTGTCTGTCTGATATGATGAGATGTAAGGATTATTCGAATAATTTTATCTGTCATATACGTCAAAACAATGAATATTTGAACCTGAGAATTTGTACAATTTTTCTACATCGCCTTTTGTTATGTCTGTTAGTGTGTCTTTTCTCTTTTACAAAAGTTTCTGCTTTGAATGTGGTGTGTTCCATGTGATGAATTATAAGCCATGACATGATTTGTGATATTTCATAGATGACAAGATAACTATGGCTGCCTTAACCAATAGGACAATGGTTTCTAGAACCGTTTGCCCAAACATCGGCATCACAAGATTCCTGGTAGGCCAAGCCACATTGGACACCACCAGGCTTTGACATGATAACGAATTTTAATGAAATGGTCCTCCGCACTCTTAGCAAATCAGTTTATATGGCAACCCTAGTGTCACTGCACCTCTTTACCGTGTTGTTATACATGGTTTTTATCACGACAGAGCTAGACTAGTCCTGATAGTGATCAAGCCCTCGATGGTTGCCAAATATGGCAACAAGATGGATATGGTTAGTACCATATGTAACTTTTGGTATGTTAGAATAACATAGTTTAATGTAGTAAAACCTATTTTATTGAGTTGACCAAGAAACTGTTTTTCATTTTTAAACTCCTCTCAAGTTAAATTCGAAGATGATAGATCATGTTGATGTTATTGTGATTAGAAAAGAAAATGAGCCTTTTAATGCGGGACTTTTAATTTATTTTAATTTGAAATCTTATTCAAAATGTCAATAACGTCTTTCATCTTAAATTAAACTTGAGATGTTTTTTTTTTTCTTTTTATCTTTGCTAAATAAAAAGCAAAATTGGTCAAATTAAATTCTTGACTTTGTTGAATTGTTAGAAAAATAGGTAAGGAAATTATTGAATATTTAATGCAATATATAAAATGTTGAATTTTTTCAAAATATTGAATGAGTAATATACAAAATCAATTTTCGTGAAAAATATGTTTTATTAATTTTCAGAAAAAATATACAAAATCAATTTTTGGGTCTAACTGGGTTTCAAAAATATACAAACCGGTTTTATTTGACCCGTTTCTTCGATCGAAATCGGTTCAACCGGTGGAACCGGCCAGGTCAAACCGGGTTTCATCGCTACAACTATCTGCCCCAAATACTCAAACTTTTATTATTTTTCGTTTATAAATCATAAACTTTTTTTATCACTACAACTATCTGCCGCTATAAAATCTCGTTGCTATGCATGAGTACTCGTCTAGTAAATGTAATTTTTGATAGCACTTATATCTCCCATCCAACATTAAAATATCAGTTGTTGAAAGTTAATAAACTTTGAATACCTCTTAATGTGGGGCTTTTAATTCATTTAAATTTGAAATCTCATTCAAAATGTCATTAATGTCACCTATCATGATCGAATTAAACTTGAGATGATCATTTCCTTTCTATAAATGTAATTTTTGATAACACAGATATCTCCCATCTAACATCAAAATATGAGTTGTTGAAAGTTAATAAACTTTGAATGCCTATTCGTTTTATCTTGATTGTAATACTTTTTCATATTACATCTTTAAAATTTTAGAGGTAATTTGAGACTCATTGGTTAAACATTGGTTTAGGTAAATATCTAGTAAGGATGAATCTAGTTGGGTCTCTCTAAATGCTATAGATAGTCTAATTGGGTATTTGATAGAAAGTGCAATTATATAATTACCTAAGGGGGTGGCAACCTTGCGGTTTGCTTGGTTCGGCAACTTGCATTGCCAGTCATGCGGCAAGCAAAATTTGGCATCTCATACGGTAGTTTCTACCGAATCGGTGGGGATTGTTTCAAGAAAAAAGTTACCGTTTGACATTTAATATGTTGGAGCGTGTATGGCTTTGAAAAAAAAAAAAAAAAAAAAAAAAAAATCCCTATAAATAACTACATACAACATATTGTTTCATCCAAAAAAAAAAAAAAACTCACAAATCAAATCAAAAAAACAATACACAATTTATTTAAACCATGTCAATGTCTTCTTCCTCATCGGACGAGATCATTATTCCCTCGGATTCGTCCGAAGAATGGTTATCCGGAAGTACGTTTGAAACCTTTTTAGCCGCAATCGAAGGTCTTGAAGACACGGCTAGCTCTACCGACACCCGTGGTTATGTCCAACGTTTTCGTGAAAAAGCATTAGAAACTCTTTTGAATGATTATTTTGTTGAACAACCCAAGTTTAACGAAAGCGTTTTTCGTGATTGTTTTCGTATGAGTAAAAATTTGTTTTTAAAAATTGTTGATGATATTGAAGCCCAATTCGAATGGTTTCAACCGGGTCAAGACGCGATGGGTCAAAATAGTTTCACGCCATTACAAAAATGTACATCCGCCATTCGACAACTCGCAACGGGTGAACCTCCGGATAGATTTGATGACTATCTAAACATGGCACGAAGAACGTCAGGTTGTTATTTTAATTAAATTATTTCGTTATTAATTTTTTTAATATTTCGTTATTATTTTTTTTTTGTTTAAATTGTTTTCGTTATTATTTTTTTTATAATAGTTTAGTTATTATTTTTTCATTATATATTTCGTTATTATTTTTTTTTTTATTAAAAGTTGTCATTTTATTTTAGGAGAATGCCTTGATAAATTTTGCGATGCGATTATAAAGTTATATGGTCGAGAGTTCTTACGTAGGCCTACAAGCAATGACGTAGCATGCTTATTCAATGTACATGAAGAAAAACATCATATTCCGGGAATACTTGTTATTTTAATTAAATTATTTCGTTATTAATTTTTTTAATATTTCGTTATTTTTTTTTTGTTTAAATTGTTTTCGTTATTATTTTTTTTATAATAGTTTAGTTATTATTTTTTCATTATCTATTTCGTTATTATTATTTTTTTTTATTAAAAGTTGTCATTTTATTTTAGGAGAATGCCTTGATAAATTTTGCGATGCGATTATAAAGTTATATGGTCGAGAGTTCTTACGTAGGCCTACAAGCAATGACGTAGCATGCTTATTCAATGTACATGAAGAAAAACATCATATTCCGGGAATACTTGGTAGCATTGATTGTACGCATTTTGTTTGGCGCAATTGTCCTAGACACTTAAGAGGCCAATATAAGAGAGGTGATCACCAATACCCGACTATTATACTTGAAGCGACTGCTTCATATGATTTGTGGATTTGGCATTCGTTTTTTTGTTCTCCCGGTTCAAACAACGATATAAATGTTTTGAATCAGTCTCCATTGTATGTTAATGAAAGAAATGGAACGGCACCAAACAGTTCATTTTTATTGGGTGGAAGGCTTTACAAACGTGGATACTATCTTACCGATGGAATCTATCCTAAGTATTCAACATTTGTTAAAGCATATCCGTATTCAACTGACCCAATGGAAAAGAGATTCAAGAAACTACAAGAGTCTGCAAGAAAGGATATCGAACGAGCATTTGGTCGTCTAAAAGGAAAATGGATGATTCTCAGTCGACCTCTCCGAGCTATGTCGGTTCAAAAGATTCGCCAACTGGTTTATACGTGCATTATATTGTGCAATATGATTTTGAAAAACGATGGTATGGCAATATCACCGGTTCATATAATGGATCCGCCGGTAACTCCAGTTTACGATGATACTGTGCTACATGAGTTACTCGACGAAGATATCCATAATCGTCTTCGATATGATCTTACGGAGCACGTAGCGGCTCAAGACTTATCATACCCCGATGACTAGTGATTTCCTATTTTTTGTTGAATTCATTTTTTTTTTTTTTTTTTAATAAGTGTTATGTAATTTCGCTTTGAATTATTCATAAAATGTATTGTTTTTTGAATTAAAATAGTTGTTTTTTTATTAATTATTTAATTATACTTTTTTAATTTAAGTTATATAATTAATACACATTTAATGCTTGCCATTAGGCAAGATTGCCACTAAAAAATAAAGATTAGGCAAAAAATGAGTTGGAGGGTCATGATTGGTTGTTTGCTTTAAAATATGAGGCAACCTTAGGAAAGGTTGCCACCCCCCTAACGGGTTACGGGTCCAAGTGGGTCTAGCGTTGCGCGTGTTTTTTTTTTTTTTTTTTTTTTTTTTTTTTTTTTTTTTTTTCATCTTTTACTAAAATAAAAAATAAAAATCTTGTCGATCGGACCAAAACCCATCTATACCAAGACCCGACCCCATTTAGACCCATATTTCTAGAAGACCCGTCTAGACCCAAACCCGACCCGACCCGCATTTTTTTTGGGGTATACCTGGGTTCCGACTTGACATTGTGAGCCGACTAATTCCAAAGCGACTACCCTTTTGGATAGCCGGAGTCGTCGCAGGTGAACCTCCGTGGCCAATAGGGGATTAATTTTTTCCCTAGGGTTCGAACCAAGACCTTTTGACACTTTCGTCCTAAGAGGCTAAGCCCTTACCATTGGGTCGACCCACCTATTTTGCCACTTCTACGAAATTTTAACCCATAGGTTATGAGAGTATCACATTTGTATTTGCGTCTAAAATAGGTTGTACAAAGATGCCGATGCGTGAAAAAAAAATTGCCGTTTTAAAAAATATGCATGTCCAACAAGTCACGGGGAGCAATAACTCAAAGGGTAAATTGGTCACTGAAGATTCATATACTCTTCAACTATTTATGCTATTTTCAGTATTTATTCAAAGAGGCTGTACTCCAACTTTGAAAGTTGTACTTATTTTACCTTTTGGAAGTCCAATTTAGAGGGTCATCCTAAATTTATTACTTAAACGAGACGTGAAGGTTAACTACTTTTAACTCGAAATACAATTAAGCCATCACCACTTTAACCCAAATGACAACCAAACAAACACTAGAAATGCCTATGACTAAACCATGTGAAAATGAGGTCATTATCCATTTTAACCACCAAAAGTCAATCATTATATACCATATATTGATAATTTCACACGAATTAAATCTCAACTAGCACCTAATTAAACCAATATACGTCAAGAATTATTATAAACCCTTTTTGATAAGGAGGCGATACGTACACCACCAAATTTATTTTTGTCTTACTTGATTTAGTTGTAAACACACTTTTTAAAACGTGTAAATCATCCCTGTTTTCGATTACCCCATCTTCTGGCTCTAAATCATAATGTTGTAGCTGAAAACATTTATAGAAAAAGTGAAACAAAGGGTTGGTTTCAATTACCTTGGGTTCATTCATTAACATTGGTCAATACATTATACAATTTTAGTCTAAAATAAACGACCAAAATGTTGAAGACAAAGTGTAAAAAGATCAGGGGTGAGTGAAGAAAGATTAAGGTGATTTTCACTACAGAACAAAGTAATTAATGTAGCAATCTTCAACTAAACACCAGCGACTTAGATACCAAAAACCTGTCCGGATGGTAGAAGACTGCCGCAATAAGAAGAACCCATCTTGTATCTAGTTCACCTGTTGACAATCGGAAATTTATGTAGCTTAGCCAAAATTCAAACTGATAAAAATGACTAGGGTACCAAAGAAAAATGTACCTTCTGCTTTATATTTTTCTTGTTCTTCTTTTTCTTATGTTTGATCGGCTTCACTTTAATTTCTTCTTCTTCTTTGTTCTTCTTTTTCTTATGTTTGATTGGCTTCACTTTAATTTCTTCTTCTTCTTCTTCACTTGGACCCTGGCACATTCATAACTATTTAAATATCGAACTTGACAATAAAAAAGAGTATCAATGGGCTGGATTATCAAAGCACCTCGGAATCCCCAAAAGAGTTCACATGCTGAATCCTCCTCTCCGAATTTTTAGCATTGCCTGCGGATAGTTTACAAGAATAACCAGTAAGTTAATGGATTTAAGTTTTACCCATACGCTAGACAGAAAATGTTGTTCTTTATATCTTGTGGTATTAAAGACGTTTTCCAGCAAGAGGTATCTTATACACAGATCTAATACAGTATCTAGAGTATATGTGTGAACCAAGAAATGATTTAACAGTGCTATGGACTCATTGACCTAGTCTCTAGGGCTGACTTGTATCCACTTATAATCAACCGCCGCAAGTCAAACTAAAAAGTATAAGATGTACTAATATTCTATAAGTTTTCGTCTGCATACTTAAATGTTCAGGGTGTCACGTTCATAGTTTCATACAATGTACCCTTCATTAACAGATGTTCACCTGATATAAGTTCTATTTTAACTTGAACTTTCACAGAACTCCATTGTATCGGTCCATCCTAAGGTTCATTCCCACTAAACAGAGACAAGACTACGTTACTCAAACTACGTTGAGAAAAAAAATATATTTACTTTAAGGTTGATAGACAGATCATCAATTTTGCTAACAGAACGTTATGGTAAGCAAATCTGAAGTGGTATTCAGAGAACAAGGCGACAAAACGACCTTGCTTTCAGCACCTATCCTTTATCATTTAGAATTCAACGTAAGGCCATATAAAGGTGAAAGGAAGATGAAGATCATTACTTGCTCTAACAGTCTCTTTGGCATTTTTCACAGCTAATTCGACAAGTTTGGGATTAATAGACGACAACCCGCTAGGCTCCTGTGACTTCCGTTCCAGAAACTTGGCTAATGCAGCAGCTTTGTTAGTCTTCATTGGTCCTCCTGGATGTGCCAATCTGCAAATATACAGATTTTAAAAAAAATAATTAAATCTGTTTATCAAAAGGCAACAACAGAACTTCGTTTTTAACAGGTGTTTAGCATTGCGTTTTTTAACTATGTCTGTTTCAAGTCGCATATAACAAATTGTGTTTTCAAGGTGATTTGAGCCAAATAATCAGTTTGGGGATGCTTATAAAAGCTAGTTACGCTTCCTGAAAGAACCCGATAAGCAATTTGGAAAACGAATAAGAAACTCCCAGCCTAATTATGTGAAACTGCTTATTTCACAGCCACATAATCATACAATCAGATGGCGTTTGGGATTGCATTAATATTCTGCTTCTAGTTATAGACAACTACTTTCTAAGCAACATAAAAATGAAAATATTGTTTCTACTTATGTTTCGGATAGAGAGCATCTTACTTGACCTAAAAATAATCAGATAAGATAAAACTGGTTATGCTTAAAAATAAGCAATCCGTAAAATACGGTGCAACAATAGTAAGCAAATAATCCGTTTGTATATTTGTAGCATTTGTATACCAAGTTCAAAATCTCCTATTTAAATTCCAAATTCAAACAAAATTTCCATAAAATAATAAAAAAGAAAAAGAAAAGGTTGACCTAGATCGGGAAAGAGATGGGGCGGAAGAAGGAAGAGGTGCAAATTTGCTGCCGCGGAGAGCCTTTCGTTCATCTTCTGTTAATCCCTCCATTATTCTATTCCGACAGCCCCACCAATCTGTGTCAATTTAATTAATTTTTTAACAAAATATTATTCAAAAGGGAGGAGGAGGAGGAGGAGGAGGAGGAGGGTTGTTAGAAAGATTTTCGATATCAAATTGTCCCTCCCTACAATTTTAGGGTTGTTTGGGACTGCTTGCCTGCTTCTTTCTTTTACCTTTTTTTCAAAAAACTAGTTATATACGGTGCATAATTTGTGGCGTAAATGAGACGAGACAACTAGTATCATATTTCATATACATTTATACTACTATATTAGACATTTAGCCTAATACTTATTATATATTTACCAGGCTCAAATACGAAATAGCTCAAATTCAAAATACTGGTTCAAAATAGTTAAAAAAAAAACAAAATCCAAAAAGGCTCGCCACGCCTTACCAAAAGGCGCGCCTTTTTCCACGCCGCGCCTAGAGCAGCCGCCATGGTCCATTTTGTGGGGGCAAGGCCACGCCTCACGCCTTGGCGACCCTTTGCGACACCTTGACGCGCCTTTTAGAACACTGGTTTTATATGACGAGCTCGAGCTCGAACTCGAAAAATAAAGCTCGACCGAGCTCGAGTTTTAGTATTCTGGTTGAGCTCGAGTTTGACAATGCTCGGCTCATTTATACCCTACGTGCACGCATAGGATTTTGGCATACATATTAGTTATAACATAAGTTACAATATATCTAAATTTAAATTATTTGTGAATAAAATTTGTATGCTTTATAATTTTAATAATACATTTGGTTAACAATGTAAATTTTTATCTTTGCATACTAAAATTTGTCTAGTGCATACACGAGTTTGTTAAATACTACCTTCGTCTTAAAATATAAGTTCAGTTTGACTTTTTATATCGAACTTTGACCTTAAATATTTTTGTTTATAATATATATCACTTGATGAAAATTACACAAAATGAAAATACATATAAAACACTATCCAATTATATATTTTGCATCAAATATTATATAATGCAATCAAAAATATTTGAGGTCAAAGTTTAATTAAAAAAGTCAAACTGTACTTATATTTTAAGACGGAAGGAGTAAGTTTTATAGATAACATTATGTAAAATCTTTTATATATATTTATAATATTCGTGTCAACGTGGGTTTTTACATAAATTCTTTATTATGTATTGATATTCATTAATATTTTGTACAGGGTTTTTTTGGCCGAATGATTTGATTTTGTTTAATTGTTTATGGAATTATTTGATTTTGTTTAATTGTTTATGGTGTGTTAAGGTTGATGTTGTTATAAGGGCCCGTTTGGTATATGGGAATTAGAGGGTATGGATTCAAAAAAATTACAAATCATTTGTTTGGTGTGTATTTTATTTAGTGGCAAAGGGTATAGAATGAAATATATCATTCCATGGTACACTAGTGTCTTTTGCATGAATCCAACCAATAAGATAATTGTATTGTACTTTACGTAGTAATTTTTTTAACCACATGTTTACTTATATCTTGTACTTTTTTATTTTTAAAATAATATATAATATCTCAATTTAAATATAAACAAATACTACCTCCGTCCCTAAATAAATGTCCGGTTTGACTTTTCAGAGTCAAACATGTGCAACTTTGACCTTAATTATTTTTGTGTGTGTTATATAATATTTGATATAAAATATATGAATGGATTGAGTTTTAAGTGTATTTGTCAATGGTATAATTTTTTCTCATGTATTATATAACACAAAAAAATATTTAAGGTTAAAGTTGAACCAGTTTAACTGTGAAAAGTCAAACTGGACATTTATTTAGGGACGGAGGGAGTATATAATTTAAATACTTTTTTAGTTTCTCTCTCCTCCTTTTTCTATCAAACAATACCAAATCTAAATCCGATTATAAAACCACTCACAAACCAAACGGGCCCTGCCCGAATGTAATATTTTGAGACGGAAGGAGTAAGTTAACTATTGATATTATTATTTTTTATATAAATGCATTTTAATGGCATGTAATGATCATTAAAAAATTATATTTTTCAAATATCTTTATTAGGGTTGAGCATCGGGTCAAACCTGACCCAACCGACAAAAACGACCCTGCCCGAAAACCAAAAAAGAAAAAAATCTCAAACCAAGAACTGAACCAAGAAATATATATCAAAACCAAAACCGAACCGAATAACTCTGTTTGGGTCAGTTTTCGGGGTTTTGAATCGAAAAGACCGACAAAAACTGAATCGAACCAAAATAAATATACAAAACCGAAACCGGACCGAAAAAGGTCGGTTAGGTTCGGTCTGGTTTCGGTCGGTTTGTCGGTTCGGGTCGGTATTTAGATGGATTAGATTTTAAAGAGTAATCACATGCATCAATGTTATATATACAATATCATTTATTTATTTTTATTTTACTGTAACTCGTGCGGTCATGTCTTCATTTTGATATTTATTTTATTTTTAATGATAATTTTAGCCGTATTTAATTTTTAAATTCGTGTATGTGCTGATTTAATTTATAAAAAAATAAAATAAATAACGAGTTAATGCACTTATTTAGATAGTTTTAAAGGTTAAAAACGTGTCTCAAAATAAGAATTCGAATGTGTGTTTTGGAAATTGCATAAGCGATTAAAAAGTTCAAAAGAAAATTCGGAAAGAAGGATAACTACATGGAAATGGACTTACATGTGTACTTCAAATGAATACTAGAGTTGGAGAAAAAGTTTGGTAAATGTTGGTTGATATATATAGCCAGCCTTTAATCCTTTATAGTTTATATATTTTCAATAACATGTGTACTTCTACATATTTGCAGAGAATTTCCAATAACACTTTAAGTCTGCATGCTTCGATATTATTCCATCAAATCTTCAATAGTAACGCTGAATTCTCTTAAACAATTGACTTGTATGAAAAATGCACCTTCTCATGATAATCTTCATGACCGAGGCCATAACTTTATGAGTCGTCAGCCATGACAATATGATGGGTCGTAAGTCGTAACTAAGCCATGACTCAAAAACTCAACCTTTTGAAAGATGTTGAAATCTTATAAACCTCGGGAGCTTTATGATGTGCTCATTAGTTACAACAAACATTATACCATAATAACAACAAGCGGGCTTTGAAGCCCCTTTGCTTTTATCCTTGGGTCGGAAAAGGACAACTATGGAGCTACAGTTGCCTGTGAGGGAGTGAACAGGAACTCTATTATTTTAATCCATATATGGTTCTTTGAGTGCCAGTTGTTTCTACCTACAGTGTATACCTTTATTCTAGCCACATATTTAGGTTGCTTTACAAACTTTTAGATTAGGTGGCTCAATTATTGTTAGATCAAAAGAGGCGAACCAGGTTTCTTCACTGACCAAATTGCCTCGTTAGTGACTTAGTGGAATATTGGTTTGTCGCATAAAATGTATATGTTGTTAAAGTAATTTACTAATTAAAGACACAAAGTAAAATGTGATACGAATACATAAATCAAAATAACGAAATTGAAATAATTAAAAAGGGAGAAAACGTCTCATCTCACCACAAAAGGTGGGGGTAAAATACGATATAGGGACGTCGGATGGCTAGGAGAAGGTTGTGGCTCGTTTCTTTGTACACCAAAGATATAGTAACGAGTGTTTGTTTGTCCCTTGCTTGGTTCGAATTCCTCCAACTCTTGCCCAAGTGATTGGACCAAAGAACTTGCAAAAGACTTGGAATATATTTGAAATGTGAATTATTTGAGGGTGTGTGTTAGGTCGATTTGCATGCATGCTTTTATAGTAGATTTTTGGAACGTGTACATGCAAGAACTCAAATGATGGCTCATTATTAGGGTAGTACGAGGTTACTAGTGTGTAATAGTGAGTCAAAGAGAAGTTGGTAACATGCATCGTCCTTGTGTAGTATTCGATCAAAGAGAAGAAACAAAATGTAATTATGGTTTGCTCGATTGGTACTTGGTGTTGGTTATTATATGTTTGAGTGTTCCCCGAACAGGGTTAAGATAATCAATGAGTACCGGATATTCACTTGAAATCGTGTTATCACTTTCGAATAGAAACTATTCGACCCTATGCCTGGGTTACACGAATATCTCTATGAGATAAGACCAAGTGATGCTCTTGTTTTAAGCACAAATCAAGAACAGAAAGGTATTCAAGTATTTATGGTTTGTGTTGTATATATCATGTCCATACAGAATGTTATGACCTCTATTTATAATAGAGAATACTCAAACCCTAACCCATGAAATTATGTATAATTAACGGCCCATTAATTATAACATAATACTTTCCATAATAGTAGGAATCAGTGATTATCAGTGGAAACAATAACACTATCAGTGGTAATGTTAACACATCAGTGGAAACAATAACACTAGCAGTGGTAATGTTAACATATGAGTGGAAACAATAACACTAGCAGTGGAAACTAGCAGCAGAATCCACTGTCAATAGAATCACACTATCAACAGAAACAGATTCATGCTATCAGCAGAATCAATACATAACCACTATTGAGTCAGGGGATTCAGTGACCAAATGGGTGTACACTCCGTACCTCCAAACCCATTACCAGGTGTGAATTAATCCCTCAAGTGCACCAAATTTTCCAACAATCCTCCCCAAATTTAGTTCACTTCCTTTGCATGAAAAATAAACACAAAACAAAATATATGCATAAATGAAAATATCTTGAAAATTGAATTCTCATCTTAGTACATTACACGTTCAAATATTCGAGAATCAGGGTGTTCTAAGAATTGAACCCTTCAAGCCATTTGAATACCAGAAGATAAAATACACATACATTTTCAAACACTTAAATAAACCTGACACTATACAAGCCATGTGTCCATATCCAATTCATAAATGTTGTAAAAGCTAAAAATCCAAAGCTTCCTGAAGTGGCAAAACTTCAACATTTACATAGGTGGTTCCTCTTTATTCATGCTCCTGCTTAGCACTTTTTCAAATAAATTAACCATTGAGAAGTAAAGACTTCATCCTCCTTATCCAGCAGGTTCTGAGCACAACCTTGGGATGACAATAAAACATGTGCTCCAGTCCACTAAATGTTCAGCTTTCCACATTGAACTCAGCTCCCAAGTTTCCTCAGGAGGGAGTTGGGTGTCTTAGCATTCAGTGACTAATTTGGACTTCAAACCCATCCCTTTAGCAGACTTTAAAACCAAGTCTCTAGCTAAACCCTTCGTCAAGTGATCAGCTAAGTTTTGTTGAGATCTAACAAACTCTATAGATACCACCCCATTCATGATAAGTTCACGAATCATGCTATGCCTGACACCTAAGTGTCTAGACTTCCCATTGTACATCTGGCTATAAGCCTTTGCCAATGTAGCAGCACTATCACAACGGATAGAAATAGGTGCTATAGGTTTAGGCCACAATGGAATCTCAAGAAGCAAGTTTTTCAACCATTCAGCTTCTTTTCCAGCAGCTGCTAAAGCCACAAATTCAGATTCCATGGTTGAACTGGTAATGCAAGTTTGTTTCTTGGATGCCCAAGAAATTGCACCTCCACCAAGTAGGAATACCCAGCCACTAGTAGACGAATTGTCTTCAGTGTTACTGATCCAACATACATCAGTGTATCCTTCTAATATAGAAGGATAACCAGTATATGAGAGACTATAATCCATAGTTTTCTTCAAATACTTAAAAACCCTCTGTATTGCTTGCCAGTGATGAGCACTAGCGTTACTAGTATACCTGCTCAGTTTACCCACTTCAAAAGCAATATCAGGTCTTGTACAAGTCATTGCATACATCAAGCAGCCAATCACCCTAGAATACTCAAGTTGAGATACAGTTTTGCCAGTATTAGGCATTAGCTTCTCACTTGTATCCATAGGAGTACTCACTGGAGTACACTCAACGTAATTAAATTTCTTCAACGCCTTCTCAATGTAATGAGACTGAGATATAGAAATTTTGTTACTTTCATGTTTAATCCTAATACCAAGGATAACATCAGTCTCCCCCATATCCTTCATGGAGAACTTTGATGACAAAAATGCCTTAGACAAATCAACCTGATTTTGGTCAGTGCCAAAAATCAACATGTCATCAACATATATGTGGAAAACTAGAATGGGGGTTGAATAGTTTACCGCTTTTTCGATTCTTATTTAGCTTAAATATCCTTTTAGAAACCTTACGTTTGCTTAAAGATATAAACACAACTTTATATGTTTGATTCTTTGAAAAGCTTTTCATGTGAATAACAATTCTAACTTTACTTGTTTCATACTTTGAAAAGCTTTACTTGTGATGATCCTAACTTTGCTTGTTTTAGTTCTTTGAAAAGCTTTACATTTGTTTCAAGATATAAGTACAACTTTACTTGTTTTAATTCTTTTGGAAAGCTTTATATGTGATTAGCAATTGTAACTAAAAGACAACATGTAATAAGCAAAGATAAAGAAAGAAACGATCAAACCACAACACGATTGTTTATCGTGGTTCGGCTACAAGGACTCTTTTTCCTTGCCCTACATCCACGCCCCGAGTTTCCAACTCGAGAGTTATAAGCACTAATCAACAAGCTCCTTTCACCGGCGGAGAAAACCTTTACAACGTCGCTTACACTTTTACCGACACTATGCTAGATGTCGAGTTCTTTTACAAGGGTACAACCACTCCCATTCGTCGCTTACACTTTTACCGACACAAAGCTAGATGTCGAGTTCTTTACCAAGGGTACAACCACTCCCGTTAGTTCTTTTACTAGGGTACAACAACTCCCAATACTCTTTGTATTTTGAGGCCTAAAATACTAACCTATAACTTCTACATACATGACACACATGAAGTATAAACTACCAAAGCTTATACATGACCAAGCTATCAAGACTTGCAACTTTAAAGTTGAAGCTTGTAACTTCTTGAATGATCTTGTGAAGTTCCTTGCTACATAAGAGAATCACAAATCAAAAGGTTACTGAGTTAGTTGAGAGAGTATGTGAATATATGTCCTAAAAGAGTTGACCAAAAATCAAGTTATGGCTTGGTATTTATAGCACACCATACTGCATGCTTGGCGGATGATGAGTGTCTTAATACTCATCATTTTATACCAATCTGAACTGCCAAAACATACAAAAACACTCAAATATGTATCAAAATACTTAAAATATCTTAGAAGTGTGTTTTATATGTTTCAAATACAAAATATGCAAAAACAGATGAAAAACGTACAAAGTTTGCATAATTGGCAGTTTCAGTCCTTCAAGTTTCATAAATTGGCAAAACTAGTCCCTGGTTATTCTAAAAACATGAAAAAGTCACCAAAGGTCCTTTTTAATCATAAAGTTACATATTTAGTCCTTTGGTGCAAAGTTTCACAAAATTACAAGTTTAGTCCCTATACTTTGGAAATTGACATAAATGGTCCCTGGGATGTAAAAACTTTGAGAAATTCAATTTTGGTCCTTATACTAATAATCTTTTGCAGGAATGGTCCTTGGGTGAGAAGTTTGGTGAAATTACATAATTAGTCCCTCAAGTTTGAAGGTTTGGCATAAATAGTCCCCGGGTATTTAAAAGTGAAAATTATCAAAACCTACCCTTATACTAATCACATATGGCAATTATGACCCTTGTGATAATTTTGGAATAATGCCACAAACAGCCCCTCAACTTTACCTTTATTACAACTTTGGTCCTTGTGATTTATTAAATTAAAAACCAAACGGACCTATGTATTATATAAACCAAAACCAAAACCCAACACACTACAAAGCCCACCCTACTTTTTTATTACCCAAGCCCAAAACCAACACCAGCCCACCCCAGGGTCAAACCAGTCAACCCCCTCCAAATACCACTTCCCCCGTCCACTGTTCACCCCTCACTCACACAGACACCAACACCACTCACCACCTCACTGGTTTCACCATACCACCACCCCCAGTCACTACCTTATCCCTACACCTCACACAAGCCCCCAAAGTCCCTTAAATGCCCTAATTCCCTCTCCACGCAACACTCTGACAACCAAAGACTTTGGCGCCAAAAACTAATTTAAACGGTGTGGATTGATTAGACCAATCCAATGGCTGGGGATTGGTGGGAAATACCCCAGTGGGTCCCACAAGCTCAGAAAAGGGCTACAAAAGAGAAGAGAAGCTGTGATGAAAGATAATTAGTGTAGTTTTAATTTTATGTAATCGTAGGTAGTGAAATCCTTAATTCCAGTTGTATTTTCAATCAAAATAGCTTGTAATCAGTTAATTTAATGTACTTTGATCTTTAATGCAAGCCAATTTCAAGTTTCAAATGCTATCTCAGATTATGCAATTTTTCTTTCTTCCAAAAATTACAAAAAGCTCATCTGTGTTGTTAGTTGTTGTTAAGTTAACTCATAAGCTCATATAAGCTTTGACAAAGCTTAAATAAGCTTTTATATACCTTCAGTATCTGTTTAGCTCATAAAAAGAAAAATACCAAAAATAATCAATAAAATATAAAGAAAATAAAAAATATTGTTTGAAGAAAGATTAAAGCTGAGCAGGGTGTGAATTGGATTGCTTCTGGGTTAGAGGATTTATGGGAATCCAATAGGAAGTGATTATTGTTCATGGTTCATCAGTTGAAGCTTGGACTTCAAGTAAGATTTTGTACTCACTTTTTCTTACATTAGGTACTTAGATTACTTTGTACAATTGGCTGTTTATTTGTGCTCATCTGAGTTGGTTTTAGCTTATTAAACAGTAACTAGTTAAACTTATGGTTTAAATTGGTATTTAGCTTTTAAAAATTAGTGAAACAGCCCAATAAAGGGGTGTTTGGTTTAAGGTTTCCCACTGAGTATCAGTGGGAATTTGCTCTTGTTTACAGTTTATTAATATTACCTTAGGTTGTATTAGCTCATTTAGAAAGTAAAAATCATAGGTCATATACTAAATAGTCAACATCACTTCACAATCCTTACCACAGTCAACTGTTGAGATTTTTGATACCACAAGTTCATCATATCTATGCATAAGTGAATGTTGAAGCTTTATTTAGTTAACTTATAGCTTCTTATAACAAGTTTGATCAGTAGTTGTCACTAGAAAGTCACAAAAGTCAAACTAGGTAAGTTTTACTCAAAGTCAAATTTTCCATTCTCAGGTTTTTATCAAACTAGTAGGAATTGTTTAGAATTTAATAGAAGGAATTAGGCTTTGTGCTTTTGTGGACTTGTACTCCACCAGCTGAACATCAAAATCCCACTCTTTTTTCATTTTTGTGATTTTTGAGGTGGGCCCCACAACTGCTTAAACACACTTGCAGGGCAAGTGTGTGCCCTGTGCAGCAGATAAGTAACCCACACCACCACCTTTGGTGGTGTTTTGTGACCACCACAGTGGGCCCCACACCCTCTAGTTAGGTTCCCTCAACCCCCCTCCTACCAGACTCTTTAGATTGACCTTTTGTTTGACCTAAATCCCTGTGGACCCCACCTAGAATAAGCCATCAAATCTGTCCCCATTCTGTGTTGCTATTGAGTTTTGGATTAGCTTATTTGTACTTATTAGCTTATCTGCTTATCTACTGAGCTTATTTGACCAATTTGAGCTTTGACAAGTCCAATCAACTTATTAGGATCAGAATTAATCAAGGTGGGTCCCACATAAGCTCATTTGAGCTTATTTACCTTTTCAGTCAACTTTGGTCAACTGTTTAAGTTCTTAGCTTATAACTAGCTTATTTTTAAGTTATAGAAATATTGTTTTCACAAAAGTTAGTTATATTTAGGTATAAAATAGTTTTGTAAAATAAAAATCCAGAAAAATCAACATAAAAATAAGTGATAGTTTCTATTTAATACAATTTTATTTTAATTTTCATTTTTAGATTTTTATTAAGTAAGTTACCTTTTTATATTTTTATTAATTTCCTTATATATTAAAGTATTTTTAATAAATTTCTCAGATTTTTGTTTTGTCATTTAGTATTTATTATAATTAATATTAGTTTATTTAGTAATTAATCAATAAATAAGTTATAATTAGCATAATTAATTTTTATATAGTAACACCTATATTTTATATTTTTCCTAGCTTCTATAAGTCATAAAATAATTTTAGAAATTTTCTTGTGATTTATACTGTTCATTTACTAGTTTTCATAATTTAATTAGTTTAATTGGTAATTGTTTAATAATGAGAATAATAATTAGTAAACTAGTTTAAAAGTACATAAAATAAAGTTTTTATAATTTTTTAGGATTCCTGTGATGGTTAATTAGATTTATAAATTTTTCCATAATTTTCTAAGTTGATTTAGTATTATTTGTAATTTAAAATAGTTTAATTAGTATAATTAATATTAATAGTTTTTAATTAATAAAAAGTTCATAGAAAGACAAAAAGATTTATTTTTATTTTTTATACTTTCTTCAAGTTCTAATTTAAGTTTAGAAATTATTTTTGTAAGTTTTTAGTTTAATTTGTAGTGTTAATCATTTTTAGTTTTTTATTTAAGTTAATTTTAATTAAATAGTTAAATAGTTTTTAATTAAATAATTAATAATAAATAATAAAATAATCTAAAAAAATAGTTTTCTTTTTAATTTAATTTTATTTTAATTTTAAGTTTATAGAATTTTCAATTTTAACCCTTGTAGTTTATTTTTCCTTAAACTCACCTTTTTCTCAGTACGCAGTCGCGTCTGATTTTAAATTGGTGTACGTTTATACGTTTTAGATATCTAGGTTTTACGTAATTGTTCTAATAGTTTATTTAAGTTATAAAACCCTAGTGTAATCACACACACACACTTTTATACCTTTCCTGTTCACATTCACTAATCACAGATTCGTTTTTAATACCATCACAACCTCGTTGGGACATTACGACCCGGGAAAACACTGTATTCCTCGAAAGCATTTGCCTCAGCTGTTTGACTATTACAGTTGGCCATTCACAAGTGGCTGATCAATAATTATCTGACCGTTTGAGGCGAATCAGCGGATCAGGTGGAACCCTCAGATGGGTTCCGCCCGTGTACCCCCAGGGTACCGTCGGGTCTGCAGTAGGTTTTTGCAATAACTCTTCAAACCAAACAAGGTCTTGTCTCATAACTTCTAGCAACCAAACAATGTCACATCACTTAAATCAAGTCAAACACAAAACTTGTAAGCAACCTCAAAGCAAGTCAAACACATTTCTTTCCATAAATGCATGATGACAAAACTTGCCATAAATGTGATGTGACTATTTCTATTTTAAGAAATAAAACCAATGTTTAGTTTAAAAGGAAATGTAAACATTAGTTAAACAAGACTTAAATACTTAAAGTGATAATTTACTTTTAGCTAAAGTTCATACTTTGTCATTAACAAAACTTAGCAAAGATCGTAAAATATAAATTACGTTTTTAGGCGATATTTGTATTAACAATCTCCCCCTTTTTGTTGATGACAAAACATAAACTTTATTTAAAAGTAAGCCATAAGATTTAGTGTTAAGTCTTATAAAGTTAGTATTAAAACTTGTTTTTGCAAAGAGTTAGCGAAGCGGAAATATCAAAAGTTGAACAAGTTTAATATAAATTCTCCCCCTTTTTGTCGAAACAAAAAGTAGAGAAGCGAAGCGGAATAATGGCCATGCTCCCCCTTGGTCGATACTCCCCCTAAATGGAGTGCCAAGAGAGAAGACATGGATTTTGAACCTACAAAAGAAAAGTTAGTTTCCGCACAAGATAAGTCATGAAAGCATGTCATGTTTAAAACACAACTAAAAGTTGCGAAGCGGAATAAAGCAAGACTCATGCTCCCCCTTGAATGCTACTCCCCTAAATGGAGTTTCAAGGAAGGAAGACATGGATAATGAACCTACAAAAAGAGAGGTTAGTTTCTAAGTCACAAGATTTATGTATAGTACCATAGCAAGGTATAGTTCACACATCATACCTAGATAGTCACCAAACAATTTAAACCTTGTTGTAGAATGAATTTCATTAAATTGTAAAATTTTGACTCTTAGAGAGTCAAAGACACGAAATTAAGATGACAACATCCTACTTTTAAAAACAAAGAAACACTAAAACTAAACTAAGACCATAAAATGCGACAAGAAAATCATCATTTTCCTTAATGAGAAACATTTTCCGAAAACAAGGATGGGGTTGTTTAAGGATGAAAATGTAGGTTGAGGGTTGTAGCGGCTTTTATTTTGAGAGGTGAGGTGGTGTCTTGGTTTTGGTTTGTTGGTTAAAATGGGGGATATTTTTCCAAGAGAAACAGTTTTGTTTCATTTTGGAGACTCTAAGGTTGAGGTGGGTGAGACAAGGATTGTAGATGATCCAAAATGTGGTTTAGAATAAACCTCATTTCTTCAGATAACTCAATAAGTTCCGTTCGACATCTTTCACTAATGTGAGCGGTTCTCTCGCAATGTCCGCAATCATGGCGGGGGAATGATGGTGGTGGATGGATGGTTTGATTTGTTGGTGGTGGATGGTTTGAACTCGAAGGAGCAAATGTGGATGGTTGAGAGGTGTGTTTGCTTCCTTCACTTGTTGAGTCTAATGCCGTATGAAATTCCATAACATGGTTGATTTGAGAGTCAACCATTCGTTTGAAGGCATTTAGGTGGGCTAAATGAGTACTTATTTCCTCATTCATGTTTGGAGGTTTTTCCCATATGGATGTTTCTATTTTCTTATAAGAAGAAAGTAGAGTTTCAAAATTTTGGGAATTTTGTTGTTGTGGTGGTTGTTGTTGTGGTTGTGGTTGTTGATTTTGAACAAAATGGCGGAAGCTTGGTTCGCTGGAAGGATTGCCATGAAGGTCTTTGTAAATTGGGTGAAACACAAATGATTGTTGGTAGGTATGACCTTGATCATTTGGAAAAATGGAGGGTCTAGCATAACGGTAAGCCAACCGTTCTACCGTAGATGGGTAATGGGGTTCATCATTAAGTTGCTCACTAGGTTGTTGTTGGGTTTCCATTTGAGCAACGGTATCAAAAAGTGAGAAAGATGGTGGACTTGATGATAGATCATCAAAAGTTTCCAAATTGAGTGTTGGTGATGTTGGTGGTGTATGGAAAAGTTCCATTGGTGTAGGTGTTGGTGATTGAGGTGAAGGAGTTTTTGATTTAAAAGCTTGTTGAGAAGATGAAGTTGACTCACTCGAAGGTTTAGTTGATGATGGGTTAATTGCTAGGTTTGAGTTCCAAAGTGGTGGAGTAGCAAGATTAAGTAAATCTTGAATGGTGATCACATTGGTATTACAATGTGTTGAGGGTGTAGTTGAGGTAGTAAGGTTAAGAAAATCTTGGATAGGTGAGGAGATATTAAGTGAAGCATCACTTGATGATGATGAGCTTGACTTTGTGGTTTTGTTGAAGCAACAAGGTTTCACACTAATCCTAGTGGTTTTAGCACATGATTTTGATGACTCGGATGAGGTGTTGGATTTGGTCATTTCAAAGGTTTTGGTTTTGATGTTAGAGGGAAGAAGTCTTGATTGGTGATGGTATGATTTGAATTGTTGTGGAGCTTTCAATTTTATAGGATGAGAAAGGTGTTGAAATAGTGTTTGGATTTGATGTTTTACTATTCAAAGATTGAGGTGTCAAATGATTTTCATGACCAAGTCACATCATTTGAGGTCAATCCAATGAATAGGATGGAGTGAAAGACCAACTTAAGCACTCAATGCTTTGTGATCATGGGAAGTGGTTTGGTTGAAAATGTATCAAAGGTTTGAAGGATCCTTTAAAAGGGTTCCTTTGGTTAGTTATGTTTTGAATTTGAATTTTGGCGGGAAGTGTCTTACTAATTGTTTTAGTGAGTGAGGTTTGTTCCAATATGGTTGTTGTTGTAAATGAAAGATGTTTCTCACTTAGGATAATGATTTGACACTTTACAAGTTATAAACTTAAGAAAAAATAGCAAAAATTTTTCTGCAGGTGACTGGCGGATCCCTCAGAAGACACTGGCGGAACCCATTTGAGGGTACCGCCTGGTCCGTTGGGCCATTTCTGGAATTCCCAGAAAACACACTGGCGGACCCCAATTTTGGGTACCGCCAGATCCGCCAGGGCTGAAAAAGTTCACAGTCCGCGTTTTTGACCCACGAGACGATTTTCAAAATTTTCGAAAACTCCTAAAATCAAAAAGATAAGGTATTACTGGTTAGGCAATGCAAAAATTAGATATGTAAACATACCAATCATGGGACTTTGACCTTGAGGTCGAGGATTACACTATACTTAGTAAGAATTCCCATAAGCAAAAAAGAAAATGACAAACACCTTAAACATTGTCATTATGCATAAAATTTCATACAAACATAATCCAACCAACATAATAAACCATGAAAGTGAAAAACACATAATTCACATAGTTTTAACACAAAGACGCTTCTAAAGCACTCATAAGCCAAACGCTCCTTAATCTTCTCACAACCGGTCAATCTTCTTTTTGAGCTTGTTTAGGTACCTTCCAAAACACTTGAACATTCCTTTGGTTTGCTTGAATTCTTCGGAAGCATTGTCAATGATGGGGAGAGCTTGAAGGTATTCTAAAGGAGGTAACTTAGAGTTTGGTAGTTTATCATCGTCGCTCATGCCGGATGATGATGAAGATGGAGTAGGTGATCGAGTACGTTTGCCCTTATTTTTGAAAACTCGTTTATCACTTAGGGGAACGAAGGTGTGAGGAACTAGAAAATAGTCAAGGCGTATTCCATCTTCGTTAGGAGAAATGGGTGAGATTCCTCTAAAGAGGCGAGTAAGAAGCATACCATAGGGAAGAGCGGTTGTTCCAACTAAGGATATGTCGGCCATCCTTTTGGCTAGGTAGTAGGCTAAGTTGAAAGATTGACCGGTTGAAATGCTATAGAGCATATAGCAAAGACATGTGTTGACGTGATCTCTATTTCCTATGGTACTTCTGACGTTAGCCCTAAGAATTTCTTCCCATTTCTTAAATTGCGGTTTAAGCTCATTGAGCTCCATACCAAAAGGATCCTTATCTATAGTATTCCCCGAACGGTTCACCCTAGTGGTAGAGGTTCTAACAAAGAGGTGTTCCTTAATAGTTTCCTTACTAGCAAGAGGTGTATCGTATGGATAAAAACAATCAATAGTATCAAGACTTGAAATGGGCCACTTATCCGTGTAGAGGCAAGTTCCCTCATTTGGTACACCAAGAATTATAGCTAAGTCTTTTAAATCTATATCATGTAATATTTGATTGGTTGTGAAGTTTAATGAGATCCTACCACCGGCACATGAGGAAAGGTTTACGGTTGCATAAAATTCCAAGATGAACCTAGGACAAATGGGCTCATCTATATCAAGGAGACAATCAAAGTGAATTGCGGCAAAGTTTTGGCGAATAGAAGTTCCTTCTAGAAAGGATGGATCAATGGTTCTACCTTCGTGAACATAGCGTTTTTCTAATGCCTTAAAGGTTTCTACTTGAACCGGGTTGAGACCTTTGGTCATATGGTGTTTGGGCATGTATTTAAGGGTTTCTTTGTGATCGGATTTGTTTGCGGGAGGCATGTTGATTCCTAGAAAACATAAAATTGTATGTTAATGACTTTTAACAACGAGGATGTTCTAATATATTCTTATATGCAAGACAATGTGAAGACATGGTTATCTTGACTCATTTTGATTCCCAAATCGTTTTGTTATGCAAATTTTGTTGTAAAAACAAAAGATAACCAACACTCTCCTAATTGAATGTGTCTTCGATTGAATGTACCCGAAAATACATATTAGTTATGTATCCCCTTTAGCATTCAAGAGATAGTATGCAAGTGATATTTAAATGATGTTTTTCATTTGTTTTAACAATGTGGTGATGAATCATGTTGCAATTAGAAAAATAATGCTCTTGGTGTGTTTGGTAAATCAAGGTAACAATGAAAAGATACATTTCTTAACTTAATGAAATACATAATTGACTAGCCACCAAGTTTTTCATGAATCATGAAGTTTTATGCAAAAGCCCTAAGATTCTAGTTAATGATTGTAAGCAAAAATGTTACGATTAAATTAAAAATGTAATTGTGATTAGAATACTTACAAAGTTAGTTGGATTGAAAGAGATTGGATTAGAAGCCCTAAAATTCGTGAGGATATGTATTTTTAGAGAGGGTGATGCTGTTTGTTAGTTTTTGTTAAGACTTAATAGGGTGTTTGGCTTTGAAATAAAGAGTTTAAAACATTCTGAGGTTTGGCGGACCAGGCGGAACCAAAAAATGGGTTCCGCCCGTATAGTCTGAAGGTTCCGTGGGTTCTGCAGGGAAAAACTCAAAAGAAATTGTTTTGATTTTTTTTTTTGTTTGTGGTTTTATCCTAATGTTCAAAACTATGGTTTTAGGTCTTATGAGTTCTTAAATTGCGGTTTAAGCTCATTGAGCTCCATACCAAAAGGATCCTTATCTATAGTATTCCCCGAACGGTTCACCCTAGTGGTAGAGGTTCTAACAAAGAGGTGTTCCTTAATAGTTTCCTTACTAGCAAGAGGTGTATCGTATGGATAAAAACGATCAATAGTATCAAGACTTGAAATGGGCCACTTATCCGTGTAGAGGCAAGTTCCCTCATTTGGTACACCAAGAATTATAGCTAAGTCTTTTAAATCTATATCATGTGATATTTGATTGGTTGTGAAGTTTAATGAGATCCTACCACCGGCACATGAGGAAAGGTTTACGGTTGCATAAAATTCCAAGATGAACCTAGGACAAATGGGCTCATCTATATCAAGGAGACAATCAAAGTGAATTGCGGCAAAGTTTTGGCGAATAGAAGTTCCTTCTAGAAACGATGGATCAATGGTTCTACCTTCGTGAACATAGCGTTTTTCTAATGCCTTAAAGGTTTCTACTTGAACCGGGTTGAGGTCTTTGGTCATATGGTGTTTGGGCATGTATTTAAGGGTTTCTTTGTGATCGGATTTGTTTGCGGGAGGCATGTTGATTCCTAGAAAACATAAAATTGTATGTTAATGACTTTTAACAACAAGGATGTTCTAATATATTCTTATATGCAAGACAATGTGAAGACATGGTTATCTTGACTCATTTTGATTCCCAAATCGTTTTGTTATGCAAATTTTGTTGTAAAAACAAAAGATAACCAACACTCTCCTAATTGAATGTGTCTTCGATTGAATGTACCCGAAAATACATATTAGTTATGTATCCCCTTTAGCATTCAAGAGATAGTATGCAAGTGATATTTAAATGATGTTTTTCATTTGTTTTAACAATGTGGTGATGAATCATGTTGAAATTAGAAAAATAATGCTCTTGGTGTGTTTGGTAAATCAAGGTAACAATGAAAAGATACATTTCTTAACTTAATAAAATACATAATTGACTAGCCACCAAGTTTTTCATGAATCATGAAGTTTTATGCAAAAGCCCTAAGATTCTAGTTAATGATTGTAAGCAAAAATGTTATGATTAAATTAAAAATGTAATTGTGCTTAGAATACTTACAAAGTTAGTTGGATTGGAAGAGATTGGATTAGAAGCCCTAAAATTCGTGAGGATATGTGTTTTTAGAGAGGGTGATGCTGTTTGTTAGTTTTTGTTAAGACTTAATAGGGTGTTTGACTTTGAAATAAAGAGTTTAAAACATTCTGAGGTTTGGCGGACCAGGCGGAACCAAAAAATGGGTTCCGCCCGTATAGTCTGAAGGTTCCGTGGGTTCTGCAGGGAAAAACTCAAAAGAAATTGTTTTGATTTTTTTTTGTGGTTTTATCCTAATGTTCAAAACTATGGTTTTAGGTCTTATGAGTCCTTGACTAAGCCTAGGGATGATGAATGCTTTTCATTCAAGAGATTTTGATAACGTGATGATGAAATAGTTAACGTAGAAGACTTTCTTAGTTAAGACGTTCCTCAATGAACAATCTTACCAAGGCGATGATGATGGATCACAATATGTCAATAAAGAACATAATGGATTGAATTGTCGCTGAAGTCGATGCTTCCTTTGTTGAAGGTATAGCAATGTTGATAAGATGAATTCCGTTGTTGATGCGAGTTTGCTTGTTCAAGCGGAGCTTGTTGATGTGCTTCTCCATTCGATACTAATTTGAGAGTCATACGCGTTTTGGAGAATCATTGGGTAAGTAAGCATAAAAGTACAAGTACCACTTGAGCTTTTCTTATCAACTTATTACCGACATAATTCCATTTGTTAAACACTATGGTTTCTATTCCCGTTCTTTTGGGAGACCATAATTTGAGTTGTGTAGTACTTAATGATGTATCCAAATAGGTTCAACTAGAGAGTTGTTTTAGGATCTTCTTTAACACAAGCACATAGACAAAAACTAAACATAATGTTGGATCTAATTGTTATGAGAACAAGTAGTCTTTCAAACATTTCTCTACATTTAGTTTTACCTACGGATTTACTAATCTCATTCTCGATAAGTCATCAATAACTTAACCATTGAGAACAAGAGAGCAACTAGGAATGTCTTTAAGTTAAAATCCCTTGCTTTTGTGGCTTGCTTTTATTATCAAAAGGTCTTTCAAAAATTCACACTATACTCACTTGATTACTTTGAAATATCAATTTCGTTTCATTAGTTGTTTTATTCTAAATTTAAAAAAAAAAAATTGTTTTTGTTGAACTTGTTTAGACACAACTATGACCTCTAAATCAAGTTTTATAGCTAATGTCAATTTTGCTTGATTCAATGTTTAACTCAAGGTGAGAAGATGTTGTTTTGTACTTTTACTCCATGCTTGTCTTGCCATCATTGGACTTTCGACTAAGTTATCATCTACCAAAGATGATATCATAGAAGGAGGAGATCACTCGTTAAATGTCATATTCAACGACTCCTCGACTCTTTGGGTTTTCTTACTTAGGACACTATGAACACTATTTATTTTTAAAAAGTCCAAGAGGTACAACAATATTAGACTATGTGTCACATTTGATGTGTAAATCCTAGATGTTGAAAACTTATTTTCTTTCACTCATCCTAATATATGCTAATGTGATTTATTTCACCTTGTGTGTTTTATGTGAGATTATCATAAAGGAGTGATTGAAGAAAAACACAATTTAAGACTCAAAGTATGGTGTTTGAGAATGTTATTTAACAAAGGTTTATTTTGCAAGCATCACAAAAGTGTTAGACATTTTAACACTTAGGAAATTCTTAGTTAGCTCACTTGTAAGCAAGAGTTGAGTGAGACTCACTCAAGAGTTTCTCGTGTTTATCTCTTGATGGTTAAAGAACTAAAGCACCTTATATCTCCTACTAGTACTAAAGACGAATTTCCTTGTTGCATAGAATCTAATCCTAGTTATTACTAAATAGCAAGTAAACACTTTTATAGTATTACTAATAACACATATTCTAACACATAATGCTTGGAAGCAAGAGACTATTAAAGTCAAGTTTAAGTAATGTGTACCTTTTAAATTGCATAGAGATGCTATCAAGAGGAAAAACACAACGCGTAGAGTCTTGGTTTGACGACACGCTTAGAAACTCAATTACTCATGTATCCAAGAAGGTTAGACAATCATATAAAAGCATAGAGCATGATAATCTTAATTCTTCTATCATGAGTTTCTATTAGAGATAGAATTATCTCTAAATCTTTAGACGAATTTTACTTGCTTTTGTTTTATTAGTTAATGGTGCTTTTGAGTTAAGTCCTAATCCGGTTTTATCTTTAAACAACCTTTGACTCCTCAACAATCTTTCAAAAGATTTTGAGCTTTCATCAAATTTAACAAATAATTTTTCCTTTCTCATTTTGCATTTAAATCTCATGTTTGTAATCTAGACATAATTTACATTCTAGATTAATTTCAACATTACTCACAATTCTTGACATTTTATCTTCTAACAAGATTTCCTTTTCAAAGATTTTCTTAAAAGATTTTGAAGACTCTTTCTTGAAGATAGTTTTTAGGTCCATGTTGCATAAACGTTTTAGACTCATTTTCTAGTTTAGAAAACTCTAGGATAAATTTGTCAAAGCAAAAGTGTTAGGTTTCAAAGTGTACCTTGCTTGATGTTTTATTTAGTTTAGAATCACAAACCGGATGATTGGCTTCATCTTCATACGTGTTATTCCATGAATCACAAGTTAGTCCATTACGAGCATGACATGAGTAATCATCTTCACTTGTACCTTCATTAAAAACATTTAAACTAGTAGCACATGTATTAACTTCTACAAAGTGTCAATCAATTAGTTTTTCTAACACTTCTAATTCATATGTAAGATCACATTGATCATCTTTGACTTGACATATTCTTTGATGAAAGTTTAACATATTTTTCCAAATATCATTAGCCATTTGACAAAAATACATTCTTTCATATTTGGTACTAAAGCTTTATAAATCATTGTTTTAGCTTTAGTATTTTTATCAAGTTTAAGATAGTTATCTTGGTTTTCTAAAACTTGTTTTCTTTGGTTTGAGATCACCAAAAGAATTAGTATGCCACAGATCTTGATCAATTGATTTCACATATTTTTCAAAATTACTTTTCCACTCAAGTAAGTTTTCTTTTTCAAATAGCGGTGGATTTTGAATAGGTTGCCCTTCTTTGAGATTTTCAAAATCCATGGATCGATCCAAGTTTTAAAATACATTATATTTTAAAGATCTTGAGTAACGTAGCTCCTGATGCCAATTGTGGAAAACTAGAAGGGGGGTTGAATAGTTTACCGCTTTTTCGATTCTTATTTAGCTTAAATATCCTTTTAGAAACCTTACGTTTGCTTAAAGATATAAACACAACTTTATATGTTTGATTCTTTGAAAAGCTTTTCATGTGAATAACAATTCTAACTTTACTTGTTTCATACTTTGAAAAGCTTTACTTGTGATGATCCTAACTTTGCTTGTTTTAGTTCTTTGAAAAGCTTTACATTTGTTTCAAGATATAAGTACAACTTTACTTGTTTTAATTCTTTTGGAAAGCTTTATATGTGATTAGCAATTGTAACTAAAAGACAACATGTAATAAGCAAAGATAAAGAAAGAAACGATCAAACCACAACACGATTGTTTATCGTGGTTCGGCTACAAGGACTCTTTTTCCTTGCCCTACATCCACGCCCCGAGTTTCCAACTCGAGAGTTATAAGCACTAATCAACAAGCTCCTTTCACCGGCGGAGAAAACCTTTACAACGTCGCTTACACTTTTACCGACACTAAGCTAGATGTCGAGTTCTTTTACAAGGGTACAACCACTCCCATTCGTCGCTTACACTTTTACCGACATAAAGCTAGATGTCGAGTTCTTTACCAAGGGTACAACCACTCCCGTTAGTTCTTTTACTAGGGTACAACAACTCCCAACACTCTTTGTATTTTGAGGCCTAAAATACTAACCTATAACTTCTACATACATGACACACATGAAGTATAAACTACCAAAGCTTATACATGACCAAGCTATCAAGACTTGCAACTTTAAAGTTGAAGCTTGTAACTTCTTGAATGATCTTGTGAAGTTCCTTGCTACATAAGAGAATCACAAATCAAAAGGTTACTGAGTTAGTTGAGAGAGTATGTGAATATATGTCCTAAAAGAGTTGACCAAAAATCAAGTTATGGCTTGGTATTTATAGGACACCATACTGCATGCTTGGCGGATCAGGCGGAACCCTCAGATGGGTTCCGCCCGTGTACCCCCAGGGTACCGCTGGGTCTGCAGTAGGTTTTTGCAATAACTCTTCAAACCAAACAAGGTCTTGTCTCATAACTTCTAGCAACCAAACAATGTCACATCACTTAAAACAAGTCAAACACAAAACTTGTAAGCAACCTCAAAGCAAGTCAAACACATTTCTTTCCATAAATGCATGATGACAAAACTTGCCATAAATGTGATGTGACTATTTCTATTTTAAGAAATAAAACCAATGTTTAGTTTAAAAGGAAATGTAAACATTAGTTAAACAAGACTTAAACACTTAAAGTGATAATTTACTTTTAGCTAAAATTCATACTTTGTCATTAACAAAACTTAGCAAAGATCGTAAAATATAAATAACGTTTTTAGGCGATATTTGTATTAACAATATAGACAAATGATGACTCCTTTACTAGATTTATCAAATTTGATATATACACATTTGTCAGCTTGATTAAGTAAATAACCACTAGACAAAACCACTTCATCAAACTTTTGATGCCATTGCTTAGTCCATAAAGAGACTTAATCAGTTTGCACACCTTGTTTTCATTGCCAGGCATGATGAAGCCCTGAGGTTGGTTCATGTAAACCTCCTCATCTAAATCACCATTCAAGAAAGCTGTCTTTAGCAATCTTATGGTACTGATATGAGCCACAGGAGCATAAGTATCAAAATAGTCTATCCCTGACTTTTGTTTAAAGCCTTGAATGACTAGTCTAGCCTTGAACTTTTCAACAGTTCCATCTACCTTCATTTTCTTTTTGAAAATCCATTTGCTACCTAAAGGTTTGCAACCAGGTGGTAGATCAGTCAACACATAAGTGTTGTTGCCCATGACGGAGTCCATCTCATCATTAATTGCTTCTTTCCAGAAAGCAACATCCTGGGACTTCATTGCTTCTTCAAATGTTTTGTGATCATCCTCAACAATGAAGCAATAAGAGTATTGGTCAGAGACCTCACTCATTGTACCTTCAATTAAATATAATTGAAACTCAGGTCCAAATGACTTTTGAGTCCTGACCCTATTACTCCTTCTGAGCTCAGGTTCAGGTTGTTATTCCACAACCTCATCAGGGACCTGAGATGATAAATCATCAGGAACCTCTGATACACCAATGTCATCAATTCCATTTGGAATCCTTTGACTTGGTTTAGGGACTGATGAGAATCTATTCTCATCAAAGAGTGCATCCCTTGATTCAATTATAGAGTTAATTGAAACAGATTCATTAGGTTCAATAACATAGAACCTATATGCCTTGGAATGCTCAGCATATCCAACAAAGATGCATTCAATGCCTCTTTCACCCAAAGTTTTCTGCTTTGGATCAGAGAGTCTTACAACAGCCCTACAACCCCAAACCCTGAGATAATTCAGGTTGGGTTTCTTTTTAGTCCAGAGTTCATAAGGGGTAACCTTGTTCTTTTTATTAGGAACCCTATTTAGTAAATAGCAAGCTGTTAACACAGCTTCACCCAAGAACCCTTGACTCAGCCCTAAATACTACAACATGGAATTAACCATCTCCTTCAGCACCCTGTTTTTTCTTTCAGAAATACCATTTTGCTGAGGAGTATAAGGGGCAGTCGTTTCATGGATTATACCAACAGATTGAAAATACAGAGTATCCATGTACTCACCTCCCCTATCAGTCCTGAATCTTTTGATTAGAGACCCTTGTTGTAATTCAACTTCAGTTTTAAATACTTTAAATTTATCTAATGCTTCATCCTTAGTATGTCATAAATAAACATAACAAAACCTAGAAGCATCATCAATAAATGTCACAAACTATTTCTTGTTCCCCAAAGAGGGAGTAGCATGAAGATCACATAGGTCACTATGAATCAGCTCCAAAACTTTAGTTTCACGTTTTACACTTTGAAATGGTTTCTTAGTAATTTTGGTCATCATGCAAGTTTTACACCTTTCAGTGTCCATATCAAAGGCTGGAATTAACCCATCCTTAGACATATCTTGCATTCGTTTAAAGTGTACATGGCCAAGTCTTGCATGCCATAGGGTTGAATCATTAAGTTTAGAGGTTGATATAAAATCAGAATTAACATTATCATTAACAATATTAAGTCTGAACATTTGATTACACAAATAGCTAAAATCAATAAACACACCATGTTTAGATAAAACAAACTTATTAGATTCAATAACTTGTTTATAACCACAATTATTCAAAACACTACTAGAAACCAAGTTCTTTCTAATATCAGGAACATGCAAAACATTAAACAAAGAAACAATCTTTCCAGAACTAAACTTCAAATCAACACATCCTTTTCCATGCACCAGGGCAGTTGACTCGTTTCCTATATGAAGAATAGAACCATCATTCATTGACTCATAGGTCTTGAACCAGCTTCTATCTTTACACACATGAATTGTTGCACCAGAGTCAACCCACCAAGCAACATCATCATCCTGCACAAAATAAATTTCAGATATATATGTAACATAATAAATCTCAAAAGACTTATTAAATATATTCTGGCCTTTAAGAGAATTGGTGTTACCATTTCCTCCACTTGTGCCTGATCCATTGGTTTTATTGCCAATCTTAACACCTTTACAATCTTTCCTGAAGTGTCCAGTTTTACCACACTTCCAACAAGTCACTTTGGGTTTCTTGTTAAGATCAGATTTGGTGTTATCTTGATGCTTACGCTTGCCCTTATTGTCATTGTACCTGGAGGAGTTGTTATGCTCCACCATATTGACAACTGATGGACCAGTAGCATTGCTACTCTTTGGCTTGTCAATTTCTTGTGTTTTGAGTGAATCCTCAATACGCAAGTGACTGCCCAACTCAACAAGAGTTAATTCCTCCTTCTTATGTTTCAGCATATGCTTAAACTCTTTCCAAGAAGGAGGTAATTTATCAATAATACAAGAAACTGAAATAGCCTCATCCATGTTCATCTTGTGTTGTGTGAATCGACCAAGTATACTAAGAAGTTTATTGTATTGTTCCATGACAGGTCTAGAATCAACCATTTTGTAATTGTTAAAATTAGTTACAATGAACTTCTTACTTGATGCATCCTCAGCCATATATTTGGCTTCCAAGGAATCCCATAGTTCTTGAGAAGTTTCAACATTCTGATAAATATCAAATAGAGAATCAGACATACCATTGAGAATTAAACCCATGCAGACATAGTCATCATTCTCTCATTTGCTTCTTGCCCTCATCTGTTCCATAGTAGCATCATCTCCAAAATCTTTTGGAATCTCAGTTGTCAGAACATAAACCACATTCATACTTGACAACAAGAAGTGCATCTTCTTTTACCATCTTCTGAAATCAACACCCTCAAACTTTTCCAACTTGGAAAAGTTAGCAGCCATTTGTCTCATAGCAGCAGCCATTGATTATCACTAATAGTTTCTATTGATTGTTGGTTATTATATGTTTGAGTGTTCCCAGAACAGGGTTAAGATAATCAATGAGTACCGGATATTCACTTGAAATCGTGTTATCACTTTCCAATAGAAACTATTCGACCCTATGCCTACGTTACACGAATATCACTATGGGATAAGATTAGGGGTGTTATCGGGTCGGGTTATCGGGTTGTCGGGTTAATCGGGTCGGGTTGAGTCGGGTTTCGAGTTTTTAAAAAGTGACCCGCAACCCGACCCGATAAGAAATCGGGTTATCGGGTTCGGGTGTTTATCGGGTCGGGTTAAGTCGGGTCGGGTGATTCGGGTTGTCGGGTTATAAAGATAAATCCAACTCTTCTACGTAAAGAGAATACTTAAAAATTAGGAAGCGTACACAGCATATATGTTAACTAAATGTCTTACAATTCAATAAGGTCAAAGGAAAGACCTTTCAACATTAATACTAATATGATTTTTATGTACCACTTTTTCAAAAGTATAGTAACTAGGTGAAGGTTTTAAGCGAAACAAATCCTATATCAGTAACTCAAGTAACTAAGTAAGCCTCATGTCTGATGAAAATTTGGTGCGTAAAGTCTCCCAAATTTTTTGTTTAGATATATAGTTACTGCTCATTTGAGCCTAAAAGTATTTATATATAGTTACTGCTCATTTGAGTCTATAAGTACTCAATAACACAAGCTCAATCTGATATTAAATATATGTAACTTGAGTGTGGTTCTTACGATATTAAAAATCGGACAAGTATTAAACTTATTTTTGTTTTAAACATAATGTGATACAAGTAATGCTATTCTGCAGCCTTAGTTGAAAATTCCATATTTCCCAAATTACAAGTACTGTTAAGTGCATCTTGGTAATTATCGGGTCTTATCGGGTTGACCCGATAACCCGATAGCATTATTTATTTAACCCGAACCCGACCCGATAACATTATCGGGTTATCGGGTTCAACCCGACAAGATTTTTTGACCCGATTTGACCCGACCCGATAAGCTTTCTCGGGTTCGGATTCGGGTCGGGTCAACCCGACCCTACAGACACCCCTAGATAAGACCAAGTGATGTTCTTGTTTTAGGCACAAATCAAGAACAAAAACGTATTCAAGTATTTAGGGTTTGTGTTGTATATATCGTATCCATGCAGAATGTTATGACCTCTATTTATAATAGAGAATACTCAAACCCTAGCCCATGAAATTATGTATAATTAACGGCCCATTAATTATAACATAATACTTTCTATAATAGTAGGAATCAGTGGTTATCAGTGGAAACAATAACATTATTAGTGGTAATGTTAACACATCAGTGAAAACAATAACACTAGCAGTGGTAATGTTAACACATCAGTGGAAACAATAACACTAGCAGTGGAAACTAGCAGCAGAATCCACTGTCAGTAGAATCACACTATCAACAAAAACAGATTCATGCTATCAGCAAAATCAATACATAACCACTATTGAGTCAGGGATTCAGTGACCAAATGGGTGTACACTCTGTACCTCCAAACCCATTACCAGGTGTGAATTAATCCCTCAAGTGCACTAAATTTTCCGACACTTGGTATGTTAGGAAGGTCAATTCCTTTTAAAACGTGGTCAATGTATGTTTCCTGATTAATTTTTAGGTCCAAGGTGATGAATAGGAGAGTTGGTTCATGAATCGTCCTTGTGGAGCTCGACCAAAAGAAAAGAAAACGAAAAGGAAATCATGGTATGTTGTCTTGGCTCGTTTGTGAATTTATGAAAGTCAAACAATCTTAAAAACGTGCTAATTCTGAGTTTATGAAACGTTTGGTGTGATGATAGAGTTGTACGAGACACATGGTTAGGCCAAAATGGTTTTTGAGTTATGTTGGAAATGTAAAAATCGAGCTGAGCTTTGATCATTTATATACTCGTAAACGTTCAAGTTATTGCAAATGGTTTGTCACGTTTGATTCTCAGCTGGGAGGTCTAGCAAGTGGTGAAAAAATATTAACACGTTGTTAAGAGAAATCGAAATTGAAATGGCCAAAGTAAACATACATAGGACAGCTATATCGAAAATCATATATGAACTTTGGGCTCAAATTGTTTTTGGGCTTAAGTTTTGTTTCAGGCCCAAAGTGAAATAAGGGTCCGTTGGGTTGCTGAGGGCATTGGGCCGTGGTCCGATGTCATTAGTGGTTGATTATGGTAATTTTCGTGAGCTCGGAAAATTATTAGAACGCGTTTTGTTAATTGTCGAAACGTAACGTATAAATATTAAAAGTTTTATATTATTCGCGAAACATAAACTATCAAGGTTTGTGTGTAAGCATCGTTCCTAGGTGTTTGGTGAATCACAAATATCGTTGTGATTGTAAATAGTATAACAAGTATATAAATAAAATAAATAAATAAATAAATAAAATAAAAAAATAAAAATTGTTATTGGTAAAAACGGTTATAAAATATCGTAATGATTCGTAAATCATTAATTAGCATTTACTATTCATTGAAAAATTTACGAGAGACTACACCATCATCCACTTGGGCATGTAAACAACCCCTCATCAGTCGTAAACTCTATAACACCGCAATAGGAATGGAGGTCAATGTCGAGTTTCATAATGCAAAAAACCAAAGGGTAAACAACGTTACTGCGGTAAGCAAGTTCATCAAGAACGGATGGCAGTAAGATGATCTTATTTCCAGCCTCTAGATGGTTTTTATCGATTTGAGGAAGTGCATAAAACATGTATGATTGGTTGTGATCGTTGTAGGTATCTGGATAGGTGTTTTGTTCGACTTCCATGTCCCACTTTGTGTCCGTGGTGAAGAAGGTGTGTTCGGCAATAGATTGAATCTCCTCCTCGAACCAATTTGTGTGCTGCCTCCATGTCCATGGTCGTGGATATGGTTCCATCATGTGTTTGATGCGCTTTTATGTCGCCAATGTAAGGGTTTCCGGCGAATAAGGTTGGATCAAGACAATCACTGTCGAACAAATCCATGATAGATATAAAGCTAAATAAATCGACGTACGAATTGTGTATGAGTTTATGAAGAATGAATGTAAAAGTGTTTGTAACGATGGCATATGCGTTTATTTATAGGATTTGGAAGGTAAGTCAGTCGCGGTAAATTAGCTAACGTAAGATTCAAGCCTTCAATATTTTATTTTAAATATTATAATCAAACCTAAAAAATTTTAAAGTCTTGATTTCTATATAATATAATTGGCAAATGTTTTTTAAAAAGTATTATACTTGCCACCATTTGTTTTTCTGGGTAGCTAACAAATTATTTTGCTTTTCAGTACATTTTTCTCGTTGTTGTTTTTTTTTTTTTTTTTTTTTTTTTTTTTTTTTTTTATGGGTACTGAAAACTTATGATGACCATTTTGCCCAATGAATTTGAGAAAATTGCATCCACCATCCCTAGGGTAAATTATACAAATGGTACCTCTGATTTAGCGAAAGTTGCATCCACCGTCCCTAATTTTTTTTATTCACTTCTTATGGTTTTGGCCCGTTACGTTTTTGCCTGTTTTCTTACGTTTTCGTCTGTTTTACTATGTTTTGGTCCATTTTTATACGTTTTCGTTCGCTTTTCTTATGTTTTCCTCCTTTTTAACATCTTCATCCGTTTTTATACGTTTTCGACCGTTTCTTAGGCTTTCATACATTTTTATCTGTTATCATCTGTTTTTATACATTTTCATCTGATTTCTTAAGTTTTCATCTACTTTAATTCATCTATTTTTATACGTTTTCACATGTGACGTTGGTTCTTCAAAGGGTGGGGTATTGTTATAATCCCACATCGGCCAAGTACGAGATTAGTTGATGGTTTATAACGTTTAGGTGTCCCCTCCTCTTACAAGCTAGCTTTTTGAGTGAGTTCTATATTTGGACTTACGAACATCGATACGAGCCTAGTATGGGATAGGTTCGTATCAATTTAAGTGGGTACTTCAAATGAATGTTAGAGTTAGGAGAAAAAAATTCAGTAAATGTTGGTTGATATATATAGCTAGCCTTTAATCCTTTATATAAGGCATTCACATTTTAACAGAATAGATATTCTACATATCTACAGAGAATTTCCAATAACACTTTAAGTCTGCATGCTTCGATATTATTCCATCAAATCTTCTATAGTAACGCTGAAGAATTCTCTTAAACAATTGACTTGTATGAAAAATGCGCCTTCTCATGATAATCTTCATGACCGACGCCATAACTTGATGAGTCGTCAGTCATGACAATATGACGGGTCGTAACTAAACCATGACTCAAAAACTCAACCTTTTGAAAGATGTTGAAATCTTATAAACCACGGGAGCTTAATTATGTGCTCACATATCTTAGTAACAACATTGAAAATAAAGTTTTTATAATTAGAGTAGCCTTCTATTAGTTTGTTTTTGCTTTCTTTCTCAGTAATTTGCTTAATTAAAGGAGCGAGATGGTAAACTATCAGGATATGTTTTTTTCTGTTATTCGCTCAAAATTTTTTAAGAGCACACGTTAATATATATTGCAATATCCGCATCCTATATAAATATCTTTCATTCGTCACAATGAGGAACATCAATTTCTCAAGTATCACTTGTTCTGAACATATATAGTTTGTATTTTTCACAAAGCTTACAATTAATAATTAGTTTAATTACCTGCTATATATACTAAGCTTCAGCAGTTCAAATTACATTATAAAATGATAGTAGTATTACAATAAGCAATAATGCATATTATCACACCAAAAGTTCACAACTCCCAAACAAAACTATAAAGAAATTAGCACACTCACTACAACATATTGACCGCTTTTCGACAAGGGCGTCCCCGCCAAAAGAGTGGTCGCCTATCCTCCTGATTGTTGTAGTGACTAAAAACTAGTTAAAAAAAAGCTTTAAAAAACAAGCTGTTTTCATTACACACTACAAGAAATGTGCTTGTACACACAACCAGAATACACGAATGAGGGATAGCAGCGATATATTTCTGAAGCCTCGATCACAAGACCGTCTTGGAAAATGGCGGTTCCTGTGTTGGTAAGCTTCATGATATCCCAATGCATATATATATGCTTTATTAATCAATCTTTATATGTATAGATATAGATAGGCATGCATGCATAAATTAAAAATGCATGAAATACGATGATGTTGTACGGAGTAGTTATTTTGTTAAGGGCCCCAAATGGAATCGTCAGGTACCTCTTCCCAATCATTTGTATGATCGAAAAAGTACATCTGTGTATCGTGGTTGTTAAATTCCATCCATGTTTCGGTGGAATCAAGTGGTGCATCATTGATGGCTTGGATTTGGCTAGCCGAAAGCCCAATGTTGGTGGGCACCATATGAGCTGATCCCGAGCCCGAGCCTATTTCAGATGTGGAGGGATTGACGAGTAATGTAGCCTCGTGGGCTGCCAAACGTATGTCTTCAACACTAGAGCTAGCCGGGCGGGGTAGAGCATTTGCCAAATGTGGAAAATTAAGACGGGAAGTGTCTCCACGAAAATAATAAGAAATGGCATCATGCGCAATTGCTGACATTTCGGGTGTGTCAAAACTCCCTAGCCAAATGGATTTGCCCTTGGGTTCGCGTATTTCTGACACCCAATTGCCATATTTTCGCTTGCGAACCCCACGGTAAACCGAAGAAGTACCGCCTCTAGTTGACTGATTGTCACTCATTGTCAAAGAATTGCATTGAGGTTAATATGCAAATCAACCATCTATTTATACACTTGCTCATTCCTTGTTAAATGATAATAGTATATAAATTTATTAACTATTACAAGGGTCACATAGGTTATTAGGACATAATATAAGGGTTATACCATAACTTAATGGACTTTCCAAGCAGGTTCGAAGAATCTTTATCAGTGCTTGCATAAGACAATAATCTTCTTTATGGGCTTGGTTCTACCAATGAGGGATCTGCCACGTATTCATAATAAGAATGTATCACGTTTGGTATTTCTAGACTACCCTCTAATGATCATTATACTCAACTTTACACTTCAGCGTTATATCAGGTTTCTCTCTCCTTCACTCCTTCTTATTTTTCAAATGGTTATCACTCCTTCACCATTTATTAAATTTTCACTTTTATACAAATATACCCCACTAAATACCAATCACACTCACAAACCAAATAATTAATACTAATAAAAACATTTAAAGGAGACCCACTTTTACACAATGCCCGAGTGATGAGGAAGTCACCCTTCATATATGTTTTTGCTTGGTCTCAGGCAGCACACAAACACCCCCAATGGGGCCTCACAAGTGACTAAGGTAAAGAAAATACTCCCTCACGTTCTATTTGGAGCAGTCTTATTTACTACTCGTAAAATATTTTTCTAGAGTAAATTGCAAGAATCGCCCTTGTATTATGTTCAAATTTCAAGTACGGTACTTATCTTTTCGAAAGTACAAGCGTTTTGTGGGAAACTATCGGTACGGATATCGTCTCTGGCCTAAAGTGAAGTGACTAAAATGCTTCAAAGTCAAATGAAGCATTTGAGTAATTTAACTTTGCAGTAGGGACAGGGACCGAACTTGCACTTTCAAAAAGTTAAGAATTACCGATGTAATTTGTACATACTACAGGGATGATTTTTGTAAATTACTCTATTTTTCTAATGTAAATATGCACTGATTGTTACATAGCACTTGGAATGTGGATAACAGAGGGATGATCAGTTGGTGAAAGGATATAACGCGGTTCCATAGATATTATATATAGTGCCAAATATCCACTTTCTTGTGTATTTATATGTATATGCTTATAGTGATATATTGTTGGATGTATATATGTATAAGTGTAAACTTTCACACGTACATTGGTCTATTGTTTAGGAAGGAAATATACATTTTCACACAATCCTTTTGATACAAATGTTCCCTTTAATGCAACAAATAGTAATGCAATCGATATCCATATTGTATTTCTGAATACGATTTTATCCTCCTATAAACTTTTTTTTTTTTTTAGAATTATGTGATTCTAGCAAATCGATCTTATTACTATGGAGAATATATAATTACCGGACAAAATATCTACAACCGACAAGAAGTGCATGAACCCTATTGGTGTGTGTATGATGGGAGTGTGCATCAACTTTTCGAGCTTTCGTAAAGAAAAAATTATGATTCAAAATCAGAAAATACTTAAAAAATGTAGAAGTATGTGATATGAAATTATTTTAATTTAAATGTCTTGTGGAAAATTGAAGTGTAACAACATTTTAATTCAGTGTTTTTTCTATGAATTCCTTACTTATGGTTGTTTGTGCTCCTGCCTCAAAGATTAAAGGTGCGTTTGATTACAAAAAATATAGCTAAGGGTTTGTTTGGTTAGCATAATGTTTTCGTAGAAAAAATTAATCAGTAATAAAAAGATTGCAGCATGAGACAATCAGAATATTTGAGGAAATCAGAATATTAATGAATCGTAATACGTAGGAATCTAAAACTGCACGTGTTCGATTGATTGAAAATGTAGAACTCAAATAATAATAATAATAATAATAATAATATAGAATATCAAAATAATAAATATTTGTATTTATTTATTGTGAAAGTAATAAAATTTTAAATTCATAAAAAAATATAACATAATTGATATCTATAAAATATAATATAATATAATAATAGCTTATTATTATTTTTTATCATAAAAATAATAATATCTTAATTAAATTATAACTAAAAACAATAATCATGATTTTGTAATTGCTACAACAACTAATTTTAAAAATAAAATAAAATAGCATAGTATAATAAAATAGTAATTACTATAATATAATAATAACATAAAATATATTAGTTATATAATGATAATGATAATAATTTTAGAAATAATGACGATTTAAAAATTATAAGTTGTGATGCCATTCAAAACTCTTTATCCAATGTGTAATATAATCTGATTCTCTCATTTGATATAATTGAACCGAATTCATCAATTGAATTAAAATGATAGTGTAAACCAAACAACTTATGTAATATAATCTGAATTATAATGCAACAAATTTAGATTTACGATTACAACAGTTTAACATTCTTGTTAACCAAACGATACCTAAAGGAATACAATGAACCAATTTTTTAACCTCTAAATGTTTTCTTTTTTTAGTCAAAATTGTTAAATACGTTTTGATGTGACTTTTTCCTTAAGTAATGATATACATGAGCCTAAAACATAAGCCTATGGGTAGGAGAGCGAGGTGATGGTTTTTATCGCAATATCACTTCTACGCCATTTATTCATTTCGCTTTTGTTCGTTTCTTTTGCTTATAAAGTTTGCATCACATTTCCTCTCTTTCTTTAAACCTTTAATTTTATTATTATTATTATTTTCATTTACCCTCTCTCATAAAGTGTCATGTTTTGTTATAAGAGGAAGAAAAATGTTTGCGCCGAAAATGAAAAAAATTGTCGGTGCTATATGGGCTACTTGCCGCTGGATTTTTCTTCCGCCCCTAAGTGACTCACAATGGGTTCGAGGCGGAGGGTGCTAGGCGTTAGTGTAGATCTTGATCACCACTGCAACTCAATTAGGGTTTGGGTTCGAGTTTCTTTTGTCAAGCTTTTCGGCTTATTATTTGTTTATTTTTTTCTTTCTAGTATTTTTAAATGGTATGTCATATGTGTGAAATAAATTATAGTGGACAAAATGCTTAATTATTACTCTGTATTATGAAACCATTTGAGGGGTAAAAATCTAAAGACACTCATATAGAAAATAAATTTATGTGTCGTTGATGAGACAAACATAATTTAAGTCATTTCAACTCAATTTTGTTAAACGTCATCAATTAAATACTCGTAATTTGTAAGGTAGATGATAAAAAAAATGCATTAAACTTGACACTTTTTGTGATTGTGTGTAGCCAACTATTTTTTTCTTATTGCATATGTACTAAACTTTCAAATTGAAAGTTTCGATCATTGTATGTATTTTGTGACCATTTTACCCTTAATTTTTTCAAAATTTTAAAGGTTAAAATGGTCATTTTACATGACAGAATAGTCACAAAATACACTTGAAAGTTTAGTAGTACGCACAATAAGAAAAAAAATAGTTTACTACACATAATCACAAAAAGTTCAAGCTCGATACATTTTTTTGTCATTTGCCCTGATTTCTACTCAATTTTGATAAACGTCATCATTGTATTGCTTAGACCTAGAAAGCTTTACCTTCTAGTTCAATAAATCCTTTTTTCTTTTCTTTTTTTTAATCAAGCTACCGTCTAAGAAGGAAAACAACTGTCAAGCAAATGAATTCCAATGGTCCAGGATTTTGTTGAATAGGTCAACCTTAATAAGAAAGAAATTAAGAAGCCCACTTTGACATCCTTTTTAACAACCAGACAAAATACAATCCTAGAAAGTCATGGTAACCGACATTGACCTGTGCAAAAAAAAACAAAAGACAATTATGCAATGTAAAGTACATTGATCTAGATTTTGCAAATCCAAAAACTTATGACATAAACAAGTCACAACTCACAAGGTATCAAAATCTCACATTCAATAAATATACAGCTTAAATCCAGGTCTAAACATAATTAAATTCACAACACAGCTTCTTCCTTCCAACCCAAAAATAAACCTCGGTCCGTTTCCAACCACCCGACTGCATGTGTTTTTGGCTGTAGGAGAGCTTATATTCGTTTGATCTAAATATAAGAATGTACAAGTCCACCATTGTCTGTATTTATGCATGATACATATACAGGCTGTTTGATGCAGCACAAGCGATAGAATTTTCATTTGGGTGCCACGCAAGGTGGAGCAACTTTGTTGTTAGATCAAAAGTGTTTCCATTAATGTCAGTTCTTGAGTTATCCGATCCTATGGAAACAGAAATATTGATCACACCTTAGCATAAAAAAGTTTTAAAAACTGAATATTTCAATAGTTGCCGGTTGAAATGATGTACATACCTGGATTGCTAACACCAGGGGAATTATTGCCCGGGGATCTTAAGTATCTTGGAGGGGTCTGGATTTGTCTCCTGAGCAAGTTAATAAGAAACATTTAGAAGTTTTGGATATTAGTACAGATAAATGCATCATTTACAATCGCGACTTGGTACCTTGTAGGATTCTTTGTTGCCTCTAAGGTTGTAGCTTCTGAGCTGCCCTCAGAACAACCAAAAACACGAAACATATTGCTGTATTACAAATTATAGTTAGTAAATACAATATAAAATGTGAAGTCCTGATCGAAAACAAAAAATAAATCCAAAATGCAAAGCTAAAAATAGACCTGTATGAACCAGTTGCTACTCGCTGTCCATCTCCACTTAGACAACACTCAAACTTGTCGAATATCGCATCATTTTCATACAGATCACACAGCTGAAAAAAAAAAAAAAAAAAAAAAAAAAAAAAAAAAAAAAAAAAAAAACAATGAGACCTTGATTCATGTAATAACTTCTTGTGTTATACGGGTTTTAATGTTTCATTTGACAACATAAAGTCGTTGAAAGGTTTACCTTGGGTCTCAAATGTTCATGCACCTGGAATGTTGCAACTGGGCCAGAATCCATATTTATGTCCCACAGCTGACAAATATGAATGAAAACCAACTATTAGAACTGAGACAATTACTTTATAAACATGTAACAGTATGTAGCTCCAATAGTTGTGTATAGTGTATACATACATAAAGAAAAATCTTCCTCAGGAAACCATTGTTATTCCAAAATATTTTGAGATGAAATGAACAAAAAAAATTTGCTAGATCAACAAAAAGCGCCAAATTTGATTACTTGATTGTCCACAATAAGGTTTTTTTATCGACATACACTGCACTACTCACAGAAACAAGTATTGTTTACAAGTAATTTATTAGTCATATACTAATGGCATCCGTAATCTTTATGTAAAAAAGCACACCTCGTGGATAACTAGAAATGCATACCTTAAGGGTCATGTAATCACGACTTAGTATGTATCTACCTCCCTTTGCAAATTTGATATCAGAAATTGAGGATATAATGTCTGTGAAAAAAGATTTTGAACCAGGAGCCTCATGTACTTCAAATCTGCAGCAGTAAATGTGTGTTTAGAAACAAGTGTAGAAAAAGTATTTTCTTCTTGCCATAAAGAAAATAACTTTATATGCAAAGATAGATTATGATCAGAATATATCGTATAGAAGAGCATCTAGTGCCTTACGTTTTAAGAAAAAAACAAACTATATCCTTAGTCAAGGACCTGCTAGATGTACAGGAACAAAAAAGAAACGTCCAACCCCCCGCAATCACCTAATATAACTTTATTTTTAGATTAACTAACTTTCTGGACCTACTTACTAGGCTTCTAATGCTGTTGCACAATTCTTGCACAAATGTAAAACGCGGCAACTTCTTTGCATTTGTGCATGAAAAAACATTTCTACACAAATTATGAAAAAACATTTGTGCCAAGAAATCATTATGTTTGCCACTTCTGTCCGAAATCGCTTATTTTGTAAGACGCTTTTTCTTTAGCATTTTCACAAGAATGAAGTATTTTGGCAACAAAATTTTGAAGAGCTACATTTGTGTCTAAAGCCATATGCATTCCAAGTATGTACAAGTGTGTATTCAAAATGACAGGCACTTACAATTTGCTATGAGTGTCACATAAAGCTGATTGACGCAAATCTAGAAGCCTTATTGAGCCTTTCGAGCTACTATATGCCAGCATATTACAGTGTGAAGGATGAAATTCTGCTGAAGTTATCACCTCTGCACCAACAAATTTAAAGCAGGTAAATGCTTAAATGAACAAAATTTCATACAAGATAACTTTTATAAGAAAGAATTTTGCGGCTTTATGCAGACTAGTTTTTAATATAGAGAAACAATTATAGTTCGTATCCTACCAGTTAAATCCTCCATGTTTGGAGGCTTCACATCAACAATATTAAAACTCTGACTGCTAATTTCCAAGTTCCAAAGGTTTATACGTAGATCATCAGCAGATATAAATGTTTCACCGTCACTACAAAAGTTGAAGGATGGCAAACCATCAGTAAATAATAAAACTTGTGAAGCACATTTAGATTATCGATTTCTCAATCCATGACCTAAACTCCTAATGATAAACTATAGAAGCACACCTGTTATTCGAGATGGAATTAATATGATAGTCATGGGCATGCGCATATGTTCTTCGACATCTAGCTAAAAGGCTGGTTTCATAACTGGTTACCTGAACATGACATTTTGAAATTGAGATAAAAATAAAGTAAATAATAAACTATTGCACTTATAAATAACCAACCAGCATACAACTACCATAGGTAAACGTAGAGATGTAATTCCACCAGGCAGGATCGGACCATTGTTACTTTTGCAACTCACGGGATTCGCACAACATGCTTTAGATGATGTGGGCACACTTGAACTACTGATAAAACCATTGCTTGTAAATTTTTGAGGATCTACATTAAAGTTGCATATCTTCTTGATCTTTTTTTCTTGGACCTGGTCAAAATAGAAGGAAATTAGCATGCCACAGAGAGATGGTAAGAATGTTCTGGTAAAATGTATCATCAAACTTCATAAAATTTCTACCTTCCAGAACTTTACGGTTTTATCATTAGTGGATAGCAGAAACATGGCACCATTAGATGTGTGACACCACCTGATCTTGTTGATTTTCTCCTCGATTTCCAAACTCTTTAAATAGTCAAACTGTACTCACAAGCATGAATATAAATACACATGATCCATAGAAAAATGAACAAAGATTCTAAAGTTTCTAGTAAATAGTAATATGGAGAAAATGAGAACCTCTGGCTCATGACTCTGGAATTCGGTTCTGTAGCGAAATTCAGGATGCCGGCTGCTGGAACAATCCATTCCCTCTAGAACTCTACGATGAGCACCATCCTACATTATACATGTTTATGTTATAAGATACTGTCAGCGAGGCATTATATTACGTCAGGAAGAATAAATGACGAAGAAAACAGTCAAGCAGCATACATTTATTCTGTCAGTTCTTTCGAACAACACCACACGACCCCCACGATCTCCAGTCGCAAGATGATCCCCGGTTTTATCAAATTCTATAGCTGAAATAATATCAACTGCAATGAAAGCATTTTAAGTGTAATTAGTAAACTGCATTGTCAACTATTGAAGAAAGGACTTGAGATTTAAGGTATAATGACTGCATATAGTCATAAAGGTATAGGTTGCAGAAGGTCTAGAAGTTTCTTGCTTTGTTTGCCTTAGCAAATCATAGATGATTAATACTAAAGTGTCCTTCTATGATAGAACATGACCAATACTCTCTAATTGTTATAATAATGAAATAATCAAAAATACACCTGCTGCACACAAACCTACTGCACGCAAAATAGACAGCCAAAATCAATGATTATTCTCCTATCGCTTCCAATTCTAGTAAAAGAGAAGATATATACATATACAACTGGTCCTAAAATGACTGCAAATGTTACAATCATATAATATGAATTATGAAATTATGGTTGAGATAAATAATGGCTATATAAGAGAGATACTAATGTGTAATTCTATAACTTTATCTGTAGGGTGTAAGAGCTAAAGTCCCATTCCCAAAACAAGACCTAGCAACCATTGGTATACAATATAGATCTCAAGTTAAACACTAGGACATACATTGGATTACAAGTTGAGCTTGAGCATCCAGGCCACCATCAAACATCATTGTTAGGTCACTTGCTATGTATGCCTTTTGAAGCAATGAGAGTGGAGTACCATGTACGTGACCTTATCTTCCCAAATTATCACGAACTGTTTTATAAAGATGTCTACACACACATATTATTCCTTACAAGATCCAACATCATTTTTGCTTAGCAAATTTTCAAACTTTGACACCCAATCCCATTATTGTCACTAGAATCCTGTTGCTAGCCATTGTCAACACACACACACACACATACAACATTTTCAAACTATGAACCCCATGATAAATCGGTGTATTGCTACTCAACAAGATTGTTCAAACTGTAAGTACACGTAACGACACTAACGATAAGTTTTCATGACTTTTTTTTCAAAAAGGTATGTGGTACTTATTAACCTTTAAAAAAAAAGTCTTAGCGGACCACCTAATTTTTTGAGTCAATAAAATTTACAACTGAAAAGTGAATCTAACAAATAAGTCGTTGGCTTCAACCGCCGATCACCAACTTTCTTTACTTATAACCTACATACACACTTAAAATGAGAGTGTAAGTTATAGTGAAGTAAACTAACGGCCAATGCTATATTTCTCAACATCACCTTTTCATTTGTAGTTCTATTGACTCTATAACTAATACCACACAAATGTTAGTAACAAGACTAAACCTATAGGCAGCAAACAGCATTTCTGGTCGATACTTGCTAAAAAGGTCAGTAATTTCAGTGTTCTACAGTCTGAATTCCGTAAATAAATACATAAATTTCGATAGCATCACACTATAATGTCATTATACTCTTGTTAGTAGCATTGTCAACAAACACACCCCAACAATTTCTAGGCCATGAACCCTATGGTACATTAGCGTATCGCTACTCCATAGTCTTCAAATTGTAGGTACAGTTAACCACCAACCAATCAACTTTTCATTTCTTTTGACTTATTACATAACATGAAGACCTTTAAAGCAAAAGAAAATCCCTAATGGACCACCTAGTTATAGAGTCATTAAACTACAAGAGGAAAATGAAATAAAAAAATAAAGCCTTAGGCTTTAACCATCTATCATTAACTTGTTGGACTTACAACCTACATCTGACACAGAGTCTAGCTTGCTTATGCCTATACTTAACATGAGAGTGTAAGTTACGTATAATTTAAAATCACCTTTTCACTTCTAATTCTATAATCACAGTGGTCCACACAAGTGTAATCAATACCGGTTAAAATACTAGACCTATACGCAAATAGCAACATTTCTCGTCAATACTTGTTACTCAATAACTCGAAAAAGTCAGTAATTTCATTTTTCTTTACTATCTGCATTGCGTAAATAAATGTACATAAATTAGCTTCAACTTCATATCATCAATCAGTAAAAAAAATGCAAAATCACTACTACATCACATACGATGATACGAACATATAAGCAACCTATATGCAAATAACAACATTTCTCGTCGATACTTGTTACTCGAAAACTCAAAAAGCCAGTCAGCATTCGGTAATTAAATGCATAAATTAAGTCTAAACTTAAAAAGCCCTAACCTTCAACTACATAACATATACTTAAATCATCAATCTAATTCAAAATACAGCACATTCAACATATAAAATCTAATAAATCCTGAATAAATTTTATAAAAAAAAGTAGTAGAAGTAAAACCTTCTTGAACCTCTTCACCATCAGCACGTTCACCAAAAACCTGAGAAAATTTCCAATCTAATAATAATAATCCCCCCTCCTCCGTTTTCATTTCCACGTCACCCTCCACCTCCATTTTAACAAGCGATCACTCTCAATTTTTAAATAAATTATCTCCAAATAGTCATAAGCATTTGATTTTGATTTACTTAATTAAATGGATCGAATATTGATGATGAGGATGATGATGAGGAATTGAGGATGATGAATTTCAGAATGAGTAGCTGTTTATGTGTGTGTGTGTGTGTGTGTGTGTGTGTAAAGGGAAAGAAAGAGTAAATAATAATTACGTAATAAATATTTTTTTGTTATATTGGAATTGATTCCATCAAGTAATAAAAAAATTAAAGATATTTATTGTTTTATCCCTAAATTTATAATTTTTTAAAAATTTTGTTAAAATGGAATTGATTCGATCAAGTAAAAAAGATTAAAAAGATATTTATTACTATTTCACCCGTTTATTTTATGCGAGTTAGGCAAATGGAATATATGACTTTCGGTTCCCACTAATCCTTGTTAAACACCAATGCCAATTCTTTTTTACTTTTCCTCATACATAATTTAGTTAGGCACTTAGGCTAAATGTTATGGTCACAAGCCTCGTTATCTTCATATCAGTGACATATCACCATTCAGTATACCATTAAATATTTAGTTACAATTCAAACCACTAACTTTCTTCATTATCGCTCAATTCATGCCCATATATGCATAAAATAAAACTGCACACACAAATTAATGTTATCATACACCATCGCTACTATGCGTGCGTAATCGTTTATTTGCTCTATAAGAGTGCAACTTACCGTGCACAAAACAGAAGGAAGAAAAAAAGTCATCTTGTCGACGTATCCTAGTAATGATATCTTATGACATGTTATAGGTGAGTCACATGCGCTATAACATATGTATCCTGCCTTCTAAATACTATGAAATAAGTAGACAATAATGTGCTTAGTAATAAGTGTTCATTCATTGAGAAACAAGACAAGAAAAAGATTTTGAGAATATTTATTGTTGAAAAATAATGTAGCAATTCTAACGTTTTTGTTTTTTTCGGTGAAAAGTGAACTAATAACTATATATTGAACTTCCAAACGTAATACAACAATAAAGAGTTTGGTGTTGGACATTCCCAAACCAATTCAACAACTTCTAAAAACAAATACAGATACAGCAAAACAAACAACAGAGTTATTCGATATCTGCCATAGATGTTATATCTCTGATGACAAGTGACAGCCCATATCTTTGATGATACAGACAAACAACTTCCCAGCTTTCCATTCTATAGTTAACCAATTCACTAGCCTAACTCCATGACTAATACAAACCTAATATATCATCCTATAACATTCAACTTGCATCCACAATGTCCTAAGAGATAAAATCAAATGGCATTTTCATGTAAGTTATAGCACCCTAACTCACCAAAAAGGGGCTATACTCTATCTGATTACATTTCCTAACTCAATTCTCAATTCAAGCCATACTAACAGCAGCCTCCTCTCCTCACTAGCATAAACTTAAACTTTTTGGTACTAGTAGGAGCTGGAGCGGGTTGCTGGAGCTTTTTTTTACATGCTCCTTCAACTAGCATTCCATTGAGTAGCTTATTTTTTTTACATGCTCCTTCAAGCTATGTCAACCAAACAAAATTTATTTTTAATGGTAGCTAAAAAAAAAAAAAAAAAAAAAAAAAAAAAAAAAAAAAAAAATTCATGCTATGATAAGCTCTGATAAGTTTGTGCGCCAAACATGCCCTAAGAATAAAAGCAAGCATCATCAGAAGAGGAACACATACCATTTTAATGGAAACGAACCTTACCTCCTTTAAGTAAGTTATAGCCATCAAACATTAAAATCTTTGATCAAAAATAAATAAATCAAATAAATCAAGTTTACGTGAAAACAATAGCGTATTATAAGGATGAGTATCAGTGCGGGCGCTCATGCAACAAAATTGAAAAATATTTATATCTTAGTGTCTTTAAAACGACGAAGATGGTGTCCAAACTTATCATGAGCAAATTTGAAAGAGAAAAAATATATTTCAGTGTATCCAAAACAACGAAAATAGTGTCTAAATTTAACACGAGTAAAGGGTATCACTTTTACGAATAATGACATATATGCTTAACTCATGACTAAAAACACATGTGATCAACTATGAAATGTAAGAATTCTCAAGTTTATTCTTGTTAGATGCAAACAATTTTAAAGTGACGATGCTAACTTTTAAGAAAAGAGAAAATTTTATCCAATTTGCGTATGTATGACAGTAAATTAAAACCTCTCTAAGCATCGAAGTTGTATTTTTGTTTCATCCAAAACTTGCATACCTCAAATTGGTGATCAACTTAAGTTACATTCATGCATTTTTGCTATAAAGTTGACTCAAACTACTTCAAGTTAAGAGGCATTTGTTTGGAGGGTATTAGAATCAAAAAATGACATTCATAGTCATTCTAACTAAGTATTTGGTTGGAGATTTATTGCCAAAGTATGATTCCAATAATGATAGATGCATACCATTAGAGAGTGGTGACTTTTGTTAACCATTCACATGGAGCCCACATATTTTATTATTTCCAAAATTAATGGAATTTTAGCATGTAAACGGACCTACTAAATGTTATATCGATACCTAAAATTTTATATCAAACAACAATAATGAAATCAATATTCCCAATCTTATACACCCCTCTAATCAAAGTCATACATTTACTGATTTCGAACAGGGAGGTGATTTACGCACTCCATAAATTGATTGGCACACTCAAAAATATGTGTCGTGACATTATACCCTTAGAGTTGAGATCCATGAACAACTCATACATGCCATAAAACCTATCAACCAATCATATCCACCTATTTATATATTCCACATTTTTTTTCAAAACAACATATCTTGCAAACGATAAATTTTCAAGCTACAAAAAATACCATCGCGACGAGAATTAAATGATCTTTCTATAGATATACATTGTTATATACTTTCGACGAATTTTTTTTTTTTTATTTCCGCCCAGAAAGAATCATATATGATTCGTAAAAATCATATATGATTCGTAAAAAATCATATATGATTCGATTCTTACGAATCATATATTATTTTTCTGGTCGAAAAAAAAAAAGTTAATAGAAAAAAAATTCGTCGAAAGTATATAACAATGCATGTCTATAAAAAGATAATTTAATTCTCGTCGCGATGGTATTTTTTTTTGTAGCTTGACGATTTACGGTTTGCGAAATATTTAAGTTTTAAAAAAAGAGTGAAAGTTTATTTTTTTATTTTGATAAAAAAATGAGTGGTTAATATTGCTTGATGGGTTCTATAGTAAAAGTTGGATCTATAAAGAACTTTTGCCAATACCCTTATGCTTGTTTTGAAAGGTAAGTGAATAATACTTGGGTAGTTGAGGGTATAAATGGCAATATACGTATTTTAGAGTGTGTCAGTAAATTTACGGAGTGTGCAAATCACCTCCTTTTCGAATAACATACCAAACTCACCCTTATAAAACCAAAATGTTATCCTTAATTTAATCTTTTACTACTCCAGTAATAATCTAAAGCACTGCAGTTATATCTTCCGTACTAGTGTTGGTTCTTGAGTTTGTCGAGTACGTTTATATTTTACTAACAAGATCAAAATAATATATTTAACTAAAGGGACGTGGAAATAAGATTATCCCAAACATCGGCTATATAGGTAGCATGAGAGGCCCACGATCGCTAATGTCAAAGGGTTTGTTGGTGATTTAATGGACGGTTGTGTTTGTATTTTCGTGCTTTGGTATCTCCAATAATGTCGCTTTTTGTGTTTCGACTAGTTAGCTTTTCGGTTTATGACGGCTATTATGCCAAGTGGAATGTTTGCTTTTATTTGTTAGTGACTATATAGTTGGAATGAAATGAAAAGTGTACGAACATATCTTGGATGAAGAAATAACAAATGATACGAAATATGGTTTACATCTAAGTTGTCGTTAACGTTGTTATTCTTTCTAAAAGGATAAATTATACGGGTTACATTGTTCGCTTTGATAAAGTTGAATTAACGTATAAGCGTACAAATATTTTCAGACAAAAAAACATATACTTCGTAGTTCTTTTCATTTAGAGAGTTAGACTATTCACACTACTATATACAACCTACTATTAGACATGTAAATGAATGAAGTTTTTTCTATTCAGGTTATTTAAGAGGACGAGTTTTTAACTCATATGTATACGACCTAATCATGGTATCCATTTCTAACATTTTCTTGACCGCTCTCAAATGTATATCTAGTCTTGACTTAGGATAAGGTCAATTGCTTCACCACTTAATCATCTGATAATGATTGCAGGGGCGTAGCTTCTAGGGGGGGAGCGCCCGACCCTCCGAAATTTTTTTTGCGATGTAGGGGTATATAGTTTTCGTGTAGAAAAATTTCGGTATATTCGGTTTCGACCACCCGAAAATTTCGGTATACCTGAAATATAGCCTTAGGAAAAAAAAAATTTAGATCTCGACCTTCCACTTAAAAATTCCAAGGTTCGCCACTGAATGATTGCACAACAATACAACATACTGTTCGAGTGAGATATAAACCCATGATTTATTAATTAATTGGCCAGTTATGTAACAACCATTTAAAAGTACATTTTAGCTTCTATCTTTTAAAATCTATTGCATGATTTTTAATTGGCTAATTATGTACCAACCATTCAAAAGTATATTTTACTTTAGCTTCTATCTTTTAAAATCTATTCCATGATTTTCTGTTACAAAAAGTTGCAATTATATTTCATGTTCTCGAATTAAAAGAAGATAACGGAAATAGAAGGAAAATAAATTAAGGTGTCGTTTGTTTTTTCAGAGGTTTTATGTCATCATATACCGTTTGTTTTTTGTACTTTTGAAGTACTTTTCTAGCTAGTTTTTTTATTTTATTATTTATTTATTTATTTATTTATTTTGGTTTTGGCATTTTTGACGTTCCTTTTTTTAAATAAACATACCAAAAAGCTACTCTAGCCCTTATGTTATTATCAAATCACAGTAAAAACATTTTTTTTTTTTTTTTATTATAAAACCACAACTAATTTCCAATCATAAGATTGAGGTCAAAGCCATATACAAAGATCCATGATTTTTCTCAAAACAAACCATCTAACCGTATTTACCTCTAACATTATAACAGTACCCAAGATCCAATTTTTTGCATAACCACAACCTTAAATAGTGAAATGGGTACTTGAATAACATGGATTGAAGGTCAAAATCTTAATTTTTAGCAAACAAAAGAATGAAAACATCCTAAACAAAACATGGCGGCCGGCGGCTAAGATGGTGGCGGCTGGCGGCTGAGATGGTTGTGACGGCTGGGATGGTGGGGGACACGGCGACTGAGATGGTGGATGGTGGGTGAGAAGAGAAAGAGATATATGGTTAGTAAGGTTTGTATTTATGAAGAGGAAAAAAGAGGTTTTATATGTCTGAACTTATAAAGAAGAAAGAAGTTATTTGAAGCTCTTATCTCTGCAGAAAAACAAACAAGCTTCTTTTGTAATCTCTGCCCGCCTTTAGACATAAGTGGTGAAGAAGTGCTTTTGTTGAAAAACAAACGACACCAGTCGTGTTCTCGAGTTGGGAGGAAAAGAAAGAAAAAAAGAAAATATTATAGTTATGCTTTTTTAAACATAGAGATACATCTATAACAAAGATATATAAAAATAATGAAGGTTCTGTAACTTATTTTAGAAGTAAATTTGTTTCCTTTTAAATCCGCTCATATTTGGGCAGAAAATTTTGGAGGAAAAAACATCTTAATTTACTTATTAAATCCTTCCTATTTCCTTTCTTTTCTGTTCGATAAAAACTCGAGAACACAATAATTTTACTATTTCCTTTCATTTTCTTTCTTTTCTTTTCAAAAACAAAGTCGAGAACGCACCGTTAGTGTCAAACACATAGTTGACACATGTGTTCCTTTATCTATGAAAAGTGAATTCCATAAATCTAAACTAGTATAATTTAAATATAGTTTTTATTATAAAAAGTGAGTGGTTCACAACATAAAACTTTTGAAGATGTTGGTTTAAAGGGGAAGAGAATATTGTATGCAAGGCTGTCAAGATCGCGATCCCACGTGAGATCGTTTCTGTCTTTGCAAGATCGAGATTGTAGGATCGGATCGAGATCCTACGATCCTACTTAAATGTCTAAAAATCTTATTTTTCTAGTAATTCGTATTAAAAAATGATTGTATAACAAATTAGAGAAGAAAAAAGAGTTCTGAAAGTTATAGTAATATAAGAGTGCGACGCGTAACGCTCCAAAATACAAAAATATCTAATCGGTAATTAAGGACGCTAAATCTTTTAATCAAAAAATCTATATATCTTGCTATTATTAGACATTTACGGTAATCAACGCTTGCTATACTGTTTTAATTTAAGAAAATTCATTCATTTATAGTTTATTAGTTAGTTAAATTAAGGGAAGTAGGATTGAATCGGATCGAGATCTTACGATCTTATGGTAAGATCGAGATCATACTTAAGATCCTATGCTTTTTAAGATCCTACGAAGGATTGACTCGTTTTTTCTTAACGGGATCGTAAGATCGGAAGATCTTAAGAGCTAGATCGAGATCTTAACAGCTATGATTGTATGCACTATAAAATGCTCAGGCGTGTCGTTTAGGTTGTGCTGGCTTCTTTATTTATATGTTGAGCTTAAATTTTTTTAAATGTTCATTCTAAATGCTTCTTCAAACCAATATTTGAGTTTTTCTAATAGTGAAGTTAGTATAACATTGTTGCTGGTTGTAGTTACACTAGTATCGTAATCATGAGAAATTGATAACTTCATTTGTTTAATGAAGAATATGAAGTCCATATAAAGTGAGGGCCCAATATGTGCCATGTGTTTTGATAAGCAAATATGGGCTTTCCTTTTATTGATCCTTTTTGGGTTAATCTTTATTCGTTTACGTGAGACCTATAACATGTTCTTTTAAGTTGTTCGCGTCGCACCCACGACTCACAATTTGCAATAAAGTCATAAAACTACATACGTCTAAATTGCGGGAAGAAAAAAAAAAAAAAAAAACTATGACACTTGAAGGGAATTCCATTTTTTGTCTTTTGGTAATCATGATTTTTGACACTAATCCATAAAGTTTGAATACAACCTTAATTACAAGTAGACCACTTAAATTTTGTTTTAAGAGGTTAGTATGACCACTTTAATTTTGTTTGCATATAACATAAATTAAACTTAAAAATATTTAACATTTTATTGATATAATTACAAGTAGAGTACACATGAGTGGTTTTCATCTTTTCTTTTAGTTTATTAAGCTACTAAAAGGAATTTAATCTAAAATACTTGCATATAAATATAAACATTTTTATACTATATATAAAACAAGCATGGCGGCGGCCGGCCGCGTTGTGGCCTCGCGGGGTTTTTTTTTCGTTGTATTTAGTTTGTAATGTTGTTTATCAAAAAATATAGCGATTTGGTAGACCAAGTCTAAAACGATATAAAATAGCATAGTTTCAAACGGCTAACAATATTATGCATAAAACATAAAATGTACATATGCAAAATCTCATATATGAGACACTGTCATTCTTCACAACAAACATAACTTCAAATGTTAAAATAATAACCAAGTAACCAAGTATTTTATACCTGTAGATAATATGCATCGCACTAATGTTACATTACACAACTTTAACGCTGCACATTTCATCCCTGATGTTACTTTGTGGCTACTATTTTAAGCGTTATATGGCCTAGGAATAACCGACCCCGAATCAGCCAAACTCGGTTGCACGAAACCATAACTACGCAACACTTGATTATCAGCAAATTTCAACACCTTTTACATTGAAGGATGAATCTCCGAGAGCTACCTGATCCGACGTTAAGATAACATGGGGTCGATGCACACTCACCCTATACAAACGATAACACGTGTCAAAAGTACATCATTTTGAACTTTAAGGTCATATGTATAAATTTTAATTTTAGGATGCAAACCTTATAAATCAAAATGCATAGCCATATTGGTGTTTTATGCGCATCAGTAGTAGTGCTACAAAATGCATTATAGTAGTGCTAAAGTGTATGCGCATCAGTAGTAGTGCTAAAGTCTACGCTCATCAGTAGTAGTGCTAACGATTAATGCCACTAATCTATTCTAGTGATTTAATATTTCAAAATTGGCTTACAAAATCATTCAGTTGATGATGTAAACAGTCTCCAGGACCACCTACGTTTAAGTTTCTTATGCGGTTCTACTTAACTATTTTTTTTAGCAGATCAGTAGTTTAAAGTGTGTGTGTCATTCTTATGATTGTCTCCTCATTTTAGAATAAGAAAGGGAATTCGTGTCATAGATTACACCCCTCTCCCCGCTCGCCCACATATTCATCCCACTTATATCATTAATAAACTAAAGAATACCTTATTTTCACAACTTTAGCAAATAACTCTTACCTACCCTTTGATTGGTTTCTACTGTTTCTTTGACTCTCTTACACCTAATTCTCTCTCGCGTAGACAAAATATGATAAATAAGCACACCTGATAAGAGGCATAAATCTGTATACATAAGGAGGAAAAAAGTAAAATGAAGAAGCTCGAAACTGCTTACCAATTATTACCAAAGGGCTAAGAGTTTGCATTGTCTTTGGCTTTTCCAGTTGCGATCTGGTGGGCAGGTCGTTGCTGCAATATAACATAATGGGTATCATAAGCAACCATCACAATGAATATAAATTATACACAATTGTACACACATGTCCAACCAAAAAAAATACATTTAGTCAAACCTCAATCTCACGCTGTCGTTTTTTCTCCTATGCCTCTAGAGCATCTTCAAGTTCGTCTGCCTCATCTTCATGCATTTCCTCTTTCACAGCCTTCCACTGTAAGGATATAACTCTATTAATAAGATATTTCATGAGATGTAAACTATTAAAACAATTATTTTAGAAACGTACAAAAGAAAAACTTACCCTATTAACCAATACAGAAATTTTCTTGTTAGACCTTTATGAGGTCACAGCAGCAACTGTTCGTTCTTTATTACATACACATACCTCTACTGGGCTCAAGAATACATATATATACCGGAAACCGGCAAACTACAATGGCTGCAGCCTATACATTGCCTCACCAACCATTTAAAAAAAAAAAATAATAATAACACTCATTTCAGGTGTACAAACGCAAGCATCCTTTATCATTGGCACATTCACTTAATTCTAGATTTCACAGATGCACTAAACCAACATAAAAACAAGCACGAAAGGTACCGAATTAGCAGGTTGCCGTCACTGTCTTTAGTATCATGCCGTAAGAGGCTTGTTTTGGTTGCGAAAATGGAGGTTGCTAATGAACATGCTACTATCGTTGGCAAGAGCCTTGCATTGGATCCTAGTGACTCTTTGCTTGCACCCTTCACTCCAAGTAAGTTCTAGCAAGCAGGTTGCGATGCTAGTTTGCCACCCCTCCCACCGGACAGACCTGAAAGAAACTTACAAAATACATGCATCATTGCCACGTTTCAATGAAAATTAGTAACATCAAATGCAAAATGTCAAAAATGAAAAATCTGGTATAACAATTCGTTACTCAGCCACATCCTTAGACAGTCCACAGAAATGCTCTTGACATACCTGTAATGAGTAAAAACAAACAATGTTTGGCAAACCATTTTAAGAAGTAAATGTATGCATTTTCTGTCTCGTAGTAGTGAAAAAGAGGATTGATATATGCCTTTAAAAAAAACGCAATCCCAACCCGCATAAATTTGGATCATATTCAAAGAATATTATAAGTATCCTGCAATCTCCTCTTTAACAAATTAGAAAATAGCCAATTTGATTCTGACCATAGTCTGACAACCTCCTCTTTATGAGTACCTACTAAAGAATGTAACTCGCTTTGGCAAAGCACTTGCAACACATGCAAGGCAAAAGAATGCTAATTAATACACTTTCTTCTTGGATAATTTTTTTTTTGAACAAATTCTGCTCGGATAATTGACGGTAACAATAAGCACGTAAGTGAAATCCAAAATGTAGTGTAATCGCACATAGAATTTGTCATGACATATATAAAAAAGAATTTGTTACCTCAAGCAAATTAGTTTGGCTCATAAAAAATCTCCTTAGAAGCTAAACTCAGTTTCCTGATCACGGACCCTGATAACACAACATGTATAAATCCAACAAAATACACAGTAAACACACTTTAGTATATCTTTAATCCGAGAAAACAAACCCAATTAGAAAACCATAGTAAAATATAGAAAAAGAACTTAGAACAGTTATAACCTTCCTTAAAAAAAACTAACTATAATCAAAATTAATTATTTCCCCTAAAATAATAAGAAACACTAAATCTTCTAAAACAAAATACCTCCGATTTGAGGTAGTGAATGCATTTTTTTTTTATGAAAAGGATGATGATTGATGAACCTAGAAAGCAAAACTTAAACCACATAATATCCAAACCAGTATCTTAGCGTTGACTCGCTAAGTTTCAATTCCTTATTGAAAAAAAGGCCTTAGTGTATCGGTGAATCTTACCGGCATGAAAAGTAACATCAATGTTTTTTCCATCCTTGTCTTTCACCTTGTCCATGATATATTTAGCCTAAAGACATAAAATCCAAGCAGGTAGGGAATCGGTCATCTGTCTTTGTTGTACTATGGCATCTTATTTTGCGGCATTCAATAAATGTTATTGAAAATTAAGTATCGACTCACCTCAAGTAACTGAATGTGTACGCCAATGATTTCCATGTAAAGTAGTCAAGACGGCTCCTCTTTGTGCAGGCGTACCTAAAAAAGCAACAACAATCAGATAATTAGTATATGGTATTACGGAATTTGAATAAACGGGAATTGAAGCAAAGAATCAGTTAAAATAGATATGTCATATGTGCACTCGTAAAAATGTGAGCATTTTTTTATGTCACACGAACATAAGCCATGCAAATGAGAGTAAGGATGCACCCCTTCAACGGCACACTACAAGCCGTAAAATTATGTACCCCATAAAAAATGTCCTTACCAATTGCACCCCGTAAAATTATGCACCCCATGAACGGCACGCTGCAAAGCCGCAGCTGGCGGGCACCAATCCGCAGGCGCAACCGGCACCACACTACCAATATGTCATTAAAACATTTCATCAAACACATGGTATGAAACATGAACAAATTAACAAATTTCTTCCATTAAAATAATTCATCTAAAAACCAATACATAACCCTCTTAATCCTAACAAACCTAACTTTTATAAAAAAGGTAAAAGTTAATGAAAAACAGAAAAAAGTTACTTTTTGGAAGATCAATATCATCATCCTCAATCTTTTCAACTTTTGTTTCTTCAACCATAACGCCATGGTCTTGGGTGGTCCTTTACCTCTAGCGCTTCCTCTAGCACCGGCCTATGATTTTCAATAAGCTATCAAAACATAAAAAAAAAAAAATATATAGAAATCGCAATTTTCATAGAATGACAACAGAAAGCAGCAAAATACCATAAACCCACACCACTAATTATGCAAAATACAGCTCAATATCATAAAATCTAACCAAGAACAAAAACCCATAAATCAAATTTTCTTACTTACCTGTTGTTGGAAGTGTCGGCTACAACCACAATCAAGGATACGGGAGGTGACAAAAACATGGTAAACAAAAAGAAAATCGGCAGATCTACATATTTTGTTCTTGATTTTTTTGATAAGAATAAGAAAAAGAAAGGCGATGATATGTGTGGTGCATTCTAGAGGCAGATGATGGAGGATCTGAGTTTGATCCGTTGTTTTGAGAAGGTTCTAGGTTTATGTATATGTTTTATGTATATAAAGAAACACAAGGTAATATGGACCACAACCACCAGGCCAAAATAGCCCAATATGTTTTGGCGGGAAACCCGCAAATAAAACGACGTCGCAGATGTTGATTTTTAATATATATTGTTAATATGAATAAACTTTTTTAAAACTTAAAAATGAGTAATGTGTTATATCAAAAATATTGTTAATTAAAAATGATAACGACATTTATCACTAAGTTAATAATTTAAATGTTGTTTAATTTTCAAACTTTTATATTTTTTTATTTTTTAACCGATAAACTTTTTTTTCTCGCAATTACTACAAATTGAACCTGCAAGGGTCACACATAAACAAGTTTCAAGTATAATTATTTGTCGATATACACAATCACTTTGCGTTAATATTCATATAGTAAGTGTATAAGTATGGATGTAGGGCCGAGCATCGGGCCGGACCCTGACCCGACCCGACTAATCACTATCCCGAAAGTCACCTAAATCGTAAACCGAATACCGACCTAAAAGTAGTCGGTTTTTTTGGCCCGCCTCGTCCCGTCCCGACCCGTTCCGACCCATCCCATCCCGAAAATGCTAAAAATCCATCCTGACTCCCGACCCGAGAAGCTATTATTCGGTTTTTAGACTATCGGTTTATGTCGGGATCGGATCGGTTGTCGGGATTCAGGCGGTTTTGCTCACCCCGTATATGGATTTGTTTGAAAATTTTAGCAAAAGCTAACATTAACAAGAAGAGTAATATAAAACAATTGTGTTTTTATTTCGAAACTTTTTTTAAAACATCGTCTTCTACAAAACCCAAAACATTACATGTGGCTAGTCACAACTATACATCACTTTCAAAAAAATGTTACAGTAAAAATCATTAAATACTTCTAGTACTAGTATTTTCTAAAAAAGAAAATTTTTGTAAAAAAAAAAATTCAAATTCCACCCGTTAGGGGGAAAAATCAAAAACCCCCAATTCCTTCCTCTTCACTCCTCCCCAAAATTAGGGTTTTAACAATCACCCCTTATATCCACAATCACTCACTTATATAATTTAACTATTTAACTCTCCAATCAACAACACAAACATGAAGCCAGACCCCCAAAACTCACAGCTAATCGAAACCCTAGAACCAATGCTAAACGAATCAATTTACCATTTTTTAACCGAGTTCCAAAACGGTAGAACTGATTTCACCGAACTCAGTTCCATTTTCTTCAGATTAATCCAAACCATGACTCACCCCCCTCTCGAATTCACCTGGTTTTACTCCGCCCTTGCTTTTCACTCCGTGAAACCCTCCGTTCCACTAACCGACTCAACTAACTTATTATTAACTATAAAAGACTTATTTAACTCGTTACTTACGTTCCGGTCCGATAACGGCTACTTAAACCAAGTGTCACTAGTTGCGCCTGTTTTATATCAGTTAGGTAGTTTAAGTTTAAAAGACGAGATAGCTAGGTTTAAGAGTGACGTCGTAAGTTTAGTTGACGCGTTAGTTAGTTATATTGTTATGTGTTGTGAGAATGGGAATGTGGAGGTTGGGGGTGGGGGTGGGGACGGGTGTGGGTGGGTTAGTGTAGTGCCGGTATGGATAGCGGATTGTGTTAGTGAGAGGTGTGGGCGGGTTGATGGTTTGGAGGTGTTTTTTCCGTTTACGAGTGGGGAAGTTAGGAAGGGGGTTGTTGATGGGATGGAGTGTCTGGCTGGGGTGGTTATGGTTGAGGCGTTTTTGTTTCGGCTGTGTTTGGTGTTTGGTGAGGGACGGAGTGAGGTGGAGGTGTGTAAGGATGTTAAGAGCTTTGCGGTTCAGATTATTAAAGGGTTTAGGAAGAATCCTGCGTTTTTAGGTTAGTATTTACGAGTTCGTTTTTTAATATTATTTTGTGTATCACGTGTTTTGTATTTCGTATTTTGTTTTTTGTTAGTTGCTACAAATAGGTTGCGTAATGATTCAAATCCGCATGATTAGCATTGCTTAGTACTTTACATAATAAATCTAAGCAAACCCCTTCAAGTGATGAGCTTTGGCATGGGTCCCTGAACTGCATTTATACTTGTTTTTAATGCTACAGCATGAGTCAGTAATGGCCATAAGATGGGCATTACTTCAGTCTACATGTGGCTGTGGCACTTCTTAATTCTCTGTATCTGTGTGAAGATGTCATGTGTATGCCTACAGACTACAGTAATAGCATATGCCTAATCATCTAAGTACCTAAGTGTTGTAGCTCTATTAAATTTCGGAAGTTGTTGATGAATTAATAGGCTGTTAAAGAACCATATTAGTTTTGAGCAAGGACATGTTTGATTAAAGGTTCCATGCCTGGCCTTCTATTATAGGCCGACGTCATTTACGTTTAAAAAGGCCTACTACCTCAGTTGGAAACACATTGTACCTCACTCAAACTGGAATCGTTATCTGTATATAAGTTATTTAACACCGCTAGCTAATCATGGTGTTACATGTCTACCTACATGTTTTGTCGTTTAGCTTACTATACTCTCTATGTTATTTCGGGAATGTGGTCTATGGAGAATAGGGTGTTAAAAGGTTGATTTCACAGCTGGTAAAATTTCTGATAATTTCCTTTAACTCTCAGTTATGCTTTTCAAACTGCTTTTGGAACCAAGTTTGCCTGTCGCAGAGCTATTGGTCAGTTTTTCTATACCATCAACTTATTTAGTCATACTATACCGGGCGCCCGTATAAGTGATACACATCTACAGGCACAGACTACAATCCACATAGCAGGAATGGTAGGATATGCTTACTAATGTATTCCTGACATTCTCGTACAGACTACAACGGATGAACTCCTCCTCAGGAGATTGCTTTTCGATGTTGCATTGGATTTGGGCTTGTGTCTGAGTTTTGATACTTCGCCTCGGCTCTCGGACGTCAAGTACAAAGAGATTGTCATTTTATGGTTGTTTGTCTCAAGCTCGGCATTGCAGTTTGCAAGGTAAGTCATAATCAGGAGCCCTACACACTCGCAACACTTTTAGCAAATAGTTAGATGTATACAGGATTGTTCTTATGACATATATTGATGTTGTGGATAAAATTTTCACTACATAGATTTTAAATAGAGTATTCCTTAACAGTGGACTCTTGTGGATCAATACAATATGGACCATGGTAATTTGGATATGTATAATACACCCTTTTATTATCATATATTACTATTATTTGAATAATTTTAAAACTGCCAAATGTTTGAATAATGAATATTGATGAATTATTTAATGTGCGGTTCATTGATACATACTAGTAGCATGTTGTGACACTGACAAAGTGATGTATCTTCTACATAACTTTGGGTTGTGTAGCTTGTAGCCTGACTTGTAAATTTTTTTGGTTGCAGTGACAATAATGACCATGCTCGAGTCAATTATTATCTCAATGCCTTTTCCTCGTCTCAGCTCCCACGTGAGATTATTGCATGGGTCACTGGTGTGACAAGTATAACACCAACTGCCCCTGATATCTCCTCTCCGAAAGACATTATTGGTACATTGCTTCAATTATTAACTTGTGCATTTAACGGTTTAACCCCATACACTAGCTTCTTTAATATCTGCCTAATGATTTAATGGTTATTAAATTCACAAGTGTTTGTGAGTCGGCCCAAATTTTGATCCCAAACCGCTTTGATCCATTCTCTAACTTGCCTGCCCATCCGTTTTGCCATACCTCAACCTAGGTAAAGTCAGTTATAGGACGGACACTCACTTTCTTAACTAGCTGTCGTGTAATTCATTTATGCAGGATGGCTGTTGGTTTTGGAAAAGCAAGGACTTAAATTATGTGATCACAGCATCTCAGAATTACATGAGAAGTTTTTCAAGTACAAGTCCATGGGCTTCAACAGCGGAGTCAAAGATGGCGAAGCTATGGTTGAGGATGCACCCGTGAGGATCAACAGGATAAGAAAACGTGAGAGTGCAGGGTTTGGAGAGGTAGAAAAGCAGATTAAGGCTATGAAATGCTGTCATGGGGGTGACGATGGTTTTTATGGTAAAAATGAAGTTGCAAACTCGGTTCCTGATCAAGAGATGGTAGATATGGTCCGGTGAGGCACTGTGTCGGTGGTTGTACAATGTGCTAATATTGTTAACTTGCTGCAAAGTTTCATGGTTTAAAGTAGGGGTGCAGGAGTCGAAGCACTATAGAGGGATGATAGAATCCAGTTAATACCAATCAATTTGGTTTAGTTTGTAGTTTGACTTTTAAAGTGTTGAAACAAAGCACCCCATCTGAATCTGGAATGTTGTTATTAGTAGTTTCTAACTAATGGTAAAATTGATTAATCACGTATCATAGGCTGCGTAGTGGTTGTTTAACCACACATTAACCATAAATTACATTATTACAACGGGTGAACCGCCATTAATTTGGAGATGGTTTGGTGGTCGGCTTCAAGGAACCAAATTTTGGTGATTTTGGGTGTGTATAATGTGTGCTAGTTTAGGTGTTAACTAGTATGGATTTACCGAGGTTGGGTGGTGGAAGTGAAATTTGATGTGCCAGTAATTTTGGTGATGGGTTGACATCTTCTTGAGTCAAGCTTGCATCAGTATGATGTAGTTCAGTTGTGTTGCTGGCCGCTGGGCCCGGTATTTGCATGTATCAATTTCTATTTTAATGCTTCATCTTTTTGGTGCCATCAAAAAGTGTCATAGTAGTCAAGTATTCACCATATCGTGAATTTTAGGACAATGATTGAAGTAGTAATTAACTACACGCTACACAACGATGGGAATTCTTGGGACACGTTGTAGAGGATAGATTCAGTTAACTTTTATGACAACAAAACAAAATTTTGCAAATCTATACGAAGAATAAAAATATTTATCATTACCTATGAAATTTTGACAGGAGTTGATCTTGCGTGCTAATTGGGAAGCCCTTTTCTGTGAAACCCTCTTTTTTCTTGACATAACGACTACTGCATATAATCAAAGTTACTGGTACTCAAAGTAATTTTGGTCTACTCAAAGTAATTTTGTTTACCAAAACTCAAACAAGTCTGTTGCATCAATAAAATTGTAATCAGTTCTCATATGTTTATCTCGATAGCGCTTATAAGAATTATGCGTTTATCATAATGACATAACTACACAATCATTTAATTACAAATAGTAAGGCTAAAAGTAGTGGCGGTGAGTCATTCACCGCCACCTCATTTTTCTATCTCGTCTTATTTCCACTCATCATACATATGTTTTGATCACTCTCACTCACCTTTATTAAAGTATACCCTACTAAATACCCCTCACACACTCACAATACAAATAAAAAGCAATTACTTTTTGGAGTGAGACTACATTAAACCTCACCACTCTCCGATTTGCATCGTGACTTGGACTATATGTTTTAGAAGTCACCATGATGACTTGCTCACTCACGATGCAAAGTCACTACCACTCCTCCCCGCCTAAGCTATTTTTTTATGGAGCAACAAAATACGATTTAAATAATGTTCACTCGTGGATTAAAAAAAAAAAAAAAAAAAAAAAAACTAAGCTTTATTACTTTCGTCTTCCTTGATCATTTGTACAACGCAGGTTCCGTGTTCGGTGTTGCAACTCGTAATCGACGTTAAGGTTCTAAGTTCCGACATTGTTTGTTTCGGTTTTGTCCGACCTTTACAATAAACATATACCTTGGCTCGTCTCATTTCAATCAATTTCTTTATAGTATATAATTGTCCATTTTCTAGTAAACTTAATCTAGATTTAGTCACTCGATCTCAAAAATATACTTATATATAAGTCATAAATACACGATGTCAGTATGTCACATTTTGAGTAGATTGGGGAAAGTTCATTGTGTCGGTACCTAACTCTGGTTAAAAACAAACCATAGCATGTGGTTAGATATTGAATTCAGATGAAGTGAGAGCCATTGGGCCATACCTTAACTCGTGATGTGTTCATAAATGCAAAACAGAATGAAAGAGCGTCGGTAGTAACACTACACATAACTTTATTTACATATTCCACACCACTCTATTAAGCTTTTCACTTTTTCTCACCATGGTTCCATTTTGCTAACTACTTTTTTTCTTGTCAATGATATTGGTTTTTTTCACTTATAATGAACTAATGTGACCGATTTATACAAAAGAGAAAAGAAACTGGGATTGAAGTATTTGGAATGAATGCGGTACGGTGTTTTATTGTTTTTGTTTGTTATCGACGAAAGGTTACTAATGTGATATTGTTTTCTGAGTAGAAAACAAAACTTAATCATTTGAAAACATGATGATGAGACTTCTCGTAGAGTTTTGTTGTTCAATTATTTCCCAACGAGAAACACAATCAAAATCCTGAAAGATGTTCCATTACTATTTTTTCATGTGTAGACTCTTTGTACTCACTTAAGTAATTTTATGTAAATAAACTGAATTTCAGTTACTTAAAGTTATTCTTCTTCATTTATATATCCTCGACCGCACTTCTCACTTATACAAACTTATACTTAATTGGAATATCCTACTTATAAAACAGATATTAAAATTTTCAATCTATAAAATACCACAAACTTATGTAGTTATCTTAATTCCTTATTTACCTAACAAATTAACAATCACAATGAACAAGTGAATAACTTAAGATCATGCCAAATTTATTAAAGAACATCAACAAGGACAAAATGTAAAGTTATAAAACCCACAGGGGCCAAAACTAGCATTTATAAATAGGTGGCACATATTACTCATAGTCACACAGCTAGCTCCTATATATAGATACACACGCTATTTACAAATCACTGACTCAGATATTGAGAAAGTCAGCCAAAAACTTGGATTCGTAAATAGTATTATAAAAAACTCCAAAAATGGCGGATGATTCAACAGATTCTTTCTCCATTGACATTCATACCACTTCTCCTCTTTCACCTTCAAAGGTATGTAATTATACACATGCAATTCCTATATTTGTATATATGTTGATTAGTTATCTTTCTTTACGTGTATTCAGTGGCGGAACCAGAAAGTTAGGGGATGGGGGCAAAAAACATATTACCATGACAAAAGTCGTTGTGCACACAAAGACGAAGATAAAGATATAAGGTTTTTACATTGCTAGGCTTAAGTGTGGGGACAATTTGCGGTGGAGGGCACTTTAGTGAAAAGTTTAATAATAAAAAAATTTATATACATCCGCCCAGCGTAGTCAGATAGTATGGACGTGCATATTATTTGAACATTAGTGTAAAAGGAGAAAAAAATAAAAAATTTTGGATCCACAACGCGTGTAGTATTTAGTAGATTGATTATTAAGGTTTAGTTTGTTTTTTTATCTAGTATATAGTTGAGTGATCATTTATACACTAGTGCATGTGATATTCATTGATTGATTCAACATTGGAAACCACATTTTCACTAAATCTCATGTTCAATCCGAATGATCTCGATAAAATGAGCTAAATATAGGATCATATTCATTGATCTATATTGCGAAATGCAAATAAGAGCATCTCCATTGAACATATTGTCCAAGAAGCATATATATGTGTAGTTCATGTTCATGTACATAAACATTCATTGGAGCATCAAGTTTATAAAGATGAAATTAGATAAACGTTTATTTCACATCACACTTAGCTAGTGAGACGGATTCAAGTATTGTCAAGAACGTGTGTACGTCGGTATAATAATTACCCTTAAATAAATAACGTGCTTAATAATTCTTATAAACTACTCCATATACAATAAGTACATATGCATTTAAGTTAACTTTAATTTATGTGTTAATGTTACTTAGTTAGTACAAACTATAAAAATTCAGAATTTGGTGTCTTTGTCTGTTTTTTTTTACTATAGCATTACTAGAATTCCGTTTACTTATAATAGATCAAATACTTAATAAGATAATAAGTTTTTCTGATATATAGCTGTCTATTATGCTGAAATTTGTATTTTGTAACTAACGACCAGCTGTACTAAAATATTGTTGTTTGTTCTTTGGTTGTCTGTGTGTGGTTAACTCATGCCTAAAATATATCTACTGGAAAGTGTAGTCAATTTGCAAGTGTAGAAGCTTTTATGTCACTTTAAAGTTAAACATATGTGCTTTGTTGGTTAATTTATTCTGTAAAGGTCAGTAACTTTTAAGTTTCAGGTAGGTGATGTCTATTCAAGCAAAAAGATAGTAATATCTTATTTTATTTGTAAATTTATTGGTTAGTCATTTGCTTTGCCTTTCTAAACTAGGCTAAATTTTGTTAGTGTTTAGATATTTAACTCATTTTTTTCCATACACATAGTACTCACACTAGAAAACTTTAGAAAGTGTAATTTTAACTTTAGAAAAATAGTAAAAGCATGCGCAATGGGGCAGTGGAAGCTCGGCGTCGCAAGTGGCTGGTCACCACTGCGCGTTTTGATGATGCCGGGAGTTGTGGTGATGTTTGGTTCATTTTTTTCTTTTTTATTCTAGAAAGTGATAAGTGATTGGGAGTGAGTAGTTAGCGACTTTTTTTTAAGAATACGCTGCACTTACAAAAGTTTCAAAAACAAACACTGGCATGTGAGATGTTATCTGTATGTTATTACTCTTAACTCTTAAACATCACATTGCTGTCTGAGAACATTAATTGAATAAGTACTGCCGGTTAGTAACTACTCGTACAAAACTAGTACGACGAGATATGGTGGCTACTTGCTATGCACCATTTTTGACCAAGACAGTGAATAAATATACATGCTGCAATCAAATTCTGTATGTCTTTATCAATGAAAATAGCTGTATGATGTCTTTATGCAAATTAATGCCTTCAGCAATGTATTCAGGAACACCTTATCAAAACTGCCAGTGGATTTATTTCTGTTGCTATCTTTGGGGACCCTGACAAGCCGGCTTTGATTACATATCCTGATATTGCTTTAAATTGTAAGTGAATTAGTTTCATGTACTACTCTACTTCAAATGCTATGAGATACTAGTATGTATTTATACTTTTGATTCAACCTCTCAAAACAATGTATGTGGTGCCTTAATTTTACTTGCTTTAGGATCAGAAGTGTGTGAGATGCTTAGGAAAATCATGAACAAACTAAATGTAAAATTAGATATGTCGTTTTGACGCATTTGCTTAATAATGGGAATATGGGATGATTTAGGTGGTACATGTATATGACTCATAGACAATAAAAGTGAAGCATTTAAACGGGTCAAATGAGTTAGATTGGTAGAGCCATTTGAAAGTCGCTCCAAATTCTTTAAATATCTTGAAAGTCACACTATCCCTACGATTTACCGGTCTTGTACATTTTATATGATAAATTTTAGGAAAACACTCTTGAGCTGCTTTGCTTTGAAATTCTTATTGTTGATATCGTGTAAATTGGCTTTGGCTTTGTAGAGACTTTGATAATGAAAAGCTTACTATAACTAACGATAAAATTATGTGCCTGTTTGTACAGATATGTCATGTTTCCAAGGGCTGTTCTTGTGCCCAGAAGCATTCTCTTTACTGCTTCATAATTTCTGCATCTATCATATCAATCCTCCTGGCCATGAGGTCCGTAATCAGTAACTTGACCTTTTATTTAATTAGTAAGCTACCCTACATCCCGAATCATTGAGGAACATGTCATCAAACTTACATTTTAAGCACATGATCCGTACAATTTACTGGTCTTGTACATTTATATGAAAATTTTTGCGCTTATTGCATTGCATCTTTTCTTATGTGGTACCTCCTTCAAGAGTCATTGCAGTTTGGAGCTGCTCCATTATCATATGACGATCCTGAGTTATCTGCTGATGACTTAGCCGATCAGGTTGCTGATGTTCTCGACTATTTTGGGTAAGTTTAGCATTATAATTGCTCTATTTCTTCCGATTTCAGGCATTTCCAAAGCATTCGAAAAGCCTAATCTCCTCTTTGTAAACTCATTTAGTGTACCTGTGAATTTTTCTTTCAGGCTTGGTCCAGTAATGTGCTTAGGGGTAACAGCCGGTGCTTATGTACTCACCTTATTTGCTGTAAGCGGCTTCCAATGCACCTCACACAATATTCGTTGGCATAACATTAGCTCTAGATTATGATGCTTTTATCATATCTTTTGGTGAACAGATAAAATATACACAACGAGTAATTGGTCTCATACTTGTTTCTCCGCTATGCAAAACACCTTCTTGGTCAGAATGGTTGTCTAACAAAGTTAGCTCTCAATATCCTTTTCATTTTAATACCACAAGGCCAATGAATCCGTATTGATCTTGCTAACTTGTAGCCTTTTTGTTTTCAGGTAATGTCAAACGTGTTATATTACTATGGAATGTGTGGTCTAGTAAAGGAGTTATTGTTGATACGGTATTTCAGCAAGGTACAAATCTTCTCATTGACGGTACTGAAAATTTGTTATCGACAACTGCATGGTTGAAACTGAATTTGTATGTTAAATGACAGGAAGTTCGTGGAGGTACTATAGTTCCAGACTCAGACATGGTTCAGTCGTGTAGAAGAGTGAGTGCTCACTGTACTATTTTTCTACTGCAATGGGAAATCATAGAGGTGGCAAAATGGGCTGGTCTAACAGATTGGACTAGAGGTTAACACAGCAAGTTGGGCTAGAGGTTGAAACGGGTTGGCCAGAAACACTTTCTGATAATAAAAAGAAATATACATTTTGATAAATAAATGGTGCGCTAAACATATTTATAAAACCATATTGTTATAACTTATATTGCTCGTTTGACATGAAATAGAAAAGTAATCAGCCTGTTAATAAGTTAAAAACTGTCACTTTAATCAGTTATATATACACATCCTGAACCAACTTTTCTGCAGTTGCTTGATGAGATGGAGAGTCTTAATGTGCTGCGATATCTTGAAGCTGTTAATGGGTAAACTTATTTTCCATATCAAAGGCATTATCTTTTTCAATACCCGGCCTGAAACAGAATAATAACATGAACTTGTGTTATTTTGTTTAGGCGGCCAGATATCACGGACGGGCTGAAAAGACTGCAGTGTCGTACACTGATCTTCGTGGGCGAGAATTCCCCCTTCCACTCCGAGTCTCTTCACATGACTTCAAAACTCGATAGAAGATTCAGTGCATTGATAGAGGTATGCTTAAGGCTATCAACACTTCACATTTAATCTTCTAATAGGATAGCTTTAGATGTCAAACCTAGCATGATCCGAAAAGACTAGTTATGAAAGAAATATTGATAGAAATACTTTATATCTGATTTTTAATTTAGGTGAATAGAATGTAAAATGAACGGTAAGCTTAATAGTAATATACAAAGGTGTAACTATGGATGGGTGGGTAACAGGTCAAAATGAGTTCATGTTAATATGATCAAGCAGTTGCAACTAACCATGAAACTTGTTTATTTATATTTTGCTAAAGAGTAGTTCAGGTGTTAGCAAAGTTCAGCAATTACAATGTCAAATTTATAAGTCAGTGTATCTAATTTATATAGGTTGGAAGATGCGGGTCGATGGTAACAGAGGAGCAACCCGATGCAATGTTAATGACATTGGAATACTTCTTGATGGGATATGGAATTTACAGACCATGCGAGTTGAATATCAGTCCTAGAAGCCCGTTGAGCCCAACTGTGATCTCACCCGAGCTTTTTAAACCTGAAAGCATGGGTTTGAAGTTAAAGCCAATAAAAACTCGAATTCATTTGTAATGAAGGAGTCAAAAAAGTAAGTATTAGAAGTTACCACTCGATAACGTTGGTGAACAAAATTAATGGAGGTATGTAGATATGCGGAAATCTGAATTCAAATTTTCGAATACATAAGTGAGTGTTCCCAGTCTGTTTGAAAAAAATGCAAATGCCTCACCGAGTTGGTATGGCGCGCCTATTTGAGAAGTATTGTGTAGATGTTATGTTTGAGAATAAATCATATCGAAGATGTGTGTGTTTTTAGTTTTAACAATGGATTATATGCTTTAATAGAAATTTTTTTGCAGTCTTTTGAATCAACCATTTTAGAGAGTGTACCAATAACCAATCACATACTAAAATCTCTATTATGACAAAATGAGTATTAGAAATGGCACAAAGAGCATTGAATCATAACGATGATAAACAGTTACCTTAAAATGGAACCATAACGATGATAAAAAAAAATAGAGTTAATTACATAAATTGTCATTGTTGTTGACACACAGTTGCACCTTTCATTTCTAATTCACAAAAATTACATTGGTTGTTCATGTGGTTGTCCATTTTGCATCGACCGGTCCTTTGACCAAACGGGAGTTTGTTTTGGTAGTTAAGTCCATAAGGACTAAATGGGCGCTAGTAACTAACAATGGACAATTTATGTAATTAACTCTTATTTTTTAAAAACTATTTAATATACTTTATTTATTTTATTATTATTTATTATCTTTTTGTTTTTTTGAAATGCTTTTTTTCCTTCTTTTTTATGTTTTTTTGAATTTTTTTACTTGTTTTCTAGATTCGGTTCTTTTTATATATTTTTTTATTTGTTTTTCGGTTTCTGTTTTTTTTCTATTTTTATTTTATTTATTTTCACTTTCTCTTTATTTATTTGTTTTTCTGTTTCCTTTTACTAATTTATTTTCTTAGTTTCTTTTTATTTATTTGTTTATCGATTTTGGTTTCGGTTTCTTTGTTACTTATTTATTCTTTTTCAGTTCTTGTTTATTTTTATTTTTATTTTTTTATTTTCGCTTTCTTTTTATTTATTTGTTTTTCGGTTTCGATTTCCTTTTACTTATTTGTTTTTATTTATTTATGGTTCGGTTTTTATTTATTTATTTGTTTTTCGGTTTTGGTTCCCTTTTACTAATTTGTTTTTCGGTTCCGGTTTATTTTTATTTATTTATTTTCGCTTCCTTTCATTTATTTGTTTTTTGGTTTCTTTTTACTCTTATTTATTTATTTACTTTTGGTTTCCTTTTATTTTTATTTGTTTTTCCGCACAAAACATTTGTCAAAATGTGTGTGACCTAGGTGTCCCCTTGACACAGTGGATTTGTTAAAGCATTGAAATAAAATGATAAGCAGTTGGAGATTTGGTATGTGATCACAATTATGTTTCATGTGATCATATTCTGTTGAATTTTTATAATGGATTTATAGTCAATAAAATTGGATCAAATATTATAGTTTGCCTTTAGCCATTTACACCATGTGGACATAAATATATGTTGTATATGAAATATAGTTACAAAAGTACGTAGTAATTTAGAAGGGGTTTTATATACAATGCCCACTAAACAGTATTTAAAAATCATTTATTAACGTATTACTTCCATATTTAAGTTAGTTATTCATAATATTCTTTTCTTAATTGGTTCATTTTAACTTGTACACAAATCATCCGTCTTGAATCATAAATGCAATCATTACTTTTATTTCGAGGGATAATGAGTTTTAAATATGGGATGTGTTGACCGCACTCTCCCTATTAGGGGAGTCCACCTACTTTTAGTCAAAATGTACAGGTTTTAATGCAGATAGTACAAGCGGCGGCAGCTGATCAAATAAGGAGGGTGTGGCTTAGGGAGGGTGTGGTTAACTCATGCCTTTAAATATATACAATTTTTCACTTTTTACTAGGTTGTGTATCAAATTATTAATTTTACTAAGTAAGGGTCTAAACTTATTAATCTTTGATATGTTGTGTACTAAATTCACATGGCAAGAATTTTAGCTGAGTTGGCAAGGTTGACCACGTTGACTCCGTTATATTATTAAAAAAGCCATTATTTTCCCCAGTTTCCCCTTTTTGTACCACACCCCACCACCAATAAAAAATCATCAAGAAAATCCCATATCCGGATCTACATAACATATCCAAAAAAAAAAAAAAAACGCTCCAACAAAATCATAACTCAGAACACCACTACATCACACTCACTGCACCCACTCTATCTTCGATCTAAACATATTCACTTATCTCTGAAATCCTTACCAAAAATCGCACACACAGGAACACAAAACCTCACTCGACACTCTATCCATTTTCTTGTTATTTTTAGTGAGTTCCTTGGTTTTCTGGCAGAGTCATTATTTATTTACTTTTTTTCCAGTGAGTTGTTTGATTATAGTAACATTCTTGATCAAGACAATTGTACTAATTCAGTTGGGTAATCAATGGACCAGTCAATGCAAAATGTAAAGCTACAGGGATGACCAATGTAATTTTTGATAGTTAGGGACGAAAAATGCATTGTATGTCAACCACAAGGACAATTTATGTAATTATATATATACTAAAACCCAAGAGGTTACTGTAGCAACCACTGTAGTTGCTACAGTGGACGCTACAGTAATTTTTTTTTTTTTTGTACTAACGGTCATTAGTTATTTAACGGCTGTTAACTAACGACCGTTATCTTTAACATTTTTTAAAAAAATTTGTACGCATTTTGTCCTTCATCTCAGTGGTTCATTGCAAATTTAGTCCTCAAATAATTTACATAAATGGTCCTTCATGTTATACATCAATTGCAAAGTCAGTCCTATGTAACTTACTTCACGTTAAGTAGCTAACGGCAACAAAAGAATTCTGCAGCAACGCGCGGGTACCAAACTCGTTAACTCTAAAAAATAAGTACTATATTCTCGTGCTCCTCCAAAACATCCTAATACTTATCTTTTTACCGTCATATGTCAGTCATCTATCAGTAGGTGGCAAAATAAATCTTTTAAACTAGTCAATGCATAAGTGACGCATAACATGTATGCAGATAAATAGAAAGACGTTTATAAAGATATAACTTTTCTCTATAAAATAAATAAATAAATAATGAGTTAACATGATTTGAGTTGATTTCGTAGCCCTTTCAACTTGATCACCATGTAACCCGTTAATTTCATAATAATGAAATCTTTCTCATTACTACAAATGCAAAAATATAAACTCAGAAAACACATACAACAATATTTATAGGGGATAATGAGTTTTAAATGTATCCAACTTGCCACGATTTACTAAGTTGTGTATCAAACTATTAATCTTACTAAGTTAGGGTCTAAATTTACTAATCTTTGCTATGTTGTGTACTAACGGGATGATTAAGGTCTTTTGTTAGAATTATTTACATAAATCGTCCTTTTGGTTAGGACCAAATTGCAATGTTAGTCCTTATTATGTTGTGTACTAACGAGATGATTAAGGTCTTTTGTTAGAATTATTTACATAAATCGTCCTTCTGGTTAGGACAAAATTGCAATGTTAGTCCTTATTATTTACATAAAACATCCTTGTAGTTAGCCGCAAACGTCCTTGTGCCATGTGGCGGCCGGTCAATGACCAGTTAACGGCGGTCAACGGTCTGGGTCGGGTCGGTAACCAGTTCGGGTCGGGTGCCATGTGGCATTACTAATATTCCAACCACTTTGATCTGACTGAGACTCGAACTCGGGTATGTGGTGTGGGAGTGAAGGCTGCTAGCCAACTGAGCTAGCATAGCCTTCAAATATTATATGCGAAATTTATTATATAAGCCCGTTTGTGAACTCGTCCATTTTACTAACACTAAAGAGTTAAATTAGCGGAGTTTTGGACCGGTTCAAAAGTATATGAAAGTACCCCCTGACTCGTTTTTTCGTGCTCTTTCCAACGGTGTGCTTTGGGAATATTTTTGACCTCGTCTGAACTTTGTAAATCACGATTACGTCGTCGAAACTCATCCAAAAATTATCGTTTTTGCTTTGTTTTCAAACCCTTGTACCGGCAAGACATAATAGCGCATTCCAAATATATTTGCAATATAATTTAGCATATTTCATGGTTATTAGTCCGTGTTATCGTGTTATTGAGTATAAAAATGATATGTGTTATTTCATGTTATTGGTTTTTTTTAACGACGAAACTTTTATTGAAAAAGCCAAGCGAGGAGCTAGGCGTAAGAAAAGTTACAAAACAAAAAGCAACCAAATAGGCCATGGAAACAGGCAGAAACACTCAAGCACCAAGCAACAAACTCTAAACATCGAACTCCAAAACATAACTTATGAAAATAAAGACCTCGGGCTGCAATACCAATCGGACCATGAAGAATTGAAGCTTGATGAGCGGACAGAGATCCAATGAAACGATCAAACTTTCACCAACTGAAGAAGGGTCGAAGTCCACCTCGAATGAGAAAAATTAATCATGGTTATTAGTTTGTTTTATTGTGTTATCGAGTATAAAAATGATGTGTGTTATTTTGCCATGAAATATGCTAAATTATATTCTAAATATGTTTGTTATGTGTTATTTTGTCTTGCATGTACAAGGGTTTGAAAACAAAGCAAAAATGGTGACTTTCGAATGAGTTTCCATGACATTTTCGCATTTTTCGAGGTTCAAACGAAGTCGAAAAAATTCCCCGAGCACTCCATTGGAAAGAGCATGGAAAAACGAGTCCGACGGTATTTTTTTTACTTTTTGAACCAGCCCATGACCCTTTAAAATGACAGGTCAAAACCATTTTGACCATTTTTTATTAATACAAACGGACTGCTTTGAATATGGGCTTAAATGAATTAATGGTGCGTAAATCTGATGAAGGTATGCACCAGCTCAGTTGGCATGCATACCTTCACCCCAACCGAGAGGTGCCGAGTTCGAGCCCAGCCTACTTGACCTGTTACCCGACCCGACCCAATGCCGCGTGGCACCACTCATGTTATGACACGTGGCGCTGCAATTTGGGGCTAATCACAAGGACGTTTTATGTAAATAATAAGAACTAACATTGCAATTTTACCAAAAGAATGATTTATGTAAATAACTCTAACAGAAAATCTTAATAAACTCGTTAGTACATAACATAGCAAAGATTAGTAAGTTTAGATTTTAATTTAGTAAGAATAATAGTTTGATACACAACTTAATAAATCGTGACAAATATCAGTAAGTTTTGAAATTTGAGTCTTTGTATATGTTGTTGACTATGGTAGTGGCAATTGTTAACTAGAAATTCAAATTTACTAGGAAGAAAAGTTATCGAGTAATTATGAAACTATAGTAATTAACTAAACTAAAAAGGTCTAAAGACCAATTATAAAAAGTGGCACGGGGGGCCTATTTGGTTGATGGTAGTTTGGGGAGCATTCAATATTTCAGGCTATAACTGGTACTTGGACTAGGAGAGTAGGAGGTACTTTTTATTTTTATTTTTCTACTCATATGAGCTTTTTTCAATATAAAAATACTCCTATATAAGTAGTACAGTATTATCTAAGTTTATCGACAACTAACTTGACGTTACACATAGCAAAAGTCATGATACCAAAATGCTAGAAACTGAACCTATGAAATTATTTTATCAGATTATTAGTATTCACTATAAAGTTAGATGTTTCAATTGTTTTGATAGGATGTCAGTAAATCATGATGCTATTGCCTCGTGTGTGTAGTTAATGCATACAATCTAACTCCATCTCTGCTTCTGTTATCAATTTATACGGAGTACTGTTTTCTTTTCAACACAGCATAAAGAAACATAGTTTTGTAAGGCAAAATAAAAAATCCAAATAGGTAAGAGTGTCAAGTTTTGAATCCGTGATCTATATCACAGAAACTCACTTTTACGGCCTCATAGTGATGTTTGCGCTCTAGAAATAGGCTTCAAAGACTGCCCCCAAAGTTGGCGCGGGGTGGGATTCAAATTTTCATAAACGAAGAATCTCAAATACCTAACAACAACAACGATACATAATCCCACCAGAGTGGGAAGAATCTCAAACACCTGCAACCGCATATTTAGAAAATTCTTTTAGGAACGAGCAAAAGATATTTTAAGGACGCCGTTTCTCTACTATTGAATTTCTTTAAAGATCACATGTATAGTTTTCGAATTTCGACATATCATATCATATATATTTTCTCCTTGATGTGTAGTTGGTGGACGTCCGTAGCAAGCATCATGCGTGATCAAGTCCCCTATACGCGTGAAAAATTATTACACTCGGTCTTTAAGTTAGCCTAGTGGACAAAGATACATGCATGATGCATGTTCGAATATATTAATATTACACGTACTGGAATTAAAACCCTTTAAAGAGACGCACTGACCAAACCATGTAAAAAGAAGATAATATGATACTCTCGACAAGTAATAAAAAGTGTGTAGGAGTAGTGAAACACAAACCGTACACAGTGGTGTGCTAAAAAAGTAAAGCAAAAACAAAAGCATTTATAATGCATAGATCTTCCTGATCTTGTTAGATTTCATCTTCATACATATTAACAAACTCCATTTTAGCTTACATCATCATACCCCTTAACCAAAACCAATACTAGTACACTACTGAGGGTGGTGGCAGTGGTGCCGGTTTCACCAACGGTTTGGGTTAACCGGCGGTGAACACCATTGCCACCTCGCCGGTTAACATCGGAGGTTAGTTTGGGAGGCAAAGTTCACCGGGGCGGTTTGAGAAATATATAGCCGTTATATATACGTTGGAACTTGGCATGGAGCGTGTGAATTAAAAAAAAAAAAAAAAATTCAAACGGTAAAAAAAAATATATACCCGTTGGACCCAAAAAAAAAAAAAAAAAAAATTTCTATAAAACCCACACTTTTCCAATTCAAAAAACACACTTCCAACTCAAATTCCACATCCAATACAAACAACACAATGTCTTCTTCTTCGTCCGACGATTTATATTATCCCCCCGAGTCTTCCGAATCGATTCTTTCAACGGGTAGTACGCTATCAACCTTTTTAGCCATGTATGATTCGATTGATGACACGGCAACCTCTACCGAAACACGAGCATATGTCACACGTTTTCGAGAAAAAGCTTTACAAACTCTAAAGAATGACTATTTCGTCGAACGACCAAAGTTTGCTCACCATATTTTCCGTGATAGGTTTCGTATGAATAAAAGTTTGTTTTTAAGAATTGTTAGTGATATTGAAGCGAGATTCAATTGGTTTCAAGAGGGATATGATGCGAGGGGTGCAAGAAGTTTCACGGCATTACATAAATGCACATCCGCCATTCGGCAACTCGCAACGGGTGAACCTCCGGATAGATTTGACGACTATTTAAACATGGCACGAAGAACATCAGGTTAATATTCGTATTTTTTTGTTATTAATGTTTTCGTAATAATTATTTATAATGTTATCGTTAGAATATTTTTTTATTGTTTTCGTTATAATTATTTTTATAGGAGAATGCCTTGATAATTTTTGCCATGCGGTTATTGAATTATATGGTCGAGAGTTCTTACGTAGGCCGACATCCCATGATATTGCACGCTTATTCGAGTTTCATGAAGAACAACATCACATTCCTGGAATGCTTGGTAGCATTGATTGTACACATTTCGTTTGGCGAAATTGTCCCAAACATTTGAAAGGTCAATACAAGCGAGGTGATCACCAATACCCTACTATTATGCTTGAATCCGTCGCTTCATACGATTTGTGGATATGGCATTCATTTTTTGGTCCTCCCGGTGCAAACAACGATATCAATGTTTTGAACCAGTCTCCATTGTATACTACGGAGCGAAATGGAACGGCGCCAAACAGTTCATTTTCTGTAAATGGACGTCTTTACAAACGTGGATATTATCTTACCGATGGAATCTATCCTACGTATTCTACGTTTGTTAAAGCATATAAGCATCCCAATGACCCGAAGGAAAAAAGGTTCAAGAAGTTACAAGAGTCTGCAAGAAAAGATGTCGAGCGAGCTTTTGGTCGTCTAAAGTCAAAATGGATGATTCTCAGTCGTCCTCTCCGTGCTATGTCGGTGGAAAAGATTCGACATGTCGTTAATACGTGTATCATATTGTGCAATATGATTTTAAAAGACGACCAGGAGGCAATATCACCGATTCATATAATGGATCCGCCGGTTGCGCCAGTATATGACGATAGTGTACTACCGGAGTTACTCGACGAACAAATTCATTATCGTCTCCAATATGATCTTACGGAGCACGTAGATGTTCAAAACTTAGCATACCTTGATGACTAGTTCTTTATTTTCTTTTATTTTACGTATTATGTATTTTTCATTTAATTATGTTTTTTTCATGTATTATGTATTTTTGTTTTAATTATTAAAGAAATGTTGTGTTTTTATTAAATTATTTAATTATGAAAATAAAAAATAAAATAAAAAAAAGTTGGTAGTTTGGGAGGTTTAAAAATGTATGATTGCCACTAAAAATAGTTGGGAGGTTTGAAAAAGATGTAAGTAAGGTGGAGTGATATTATTGGTTGGTTGGGAGGTTAACTCCTTACCACTGCCACCACCCTGAGTAAGTACTAGTATGTTACTCGAACATGCATCATGCATGTATCTAGTACACTACTGAGTAAGTACTAGAAAACAAACAAACCACACAAACCCTACTCACTGCAAACTAAACAGTAGCCATTGTAAAGGTATGGTCATCCATCTTTACTCTTCACACAACCAAAAGTAACATATTTTCTTACTTTATATATTCTCACATTCATTTTCATATTCACATTCTCCAAAAAATGGTTATAAAAGCAACACTCTTTTTCTGTTTCTTGGTTTTTGATCAAATGGGATCATACCATTCATCATTATTCTACTAATACTAATCCTAGGAAGCGTTTGGTTCATGCTTTTAGGTGGGTATCACCCAAAGAAAAAATGAAACCTTTGTTTGGTTGTAACTAGGGCCCACAATTTAGGAATCATGGAATGAAAATGTGATAGATTTCATTCCACTACATTTTGGTAGGTTTTGTTGATTTCATCCAATCATTTTTTTTTTTAATTTGATAGAATTTTTTCCACCACACATTATTTATTCTTTTTCTTATTTTATAATTTTTTCAACCACAAATTATATATAATAATATATTTTCTCTCTCCTATTTTTTTCTCAAATCTTTCCCACTTCTTTCAAACCTTTCCCAAATCCAAATCCAATTCCAATCCCACTTGCGAACCAAACGCACCCCTGTTTCATTTTCAAATGGGAATCAAGATTTCAAATGTCATGATTGCTAAGATTTTAGGTATTTTAGAGTGAGAGAGAAATAAAGAGTAGGGGAAATGGGGCCCTTTTATTTCAGGTTAAAGCCTGCCAACAAAAATGAGTGGCACTGCACCATTTTAGGGAAGACTCCCCTCCTCTCTCTCATTATTCTTATTTCTCATTTATTGCATCTTTTGTATCCAAGTGATAAACATTTTACAAGAAGAGAAAAAAGATTATAAACATTTTACAAGAAAAACATTATTAGGCCGGATGTAATAGTCACCAATATTTTCATGTCGAATAATCAAACACCCGTAATAATGACTACCACCAAACAACCTTTTTAATTACATTAATTGTCTTAGGTTTTTGTGTCTCACAAGTTGGTGGTCACCACCATAGATTCAACCTCAATAACTCACCACCGCACGTCACGATGGTAATAGGTGTGACGCGTGGTGGGAAAAGGGGTATAGTTTATCCTTTTAGCATTACTTTTTAGCATATTAAGGTGTGTTTGGCATGGCGGAATGAGAATGAAAGAATGAATTTTCATTCTATTAATGATGTTTGTTTAAAGAGTAAAGTATCAAAAAGGTACAAAATCTTTTTGGTGGTCCAATTCGTAGTCAATTTTTCACTTTATTATCAAATTGGTCATACTCAACTACTCAACTCCAGTAATTTATTAACAAGTGTCCCATTTTTTAATAAAATATATTTTTTAAAATGGCCAATATACTACTCAAGACAACTACTCAACTTCATCTAAAAAGTACAATACCCATGTGCAAATATGTTCTATACTTGATAGTCACTTGATAAGATATGATAGTTTCATTCCTGAGCACAAATTCTCATCACATTATTAACAAGATAATTAAATATGATAAACAAACTAAACAACAATATTAGATTTGATTACCTAACTCATATCTATTCCTATTTCACCTTATACCGAAACTTATATCGATAGTTATTCATGAGAGCAAACCAAACGGACCCTAAATCTGTTATAACTTGATCATAAGTAACATAAAGAACCAAAACGTGTAAGATAACATAAAATAAACTTGTAACTCCGACACAAGGTTTTACAAGAGCTCCCGTGATGCAATACAACTATTTTCGCTGATAAATAAGCATGTGACCAGTTTTTACATCAATCTTAACTACTTACGTAATCAAAAGAAATATTATATCTGTCAATTTATTATCTTAATGTCACATGCCAATTATCTACTGGAGAGTTAGAAGTAAGTATTTTAAATATATTCATAGGAGTAAACTACACCGTCCGTCCTTGTGGTTTGCGTTGACTGCAGCCTGTGGTCCATTACAAAAAATTTGCACCGTTTATCCTTAACTCAGAAACGTTATGTACCATTAGTCCCTATCTCTAACTGGGTGGACTAATGCTCGTTAACTTGTTTGCTTCTCAGGGTATAATCGTCATTTCGCACTATAAGTACGAACGGTGCAATTTTTTGCTTTTAGTCCCTTTTTCAACGCTTTCTTCCGTTTTTTTTACGTTTTCGCCCATTTTTATCTTTTTTTTTACATTTTCTTCCCGTTTTTTACGTTTTCATCCACTTTTTTACGTTTTCGCCTGTTTATTTTATGTTTTCGTCCGGTTTTTACGTTTTCATATGTTTTTTTACGTTTTCGCCCGTTTATTTTACGTTTTCATTCATTTTTTTTACGTTTTCGCCTGTTTATTTTATGTTTTCATCTGGTTTTAACGTTTTCATATATTTTTTTACGTTTTCGCCCGTTTATTTTACGTTTTTTTTCATTTTCGTCTGTTTATTTCACGTTTTCGATCATTTTTTACGTTTTCGTCCGTTCTTTTTACGTTTTCGTCCATTTTCTTTTATGTTTTCGTCAATTTTTTTACGTTTTCGTCTACTTTTTCACGTTTTCGCCCATTATTTTTACGTTTTTGTCCGTTTTTCTTACCTTTATATACATATTTATCCGTTTTCAACCGTTTTTATTTTTTCTTATCCGTTTTTATACTTTTTCATCCGTTTTTTAACGTTTTCGTCTATTTTTAATGTTTTTGCCGTTTCTGTCCGTATTTTTACGTTTTCGACTGTTTTTTACGTTTTTGCCTTTTTTTTTTACGTTTTAGTCCGTTTTTTTATGTTGTCGCCTGTTTTTTTTTACGTTTTCGTCCGTTTTTATCCGTTTTTTACGTTTTCATCCTTTTTTTACGTTTTCGTCAGTTTCCATCTGTTTTCATCTTTTACGTTTTCAACCGTCGGCTTCTTTTACGTTTTCATCCCATTTTTTACGTTTTTTCCGTTTTTCTTACATTTTTATCCATTCTTATCCGTTTTCATCTGTTTTATCCGTTTTTTATATTTTCGTATGTTTTTTTTACGTAAAAAAACAAACAAAAACATAAAAATACGGACGGAAACATAAAAATACGGATGGAAACTACAGCCTCTCAAACTTCATTGACTCGTACCTCTATGACACACTAAACCAAGAAGTTGCCGATCAATCAGAGCTGCTCGGACCTTCTAACCCGCAATAGACTAGTGTGATGATACTAGTTATCTTTTGTACTACTAAACTGAATAGACTCAGTTAGTAAACTCTGTAGAATCCATGTAATAGCTAGCAGTATTTGTAAAACGTTGTAATTACTAAACTGAAAGTATCAGTTAGTAGATTTTGAAGAAACTTGTAATAAGTTTCAATCTTGTAATCAATCAACGTTTTATGAATAAAACTTGTTTTATGCTATCATGTGTTATAATTCAAACCTCCAACGTAATTATTCTATCAGTTCCCATCAAAAATCATGCACTATGTTGTACTATGTGTATGTCATCCCTAGTAATGGGAGTTTTATGACTTAAGAATATTTACTGTTCAATAAACAACTCTTTGTGATAATTCTCATCTATTGTAATTTCTATCTCCAAACCAAATTGACTGAGAAATGTTTGATACACTCATGATTTATTTGAGAATTAATCATGACTGAGAAAAACGTGACCAAATAAACATCGGCCGTGAAAAACAGGAATTTTCGTTTTTAAGCACTTTTACTTAGCCGTAACCTTAGCCTATACCTGCACCGCGTTTCTAAGACGATTTGAGTTTTCACATTTTTGGAATAAGTCAATATATTTTTCCCTCCTCCTTTGACCAAAAATCATTCATTGATTTTATAAATCATTCCTTGATTTTATAAATCATTCATTGATTTTTAGACTTACGGTTTTATGTCTAAAAGATATTAATTACCAACCGACACTAGACTGAGCCCAGTCTAGACATTATAAGTCATTTTAAATCATTATTATCCTATTAGAAAAGTAACATTTTACTTTTCTCAATTTTACACAATATTCGTACGTTTTACGTATTACGCGTTTTAGACCTGTGTTTCCAGTTTTAGCAGGGTTTTAGCACCCTAATGGAACCTACCACTCATTTTATATTTTATTATGAAGTATGTTGACGAGTTTAATCATTCTTCCAAGTTTCGTATTTTTACGATACCCGGTTTTACGTATTATGGCTTAATCATTTACGGTTAGCAATTTACGGAACCAAAACTAGCTCCATAAGTAGGATAATATCACAAACCAACCAAGTCATCATCCTATCCCATTGTAAACTGCCATTAGGGGGGGGGGGGGGGGATTCACCTTGTGTGGCTTGATCTTGACCCTTGATTCATTAGATGATTACATGTGTACAACTTAGGCTCCAAGTAAAACTTGGTCACCAAGTTTAGGAGATTTCCTAGTTGTTTCCTAACCTCCTCAACTCACTATAAAAGCCTCCCCTCCTTCTTTCTTTGTACGCCACACAACACACACACAAACACCATCTCCTTAGCTAATTCACTCCAAGTATTATCCAAGAGATCAAGAGCATAACAACACATAAACTCTAGTTTGGTTTTGATTCATCAAACTACTTCCAAACCCTAGAAACTTTGGTGATTTCTCTTGAGTTTGAATCTACTCAAGTCACCTCAACTTTCATCATCTCTCTTTCAAGAATACAAGTGTAGAAAGATTGCATGAAGTGAAGTAGGGTGAAGCTTAAGTCTATCAAAGTCCTTACCTTACATGTTAACTTCCTTTCTTAATTGAAAGCCAAAAGTTGTAAGCAAAACCCTAACATACTTCTTGTTAAATATCATATACATGTTATTTACATATCATTCATGCTATATTTTGTCTTGTGATCATGTCCATGATGTATAAAAATGGGTAAAACAAGTTATTGTAAATGATTGTTAATTTAAGTTATTTAAACAAGTAAACTAGTGACTTTCTTGGTGAAATCTGACCAAAATGGTATAATTATGATATTGGAAAATTACATATTGTAGTAGAGGACTTAACAAGAAAAGCATAGCAATTTGAACCACCTAAAACGAGTATACGAGTCAAAAGTTATGACTATTTGAAGTTACCAAAACTTTACGGCAAAACTGCCTAAAAACCTTCTGTGACAGAACCTTAAGCACACAAAAAGAGGCCCTTATGGTCCGTTTCATGAAAAAGTTAAAACATGAAAGTTGTCCGGAATCACGTTTTCTTCAAAAACTCAGGAGCACGTATCCAGAAAACCAATAACGAATGAGATTTTCTTCAGTTTCTTAACAGCTATTTTTGTATACCAAAGTCACTATATAATAGTTATGGTTTAATAAGACCAAGAGGTCTAATGACCTAAATTCAAGACCACAACCATGGCTAAAGCCAAGGTTGAGTCTCAAGACCATGGAACAATGACCAAGATCACGGCAAAGCCATGGCTAAAGACCATATAAACTTACCAAGGCGAAAACATGAACTAGAGAGTTAATGGTAACATAAACATCCAATTTGGATCTACTCCATCAAAACAACCATGATACTTCACAAGTGATACTCATACTAAACTCAATGAACTCATTGTAATAACAATCTTCATTTAAAAGTAAACTTTCCTAAGTTTACTCAAGTATTTGGACATGTAACTTTTCGGATAAAAAACTTATATATTTTTATCAAACACTACAATAGTAGGGAGCCTCATGTGAGGAGTTCATTAAGTAAGCCGTCGAGATGAGTTGTGGATTTATGAATTAAAGTGTCCTGCCTCCCCAAACGTTTACTACATGACTTCTGAATTATTACTGCCCGAACGGTAGTAATCGATATATAAACTATACATGTTTCATAAACTATTTCTTTTCAAAGACTTACACTATACTAAGTAGTACATCATGGACTAAATGCAAGACATATATAGGCAATTCTTCATATTCTTTACTCAAATCCTAAGTCGCAACATTCTATTATAGGTTGCTCGTAGAAACCTTCGCGATTCGACCATCACATTCACTACTTGCTATTTAACTTAAGGTGAGTTCATAGCCCCACTTTCCATTACTTAATTGTTTTACAAACCCTTGGGGGGAATGCATACTATTTTAACCGAACACAATGCTTTCAACTTATATGCTATGTGATTGTTTTATTATCACTAAGTACCATCCTTGCCAAAACAAGATCTCTTATTATGAACCATTTAATCACTAGTAATAGTGAGCGCGAATATTGTGAATAGGCCTATTGGGATTGACGAATCCCATTTGTTTTGACTAAATTCAAACAAATGAATTAATATTTGAAACATAGGTATGACGGCAAAGTACCTACCGGGATAACTCCGCCGATTGATATTGGTACCCGTTAACGTTTTGGTGTCATGAGCTTAGTGTAATAATACGTTTTATGGGCGTATAACAACGTAGCCCATCGTTTTCGAGTCTAATTAACTCACACTACCAACATATTGTGTTCAACCATTAAACAAACTCTATGAATATCACTCAACCTTTGTGTTGACCTCTTAAGCATGTATTTCAGGTCCATGATGATAAAGGATGGCACGGAAGGGCACGGATATTCAATAGGGCTATAAATTTTATTATCATTCGAAAACTCATTTAATGTAATTTGTAAACATGGAACTATCTGGGACCTCATTTTGTAATCTCTGATATTTATATAATTTGAATGATAAATCTTTTAAAACGACTCAATTAGAGTTCGTTTTCTATTATTGTGACTATTGTGCCGTCGAGTAACACCCAGTTTGAATTCCGCTGCATCCATGAATTGGGGGTGTTACAACGACAACATAAAAAATGGACGAAAATGTAAAAAACAGGCGACAACATAATAAAACGGGCGAAAACGTAAAAAAATAGACGACAACATAAAAAAATGTACGAAAACGTAAAAAAACAGACGAGAATGTAAAGAAAATGGACGAAAACGTAAAAAAATTGATGAAAACTTAAAAAACAGATGACAACATAAAAAAACGAACGAAAATGTAAAAAAACAGGCGACAACATAATAAAACGGGCGAAAACGTAAAAAAACATACGACAGCATAAAAAACTGATGAAAACGTAAAAAAACAGACGAAAATGTAAAAAAACGGACAGAAACGTAAAAATACAGACGAAAATGTAAAAAATGGACGAAAACGTAAAAAAATGGACGAAAACGTAAAAAAAGGGCGAAAACGTGAAATAAACAGACGAAAACGTAAAAAAACAGAAGAAAACGTAAAATAAACGGGTGAAAACTTAAAAAAAAACATATGAAAATCTAAAAACTGGACGAAAACATAAAATAAACAGGCGAAAACGTAAAAAAATGGATAGAAACGTAAAAAACGGGATGAAAACGTAAAAAAACGGACGAAAATTGACGAAAACGTAAAAAAATGACGAAAACGTAAAAAAACGAAAGAAAGCATTAAAAAGGGACTAAAAGCTTGCACCGTTCGTCCTTATAGTGCAAAATGTCTATTATACCCTCGTAAGCAATCAAGTTAACGAGCGTTAGTCCACCCCGTTAGAGGGACGGACTACTGGTGCATAACGTTTCTGAGTGAAGGATGAACGGTGCAATTTTTTTGGTAAAAAAACCACAGGCTGCGGTCAACGCAAACAACAAGGACGAACGGTGTAGTTTACTCTATTCATAGATAATTATTTAAGATAATACTGTAAGTAAGAGGATATAACATTTCCTCAATATTATTTGTTCACTTAACATTTTTTAATTAACGTTCGTCTTGAGTATATTGAATAGCCACCTTAAAACTGCTTATTCAAAACGCAATAAGCACTTATAATATGGAAATTGCAAATCTGTAGTTTGTGTTTTGAGACCATTTCTAGTATCCATTATTATTTCCATAATTTCATTTCATGTAGGAGTAGTAAAATTCTACCACTCTCTCCTCCCCCTATTCTTTTGGCTTTATGAAACAGAAAGCAGCCTTTCTTTATATGCTTTTTAATGGGTTACTCATAACACAAACCCACAAGGGACCTTCATTTTCATGGCCATTTTGTCTTGTACACTTTAGAAAAACCTGTGGGCATTCCTGTGTTTGCGTGTGTGATTCAACATGGAATAGTATTGATGATCAATGATCATGATTCTTTACTCAACTTTCTGTTTCTTGGGTTCTGTTAAATCATTGAAATAAATATCTTTTTTCCTCTCCATGCAAACTTTGCTACTGTATTATTCTTTATTATAATTTTTTTACCTTTTCCTTGTTGTTTTTTATTGGTTTAAAAGCTAATATCCTAAACTACAACCATAGGCCACATGTCTCTTTATATAACACTGTTTTCATAATAACCTCTCACATACTAGTACTTCACTTCTTTTGTATTTTTTGAAGGGAAATTTGATATGAGTTTTTCTTGTACACCAACTGCTTTGTTTGAGGGAAGCTAGCTAGTTTTAGTTAGTTGCTAGTTTGCACTTTGCAGGGGTCAAGTGTCAACACATCAAACATCATCAAGGGATATCCCATTCACATCCCATCTTTTCTTGACTTTCAATCTTTTTTTTATAAGAAAATCAATAAAAAATATATATATTTTTTAATCTTTTGGTAGAAGAGGGTAGGCTACTGTATCTTCTTCATCTTCAAATGTTTGCAAGGTTAGTTTACTTGCATTATGTTTCTATCTTCTTGATTTTAACTTTTAGTCTAACCTACCATTGTCAAAATGCATAATTGATATTTAGTTTTATTGCATATGCATATATATACATTAAACCCATATCATATAACCTCAAGCAAAACTTACTCTTGCTTTAGCTTTCTTTTTGTGTTGATAATACATGACTGCATAAATATTTAGTGAATTCTTGCATTACTAAGGTTTGATTGTTAGTAGTCCATGATATTTAGATGTAGCTTTTGGAGATTTGTAACCAGCAGTTTTATGTTAGACCCACCAGTCCTTGCAAAAAGTTTATATAAAATTTGTGCTTCAAGTTTTGTGGCAATTCAAAACATAATCTGCATTGTAATTGGCCTATTTGAAGCACATCATCATCAAGATAGAAAAGTAGGCTGATGTGATTAATTGTGGGTAGTAGATGTGGTTAAATTCACTGAAAGAAATCTTTGATATTAAAGATGAAAAATTTGGCATTTATTATGGTAATAACTACTAGTAAATAATTTGCTCAAAAAAACTACTAGTAAATGAGATTGGCCAATATGTTAAATAGTATTTTGGAATTATTTCCACAGGGATTTGATAGTGAGTGTTGAGCTTTGAGAAGTCACTTCTTGCCAGTTAAAAAACTTACATTCCAACTAGGAAACTGGAATGTGTCATGTTGTTTATCTTTTTGGTGCACCATTTTTGTTTCTTCCTTTGTTTGCTACTGTTTTAATACAGTTAAGTCTTCGGTGTTTAACGACTTTTCGACATACATTATTGAGACTGAATGGTTGGTTATAAAATGATCTTAAACTTGTGCATTTCTTTGATCTCTTAGGTAAACACTTGTTGGGATTTGAATCGATTTCGTTCCAATTTGATCATGGAGAACAATGGATTCAATATGCCAATGGGTATGGTTAATGAGAATTTCATTATGCAAGATGCAAACTTTCAGTCACCAGCCATGGTTCCATATACACAAAAAACATTTCTTGATCAAAACCACCAACTCAACCACCATATGATGTCTGGATTTCCCATGACTTCGATATTCCCAAATGAACCCACAAATGGCACAGAACATCTAGGAAGTAATTTCCCTTCAATTGGTCATATGGATGTTCCTATTTCAGCTTCTGCTCTAGCATCACTTTTTGCTTCAAGACAGAGTCAAAATGAAACCTTAAACTGCCCTCCTTTTAGTCAAAATCTTGATTTTCCAAAAACTTTAGTCCCAAACAATTATATCCCTGATGCAATACCATCATCGTTTATCGTCTCCGAGAATTACGGATATGATGGAACACTAAATGATATGAGTAGGAAATGGGAATTCAATAAGTTTTTTACACCTACAACCGAGCGAATGGCACTTGATGCACTTCCAAATGGTTGTGCAAGTTCAGACGGTAATGAGTTATCTCTAAGTCTTGCTACTTGTTCTAACATGAGCACTCTTCCTTTGCATGGAAGACAATTAGGAAGTGTAGAACAAGCAAGTTCTTGTAGTAGTAAAAGTGCCTCTTTAGGGTTTGATTCTAGCCCTAACAGGCCGGTTCAGGTCTTGCAATGTTCATCTGGATCAAATGGGTATCTTCGCATGATGCAAGAAATCCTTACGGAGATCGCAAGCTATTCGCTTGGAAATCTTGACCACGTTAGCTTTAAGCAAATTTGTTCAGATAAATTTTCGGATGGAAGTAGCAGTTATGAAGATCGGTTGAATCCGACTCTAAAATCAATGAGTGTTGAAGCAAAGAAGAAGCATTTGCTGGCCTTGCTAGAAATGGTATGTGCCCAAGAATCGATACTTTCTCAACATTACCAACCGTCAAAAAATAGTTAAAAATATCAACCTTCCATGACCAAGAATCAAAAATTTTGCTACTATATACTAAAAAGAGCAAAATTGGAAAATTTATATTTGACCAAAATCAATATTTTCTTGATTTTAGTCGGCTAAAAAAATTTTACTTTTGTATGACCCAGGTGGATGAGAGGTATAACCAGTGCCTAGATGAGATTCATACAGTGATATCAGCTTTCCATGCTGTAACAGAATTGAACCCTCAAATTCATGCTTGTTTTGCTCTTCATACAATAACTTTCTTTTACAAGAATTTAAGGGAGAGAATAAGTAATCACATACTTTCATTGGGAGCGGATTATAACACAATGGATCCTGGGGAAGAAACGCTCTCGTCTTTTGTACCAAAACAATGGGCACTTCAGCAACTAAGAAGAAAAGAGCATCAGCATCAACTATGGAGGCCCCAAAGAGGGTTGCCTGAAAAATCTGTTTCTGTTTTACGTGCTTGGATGTTTCAGAACTTTCTTCACCCGTAAGGCATTTATACCTATTTTTGTTTGAGATCAGTATTATGATTTGGGAAGTGTTTTAATTTGAGTCATGAATTTGCTTGCAGGTATCCGAAGGATGCAGAGAAACAATTGTTGGCAGTAAAAAGTGGATTGACAAGGAGCCAGGTAATGTAAATGTTTATCAGAGGTGTCAAAAGCATTTTGACCCGAAAGCATCTTTTTTTCAGAAGTTTTTATTTATTTATTTTTTAATTAAAAAAATTACTGTGGGGAATATGATTATATGGTCAAATATGAATATAAGGTTCTGAATAAACAATTTAGCAGGTTTTAGGCTGTATAAAATACACTTTCACCCTGGAGATAATATACAGCCCAAATAAACCAATATGCTCATATGCAAGTAAATGGGCAAAAACTCCCATCATTATTATATTTCACACACTGGTCCGGGGCAAGAGTGGTGTCGTGCTACTCCACTAAGTCCTGACCAATTAGTGTTGTCACGGTGCTAAAATGGTCCCAAGTTACGGCTGCTGACCGGTAATATTTATGAACAGGTATCAAATTGGTTTATAAATGCACGAGTTCGGTTATGGAAGCCGATGATTGAGGAAATGTACTTAGAGATGAGCAGAAGGAGGACCCTAGATGAAGAAACAGCAGTTAACCACAGAATCCAGCAATATCACAACTGAATATCATCATCACTGCATTATTCATTATTCTGTTTCTTCTTCATATGGCAAAACAACGCCATTTCCGAACTTGAATCTAAGTGCATATTAATTATTACAGTAATAATGGTTTATATTGTATCTATTACAACTACAAGTATCAAATTTGTCTTGGTAACACGTTCAGGTTGATTAACAACTTATATCGATTCCTGCTAAAACTGGGTCATATACTTTCCAACATATTACTGATTTTTGTTAACTACTAATTTGAAAGCAATTTCATTAGAGTTGTAATCAATGTGCTTTATACAATAAAGAAAAACCAAAATGATCCAAACCATTGACATATCAACCTCCAAGGCTCCAATACCAATATACCATCCTAGCCAAAGTAACAAACTAAGTAACATGGTGCTGTTTTTGGTAGCGGGACCTTTGGACTATAAACAAGTACCATCATTTCAATGGATGTAGTGTTTATTCTTTACTGGTTACCGAGTTAAATTGACACCTCTACTTTAACAGTATAATACTATAACTAGTGAAAAACATCTAAAATGCTTTTACATAGTTACACAAATGTTTGCTGGAATTTGACTCTCATTATGCATTTACGGAGTTCATTAGTAAGTACGGAGTATCTTGTAATCTTTAATATTACTTAATCGTAAAATTTAAAAAAAAAAAAAAAAAAAAAAAAAAAAAAAATCATTTTTATTTATTTACAAGAATATCTGTGGGCACTAGTAGCAAATTACTCCATTTATCAAGCCTCCAAAAGTCGCAGGTACTGTTGTACTAAATATTGACAAAGTATGTACTGTTTGTTCTACATGATTAGAAGATTGGGACTGTGGTCTTATCATTTGACTTATAGCATAACTATCCAGATAGATGTGTCTATTCTACATGATTAGAAGATTGGGACCGGATTAGAAGATTGGGACCGTGGTCTTATCAATTGACTTATAGCATAACTATTCACATAGATGTGTCTATTCCATGTCACCGAGAACCACATAATGAAGGATCGTACTTCATATTTTCAGGAACCTGTCCAGTGTATGATCACTATCTACATTTTCCCTACCAGCCAAGGCAGCCATTAACATCCAACTCTATATTACATCATTTACTATGTATCTACATAAACCTCTACATGGGCATACAACTATGTAAATATTTATACAACTATGAGTACAAAGACTTGTAAAAAAAACCATGCATATTTCCAAGTTTAGCTACAAAGGAACCTGCCGAGACACTTACTTGTAACTTGTAACCAAATGTTTCATATGGAGCCACCCATGGTAATTAAAGATTTGTTTGAAAGGTTTATAATCGAGTCAGCAATCACTCTGGCACTTGATTTCATATAACCACCTGAAACAAAGACCAAGAAAGGCGTCTTTCACCACCTTTTCCAATTTCTAACAATGGAAAAAGTACATTACATGAAGAGAGATGAAGTTTTTAAAACCTGATGTCAGCATTACGAGAGGGATGTTCTTGTCGCGAGCAAACCTAAATACCTTCTCATCTCTAATGGCTACCCCATCAGGACTAATCTGTTAAAACAAGACAGCGGACTTATTAGTGGATATTATTTGATTTTAGTGATATAGTGTCACACTTTACTGCTTTCAAGCCGATTCTTCAATGGCCAAAAAGCGTATTTTTTCCACTTTACATAGAACGATTTACAATAGCTAAAAAAAACTTGAATTACCCTCAGTCTTCCTAACGGATCTCCATCTAAAATATCTGTTCCAGCATTGTAGATCACCATTTCAGGATCAAATGCCTTATCTGCAACCTAACATTGGATTATGACGATTAATGACAATAATTGTTGCAAAAAACGTATTGCAGTCGTGTCAGTCAATGCTTAAAATAATGGTACCTGAAGTGCTTCATCCAGTTTAGCCAAGTACTCCTCTGTGGTGGTTCCACTCTGTTGACAACATATAACCTTGTAAAGTTATGAACCACAAAATAGAAATATATTGAGCATCTAATAAAGCAATGAGTGAGATTACTCACAGGAACTTCAACTCTCTGATCAATATATCTCCTGGCCTCAAAATCCTATGTAAGATAAATATGGTCTGAGTAAAATTCCTTAATAGACGGAAAGTATGTTATGGAAGTTATGTAGTATGACTCGGAAAAAGGAAGCTCACAAGTGGATATATATTAGGATTGTACATATCCAGAATATAGACTCTTCCTACACGTAACCATATTCAGTTAGTTGACTGATTTAACTATGTAAGGAAGCATATGGCAAGGATAGATAGGAAGCATACTGTCATCTGAGAAATCTCTTTCATGACCGTTTCCTTGATGAGCATCAAGATCAATTATCATCACTCTGCATATAGTTTAAAACTGTTAATAACATACCAAGTGAGTTTCATCTGCCACTGTGATGAAACGACTCTAATGATTTTGTAAATACCTTGAAATATTTAGACGGATAAAAGCATAGTGAATGCACAGAGATATGTCAGCATAAGCACAAAAACCTCCTCCCTGATTTGCACAACAATGGTGGAAGCCACCACCGACATTGATGGCACAACCTCGTTCTTTAGCAAGTTTAGCTGCCAGAATAGTCCCTCCAACCTAATCAAATTGTTATCAGTAATGCGCTAGATATGAAGAAAAAAAAAAAAAAAAAAAAAAAAAAAAAAAAAAAAAACTATAAGAAAACGAAATCCCACGTTGTACCTGCATACGGAACGGGTAAAGAACTTTCTTCTGAACGAGACAATTGGGAAATACTCCAACAGGAGCGACCTAATTCCATAGACATGAATACAAATCAAATTATTGTAAAAACACATGTAAAGATACAAATGAAAATATCTATGACAAATGCGTACACAACTAACACTTAATAATTTGAGTTACCCACCTCTGTAATTTTGGCGACATTTAAACTGATTTTGAGGCTATTCAAGTATGATTCTGAATGAACCTGCCACACAAAAGAATCACAACAAGTTATTAATGATACTATAGAAATGTTGAAGAACGCATCTCATTTCAGTCACATTGATTGCACGAACTTCCAAATATCATGTCTACGAAGATACAAGGTAAGCTACGATGTGTTTGGGAGAGGGCTTATGGAGGCTTAAACTTTTAAAATAAGCCGGCTTATAAAATAAGCCTTGTTTGTCACACGGGCTTATGGAGGCTTTTGTAAGCCATAAGCCTCCATAAGCCCAAGCCCATTGAAAGGGGCTTATGAGAGCTTATGGGGGGTTATAGCTACTCAAATTACTTAAATACCCTTCAAGATATAACGGATTATCACGCAAAAGCTGGAAATATATTTGAATTTAATTTGACGTATTTTTATGCTATTTTACATTAATAAGTTTAGCTACAACTAATTCGCCAAACAACTTTATAAAAATATAAGCTCCATCTTTCGGTTTATAATATAAGCCCCAACCCCAACTCGTTTCACTAAACATACCCATAGACTGAGAAACCGTGGTCATGTAAAATACATCCAATTCAGCTATTATTCCGTATGACAGATAAGACAAATAAAAAGGTTAGCTCAAAATACCACTAGAAGATCATCTTTGGTTGCTTCTAGAGGCTCAACTATACGTTCTCTGTCCAAAATGCCATTTTCAACGAGAAACTGGCAGATACGGCCCCATTTAGAAGAGTCAAACGGATGCCTGCACAAATTATCCAGCACAATCAGAAGATACAATCAGAAGACACAACTTTCCCTAAACAAAGCTAAAGAAACACGCAAACGTATCCTACAGAGGCGGAGATAGGAGGGGGGCAGGGCGGCCAGGAGCCCCCTAACGAAAAAAATTGTAGTGTAAATTTTCTAAAGTATGAGGCTATTTTTGTAATTTTGCCCCCTTAGCGAACCGATTTATAGTGTAGTTTCTAAAAATTATCAAAGTTTGCCCAATCAACAATAACTTTTTGGCTTCGCCCCGATCCTATACCACACCAACATGCACAAACAACTATACCGTAATACCAAATCAATTATCGACTTATCGCGATAGATATTATCTATACTACTATATAAATCATTTAAGTTTTGGGCTCTATCAAAAATTAGGATAAGGAGCTTCAATTATAGAGTGACATGTGTCACTTCTCAACTAAAAAATCACCTTTATTTTCAAATTGAAATATCTTTTGATCTATTTATTTTTTTAATTACCTAATTTCACCATATTTTTTGTGCTATTTAATTCAACATTCATTTTGATATATTTTTACAAGTTTTTAGTTTTTGCATTTTTAATTGGTTATTTAGATTCAAATTTTTACAACTTTTAACATTTATTTGAATCAATACAAACTTGCTTCATCAAAATTATAACTCTTGGGGGGAGTGTTTGACGGGTAAAAAATTGTGAGGGCCTTTATGCGAGAATAATAATGTCACAGGAAAGTTACGAGAAACCCAAACAAACACATACAACAAACACATATACCTTTGGAGTTTGGAGTGTTGTGTAACGAATTCACTAAGCGGGTACAGAATTGTGGGAGAGTTGGATTAGCAATTCATTCATTATATTTCTAGTATAACTATATTTTTTCGCCGCCGCTGTGCGAGGGTATCCAACTAGTCTTCTTAACTGATCATATATAACTAGAATTATAAGTGTGTCGATAAAAAGTAATAAATGGACTTACAGTTTTTCAATGCCTAGAAATGAAATGTCATAAGACGTCGAGTAGATTACCGGATCCTGATTATTAACACACAAAAATATAATAATAAAAAAAAAGAGAAATTTTATTATATGATATAACCAGTTGAAATTAAGTGTAGATAAGGTACCTTAGTGATGGGCACATCAAAGTAGAGCTTGCTGGATAGAATTCTATTCCGGCGAACTTCATCGGGTGATGACGTGGACATTGTTAGTGACGGCGGTTTAAATCTATAAAATCTGACAAGGGTCGGTATCCAATTTTATTACTACTTCGTGTTGTCATATCAATACACGAATATTCTTTCTTTTTTGGCCACAAATTTACTTCCGACTGTTCTACTATTTAAAAGATTGACGTGTAAAACAACTCCTAAATGCTAAACGCTCCTAAATGTTACTTCAAGAAGCGTTAAAAAAAGCATTTTTGAAAAATAGATAAAATTATTTGTTATTTACTAATTGTCAAACGAGCATTAAAATCATGACGCTGAGCACTCACACACACTACGAAGTATGGTCGGTGTTACGCTGCTAGGTGTAGTTTGTGTTGTGTTAAAGGTGCATTATTAACATGTCAATTTTATAACATTTCTATAACACACAACAATAAGAAAAACACTCTCTCTAATATAAATCTAGTTATAGGCTTCTACGACCTACAAGTTTTATATATTTTACACTAACAAAAAAACCAATAACATCTGTTAAGATGATGGTGCTGCCGACGTTGATGCTATAATGTGGAGGCCCGGTGTAGTTACAACACACATGACGCTAAAATAGCCCTACAAGTCTACAACGTGTTATCGGCCATTACAAATTGGTATATCATAACTAAGTATAGCTCCATCACATTAACTTTTATTCTATCACCTTTTTATATAACACACACACACACACAAACGCACAAACACACACTCTTACAAAAGCAGCATCATTCATAACACCCAAATTGTAAGATGTTAGGGCCACAATTTCTAGTTAGTATTTGACATGCATAGAAAGTTAACCGATAGCACACTGCCATGTGAGAGGGCTGCAACGCCTCTATGGTACAACCTCTGGTATGCATAAGGCGTCATGCATCTATGATTCTGTTATAACACTTGGTAGTGAGCTCTTCTATATGTCATCAAGTGTAAATAGATTATGCACACATCTCAATCTTCTTGTTAGGCACTACCTTAAACACAATATCTAAACTCAAGCTTTTCACGAAATGTCTTCTGATATGAGTGCAATGTTTATGGTTGATATCCAAATGTAAGTGCATCACATTATATTTAACCAATAAAATGAAAATACTGCAGATACAAGTTAATATGGTACTACCAAACCCAACAAAATTCAAACTTCTGGGAAGTACGAAACTAAACCTTCATAAGAAAACACATTTTGGACGATAACAAATGTATTATTAGCGTGTCAACACACAAACACGAAAAACAGCCACAAGCATTTTGGGAAAGTCGGACCGCGACAAACTTTTATTCTGTCAGAAAAAAAAAATGCAGCTGATCAGGCTCCATACTTTGGTGCCTTCCAAAGTTTAAACGCAACTTCATGTAGAAATCTGTCTGCTGGTATTGTCAGGTTTCCACCATTCTGCATCAGCATATGAAAGATCGATGACAGCTTATTTTGCATAAGCATCACATAAAGGCTAATTGAAAGTCACCCAAAGTCTAAGTTTTGAAACATACGATTACCTAAATTGTTTTATTTTGACGCTTCCGATTATTATGGTAATATACTTGTTTTTGTAAGCATAACCAACGGATCATATTTACAAAATAGTACTAATGGACAAGAAGTGTTTGCTGGTTGCCCCAAACCGGCCCAACCCGTTTCAACCCGGACCTGTTTTTACCCATTACCCGCCCTGCCCATGTTGCTACCTCTAGGAATTTGTAAATAACGAATTTGTTATAAGTTTTGTACCTCCATAAAGTCTTGAAAAGAGAATGTTTCCACCATATCTTTGCGTGTAACAGCATCTTGCCATTGAGTAAACAACATTGGGCAATAGTTTCTTTAAAATTGAAAGTCAAGTTAGCATAATCATGAAACAAAAAAACTGAAAAGTACAAACAAAATTTCTGTAACATATTGCCATTACCTTACATTAGCCCTCGGATTGCTACCTTTCATTGTGTAACTTTGACGAGGATATAGTGAAGAAAGGCCCGACTGGATGACTTCATTTTTATTTGAAATGCTAAATTTGGACTCATCATCTTTTGAGGTATCCCCAAAGCTTAATACAACAGACAAATGAAGACGAGAACCTATCTGGGATCTAGGTTTTGCTTTCGATATTATCTCACCAACCAACGAGTTGATATAATCCGTGTATTTACTAGTTGAATCTTCTTCATGAGATCCAACGTGTAAAAATACTAAATCAAACTGACTTGTATCTAAAACTTTATCTTCTTGGAATCCAAGCAGATTCAGCAACTTCATGGCAACAAGATTCGCGGGTGTATCAACAAGTGAAGAGCTGCTGTTAACCAACTCATTTGACTGCAACACGGAAAGGCCAAGTTTGCTTCCACATGCTTTCAAACTTGTGTTCTCGGTCACTAAACCTGCTTTAACTCCCATAAACCTGAAGTGATCAAAGCCCATGATTTACATTTTGTAAAACTAAACAGTCAACGTATGAAGATCAAGTATTGAGTTTGTATATAAGTGCTATCTAATATTACCTCTCTGATATAGGCGGTGTTTTACACTTGTCCTGAGACTCTACAATCTGTAAAACGTATAAAAACAACATTAGTTAAAACACGTCTCCTATTATCTAATCAAACCACATTTCAGCTTTCGACAACAGAATTTCTAACCAGAGTGTTGTAATCTTCATATGCATCCACTAAATTCAGAAACTCTCCAACTGTTCGTCCATCTACATATTCTGCTAAATAATATGCCATAGTAAATACAGGGGCGGATCCACACCATGGCTACCTGTGGCACGTGCCACAATGGGCAGACCATGGAAGTGGAGAATTTTTATGTAATTTTTACGTGTCAGCTGATATTTGCATTTGTGCTACATATGCATATTCCTTAAAGGCGCAAACCCAATAATAAAACAAGTCCTGAAGTCCATTTAGTTTAGAAAAAAGCCCAAGTAGTTATTGACTAGTTATAGTCTTTTTTGAGAAACTACACATTTGATGATTGATCATTTCTTTGTGGGCAAGAAAACCAAAGCACCAAAGATTAAGGTATGAGCATTATAGACGAAGTGATGAGCTAGCAAGAATTAATGATCTTTTTGTGAACTTTTATGTAAGTCGTGTAAATATGGTACTACTTTTTATTCATATAAGTTAAAACATGAGGTAAATTTTTTTTGTGCCACACATGTTTAAATTTCCTAGATCGGCTACCGAGTAAATAGCCAAAAAAAAACATGTACTCCGTAACTTCCAATAGAAGCAAGCAAAACAGATACACTCGTGAACGAACGTGCATACACAAATTTATCATATACTCAGCACATTTGTAATATTTGACAAATCAACAAAGCATTATTTACCTTTAATCTTATCCATATTGATATTGATATTGATTTGGGGCAATGAAGTTTTCCGACTTTGGTTAACTAGATGTTTAGAGTCTAGACTAAAGGGTTGTACTCGTAAAGATCATTTCTTCATTAGTAACAAATTTGTAGCCACATGCAGTAATATAATCCCATAGACAGGAGGGGGGCAGGGTGGACACGTGTCCTCCTAACGAACCGATTTATAACGTAGTTTCTAAAAATTATCGAAATTTGCCCCCTCGACCATAACTTTCTGGCTCCGCCCCCGAATAAGTTATTAATATATCATTTCATAAGCATAATACAAAAACCCATATCCCTTAATGACCCCTTAATCGCTGATTTAGGAAAGATTAACTTAATCTAAAAATGATGATAAAAGATTGCATGTACCAGTAGGAGGAGGATTAATAAAATGAGGGAGGGATAAGAAGCCACATAAAGATTGAGCAGCTAATGAATGGAGATTTGTATGGGATTGGTTTACACATCGAGCTAATCCATCGCCGTATAAGACTAATCCTCTGCTGGGTTTATCAGCCATTGATTCTGATGATGATGATGATGATGATGATTGGACTTATTAAAAAGCTGGGAAATTTTATTTGCACACAGAATTTGATTCTTCTTAATTTGCTCTTTTTGTAAATCTCTCTACTCTTTAGTTTTGAAAACCGGTCTTTAATCGACCCGCTCAAAGGTTCAAAGGGTCAACCCGGTTTTACAAGAAAAAAACTTTTAGTTTCAAAGTTGCAAAAATCGGCCTAGGCGGCCTTGTAATCGGTGATTACAAGGTACACGGCCTTCCACCTTGTTGATTTTAACAATGTAATCGGCCTTATAAATCGGCCTTGTAATCGGCTATTACATGCTACAGGGTGGTCAACCGTCTCACTACCGACTCACGAATTTTGCAACATTGGTTTCAATAATAATAATAATAATAATAATAATAATCATTTATATGACAAAAGAAAAATGTTTTATGGCAATTTATTATTTTATTAACAATAAGAGAGCTTAATCCTAAAAAATTGAGTCCTTTTATGGGCTAATAAAAGATAAAATTAAACTAGTCTTATCAAACTTTTGATAAATTCATTGGCTAAATTGGGGGTGAAAAAAATAAAAAAATAAAAAATGTGCATGATCTTGTGAGCTTTTTTTTCTCAATTTTATACTTAAGTATAAATATTAGTCGTACTTATTAATTTAATTGTAATACCGTTTGCTACCAACACCACGTGCGTAATCCACTTTTGGTTGAAGTTGTGACATGCATTTGTTGAAATTTTAAAAGGTGAAACACATTGTGCAACTTCAATAAGGGAAGACTCTTTATTTTGGGAAGATATTTGGATTGATGTATCGGCATTGAAATATCAATACCCGAGACTTTACGCATTGAAAATGTCTAAACAAATAAGTGTCGTTGAAAAAATTAATCACACTTCATTGGTTTGATCTTATCGTCGTGCTCCAAGAGGAGGGATTGAGGAAGAGCAACAGTGTCTTCTTCATTCTCGCATTGGCGACTCAATTTTACCAAACATTCCTGATCGTTGGGTTTGGTCGTTAGAAGCTTCGGGAGAGTTTTCGGTTGAATCAGTTCGTAGCCTTATTGATGATTCGTTATTGCCAAAGGAGGATGTCTTTACTAGATGGGTTAAAGTCATGCCCATCAAGATTAATGTGTTCGATTGGAGAGTCCGATTGGATAAGTTGCCTACCAAGTTAAATCTTTCCCTTAGAGGCTTGGATATTTCTTCTATTGTATGTCCTCTTTGCAGCGCTTTAGTGGAATCCGCTTCCCATCTCTTCTTTGCGTGTCTTATGACTCGTCAATTATGGAGGAATGTCATGTGTTGGTGGGAGCTTGAGGACATTGATTTAGCCTCTATGATGATTGGCTCCTTTGGTTAAATAGCTCTCGTTTTTCTAAGCAGTTGAAAGATATTTTGGTTGGTGTTTGCTATGTGAAGTGGTGGTTAATTTGGCATTTTAGGAACCAATTGGTGATGGTCATCAGCGCAAGAAGCTTCTTTTCAATGACTTGTGATTTATCTTATAATTAGTGTTCTAATCATTGTAATTTTGAAGTTAACCGGGTTGCTTGGATGAAAAATCCTAGTATCTTTAGCTTGTAATTTCTTCTAACGTCTTGCTAATCTTTTAATAAATCTGCCGTTAAAGATAAAACAAAACACTTATTCAACTACGCTATGGTTATCCGATAAATCTTTGACAGAATGACTTTCATGTCTGTTGTCTTTTTTACTATAGTTTTCTGCAACTATGGTTAAAAATAGGGCTGAGCAAACGACCTGAACGGACCGAACCAACCAAAGGACCGACCGAGACCAGACCGGACCGATCACATTCGGTCCGGTCCTCGGTCTTGGCTTTTTTTCTAATTCAGTCCTCGGTCCGGTCCAGTCCGGACCACAAACCGATTATTTGGCCTTGTTGGACCGGACTGACCGACGGACCGAGAACAAACCGACCACATTCGGTCCGGTCCTCGGTCTTGGATTTTTGGCTAATTCGGTCCTCGGTCCGGTCCGGGACCAATGCTCACCCCTAGTTAAAAAGGCAAATAGTCAACAATTACAAGTGTTACAAAAACTATTCAACGAAAAAATTACTTTTTTGGAAAACAGCAGAATTAAATGTGTGAATGTAATGGTTTTCAAATCATTGGTATAAAAATGTGACAAAATGTACAAATTACAGGCTGTTTAGAGGCCAAAAGAATTGAAAGAAAGATAGAACTTTTGCAGAGACCACCATGTTTATACAATTTTGGATGCTGCAATTGCCCCCTTTATGACCTCTCCAACCAAAACCCATTTTTTTTCTTTTCTTTCTTTGTTAACAATTTTATAGACAAATATTATTACATGAACTAACTTAGCAGTGAAATTAACCACTCGATCTGGCTTGGCTGTGCTCCGTCCCCCGTCTTTTGGAGTGAATCAACACTTCCCAACCCACCACTCTTTTTTTGCTTTTCTTTTTTCTTTTTTCATTTTTCTCTTTAATTCTGTGCTACAACAATCTCATGCTTTCTCCAGGAACGAGCTCTATCCCCTATAGATATAGATACATACAACTGTTTCCCAATGCTTTTCTATTATTGATTTATACGAGTTTCTACTCTTTCCACCGAGAGGCGTCCAAGACTCTTTAGTCGGGCGATGATCTCTTTGAATGATGGCCTGGCCAGTGGATCTCTGCACAAAAACAATGTCAATAAAGTATAATGTCAGCACATCATATACCTAAAAGTTGTTTTCGTTAAATTGATGTTGATACGAGTAAAACAGTATCTCACAGTATGACAATGGAAAACTGTCTACTTCCAAGTCTTCCAATACTGGTAAGGTAATATCAACATTAAAAAGCTACTGCTACTTAATTGCCTCAAGTGTCTTGCAGTTTTTTGTCAATACTATTGTGTTGATGAATATTTCCACCTGGTGTCCAACTTTTGGGGCTCGTTTGGTAGGACGAAATGCAATAACATTGGGATGGAATGGATAACGTAATGGAATAAATTATGTAATGGAATGACTCATTACTATTATAAATCATGTTTGGTTGGTACAACAGAATGTAATGTAATCAAGAGAAAAAGACTAAAATACCCTATTTATGATAAAACTTTTTCAGTATAATGAGTTTAAAAAATAGGCTTTTATGTAATTTTGATTCCATTACAAGATGGAATGAAAAAAAAGGAGGGGGTCCCTAATGAATCAAAATGATGACATTTGGGGTACGTTTGGTAGGACGTAATGAAATGTCAAATGAATAGAATAAACGACGTAATGGAATAAATAGTGTAATGTAATTATTCATTACAATTATTAATCACGTTTGGTTTGTTTGATAAGAAGTAATGAAATCATAATAGAAAGACTAAAATGCCCCATTAATAATAGAAAGTTTATTTGATATGGTTAGTTATTGATGGGGTTTTATGTAATTTTGATTTCATTACGGATGTAATGGAAAAAATGCAAGGGGGCCTAGGGAATGATTTTGCTGTAATGGGTCATTCATTGTAATGAGCCATTACATTCCATATATGTAAGCAAACAGCATTTTATCATTCCAATGTAATCATCATTTCCATTCATCCTTTGATTACAACGTACCAAACACTACGTTGATGTAATGAGTCACTCCATGTAATTAGTCATTGCATTCCATAATAGTAAACAAACATGTTTTCTTCATTACACCGTAATGATCTTTTCCATTCTCCCTTTCATTACAACATACCAACCACTACATTGGTTCCTTAACATTACCAACTTCTAAGACACAACTTGGTATATTTGGTGCTTCTCATATGACCACCAAGTATCTACTATGTTTCCCAATCAAGGAAAATCAAGATCGACTGAGTTCCAGAATAATTACTTGTATTGGGGTACTAAGACCAACTATTCCTAATTTCCTACCTGGAACTGTGGAAAATTATAGTCAGCTATACTGCATAACTTATTCGGTTAATAGAACTAACTCAACAAAGGTCCAAATTGAACTTCATACTTTTAAAAGAAACGACCTAGCTTGATTTTTTATATGATACATCTATCTGTAGTCGTTTTTAGATTAAAGCAGTGACAAATAGTTAATGAAAAGACGGAGCATGAAGGATTATCATAAGAGCATTGACTTACGGGTGCCAACAATCAGTGATGATTCTTGCAACAGAAGGATCAACAGTTTCTGGAATGTCAAGGTGTCTGTATTGAAAGCCAACAGCACCAACAACTTGCATTGAATTCATCTCTGTCCAAGGTACCCGCAAAGTTGCTAGTTCCCATAATATTACACCAAAGCTAAATACATCACACCTGCAAAATCAACCCCGTCTGTTTCTTTAGCTAGATATTCAAAAGTGTATACATTTGAATATATAATAATTCAAATTCGAATATATGACCACTTACTTCTCATTGGATGGTTCATTCCTCAATACCTCTGGTGCCATCCATTCAGGCTGCAATACAACAGGAACCATCAATATTTCATGTGATAACCAACACACACGCACATACGCATAGTAAATAAAAGGACATCCATAGTAAAGAACATACAGTTCCAGCAGTAGATTTTGAAGACAGAAAAGTATGGTGTTTCATACGTGACATCCCAAAATCACACACCTGCATACATTAGCAATAGTAATTAGTCAATTGTCAAAGAACTGAGCTTTTCTCGGATCAAAAAGGAAGCATACAAACCTTAACAACCCAATTTTTATCAACAAGAAGATTTGGAGTCTTCAAATCCCGATGTACAATAACTGGATTGCTAGTGTGCAGATAATTCATTCCTTTGGCCTGAATCATATCATATAGTTATATATGGTAAAAGCACGAAAATATAAGTGGAACTATTTGAGATTTTTACCACATCAAGAGCCATACGCATTCGCCTCTTTTCATCAAGTTGGACATTTGGACGATGAAGCAGCTTATATAAGCTTCCCCTGGATAACATGAAATAATAACGACAATATGAGAGCATCGCTTTTATAATCATCATTAACATTTTACTAACACATTAACTATTCACATAAGACTAATTAATGGGAAAAAAATGTTTGCAAGTCAAACCAGCCAGGCCATTGAGACAAGTACAATAAAGACCTGCTTCAAGAAGAACCAGTTTTGACCAATTACCACACACAATGAATTGGTGAGCTGAGAAAGAGCATAAAAGACCTGGTAGTCTAATTCCACCGACCCTATTTCTTCCAAATATTGCATGTTCTCCATTTGCTTCCTATTCATTGTGTGTGATCACCCAGATCCCTTTTATCCTAGTCTCCTAGATATCAAATACGTCCAATTTTGCTCCACAAAAAAAAGATATTTAATTCATGCAAACACTAAACATAGAAATCAGAAACTCTACCTTGGTAGAAATTCCGTCAGTATGGAAAGGTTTGGCGGACGAGTAACTGCTCCCATGAAAAGAACAACATTCGGATGTCTCAACCTCAACATGATCTCAATCTACAAAACCAGCAAATTCTTGCTTTAAAACTAAATACTAATGCCATTATAACTGCAATAAATGACACAAGCTAGAAATTCACTAACTTCGCTTTTAAACTGAGTTAGTGCATCGCCTGAGATATCCTGGTTCATAAACTTCTTCACAGCCACTTCCTGTGAGCATATATCATTAAATCAAAAATCGGAAGTAACAGGCTAATTCCAGCAGTCATAAGTAAATCTTATACCATCTAAAATAGAAACCAATTGAAGATTATTCTTCAAGGCCAATGATGCAGATACTTGAAACAAAATATTCACGTTTTTATTTCAAGAGCAAAGATGTACAGGATCGACTTACTTAAGTGGAGACTAATAGAGCAACGATGAATAATGTAATCAACTAAAAAGAAAAATATCTTATAGTAACATCTTGTTATAAAACACTATTGTGGTTTAAACTCATAACGAAGCTTGCAAGAAAGTATTAATGTAAATAAGATAGCAACTGATAGGAAAGCAACTTACGGTTCCGTTCCATTCTGAACGATAAACTTCGCCATAAGAACCTGAAAGAAAGAAACAATGTAACATTGTTAAGTAAAATATGAATCGATTCACCGTGTCACCCTATCAAGCTTGGACTCACAATACATAAAATCGAAAAGGAAAAAGAGCATGCAATTCTGTAATTGATGCATAAAAAACTGAAAAGAAACTTTTTACCATTATTCAAGTAAACAATGTTTAACTATCATCTTGAAACACAGCAATGACAAAAATAACACAGAATTCCAAAACATAATAAGACTTTGGCAATTCTTTTTTTAGTTCTTGGTATGGTTTAATTAGCAAATAGATAGAAACACTGGCATTGTACAAGAAATCAACAGATCAACATTAAGCACCAATATAAAATACAAGTGTATCTTACTATCTTACCTATACCAATGCGTTCTCCAATCTGAAGATCCTCCCAACGAATTTCCCACTCAACTGCAGTAAGGCTAATCCCCTTCTTGTGATTGGTATAAGAAGATGTCGGGTGGTATGTAGATGATGTCTCCGTCAAATTCATATTTAGCTTTTTAGTTTTTTCATCATCTTTATGAACCCCTTCTCCCTCTTGTCTTGTAAATGGATTCACTGAAGAGAAACAAAGACTCGTGATTATGCTTCACATCTGCAGTACATGATTATATAAGTGATCTGATAAAAAAAAACCTTACCAACTGAGTTATCAGCCAGGAAATCCTCATTATGGCTTTCACTTGTATATTCAGAAGGTAAACTGAATTTGATATTATTTGTTTCGGACATTAATTCTTGATGAACACTGCACTCCTCATTTTTAGGCATGATTAACATGTCGGCATCTAACAAATGAAGTGTTTCACGTACTTGTGATTCTCCCTCGCCTTGGTTATTTCCACTAAAAAGTGAATCAGAAGTTGTTCCACCACTAGTTAAAAGAACCGCATGAAGCTTTTGAGCGAATTCTGGGTTTTTTGCAGCATTTATGACACAATTAGATACATCTTTTATTTGTAATTGTTGCGCTGGGGAAGTTCTTCCACCGACACCTCTTCCACCGACACCTGATGGACCTTCGTTTGACCTGCTGAGAGACGGAAGAAGCTGGCCAAAATCATACTCAAACCTCTCAGTTTGATTCTTTTTTAAAACTTTTCCAGCCTGCACTTTTGATTTTGTACCCATAGATGAATCTACTTCAGAACCAGAAGTCCCAACAACATTGTTAGGTTGAGGTGTAACTGACACTGAATCTGTCGCTACTTCAATTAATGAAGATGGATATCCAAAATTCCTCATATCTAAGCCAAAACTGGGGAGATTAAAGCTTTGCACTTCCGCAGGGATCAAGGTGCCTGGGGCACCCATTAAATCAATAATGTATTCACTGCATCAATGAAACCATATCCTATATTAATTGCATTTTTAAACATATGGAACAATGGACGTACGTGCTATGATTTGTAATATATCAATACTGTGGTTCAACCTTAAACTCTGATTCAAGAAATGAGTGTTACTAAACGACATCCAGATTTAAGCTTTTGAAATCCACAAAGCAAATACAGGCACTAGAGAAGCTTAAAACTGCTACAAATAAGATTAGATTGTACAGTATAAAATAGACCGTAGAGTTCTATACCTACCTAATAAAGTAAAAGGGAAAGACAACTGAAAGTAAGTGTCAAATCATCTCAATCCTAGCCCATATATTACTATTCCGCAGTGATATGTGATTATTAAACAGTAATCAATACATATACTGTATCAAAGAAATTACTAAGGGATAACAGCAACCAGATGTAACTCTTACACTAGTCACTATACTGCCATAACAGACTATCCATGCAATATTTCGAGATCCCATGCTACATGTCTTTCTCACAAATCAACCTATGGCTCAATTTGATGATTGATTACAGGAGAGGTGGGCCAGTTTGATCATTACTTACAATTTATTGTTGGTGAATGCATGTTCATAATAATGCTAACCTCGGTGGTTAAGTAAACATAAGGAAGTTAGAGATAAAGGCATCAAACATGACAGAATTTTTGTAGGGGGTACTAGTTATAATGCCCGCGCACGCGCGGGTTTTTTTAAATTTTTTGAATCATATATTTTTATTTATTAAAAAACAAATAATTTAATCTTTGTTTTGTTTGATTTATGATGTTTAATTATAGTTTTTTATTATTAAAGATAATTATTTAAAAATTTTAATCCTATTATTAATTGCATCTTATCCATATTTTTTGTATTTATCTTCTATTTGTGTTATGGATAAATATAAAATGTTACCTAATAAGAAAATAATCTTTTTTTTTTTAAATAAAATTATTACTAAATAAGGTATGAATGCATTTTTTTGAAATGGAAAATTCCCAATAGGGGTTTTGTTTTATTATATAAAAAAAGATAAGCGGTTCTACTCCGGTAAGCTTTTACAAATATGAGCAGTATTTACATGCTAATGTGGAGAGTCCACATTAAGATATTGAGACACTACTACAATCGTACCATAAGGATATGACATGCCATAATCCTCACTTCTAAATGTCCAAACAACATACAAAACAGACCAAAAATATTGAAAAACAAGACCACAAGACAGCCCGTGTGCTAAATATATGTGTCACATACATATTCAAAAAAAACATGTGCACATATATGCAAGTCATATACACCCACATGCATATGAGTTAGTGCAACAGAAAACATGATTAACTTACCTTCCATTATCAATCTTGATCAAGTTTACAGCTCCGTCATCAGTACCAGTATAGTAGCTCCCTTTGACCAGGCTACACGGAAGGTTGATCTTATCAGCAAGTACCTAGCAGCAAATGCATAATTGACAATGTGCTCAAAGAGAAAGATAAGTAAAGGCATTACAAATTTTTATGCTAAATTTACGCCCAGGCTTGAATTTTGAAGATCATATTAAAATTGTTTTACCATTTTATCAGCAAATTGCTAAAAGAAGTGACCCGCTATAGTCCAAGTACATGAAATGAAGTCGCATTGGTAATACAATGTTTGTAATGAAATATTGACTTCAAAATAACAAAGTTGCTAACAGCAGCCCCTGTACCAGTGAAACTAGACAGCCTAGTCTCCTTAAATTAAAGCATGATGATAATACAAATGAGGAGCTCTGGAGTAACATAAAGCCATAACCAACTATTCTGCACTAAACAAGTATAAAGCCATTACCAACTATTCTTTACTAAACAAGTAACATAAAGCATTAACAACACTGCCAACTATTCTGCACTAAACAAGCGACTAAGTAGGATTCATACGCATTGACATTTACATACAATCTCTAAAATCTGTCATCCTATAAGAGACCTAAAATAATAAATAGCGACAACTTTCAATTGCACGAGGATGCCACTAAACTCAGCTGATATTAGAGGCAAAGACCGGTAGTGAATTTTCCAAGAACAGACAGTTCATTCACTTTATTTATAAAACCAAATAAACACATGAATAGACATCAAGGAAAAGAGGTGAATTCTAAAACAAAGAAAATAAGGTAACATAAGCTTAAGGAGGGATAAAATATTCAAGAAACATAAAACTTAATCGAAAGGAGGCAGAGAGTGGAAACCTTAAAGAGCAAGGCCCTGTGGCGGGAAAGTCCAACGTCAAGACAACCAAGAGGAAGAATGATAGTGTTCATTAAGTTGCGCAACTCAGAACTTCTGAGAGTCCACCGTCTTAACATTTCGTCTGCATCACTCACAGGACCACCCATTTGAGCGACTACAATTTTAGCAATCCTCTGGATTAATGTACTCATGAGCTCCCTCGTCCCAGCAGCCTGGCATTCCAATGATATAGTAGACACTCTTTCCTCAAGGTATCGCAAGTCCTTATCAGCCATTCTGTTGACTAAAATTACTTCATAGTCAACATTATCTGAAACACGTATAGCCTGAAGATCCGCTAACAACGGCATCTTCCCTTGCGTGACTGAATTTGAAGTGAGCCCATATACATCATAAAAACCATCCATCACTTTCTCATCATAATTTACAACATTATTGCTCTGCACATACCAAACTCTCTAAATCAAATACAATCTACAAGCTAGTCTTTAAAAAGCATGTTGCCATCAGATGCATAAAGGTAAACCCTACACGGGATGAAAAGCATTAAGAAATGATGAAATTGGCACCCATACACGAAGTCACATGCCAGTAATAATTTCAATGGAGGTGCTTCTATTCTATGCATCCAAGTATGTTATATATTCTTCTTAATCATGCATACTGTTTGGTTTTATCATAAAGAAAAAGATGGATTAAGAAGTTCTATAAAGTCAGGCAGTTCACTAAATATATGTCGCTCAGTTTCTTTTGTTAAAGTTGTCATAAAGGCAGCTATAATGTAATTAATGTGTATGATGCTAATATATTAAAAATTTTGTTAGTTACCACATAAAGCTACTAAAAATCCAACTGCCTGTAAACCAACGATGATGGCTACCATACTTCCAACATCCCTTACACTAACAGCAACAATAGTTTACAGCCAGAGAGTGTTTAACTTGCTTATTTTTAAGCAGATAAGCAGTTAGGATAATCCAAACTACTTCTGCTTATATTCAGTAAAATAAGCAATTTCCAATAAGCAACTTGGGACCCTTCTTATTTCAAAGTGCTTACTTGTGTTTAAACTAGAATTACCTTTATATCTACCCTAAAAACCCCTGAAACATATTCGCATCCCACAAACATTATTCTCCCTACTCCTAAAGAAACTAATTAAAGATAAACGTGAAAGAAGCAAATCCAAATCTAAACTATCTATTTTCAGCCGCAGAAAAAATAAGTACTCCTAAATGACTCTAAGGCCATCGCCTAATGGAATGTGGGCGTGCCCATCAACCAAGATTATATAAAACCTTAATATCATTTGAACCCTAAGACCTATTTCTCCAATGCTCCAATGGTCCTTGTTATATAAAACCTTAATATCATTTGAACGTCAATATTGTTTTAAACTTGTTTCATTTGACAAATAACACTATTCATAGTTCCGTTATCTATACTACATTATAATGCATTTGGGACTATTCTATAATTAGAAAGGCTTAGAATTCAGACTTTTTTCTTGCTTATTATGGAAGGATTTCAAAATTAATTTGTTAGGAAGCAAGTTGGTTAGGAAGCGGTTGGTTGTACAAATTAAAATTATTTGGCTTAATATAATCACACGGTACCCGCCGCCGCATTCCACGGGTACCGTTCTAGTCATCCATTAAGTGGTGCACCTATCATTTAACTACCAATCAAATCTAGCATACGCATCTACAATTATAAACATAACAACGCTACTAAATAAATCAACATAACTAAACAACTAACAATCAAAAATCAAAAAACAAAACCCTAACATTACCCAATATCTAAGCGACAAAAACTCAACAAACGACTCAGAAGGCGAACACCCCAAGCTCCGCTGCTTGGCAGCCCGAATCTGCTCGGATTCAGCATCGGGTTGACCCGACCCGACCGATCCAGCAGCAGAAGACACACTAATCGCCAACGCCAGCTGCATCTGAAACTCCTCCTCGAAGAAGCTCGTGTCGTCAGCGGTGGAATCGGCAGCATCGGTGATGACGTCAGCAGGGGGTGGAGTGTGGAGGATCGGAGAGGAGGTGGTTGGGGTGTCGGTGGCGGTGGCGGTGGTGGTGGGGGTTAATCGGTTTTGATCGTTGCTGCCGATGTGGAGCTTGCGTAATAAGTGTTTCATTTTCGTCATCTTTTGATTTGCATCAAAACAAAACACGCAGTGGAAGGTGTAATTTACACACACACACACACACTTGTTTGTTTGTTTTTGTGTTTCTCTCTCTACCGGCAGGGAAGGGAAATGGTTTTGGTAGTGGTGGTGCTTCTTTTTTTTCTTTTTTTATTTATTTATTTTATTTTATTATTATTATTTTGTATTTTACTTAGCTTGACCAATTTGGGAAAAAAAGATCAAGTATTCTTTTTGGGACAATTCTTCAAATCGGCGGTCCTCAAGCGTGCGAGCTTTTTTAGACCAACTTTAGTTGGATTTTTTGAATGGATCGAACGATTTGCGAAGTTAATATTAAGGCTAAGGCGACATATGGTACTAAAAAAAGTCGCGCCTAATTATTTGTCTCATAGATGTGTAAGGCCTAAGTAAGGGTACCTTTTGTGCGACTTATCACCAGCGAATTTTTAAAGTTTGAGCGACCTTCTATTTTGTCTTTCTCTGCCAAAATAGTCAAACTTCAAATAATACTATTTTTCTTTTTTTGCCTCTTCCCAATATTGAGCAACCTAGCGACTAACTTTGAGCGAATTTATCAACCTTTCACCTTTTTGTACTTGTTCATTTTCTTTTTCAGTACTTTTACAAAAAGTTTTATTTTTAAAATACTTTTTAAACTTTTTTTAATTCAAATTATCGAGCGAATTAATAAAATATTTGAGCGACTTAAAATTATTTAAGCGACTTTTTTCATTTTCCCAACAAATGGCGCCCTTTGTTTTTCTCACTTTTTATCACAAAAACACACAAAATACCGCTATACTCTCACAAACCAATACCCATCTTCTCCAATTGTAATCTTGAAACCTTAGAAGAATCTTAATAATGTTTCATATTAGGATGTCTATATATATATATAATTTTTTTTTAACCATTCTACTATAAATTTTGTAAATTATATTTGTATTTGTACATTGAAAATGCTTTATATCATCATATATTGTTACATATGATATGTGTATATATTTGTTTTGTCTAATGTTGTTTTTTTATGTTAGCTTAGCTTAGCTTTAAATTACATAGTTTAGTTTGTAACCATATCTTGTTTCATCAGATATATTAGATTACTCAAACTTTGAGTCTTTAAGATACATTGGTTCTGGTTGTAATTATTATTTTAAATGTATTACATGTGGTAGTTACTAGGGTTTTGGTTAACAGCAGAAGTGGTGTTTGATTAGCTTTTGTTTTTGTTTTTGTTTTTGTAGAAATATCAAAGCCATCATTAGAAGTAAATTGAATTACTTTTTTTTAATAAAATCCAAATTGGATAAAAAAAATGTAGGAAGTTGTTTCGGGCTACTTGTTTTGGTAAATGGTTGGACCTTTCTTATTTTGACCACGAACCACATATGATAGATTATATCTTACAAAAACAATGTTGTCCGAGTGATGCTCATTATGATATGCCCATTTTATATTATGTTGAAGAACGTCCTCTACATTTCGGCCGACCAGAATTTTGTCTTATCACTGGTTTTCGTTTTGGAAATGTAAGTTTTAGCTCATATAAGTCGGGACACCTCAATTTTAGGAATAGGGTTTTCTCAAACCATGTAGGTAAAAAAAGTCATAAATTTAGATATTCTTGGTCTAATTGAAGATGAACGGGCATTTGGTATTATATACGACGAATATGCAGTACGTCTTTGTCTATTGTTGGCATTGGAGGTTATATTTATGGGCAGATTATTAGTTCAATAAGTTGATGATACACTCTTCCGATTGATTGAAAACCTTGATGACTGGGATGCTTTTCCATGGGGGAGCATATTTGGAGACATTTGTATGATCAAATATTGGACGTGGCTAATAAACACAAGTATAAATTCCTTCAAGGTATTAACAAAAACCGCAAGTTTGCTCCAACATATATACTTTCAGGCTTTGTTTGGGCTTTCAAGGTTAGTATTTTTTTTTTTTATTATTATTATCAATATAGACAGGGTATGTTACTTATGTCATGTTTTTTTCACTGAATTTGAAGCATTTGCTAATATTTTATAGATATTGATACTGGAATCATTTAAAAGAAACATTTTTTGGTGGAATAAAGTACTAGAAATGATACCAAGAGGAGTGTCGTGGTCAAAGAATGCAACATTTAATACACAAGATTGTAAGTATCTATTCAGAAAGGTAAAACTCTTCATCAAATTTGTCGTATTAATGATTGCTGTTATTATAAATTAAAATTTGTTTTCTAAATTGTTTTTTTTATTATTATTGTTTTTTTTTTTGTAAGGAATCGAATGTTGTTCAAGATCTTAGGCCGACATTAGCTGAGAGGAAATGTGATTGGTATATACAATTTATGGATTTTTTCCATCATTACCGACCTAGAACTCTCCTATTCAAAACCACACATCTCGCTGATGAGTATTTCAATAAGTTGGCCGCAGCACGCAAACATGGCAAGATAGAACGGAAACATTTACCTATTATACGCAAAAATGAAAGCAGTTTAATAGAAATCAGCATAATTCAGGATGGTGTTATTACAGAGTTGAATGCTCGTTTGTTCAAACTCGAGGGAATTACTCAGGTTCTTGCTCGAGAAAGAAATGGGGTTTTATATCCTATTGTGACTTGTTTAATTACATTGACATGCCCTTTTTCTAATTTAATTTGTTTTATAACCACTATTGTTCATTCGCAGTAGAGATTGGTGTTTGATGATGATTTTTGGAATCTGAGCTCAGAGTTTTGTGATGAGCTTAATCATGATTTTCTTGAGTTGTTCCATTTAAGTCAGGATACCAGTGGCTCACAGCGTGTAGATGTGGATGACGAGGACGATATTGCAAAAGTGAATTACAGATTGAATGTATATGTAAACTCTTTCCGTACAATAAGATATTATAATAGTTTTAAACTAAGTTAACATTGACAGGAATTTAATATTCAAGAAAAATTAAGATTGCGACGTGAAGAATTAGAAAAGGTGCAACTAAAAGAGCAGAAGTTGAGGGAAGAGGAGAAGAGGTTGATGATGGAAGAGGATAAGATGCTACGGATGGAAGAGGAAAAGATGTTGCTGGATGAAAGGGAATGAAATAAAAGGGCATAAGTGCTTAAGAATTATAGTCATTGGAAAAATGCTATAGCTCGCATAGCCCCTACAAAGAGGAGTGAAAGTTCTGGTGAAGCTAATGCGTATTATTGGACTAAAGCATATGCGGAAAAGGCAGAAAAGAAAGCACAATCCTTTGGCTTACTGAATCCGGATAAGACGGAACAACTTAAGAATGTTAAGCCATGGGTTGAGGTATAAAATCTACTTATTTGATTGTATAAAAGATATCTTATTTTTCATTCATGATCATAATCGTAATTGTGTCATATACTAGGATCTGAAATGCTGGAACATGCTGCTGATGCGTGGGATTGCGCCTACGCAAAAGGTTTTACCTCTCAATGGATCTCGAGAAGCTTGCAATCCCCACCAGGCAGTGTACCTGACCGATGTAGTATAGTGTAGTGGCAAGTACCGGTGGATTGATCGTTCTCTTGGGGAATAGTGTCGTTAGGATCAAAACTTAATTAAACTAGGTCTAGAGGTAAGGGATGATTCTTTTTGTATTTTTATATTTTATGGAAAGCAAGTAAAAATCTTGGGTATTGGAAGAGTGGGCGGAATTAGTTGCTAGTCAACTAACCCAATTAACTACAAATGCAATAAAAATAAAATAACAAGAAAGTAAATATTGAGAAAAACAATAATAAGATAAACGTGTTTACTTAGATTTCACTACTCCCTAGCTATCTTTCATTAATTGAATAGTTTGTTACAATTGCGTGGATGACGGGTTATATTCCTTAATACCATTCGTGGGGCCTTGTACGATCTTCCCCAACTCTATAAGTTTCTACCTTTTCCTATGTCGAGCCGACAACTAGCTCCTAACATGGCATCCTTAGTAGTCACTCATGCATTAAATACAACCATTAAAATCGTAGTACACATCCGATTCATGTTTCTTAAGACGTTCAACCAAGTTACCAAATGGAGATTAGCCAGTTTTATTAAGCCTAACATCGAAATCATTCATCCACAACAATTAATAACAAACAATCAACCAACAATCAATAATTAGGTTTCATTACATCTAAGAAAACACAAACAAACCTAGCCTAGCATGTTAAAGTAAAAACAAGCGTAAGACAGACTCAAACAACACATAGACATATTGAATGATTATTGGAAGACTTATCTTTATTCAAACATGAATGAAAGAAGGGCTTGAAACCCTTACAATAAGGTGAAAATTCGACCTAGGGTTTGTGGTAAAAGTTCCTTGATTCGTTGTGTTTTGGTGTGTGCAAACAACAATTTATCAAAATATCAACAAACGTGAGGCTTAATTTGTCGTGAGACAAATAAACGTGAAGTAGTACGAGTAAACCGTTTAGGAAAACGATTACCTCGCAAAACTTGTGAAAGTGATATTCAAATTGTGAGACCGGGAAGTGATTTCCCGGGTCGTACCCCAACGAGGTGTGAATGGAAAGCTTCGAATGAGATTTGGATTAAAATCTTGTATGATTGGAAAGGTTATTTGGTTTTATGGTATGTTAAATTAACGAATTAGCAATTTAACGAACGAAAGTAAAAGTAAATTAACCTAAGGTAACTAACAATCTAAGAAATTCCTAAAATACTACGGGAAAACATAATTAGGTGTCGGGAATCCTAAAACGTAAACTAAATTGAAAACGTAACAATTATTTAAAAATTACGCGAGTGCGCAAAATAAAACGTAAATTTTGAGTTCCAAACGTCCTACGGGTTTCTAAAAAGTTTTCTTACGTACTAAAAGACAAAAGTAATTTTTAGAAAAAAGAAAATTAATTTTTCAAATAAAACTCTATTTATTACAATTATATTACTATTTAAACTATACTAATTTAAAATAAATACTAAAACTAGTGAGATAATTCTGGGATTTTTTTGTAAGTAAAATGAAGCTAAAACAGATCTAAGAAAAATAAACATTTGAAAAAGGGTGTTCTAAATAAGTCCTAAATAAGCAGAAAAATAAGCGAATAAGCAATCTACTCTAAATAAGGTAAACTAAATCAAGTAGTGGTTAACTAAAAAAAAGGGAAACGCTAACCTAACAAGAACCTAGAGCAGATGGTTATAGTTGGGTGTGTTATGTCATTGAACCAGGTGAAGGTGACAAGGGTTCGAATCCCTTAGCACCATTTTTGTAAAACACATTTTTTTTAAAAAAAAATTTTCTTTAACAAAGCACATTAACAACATAAAAACAAACAAGTTTCATAACTAACACAATTCATAAAAATCAATAATTAGCACTGTAAAAGGGAAATTCATTAACAGTTTTATAAACAACTATCCTAAGGCCTAAAATGGGAATCCTAAAAGCTTATAAAGGCTACTAAGAAACTGAGACTAAGTGAAACAAATCTAAGGCTAAAAGGGGACACTTAAATAAGCTATAGGGAGTCTAAATAAGCAGTTATATAAGCTTAAAAAGAAGAGAAAAAAAATAGTACTAACAAAAAATGGCTGTAATAAAGAAAAGAAAAAAAATGGCTACTGAGGCAAGTTTGAGGCAATGGACAGTAGTGATAAAAAATTAGTAAAAATAAGATAAAAATACTACCAACTAGACTAGCTACCAAAGACTATTAGTACCAAATTTTATATCACAAGTCCTAATAATGAGGAAAAAAAATGCAAGTCCTAGGGCTGTTTGGACAGTTGCAAAAATGGGTCAAATTGGTAATTCCAAACACCAAAACTGACCCAATCCCAAACACCCCGTATGGTGGGTTGTCTGTTGACGCTTTTTCACTGAAAAACAGATTTCTAGGCCACTGTTTTGAAAACACTTCATATACAAAGCTAGGTACACTAAACAAGTTTACATGAATCAGAAAATTATCAGTAGTAATAAGCAAGGAATGGGTAAGCACTAAGCAGTTCAAAATAAAACAGTTATATATATAAAAAAAGGCTAAAAAGATTGAACTGGAATTTGCATTACTTTCAAAATGAAGATTACATAAAATTTTTAATAAGACTACAAACTTTGAAAATAAAACCTACTACCAGACTGCAACATAAAAAAAAACTGACTATCGAAAAACTAAAGCAAGACTAAAAAAAACTAATACGAGACTTATAAAACTAATACAAGACTGTTAACAAACTAAAATTGACTGCTAAAAAAAAACTAAAAACTAGACTGGTTGCCTCATGGGCTACAACATCATCTCTTTATATTCCAAATCTAGGGTTACACTTTTTCTTCTTGTCTTTTTGCCACTGCCTCTTACTTCTTTTTTTTTGTTTCCTTGAAGACATCTCAACCATCAAATCAAGTTAGGAGTGATCTCAGTCCTTCATTCATTGTTGGCGCCCAAATAGGTGATGGTGGATAGGTGACATGGCAGTGGTAGGTATAGGACTGTGAGGAGGGGGAAAGTGGGATTGGGGGTTGTGTTTGAGAGTGATGGAAGGATGGTGATGGTTTGGAAGTACGTGGTCACGGGAGGGGGATGATAAGTGAAAGGGGTGTGTTATTTTTTTTCTTCGTTGACTGAATGTAGAAGGAGGAGCAGATATACGTTTTTTAGGGTTTGATTTTGGGCTTGGGGTTGTTGGGCCATATGGTTGGATCGAGAATTGGATTTGGCAAGAGCCCATCTAGTTTTGCAAATTAATACAAGGAGTAGAAATGCAACTTCTAATTTTTCCAAAGTATTCTTCAAGGGCCATTCTTGCAAAGTCTTGGTTTCCCAAAAGTTATTTTCATCATTTTGCTTCTTAGAATAATTCCCGGGGATTGCTTTTGTCATTTTGCAAATTGGAGGGACTGAACTTGTAATTTTCTGAAAATGCCATCGAAGGATCATTCTTGTAATTTGAGGATTGTTAGAAGACTTTAGTTGACTTTTCTTCCTAAAATTCTCTCCAGGGACTATTTTTGACATTTTCTGAGAGTACAGGGACCAATTTTGCCAAATGTGGAATTCCAAGGACTAAACTTGTACATTCTTGAAAACTTTTTACCCAAAGATCATTCGTGATTCATTTGACTTTTAAAGAGCAAGGGTTGACTTTTCTTTGAAAATGATTGACCAGGGACTAGTTTTGTAAAATTTTGAAAGTTGGGGGACTGAAACTGCCATTTATGCCAATGTTGTTCGTTTTTTGCTTGTTTTCACTCGTTTTGCATCAGAAACATATAAAATACGATCTTTGGGATTTTCTTCGCATTTTGGTGCGTTTTTGAGTATTTTTTATCGTTTTGCAGCTCAGATTTGACTAAAAATGATGAGTATTTACACACTCATCAATCCCCCACACTAAACTATTGCTAGTCCCTAGCAATCTTTTTGAGAAAAATTAATGGATTTGAAGTCTCTTTACCAAAAGCCATCACTTCTGGAGTAGCCAGGTGTAAGAACTGTGGCACACCTGATAACCATGTGATTTTGAGCAAACCACCAGCTGTCAACGGATTTGATTTGTCTTTACCAGGAGCTGTTTGCTCCTGGACTAGCCAACTCTTGATGGAACAGTCAACATCTTGGTGAGTTGATTACCAATTATGGTTTTTCCACTGCCTTTACCACAAGCCATAATCTTGTGGGCTAGCCAACTCTTTTTTTTTGGGAGTTGATAAACCATACAATTTTGGGCAAATTGCAAGCCGTAAACGGATTTGAGATGTCTTTACCAAGAGCCGTTTGCTCCTGGACTAGCCAATCCCTTTTGTCGTTTAGACACGGCGGATTGATAACCACAAAAATTTTGAAACTTGAGTGAAAATTTTTTAAAATTTTTGGTCAAAAACGGGGGTATTAGATAGTAAAATGTGATAAAATTCGCTAGAATAGCGAAATACCCCCCCACACTTAGAATTGAATATTGTCCTCAATATTCAAAGTCCCGGCTATTATGCCGACATTTTGAACGTAAAAGGGCAACATTACAAGCGAAGCGTGGAAAACATCATTTGTTTTTCACTTTATTGGTAACCATAGCATGGGGGACTCCCCCACACTTAGGGTGAAAACCCTATAAGCATGCTCTGTTTTTGTTTACCGAGTCGCTAGCGTGACTCGACCCCGAATTCATTGGTCCTTGGGGAAGCATGATGTGGAATAAGCAATCTCCATCGGACTTTCATTCAAGATGTTTGGACAAACATTTGAAGCACGTGAAAGTTCCACACCGATGAGATAAAATCCCGGCTCAAAATAGTATAAACTATAAGCTGTGATGTCGGGGTCAAAGATAATGTCTTCATTCCCGAAGGAGTGAAGAACAGGAGAAGTCACCCGATAGGTGAAAAAGAGGAAGAAAGTCATGATAAACATCTTGACTAACTCATCATCATTAGGAGGAGGATTCATGGATTCATGAATCTCATCATTTAAGCTCATGTGATCAAGACATAATCTGGATGCGTCAAGATCAAAATAAAAGTGATCATACTCCGGTGGAGATATGATATGAGTGAGTTCACAAAAGAACTCATCAAAGGTGAATGAATCATATTCAAGATCGATGTGAGTGAGTTCACATGAGAACTCATCGAAGGTAAATGATTCATAATCTGGGAGAGAATTATGAGAATGAAAAGTGGTACTGCCACTAATCTTCTCTCCCATAGGGTCAAACGTAAAGGCTTCAAATTCCGGTATAGAATCATCGGAAAAAATGTCACTGTCCTTAATGGGGATAGGAGATGAAATGGGTTTCTCTTTGAAAGCCTCAATTTTAGAGATGAGGTGACTGACATTTAATAATGTAGCACGAAGGGCTTCATTTTTTATTTCAATGTCAGTCTCTTCATCATTCTCATCTTCTAAGCTGACTAGCTCAGAAGGTAATCCTTCCACATTACTGATGTTTAAAGAATTTTCATCCGTATGTGAAGTACGAAGCTCGATATTGGGATTAGAGTTTAAAAGGTTTTCAATTTCTCCCAAATCGGCTTCGAAATCAAACAGATCATCATCACTTCCCAATGGAAGTAGATTTATGTGAGTAAGTTCGTCTGTGAACTCCTCAAGGAGAAGGTCAACATTAGAATGAGGCAGTGATGCCTCAACATACTCAACTTCTCCATAAGATGTACAATCATCATCAAAGTCGGAGAAAGTTTCAAAATGATCTTTTGGATTTTCGGGAGGAGATGGTAAATCACACATATGATCGAAAGTTCCCTGTGACTCTCCTGGGATTGGGACAAGGATCTCAACACTAGACTTTATGAATTCGTCCGGTTCCGTTTCAGGAACAGTGCTAAGATGCTCATCCCCCATATTCAGAGAGTGAGTGTGAACTTCGGGTGTGATTTCAATAGACTGAGGGAGTCGAGAGGAGCTAGCATTCATGGATTGTACAAGTTCCATTTGATCTTCTGCTAGTAATGTCTCCGTCACATCATTTTCTCCCTGATTTTTCACGGAAGGAACCACAACCGATGAATCCGATGAGCCTTGACGAATATCAAGGGTATCTTCATCATCACTATTGTTGTTGTCATCGTCATCGTCATCGTCATCGTCATCGTCATCGTAGATGATAGTTTTACGCATGCGAAGTCTTACTCTAGCTGCTTCTTCAGCTTCTTCGGCTAGTATTTCATTGTAAGACTTCAGACGAGGTTCTTCCGGAACAGGTTTGTTAACTAAATCCTCAAGAGTATTTAAGACATTTTGCAAAAGTTCTTGAGGAAATGGTTGAGGTTGTGTTTCAAAAGTTTGGTATTGTGGAGGTTGATCGTGATAATTGTTGTCACAAGGAAAAAGATTCGTGGTGTGACAATCGGTGCTAAAATGTTGACCTCCACAATACTCGCAACCGTATTGTTGTGAAGCTGGTGCATTTTGAAGCGATTCGGCATTGAAATTTTGATAACACGGATTATGCTTATATGAAATGAAATTGTTTTGTGGCTCATTGCAAAAGCTCGGATTAGAATCGTAAGCGAATGAGTTACTCGAGCCACAAAACAAACAACTTCCGTTTTGAATATCATTACCACATCGTTCACACGTGCACCAACGACATGGTTGACCGAAAAGTGGCTCACCATAACCGACACAAGGAATAAACGATTGCCTTAGAGAAGGAATCGGGTCATTCAAAGAATCGACAAAATAATTCGAATGATTATCAAGTCTCGAAGAATATTTTGAAAAATCCGGAGATGAGACACGTGGTATGCTCTGAGAGCTAGCAATTTCTACCACTTCCGTTATGGTTCCCGGTTCTTGTTCTTGATAAACGTGATGATCAGGCAAGTCTTTTATTTTAGTCACCGTTTTAAGCTCAGTACGTTCACTTGATAAACTTCGAATCATAAATTGTGAGAGTTGTGGATCGACTCTTGACGGTTTGCTATTCATAGTTCGTATTTCGGGATGTGAGGGGAAGTCGGAAAAATTTTGAGAATCATTGAAAGCATTCGGATTTGCTTTGCACCATTTACAAAATCCGTCTCTAATATCACTTCCACACCGCTCACACCCACACTTGTAACAACGAAGATCGTCATCCACCGGACTATTACAATGAAAACAATGATAGTCGAGTGATGACATAAGAATTAAACATTAACGAGGGAGGAGAAGGAAGAATTAAACGGTAGGAGACGAAGATTATTTTTGGGTTTTTCGAAAAGCACAACAATTAAAACAAGACCACTCATAAAGACAGGGGAACTTAAACCAATAATCACAAACGCAAGGTTAACTTCTAAAGAAAAATGCACAAAGGAGCGGGAGAGAAGAATGGATCTCTCACTGGGCGAAGTTCGTTGGATCGCCACATACCGTTTCGACTCCTCTTAAAGTGTGTTTCTCGTTTAAAAGATTTCCAAAACGCAAGTGATACAAAGGCAAGTTTTGATCTTTTGTTTGGGAACTTATTATGGTCACACCCCCAGTTGGTAGGTGTTCTGCCTTGGTTTGCGGTGGTAAGATTTTAATGTTGTATTTATTAAACAATGAAACGGGAAAATCTTTTTGTGTTTTTCTTTATCTTATATAGATATAATACATATACTAGAAACAAAAGAAAAATATTTTTGGTTTTTTATACGTTTTATAAAAGCGTAACTTCTTGCGAAGGTTCTACAAGACTAATCGTCTAAACCTTATCGAGACTTTCGACACATAGCCTCCCCGGCAGCGGCGCCATTTGATTCGTTGTGTTTTGGTGTGTGCAAACAACAATTTATCAAAATATCAACAAACGTGAGGCTTAATTTGTCGTGAGACAAATAAACGTGAAGTAGTACGAGTAAACCGTTTAGGAAAACGATTACCTCGCAAAACTTGTGAAAGTGATATTCAAATTGTGAGACCGGGAAGTGATTTCCCGGGTCGTACCCCAACGAGGTGTGAATGGAAAGCTTCGAATGAGATTTGGATTAAAATCTTGTATGATTGGAAAGGTTATTTGGTTTTATGGTATGTTAAATTAACGAATTAGCAATTTAACGAACGAAAGTAAAAGTAAATTAACCTAAGGTAACTAACAATCTAAGAAATTCCTAAAATACTACGGGAAAACATAATTAGGTGTCGGGAATCCTAAAACGTAAACTAAATTGAAAACGTAACAATTATTTAAAAATTACGCGAGTGCGCAAAATAAAACATAAATTTTGAGTTCCAAACGTCCTACGGGTTTCTAAAAAGTTTTCTTACGTACTAAAAGACAAAAGTAATTTTTAGAAAAAAGAAAATTAATTTTTCAAATAAAACTCTATTTATTACAATTATATTACTATTTAAACTATACTAATTTAAAATAAATACTAAAACTAGTGAGATAATTCTGGGATTTTTTTGTAAGTAAAATGAAGCTAAAACAGATCTAAGAAAAATAAACATTTGAAAAAGGGTGTTCTAAATAAGTCCTAAATAAGCAGAAAAATAAGCGAATAAGCAATCTACTCTAAATAAGGTAAACTAAATCAAGTAGTGGTTAACTAAAAAAAAGGGAAACGCTAACCTAACAAGAACCTAGAGCAGATGGTTATAGTTGGGTGTGTTATGTCATTGAACCAGGTGAAGGTGACAAGGGTTCGAATCCCTTAGCACCATTTTTGTAAAACACATTTTTTTTTAAAAAAAAAATTCTTTAACAAAGCACATTAACAACATAAAAACAAACAAGTTTCATAACTAACACAATTCATAAAAATCACTAATTAGCACTGTAAAAGGGAAATTCATTAACAGTTTTATAAACAACTATCCTAAGGCCTAAAATGGGAATCCTAAAAGCTTATAAAGGCTACTAAGAAACTGAGACTAAATGAAACAAATCTAAGGCTAAAAGGGGACACTTAAATAAGCTATAGGGAGTCTAAATAAGCAGTTATATAAGCTTAAAAAGAAGAGAAAAAAAATAGTACTAACAAAAAATGGCTGTAATAAAGAAAAGAAAAAAAATGGCTACTGAGGCAAGTTTGAGGCAATGGACAGTAGTGATAAAAAATTAGTAAAAATAAGATAAAAATACTACCAACTAGACTAGCTACCAAAGACTATTAGTACCAAATTTTATATCACAAGTCCTAATAATGAGGAAAAAAAATGCAAGTCCTAGGGCTGTTTGGACAGTTGCAAAAATGGGTCAAATTGGTAATTCCAAACACCAAAACTGACCCAATCCCAAACACCCCGTATGGTGGGTTGTCTGTTGACGCTTTTTCACTGAAAAACAGATTTCTAGGCCACTGTTTTGAAAACACTTCATATACAAAGCTAGGTACACTAAACAAGTTTACATGAATCAGAAAATTATCAGTAGTAATAAGCAAGGAATGGGTAAGCACTAAGCAGTTCAAAATAAAACAGTTATATATATAAAAAAAGGCTAAAAAGATTGAACTGGAATTTGCATTACTTTCAAAATGAAGATTACATAAAATTTTTAATAAGACTACAAACTTTGAAAATAAAACCTACTACCAGACTGCAACATAAAAAAAAACTGACTATCGAAAAACTAAAGCAAGACTAAAAAAAACTAATACGAGACTTATAAAACTAATACAAGACTGTTAACAAACTAAAATTGACTGCTAAAAAAAAACTAAAAACTAGACTGGTTGCCTCATGGGCTACAACATCATCTCTTTATATTCCAAATCTAGGGTTACACTTTTTCTTCTTGTCTTTTTGCCACTGCCTCTTACTTCTTTTTTTTTTTGTTTCCTTGAAGACATCTCAACCATCAAATCAAGTTAGGAGTGATCTCAGTCCTTCATTCATTGTTGGCGCCCAAATAGGTGATGGTGGATAGGTGACATGGCAGTGGTAGGTATAGGACTGTGAGGAGGGGGAAAGTGGGATTGGGGGTTGTGTTTGAGAGTGATGGAAGGATGGTGATGGTTTGGAAGTACGTGGTCACGGGAGGGGGATGATAAGTGAAAGGGGTGTGTTATTTTTTTTCTTCGTTGACTGAATGTAGAAGGAGGAGCAGATATACATTTTTTAGGGTTTGATTTTGGGCTTGGGGTTGTTGGGCCATATGGTTGGATCGAGAATTGGATTTGGCAAGAGCCCATCTAGTTTTGCAAATTAATACAAGGAGTAGAAATGCAACTTCTAATTTTTCCAAAGTATTCTTCAAGGGCCATTCTTGCAAAGTCTTGGTTTCCCAAAAGTTATTTTCATCATTTTGCTTCTTAGAATAATTCCCGGGGATTGCTTTTGTCATTTTGCAAATTGGAGGGACTGAACTTGTAATTTTCTGAAAATGCCATCGAAGGATCATTCTTGTAATTTGAGGATTGTTAGAAGACTTTAGTTGACTTTTCTTCCTAAAATTCTCTCCAGGGACTATTTTTGACATTTTCTGAGAGTACAGGGACCAATTTTGCCAAATGTGGAATTCCAAGGACTAAACTTGTACATTCTTGAAAACTTTTTACCCAAAGATCATTCGTGATTCATTTGACTTTTAAAGAGCAAGGGTTGACTTTTCTTTGAAAATGATTGACCAGGGACTAGTTTTGTAAAATTTTGAAAGTTGGGGGACTGAAACTGCCATTTATGCCAATGTTGTTCGTTTTTTGCTTGTTTTCACTCGTTTTGCATCAGAAACATATAAAATACGATCTTTGGGATTTTCTTCGCATTTTGGTGCGTTTTTGAGTATTTTTTATCGTTTTGCAGCTCAGATTTGACTAAAAATGATGAGTATTTACACACTCATCATTCCTCCAAAAGTTCTCTCCCTATTGAATGAAAATTAGAAAACTATATATAGAGATTACACGTCTGATGGCGTCACGTTGTAACTCTGACACCGTTAACTAGCCGCCAATACTCTCATTGGATTGCCTAGATCCAGATCTAATGCCGTCACTTGTAAATCTTCTCTTGGCCGTCACGTGTAAAATTGCTCTTGACGGCCTTGGCCTCCCAAAGCGTGACGCCGTCACGTGTTAAGTCCTAAAAACATTCTGGCGCGTCTCGTGTAAACTTTTTATCCACCTCTTTGCCAACACATGAAGCCGTCACATGCAAAGCATTACGCCGTCAGGTACTACTTCCAGCTTGATTTTGGAGACTTTGCCGTTTTCTTCACTTTTCGCTCAAAAAACGTCCAAAATGCTTTCTTTTCCAGATTTCTTCTTCAAAGTACCTAAAATGACAAAATGAACGATTTGAGGCAATATTTGATATGTAGAACTGTAGAGGGGGTGAATACGGTTTCTTAGGCTTTTCAGACGTTTAAAAACTTTAAGCCTCAAAGAAACCAAGTGGTTGTGTAATCAATCCAAACAACCACAAACACAAACAAAGTATATAAAACAAGCAAAGAAAGACACCACGATATATACTGGTTCGGGATGGGGGGTTTATACCATCCGTACGTCCAGTTGCGAATCCGCGACTCCGATACTATTCACTAGTATAATCCTTTCGGTGGACTACAAACCGTTACAATTCACTCCACCGATATTCACCAATATCGATGCTCACAAAAAAGGAGTTACTCACCAATGGTATTCCGCCCTCGGAAACCACCCAAAAGAATCTCACGATTCGACTTTACCTAAGGATCACAAAGATCACTACCAAGACTTCCACCCGGAAGTATCAAACCCCAACTAGATCCCCAATGATCTAGGCTTGGTCACCAAGACACAAGACTTCCCTTACAAACAATTGAATGAATGAATATATGTTTGTTCAACCAAGTTCTAACCTAACCTAGAGACTCGATTGTAATAGAAAGGGTATAAGAAAGAAGACTCTCGACACAATCACAAGGGTGGATTAGGTTCTTGTGATTCTTCCCTTGCAAAGATATGTGTTCTTCCAAAGATGTTAGTGTGAAAATCAAGAACACAAGATTAGAGATAGAGAGATTGAGAGATTTGAGAGTGTATAGAGAGAAAAAATCTAGAGAGAAATAATAATGGCAAGGGGTAAGAAATACAAGAGGTAAGGCATGGTATTTATAGGCAAAACCCAAACTTGGGAATATTTTACCAAGGTTGGCGCGTCACCCATACGTTGACGCGTGGGAGGCGCGCCAGACGCCCAGGAAAAATATTCCCGAGGCTTTGGGTGTTTGTTATAAATGCCTTACCTTGCTAAACCCCCAATTGTACTTCACACTAAACCTTAACATTAATCATTCTAAGGTTTACCAACTCAAATAGCCAATTTGGAGAATCATTTGTGAAGTGTTTAAAGAGAAACCAAATTACCAAGGGTTTAAAGTGTAGATAGGGTAATTTGGAAGGGGTAGAAGTGTATCTCCTCACATGGCATAGAAAAGAGAGAAAAAATATGTCAAGGAATATTTCAATGCTTGGGGGGAAGAATGAGATGGAGGGTTGAGATGAAATGGTTTGAATTGGATGACTAGGATCAAAGGGAGCCTCCCTTGGTTTTCAAATAACTTGGCATGTGTGGAATATGGATGGATGAGATGATCTCATTTGAAATGAATGGTTAAGATCAAACATGCTTAGGTTAGGGTTGAGGAGGATATACCAAGGAATATGCTTTTCTTGGGGGGAAAGGAGAAATGGAGGGTTGAGATGAGTTTGTTTGAAATGGATGGATGAGATCAAAGGGAGCCTCCTTTGCTTGGGGAGTAAGTGTGGATCAATGGTTGGGATTGTTTTGGTTTGAATTCAATGGCTAAGATCAATCACATGTGGTGGCATGGATATGAGAGTGATGAGGCGAAAAATGAACCACTTTTAGGGGGTCATTTAAGCCCGGAATTGAATTTATTTGATCAAATATTGCCCTAAATCGTTCCTTTTGTGATTTTAGGTACTTTGGGAGAGAAATCTGGAAAAGGAAGCAATTCGGGCGTTTTTGGAGCATAAAAGTGAAGAAAACGCCAAAGACTTAATTTTCCTTGCTGGGAACAGTAGTTGACGGCGTCAAGAAGGAAATTCTGACGGCGTCAAGAGTAATTTTCATGACGGCCCAGTACAGAATTGAAGGCGTCACGAGGTAGAGCGTCAAGAGTAAAATACGTGATGGCCTGGAAAATGCTATAACGTGACGGCGTCAAAAGTAGATCAAGGCAGTCCGAGAAGTATTTTGGCGGCGAGATGACGGCGTCACCAATTTGGTCTTGACGCCGTCAGCCTCAATTTCCTATATATAGTTTTCTAATTTTCATTCATAAAAAGGAGAGAAGTTTTGGAGAAACCCTAAGGCCGAACTTAGTACGAATTTTACAGGTTTTTCAAGGGTTCTCAGCCCTTGAACCCTTTCATGTGTAATTGAGATAAGTATTCTTTTAATTCAATCAATATGTCTATGTGTTGGTTGTCTATATCTTGTTCTTGTCTTAATTTCATCATGCTAGGCTAGATCTATCTTGTGTTTGCTTGGATCTAATGAAACCTAGATGTTAATTATGTGTTGATCACTTGTTTATGGTTGTATTGGATGAATGATTTCGATGTTAGGCTTAAGAAAACTGGCAGATCTTCAATTGGTAACATGCTTGAACGTCTTAGGAAACATGAACTGACGTGCACTAGGTTTTATTGGTTGTATTTAATGCATGAGTAAATTCTAATGATCCCATGTTAGGAGCTTCTTAGCCGGCTCGACATAGGAGTGAAATAGGCACTCATAGGATTGGGGAATTAAGTGCGCCACCCCATGAATGGTATTAAGGAATACAATCCGTCATCCACGCAACTATAACAAGTAATTAACGTGTAAAAGATATTTAGGGAGTAGTGAAATCTAAGTAAACACAACTTCTCCACTTATTGCTCACAACCTTAGTTTAATTTAGTTTATTTTCATTTCTAGTATTTTATTTTGATTGCATCTTTAGTATTGGGTTAGTTGACTAGCAACTAATTCCGCCCAAATCCTTCAAACCCGAGATTTTTACTTGCTTTCTAAAAAACATAAAAATAAAAAAAATAATCATCCCTCATCTTTAGACTAGTATTTAGGTTTTCTAATCCTAGCGACACTATTCCTAGCTGAACGATCAATCCCCCGGTACTTGTCACTATACTATACTACAACGATCAGGTACACTGCCTGGTGGGGGTTGTAAGCTTCTCAAGATCCCTTGAGAGGTAAAGCCTGGTGCGATTCCCATGTATCAGAGAGATTGGATGGATGGTTGAGATGAGTTTAGTTTGAATTCAATGGTTGAGATTAAACCCATGTGATGATATAGAGATGAGGGGTTAGATGGATGGTTGTGATGTGTTGTAATTTGAAATCAATGACTAGGATGAGATAAGCCATATTAGGTTTCCAACAATTGGCATGTGTTTAATATGAAAGGTTGAGATGTGTTGTAAGGGATTGGATGGTTGAGATGTAGTGTGTAAGGGAATATGTAAGGGTGTAAGAGATTGTGTAAAAGAATATTTGATTTGAATATGATTGGATATGATTGGTTTTGTCTTTTGTATAAATGGGATTAAGAGAAGATTAAGGCATAATCTAATTGTCATTAAGAGGAAAAGGTTTAGACAATTAAGATTATAAGTTGAGAAAATCATAAGTTACTTATAAGTTTAAGTAACACAATGTCGAGAATCCATAGTTTCATATCTCGTGACTTTCCACAACTCGACGTTCTCAACTAATACCTTGGTTGAAACAAGTTAAGTGCTTTGCCTTGATGTAAAGCATAACCCAAATGGGAAAGGATGCGTTTACTCAAAATGACATTTGACTTAGTTTGACCAATAAGGGAATAAACTCGTTACGTAATTAGAGAAGACGTAAGCACGGGATATGAGCATATGGATGCTTCAACACGATGTTACGTGAAATATATAAGCTGCCTAAGTTTAGAGAAGCCTTGGCTAGAGGCGATAGCTAGAAAACATAAGTTGGCATTTTCCCGTAAATGGGTGCTTTAAAAGTTGGATCTCTCAAGTCTCAAAACTCGTTTCGAGTATTCTCAATTAAGCACATAACATATTCATACCTGTATTGAAAGATCCACATTTGTCGGGTAAGGGGAAAGCCGACTTTCAAAATTCGCCCGGAACCATACAGACTCCTGGCGCGTCACCCGCGCGTTGACGCGCGGGCAGCGCGCCAGGAGCAGACATTGGCTCCGGCGATTTTGAGCTAACGTTTGTTATTTTATGTGTTTCAATGGTTTATTTGTCATCATTAAAACATAAAGAGATCTTAATCATGTTGCCTCAACATGATCAAATAATCACGACTTAGGGCTTAAATGACCCCTTAAAAGCGTAAGACTTTTCACCTCATCAAATACCCTTACACTTGAAATTTGCTTGTCCTCAAGCAAGTGCGCTTTTATTCTAATCAAAATACAAGCTAGGGGCATTTAACACTAATACAAAAGTAATTACAACAAATAATCGTTCCACTATAACCAAAACAAGCACGGAAATTATACACTAGCACCTCACAAATAGTGTTTAGATACTCACATCTCTCGGGTGTAATAAAATTATATATCTCACAAATGAAAATGGAAAATATCTTTCACTACCTGTCATAGCACATAGATTTTCATAGGCTTGGGAAAGGATCAAACATCCACCACTTGGCGTAAGCACCTAGGATAAAATATCAAATAGGTCTTTTAAAAGGGTTATAACGTGAGGTGTAGGGATATGATAAACACGGTTTTGTTGGATAAAGGCAATCTTTACTGGTGGCGAGTTAATCATCTTGGTCAATTACATGTATAATGTGGCGTTGCCAAGGCAAGACTCGACTCGACTTAAGCTAATCATAAACTAACAAAAACATAAAATAAACATAAAAGGAAACGGGATGGTAGTCCGTATGTTTTTTTTCTATTTTTCTTTTTCTTTTTCTTGGTTTTTTGATTTTTTTTTCATACACTTTTGCCCTACCATCCAAAATAATACATCATAGGGAATTTGCATTCCCCTTACACTTGAACTTTACATACTTAACAAACAACTATTCTAATGACTCGAATTAAGATAATCAAAACACTTGGAGTACTTTTTAGATATTAATGCACATATGGGGGTAATAATTGACGTCTTCCCCATTACTCCATAACAATAGTACTTTACCCATGAGTCCCAATCATCCCAAAACAATATGTACAAGATATGACTCGACTTAGCAACCATGTAATCAATTAGACAATTAACTAAGGGTTTAAACATGTAACAATAATGCACTAAAGATGAGTGCATACAAGGAAGGCTAAGGCGATTTAGATGTACATTTTGGGTGGATTGTAAACAAATTCTACCTTTAAGTAAAATGATTAAAGTTAGAAATGAAAAGGATAGGCTCTGAGGGGTGCACTAGGGGTATCATGTACTAAAAATGAGTACATCGCAAAGGTGTGGGAAAATTAACTGACTTTATTAGTCAAGTGTATTGACTTTATTGGTCAAGTAATTATGATACGGGTTTAACACAAGGGTAATCCTAATGCCTCTTATCATGTAGTAAATCCTAATACACGAATGTAGTCTCACTAGCGGTCTCGGGATGCATCACTATCACAAGTTCTAGAATCTAAGTACTACCGGTACACTCATAAGCATTTTTCCTAACAAATCTAGGGGCGAACCTCACATATTTGGGGTGGAAATTTTTGAGTGGTACGGTTTTTCGTGCTAGTCATACAACTCCTATCCATGAGACGCTTATTAAGGCTAAAGCTTCACTCCTATATGTTGTAAAAAAAATAAATTTGGCGCTAAAATTACCCTAACAAGTGTTTCTCTTAGTTTTATTACACACCTACTATTGAACAAACAAAATCAAGTGCAATTGCATTCTCTAAGGTATCATCATTTACCCTCCCCTTACACTTAGGCTGAACATTGTCCCCAATGTTCAATAAAAAAGGATGTAAAAGTAACGAAGGTAACAGAATGAAACAAATACTCCCCTGATTCGTTCGGTGTGGATAATATGTTAACATGGTTAGATCCTACTCCAAAAAAATGAACTTTGAAAGCTTCCCTCCAGAAATATAAATCATCTTCTTGGCCAATATAACCTGTTAAACCTAAGAAAACAATCACGGCAAACCTCGCGTAAAATCGGCGGCAAACTCTATACATAATAAAATCCTAGAAAGCAAATTAAGATATAATGCTTTGTGGAATGAATATTTGCAGATTTCCTGGAGTTTATAAAACTAAAGATTTAACAAAAACTCAAAGACTCCGGCAGAAAAACAAAACTCGCAAAATTTACAGAATTTTACACTTGACGCCGTCAGGTTATAACCCTGACGTCGTCAGAAGTGACCTGCAGAAATTTCATGTTAAGTTTCCAGAAAATTTCTGGAAAAACTCATGCCTTAATTTCGTCAGAAGTGACATCATTATGACTCGATACAAGCATTTGACTCACACAAATACAAATATGCACATTCGTTTAATATTGTTGTGATTCATGTTCAATCTCGTTCTTAGAAACAAATTTAGATTTCCCTTACACTTTTCTTTTGCGAAATACCTTTATATGTAATCAAGTCGAAGTTACAAACAAAATAAAGCATTTTCACAATTTATTTTGAAACATGAGCCACAAACAATAAAAATAAAACATGCATACGGAAACAAATAAAATCAAACAAACAAACAATCAAACAAATAAAGCTTGTGTTGCCTCCCAAGAAGCGCTTTTCTTTATTTACGAGTCTTGTAGCTAGACTCAAAGTCACGGGCTATCACGCGACCTCGTCCCGCAATATGATGTATCCCTTGTCAATAGAATCCCTGCTATTTGGGTGGTAATGTTTCAATCGTTCGACATTAACAGTCATTTCTCCACCTCTTTTGCTGTTCAAGAGTGCTATCCCATTGTGACCTAAGTTTTTGATTGTGAATGGTCCATACCACCAGGAGTTTGAATTATCAGGAGGCTCTTTTATCCCTAAATGTCTTAGGAGTACTAAGTCTCCTTCCATAAACGGGGCATGATTCTCCATCGGCTGATTGCACTTGAATTCAACATGAATTTTATCCCTACTTCTGCATCTCTCAAGCTTAGCTTCCTTGCAGCTTTTGATTCTCGCCTCCCATGCGAGGATTTTTTCTTGAACATGATTGTGTTGTGTGCCGGCGTTGTTTTTGAGCCTCCTTTCCATCATGCTTTCTCTCACATATCGTGGGGTTATAGGAAAGTGATTTTTCCTTTTTCCTGACTTAAGCTCCCCCCTTTTTTATACTTAATGACAGCTCTTGCTGTGGTAAGGAATGGTGCTCCAAGGATTATTGGCATACACTCATTTTCCAATGGAGAAATTGGATTGTCTCATGCCTCTCATCGGCAAATAGGGTTTGGTTCTAAATGGAGAAATTGAATTGTCTCATGCCTCACATCAGCTTCTATCTCGGTCTTTATTAACGGTTCGTCTTCCAATGAGTTCTTTATGTAGTGTGGCCTTAGACAAGGAGACCAGTTGTCTCATTTTCTTTTTCTCCTCGTGGTTGAAGCCCTTCAAGTCACCATTTTTAATGCTTGTGATAAATGCATTTTCAAATGTGTGTGTCTTATGAAAAGTAGGAAAAATATACTGCTTTTGCAATTTGCGGATGATGCTCTCTTCTTTAGGGAATGGACTAGGTTAAACGCTTCCAATCTTATAAACATCCTTCGTTGCTTCGAATTAGGACCGGGCCTTAAAGTTAATTTGAATAAAAGTATGCTTGTTGTGGTGGGGATATGATTCGTGTGAAAATCAATTATAATAATTATAGTATAGTATCGAAGTGATCCGCGTAAAATACGGATCACCCGAGTCGTTTTCCAACGAAGGCGAATGGAATCGAGAATATCGATTCGTGAAATCGTGATTTGTAAAGTGAGAAAGTGAAAATTAGCAATCAATTAGTTCACGTATTCACAAACAAGTATGAAATATGCAAAGATTACAAGCTAATTATGCACCGAAATGAAAAACGTAAAAACGGAAACGCAACCGTAAAATTTAAAATGTAACGTATGACGAAAAATGATCCTACGAACTTGAAAATATTTTCTAAAAATTTTAAACTATTAAAAAGAATTTTAAGAAAAAGAAAAATATTTTTTAAACTTTTTATTTATTTTATAGAATTAATTCTCTATTTTTGGAATTAAAAATGAATTAAAAATAAGGAAAATTAGAAAAATAACTTGGAAAAATGAAAATTAAATTCAAAAAATTCTAAAATATTATAAAAGAAATTCTAAAAATGTTTTTGTATTTTTCAGAACCTTTTTTTAATTTTTATGGATTTTTGGTATTTAAAAATTGATTTAAAAATGAATAAAATCAAAATAAAATAAGAAAAATAGTAAAAAGCTGATGCGTGGGAATCACAACAGGCTTTACCTCTCGAGGGATCTCGAGAAGCTTACAACCCCCACCAGGCAGTGTACCTGATCGTTGTAGTATAGTATAGTGACAAGTACCGGGGGATTGATCGTTCAGCTTAGGAATAGTGTCGCTAGGATTAGAAAGTCTAAATACTAGTTCTAAAGGTGAGGGATGATTATTTTTTTGTTTTTATATTTTATGAAAAGCAAGTAAAAATCTCGGGTTTTGGAAGAGTGGGCGGAATTAGTTGCTATTCAATTAACCCAATACAAAGATGCAATCAAAATAAAATACTAGAAATGAAATTAAACTAATTATACTAAGGTTGTGAGCAGTAATTGGAGAAAATATGTTTACTTAGATTTCACTACTCCCTAGATATCTTTTACATGTTAATTACTTGTTATAATTGCATGGATGACGGATCGTATTCCTTAATACCATTCATGGGGTGGCATACATAACTCCCCAATTCTATGAGCTCTTATCTCCTCCTACACCATGCCCAGCACAACTATAGGGATTGTAAACAGTGACTCATGCATTAAATACAACCAGTAAAGACCTAGTACGCCTCGGTTCATGTTTCTTAAGACGTTCAAGCATGTTACCATTTGGAGATCTGCCAGTTTTCTTAAGCCTAACATATAAATCATTCATCCAAGACAAGAATAAACAAGTAATCAACACATAATCAATATCTAGGTTTCATTAGACCTAAGCAAACACAAAAGAGATCTAGCCTAGCATAATGGAATTGAGACAAGAACAAGATATAGACAACCAACACATAGACATATTGATTGAATTAGAAGAACACTTATCTCAATTACAATGCAAGGTATCAAGGGTTTGGAACCCTTGAAAAACCTGTAAAAGTTGCACCAAAATCGTACTTAGGGTTTCTCCAAAACTTCTCTCTTTAAATGTGAAAAATTAGAAAACTATATATAGAAAAATGGGTTTGACGGCGTCAAGAGTAATCTTGTGACGCCGTCACCTCGCCGCCAAAACTCTTCTCGGACTGCCTAGATCTACTTCTGACGCCGTCAAGACTTATATGTTTTCAGGCCGTCATGACTCTTTTACTCTTGACGCCCTTCCTACGTGACGCCGTCAAATCTTCTCTGGATCGTCATGGATTTTCATGAAATTTGCTCTTGACACCGTCAAGGTTTTGCTCTTGACGCCGTCACCTACTGTTCCCAGCATGGAAAATTAAGACTTTGGCGTTTTCTTCATTTTTATGCTCCAAAAACGTCCGAATTGCTTCCTTTTCCAGATTTCTCTCCCAAAGTACCTAAAATCACAAAAGGAACGATTTAGGGCAATATTTGATCAAATATAGTCGGATTCGGGCTTAAATGACCCCCTAAAAACGGATCATTTTTCGCCTCATCATATACCCTTACACTTGAGATTTGCTTGTCCTCAAGCAAATGCGCTTTTATTCTACTCAAAAGACAAGTTAGGGGTCATTTAACACTAATATAAAAGTAATTACAACAAATAATCGTTCCACTAAAGACCAATAGATAAGCACGGAGGTCATACACAAGCACCTCACAAATAGTGTTTAGATACTCACATCTCTCGGGTGTAACAAAGTATAAATTACAATATGGAAACGGAAGATATCTCTCACTACCTGTCATAGCAAAATAGATTACCATAGGCTTGGGAAAGGATCAAACCTCCACCACATGGCGTAAGCACCTAGGATAAACTATCAAAGTGGTCTTTTAAAGGGTTGTAACGTTAGGTGTAGGGATATGAAATACATGGTTTTGTTGGATAAAGGAAGTTTTACGGGTGGCGAGTTAACAATCTTGGTTAATTACATGTACAATATGGCATTGCTAAGCCAAGACTAGACTCGACTTAAGCTAATAAATGAAAAATAACAAAAACATAAAATGAACATAGAATGAAAATGGATGGTAGTCCGTATGTTTTCTCTTTTTTTTTTTTTTTTTTTTTTTTTTTTTTTTTTTTTTTGCATACACTCTTACCCTACCATCCAAAATAATACATCATAGGGGATGAACATTCCCCTTACACTTGAATCTTTACATACTTTACAATAAACTAATCTAATGACTCGAATTAAGAAAATTAAAACACTTGGAGCACTTTTAAGATTAACGCACATATGAGGGTAATAAATGATGTTCTTCCCCATTACTCCATAAAATAAGTACTTACCCATGAGTCCCAATCGTCCAAAAACAATATGTACAAGGATATGACTCGACTTAGCAACCATGTAATCAATTAGAAAGTTAACTTAGGGTTTAACAAATAACAATAATGCACTAAAAATGAACGCATACACGGAAGGCTAAGGCGATTTGGGTGTACATTTAAGTGGGGTGTAACAAATTCTTCCTTTAAGTAAGATGCTTAAAGTTAGAAACGAAAAGATAGGCTCGGAGGGGTGTACTAGGGGTTTCGTGTACTAAAAATGAGTACAACGCTAAGGGTGTGGGAAAAATTAGTTGACTTAACTAGCCAAGTAATATGACTTAAATGGTCAAGTAATTATAATACGGGTTTAACACAAGGGTGATCCTAATGCCTCTTATCATGTAGTAAATCCTACTACACGAATGTAGTCTCACTAGCGGTCTCGGGATGCATCACTAACGCAAGTTCTAGAATCTAAATGCTACCGGTACACTCATAAGCACTAATAGTAAATGCTTTTCCTATCAAATCTAAAGGCGAACCTCACATATTTGGGTGGAAAATTTTTCTGAATATACGGTTATGTGCTAGTCATACAATCTCCTATCCATGAGACGCTTGCTATGGCTAAAGTTTCACTCCTAAATGTTGTAAAAAAATTTAAATTTGGCGCTAAAATTGCACTAACAAGTATTTCTCATAGTTTTATTACACATCTACCATTAAACAAAACAAACTCAAGCGAAAGTGCATATGTAAGGTATCATCTTTTTACCCTCCCCTTACACTTAAGATGAACATTGTCCACAATGTTCAAGTAAAGAATGTAAAAGTGAAAAAGTAAAGAGAATGAAATCAAATACTCCCCTGATTCGCTCGGTATGGATAATAGGATGGCCAGGTTAAATCTTCCTCCAAGAAAATGAACAATCAAAGCTTCCCTTCCAGAATATAAATCATCTTCTTGTCATACATAACCTGTAAAACCTGACAAAATAGACAAGACAACCTCGCGTAAAATCGGCGGCATCCTATATAAGTTTCTAAATCCTAGAAAACAAGATAAGATATAATGCTTGTGGAATGAAGTTTGCAGATCTCCTGGAGATTATAAAACTTAATAATTCACAAAAACCATAAGACTCCGTTAGAAAAACAAAACCGGTAAAATTTCCAGATTTTTAACTCCTGACGCCGTCAAGAGTAAAACTCTGACGCCGTCAGAATGGACCTGCAGAAATTCTTATGTTAAGTTTCCGGAAAATTTCTGGAAAAACTTGGTCTTACTTCCTGGAAAATCCTGCAAAACTTCATTATGACTCAATACAAGCATTTGACTCTAACAAATACGAATATACATGCTCATTTAATATTGTGGAGAATCATGATCGGTTTGTTTCTTAAAAACATATTTGGGGTTTCCCCTTACACTTATCTTTTGCAAAAATACTTCTAGGTGGAGTTAAGACTAGGCCAAACAACAAAGTAAAGTATTTCCACTTATTTAGTTTAGAAACATGATCTACCAACAAAAAAAATACAACATGCATATGGAAACAAATAACAAACAAACAAATAAAATCACACAAAACATGGGTTGCCTCCCAAGAAGCGCTTGTTTTTGTTCGAGTCACGAGCCTGACTCTACCCTTAGTTAACAAAATAGGGGAGGTTTTCCCTACACTTTGAATTAAGTGTGGGTGGAAGTAGCGATACACACCCCTAGGGTGGAAATATGCCTCGTGAGGAAAGTGTGGTGGATGAATTATATGCTCAAAGGGGTGTGCTCCTATCATCATAACCTTACGAAATTCAATCGGGTTAATGGGTGGATTAAAATTTTCTCCTAGAAAGGGATCATTTTCTATCAACTTCAAGAGACTACTAGTTGGGGACCCATCTTGACCTAATAAACCCGGTTTAAACCCATAATGTTTCTTGTGATCAATCAAAAATGGGTGATGTAAGCATGTAAGGTCATTTTCCACTCCTACATCAGCTTCCTCTCTACAAGGCTTAGAGTCTACCACCTTTATCCCAAGACTACCTGGACTATATGGTTTGATGGGTGGATCGGGACCTTTTTCAATTCCTAAATTCACACCTAGGGATAGAAGATTAGGTAACGGCTTTGGTTGAGGCTCCGGTTCATCAAAAATAGGAACTTCCCTAGAACTAAGAGTAAGGTTATCATTATGAGTATTCAAACCTATATCCTCTAGTTGTGTTTGGTTCAAAGGTTCTACCTCTATTGGGGTTCCTATAGTCTCTTCTACTTCTTCCGGGTAAGTCACGGGCGGTGTGTATGCCTCAAATGATGCTAGGACTTGTAGGGTACTTAGTGGGCTTGGGTTTTCTACTATCTCTTCCATCACATCAATATCACCTATGTGTTCATCTTGTATTATGGTAGTGCCTAACCATGACATGCAACTAGGTGGCTCAACTCTAACCTCATGTGTGTCGTATGTTTTGGTGAAATCTATCCCGCTCATGCAACTAGGTAGTTCAACACTAACCATATCATAATCTTGGTTTGATTCTAAGTTCATGTTCTTAGAAACTAGGTCATCTCGCTCATACAAATCCACCAATTCGTTGAACTTATGGGTAATGGTTAGGAAGCTTTTCTCAAAATTCATCCAAAGGGTCTCACTAAAAGGAATTGATCCTAAAAATGATCGTCTAATGGAAAACACACATGCATAAAATTCATCAAACCCATCTAACTTTACACCCATCTCCTCTTGTATATATGTAAGATCACTTAAAAATTCATTGGAACAACAGGAGGCAAATCGATCCGAGTAAACTAATTGTTCCTCTATAGTTAATGATCTAAATGGAATTTCATCCGCCATGGAGACAAATGAAAATGGTTTCACAAACAAAGGGCACAAAGAAAAAGATAGACTAAAGAAAACCTAAAAATAAAAAATAAAATCTTAATAGAAAGGAATCTAGCAAGTAGACCTAATAAAAAGAAATTCTAACCTAGACAATAACTATTCCCCGGGCTGCGGCGCCAAAAACTTGATGCGTGAGAATCGCAACAGGCTTTACCTCTCGAGGGATCTCGAGAAGCTTACAACCCCCACCAGGCAGTGTACCTGATCGTTGTAGTATAGTATAGTGACAAGTACCGGGGGATTGATCGTTCAGCTTAGGAATAGTGTCGCTAGGATTAGAAAGCCTAAATACTAGTTCTAAAGGTGAGGGATGATTATTTTTGTGTTTTTATATTTTATGGAAAGCAAGTAAAAATCTCGGGTTTTGGAAGAGTGGGCGGAATTAGTTGCTATTCAACTAACCCAATACTAAGATGCAATCAAAATAAAATACTAGAAATGAAATTAAACTAATTATACTAAGGTTGTGAGCAGTAATTGGAGAAAATGTGTTTACTTAGATTTCACTACTCCCTAGATATATTTTACATGTTAATTACTTGTTATAATTGCATGGATGACGGATCGTATTCCATAATACCATTCATGGGGTGGCATACATAACTCCCCAATTCTATGAGCTCTTATCTCCTCCTACACCATGCCCAGCACAACTATAGGGATTGTAAACAGTGGCTCATGCATTAAATACAACCAATAAAGACCTAGTACGCCTCGGTTCATGTTTCTTAAGACGTTCAAGCATGTTACCATTTGGAGATCTGCCAGTTTTCTTAAGCCTAACATATAAATCATTCATCCAAGACAAGAATAAACAAGTAATCAACACATAATCAATATCTAGGTTTCATTAGACCTAAGCAAACACAAAAGAGATCTAGCCTAGCATAATGGAATTGAGACAAGAACAAGATATAGACAACCAACACATAGACATATTGATTGAATTAGAAGAACACTTATCTCAATTACAATGCAAGGTATCAAGGGTTTGGAACCCTTGAAAAACCTGTAAAAGTTGCACCAAAATCGTACTTAGGGTTTCTCCAAAACTTCTCTCTTTAAATGTGAAAAATTAGAAAACTATATATAGAAAAATGGGTTTGACGGCGTCAAGAGTAATCTTGTGACGCCGTCACCTCGCCGCCAAAACTCTTCTCGGACTGCCTAGATCTACTTCTGACGCCGTCAAGACTTATATGTTTCCAGGCCGTCATGACTCTTTTACTCTTGACGCCCTTCCTACGTGACGCCGTCAAATCTTCTCTGGATCGTCATGGATTTTCATGAAATTTGCTCTTGACGCCGTCACCTAATGTTCCCAGCATGGAAAATTAAGACTTTGGCGTTTTCTTCATTTTTATGCTCCAAAAACGTCCGAATTGCTTCCTTTTCCAGATTTCTCTCCCAAAGTACCTAAAATCACAAAAAGAATGATTTAGGGCAATATTTGATCAAATAAAGTCGGATTCGGGCTTAAATGACCCCCTAAAAACGGATCATTTTTCGCCTCATCAAAAGCTTTGGAAAAATCTGGAAAAATTCCAGAAAATCAAAAATATTAAAAGAAACTCAGAATAAAATTTTGAAATGAAAATTAGCTTATTTGGAGCTTTTTCTGAGTAAACTGCTTATCACAAGTGCTTATTTATAAGCACTTGTGATCTAAACTTAGTGAAACTTTAAACACAGACCACTAATGATGTATTAAGCTCTATAGTGACAGAAAATGATCAATGATGGACTCAGAAAAACAGATAAGGGCCAATCAGGTACAAATAAGCAATAAGGAGATGAGTAATAAGTAAAGTAGGATAAGCAATAAGCAAAAACCAACTGACATCAACTACTATAGACATAACTGAGCAGAGAATGAGCAATAAAACACAAGCTAGAACACTAAATCACAAAAGCAGCCTTATATCTATGAAATCAGAATTAGGTTCAATGCACAAAAATGACAAGCCAAATAAGCAGAGAAATTAAGCTGAAAAATCACAACTTATGGGGGCAAAACTCTAATGAACCTACTGAGATTCTAAATTCACCAAGAAAACTACTTCTAGATTCAACCCACTTTGCTAAGCATCACCTACAAACTGTTCTATTCAACTGATGAGCAGGGTACGGACAAATTCAAACAGTCAATAAGATGAAGCAATCAAGCCGTCCAATTAAGCTAATGAATGTGAAATTATGGGGGCAAGACTTAGCTTGAACTTCTGAGATACCAAATACAACAGAAAAGCACACTAACTAGCTGATTTAAAAACCTAAAAGGCTCTAGAATCAGCAGCCAGACTGCATGTTTGACTTTTTTCCATTGCAATCCTAGTTTGACCAAGATGAACTTCCAGTGATCAATTATGTCTCTAGTTGTTACACTAAGCTAAGTTATAACTAGATTGCCCTAAATTAATACTAAATCTAGCTATGAGCAAAAACCAGATGTACCACTATCACTAATAAGCACAGAATTTAGCCACTTAAATGATTATTGACTTTTAGTTGTTAAGCCCTGATTTATTGCTGCAAATTTCTTTAATAGACCAAATTAGAATTACTGATTCAGAAATGTCAACAAGAAAAACATGAGACCTAAGCATACTAACTTAATCCAAACACCCCTGAATATGATAACTGCTATGATCTAATGTGAACAACAGATGCTTAATCCAATACCAATCACCAATCTGACTCAAAATATGACTAATTAAACTCAAATGACTCAAAAACACAAATAAAGAACTAAAATCTCACATAAAAACAGATCCAATAGTTAAAACGCAACAATGAAACAGTAACTATAAAACTAACTCAAATCAAACTGAAAATGAATAAAAAGCTAAACTATGTTGCAATTATCAAACCAAAACAGAAATAAGCTACAGCTAACAGATCTCAACTACTAATCTAGATTAAGCTTTGAAAGATTAAAATGGAAAACTTACGAAACACCTCTCAGCCAAACAGAGAGGTGTATCCCACACAGCCTATCTTTAGATAGGCTGATTCCTTAGCTTCTGTATCAGCTTATCAAAACACCTCAGCAACTTTGATTCCTTGACTGAAATTACTTGACTCAAAATAATTCCACTAATAAGCTAACAAGCTTAAATGGAATGTTCAAAAGGTAAAATAAGCTCACTGTAAGCTTTAATACTAATAGGTAAACTACTTATTTTTTATTTTTATGATTTTGTTATTTTTTTTTATTCTTTTATTTTACTTAAATGAAAATAGAAACTGAAATAAGGATAACAGATAGTAATAAGCTTTAACTAAATGAAGCATAAGAAATAAGCTGATAAAAAAACAGGATTAAGCTAAAATAAGAACACAATATAAGCTGAAATTAATTAAAGAGAATTAGAAATTTTATTGAAACTATTATAAAAATTACAATGGCTGAACTAAAATACAATCAAAAGTAAATTTAACAGCATAACACTACACTATCTAACTACACAGATTATGAAGAAAATAGGTCCTATTTATAGGAAATGAGAGAGGGTAAGGGTCTGAATGCCAGGTTGGCAATCCACAACTCATCTGTGCTTTCTCCTTTTATTCACAGCCTCTTGATCAACTTTGTGCTTCTTTAATGCAACCACAGCCCTTGGATTAGAATTGTAAACGTGGCTTGACCAATAATAAGCCTCTATCTGTCCCATTCGTGTAGCAATTTCTCTGTCCTTGTCTGAGTATTTAGAAGCGGATCCAAGGAGTAATATGACGCGTCTTGCCCAATGGTTGTTTGCCAAGTGTCCCTCGTAGCTCTATTTCTTTCTCTCTGACACATGTCTGACACGTGAAGTGAGCTTCTAGAAGTCCCAATCATTGGTTTATTGATGGTTAATTGAGGTGGTGTGATGAATTGAGCCTGATTGGTATTCTAGGGTTCATGGGGTTGGGGGTTTTCTGGGTTTGGGAAAAATGGGAGATTTGGGAAAAAACAAAGCGCGTTTGGTTTTATTGCTTTTGTTTTGACTTTATTTGACCGAGATTAAAAAATGGGCTCGGGTTATATTTAGATGTAATGGGCTTGAAAAAAAAATGGTGGACTTGGATTTGGACATTGGGCTAGAAATATCATGGACCACACTTGTATTATATTTTCAGAATTTTGGTAAAAAATATACAAGGACCATATGTGTAACTTCTGAAGTTCCAAGGGCTAAATGGCAATTTCTTCAAAATATATTTCAAGGACTAAACTTGCCAAGTCTGAATAGATGAGGGATGAAACTGACTTTTGGATCCCCGGCTTTGACTCTTTGACCAACTTCAACTCTCGTGCTCGTTTTCCGGTTTTCTTGTGATTTTTTAGCTTTTTGTGATTTATCCGTACCTGCATATCACAAACACAAAAACACACGTTTTCTTTGCATTTGTTAGCTCAAATAGTCGTATTTGGTCGGTTTTTGGCCATATAATAGTGAGTGAATAAGCACTCACCAAAATCCCCCCGACTAAAGTATTGCCGTGTCCTCACGCAATGTGATCAATTCACGCTTTTGGGATAAATAATTTCAAAACTCTTTTTACTAACTTTGAAAAGTAGCAAGGCGGTTCGAAAGAAGTAATAAAATCATTTATTCCCAAAAACGCTCCGTTTTCCAAAATTTTTCTTTCATTCCTTTATTCCACTTACACTTTCTATTTTCGTACTTTTTCTCATTCATACTTGTGACGGTTTGTTGAACTTTCATTATCTTGCAATAATTATTAGGGTCAACGAGTAGAAACACTTCTATTAAGAAGCGACCATACGGATAAAAATCGTCATCATTGATTTTTCACGAGTCCCCAAACTAAGCGTACAAACGAGATCACAGCTTATCTACAAGTTAGATGCTAACACTACTCATAACAGTTACTTGTGGAAACTCCTTACTCCCATTTCCTAGGTTTTGTATCTCAATGTTTTATTTTGTTGAGAAATGAATTGCTTCATATTTTCTCGTTTCGATAATTTTTAAATCCGATAGTGATACCTAAGTTAAAACGATAAATAGTTACTCATTTTCTCTTAAGAACCACTGCAATAGAAATTCGGTCCACATCAAGGAATTTGGGGTACATACAATTTCAAAGATATAAGTTGCGGAGTACGATCACGTGCACCTCATGTGACTGATTACTAATCACTTATCACATGCACCTCACGCGCCAACAACTTATTTACATACATAAGCTCTTATTCAACATAACTTTCAACTTTCACTTTTCTTCATTTCACTTTTTCACTTTTCTCATATTTTTCATACTTTTCACTTTTTTTTTTGACTTTTCTCAATACATCAATGGAAGCTTATCGGGTAGCTCCAAAACCACATAGATAATCAACTTTTAACTTTTGATTTTTTTCACTTTTTGCTCTTATTTTTGATGTTCCTTGATATGTACCCAACTTCTAAAGCAAAAATTCTCTTAAGAAAACAAATAACTAAATATTATTCAAACCGAAATACCACTAATTAACCTAGAACATCTATTATATATTGGTGACGTTTCTGCTGGGAGTAAAAAGCCACAAGTACCTCTCATGAGCTCTAAAGAGAACCACTACTCCATGTTTAGCATCTAACTTCTAAATAAACTCTATCATTTCTCGCTCTTCGCAATTTAAGATTCCAAATAATGAAACCAGCGAATACTTAGCCGATAATCAGCCACGCATATATAAAGTCAGTTACAAAAACTTGCAAATTCTAGAAGAAGAATTCGCGTTTTCTAGCTCCTGATGTAAAAGACTAGCGAAAGCTTTTAAGCTGCGCATGTATAAAGTCAAGTACGGGAACTTGCAGATTCTTAAGAAAGAATTCGCATTTTATAGCTCCTTGTGTACAAGACTAGCACAAGCTTATGTGATCATCATTGGTTAAGGGAACAAGCTAGGGCTCAACACGCCCGGTCAAGTCAAAATATTTATTCATACTCTCGCCAGCAAGAAAGTCAACAAGGTGTCAAAACACTTATTCAAACTTTATTATATTTTTGCACAACTTTTTCAACTTTTTTCTCATCTTTTTGTACTTTTTCATGACTTTTTCATCAAAATTTTTGAAATTTTCAATTTTTTCAATTTTTTTATTTTTGGTGGAAAAACGGAGTTGCAAGAGTACACGACATGTGAAACATGCAAGGTCAAAATCGAATCGAAGATTCACCCTCCCCCCAACTAGAACGAAACATTGTCCTCAATGTTTGATGGGTTAAGGTAATCCTAACAAAATTCTAGGCCATTTATTAATTATGCCAAAGAAAACGTTAGTCGATAAGATTTAACGGATATAGGATTTCCAAGAGCACCGATGAATGAGACTCCAAGTGAAGAGATAACGAGCACGAGAGTCATCATAAATCATGGACAATCCTGAACAAACATCACAGACAACCACGAAACACAAGAGTAGAAGAGGCACCCCCTCCTCACATTATTTGTTAGAAAATATAAAAAAATAAGAAGATAAAATTGGATAAGCATGGGTTGCCACCCACGAAGCGCTTGTTTTTTATCACCGAGTCACATGAGCTTGACTCGATCCCCGAATTAAGTCGTCCTTGGGGAAAAACAGTGGAAAAATAATCTCATTCGGGCTTTCATTCAAAATATTTGAAAAACATAAAACTTATTTGAAAGTTCCATCCCGAAGAAATAACCGCTGGTATTATACTTATGAAAACTTTGAAAAACGATACCAGGGTCAAAAACAACATCCTCACTCCCCACGGAGTGAAGGATAAGAGAAATCACACCAAACGTTATAAACGGCAAGAAGGTCATGATAACAATCTTGAAAAACTCATCATCTTCAAAAGAAAGTATCATAATTGTGGAATTATGAATCTTATCAGTTAAGTTCCTTTTAAAATCCTTTCCGGGTGGGAGGGTTGGGAAAAACTTTTCTTTAAAACTCTCATTCTTAAGAACTCCACCCGGATCATGATCAATTTTAAGATCAAAACTGAAACTTTCATATTCAGATTTTGAAAACTTTTCAATTTCATATTCAGATTCATCAAAACGAAATGACTCAAACTCCGGAAGAGAGATAAAAGCATGAGAAGTGGTACTGCCATGACTCGTCTCTTCCGAGTAATCGAAATGAAAAGCTTCAAACGACGGATCAGAAAAATTAGGACGATAAGTGGGATTGCCACTTATCTCCTCAGTCGTATCGAAGGTAAAACTCTCAAAGTCTGGTAAAAATTCCTCGAGCTCGGGCTCCAGAGGATCGTCAATTATAAGCTCAATCTTCGTCTTAACTTTATCCGGAGGGATTAATGATTCATCGTTCAACAAATTGTTAAGAAAAATAATATCCCCCTCCGAATCAAAGTAAGAATCGTCAGTCTCAGAAATCGGAATCGTTTCAATTGCAAGAAATTCATCGACCTCTTCCCAAAGAGAATCATATTCCTTAGTCGAAGGAAATGATGGGGAAGAGTCGGAGACGAAAGTGTTTACAAAATCATCAAAGGTAAAATCACAAACATTGATGCTTTTGACGGAGTACTTCTTTGATTTTGAATCATCAGCTTTAAAAATCATAATATCATCATCGTGTCATAAAGTTAGAGTATCCTCATAATGGTCTACTAGGGCTTTAGCGGTTCATAAAAATGGTCGCCCTAGTATTAGAGGAACTCTCGGATCAGCTTCAAAATTGACAACAACGAAATCTGCCGGAAAAGTACACGAATTCACACGAACAAAAACGTCCTCAGCAATTCCAACTGGATGAGTGATCGATCGATTAGCAAGCTCCAAAGTCATTCTTGTCGGTTTAAGAGCCCCCATTCCAAGTTGTTCGTAGATTGATAAAGGCATGAGGTTTATACTCGCACCCGAATCGGCCAGGGCGTTACAAACTTCTTGATCTTTCAATGAACAAGGAATGAGAAACTTTCCCGAGTCACCAAGCTTTTCGGGAAGCTTCTTAAGAAGAATCGTGGAACATTGAGCATTTATCGGTGTTTCGGCTAATTCAAGCAATTTCTCTTTATTACTTATGAGGTTTTTGAACGTTGAAGCAAATTTCGGCATATACACGAGAGCATCCATAAAACTTATATCAAAGTGCAACTTTTGAAAAATATCCAGAAATTTTTCCATTTGTATTTTAGACTTTGCACGGAGCTCTTCAACGTTAAATCGTGACGGATATGGCAATTTAGACTTGTATTTCACATTATTCTCAAAAATGACTTTTTCTTTATCTTTTGACTTTTGGACAACCGGAGGTTGGACGTTTTCAGCTCCCCCATTATTAATAGGAGGAACCGGGTCCTTTGTCACCTCGGTCTCACAGTCTACTACCTTAGGCGGAGACGAAGAAGAAGAAGAGGTAGTAGGAGCTGTGGGACCCTCATATGTAGCACCACTGCGAGTTATGATCGCCTTAACTTCGCCCCTCGGGTTTGCGATCGTGTTGCTTGGCAAAGAAGTAATACCCGAACCCGAGGGTCGATCATTTAAACGCTTGTTGAGATCATTGATTTGAGTTGCAAACATTTTCGTTGTTTCATCTTGTTTAGCAATTAAAGCTTGTTGACCTTGAATCAATTGTTTAATCAACTCTTCCGTGGGCGACGGATTTGTAATAGCAGCTTGATTTTGATTATTAAAATGTTGCCCACGGTTTTGAAAATTGTTATTGTTCTGATTTCCATGATTATTATTTTGAAAATTCCCATTGTTTTGAAAATTATTCCCTTGAGGCGGGCCTTGATGAAAGTTTCCCCGATTTTGATTTTGTTGAAAATTCTGATTTTGTCCTTGAAAACCATTATTTCCACGGTTGTGATTTTGATTGTTATTGAATTGATGATTACGGTTTTGCACATTGTTATTCTGATTCACTTGATTAGGTTGATTAAACCCGGGTGGTCCTTGAAAGTGGCTCGAACGGTAGCTGAGGAGATTACGGTCTCCTTGAAGAGGTGGGTAACCGTTGCCACCTATATTTGCAGCATACACGTTCTCTTGAGCAAAAGAGCCGGTCGTCGGACATTCATAATACGGGTGTGGACCACCACAAGTTTCACAAACGACATTGACCACATTAACTTGTGTTTCTTTGACTTGATTCGACATCATTTGGTACATTCTTAGCATAGCCATCGACAAATCGTCAATTTTCTTATTCAAGACGGCTAGCTCGGGGTTAGAAGAAGAAGAGTTTAGAGACGCAGTCGATCTTATTGGCTCATTCCTCTCGGCTGAGGAATCCCAATAGTTGTAATGGGCCGTCATATTCTCAATTAGCTCGTAACAATCCTCAGGACGACGTTTCATAAAAGTACCACCAGCTGCAGCATTGATCATGTCCCTATGTCGTAAAGTCAATCCATTATAAAACGTATCAATTATTGTGACGAGAAGCATATTATGATTCGGACAACGATCAATGGCAAGCTTGTAACGCTCCCAAGCCTCAAACAAAGACTCATCGGGGAGTTGTCGAAAATTGCTAATATCATTCCTCAATTTCGTCACCATCGATGGTGGAAAATACTTCGCCAGGAACTTGGAAACCATTTCATTGAAAGTATGAATCGAGTTCTTGGGAAGGCGATCAAACCACGCGGTGGCATGATGCGTAAGAGAATAGGGGAAGAGAGAGAGACGGAGGGCGTCATTGGAGACCCCGTTTTGTTTCATAGTTTGGGTGACGGTTAGAAACTTATCGAGATGCTTATTTGCATCGTCACCCGGTAATCCGTGAAATTGGCACGAATTTTGGACTTGTTGTATCATGTGGTGCTTAAGTCCAAAATCCGTAGCCTCAATATTTAGAGGGGCAATCGGGCCACCTCTACCATGCATTGTGGGTTGGCACAGCTCCTCCATCGTTCGGAGATCGGGAGCTGGCACGTGTTGGTTTTCATCACCACCCACTGGAGGGTGTTGATTATTCATATCCATTTCCTCAACGTTAAGGAAATGGACACGGTGTGTGTGTCGTATTACCCTTTCGGGATTTGATAACGGTGATATAAGACTCTCAAAAGAAGAGCGGGTGTGCATACACCAAAAGCAAAATTAAAAAGAAAATGAAAAAGAAAAGAGAAAAGAAAATCTTTTTGTTTTTTATATATTTTTCACAAAAACTTTTTATTTCTTTTGTTTTTCTTTTCTTAAAACGTAATATTAATCGAAAACCGTTTATTTCAAAACCACTCGCGACGGGACGGGAGAGAAGAATGGATCTCTCTTCAGCTAGCAATTTAATGTCTTAGCTATCCGTATTTCCCGCTTATTCGGTTGTAGTAATTGAAATAGTCCGATAAACAACTAAATCACGTTTTCGTTATGTTGCGAGACTTATTTGGTTTACAACGCCATTTCTTTCGATCGAGTCGAGGCTGTAACTTTTATTATTTTTTTTGGTATTTTGTAAACACTTTAGGAAAAGTGTTTTTGATTTTTCAATTTTTATATTTGTTAGCCTTAAAGTTTTGTTATATTCGGGAATTGCATTAGTCTTTAACTACAAGGACTAGTCTTGCCATTAGAGTAAAGATTACCTTGTATTCTTTGTATAAATACCCCTCCTAGTCCCAACTAGGAGGGTGGATGTCTCTTTGTATTTCAAGGTGTGTGTGGTTTCCTTCTTTCTCTCTCTAGAAAACACACACACCTTACCCTTTCTTGAAGCTAATAATATACCATGTTTACTCTTTATTTCGAGCATCCCCGACCTCCTGAAGGTGTTTCTTGGTCACAACAAGTGGCATCAGAGCTAACCGGGGGCGAATCGTGGTGTTTTTGGGTGTAAAATCGTGTTTTTGGGTGAAAAAATGAATCTGGTACTGTTCATCAATTTTTTATCGAGTTTGGTGAAAATTTTTTTTTTTCGAGTTAGAAAATTTCTTATCGAGTTTGGTGTGATTTATCGAGTTTGGTGGAAGGTGATCTTATCGAGTTTGGAGTTGGTATCGAGTTTGGAGATCTGCTTATCGAGTTTGAGCTATGCCTATCGAGTTTGAAATTTTGTTATCGAGTTTGGAACTCAATTTTGCCGAGTTAGGCTGTTTCACCTAATCGTTTATCGAGTTAGGTTTATCGGTTATCGAGTTAGGGGGAAACTCTGCCCAAATTTTTCAGACTTATCGAGTTTAAAACCAAAGTAAGCTTATCGAGTTTGGAGTTATCGAGTTAGAAACCAATGTAAGCTTATCGAGTTTGGAGTTATCAAGTTTGGGGTTATCGAGTTTGGGGTTATCGAGTTTGGAGTTATCGAGTTTGGGGTTATCGAGTTTGGGGCTTATCGAGTTTGGATCACATTTCTGGGCTTATCGAGTTAGGATCCAAATGTTATCGAGTTAGCGAGAAAATTTGAGTAAATTTTATTTTTGAGAGGAGACTAAACGTTCAATTTTTACGCGAGATTTTAATTTTGGTATAACGTTGAAAATTTTGGCCCGAAATTCAAATTTTTAGGCCAAAATTCAAAATTTTCGGTGAAATTTTGCGTAAAAATTTTCAAAACTCAAATTTTTCTGGTAACCTTAGAATTGTATTTCGTAGTGATTTCCATATTATGGGCGAGAAAATTTTCCAATATTATTTTTGAAGGGAAAACACGAAATCACTACGAATCACCCGAAATAGAATTTCAAGATTCACCAAAACACACCACGAATTGCTTAAATGATCCTGATCAAGAATCACAATCAAATAACAACGGCTAGTATTGGATATTTGTGAATATGGGGATAATTCGTTATTATTTATTCGGGTCTGAAGTAACGTTTTACGGGCGCGTGTACTTATTTCATCTTCTTTCTTTCTTCACTTCCGCGAAGATGACTTGTTTGGGCATATATTGATAGTGACGAAGACTTGGATTATCTAGTTTTCATAGGTCAAGGGGTGGATGGACGAAGACCTAGATAACTATCACTTAAAGGAGTTACGTTGTAGTGCTCAGTGTCTCACGTAGTTGAGGATTATTCAAGATGGATTGTGCTTATTACACTTCTTTAGGGGTATAAGGTACACCGTTCTTAGTCACAAGGATAGTACAAGCTTAAGTCACAAGTCTGAGGGATTTTACTTCATTCTCAAGTTTGTCATATCGGGTTATCTTCATATGGGGTTACTACAAGAGCCGTTGTTGATTCAGAGGTTGATAAAGAGTAAGACAATTTCAAATGGTATTGTTAGTAGATTGGGTTTATCGACATCTTCTCACGGGCTTATGTGATTAATGATAAAGTGCTTTCAGTTAATACTTCATGTACACAATGTTATGCTGATTCCGATGAGATCGCAATCATCAGGGGAGAGAAATGTGTACATCGAGGACGCACAACAAGTTCACGTGATCGGGCTTACTGATTTATGAAATGATTTGTGTCGAAGATTGGTTGATTCTATATCCTTATCCTCTCAACTTTTTCTACGTACTTCTACCTTATCCACCTTCACCAATTTCGGGCAACAAATTCAAGATGATCGGTGTTTCAACTTGTTACTTTGGTGTTATCATTTCATGTGTACGTTATGGACTGATTTGCTTTACGCAAGATAACTGGAATGCATTTGGTGAGATGAAGATGTTGATATTCAGTTCCCCCCGAATGGTCAATCTTAAAGAAGGTCGAGTCTACAGTCTGTTCTACATTTTCCGCTGCGTGTTAGAAGACTAAAGACGGTTTGCATTTAATTATCAAAAGACTTCTTCAGAATTAGGGCATTCATCAGAAAGGCTGTCAGTTTGGGGGAGAGCACTAATTAGGGGAGAGTGAAAAGTCATACTTAATCCCTAATTAGATTTGCTCACATTGTTCTTCTGCAAGTAAAGAGATGGCGGCTGAGAAGATTCAGGAAGCTGAATGAAGCAATGCAGTTTGAAGACCACTCTCGGAGCTGCTGCACCTATGTTTTGTATTTAATTTTACTTGTAGGGAACGTTGTAAGCAATTCCCGTATAACATCACTTTGGGGAGAGATTGTTAGCCTTAAAGTTTTGTTATATTCGGGAATTGCATTAGTCTTTAACTACAAGGACTAGTCTTGCCATTAGAGTAAAGATTACCTTGTATTCTTTGTATAAATACCCCTCCTAGTCCCAACTAGGAGGGTGGATGTCTCTTTGTATTTCAAGGTGTGTGTGGTTTCCTTCTTTCTCTCTCTAGAAAACACACACACCTTACCCTTTCTTGAAGCTAATAATATACCATGTTTACTCTTTATTTCGAGCATCCCCGACCTCCTGAAGGTGTTTCTTGGTCACAACAATATTTTTATAAAAATATATACAAAATAGAGGAAGGCTTAACAAAACACGATTTTTCAAAACGATATTCAAAAACTCACTTCGACCTTCCCCGGCAGCGGCGCCAAAAATTGATTCGTGTGAAAACCAATTATGATAATTATAGTATAGTATCGAAGTGATCCGCGTAAAATACGGATCACCCGAGTCGTTTTCCAACGAAGGCGAATGGAATCGAGAATATCGATTCGTGAAATCGTGATTTGTAAAGTGAGAAAGTGAAAATTAGCAATCAATTAGTTCACGTATTCACAAACAAGTATGAAATATGCAAAGATTACAAGCTAATTATGCACCGAAATGAAAAACGTAAAAACGGAAACGCAACCGTAAAATTTAAAATGTAACGTATGACGAAAAATGATCCTACGAACTTGAAAATATTTTCTAAAAATTTTAAACTATTAAAAAGAATTTTAAGAAAAAGAAAAATATTTTTTAGACTTTTTATTTATTTTCTAGAATTAATTCTCTATTTTTGGAATTAAAAATGAATTAAAAATAAGGAAAATTAGAAAAATAACTTGGAAAAATAAAAATTAAATTCTAAAAATTCTAAAATATTATAAAAGAAATTCTAAAAATGTTTTTATATTTTTCAGAACCTTTTTTTAATTTTTATGGATTTTTGGTATTTAAAAATTGATTTAAAAATGAATAAAATCAAAATAAAATAAGAAAAATAGTAAAAAGCTTTGGAAAAATCTGGAAAAATTCCTGAAAATCAAAAATATTAAAATAAACTCAGAATAAAAATTTGAAATGAAAATTAGCTTATTTGGAGCTTTTTCTGAGTAAACTGCTTATCACAAGTGCTTATTTATAAGCATTTGTGATCTAAACTTAGTGAAACTTTAAACACAGACCACTAATGATGTATTAAGCTCTATAGTGACAGAAAATGATCAATGATGGACTCAGAAAAACAGATAAGGGCCAATCAGGTACAAATAAGCAATAAGGAGATGAGTAATAAGTAAAGTAGGATAAGCAATAAGCAAAAACCAACTGACATCAACTACTATAGACATAACTGAGCAGAGAATGAGCAATAAAACACAAGCTAGAACACTAAATCACAAAAGCAGCCTTATATCTATGAAATCAGAATTAGGTTCAATGCACAAAAATGACAAGCCAAATAAGCAGAGAAATTAAGCTGAAAAATCACAACTTATGGGGGCAAAACTCTAATGAACCTACTGAGATTCTAAATTCACCAAGAAAACTACTTCTAGATTCAACCCACTTTGCTAAACATCACCTACAAACTGTTCTATTCAACTGATGAGCAGGGTACGGACAAATTCAAACAGTCAATAAGATGAAGCAATCAAGCCGTCCAATTAAGCTAATGAATGTGAAATTATGGGGGCAAGACTTAACTTGAACTTCTGAGATACCAAATACAACAGAAAAGCACACTAACTAGCTGATTTAATAACCTAAAAGGCTCTAGAATCAGCAGCCAGACTGCATGTTTGACTTTTTTCCATTGCAATCCTAGTTTGACCAAGATGAACTTCCAGTGATCAATTATGTCTCTAGTTGTTACACTAAGCTAAGTTATAACTAGATTGCCCTAAATTAATACTAAATCTAGCTATGAGCAAAAACCAGATGTACCACTATCACTAATAAGCACAGAATTTAGCCACTTAAATGATTATTGACTTTTAGTTGTTAAGCCCTGATTTATTGCTGCAAATTTCTTTAATAGACCAAATTAGAATTACTGATGCAGAAATGTCAACAAGAAAAACATGAGACCTAAGCATACTAACTTAATCCAAACACCCCTGAATATGATAACTGCTATGATCTAATGTGAACAACAGATGCTTAATCCAATACCAATCACCAATCTGACTCAAAATATGACTAATTAAACTCAAATGACTCAGAAACACAAATAAAGAACTAAAATCTCACATAAAAACAGATCCAATAGTTAAAACGCAACAATGAAACAGTAACTATAAAACTAACTCAAATCAAACTGAAAATGAATAAAAAGCTAAACTATGTTGCAATTATCAAACCAAAACAGAAATAAGCTACAGCTAACAGATCTCAACTACTAATCTAGATTAAGCTTTGAAAGATTAAAATGGAAAACTTACGAAACACCTCTCAGCCAAACAGAGAGGTGTATCCCACACAACCTATCTTTAGATAGGCTGATTCCTTAGCTTCTGTATCAGCTTATCAAAACACCTCAGCAACTTTGATTCCTTGACTGAAATTACTTGACTCAAAATAATTCCACTAATAAGCTAACAAGCTTAAATGGAATGTTCAAAAGGTAAAATAAGCTCACTGTAAGCTTTAATACTAATAGGTAAACTACTTATTTTTGATTTTTATGATTTTGTTATTTTTTTTTATTCTTTTATTTTACTTAAATGAAAATAGAAACTGAAATAAGGATAACAGATAGTAATAAGCTTTAACTAAATGAAGCATAAGAAATAAGCTGATAAAAAACAGGATTAAGCTAAAATAAGAACACAATATAAGCTGAAATTAATTAAAGAGAATTAGAAATTTTATTGAAACTATTATAAAAATTACAATGGCTGAACTAAAATACAATCAAAAGTAAATTTAACAGCATAACACTACACTATCTAACTACACAGATTATGAAGAAAATAGGTCATATTTATAGGAAATGAGAGAGGGTAAGGGTCTGAATGCCAGGTTGGCAATCCACAACTCATCTGTGCTTTCTCCTTCTATTCACAGCCTCTTGATCAACTTTGTGCTTCTTTAATGCAACCACAGCCCTTGGATTAGAATTGTAAACGTGGCCTGACCAATAATAAGCCTCCATCTGTCCCATTCGTGTAGCAATTTCTCTGTCCTTGTCAGAGTATTTAGAAGCGGATCCAAGGAGTAATATGACGCGTCTTGCCCAATGGTTGTTTGCCAAGTGTCCCTCATAGCTCTATTTCTTTCTCTCTGACACATGTCTGACACGTGAGGTGAGCTTCTAGAAGTCCCAATCATTGGTTTATTGATGGTTAATTGAGGTGGTGTGATGAATTGAGCCTGATTGGTATTCTAGGGTTCATGGGGTTGGGGGTTTTCTGGGTTTGGGAAAAATGGGAGATTTGGGAAAAAACAAAGCGCGTTTGGTTTTATTGCTTTTGTTTTGACTTTATTTGACCGAGATTAAAAAATGGGCTCGGGTTATATTTAGATGTAATGGGCTTGAAAAAAAAATGGTGGACTTGGATTTGGACATTGGGCTAGAAATATCATGGACCACACTTGTATTATATTTTCAGAATTTTGGTAAAAAATATACAAGGACCATATGTGTAACTTCTGAAGTTCCAAGGGCTAAATGGCAATTTCTTCAAAATATATTTCAAGGACTAAACTTGCTAAGTCTGAATAGATGAGGGATGAAACTGACTTTTGGATCCCCGGCTTTGACTCTTTGACCAACTTCAACTCTCGTGCTCGTTTTCCGGTTTTCTTGTGATTTTTTAGCTTTTTGTGATTTATCCGTACCTGCATATCACAAACACAAAAACACACGTTTTCTTTGCATTTGTTAGCTCAAATAGTCGTATTTGGTCGGTTTTTGGCCATATAATAGTGAGTGAATAAGCACTCACCAGGATACATGAGAACGAGGTGATTTCGGTTGCCTCCTCGATTGGATGTTCTCATGGTGTTCTTACTTTTATTTATTTAGGTCTCCCGGTTGGAAGAAAATGCATTGTAGTGATGGTTAAAAAGAGATCATAGACCGGTTTCGGGGATGTTTATCCTCATGGAAGGCTAAACATCCTTTGGTTGGTGTGAGACTCACCTTGATTTAATCCGTCCTTGATAGTGTTCCCATTTATTATCTCTCTTTTTAAAGCTCCCATAAAAGTTATTAAAGCTCTTGAAGCCATTAGATGCAAATTTTTTTAGGGTCACAAAGAGAATGATAGAGGAGTTAACTGGGTTAAATGTAATTTTATCCTTTTGACCTGAAGTTTGGTGGGTTAGGAGTGGGCTGTCTTCGGTCTAAGAATCTTAGCCTTTTAGGTACATGGAAATGGCGTTTCCTCATGGATGATCATGCTTTTTGGCGAAATGTCATTAAGGAATTTTACGGGGATATTCGTCTAGTATCTCTAACGGGAATAGTGGTATTTGGATTGACATCATAAAACCTATCAAGAGAATTGAGGTTGTTGACTTGAACTTCAAAAACTCCTTTGTTCTTAAAGTTACTAATTAGGCTAATACATCTTTTTGGCATGATCCGTGGTGTGGGGATGGACGAGGCTAAAAGATAAGTTCCTTAGGTTTTACGCTCTTGAATATTCCAAAATTGTAATGTGAAGGATAGAGGTCATATGGTCAATGAGACATGGATTGGAACATGGTTTCGGCGTATTCTCCCCAGGGGACGTACCATTAACGAGATAAACTCCTTATCCGCCTCTTGGAATTCGACTTTGTTCTCATAATGCTGGTTGTGATAAATGGATTTGGGCTTATGATGCATGCATAGAGCTACTTCAAAGTTAAAATGTTGTCTAAAGTTATTGAAAATTCTCTTCTTGGTGTGCAGAGTTTGGGTTCTCATCATAAGTGGAATTCCTGGATTCATAGGAAAGTGAATGTTTTGGTGTTGAAGGCCTTTCTTGATAGACTTGCAACGTGACCTAACCTTATTGCTCGTGGTGTTACTTTTCCATCATCTAATCGTCCTTCTTGTGTTGCGGATATTGAAGATATTGAACACGTTCTGGTTATATGTCGCTGGGTGAGTATGGTTTTGGAAAAGGTGTGGAGCTGGTGGAACCTCCCTCCCCTGATCCCCTTCCCCTCATTCTCTATTATCGATATAGCAAAAGGGAATATCAAGGTTCAAGGCTATCCAAACCTTGTCTAAGTCATCAAAGGGGTCTTCCAAATTGCTATATGGGCTAGTTGGAATTGGAGATTAAACTCGAACTTTTCGTTTAAGTTGAAAAATGCATTTAATACACATTAACTAAACTTATAAATTACCTTAACAACATGTGACTTTTGATTCAATAAACTCATTATTTTCTTTTTTTATTCATCTACACCAATGCCCTCAGGGCGGCCGTTAGAGAAATCCTAATGTTCGTTTTGTCACATCAGACTCAAGGGTTTGTTTTTTTGTACAAGTCTATAGATTGTACCAAAACACGTCCTATTAGTAAAAGTCAAGTTTATACTTTAAATACCTTCCCCCTCCTTATTATAAGGAATGTGAGTTAAGGAATATTTAATCACATATCATAAGGAGTGTTTTGAAGACATAAGTCATGGATTCAATCCCGACTTCTAAAGATTTCTAATTAGCATGTCATTGTGACAGGTGATCATGGTAAGCTAAGTCATTGGGGACTCAAAAAAGGTGCATGAAGTCAAAGTTTCTCGGCTAAACTTTTGAGGACTTTTGTATACAACTATCATGCTTTAATATAAAATTATTATTGTTAGGAAGTCTATATACAGTATACTTATGACGTTTACAAAACGGGGTGTTGGTCGATTTCTTTTTGGGTGCTTAGGTTGAATTTTCACCACTTGTTTTTATTTTGTTGTAAACAAAGGCATCCATGATCTTATGTGTCAATTATAATTGGGAGAATTACATGTATATCCTTCTTGAAGTTCGATATTACATAAATATCCTTCTCAGTTTCGTAATTACATAAATATCCTTCTAAACTTTTGTAATTACATCAATATCCATCTCAAACTTTTAAATTCTACTAATATATATATATATATATATATATATATATATATATATATATATATATATATATATATATATATAAAATAATTAAATCATAATTATATTAATTTTAAATTCTGAAACTATTATTTATCTTTTATATTGATTATATTATATTGTTCATGTATATTTTTTGGCCTTGACTGATGAAAGAACTTGATGATGTAATTACAAAAGTTTGGATATAGATATGAAAAATATATTGTTCATATAAATTTATTTGTTCGTATATATTTTTTGGCCTCGAGTGATGAAATAACATGTTGATTTTTGGATATTATGAGAATTTAAAAGTTTATGAAGGATATTGATGTAATTACAAAAGTTTGTAAAGTATATTGATGTACTTACAAATGTTTGGAAAAGATATTGATATAATTACAAAACTTTAGTAATGATATTGACGTAATTACAAAAGTGAGAAGAACATTGATGTAATATTTAACTTTAGTAAGTATATAAATGTAATTGTCTTATTATAATTTGTCGCACAAAAGACAGCTTTGATTTTATAGATGTTCTTACTGGATGCTCGATTATGTTGGCATTCTCGGTTTCGGCTAGAGAAGTTGCTGTTGCAAATTTGTGTTGATTTGATATATCATTATGTTAACGAGTTCAAGAGCTCATACATGTTTATTCTTTATGTTTGCTAGGAGTGTTAGAATTTTAACAATGCACCTTTTTAGTTTTTACCATATCAATTCAAATTTAATAGGTAAAGATGTTTCATTTTCAACCATGTATCCATTTTGGTTGCATTATCTCAAATTCTAAATTATGAGCATACGAATAGTTGTCAATGCTTTGCATTAATTCAATAACATGAGCAATTCACTTGTTACATAATTGGTGTATTAATGAGAAGTCTCCCTGCAACCAAGTGTTTTTCATTTTTAAGTGATTTTCAATTGTTTAAAGCAAATTAAGTTAGTTCCATTTTGTATCTTTTTCGTTTCTTGTAGTTTCATAGTTGTTTTTATCAAGTGGATTTATTCGATTTTCAATTGAAATACACACCTACCTTCAAAAAGTAGGATTGATTAGACCCCGATCGATAACAGATCAACTTATCATCTTCCTTAACAAGTTAAATGTAAGAAAAAGTTATGTTAACTACCATTAATGTTAATATTATTGTCAATTCGTTAAAAAAAAAATGATAATGCTAATTTAATAAAATGACAATTTATTTTTTCATTTGTTGGCTATATTTTCAATGTTTGGACTAAATTTCTTTTGGCAAAAAAGTTAATCTTTGTTAACAAGAGTACTACTTTAATAGGATAAGGCCTGAAATATAGTAGATAAGCACAAGTGCACAACACTATATAGTTATAGCAGTTTTAATGACCTATAAATGCATAAAAATTTATCACTCACATACTTTAACTTCCATAATAGTAGTAACAGTAGTAGTACAGTTAATCATACTAAAAAAAGTAGCAATTGACTTTGACCCAATTGCTTATTTGTATCCATCTACTTTCCACGACTTTTAAGTAGAGAGCACTCATTTTTTCTTTTGTCGTTTCTTTTGTTAAATAATAAGTAGAGGCGTGCTAATAATATAAGGCATGATAAATGAATTCTGATCAAATGTCGGCCGTGTCGGGCTAAGCAATAGTATTTAATCACGATATATGGCCATTGTGAAATGAAAATTTTCAAAGTTAGTGGTCCACACGTCCTGACTTTCTAATGGTAATAAGTTATAACATTAGGATGACATGATACTTTTGACAATTACACTTCATCTATGTTGCGTCAAGTTTAGTGAAAATGTCTACATGTATAGGATATTCTGAAGTTTCCACGTACCCCGTCCCGGCGGGATTGTGCATGTTGTTGTTGTGTCAACATGTATAGGATTGTTGCGGCGTGAAACTATACCAAGTATGACCGAAGAAACATTTGTCACTACAATCAGTTTCTTGTTGAGTAATTTATCATATGTCGTGAGTAGTGAGATTTGAACCATGTCATCAAATAAAGACGGCGCGTGACACATTAAAGTTTTGGCACAAATGACCAAATTCGATGGAGCAAATGCAACCCGGTTATTTATATGCGCGACCATGGAGCCTAACAAGTGACATGTCAAACGTTGCGGAAAGTATATTTTTATTGCATATAAAACCAACTGAACCGTTTTATTCAAGAATATATTATCATCGAAAATGTAGAAATATAGATATGTAGAAGGCGTCAACAGATGTATCACCCTGCGGTAGTGTGTGTAAATCACTAAATTGCCAAATCGCTCTTGATTTCTTGAAAGTTTTTACTTTTGGCTGTGTGTTTGATAAAAACATGCTGCTGGTGTATACAGTGTCTTTCACAACAAGTGAAAGCTGTACATTAAAAAGGAATTGCTATAAGAGCATGAGCTGGTCATTATATGATTACGTACAGTAATATCATAACATCCAGCAGCCATAAGGCGTAGGAGGAACACGAAACATGTATATACAAGAACAGATTGAAGTATAAATCTGAAAAGAACCCTGAAGCACATGTTACAGTTCATAGCTTAATTAGGCAGTTGCTTCGGCTTTCTCTTCGTATTCTTGTGGTGGTTGAAGGGTGCAGATGAGGTTACGGTCACCATACACATTGTCTACACGACCTGTCACCAGAATCACCAATATCTAATTGTTATTCACATGAATACACAGCAGAAAAACAAATTTCTTCAGATAAAATAGCAAAAGCTGGTCTCTTTTTTTGGATTCACGCCACACCGTTAATGTTTATGTGAGTGTCAAAATGGGTCGGGGTGGGTTGGACGACCCACCAACAATTTTTTGAAATTAAAAAAACCACAAACTTTATATAATAAAATAACTTTATATGAATTACCTATTTTACGGGTTTAACATGTTTAACCCATTTGACCTATTTCATTTTAGCTAACTATTATATAGAAACCATTAACCCATTACCAATAGAGCACAGCCCGAATTGACCCGTTTCCATATAATTGATAAATGCATTGAAACTGTCACATTTATCTAAAGCATTATCAATGGTTAGTATCCATGAGAGATAGAAAGAGGGGTACGAACATGTAGTCGGCCAGAACTTTGCTTGACGAAGCCAAGGAGCAGGGTAAGCTGCGTATTCTCGAGAGTATGGTTTTGTCCACTTATCGGCCATGAGTACTTGTGGTGGATGAGGTGCTCCCTAAAAACGTAATTTCTCAAGAATCACTAATAGAACTCATAAAGATATGATTCAGAAACAGCCAAACCGATTTCTAATATACCTTAATGACATTGTTGTTGATATCAACATTTCCTTTCTCAATCTCTGCGATTTCTTGTCTAATGGAGATTAAAGCATCACAAAACCTGTCCATCTCCGCCTACAAATCAAAAGTTCCATCATTAAGTAAAATGGACATCATATAGTCATAATTTTAGTTAAAACTTTACAGTGAAGCATACCTTGCTTTCACTTTCAGTGGGTTCAATCATGAGTGTTCCAGGAACTGGCCAGGACATTGTTGGACCATGAAACCCGTAATCAATAAGACGTTTGGCAACATCTTCTGGTTCTATTCCAGCAGTAGTCTGAATGTGACTAAAGTTAGCCAAAGATTCTTAAGCAAACGAACAAGATTAAGCTAATTGCACATAACAATTACCTTCAAGGGTCTCAGATCAACAATGAATTCATGGGCAACGGTTCCGTTCACACCACGGAAAAGAATGGGATAGTGATTCTGCAATGTAAACCCAAAGTGTCATATTATAATTTACTGGTGACTAAACTTTTTCTCTAATGCAAGAAAAATGATGGAAAATAATTGAGACCTCTAGACGTTTTGCCATATAGTTCGCATTCAGGATAGCTATCTTTGATGCATCTGTTATTCCTTGAGATCCCATCATGGCAATGTATGTGTATGATATAGGCAAGATAAGCGCTGAACCCCATGGGGCTGCAGAAATGGTACCAAGTGGCTTACTGTGTTCAGGGGCCGGTATGCCTCCTGTCGCCACCTTCAAATCAAAATGCACAATTAAATTAGAAAGTGGACACATTACCATAAAACTAAGAAGCCCATTATCTGCAACGTTTCAAATCTACTTGTATGAAATTTATTGAGTCAAATATTCGATATATATACATAGACTGGCAATAATTCAGAAAGCTGAGCTTTGGATTTTAGTGCTTACCACAGGGTGTGAAGGCAAGTATGGTGCTAAGTGTTTCTTCACACCAATTGGACCCATTCCAGGACCACCTCCACCGTGTGGAATGCAAAATGTCTTGTGCAAGTTGAGATGACAAACGTCAGCACCGATCCAGCCCGGGCTGGTCAAACCAACCTGTAAGAAGCAATGGACTTATTAACATCCAGAGCTATAATCAAGTTGTATGCTTAAAATCATGAATTATATGGATTTTTGGGATATTAGGATCTTATATCGTTTTGCTTTTGTATGTTGCCGTTTATTTTCCTTGTATACTTTTTAACATCTATGATCATAAGAAACAAGAGCAACAAAGCAACAAGCCTCAATATCTTCAGCAAAATATATAGACCAAATACAAAGAAAAGACTCCAGTCTGAAGTTTCAATATACCTGTGCATTCATGTTTGCTCCATCCATGTATACTTGACCACCGTTGTCATGAATAATTTTGCAAATCTCATCAATACCCTCCTCATAAACTCCATGGGTTGAAGGATAGGTAACCTGAAATTCAGGTCAAAACAAAACAAGAGAATATTAATAATCCCTTGTAAAACTTGATCACATAAAGATAATAAATCTTATATTTACTACTACTTACCATAAGAGCAGATAGGTTCTCTTTGTTCGCCTCAGCAGCCTTTCGTACCTCTTCAATGTTAATGTTACCTTTGGAGTCAGTTCCCACAGTAATGATTTTCATTCCACACATAGCAGCACTAGCAGGATTTGTTCCATGTGCTGATACAGGGATGATGCATACATTCCTTTGATGATCTCCTCTTGCCTACATTTGACCAAAGTCAACAACTCAAATAATTAACTTGCCATTTGTACATAAGGTGAAACTGGCACTAATGTAACTCAACTAAATTGAACAGAAACATGTTCAATCATGATTGACTACTATTTAACCATACCATGTGATAAGCTCGGATAACCATCAGCCCAGCGTATTCTCCAGCAGCACCAGCATTGGGTTGCAAAGAGAATGAATCAAATCCAGTAATGGTACACAGCAAGTCACCCAAATTTTCAAACATTTCCTGAAAACATGGATATGTTGCTAACAAATATCTAAAAATATAACAAATAAATAATTTAAAATTTTGAAGTGAAAAAATTCATACTTGATAACCCTTTGCCTGTTCAATAGGAGCAAAAGGATGCATATCAGCAAAGGCTGGCCATGTCACAGGCATCATTTCTGTAGTCGCGTTAAGCTTCATGGTACAAGACCCTAGGGGAATCATACTGTGGCATAGTGAAAGATCCCTTGACTGCAACTTGCTAAGGTATCTCAGCAGCTCGTGCTCAGTGTGATATCTAACATCAAAAGACAATCAGGGTAATCCTTATGATCTTTGAGATATGTGTTTATAAATGAAAAGTTATTCTTTACTACTCTTTTAATTTAAGATAACATCATGTAGAAGGCATATGTGTAGATAATAAGTACTCGGTTTTCTACATGTTAGACAACAAAGAAATAATTTTATCATATTCAGAATTTAAGTTTTAATGAAAATAATACAAGTGGAGTTGGGTTCAGTAGGAAAGATTCATACGAGTTGAAAACTGGATGGGTCAAATACGGAGTCTCCCTCACAAGACTGGAAGGAATAACATCCTTAACCTCTGGTGCGATAGATGCAGCAGTGAATGGCACCTACAATCAATATTCAAGAATAAGCTTCAACTTTCTGTTGATAAAAGGGGCAAACTTACAAGTATTTGTGATAGCAATAAAAGGGGCAAACTTACAGGTTTTCCCAATGCAAAAACTTTGAACAAAGTATCAACGTCTTCAATTGTTGTTGTCTCATCAAAAGCAACGGTGATCTGAGATAGATGTATTTGATAGTAAGATTAAGAGCAGAGATACAGTTTGCATACATATAATGTATATAAAAACTTGGAAAAGTACTTACAGTGTTTTTGTCCACAATTCGAAGATTGATCTGATGCTTGTTAGCTTCTTCAGCTATCACACTCGAATCAGCACATGTTATCTTCACAGTGTCAAAAAAGGGAAGATCCTGAACTTGAACAGTTCCAAGCTTCTTCAACCCAGCAGCAAATGTGCCAGCAAGACCATGGACTCTTTGGGCTATCGTCTTAAGCCCTTCTGGTCCATGGTAAACACCATACATAGCAGCCATGTTTGCAAGCAAAGCCTAAATGATTAAACAAAACAGATACCTTAGAATATGAGTTATAAATCCTGCATACCGCTATAAGCCTTACAAGTACTCAAGATACCTGAGCTGTGCAGATGTTACTGGTTGCTTTGTCCCTCCTGATGTGTTGCTCTCTTGTCTGCATAGCCATACGTAAAGCAGGCTTGCCAGAAGAATCGACACTAACACCAATGATTCTTCCAGGCATCATTCTTTTGTACTCTTGTGACGTTGCAAGGAAAGCTGCATGAGGACCTCCATACCCCATTGGAACACCAAACCTTTGCGCCGAACCCACCACAATATCAGCCCCAAGTTCACCAGGCGTCTTCAAGACAGTCAAAGCCAACAAATCACTAGCCATGACAACTTTCACCCCATTTGCATGAGCATTCTTAATAAACTCACCATAGTCCAACACCTCTCCCTCAGTACCAGGATACTGAACCAAAACCCCACACACATCACCAGACGAGTAATCAAAATCCTTAAGATCAGCAGTCACCACTTTCAAATCAAACCCATCCGCTCTAGTCTTACAAATATCAATAGTTTGTGGGTGACAGTTACTTGCAATAATAAAGGTTTTCTTCTTACCCTTTAGAATATTATTACACATAGCCATAGCTTCAGCAGCCGCAGTTCCTTCATCAAGCAACGAAGCATTCGACATAGGTAAACCAGTAAGATCCGTAACCATAGTCTGGAAATTGAGCAGGGACTCAAGACGTCCCTGCGCAATCTCAGCCTGGTACGGAGTATACTGAGTATACCACCCGGGGTTTTCCATAATGTTCCTCAATATAACAGGAGGAACAGAAGTATTATAATACCCCATACCAATATACGACTTATATAACTTATTCTTAGAAGCTAAATCTTGCATATGTGCAATCATTTGTGACTCGGTTAAACCTTCATCAAACTTAGAATACTTCATTGATTCAAGACGGATAGACTTAGGTACAGTAGCATCTATAAGTGAATCAAGACTATTAAAACCAACAAACTCAGCCATTTTGGACTGTTCTTCAGGGGTGGCAGAGTTATGTCTACGTGGGAAAGTGTCACTTGGTTTTAATGCATCAACTGAGATAGATCGAACATGTGAACCAAACCCACTAATGTTTCTTTCTGGTCTTACGTTCCTACCACTGCATACATAAGGAGACAATGAAGAAACATACCTTGAAGGTGAATAAAGTGCAGGTGATGATGGGTTCTGCTTAGTTTGCGAAACTAAGCGTCCAATGATGGCTTTGTTAGCTAGTCTTCTTGCACGTTCCATTTTGTGTGATGAACTTGCAGAACCAAGCTCAGTTGAAGGATAAGTGAAAGAAGGTTATATTTTTTTGATGGTGGGGGAGTTGATAAAGGGGTTACTGGGAAGACAGTGGCCTCATATGCTCACCTAGTCACATGTCATCAACAAACAAATGATAAATATTTATGCTTTTGGTCCTATACTATATATTCACTTTCATAACTGATTCCAAAGTTTTTCTAACCATTTTCGGCTTATTCTTATTCTTGTAAAGTTTTCACCTTTTGGTTTCCAAACTTCCATTTACGGAAAGACTAGTACCAAACCATCTGAATTATCATTTTAGATACTATCATACTAAAACTATCTATAGAACATATGCTTTTTTAGACGAAAACTTTAACGTTTACTCATTTCTAAGGCAATTATGTTTTGCTACTTTATATGTCTCATTCTATAGTTTTAGTTGGACTACAACTACATAGCAAACATTAGTACAACTGCGTTTACCAAACATACCCAATATAGAAAGACTTTGTGTTAGACTACAGCTACATGGCAAACCTTAAAACAACTACATTTGCCAAACATGACCAATACAGAAAGATCCAATGAACCATCATATGATTCTGTCCATACTTGGTGTTTGTTACAGTATAACTTGTTAACTTATTCTATTCATTTAGGCAAACATGTCAGGCATAGTTATGGACAGAAACTCATATTTGGTCTGTGGAGCTTTTTAGAGGTTTAGCTTTTAGCGTTTAGAATATAGTGCTTGTTTGGTAACGAGCATTTAGCTATTAAATTTTGTTTGTGAAACACTAAAAAAAAAAAAAAAAAAAAAAAAAAAAAGGCTTAGCGTTACCAAGGTACGTTAACAAGAGTTTTTGTAAAACATATAGCTACTCCTTATGGTTGGCGAGAAACATTAAGGAGCGGTTAGTGTTTATCATTTAACGCTTTTGATAAAAAACTTGTTTTGTTTGAACAAACATTTAAGGTTATGTTTGGCGAAGATAGCAATAAGCAGTAGTAGACGCAGCCACTGTTTGTTTTGATAAAACTTTTGATAACATAGTTGTATAGTCATAATTAGTAAGTGGAAACGCTAGTCGCTCCAAAACGCTTGCTACCAAACATACCTTCTAACGTTGCTTTTTCTAACCTTACATAAACAAGCTTTAAAATTCTAATTCTAATTCCAGTTTTATTTCATTCTACTAAAAATAGAGAATCTAATCCAAGGACCAAACATGAGTATATGAAAGTTAAAACCCCAAAAAGAAAAAAAAGATTCCAGATCTGGGTGACAGGCTACTCACCAACAATTTGATAGAAAAAGACATGCAATAGGAACACGTGGCAATGTGTGTACTTTTATCTAGGATCATTCAAGGCCAATGGTTCGTTATCTCACCAACTCTAAAGCATAAGCTCACTTAGACAAATGGTCGAACTTGTGGCATGCATTGGATAGATTGAGGATTGGATTTAAGTGGATGCAAAAATATTTGTGTAAATTTTATAGATTGTTAAATGGGTTGGCAAGTTTTGTTTCACATTTGCCTTATCTCTCTTTCGACCTTACAACTAAACAAGTGTCAATGATACAAACAAATTATCTTCCTAATTTCTTGGGAAGATATTAATGGGATTTGTTATGATAAGACGTGGCTCATTATGTATAACACGTTCATAAATAGTCTTGGATTAGGATAGTTTCTCAATGTTGTGTTCTCCATTTTTTTGATATAAATGATGGCTAAACTAATAGAAAAGAAATAAATTTTGGGTTTTTTACTTTATATTATCCAGTTGAAAAAGAAAAAATGTTGTGTTTTCGAGTTGAAAAGAAAAAAAAAAGGAAATAAACATAAGTACATTTATGCATTTTTAAACATGTTTATTTTATCACAAGAGTTGAATATTAGTAAATACTGATGATTATATTGGTCATTATATACTCAATAGTCTGAGTGTAGTTTTCGTCCAAGTTCGTCAATATTTAAGTGGAAACCTTTTTTAAGAAAACTGTTAAAGAATTTTCCTGTCATTTCCCTCTTATTTCTTTTCTGATCTCTTCAATAAAAACTCAAGAAAACAATAAATTTTCAGTGTCCTATCATTTTATTTTAAAAAATAACTCAAGAGCGAAGCGTAAGTAAATAAATAATTAGAACTTGTGTAATTCTATGTACTTTAAAATAATGGATTACACATTTACACGGGATTAAACTTATGAGAATGGAAAAAATTATAAATTGTGAAAATGGGCCAATCGGCACACAGTCGGAGAACGTGCGCCGTGCACTGGTGACGTGTTGCCAATACAAACTCACATATGTCCCCTATACATAAATGGTGCACGGTTTGGGTGCACTGGTGCATTGTTTTGTCTTATTTCTTTAAAACCAAAGTTGTAGATCTCTTTCTCCTGATTTCATAGTCGCTTGAATCATTAAAATCGGAGTTCATATTAAGGACTTATGATAAAAAAAAAAAAAAAAAAAAAAAAAAAAAAAAAAAAAAAAACCTTCGTTTAACATATGTTGACTGAGTTGTGTTGTTATGGTCATAATTTATTTATATTTATACTATATATAAAGCATGAATGACTCTCTCTTCAAAATTTTAAGACTTACAAGAAATTAAGCATTGTTTACAACACTTTAATGCACCTAATTTTCAGAATTACAATAAAGTAATCATATTGTACAACAAAATAAAGCGTGGTGTCATTTTAAGACCAAAATTCTATCAAACAACATTAATGCTATTAAAAACACTCATTCACAAAAAAGTACAACCATTTAAGCACAATGTACAATAGCTGCAACCAATTTTAAGATTTACAACAAAATAAGCATAATGTACAACACAATAAGCATGATGTAATTTTCAGACTTACAACATTAATACTATTAAAGTGGTGAATGTTATTAATGACTATAATGATTACTACTTACAAGAAAAGAAACATAGCGTACAATACTTTAAATCAAAAAAATGTAGATGATGATCTTGAGGTTAGAAATGGTTTTCTTTATATAGGTTCCTTCAGTTTTTATGTTGTATAATCTTTTTTATGTGTCTTCAACAACTTGAATTTTTGGGGTAATAAATTAAACACATTTGGGATATACTTGATGTAATGACTTATGATGATTCTAGAACAAGTTAAGCAAAACTATATCAATTCTTAAATAATACTACAGTTGACTTTAAAAGTCAGGTGTTATAATAAAACTTTATAGTTAATACTAGTTATAATGCTCGTGCACGCGCGAGTTTTTTTTAAAATTTTTTTTAATCGTATATTTTTATTTATTAAAAAACAAATAATTTAATCATTGTTTTGTTTGATTTATAATGTCTAATTATAGTTTTTTTATTATTAAAGATAATTATTTAAAAATTTTAATCCTATCAACTTATCTATATTTTTTGTATTTATCTTCTACTAGTGTTATGGATAAATATAAAATATTATCTAATAAAAAAATATTTTTTTTTAAATAATATTATTACTAAATAAGGTATGATTTAGTTTTTTTGAAATGGAAAAGTCTCACTTTTGGTTTTGTTTTATTATATAAAAGATTAGTGAACGGTGACTATCATGGAATATATGGAAAATTGGAAACTAGAAAGTGATAAAACAAATCATATTTTGTAATTTTATTTTTTTTAAATTTATTATTATTATTATTATTTTTGGCTGTGGTTGACGATGGCATGAATTTTGTTTGGAGTTTATGTGAATTTTAAGATTATGATATGTTGCTGATACAAAATATATGGTTTATTCAAATCAAAACGAAAATCACATTTTCTGGATCGGTAATAATTCTCCATTTCTCCTTAAGGCGATATACGGTCATGCCAAGATAATAATATACAGTGGCTCCTCCCCTGAGTTAGATGAAGTTACATTGTTTAATATGTAGATAATGACTTATCATATTTTGTAATACAAGTTAAATAAAACTAAAATAATTATGAAATGATACTTGACCTTTTAAAAGTCAAATGTTTAATAAAACTATAATATGTCATATGATGTTTTGGTATAATATCATACTCACGATTAGCACGGTATATGTGTAAAGTGATGCGTACTAATGATTTACCGTAAATAATACGTAGTAACAACAGTAACAATAATCTATATCTATACCTATAAAGTGAAAAGTAAATAAAGTGAAATGTTGAAAAAATTAAAAATGAAATATTGAAAACATATGTTTCAAAAGAAAACTATTAATACACATTGAAAATTGGGTTTACCCGGGACGCTTCAAACCCAGCGGGTTAATCCGGTTTAATTTGACAATTTTCTACCTAACTCGTTGGGATGACCCGGTTTAAATTGACTCGTTTTTAAACCGGAACGGTTCAACCGGTTGAACCACCCCGATCGAACCCGGTTTCAAAATATTATGTTTAATCTCCAAATCATCAAACTTTTACTATTTTTCTTTTATAACCCATAAACCTTTTTTTATAACTAAAACTATTTGCTTCTATAAAATCCCGTTGCTATGTACGGGTACTCGTCTAGTAATACCTAAACATATTCATTCCTAATAAATCACAATATCATAAACGTCAATATTTCTCATGTGAAAATTAACCTTTTGGTATGTTTGTGAACATGTTCAAAATTTTCGAGTAATGCAATGTGCTTGTAATTATGGCACATGGCCTTCAAAATCAACAGGACGGTCCTGATCAAAGGTTACACCAGAACTACAAGTATAATTATTTGCCGCTATAAAATGTAGCTTTGCGTTTGTATTCATCTGGTAGTTTTGAATTTTGATGGTACAAGTCATTTCAATAAATAAGTGTGTAATATTAAACGCAAGCATAAAGGCTGGATGTCTTTTTCTATCATAAGTAGAACCGGAAGCAGCCTCTTTATTTTAGGTAATGGTAAGATTGTCTACATCTCAACCTCTTCTTCATACACTGTTGAAGAGTGTATTGGACCCATAACCCACGAAAAATGGTATTAAAAGTTACTTTACTTTATTTTTTACTATATTGGGCCTAGCCCAGTTTACCATGCCCATATTACTTATCGGAGATAATTACTGACATACCCCTGCACGGAGAGGTATGTCACAAAATAACCCATGTACCCGCCGTTTTCAAAACTACCCCACCATTCCCCTTACAACCCTACGCGACACCCGGGGAGTACACGTGTCAAGAAGCTAGCTCGGGCCAAAATATATATATATATATATATATATATATATATATATATATATATATATATATATATATATATATATATATATATATATATATATATATATATATGCATGTCGCGTACACGTGTACGCGACACCCACCCCCGTACGCGACATCTTCAATAATTTTGCATGGGGAAGGAGCGTGTGCATGGGAAATTGATATTTTGACCGGAATAGTGGCATGGATGGGACGGAACTAGTGAATATTGTGCATAAAATGGCATGTCGTGTAGGGTTTAACACATACCCTAAAAAAAAAAAAAAACTTCCGGTGTTGTTTTGTTGTTTTGGTGTTGTTTTGTTGTTGCCAGTATTGTTTTGTTGTTGGTGCAGTGGTGGTTCAGTGGTGGTGCAGTATTGTTGGTGGTGTGGAGTTGTGGTTTAACATTTGTTGCTGGTGCAGTGGTGTTGTTTTGGTAGTGGTCTGTGGTGGTGGTGTGGTTGTTGCTGGTGGTCTTCTTGTGTTAGTGGCTGTTGTCGTTGAGTAGTTTGTCATAATGGCGGAATATCCGGTAATTCTGAAATATAATTTTTTTTTGTCATTATAATTATTGTTTATTTGTTACGTATATGTTTGTTAATTCAGGACATATATATTTGTTATGTATATGTTTGTTAATTTAGGACATATATATTTGTTACGTATATTTTTGTTGGTTATTCAGAACATATACATGTTTGTTAATTTAGGACATATATTTTTGTTAATTTAGGACATACAGGACATATATATTTGTTATGTAGTTTGTCATAATGTATATGTTTGTTAATTTAGGACATATATATATGTTTGTTAATTCAATATAATTTTTTTTTGACATATATATTTGTTATGTTTTTTTGGTTATTTTAGGATTATCCTGCGCAAGTTACATGTAGGAGTAGGATGTCTTTAATTCAGGATATTAGAAAACTGATATTGAAAACCCCTAAGGAAAAAATGTTTAGAGAAACATGTTTTGGTTGGATGTTAGACATTCCGAATATGCAAGAGAGCGGGGTGTTAGTACACTATTTTTTATGCCACCAAGTTGCTTGCCAAGAGGGAGACACAAACACAGTTCCACTAAGATATCGTGTACGTACTCTTGATCGTTTAGGTGAGGTTGAAATTCAGTTTGGTAGGGAGGAATTTTGTCTTGTCACGGGTTTAAGATTCGGGGTTGATTTTAGGGAGTCATATATGGAAGGTCCTAACTTATTTAGGAGACGTGTGTTCCCTTCTACTATTGATTCCAGATCTATATACGTTAGAGACTTGTTAGAAATGATAAACAAAGACGTGTTTAAAAAGTTGAGCGACAAAGATGGGGTTCGACTTTGTTTGTTAGCTGTTTTGAAGTTGGTGTTAGAAGGTACTGAGCATGGGAATATAGTAGACGGATTTTTGTTTAGGCTAGTTGAGGATTTAGATATGTGGAATGTCTTTCCGTGGGGGTCGTATGTATGGCCAACATTGTACACTCATCTCCGGGATGCAGTATTTAAGCGTCGGGATAAGCACTTTTCCGCCGACAGGGACCCTACTAAACCTCCTAAGTACACGCTGAATGGATTTCTATGGTCTTTTAAGGTATGCCATTAATCTATTTATACAGTTCATGTATACATATAATTGTGATTATTTTAACGAATTAACTTTTTTTTAATTTTTTTATTTTAGATTTGGATATTGGAGATGTTCCCCAGGGGTGCTAGCCCTTATTTTTTCCGTCATCATCAAGTGTTGCATCCCCGGTCCGTTGCATGGAGTTATAATAAAGGGGTCGTTAGAGAAAGTATTGACAAGTTTTTGGACGACCAATTGAGGGTGAGTTTGAGATATTCAATTTTTTTCAACTATTATGAATTTAATATTGTTTTATTTTTTTAATGTCATGTGTATTTCCTATGTTTTATTAAAGGTAAGAACACCGTTGCCTAGGCTTACACCGGATGAGTACGAGGAATTATCTGAGTGGTGGCGTGATAGTAACGCGTATTTCCAAGGGCATCCGGTCGCACCCCCGGTTATACAGCCACAAGCAAACATGGATTATGAAATACCTCCGGCTGTGGCACAAAAGTTTGATTATTATGATGAGAAGATTAAAGAATATCAGCTAAAGCTAGACGAGATTCAAAAAATGGTAAATAGTTTGACATCAATTTCTTTTGAGTTATTGTATAAATATTATTGAAAGGTTGTTAATTGTTTCATTAACATTTTTAATGCAGCAAGACCAACTCCGCGGTAAACAAGGAGTACATAGAGGAGCAAGTTTTGTTGCAGATGAAAATATTGGTTTTAGTGACTATAGTGTGGGTCAAAACACACAGGTTTGTTTTTTTTATTTTTTTTTATTTTTTTTTTTATTTTTTTTATTTTTTTTTCTTGTGTTTAGTAATTTTTAATGACGAAATGGTTATATATTAACATTACGTTATGATTTAATATATAGGGGTTCCCCCAATCCCACCGTCCATTTAGTGGTCCACCAGATGAGTCTTTCTTTGAAGACCTTCCTACACCGCCCGTTGTGTCTAGGTTTACATCCCCTTTTCCATCAACCGGACATGCTGCTACCCGTACACCAATGGGTTTCGCCGCGTTTGCCACTCCCATTGATCACCAGGCCGGTCCATCTTCCCGCCCTAATGATGCTGCTGACATCCAGGTAACATATTATTTTACGATTATTATTTTTATAATTCGTCATTATTTGTAATTGATTACTGATTGTTATTTTTTTTTTCTTTTTTTTTTTGTTAATCTTTTTTTAGCATCCGATCGACCGACCAAGGAGGGATTGTCGTCCAGGTAAATTTCAGCAATTTCCGTATACCCAACAGGGACCCACTACAATCCTCCCTAAGAAACGTGGAGATAAGGCTAAACTAAAAAAGAGTACGGCGACCATTCCGCGATTTAACCTAGAAGAATTACCGGTAGATGAAGAATTACCGGTAGATGATGATCATGAGGATATTCAGGTTGTTGGTACACCTTTGGTATGTTATAATGTTGATCCTACAAAGGTACTACTAAAAATATTTTTTATTTATTAACATTTCTTTATATAATTAATGAACTTGTAACCATATTGTATATAATTTATTTATTTATTTATTTATTTTTTTGTTTAGGTACGGCGCGATAATTATGAAAGTTTGGAGGCATTCCTTTTGGAGCCATACGGGATATACCTTGATTGTCATCCAAAAGGTTGGGTTCTGGATACTACGTTCTGGCAATACCTACTTCCGGATTTATACCTGCTGGGTAACGATCCGGGTCCATTGGACAAATGTGGTTGGTTGTCTGACGATGTAAGTGTATTCTTTTAAATTGTTTGAAGTTTAGATTATTTAAGTTTCAAGAACATTAAATGGTTAGGTTTAAACTTTTGAATCAGCATATGAATTGTTGGATGGAGCTATTAATGAGAAAATGGGACAACAACCAACAATGGACAGTGGCTAGATCATGGACGGCATCTCTTTCCCCGAGCGTTAATGGTTATGTGTCCATGCTTTCGATAAATCCGACGCTTAGGGGAACATTGGATGGTCGCACACGTCCGTACCCGTCTTGGGATGTAGTACGTTATGTAAGTAAAGATCTTTGAATGTATATTTGTTTTGTATAAATTAATCTTTACAAGACTTTGTAATTGTGTATGCATAAATAAACTTTATATGTAGGTGTTGATGCCGATGAACCCGACAGGGAATCACTGGGTCACAGCAATTATAGATTTGTATGATTCCAATTTATTGGTTCTCGACTCTATGCCCAACATGGAACGTGGTGAAGAAATAAGAAAATTTGTATTGGATTGGACCAAAGCTGTGAACACGTGTTTAGAACAGCTGGGACATTTTAGCAGGACAGGACGTGGGTATTACAGTTTCGAGTACCATTACAACAACGTGGCATATCCTATCCCACGACAACGAAATTTTAACGATTGTGGGGTAATCACATGTTGGCTAATACATGAGTTTGTTACGTATCGTTGGCCACCGATTTTTGATATGACTAATGTTGATGCATTTTTCTCCAATGTTAGATGTAACCTTGGTAAGGTGTTTTATCTAAGTAGGTGTGAGGATACTAGTTTATGTGGATATGATTAGTTAAGATGTTGTTAGTTGTACTCTTGAACAGTTTGTAATGGTATATGTTGATGTATAAAGTTTTATTTTTTGTTAACTTTCATTTAATTTATTTTTAAACCATACATAAACACGATACAATAACCTTACATAGACACGAAACAATTAAATCATACAACGCTGTGTTTCATACACAGTAGATTGACAATATTAAGCATAAACAAAGGGTATGAAAAGGTGCATATTCATCCACTAAAAACGGTATTCTTGTCGATAACCTCAACCAAGTTCCTTTTTGTTATGTTAAGAGCAGGCGGTGATGATTTCGAGGTAAAGACCGAAACATTACGAAGTACCAAAACAGTTCCGACTTTGAGGTATTTTTTATAATCCAGCTCTTCTGCAAGGACTTTGTGATGAATTGTACCAGCCATAGTCCCGGTTGGATCTTTTAGTGTACAGTTGAGGTCACCCAGCATGTTAGGAGTACAAGACTTGATAACAGCTACAACAAGTTCAAGTTTTCCTTTTACACAATGCTTCTTTATATCCCCAAAACAGCCAGTTACGATGACACCTTGAGAATTAAACACCTTATGAATCGCGCTCAACCATGGACCACTAGTAAAATGTTCATCCTCAGTGACGTCCTCATTTACTTTAGCTATATAATCCTGTGTTGGCACAAAACAATATTCGGGGCCACCCTCTCTGACGTCTGCATTTTTTCGAAGAATGGCACGTTGAAGAATACCAGCCGGACCAGGTATTATCCAATCACCCTCGCTCATAGATGTTGACGAACCCGCAACGTTATGTGTTGGGGCGTAATTTTTTTGTTTTGGTGGAACGAATTGGGAATTTGTGAATCCGGTTTTCTTTTGTTGAGACATTGTGTGAATTTTATCTTTCTTTCAGTAAGTAGAATTGTGAGCAAATAAACGTGACTACACACGAGTATTTATACGAGAAATTTAAAGGAGATGTCATATCATTGTCATATTTCGCGTTATAAATTACACGTACCCGTACGTGTCATGCAATTGTCAGATCAATGTCATATCATTGTCATATTTCGCGTAAAAAGTTATCCGTACCCGTACGTGTCATGCAATTGTCAGATCAATGTCATATCATTGTCATATTTCGCGTAAAAAGTTATCCGTACCCGTACGTGTCATGCAATTGTCAGATCAATGTCATATCATTGTCATATTTCGCGTAAAAAGTTATCCGTACCCGTTGGTGTCAAATCAACTGTCTAGTCCGTGTCATATCTTGTTTAAAAAATGTAGTATTCTTGCAGCATTTTCCGTATATATATAGTCTTTACAAACACCTTGATCCATATCAAACCAACAAAATGAGTTCAGTTTTGCAAAAATTCAAATGTGTTTTACATTTTGATAATACCGAACGAGGTGTGATTATGTATAGTAATATCAGTTACTCATGGTTAGATGAAACTGTACGTTCTAAGTTCAAGTTGGATCCGAGTGTTCCGCTTAATTTCAAATTCTCGCACCCCGCATTTGATGTTCGCATGGATATCACTGACGATGATGAGGTAAGTTTCTTTGCTGAATTCGCTGTCACGAATCAAGAAATGCCGCATCTTTATGTTGCTAAAGTGAAAGCATTTGAAGAAATGCCATCTTTTATGCCAAACCAAGAAACCCCGACATTTTTTAACTTTTTTGAAACAAACACTAACCAAGAAATGGGGTATTCTGGTTATGAAGGCAACTATTTTTTAAATGAGGGGCCATCAAAAAATTTTGAATCAAATGATAATGAGATTTTTGAATCCGGTTATAAAGATGAGCCAAATTTCACAAAACCAAATTCATCATTTGCTTTTGGGTTAGATGACGAAGTTAATGATGATGCATATGATGAAGATGATGTTTATGCTGGGAAAAACGAGAACCAAAAACCAGTCCATAATAAATGGAAAAATATTTTTTCACTCATGCCTGATGTTCCAGAAACACCACTTTACCAGTCCAAACAAGTAATTTCAAACGGTGACCCTCTTGATACAAATATTTTCAAGGGAAAGTATTTTGACACAAGAGATTTATTAGACAGAACAGTTAGGATGAAAAGTTTAGAAGAAGGTTTCCAGTTTTTAGTAGAAAGGGCAGAACCTATAAGATATTATGTTAAGTGCTATCATTTTAACTCATGCAAATGGAGAATTAACTCTAGACGCGTGGGAGATACACCGATGTTTGAAGTTACAAGTTTGAATGATAATCACACGTGTGATAAAATAATAACATATCCTAACCATCGAAATGCAAATAAAAAAGTTATTGGTCACATTTTTAGAGAAAAGTTGAAAGATGCTAGACGAGATTTAAAACCAAACGATATGCAAAGAGATATGTTATCGCACTTTAAAGCTAGTATATCTTACCAACAAGCATGGAGAGGAAAGGAGTATGGGTTACAAATGATTAGGGGTTCACCTACGGAATCATTTGAAATGTTGCCGTATTATTGTCACAACCTAGTAAAAAAAAACCCAGGCACTATCACACGTATCAAGACAAATGAGGAAGGCGTTTTCGAGATGTTATTCGTTGCCATTGGTGTTTCTGTAAGTGATATTAATTTTCATGATTGGTTTCATAATTTTCATGAATGATGTTTAATGTGTATTCAATTTTGTTATTTAGATTCGAACTTTCTTACATTGTCTTCGCCCACTACTTATAGTTGACGGGGCACATCTGAAGGGTGTCTACAAAGGTACAAATTTGTTAGCAGTCGGCATGGATGGAAACAACCAAATTGTGCCTATTGCTTACGGTATATGCAGAGGGGAAACTGGTGAATGTTGGTCATGGTGGTTTTCATGCCTTAAAGAATGCATAGCCGATAGACAGGGTTTGGTTATCATATCTGATAGGCATCCTTCTATCAGATTAGCTGTACAAAATGAATACCCATTGGCGTTTCATGGTATATGCTGTCGTCATCTAATGATGAATCTTTCTTTAAAAAGGGACTCAACAAAGGCGCTATTTTGGAGGATATGCAAAGCGTATACACCTGACGAATTTGATAGCAAGATGCAAATACTCCTGTCCATTCAGCCCGAGGCGTTCCACAAGCTAATAGAGGCGGGTGTTCACAGATGGTCGAGAGCATACTGCCTACTAACTCGCTACAATTACTGTACTTCTAACAGTGTCGAGTCTGTTAATGCTTGTACCATAAAATCGAGGAAGCTGCCTATAACAATGCTGACCGAGCAATATCGAAAAATGGTGCAAGCCTGGTATTTTAAACGGCGACAAGTGGCTGGTATGTATTGTCCCGGTTCGTATAATTATATTTTTAGTAATTATCTTTAACATAAAGTCACTTCTTAGAGCCTATTTGTTTATGCAACAAATATGAAGCATGAAATAACTGATTGGGCATCCCATAAACTGGAAAAGAGAATAATGAAAAGCGCAACCTGGAAGGTATACGGGGTTAACCAATATCGGTTCCAGGTTTTTGATGGGAGATACAATCGGGAAGTGAACTTAGGGTCTAGGACATGTGATTGCCGCAAATGGCAGCATTCTGGTATACCTTGCGGTCATGTTATTGCTGTGAGTAGATTTTTGGGTCAAAACACTTGTGTCCAGTACGTTCAGGATTGGTTCAAAAAAGCTAAATACCAAGCCACATATGCAGAGGCGGTGAATTTTGTTGGAGAGTTTCATGAATGGGAGTATCCATCAAATATACAACCAATCAAACCTCCACGAATGGACAACCCACAACCCGGCAGGCCAAAAAATACCAACCGTATACGATCCCAGGGTGAGGAACCAAGGTTAAGACATTGTGGTAGGTGCGGTGAAGCTGGACACAATCGTGGCCAATGCAGGCAACCATTCGTCCCTGAGGAAATGTTAACCAAAAGAAAACAGTATCCCAGAAAGAAAAAACCCGTTAACGATCAACAACAAACACCTCCGTTATTCGACTCACAACCAACTCAAACAGATCATCACACCATTCCTACTTATGATACATTCCCAACACAACCATTTAATCAAAATTTTTACACAACAGGACAATATGACCAAGGGCAAGCAAGTCATGAACAACATGGTCATGATAACCTGGCATACGGCTATGACCAATATAACTCCCAACAATATCCCTCTCAACCATACCCGTCACAACATTTAAATGATCATAACACTCAACAGTCTAATAATAGTTGGTTTAATTTCTTTGGTTAATAACTAGTTTGCACTTGTTACTTTTGTATTCCAATGTAATTGTAGTAATTTTGTAACATTTGTTACAAAGCTTGTAATAAATTTTGTAACACCCCAACCCGAAAAGGGCTAGAATGTAACATTATGGTGTGTAATCAGAACATAACAAAGCAAGCGGAAGTCTTTATTAAAAGATAAATGACAAGTCATATGAAATGATGACTTATAAAGTATAGCCTTAACCAGGGCTAAACAAAGGAAAAATAATTCGAAATGCATAAGTCTAAAGGAAAATGACGATTCAAAGTACTAAGTCTGAAAATCCATAACAATGGGGAAACACTAAGTATAGGTCTTCTAGCATCCTACACTCATCACTCAAAGCCCCGCTTCCTGCTTATTACCTGCCGCAGAGAAAAGAAAATGCGGCTGAGCTAACGCTCAGTGAACAGATATAAACAAAGATAGGTAATAAGCATAAACGAAAAGAATAGACGAATAAGAGTCCACGAGAATCTGCAAAGAATAAGGTCAACGAAATAGCGCATATGTGATAATGAATCAAGGATTCATTAAAAGGAATATGAAACGAATATAATCATAAGCAAAGAGAATACAATGTATAATAAGCATAAAGAGCATAGAAATGTAAGGATGTCAAATGATAACAAAGAAATGCCCAGATAATCATACAAATTGCACAAAGGATTTGCAACTCCAATGTACTAGTGTGAAATGGAGTGTATTGCACACACTAAACCATTCACCAAATAATACAAAACAAAGTACCTAGGATGCATCCATACGCTCCCTGCAAAACAGATATATATGCACAAAGCTCTAGGCGAAGTAAACATATACAATAATAAATATAGGCCTGAATAGCTAGCTTAAAGGGAACGCTGTGGACTAAAACCCACCTCCACAGATAGTGTCAATACCACTGGTGCATCAGTGGCAAGGCCATGGACTCCCCATGACTGGCTACAAATTAATCAAAGCATATACAAGTAACACATAATGGGCATAGAATCAAGAATGCTATAGAAAAGAAATATAGCATGCAAACGAATATCAAACTCATATCAATATTGAGTATCAACAAACATGAATCAAACAAAGGGAACATAGCAATGGCTTAACGGAAGGGATCATAATCGAAACATTAAACAAAAGAGAGAAGGGTGGCCTTTACTAAAAAGGCGGAATATCTGTACCTTAGAAAATGAAAGCAAACGGAAAATGAACACAAGGAAAAGTGGATCACTCCTTCTTTGCTGAACCTACACGAATTATAATTACATATTACTTATACGCTTATTTAATATTATAATGGAATTTTAATGCTTGTTATAATTACGTCTTCATATTTAGGGTTTATTTAGGTTAAAATGTTCAAACATAGGTTTAGGGTTCCATCAATTAATGCATAACTTAATTAGGTTATAAATGTGATTCCAAATTAGGTTACTCCTTCTAGTACGATTTCCATTTTTAGTAACTTCCCGAATTAGCAAATTTAATATTTTGAGGGTATAATTGGCAATTAATAATATTTAAGGGTTACAATGACAATTATAATAGTTTAGAGTTAATTATGTCAATTTAGTAAAGTTTAGGGTCAAAAAGTAAATCGTCAAAATTAAATATTAGAATGTCAAATAAAATTATTTTAAAGTTTATTTTAATAAATTAATATTAGGATAATAATTTTGGACCCCGTCGTTATAATTTATTAACGTGTTACCGACATTAATTGTAGACCGCAACGACCCAAAATTTTATAAAAATCATGTAAGACTTAGAATTAGGCCGAGATAAACACCCCTTTTTTTTGTATGTTGAGATATAAATATGTTAACCACCAAACGACTTCATTATATCACACACACACCACCAAAAATACGAGACCACCAGTAAACACGCCTCACATAAAATCATGAATTTTATAACCCTTTTAATTCGATTTCAAGATTTATTTCAAGACAAGTCTTAGACCCTTATTGATACTACGACACACACATAAACGGGGCATAAAGATCTTTCTTTTAGCATGCAAGCATAACCCTCATACGTGTAGACACACCAACAAGACACAATACATTCTTAAACTATGCACACGTGACACACTCAAATATTACTACCACCTGCTTCTATGTTTATTGATTAGCATGCATGCAAAAGATACTAGTAAAACCCTTAACAGAACCACAAGACAGCATGCATGCAACACCAGTAGGACTTATTCGACTCGCATAAAAACACTCGCGACACTAGCAGACCTTACATGAACCCGCATAAGATGATACACGACACCACAGTCACAAGGCTAAGTCGACACACCTTTACCGCACACACAAGTACACACACGACCTCAGCTTTATCGAGACAACTATGGAGTTTAACAAGACCAAAAACAGCCTGAGTTCACCCTTTTTTAGATCTGATTGCAAACACAGGTTTCATAGGTTTATTAGTCCCATAACACACACTCTTAACAGCCCCTAAGATCGACTCATGAACCACATAAAATGACATGAACCAAGCCCTATAGGTCGACACCAAACCCATGCCCCCCCGACAGTCACAACGACACACAACACACATATACGACCCTTGGCCAAGATACTTATTCGACACACACACAACACACATTGAATCACACATGAACACAAACTCGATACCAGATTAACGAGGCAATTATGCATGCAAAAAAAACTCACGTGAAAACACAAACCGCCAAACCGTAAATCCTTTTGTGCCCTCGTTATTATTGTGTGATGTTAAACCCTTTTTATAAAAAGAAGTATTTTCGAATGACACATGATTATATACGAGACGTAGCAGCAAGGTTTTGTTTAGGGTTATACACATACGATTATATACTAATATTACATGATTCTTATTCGTTTTCTATACCATATCATACGTTAAAGAGATCAACAAAAGAAAAGAAAAGATGAGAGCTAGATGATACCAGAAAAGTCGGCTGGAAACTAGACAATACCCCACGAATTACCAACAGATTGAATCCGAAAGAATACTAAAGCCTCGAATGGATTTAGCACAACCAACACCAACTTCTGTGATTAGTTTCTTGCACTTCGAATCCCAAGAGAGAAAAACAATATAGAGCAGCCGAATGTTTAAAGAGATTTTGGGTTTTTAGGTTGTATGTTTTGAGGATTATAAGGTGATACGTATAATATAAGGAGGGAAACAAATTAATTGTGTCGTGTAATCTCACAAGAAACGTGTGGGTATATAAGGGAACAAAGAAAGTCCAACTTGTGATTGATATGGTTGTTATTATTTGAACTTATCTGGTATTGTATTAGGCTTAGAGGCGTACACATACATATGGACAAGGCCCAGCCGAAATTTTATGTACATTACATATTGATGATACTTAATTTACTTTAGGATAAAAATTTAAATAGGTCTTGTAAGCTTTTAATGATCATATAATCCATGGTTTCATGTCTAGTTAGGTTTTTAGGCTTTCATTAGTAGCATAGTATAAGGTTAAATGTTTAGTTACCAAATTAGTCCCTTAACTTAAAAGAAAATTTAAATTATACCCCATTTTAGGTTTACAGATTTTTGGGTTTTACAACTCTTCCCTTCTAAAAAGAAAATTTCGTCCGCGAAATTGAAATGAAGAGAATAAACGGAAAGCGTACCATATCAAGGAAAGAAATGCGGATAACTAGTTCGCATAGATTCTTCGGTCTCCCAAGTAGCTTCGCGCTCGGGATGATTCTTCCAAAGAATCTTGACAAACGGAATGACCTTATTTCTCGTGACTCTTTCCTGACGATCTAAGATAGCCTCGGGCTCTTCGGCCAAAGACAAGTCAGCACTAATCTGATCCAACGGATACGAAACTACATGCAGCGGATGATAGTTATAGCCTCTTAACAAAGATACGTGGAATACGTTATGCACATGAGATAGCTGGGGAGGTAAAGCCAAGCGATAAGAGACTTCACCAACACGCTCTAAGATTTCAAAAGGACCGATGAAACGTGGACTTAACTTGCCCTTAATACCAAAGCGTCTAACACCTCTGCACGGAGATACCTTAAGGAATACACGATCACCAACATTAAACTCCAAATCCCTCCTATGACGATCAGCATAACTCTTTTGTCGTGACCTAGCCTCTTTGAGTTTCTCTTTAGCAATGGCAACCTTTTCATTGGTTACCTCAATCAACTCGGGCCCTTCAATAAGCCTTTCTCCAACCTCGTTCCAACAAATTGGTGCTCTACATTTACGACCATACAACAGTTCAAACGGAGCAGCCTTAATACTAGCGTGCCAACTGTTGTTATAAGCAAATTCCACCAGGCACAAATATTCATCCCAATTACCAGTCCACTCAAGGGCACAAGACCTCAACATATCTTCCAAGGTCTGAATCGTACGCTCAGTCTGTCCATCTGTCTGGGGGTGAAAGGCCATGCTAAACTTAAGTCTAGTTCCCCACGCCTTTTGTAAACCCTTCCAAAATCTAGAAGTAAACCGCGGATCTCTGTCGGATATAATAGCTGCAGGTGTACCATGCAGTCGAACAATCTCCTGTCTAAAGATCTCAGCCAACCTGCTGATGGAATAATCCTTACGGATAGGTAAGAAGTGAGCCGACTTGGTCAAACGATCAACCACAACCCAAATAGCATCATGCCTCTTCTGTGTGTTTGGCAGACCCGTCACAAAATCCATGGAAATCTGATCCCACTTCCAAGTAGGAATCTCTAATGGTTGTAAAAGACCACTAGCACGTTGATGCTCAATTTTCACTTGCTGACATGTCAAACACTTGGCCACAAACGTAGCCACATCTTGTTTCATTCCATTCCACCAAAAGTTCTGTTTCAAATCTCTATACATCTTGGTTGAACCAGGATGGATAGTAAACGGAGAACTGTGTGCTTCAGATAACACAACTTCTCGAATAGAAGGATCACTAGGGACACACAAACGATCACCGTGCCATACAATACCATCATCATCAACCCGAAATTCCGTCTGCTTCTCTTCTTCCAAATTTTGAATTATGGACCAAAGCTCACCGTCGTCTTTCTGCGCTTCCTTAACTCTAAGTATGAGGTTAGGTTCAATCTTTAAACTCGCCCAATATCCGTCACGACCACGAATACAAAATTCCACTTCTAAAAGCTCCAAGTCATTGATAATCTTAGGAGCAATATCAAGACTAGCCAAAATCCCAGACTTTCTACTAAGAGCGTCGGCCACCACATTCGCTTTGCCTGGGTGATATTGAATGTTCGTGTCGTAGTCCTTAAGAAGTTCCAACCAACGTCTCTGCCTCATATTCAACTCTTTCTGAGTAAAGATGTATTTAAGACTCTTATGATCGGTAAGGATGTCGCAAGATTCCCCATAAAGATAATGCCTCCAAATTTTTAAAGCAAACACGACTGCAGCCAACTCCAAGTCATGTGTAGGATAGTTAACCTCATAAGGTTTCAGTTGCCTTGACGCATAGGCGATAACCTTTCCATGCTGCATCAATACACAACCAAGACCCTTCTTTGAGGCATCGCTGTAGATTTGAAATCCACCAGACCCAGAAGGTAAAGTAAGAATAGGAGAGGAAACCAATCTCTTCTTCAATTCCTCGAAGCTTTCCTCACATTCATCACCCCAAATGAATTTCTCACCCTTCCTCATAAGTTTAGTCAATGGTAGAGCCAAACGTGAGAATCCTTCCACAAACCTCCGATAGTACCCAGCCAAACCCAAGAAACTCCTGACTTCTGTCACAGTCGTCGGTCTTGGCCATTTAGTGATTGCCTCGACCTTTGCAGGATCCATGGTAATACCATCTGCAGAAACAACGTGACCTAAGAATGCCACTTGACTCAACCAAAATTCACATTTCGAGAACTTAGCGTACAACTGCTTCTGACGTAGAATCCCCAACACAATACGAAGGTGTTCCTCATGCTCTTCCTTCGTCTTCGAGTAAACAAGGATATCATCAATGAAAACGATAACAAATTTGTCCAGGAATTCGTGAAAGACACGATTCATTAAATCCATGAACACAGCTGGAGCATTGGTCAAACCAAACGGCATAACCAAAAATTCATAATGACCATAACGAGTACGGAATGCTGTCTTAGGAACGTCTTGTTCCTTCACCCGTAGTTGATGGTACCCAGATCTCAAATCGATTTTGGAAAAGAACTTCGCACCTTGAAGTTGATCAAAAAGGTCGTCGATGCGAGGCAAAGGATAACGGTTACGAATTGTAATACGGTTTAGCTCGCGGTAGTCAATACACAGCCTCATACTACCGTCTTTCTTCTTCACAAAAAGAACAGGAGCACCCCATGGAGAAACACTCGGACGAATGAATCCACGTTCCAAAAGCTCTTGAAGTTGCTCCTTCAACTCCTTCAATTCAATAGGGGCCATACGATAAGGGGCTTTCGAAATAGGTTCAGCACCAGGGATTAATTCAATACTAAACTCCACTTCACGTTCAGGAGGAATTCCCGGAAGTTCCTCAGGGAAAACATCAGAAAAATCTCGGACAACCGGATGATCCTCAAGGCGAGTCTCATTAACAGAAGTGTCCTTGATTGAAGCTAAGAATCCCTCACAACCATGTGAGATCAAAGTACGGGCTTTCAAAGCAGAAATGATTTTCATAGGTTTGACAGGTTGAGAACCTTGATACACGAATTCAGGATCATTCAAATCACCAAAGATAACACGTTTGGTGTGACAGTCAATCGTAGCTCGATGTTCCGTCAGCCAATCCATGCCCAGAATGATATCGAAGTCGCACATTTCCAAAGGAAAAAGATTGGCAAAACGAATCTTGTCGTCAAAACGTATAGGACAATTCTTAAATTCATGGTTAATGATTACTTGGTTTTTCATAGGGGTGGATAATGATAAGGTATATTCAAGTAATGTTGGTGGAATTGTTATGTGTTTAGCAAAAGAAATAGATACTACGGAATGAGTGGCACCAGTATCAAATAATACGAAAATAACTCGACCAAACATATGTAAAGAGCCCGTAATGGTACCTGATGCTCTTGCTGCCTGCTCATGAGTCATAGCAAACACTCGACCTGAAGCAGCCGACTGAGTCCCAGTACCACCTTTGTTCTTGTTCTTCGGGCACTCATTAGCTCGATGTCCCACAACACCACAAATAAAGCATCCTCCTGTAAGACGATGACACGGTTTTCCGGGATGCATCTTCCCACAAGTAGAGCATGGTGGAGAAGAAGCCTGATCCGGGAACCTCTTCTGGTTAGAAGAACCAGACCCATAATTCGACTTATACCCAGATGAGTTACCATACTGCTGACCCCTGTTGTTCCCATACTTCTGATTGTTGTTCCTGTCACCATATCTGTTACTACCACCGCTGCTGTTACCATTTCCCCTACAGTCCTGATCCCTCTGAACCTGACCAGAACCTGTTGCCCCAGAAGATTGAATCCTATCGCCATCTCTGTTACGTTTGTTACTCCTGGTCCTTTCCCTTAAGATCTCCACATTGCGGGCTGCATCAGCAACCTTGGCAATGTCAGTAAAGTCGGTATTCACAAGGCTCTCCAAGATCCAGTCACTTAATGCCCATTTGAATTTCATGGCCTGCTCCTCTTAATTACCGGCTCGAGTCCCCAAAAAGCTAGCCAAACGCAAAAACCGCCTCATGAAGTCGCCAGACGACTCATTATCGAACTGCTTGATGTTATGATATTCACGCTCAAATTTTTGCTGTTCAGAACGAGGAAAATACTGCAAATAGAAAATCTCACGAAATGACTGCCAAGTCAGAGTAGCAACAAAGTCATCACCTTTCACCTGCTTATAAGATTTCCACCAACTCAAAGCGTCACCCTCCAGCTTATAACTAGCAAGACGAGCCTTAAACTCGTCACCACACCCAAGCACCTCAAAGATTTTCTCAATGTGGGCTATCCAGTTTTCAGCATCCACAGGAGAGTTAGCTGAGCTAAAAGACTTGGGCCTTTGCTTCCCAAATTTCTCCAACCACCCAAGTATGGTAGGTGCAGCATCCCCACCACTGCTAGAACCCGGGTGAGCCTGACGAAATTCATCAAAAAGTCGGGTCCTAATCTCTGGCATTAAGGCTTCAACAGCCTGGGCCACAGCCGCACTGAAAGCAGCTTCATCACCAGTGTTACGTGTGTTCACCATCTAGAAGATCAATAAACGGATTAGTGAGGACAAATCAAAATAAGAATTACAAAATGAAGGAAACGGTCAAAGCAGAAGAAGCCTAATGTCTACCCAAATCCTCACAGGTCACTAGCCTAAACTCTAATAGTCGCAAACCTGTCTCTGATACCATAATTGTAACACCCCAACCCGAAAAGGGCTAGAATGTAACATTATGGTGTGTAATCAGAACATAACAAAGCAAGCGGAAGTCTTTATTAAAAGATAAATGACAAGTCATATGAAATGATGACTTATAAAGTATAGCCTTAACCAGGGCTAAACAAAGGAAAAATAATTCGAAATGCATAAGTCTAAAGGAAAATGACGATTCAAAGTACTAAGTCTGAAAATCCATAACAATGGGGAAACACTAAGTATAGGTCTTCTAGCATCCTACACTCATCACTCAAAGCCCCGCTTCCCGCTTATTACCTGCCGCAGAGAAAAGAAAATGCGGCTGAGCTAACGCTCAGTGAACAGATATAAACAAAGATAGGTAATAAGCATAAACGAAAAGAATAGACGAATAAGAGTCCACGAGAATCTGCAAAGAATAAGGTCAACGAAATAGCGCATATGTGATAATGAATCAAGGATTCATTAAAAGGAATATGAAACGAATATAATCATAAGCAAAGAGAATACAATGTATAATAAGCATAAAGAGCATAGAAATGTAAGGATGTCAAATGATAACAAAGAAATGCCCAGATAATCATACAAATTGCACAAAGGATTTGCAACTCCAATGTACTAGTGTGAAATGGAGTGTATTGCACACACTAAACCATTCACCAAATAATACAAAACAAAGTACCTAGGATGCATCCATACGCTCCCTGCAAAACAGATATATATGCACAAAGCTCTAGGCGAAGTAAACATATACAATAATAAATATAGGCCTGAATAGCTAGCTTAAAGGGAACGCTGTGGACTAAAACCCACCTCCACAGATAGTGTCAATACCACTGGTGCATCAGTGGCAAGGCCATGGACTCCCCATGACTGGCTACAAATTAATCAAAGCATATACAAGTAACACATAATGGGCATAGAATCAAGAATGCTATAGAAAAGAAATATAGCATGCAAACGAATATCAAACTCATATCAATATTGAGTATCAACAAACATGAATCAAACAAAGGGAACATAGCAATGGCTTAACGGAAGGGATCATAATCGAAACATTAAACAAAAGAGAGAAGGGTGGCCTTTACTAAAAAGGCGGAATATCTGTACCTTAGAAAATGAAAGCAAACGGAAAATGAACACAAGGAAAAGTGGATCACTCCTTCTTTGCCGAACCTACACGAATTATAATTACATATTACTTATACGCTTATTTAATATTATAATGGAATTTTAATGCTTGTTATAATTACGTCTTCATATTTAGGGTTTATTTAGGTTAAAATGTTCAAACATAGGTTTAGGGTTCCATCAATTAATGCATAACTTAATTAGGTTATAAATGTGATTCCAAATTAGGTTACTCCTTCTAGTACGATTTCCATTTTTAGTAACTTCCCGAATTAGCAAATTTAATATTTTGAGGGTATAATTGGCAATTAATAATATTTAAGGGTTACAATGACAATTATAATAGTTTAGAGTTAATTATGTCAATTTAGTAAAGTTTAGGGTCAAAAAGTAAATCGTCAAAATTAAATATTAGAATGTCAAATAAAATTATTTTAAAGTTTATTTTAATAAATTAATATTAGGATAATAATTTTGGACCCCGTCGTTATAATTTATTAACGTGTTACCGACATTAATTGTAGACCGCAACGACCCAAAATTTTATAAAAATCATGTAAGACTTAGAATTAGGCCGAGATAAACACCCCTTTTTTTTGTATGTTGAGATATAAATATGTTAACCACCAAACGACTTCATTATATCACACACACACCACCAAAAATACGAGACCACCAGTAAACACGCCTCACATAAAATCATGAATTTTATAACCCTTTTAATTCGATTTCAAGATTTATTTCAAGACAAGTCTTAGACCCTTATTGATACTACGACACACACATAAACGGGGCATAAAGATCTTTCTTTTAGCATGCAAGCATAACCCTCATACGTGTAGACACACCAACAAGACACAATACATTCTTAAACTATGCACACGTGACACACTCAAATATTACTACCACCTGCTTCTATGTTTATTGATTAGCATGCATGCAAAAGATACTAGTAAAACCCTTAACAGAACCACAAGACAGCATGCATGCAACACCAGTAGGACTTATTCGACTCGCATAAAAACACTCGCGACACTAGCAGACCTTACATGAACCCGCATAAGATGATACACGACACCACAGTCACAAGGCTAAGTCGACACACCTTTACCGCACACACAAGTACACACACGACCTCAGCTTTATCGAGACAACTATGGAGTTTAACAAGACCAAAAACAGCCTGAGTTCACCCTTTTTTAGATCTGATTGCAAACACAGGTTTCATAGGTTTATTAGTCCCATAACACACACTCTTAACAGCCCCTAAGATCGACTCATGAACCACATAAAATGACATGAACCAAGCCCTATAGGTCGACACCAAACCCATGCCCCCCCGACAGTCACAACGACACACAACACACATATACGACCCTTGGCCAAGATACTTATTCGACACACACACAACACACATTGAATCACACATGAACACAAACTCGATACCAGATTAACGAGGCAATTATGCATGCAAAAAAAACTCACGTGAAAACACAAACCGCCAAACCGTAAATCCTTTTGTGCCCTCGTTATTATTGTGTGATGTTAAACCCTTTTTATAAAAAGAAGTATTTTCGAATGACACATGATTATATACGAGACGTAGCAGCAAGGTTTTGTTTAGGGTTATACACATACGATTATATACTAATATTACATGATTCTTATTCGTTTTCTATACCATATCATACGTTAAAGAGATCAACAAAAGAAAAGAAAAGATGAGAGCTAGATGATACCAGAAAAGTCGGCTGGAAACTAGACAATACCCCACGAATTACCAACAGATCGAATCCGAAAGAATACTAAAGCCTCGAATGGATTTAGCACAACCAACACCAACTTCTGTGATTAGTTTCTTGCACTTCGAATCCCAAGAGAGAAAAACAATATAGAGCAGCCGAATGTTTAAAGAGATTTTGGGTTTTTAGGTTGTATGTTTTGAGGATTATAAGGTGATACGTATAATATAAGGAGGGAAACAAATTAATTGTGTCGTGTAATCTCACAAGAAACGTGTGGGTATATAAGGGAACAAAGAAAGTCCAACTTGTGATTGATATGGTTGTTATTATTTGAACTTATCTGGTATTGTATTAGGCTTAGAGGCGTACACATACATATGGACAAGGCCCAGCCGAAATTTTATGTACATTACATATTGATGATACTTAATTTACTTTAGGATAAAAATTTAAATAGGTCTTGTAAGCTTTTAATGATCATATAATCCATGGTTTCATGTCTAGTTAGGTTTTTAGGCTTTCATTAGTAGCATAGTATAAGGTTAAATGTTTAGTTACCAAATTAGTCCCTTAACTTAAAAGAAAATTTAAATTATACCCCATTTTAGGTTTACAGATTTTTGGGTTTTACAAATTTCTTTTTTAATTATAGCATTTATTTCCAGAATAAGGATGTACAAAATAATATTAAATTGATTAAGCTTAAAACACTTCTGACACAGATATGACTACTCACCTTTATGGTAACTCCACCACTGACAAATAAATGACTACATATCTTTGCTGGTATCTAAATATATGTATATATATATATACTTGTGGTATGTGGTTTCAAGTTATCAAAACCAATTGTGTCTTCTTTCATTCACCAAATGTCAACTTCTATTAACCATACATTCGAATTCACTATCAACTACAACGGAAAATTTATACTTAAACCACTAACATATGAAGGTGGTTCACACATGAATATTGTTGTCCCACAGTTTGGTTTTCAAGATATGGTTACATATCTGAAGAGAAAATTACCATCCACGGTCCAAAATCTATATTACGCGTTGCCACAAAACGACACATTAAATGGTATGAAAGCAATTAAGGGCGATTATGATATCGATGTTATGTATGACTTCGCAAAAGTTGCAGGAAAGATCCAAATTTTTGTTTCCGAAAATCGCGAAGATCTAACAACAATATTGATTCCAGATGATGGTTGTTTGGAAGAATCATTTGCATGTGTCATTTCAGAAGAAACAAAATTTAAACGTGAAGAGCGTGTCCGATATCTACATGAAATGGTAGAGAAAAAAAACAAACGTGAAGAGCGTGTCCGGTTTAACATTGAACGACAGAAAAAAAAAACCTACGTCGCCGTATTCACAAACCATTTTCAATTTTATTGTTCACAATAATGGTCATCTGGTTTGCAATGAAGGGAATGTAGAGTATGTAAATGGTTGGAAGATGAACATCAACATTCCAAGAATGAAGGTAGATGAGCTGAAACAATACTTGTCTAACATTCTCGATACGAAGATTCATGCTCTTTATTATGAAGTTCCGCACACTGGGTATTCAATCACCGTCAAGCTAAGAAACAACTATGATATGCATGTGATGTTTGATATTTCAGCATCACAAGGCGGCCAGTTGGAAGTTTACGTTGACCATTGCGGTGTCAATTTTATTATTCAAAAATATGTATGCCCAAATGCTACTTTAGCAAAAATGATGGATCATGTGATAACAGACTACCCAAATGAAAACGAAGACGGAAGAAAAACCATACAACAATCGGATTACACTTTAGATCAAATGGTTGAATGGGCGGAACAAGAACACTTTGAGAATGAGGAAGCTAAAGCAGATGAACGTCATAAAGCCCTATGGAAGAATCGTTTCAATTATTAAGAATATCAATCAATAAGTGTGTTGTATGCCTTAAGAATGTCATCTATATATGATATGTTTTATCAGTGATTCAATGAACATTGCCATAAGTATCCAAATTAAAAAATTTATTCAAATAAGAGTACAAACGTTCATTAACAAAATACAAACCAGTTAACATAAAACAATATAAGCTCAATCGTCTTATTTGTTGGGTTGAACAACATACAATTGTGCCACCCCAGCAGTAGCATCACAAGCACATTCAACAAAAAACATTACCTCATCATCCTCAGTTATGTCAATACGATAATTAAACGAAGCCAACTTATAGGACAATTTCATCGGAATATTTGGATCTAAATTGAATTTCTTCATCACCAACCCAACTAACCCTGAGTACGTCAAATCATTATACATAATGACACCTCGATGCTGATCATCATAATGTAACACACATTTAAACTTCATAATGTTAGAATCCATAGATATTGTAAAGAGAAGTAGCAAATATGTGTATATATCAAATCATAGCTAGCTTATAAAGCAATTGAAGTCAGACAACTTTTTAAAGGTTCTGAACAATGAAATGACAATTCACTGACAATGTCGTGTACGCTTAAAAGTTTACACGAAATATGACACAATGAAATGACAATTCACTGACAATGTCGTGTACGCTTAAAAGTTTACACGAAATATGACACTTTGAAATGACAATTCACTGACAATGTCGTGTACGCTTAAAAGTTTACACGAAATATGACACTCTGAAATGACAACTCCCTGACAATGTCCTGTACGATTAAAATAACTTGTTTTACCCATATGCAGAGGCATGTCAGTAATTTTCGCCCATTTTATTTCATAATATCAATTGCCAAAAAGGTAAAACTACTACTATAAAACAAAACATTATATATATGAGTAACCAAAACTATATATGCATGTTGCTTTAACAGCTCATTATTAGGAACATTTAAGATCAACACAATAGATAATATTAATAAAACTAGAACTACGTTTGAGAATAATGAGCCTTTATTAATAGTAAAAAAAAACTTACAACTCTTTTATGAAAGTAGTCTAAACCAACTTACAAACCAAAAACCCCTCCACGGGTACAAGTGATATGACGAGGTGGATGATAACAGATTATCAACATAATACTTCTTCACAAGCTCGACTATTGAATGATAATATAATATAATGATAGCGATAAATATTACCCGAGAAAAGTAGGAGATGTATTTTATAGAAAAAAATAGTTGCGTTGAGCCAGAGATAGGAAATGGATAAATTTTCAACTTAAATGAAATCCTACTAATTGATTTCAAACGAAAAAAAAAGGATTATTAAAAAGCATGTATGGTCTCATCCGACAGTAATTGACAATTCATTGACAATGTCGTGTACGCTTAAAAGTTTACACGAAATACGACACTTTGAAATGACAAGTCACTGACAATGTCATGTACGGTTAAAAGTAACAAACAAGTATATTAACCATAACACGTAACATACTTGAAACAACAACTACAACAATAACATACGATACAATAACTAAGAAACAGAAATTCAAACAACTAAAAAACAATACGATAAATAAACATAAAACTATGATTCAATTAAATGAATCATCCGACACATATCCCTCGTGACTAGAGTAGGAGGCACTTGAGTCGTCCTCACTCGATGGCACAGGTGGAAGACCCCGAGCCCAACGCCTTTCGGCTCTTCTGTTCCTCCGATCCCGTTTTCCTTTGAGGTACGCCTCACGCTCCATATTCTGATGGGCTTGCTCAGCTTCATGCTCCTGTAGCACTTCCATATCAAGCTCATACTGTTCGTCCTCAGTCAATTGACGAATCATGGGTTGGTTTATCTCTGGAAACATTACTTCTGGTGGAATGGCAGGTGATGGGTTGTCATGCACTTGGAAACTCGGAAACAAATCTTGGGGTGGAGTGGGAGGTGGTGGGTTGTCATGTACTTGGAAGTACTGCCACAGTTCTTGTGGTGTAAACGCAGGTGGTAGATGCTGTGGTGGGTTGTCATTCACGTGGTAAAACGGAAACAGATACGGTGGTGGAGTGCCAGGTGGTGTGTGAAACGAATCATTTGGTGATGCATGGTTTGACATTGTGTTTGAGGAAGAAAACTCAGTTAGTATGTAAATTGTGTGTGTTTTCACCATACAAGAATACCTATTTATAGACAAAAAAAAGTGAAACATACCTACTAAACCCTAAAACTGAAAACCTAAACCCTAATAATAAAACGTAACATACTTTTCCCATTCCCCATGCAAAATTAAAAGATGTCGCGTACGGTTAAGGGGGTGTCGCGTACACGTGTACGCGACATGCATATATATATATATATATATATATATATATATATTTTTTGGCCCGAGCTAGCTTCTTGACACGTGTACTCCCCGGGTGTCGCGTAGGGTTGTAAGGGGAATGGTGGGGTAGTTTTGAAAACGGCGGGTACATGGGTTATTTTGTGACATACCCCTCCGTGCAGGGGTATGTCAGTAATTATCTCCACCTTGTATATATTTAAATAGATATTGCCGCCTTTAAATCCACACTTAATCCCTTCGACTTCAACATTCCAACGTCTCATCCAGAACACAATTGTAAGTATTCTAATAAACATATTGAGTCTTCCCTAATGTTTGTTCGTGATGTATTTGCTGGTATATATTTATTATAATACAAGCAGTGCACGATTAATGCGTCATACAACATACTAATTTTCTATGTGTTCATACTGTTTTCAAACAAATTAAACATAAACATTTGGTATACAGTATTACAATATAATATAACTTGCTGTGTTTGGAATAAACTTTGAATCAGAACTCACCAATGCAACTAACAAATCACACGTACAATAGTTTCATAGAGGTGCACCCGGTAAGTCGATTAGGATTATTATTGTTATAGAACATGTAAGCTCTAGTATAAATTAATTAGAATCGGTAAAGTGTGAGGATGGAATAGTTGTTTTACGTCCGGAGACTAAAAACTCGTCAGTCAGCATGATCTTAATAAATAGTTTCACTGGATTAGGTAGTTAAGATACGCGCCTTCTGTAAGAATAGTTATGGTGCCAATTATGTATAATGTATTCCAATAGAAAGAAAAAAATAATAAAGACCCGACGTCTTATTTGTGTTGTTAGTATTTACTTTTTGGTATCTCTTAATTCCTGCATTATATAAATTGCAGCTTTTTAAACCAAGCCATATTAAGGCAAGAGAATGGATGACTCTGGACGTCATTATAAACTGAGAACTGTAGAAGACGATAGACTTAGCAACTTGCCAGATGATCTAATCCACAAAATACTCTATGATGCTAGCATTAAACATGTTATGGCAACTAGTGTTTTGTCAACGAGGTGGAGGTTTTTTTGGGCGTCGACGCCATATCTCAATTTCTCAACTGAGGAGTTCCCTAATTTGCCTGAATTCTCCAAATTTGTAAACCATGTTTTGTCTCAGCGTAATAATGAATTGCCAGTTTTCTCAGTCAAACTCGCATTTTGTGGAATGTATAGCGAGGAGTTTGTCAAAAGCATTATAGATTATGGATTCTCCCACAATGTCCAACAATTAACTGTTACATTGTTGTTTAAGGATAGGTTTATGATATTCCCTCTTTCTCTTTTCAGTTCTAAGTCTCTCAAACATCTCACTTTGAATAGTTGTAGTTCTTACCATCTTCATAGACTCGCATCAACTTGGGAGCTCCCAGCTTTAACAACATTGCATCTTAATAATGTCGGATTGTTTGGCCACGATACCGGACATGAAACTTCTCTTTTCTCTAAGTGTGTGAACTTGAAGATTCTCACCTTACTTAAATGCCATGTGTGGGGACGTGGTTTAAGAATCTGTCATTCTCGACTTTCTGATCTTACACTTATAAATCTCGGATGTAAATGGGATTATATTGATGTGGTTGCACCTCAACTTAAGAATCTCACTATTAAAAACTGCTATGTGAATCCTCGGATCTGTGCCCCTGGCCTTGCTTCATTGATCATACAAGAACGTTTTAGTACTGAGTTAATATCTGAAGATGGTTTCTGTTCCTTGGATAAGGCAGATCTATACCTTACATATCCACGTCTTGCAAATGCTTCTGAAATTCCTGGTCATATTAAACTGCTTCACAATGTCAAATTCCTTACACTTAACATGGAAATCATTCAGGTATATTGTGTATTTTAATTGGCGTTGGCCTTAAATCTTTATAATATGCATATGTCTTCAATATTTTCTATCTCATTAAGTAACACCATAAATTAAGATATATTGCCTCCATCTTTACATCTCATCACATATATTTTCCTTCTGTAAAAATTTCTGTAGTGTCTTTCTTCTTGCGTGGAATCAATCTCACATCAACCTTGTCCTTTTACTAACTTAAAGAGCTTAAAAATTTACCCGGGAGATGCATCTTGGTTCGACGATCCAAAGAATAGAGTAACTATGTCTACTCAAGTCATAAACTATTTTCTTGATAGTTCTCCAAGTACCACCTTTACTGTTATCACCAACAAGGTACGTATTTATTAGCATTATAATTTTTTACTTAATATGTACAGTGATATCTCCTCCTAACAACAAGATTAGGCAATTTTAAGTCCACTAGTTTTTTTCTACTCATTTAAACTCTTGTTTTCTCCACGTGCTTGTCATGATCTAGTTTGAAATATATATCATTATATTGACAAACATTATATATATTTTGTTTTGATGATATATATATGGCAGGATATTAGAAGAGATATGAATTACACATCATCACATAACCTTATGTGTGAATTACTCGAGTTTCTAGAGCAGAAGAAAAATACTATCAGAACCAACAAGGCTCACACCAAATTACACACGACAAACTATTTGCAAGATAGTTCTTCATGTGCCAACTTGACAATAATCTCACTCACGGTAACAATGTCGACAATGACAGATTGACAGTATATATATATATATATATATATATATATATATATATATATATATATATATATATATATATATATATATATATATATATATATATATTCTAATCTTTGCCTTGCATCGTGTGTGTGTGTGTGTATATATATTGTACTAAGCATTTGAATCATAGGTAAGTGATAATTTGAAAGTATCCTCAATGTTTATATTTTAACCTTATTAATTATATGAGAAATAATTTCAGGTGCAAATAGACAGACACAACCATGACGAAAATGTGCTGGCCCGGCCTGTTGGAAGGATCTGAATCGGCTTATCGAGTCAATGTTGAGCTAGGGACATTTGAAGGATTGCTCCAGTGATTGGCCAAAGGGATGGGTTTGTTTAATAATTATGGTTATATATGTTGGTGATAAATATTTGTATTCGTTGAAACTTTGCATTGGGTCTGTTGGTGATAAATGTTAGGATTCGATTTTGAACTTTTAATCGTATACAAATCACTAGTTTCAGTTCTAAACAGTAAGTAAACACATGCCACCAGTACAGCATGCAAGCAACTACACATATAAATCAGTGGTGGAGCGAGGAAATGTGATCACGGATGGCCGACGTCAAGCAATAAGGAGGTTTTTGTTGAAGCGCGAAACAAGTCAAGTCGGGTACTTGGGTTTGAATAAAGGCAACAAAAATGCACTATTTTGATGCAATTAACATTTATTATAGTCTAAAATAAACGTAAAACCAAACATACCAAATATCATACAAATTATATTAGAGTGTTTGCCATCAAATGTAATAATATTATCAAAATCATAACATGAACTCATGAATTTGTCCCTAAATATATCCTCTCAAAATATGCAGACTCTATCCGTTTTAAATCTATATATGTATAGTAGTGATAATAAGCCGAAGCTCGTAAGCTAGTTGAGCAAAAGTCACAAAACGTCGTTACTCATTTATGGAATGAACAAATGTTATACATCCAGTATAACTGTCACGGCACACACAACATGTCAGCAAATACAAATGTCAGAGCAGTTTTAACAAAGTATAACTGTCAAAGCACACACAAGAAGTCAACAAATACAAATGTCAGAGCAGTTTTGACAAAATAAAAGAACATGCAACTACTATCGATCAAATCACCTAAAATTAGACATTCAAGCATACGATCAAAACTATAGAATTGCGGCCTCCAAGACTATTTGCTACGTTCCACTGCCGCTCGCAACTGAATGAAACAATCTTTCACCACGGCTACATACCACTACCAGTACCAACGCTCAAATCTGACCTGAAACGTTTATAACAAAGTTCCACTTTTTCCTACAAAATCAAAAGAGAGTCAATCAACAAAAGCCAATTCCAATATTTCGAATACATACAAACGGGCTAGCAAATTTTTTATACTGTATATTGTTACCTTATCGGCTTTGTAGAACAAATCTTCATGACTATCATTATTCCAACCACTCGCTTCTTCAAAACCAACTGATAGAACAAAACCTAAACATAGTTCCCAAGCTTTTACTCCAAGAAACCGTGGATCTGTAATTAAACCATATATGCATATAGATATCATCCATTACCAAAAAAAAGGCCAAAGACAAAAAAGTTATTATAATGCATGTAACCTAACATTTGCCAAATACCAACCTTTAAGAATCTCCAAGATACTAGGTAAGTTGTCAAGCGCCATTCCTAACGAGATCCCCGCCTTTTCACAATAATAACCCAAGAAAGTGAAAGGAGTGAGTGGTGGCCTGATATTTAGCGCTTGATCAAACTCCGTCTTGTTTTTTACTCCAAATCGCTCGTGCAAACTCTGCAACCAAAAAACATATGCATACATGATGTTTAAAGAAATAAGTTGACTTATAAAAAGATGCATGCTTAAGAATATATAATAACTGTATAAGCTAGTTAATATTTATAAGTTATATAATTAATTAATCCTACTCACCTCTCTGTTGACACCAGCATCTTCGACCGTGTTTGATGCGATCTCAATGCAATCAGCAGGCCATTCGGGCTGGATATCATCACTAGCGGACAGAACTCGGTCAAAGTAATGGACCGCCAACCACGTAACCAAAGGGCTCTTTCCAAGTTTCGAGCAACCCTACAGTAGTGCAGTTTGGCTTAGTGTTATTAGAATCAAATCTCGTATAATATAATTAAGCTCAATAAGCTAGCGCACAAGTATATGTTATTATGTCATCCAAATCCAAAAACCATATATGCATGCATGCGCCTTAATAAATTTACATCATAAGCAGCAAGTTGAAAACTTAATATGCTGTTCAGTGAGCTTGAATCTCTAAATTTCACACCAATTTCACATTTCATAAACTTTTATATCACTTTACAACTGGTTTATGTAAAAAATTAACCCACTGCACAACCACAAATCTATTGTACTATATATCTCACCAACAAGTAAGGAAAAAACAGAAAAATGTCATGCATATATGTTTCACAAACAACTGAACCATTCTCAGGGTAAATTTGTAATGAGCCAGCTAGCTAGAGTTGCAGTGTAGCTAGTTACAAGATATATAGAGTTAACTTTTATGAGGCATAAATTAGTTATAGAAATTAACCTAGCTTATGTAAACAGACAAATAAAGATCACCAACAGATACAATTCTCCAATAGTACTATTGACAAAACACAAAATGATCATGTGTCCCTTCCTATATATGGTAACAAAAGTGGATCCACAAGTTGTGGAAAAGTAAGTATACAAGATAAAAACAACAAAACCAGCTAGCTAGCACTATATGTCCATGCAACATATATCAAACAAATTACGTATACCACCCAAACACCCAATCATATCAAAGCTAATTAATCAAATTAAATACATCATATATTTCCTATTTTCCTACCAAATCACATAAATTCTAGCTTGACCATCACATTTAATTTGCATATATGCATGCAACCAAAAATATGAGCTGACACATACAATATACTGAGAATGCGTTATTTCAGTGTAACATATACATGCATCTCAAAACATTATAATTAATCTTCTAATTCCAAATATTAAACTAGCTTTTCACTCAAATCTTTGATTATAAAATATAATTTTATATATATCTGCAAGTTAATCTATAACTATTAATATCTCACTAATTACTTCGTTAATAACAAACAAATTACGCGAATTACTTTTATATAACCATCTGATCATCAATACTTTAATTCTTCAGATAGACATTTAATTTCACGCAAATCTCTAATCACATAATTTTATATATTTTTAACTAAGAGGTTATCATGATTTAATCTCTCGATCAGTAACTAATTAATTGACATGACTAATTAACTTTTTAAAACTAATTAAACGAACAAATTAAGTTTGAAAATTATACCTCCATTATAGACTTGACACAGGTGAGTCTAACTTGTGTTTTCGGACCGGTCTCGACGCTCAACTGGTAGCCATCCTTAACAACCACACCAACAGCCTTCTCATTCTCGTAAAGCTTATCAAAATCAATCTTCACACAATCCGCCTTGACAATCAAATCCGAAAGCTTAACTCCTCCGTGTAACGACACCGTATCATCCTCCGTGATCCGATCAAACTTCAAGTTCTTAGCCAAACTACTCGCCTCTATATCGTTAACCACCTCACGAACCTCCGGATGAGCATCTCGATCATCTATACCAATATTGACAATTTGCGGCTCCAAAACAACCTACGGAGCATATCGATCATGAGTACGCAGAAAGTTTCTAGACTCATAGCACGTTAGATCTATTCCGTTAACAATTTGGGGCTCCAAAACGTCCAACGCACTATCGTAAAGAAAGTCAGACGTCTCATAACACGTCAAATCGACGTGGTTGTTTTCCGCCATTGTTATTGTTAATGAGTATGAAAATGTGGTGATTTTGTTAAGTTGTGCAGAATTATTAGCGAAGTGTTGAGAGAAAAATGAAGTGTACTTTGGAGCCCTAACTTTGAAATTAGTTTGAAGTGAAAATATCTAATACTACCTCCGTCCCATAAAAACTGTCCAGTTTGACTTTTCAGAGTCAAACTAGTTCAACTTTGACCTTATCTATTTTTGTGATTATTATATAATACTTTATGAAAAATATATGAATGGATTGAGTTTTAAGTGTGTTTTTCATTGGTATAATTTTTCATCAAAGTATGATATAACACATAAAAAATATTTAAGGTCAAAGTTGAACCAGTTTGACTCTGAAAAGTCAAACTTGACAGTTTTTATGGGACGGATGGAGTAACAAACTCTAACTGAATTTGTAGAGGATAGTATCACGTGTGGTGAGGTGTACCGTAAGAACAAAATATGTACGGTAATAAAAAGAGGAGAGAGAATCTAGTGAGATACGGTTCACCCTATGGATCGTATGCATGTTGGAAATTAGGGGGAATTAAAGAAGCGCGTATTTGTAAAGCTATTTTAAGAGAACGTTTTTTTTTTTTTTTTTTTTTTTTTTTTACAATTTGATGTAATAAAATAGTTCAATCAATCAGAATTAAGTGTTAGTTATGTATCCACTATTTTTGAAATTATTTTTGTAATTTTAGTGATTTTCATCTAATTATAATATTTCATTAATAATATTGAAATAACAATTATTTGCTTAAACACAGCCCTAAAGGCTATTGTTAGCAAAACCATAAATAAAAATGCACTTTATCTCTTAGCTTAACTTAAATGCAAACAAAATAAAAACTTTATCTTTTGAAAATTTTACTGTTAGAGTTTTTTTTTTTTTTTTTTTTTTTTTTTTTTTTTTTTTTTTTACTATTAAAATAACCCTAATATTACAAATCTTTTGATGTTTGCACGATTTTATAAAAAACATACATATTGCTCGAAAGTTTATTAAATCTCGTAAAAGTATTTCACTTTGTATCCTTTAACTATTTACAAATAGTCAAATAATATAAAGATGAAAGATATAGTGGTATTTCGGATATATTAGTTAGGGTCGTTTGGTTTATAGGTGGGTCTGAAATAGTATTTGAATTTGGTTTAGGATTTTAATTTGATTTAGTATCTGGAAAGAGAAAATATATTTATAAAATGTATTTTATAATAAAGTTATAATAAAAAAATATCATTTAAGAATTTATATAAACATGGTATGTGAGAGTAGAAAGTGACGGGTCCCACGAGTTTTGCCAAAATGCTCCAAATTAATGTGGAATTAAATTTCATTCCTTCTAGCATTTCTTTTATTAAAAGAATGAACCAAACAATAATTTTTATCACATCAAACTTAAAACACATTCCAAAGTATTAAACCAAACGCACCCCTAATATATATGTGAATTTACATACATGTAAAAGGGAAACGAGCAATAAATTACGACATTAGCCATTTTTGGATTGCAAAACTAATTTTATTGAAAACAAAATATGTGGCCTTAACATTATTATGCATAACTCGTTGGACTCTGTTTAGGAACTCCACTGCCTCAAGTGCAATAAAACCAAAAGTATCAAACGCGAAAGGAATAAATACATGTTAATTTTCAATGCATGCTTTCTCGTGTTTTGTCACTATGTACGAGACAGCTTTCACAGCAGCTTGTCCTACTGTAAAACCCGAGCTACACAAACCAACGAGAGGAGAAACCTCAGTTAGATCCAAACATGCATGTTTCCCTCAAAACCATTCAAAAACAAAAACATCTGTCAGTTTGAGTGTTGATCTTCCATCCAACGGATCAGTCAAAATGTTCAAAGGTGCTTCTTTCTTGGCGGAGATCTTGACACGACTACATACGTCAAAAAGGACGTCCCTAACAACATCGTGTCTATACTTGAATTCCAGGAGCTATTTGCAATGAACTGCATGTTCTCCAAAGTAATCAAAACATGCCTTGCGACAATACTGAGCATATCTCATCAACCGGAAATAAAGAAATCATGAGGCGATACTTAACAATAATACGATATTTCACTGGTGACATATGCTGACCTAGCCTTTTTATAAGGATAGCTAGTAGAACTTCCTGAGTATGTGGTGCCCATAGACACTCAACAAGGCATATTTTATCGTACAAAAGAACTATCAGACCAACAAGGCATATTTTGTTCAAAGAGATTATAATTAATATTTCTTAAATGTCGATCAAAATATATCAAAATTATAGATGGGTCTAGCTGAACTTTTTTTTACATATTGTAGAGTAATTAGTTATTCGATAAAAAATGCAATTACCTAATGAGTTTAGCAGGTCAATTATTTTTATACTTTTTCATATTTACTAAAAAGAATTGAAAATGACCAAAAACCGTTTAGACCCGGACCCAATCCATCTAGACCCGAACTCGTTAAAGAAGCGCGTATTTGTAAAGCTCTTATAATGATTTGATGTAATAGATTATTTTAATCAATCAGAATTAAGTGTTATTATTTTTGAAATTATTTCTATAATTTTAATGATTTCCATCCAATAATTATAATTCATTAATTGTAATAACAATCACTTACTTAAACAGCTGTTGTTAGCAAAACCAATAAATAAAAATGCACCTTATCTCTTTGCTTAACTTAAATGCAAACAAAATAAAAACTTTATCTTTTGAAAATTTTACTATTAGAGATTTTTTATTTTTATTTTTATACTATTAAAATAACCCTAATATTACAAATCTTTAGATGTTTGCACGATTTTATAAAAAACATACATATTGCCTCGAAAGTTTATTAAATCTCGTAAAAGTATTTCACTTTATATCCTTTAACTATTTATTGTTAATTTTCATATCAGAAGATTGTTGAATGCCTGCCATGATTTTAATGATATTTTTTGCACTTGACATCTTTCGTTCCACAAATTTCAATGTATCTTCGGCAAATTGTAAGTGTGAAATTGACTCGTCTTATTTAATCTACATAAAATCCGGGAAGGCGTGTTTCGTTAACTATGCATTTGACGAAATTTCGAAAAATGGTTCGGCTAATTATGTAAACAAGGATTTACTGCTTCCGTTTTGCGGCGGGAGTAAATCAATACCATGAGCAAAACTTTGATATGTATTCGCTTATTTGTTTGTAAACTGATATTAAGAAGATGGAGCATTGTAACAAACTTATTTCTTCTTTTATTAGAGTAGAAGATTGCCATCTTCTTATATATCAATTTACAAAGTGAATGGAATGAAATCAATGAATAATAAAGTTGGGGTATTTTAGTCTTTTGATTTTGCTTCCATTTTCAAATTTCTTGCTTTGCCTTTCTACTTCTTTCTTTCTACTTTTATTAACCAACTAATATACATTTATATAAATAGAAAAGTCCAAAATACTTCCCTGTAGTTTGACTTTTGCTCGCTTTTATATCATCGTCTTTTTTTTTTGGCACAAAATCACCTCTCCGTTAGTAAAGTTGGCACAAAACCATCCATCCGTTAGTAATATCAGTCAATGAGGACTAACGATGCAAATTATTGTCCGTTATCTTCTAACAAGATATAAAATATTTGCATCATTAGTCCTCGTTGAGTTAAAATATTTGCATCGTTAGTCCTCATTAACTATAGAGTTAAAATATTTGCATCGTTAATCCTCATTGAGTTAAAATACTTGCATCGTTAGTCCTCATTGACTATAGAGTTAAAATATTTCCATCATTAGTTCTCATTGAGTTAATATATTTGTATCGTTAGTCCTCAATGACTATTCTTACGTTTTTATCATTTTTCATTCATTTTTCTTATGTTTTCTTCCGTTTTTATCTGTTTTTATCATGTTTTCATAGGTTTTTATCAGTTTTCATCCGTTTTTATATGTTCTCATCCATTTTTCTCATGTTTTTATCTGTTTTTCTCACGTTTTTATCCATGTTCATACACTTTTATTCATTTATTATTTTACGTTTTCTTTCATTTTTCTTATGTTTTTATCCGTTTTCATCAATTTTTATACATATTTTATATATGAAATTGGATAAAAATGTATGAAAATAGATAAAAACGTATGAAAACTTGACATTTGATAAAAGTATTTCTGTATCGATTTTAAATAACGATTTTGACCCCTTTCTGGTCCGAATCATCAAAAATGTAGAATATGAAAAATGTTTTACATCAAGATACATGAGATTTTAACATGAAATTGCAAAACAATGGCTGTTTACTACTAAAACTTAAGTGGTTTTTGATCAAATTCATAACTTATACACTTATAAACTCTTGTAAATCTTATAAGTTTGATGATTTACACAAGTTATAACTTATAAGATTTACAAGGGTTTATAAGTTTATTAGTTATGAATTTTGTCGAAAAACCGCTTAAGTTTTGATTGTAAACAGCAATTGTTTTGTAATTTCAGGTTAAAATCTCACGAGTTTTGATGTAAAACATCATTCCGGACAACTTTTGTGTTTTACACTTTTGATGATTAGGATTAGAAAGGGGTCAAAATCGTTATTTAAAATCGATACAGAAATATTTTTATCAAATATCAAGTTTCTATACGTTTTTATCCATTTTCATATACTTTTATCCATTTTCATACATATTATATGTATAAAAATAGATGAAAACGGATAAAAACATAAGAAAAATGGACGAAAACGTAGAATGATCGACGAAAACGAATAAAAGTGTATGAACACGGATAAAAAAGTATGAAAGCAAGAGAAAAATGGAAGAAACAGATAAAAAAACATGAGAAAAATGGATGAAAACGTATAAAAATGGACGAAAACTGATAAAAACCTATGAAAACATGAGAAAACGTAAGAAAAACGGACGAAAAAAGATAAAAACGTAAGAATAGTTAATGAGGACTAACAATGCAAATATTTTAACTCAATGAGGACTAAAAATGCAAATATTTTAACTCTATAGTTAATGAGGACTAACGATGCAAATATTTTAACTTAATAAGGACTAATGATACAAATATTTTAACTCTATAGTCAATGAGGACTAACGATGCAAATATTTTGACTCAATGAGGACTAACGATGCAAATATTTTAACTATTGTTAGGAGATAACGGAAAATGACTGATATTACTAACGGAGGGATGGTTTTGTGCCAACTTTATTAACGAAGGGATGATTTTGTGCCAAAAAAAAAAACACGATGATGTAAAGACCAAACCACGGGAATATATTTTTAAACTTTTCTCTTATATAAATTACATTTACGTATGCCACATTCTAGCTTTTGAAAAGAGAAGTTAGAAATGAACAATAATCACAAAATTAACTTGTTTACCAATACCAACAATACACTTACTTTTGCCAACAATTTCACTCATTTTTACAAACAACTTTTAACTTTTTGTTCATCTTTGTCCTTTTGTCATTGCAAACCTATTCTTATTGTAACTTATGTATGAAAGTAACTTTATGTTAATCATATTATTAATTTTATTTATGTTCTTACTAATTTTGTTGTATTATTGAAAATTAATACTGATTTTAAAAAGTTATGAAAGTGTATAATTTCACTTATCAATTATTTTTTATTTAGGTTGTGGGCGTAAAAGACGTTCTTCTAAATAGTAAACCATTTACTCCAATAAAACACAAGATTATACGGAGTACAATGATTTGAAAGACTTAAATTAGGCGACTCAAATTTTATTAGATTTTTCAAGTTTTGGGACTGACTTAGAGACACACACTATACACATGAACAATATGGGCCACTAATGCATTTCCCAATAATAAGTTAAAATGTCAAATCATACCTAAACAAAAATATCATCCCGGCACAACGCACGAGCAATAAATCTAGTTCGGCTCATATCTAAAATACGCTATTTTTACTACATATAAAGTGTGTATACCCTTTCTTGAATCTTAAAATTTTGAAATTCTTGAAACTTAAAGAAATAATGCAACTTATTACCATATAAAACTTAAAATTTAAAATTTAATAAACCTTGACTAATTATCATATAAACACCTGTTACCATATATTGATCTAATACAACAACTTATATTCATATTACTACATAAACATATTCATTACATGAATACAATAAATCAAAATATCATAAACTTCAATATTTCTCATGTGAAAATTAATCTTTTGGTTCGTTAGTAAATATGTTCAAAATTTTCGAGTAATGCAGCGTACTTGTAATATGGCACATGGCATTCGAAATCAACGGGACGACCCTGATCAAAGGTCAAACCAAAATCACAAGTTCATTATATAATTAGTTGTCGCTATAAAACATCGTTTTGCAGTAGTATTCACATGCTGGTTTTGAATTTTGATGGTACAAGACTACAAGTCCTTTCAATAAATAAGTGTGTGTAATATTAAACGCAAGCACCATATTGGGCCTAGCCCAATTTACAATGTCCATATTACTTATCGCCTTGTGTATATATTTATATTTTGTCGCCTTTGAAACCACACTTAATCCCTTTGACATTCCCAGGTTTCGTCCAGAACACAATTGTAACTTGTAAGTATTCTAATAAACATAATGAAAGTCTTAATCTATTTGTTCGTGATGTATTTGCTGATATATATTTATTATAATACAAGCCTTAATCCAATCATTGTGCACGATTAATGCGTCTGAAACTAATACAACATAATTTTGGTATACAGTATTACAGTACAATATAATATAACTTGCTGTGTTTAGAATAAACTATGAATCAGAACTCACCAATGCAACTAACCAAAAAGATCAAACAATAGTTTCATAGAGGTGCACCCGGTAAGTCGATTAGGATTATTTTTGTTATAGAACATGTAAGCTTTAGCAAAAATTAATGAGAGTTGATAAAGTGTGAGGATGTAATAGTTGTTTTATGGTAGGAAACTACAACTCAGCAATTCAGCATGATCAATTAATAAATAGCTTCACTGGATTAGTTAAGATCCCGCGTTCTGTAAGAATAGCTATGGTGCCATTTATATAGGTATTCCAATAGAAAGAAAAAGTAATAGCGATCCAACGTCTTGTTTTTGTCATTTTTAGTATCTCTTGATTCTTGCATTATATAAATTGCAGCTTTTTGGAGCCAACAAGAATAAGGCAATAGAATGGATGACTCTGGACATTATAATATGAGAAATGTAGAAGACGATAGACTAAGCAACTTGCCAGATGATATAATCCACAAAATACTCTCTGATGCTAGCATTAAACATGTTATGGCAACTAGTGTTTTGTCAACGAGGTGGAGGTTTTTATGGGCGTCGACGCCATATCTCAATTTCTCAACTGAGGAGTTCCCTAATTTGCCTGAATTCTCCAAATTTGTAAACCATGTTTTGTCTCAGCGTAATAATCAGTTGCCAGTGTTCTCAGTCAAACTCGCATTTAGTGAAATGGTTAGCAAGGAGCTTGTAAAAAGCATTATGGATTATGGATTCTCCCACAATGTCCAACAATTGGCTGTTACAATGTTGCTTACGGAAAGTATTATTACAGATTTCCCTCTTTCTCTATTTAATTCCAAGTCTCTCAAACATCTCACCTTATATGGACGTAATTATTGCCATGCTCATGATAGACTCACATCAACGTGGGAGCTCCCAGCTTTAACAACATTGCATCTTAATAATGTCGAATTGTTTGGTTACGAGACTGGACAAGAAACTTCTCTTTTCTCTAACTGTGTGAACTTGAAGAATCTCACCTTACTTGACTGCTATGTGTGGGGACGTGGGTTAAGAATTTGTCATTCTCAACTCTCTGATCTTACACTTGTAAATCTCGAATGTAAATGGAATAATTGTTATAGTGTGGTTGCACCTCAACTTAAGAATCTCACTCTTATAAACTACAGTACTACACTGTGATGAATCCTTGGATCTATGCTCCTGGCCTTGCTTCATTGATCATTAAGCAGTATGGTCATAGTTGTGAGTTAATATCTAAAGATGGTTTCCCTGCTTTAGATAAGGCGGATATGAACATGTTTTATCCACTTATATCAAATGCTTCTAAAATTCTTCTTCAAATTCAACTGCTCCACAATGTCAAATTCCTTACACTTAACTTGGAAATCATTCAGGTATCAGTCATTGGTTTTAGTCTTTAATATTTATAAAACGCATTTACAAATTTTTCTAGCTAAGTAGCACCCCACAAAGATACGTTGCATACATTTTTGACGCCATGATAATTTCCTTTTGTAATATTTTCTGTAGTGTCTTTCTTCTTGCGTGGAACTGATCTCACATCAACCTTGTCCTTTTGCTAACTTAAAGAGCTTAAAGATTTACCCGCGAGATGCATCTTGGTTCAACAACCCAAAGAATAAAGTAACTATGTCTACTCAAGTCATAAACTATTTTCTTGATAGTTCTCCAAGTACCACCTTTACTGTTATCTCCAACAAGGTATATATTAGCATTATAAATTTTTACACTAAGGTTAATCTTTACAGTGATATCTCCTCCTAACAATAAGATTTTGCAATTTCAAGTCCACTAGTTTTTTTTCCCTAATTTGAACTCTTGTTTTTTCCATGTGCTTGTCATGATCTAGTTTGGAATATATATATATATATATATATATATCATTATATTGAGTATATTGACAAACATTATATATTATTTTGATGATATATGGCAGGAAATTAGAAGAAAGATGAGTTACACAGCATCACATAACCTTATGTGTGAATTGCTTGAGTTTCTAGAGCAGAAAAATACTAATATCAGAACGAACAAGGCTCACGTCAAACACAAAACAAACTATTTGCAAGATAATTCTTCAAGTGCCAAGTTGACAATTATCTCACTCACGGTATATATATTCTTATCTTGCCTTGCATCATATTAATTGTTCTAAGCATTTGGATCAGGAATTAGTAACTGATAATTTGAAAGTAGTATCCTAAATTTTGTATGTTTATCTTATCATATGAGACATAATTTCAGGTGCTAATAGACAGACACCAACATGATGAAAATGTGCTGGCTCGGCCTGTTGGAATGATCTGAATTGGCTCATCGAGTCAATGTTGAGGGACAATATTTGAAGGATTGCTCGCAGTGATTGGCCAAACTAAGGGATCAGTTTGTTTAGATAATTAGTTTGTTAGTACTCGGTGAAACTTTGCAGTGTTTCAATTACATTGAGTAATGGTGAATCCAGATTTGTTAGCTTAAATGGTCAAAACAATTTTGTAGGTAAATTATTTACTTTTTTAATTCGGTTTTGAACTTTTATATACTCGTATACAAAATCACTAATTTCAGCTCTAAAACAGTAAACACAATACTGCATGCAACTACGTACTAGGAAATCACATTTAAAACAAATATATCGATCTCTATGTGCCACCACCGCACCAGAACTATACGCTACACATACAACGACCACCAACGCTCAATCCGACTTCAGATGTTTGAAACAGAGTTCCACATTTTCCTAAGATTTGTACAACATTTTTTTTTGCCATCCACCACTAAATTATGCATAGCGGTGTTGTACTGTATGCATCACTGGTGTGATTTAGTGGTGTATTGTCAAAATAAAATGGTGCACAAATCATTTCCCTTTTGTAAAAAGCAAACAAAATAAAAAGACAATCAATCAACCAACAAGAGAATTCCAATATTTCGAATAAATACATACGCGCTAGCAAACTTTTTATTAATTGTTACCTTGATCCGCTTTGTAGAACAAATCTTCATGAATATCATTCCATCCACTCTCTTCAAAAGCAACTGATAGAACAAAAACTAAGCAAGACCAGAAACAGAAAGTTGTTATTATATATAATTTATAATGCATGTAACATAACATTTGAAACTCAAATATCAACCTGTAAGTGTCTTCAAGCTAAGATACTAGGTAACTATTGGTTGTGCTCAAGTCTAATCCGTAACTATATGGCCAAAGATACGTGAGCCTATCGAGGGCAAGCATGTATACACCGAGGGAATGTTTATCAATGTAATTAATGTATTTATTGTATATATATTAATTATATTAATATGATTCACGAAATGATTAATGGCCGTTAGTTAAACCGTTAGACGACTTAACTAACTACAGTATTAGACTTAATAAATAATAAGTAAAGGACTTGATTGTTTGTTACACACTCCAACCGATTGAAAGATAAAGGGGGAGAGTGTAGGTCTGGCAAACATGGAAGGGTGGAGGGTGTTTGAGTTCGACTTGGACTCCAAGTCAAGATAAGGCAATATAATGAATCCTTGGTTCATTATTTGCATCTCTTCATGACCTAAACCTAAGAGAGCAGGGAGTGGTAACACGAATTAACACCAACACCAATGCCACGTCAGCGCCATATCACTTTAACACCAAATAAAATAACACCAAAACTAACAGGAAATAATAACACCATTTTCAGGGACCCACCTTTTTTTAAAATAACAATTTACAAATTCTACCCTCAACAATTTTATTCATTAAACATTCAAACACTTCATTTATAAAATTAAACATTACAATACGAAATAAAAAACATTACAGTAAACAAAACGACATAAAAAAAATTACGAAATAAAATACGAAATGAAAAATACGATAAGTAAATAACTAAAACTGTTCGTCATCTACTTCTATAAACTCCTCACGTTCACGCCAAATATGCTCCATAAGCTGCTGTTGGAGATTAAGATGAACATCTTTGTCACGTAATTCCTTATTCCTTCGACGACGCACATCACATCTGTCAATCCATCTGTCTTGCATGTGTTTAGCCGAATTCCTAAACAATGCTCTGTACTCACTTAGAGCAAACTTTTGGTCTTTTAAAATCATGTTATGCAATATGATGCAAGAATACATGATTCTACGTATCTTGGAAACCTCGTAAGCTCGTGCTGGTTGTTGTATTATTCCCCATCGTCATTGGAGAACACCGAAAGCACGTTCAACATCCTTTCTTGGATATAAGATGGTTATATTTTGTGTGTTGCAAAAGTGTTAGAATACCCAATCTATGTATAAGGTTTAAAAAAAAATTGCAAAACTTTTTACAAAATATAGCCGTTGTAAACGACATTTTTTTTTAATATACCTTTCAAGCTTGTAACGCGCGTTACTATGGTAACGTAATTGGAAACGCAGCGCAACAACGCCAGCAATGGGGGAGTGGGTATAACGCAGCAAAGGCATTAAAGAGGTGCCACATAGGCTATAATGCGATTCAGGCGTTATTACTCCCTCCCCGCTAAAAGAAAACACACCTCCTCTTCCCCTTGTCTAATAGTCGATCGGCCATACCCCAAAACAAGAGGGTATTGACCGAATTCAAGAACCAAAAGCAAGAGTGCTTCGTTTGTTCGTACGTGATTCAAGTACTAGAATCCTAACATTCTACTGTGACGTGTAGTTTGCGCTTTCCTTAGAGGTGACTTGTTTTAGTCACTATAAGGGTTCAAGATCAAGAAGAAGATTGAGCATTAGTAATTCAAGTGATAAGAGGTTAATAATATTATGTGCTTATATGTGTTAATTCATATGCATCAAACAAGATCCCTTTTGTAACACCCCCAAAATTTGATACAGCGGAAGACTCAACAAGCTTTCGGGGTGCTACGGGGATTGGTATCCAACACAAGACAATATAGAACGAGATAAAGTAAACATAATAAAAACACAACCAAACGGGGTTTTAAGGTTTACATTTATCCCAACATCATTCAGAGTCAGGCCCAAAATAACATAACTGTAGGTCCAAAATTAATTATCAGAGTTTAGAAAAATAGATCCATAAACCATGAGCCTTGGTCGAGCCTTCCATTCCAAGCATGCATATCATCACTTAATTACCTGAGAAAACGTGCTAAAAGTCAGCTTTCGCTGGTGAGATCATAGGTTTAAATTCATCTAACAATATAGTGGACATATACGCAAAACGCTTGCTAGCTAGACTAAGGATTCGCTAAAAGCCTGCGGATACCCTCCGCTCCAACCTAACACACGGATACCCTCCGTTCTAACATAGATATTCGGGTAACCCCCGCAATACCAATAAATACTCGGATAACCTCCGAAGTATTAATAACCTATAGGTGCACGCTACAGTATCTAAATAAGCCAACCTTGAATAGTACACACGAACCGTGTGACTAAAGCTGACAATAACAAATAAGCCAACCTTGAATAGTACACATAAGAAGTGACTAAAGCTGACTATACATCCTAGTCCATACGCATAGCAAGTTTAGAAAGAATATAAAAGCGATAATAGTCCACATAAAATAATTTGCACGTTTCTCACCCCAAGTATTGAAAACATAGTTCAAGAGTAAAAAGTGGGGCTATGACTCACCTCAAGTCCAGAAAATAGCAAGAAGAAGTCGGTAGAAAATAAGATGTATAGTAACTCACGAAACAGCAACTACGGACTCGGCACGACCTAACATTACCAACTCGTTCAGAAATCATATTCTCAAATTCAAAATATTCCCAAACCCGGACGAGAATCCGTTTTATTTCCGAAAATCCATTTCGTATTAGTTTGGTGTATTTGCGTTTGGTATCCATACGGGTGGTGGGTCGACACAAAACAAACCAAAAGGTCACACAAAGAATAATAAAATAAACTATGGATCTAATTTTAGCCCAATATATCATTTAAATAAATCGCTGAAGTTTATCGAATCCGTCGATTTGATAATCCTCATATTTATTTACGTAACATACCGTTTCAAGATTACACCCAATCTTAAAGCACATAGCACATAAATACTATATGGTATATATCGTAGTTTAATAAATTCCTCATATATATCGTCAAATTGGCCAGATTTCCCGATATATACACTCGCAATTTATTACACTTTACATATACCACAACCTATGGGCGTCGTAGGATACGATGCCCATTAATATATTCATTTCATATAGCCAAATAACCCGATTCAACCTTACGGTTAAGTGGTTATTTCGTTATAGAAAACGTTTATATTAATCGTCATATATCCGTGACAACACGAAAGTCACCAATAATAACTTACCTGGACTCGAGTGACAACGACTCCGCATAACTCGATAAGTTTACCTGTTATATATGTACAAAATGACTTTTTTATTAAATGTTTAATAATTGTCGAGAGTTTCTCGTTTTATAACACATTTTTATAATAATAATACGTTCAATAATATTACGCCACTTTCGTAGCCTAATATATATCTAGTTGTATTATTTATAATACGACTCGTGATTATTATTATTATTATTAATATACGCGTTTATATAATTATATATCCGTTATTCACGTCTATATATTTATATAAACGATTATATTATCAATAACTATTATTACGAGTTTTATTATTTACGTTTTAATTGTAAATAGTTATCGAGTCATACGAAATGGTCACATGTCCGAGTCATGACTCTCGGCTCATTGTCCAAGTCCAAAGTAATATGTAAAAGTCATAACAATCAATACATCTCCGTCCAATCAATCCCAATCCACGTGCTACAACAATAGGGTCCGACTACGGCACCCGACTAACCTATCTCCGTCAATCTAAGTGACCGTCTCACAATCGGTCCCCACTTTACCATTCGACAACAACTCCACAATACCAATATCCATTGTTGAGACCAAACGTGGTCTCGACCCACAAGTATTCGGCCGAATAATCAACCAAAGCCAAATCCAAAACCAAGATAACAATAAAAGTCATAAGGAAATAAATATAACCAAAGTCCACATTCGGGATGGTTTACCAAGCCAACCCGAGTCTACTCGACTCAAATGAGTCTCGGTACACACCACGAGCCACGATGGCTCGAACCAAACATCAAAGGGTCACAAGAAAAGCTCTACGGAGCACAACCAAATGCCAATTCGACCACAAGGTCTCGGCAACAATAAACCACATACGGCATCGAGCCGTGACTCCAACGAGTCGAACCAAGTAAAAACCAACGCGAGCCATACATGAGCCACAATAACAAGACCAAAAGTGGCAAGTAAATCGAGCTCCAAGGCTCGAATTAACAACCAAGCCATGAGTCAAAGACTCACGGTTCGAGTCGAACCATCAAGAAACCAACCCGGATACCAAACCTTTAAGAAAAACGTTTTTCCAACCAAAACCGATATGTATTACGCGTTCTTAAATGTAAACCCATCCGAACATCATCAAGTCGTGACCCTAGGTCACGTTTTTATCAAGAATACGAGTAAAACTCGTCTCACCTTCAATCCTTAATACTCAAACCGTGATAACCTTCCAAAAGTAAGCGAATGGTGGTGAAAATGGTGATGATGCGAGGTGAAATAAGGGGTTATAGGGCGCGTGTTGTAGTAGATCTAAGAGTAGAGATGATGGGGAATCAATTGGTGGTGGTGGTGTAGAGTGGTGACCGGCGGTGGCTGTGGTGGTGGCCGGAAATTAAAGGGGCGGCTAGGGTTTTATTAAGAAGAAGAATGAGAGAGAGAGGTGTGAGGTGTTGGTGTTGTTTTAATACCGAAACCACAAGGACCAGTTTTTGTAGTTTATATATATATATATATATATATATATATATATATATATATATATATATATATATATATATATATATATATATTTTCTCTTTTTCTATTAATAATAATAATGATGATAAAAGTAATAATAATAATAATAGTAATAATAATATTACTAACGGTGTGGAGCGGGTAACGTGGGTAAATGTAAAACATGTGGCCCGAACCCGAACTCATTTCAAACGTTTAATATCTCACGAAACATCTCGTAAATAAATAAAATATAGCTGGACTCGTGAGACGAATCATAAAATCTTTCGTTAGGTAAACCTAATGCCAGAGTCAACGTAGTACCAAGTGAGAATTTAAGAATACATCACCGAGTATAATATCAAAATAAATTATGAAAATAATTCACGAATTCCATAACATCATAAACACATAATTATTCATAAAATAGGTCTTACAAGTTCGTTGTGAAATAAAATTCTAAATAAAAATTATAAACGAACTTTAACGTAATGCGGGTTTTCAAAATAACTCCCTAAATTGCCAGTTGTCACATCCTCCCTGTCTCAGAAGAAACCCGTCCCGGGTTTCACTCAGAAAAATTCATCAACGAAGTGAAAAGCTTCGGATATCTCTTCCGGAACTCGTCCTCACGTTCCCACGTAAATTCTGGTCCATGTCGGGAATTCCAACGAACCTTGACGAGCGGAATGCGACTTCGCTTGAGTCGTTTAACTTCGCGATCTAAAATCTCCATTGGCTCTTCCACGAAGTTCAATTTCTCATCAACACGAATATCCTTCATTGGAATGACAGGCATCTCATCGGAAAGACATTTCTTCAAATTACTAACGTGGAACACGTCGTGAACTTTACTCAGTTCATGTAGTAATTCCAACCTATAAGCCACGGGCCCAATTCTTTCTACGATAAGAAATGGTCCAATGTAGCGTGGGTTGAGTTTACCACGTTTCCCGAAACGTATCACACCTTTCCAAGGCGAGACTTTCAGCATCACTCTGTCTCCAACCTGGAACTCTAAGGGTTTACGTCTCTGATCGGCGTAACTTTTCTGCCTATCTCTGGCTGCTTGCAACCGATCACGAATCCGAGCTACTTTCTCAGTAGTTTCCAAAATAAGCTCAGGGCCTGTGAGTTGGCTATCTCCAACTTCTGCCCAACCAATAGGCGAACGACACTTCCTGCCATATAATGCTTCGAATGGTGCAGCCTTAAGACTTGTGTGGTAACTATTATTATAGGAGAATTCCGCAAGGGGTAAATACTTCTCCCAGCCCTTACCAAAGTCTATGATGCATGCACGAAGCATATCCTCTAACGTCTGAATGGTCCTCTCACTTTGACCATCGGTTTGGGGATGATATGCAATACTCATATCTAGTCTCGTCCCCAAAGCCGTTTGAAGTGATCGCCACAAAGCTGACGTAAAACGGCTATCGCGATCCGAAATAATAGATATCGGAACTCCGTGACATGAAATAATCTCCTTCACATATATCCTCGGAAGCTTATCCACACTATCATCTTCACTTATTGCTAGGAAATGAGCAGACTTTGTCAGACGATCCACAATTAACCAGATAGCGTCACAACCGCTAGCTGTCCTTGGTAATTTGGTAATGAAGTCCATTGTAATCCGCTCCCATTTCCAGACTGGAAGTTCTGGTTGAGTTAGTAATCCTGACGGTCTCTGACGTTCGGCTTTAACCTTAGAACATGTCAAGCACTTACTAACGTATGATGCTATATCTGCCTTCATATTTGGCTACCAATAGAACTTCTTAAGATCCTGGTACATCTTGTCGGACCCAGGATGAATAGAGTACCTTGACTTATGCGACTCATGCATAATCAACTCCCGAATTCCTCCATACAAAGGTACCCAAATCCGATCTCCAAAACATAACAATCCATCAGATCGCTTAACAAATCCTTTCTCATTCTCAGCCATCCCAAATATATTTTCGGCAGATCTGTTTTCTGCTTTCAACGCTTCCATTTGGACTTCAAATATTTGAGACGGTAATGGCGATACGATTGTCATTCCCAATGACCTAACTCGTAACGGTGGTATTCTTTCCTTTCGACTAAGAGCATCAGCGACAACGTTTGCTTTACCAGGATGGTAGCGAATTTCACAATCATAATCGCTTAGCAACTCAATCCAACGTCGCTGTCTCATATTGAGCTCTTTTTGATTCAAGATGTGTTGTAGACTTTTGTGGTCAGTAAATACAACACACTTGGTTCTGTACAAGTAATGTCTCCATATTCTTAAAGCGAAAACCACAGCACCTAGTTCCAAATCATGGGTAGTGTAGTTTTTCTCATGCTTTTTGAGCTGTCGGGAAGCATAAGCTATCACCTTCTCTCGTTGCATTAATACGGCTCCCAATCCTTTATGTGAGGCATCACAATAGACGACGAAATCCTCGTTACCTTCTGGTAACGCTAAGATAGGAGCACTACACAACATTTTCTTAAGCAATTGAAATGCTTCCTCTTCTTTATCTCCCCATTCATACGTAATACTCTTTTGAGTCAATTTGGTCAGTGGTTTAGCTATCTTCGAAAATCCCTCAATGAATCTTCGGTAATAACCAGCTAAACCCAAAAATTGACGAACTTCGGTTGGGGTTGTAGGTGCAGCCCAATCTTTTATCGCCTCAATCTTAGCAGGATCCACATGGACTCCTTGTCTATCAATCACATGACCCAAAAATTGTACCGTCGGAATCCAGAATTCGTATTTCGAAAACTTGGCATAGAGTTTCTCCTTCATGAGCAATTCTAAAATGAGTCTTAGATGCTCCTCATGCTCCTTCTCACTCTTTGAATAAATCAAAATGTCATCGATGAATACAATCACAAACTTGTCTAAGTAAGGCTTACACACACGATTCATGAGATCCATGAATATTGCCAGTGCGTTAGTCAACCCAAACGACATCACCTGAAACTCGTAATGCCCGTAACGGGTTCTGAAAGCCGTTTTCGGTATATCTTCCTCGCGAACTCGAAGTTGATGATATCCCGATCTCAAATCGATCTTCGAATACACATTCGATCCTTGAAGTTGATCGAACAAGTCGTCGATCCTAGGTAACGGGTATCTATTCTTCACCGTTAGCTTATTCAACTCTCGGTAATCAATGCACATACGGAACGATCCATCCTTCTTCTTCACAAATAAGACTGGGGCTCCCCAAGGTGAAGAACTTGGTCTTATGAATCCTTTTTCGGCTAACTCCGCCAATTGTTTTGACAACTCTTCTAGCTCGGTAGGTGCAAGACGATAAGGCGCTCGTGCTACAGGTGCAGCACCAGGTATCAACTCAATCTGAAACTCCACTTGTCTAGTCGGCGGGATTCCCGGCAAATCATCGGGAAACACATCAGGAAAATCACGAACTATAGGCACATCTCCAATGCACCTTTCCTTTTTCTTCGTCTCTCCCTTCTCAGAAATTTGAGCTAAGAAAAAGTAACATCCCTTCTCCATTAGCTTGGGCAACTTAGTGCATGAAATCACTGCTAATCGGGATGGGCTCCTAGAATCCTTTCGGTCTCCTATTATATTTAGGATTTCCTTTCCGTATGGTACACGCACGATCTTCTCGTCGCAAAGTATGTGAGCACGATACTTCGACAACCAATCCATACCAATGATGACATCAAAACTTCCTAACGTGACGGGTAGAAGATCTATGTTGAAAGGGTGGTTCAAGAAATTTAACGTGCAACCGCGAATGATAGTATTAATCCTTTCTATATTTCCATTTGCTAACTCAATATCATATCCAATTCCTAAGGCCATCGGGGGTTTCTCGAGTAAGGGTGCAAACGTAGTGGACACAAAACTCCTATCGGCACCAGTATCAAATAGTATGGAAGCATAACGATTATTGAGAAGGAACGTACCAGTAACGACGTACGGATCTTCTCCTCTCTCGTTCCCGAGTGCATACACTCTTCCCTGAGCAACTCCAGCTTCCACACGCTGGTCCCCATTATCTTGTCGTCCACGGTTTCCTCCAGCTCCACGGTTCCACGATTCTCTACACTCATTCCTATAGTGTCCATTCTTTCCACACCCATAACAAGTAACATCTGCCTTGTTTCTCATCTCAGGAGCAGCCTGAACCATAGCAAGAGGTCGGGCTCTATAATCCCTAGCTATGTGTCTTTTCTTTGAGCAGTTCTGGCATTTCCCACTACACCATCCAGTATGATGCTGATGGCAACGACCATACTTGGGTACATCACCGTTCTGATTCTTCTTATCTCCATTTCCAATAGCATAAGCCTTAGCTTGTCTCTTGCTTCGGTGATCATTACCCTTAGAGTGACGGTCTCTCTTTCTCTTTCCATTCTCCTCCTTATCAGCTTCTTCTAATTCCAACGAATCCATAAGTTGTTGAGCAATTGTGATTGCTTCATGGATGTTTGCAGGCCTAACAGAAATCACATCGTTCCTTGTAGCTACAGGTAGCCCATCAGTATACCTCTCGATCTTTTGAGTCTCAGTTTTTACCATATCTGGGCAAAGCAAGGCCAATTCCTAGTAACGACGATTGTAAGTTGTCATATCATTACCTATCACTTTGTGGTTCCAAAACTCAATCTCTAGCTTCTTGACCTCATTCCTTGGGCAATAAGTCTGAATCAGCAGAGACTTAAATTGTTCCCAAGTCATGGCATAAGCTACATCACTCCCAACTGCATTTCGGTAATTGTTCCACTAAGTTAAAGCTTCATCCTTGAAAGTAAAAGAAGCAAACTTTACCTTCGCATTCTCCGCACAACCACTGACATTAAACACTGACTCAGTCTTCTCAATCCACCTAACCAAGTAAACCACTCCTTCAGTTCCACCGAACTCAATAGGTCCACAAATCTTAAACTCCTTGTAGTGACATCCGTTAGCACGAACAGGTGGAAATGTTCCAGCAGAATTGTTGGAATGATTTGACTCAGCTAGTAGCTCAGCAACTCTTTGCTCCACAAGTTGATTGATCATTGCTTGATCCACAGTAGGTGCATTAAGTGGAACATGATCATTGTCTCCCTAAACATCAACATTTTGATTCCTGTTGTTGCGGTTAGTAGTGTCCAGGTTGTCAGGAGTAGGGGTTTCAACATTTCGAGTAGGTCGGCGTCCTCGGCGACCAGGAGTAGTCACTGCAGGACCAGTTCTGGTAGCTCTAACAGGGTTTCGTCGTGTGGCCATTGATCTGAAACATCACACAAGTTCATGAGTCTCCAATAGAACTTATCAATATGCTCAACAAAAGCAATTCGACAGAGCCAAGTCATGGAAAGGATAGCACAATACACCACGTAACATCAATAAAGCGAATAAGAACTCAATTTCCATAACACTCAAAATCACATAATACCATATACTAATAACCATCAACCATACAATAGCGATCTAACATCGTTCCAACTACTAGAAAACACAATAACGTACTAATCGTTCCAAAAGAGACGAATACCGAACCAAATACATCAAAATATGATAAATAGATTTTCTAACCGAACACTCCTCGGTTAAGAAAGCAACAAGACAACATAACCCAAGCAACTAGCTACGCTGCTGGCGGAGGCTCCTCAACTCCTGCCTCAAGCCATCAAGATCCCTCCATAATGATCCTAGCTCCACGCTATGGGTGTCTCGGTCTCTCTTGAGGTCAGCCACCTCCTTCTCTAGCTCGGCATTCCTTTGCCATAGCTTGCGGTCAGCCTCACGAGCAGTAACAAATCCTCGCTGCAGACTATCGATATGCTCATGAACATCCATCAAAACTCTCCTCAGCTCAGTAGTCCTGCCCACAACGACAGTCAAGTCAACTCTCAAATCCGCTAAAAACTCTCCAATAACTCTCTCGAGTCGATCAGATACACGTGCAACTCTCTCACCAAGCTCAGTAATCCGAGCCCACAACCTGCCAATCTCACCTAACTCTGCATGCTCAGCAGAAACCTCAGAAGATGCATCCGACTCAACGGGACTACCAGGTGGCAACTCAACCAAAAACGGATGATCAGGTGAATCAGGCTCAATCGGGTGTACAGGTGAATCAGGCTCCTCAGCCTGAGCTGGTGGTACTAACTCATCATTATCATCATCAGGCATCTCATCCTCCTGAGGGTCATCCTCCTCCTCAGGGTCATCATCATCACCCTGCTCAGCCTCCTGAGGGTCATCCTCCTGCTCAGGGTCATCAGCCTCATCCTCACCCTTGTACTCCTCCTCCTCATCGGAAGAGTACCTCATCATTCGTCGTCTCCTACTAGGTGAACCATGTGGAGATGTGGTAGGTGATCTAGGACGATGACGCAATGATGCGGGTGGCGCCTCAGACAAGAGAGAGTGAGCATCAATCTGTAAAGGTGATGGAGTAGGGCGTACCGACATGCGTGCCGTAGCTCGGTGGGCAAAGCGTGGGGCCACGCGAGCCAAAGCCTGATGAAGAGTAAGCTGCCTCGATGTACCAGGGAGCCCTAGAGAAGATGAGGGTCCCTGCGTAGATGCAGCAGGTGGTGCTGAAGTAGAAGCTGCCTGCGGTATAGTAGCTGAAAGCATGGCCATCTGGTAAGGATCATCAGATGCCATAGTGAACTGTGCAGGTAAAACCGGTGCAGTAAGAATATCCTCGACGACATCGGGCATATGGGAGGCCATGGTCTGTGACAACGGCGTAGGGTAGGTGTAAGTGTTTTAAAACAACTAAATCACAACTCATAATACCATACCAAAAATCCTCATCAAATAATTCAATTATATAATCTCAATAAAAAGAATTTCAAACACCGCATTACTAAAATGTTTATAAAACATATAGACCATATAATTCCTCGAAAACGCCATCTTATTACTAAAATCCATAAACCTCAAATCATCTCAATAAATCCCAATTCTAACAATCATCTCAAATATCTCATAATACCTCAAATAATAGAAGATGCTTCGGCTTGGCGGGCTGGCGAGCGGTGGTCAAGGATCATTTTCTATAAAAATACGGTTATAGTTTAGGTGTTTATTTACCTAGTTCTCTATAACCTTGGCTCTGATACCAATCTGTAACACCCCTAAAATTTGATACAGCGGAAGACTCAACAAGCTTTCGGGGTGCTACGGGGATTAGTATCCAACACAAGACAATATAGAACGAGATAAAGTAAACATAATAAAAACACAACCAAACGGGGTTTTAAGGTTTACATTTATCCCAACATCATTCAGAGTCAGGCCCAAAATAACATAACTGTAGGTCTAAAATTAATTATCAGAGTTTAGAAAAATAGATCCATAAACCATGAGCCTTGGCCGAGCCTTCCATTCCAAGCATGCATATCATCACTTAATTACCTGAGAAAACGTGCTAAAAGTCAGCTTTCGCTGGTGAGATCATAGGTTTAAATTCATCTAACAATATAGTGGACATATACGCAAAACGCTTGCTAGCTAGACTAAGGATTCGCTAAAAGCCTGCGGATACCCTCCGCTCCAACCTAACACACGGATACCCTCCGTTCTAACATAGATATTCGGGTAACCCCCGCAATACCAATAAATACTCGGATAACCTCCGAAGTATTAATAACCTATAGGTGCACGCTACAGTATCTAAATAAGCCAACCTTGAATAGTACACACGAACCGTGTGACTAAAGCTGACAATAACAAATAAGCCAACCTTGAATAGTACACATAAGAAGTGACTAAAGCTGACTATACATCCTAGTCCATACGCATAGCAAGTTTAGAAAGAATATAAAAGCGATAATAGTCCACATAAAATAATTTGCACGTTTCTCACCCCAAGTATTGAAAACATAGTTCAAGAGTAAAAAGTGGGGCTATGACTCACCTCAAGTCCAGAAAATAGCAAGAAGAAGTCGGTAGAAAATAAGATGTATAGTAACTCACGAAACAGCAACTACGGACTCGGCACGACCTAACATTACCAACTCGTTCAGAAATCATATTCTCAAATTCAAAATATTCCCAAACCCGGACGAGAATCCGTTTTATTTCTGAAAATCCATTTCGTATTAGTTTGGTGTATTTGCGTTTGGTATCCATACGGGTGGTGGGTCGACACAAAACAAACCAAAAGGTCACACAAAGAATAATAAAATAAACTATGGATCTAATTTTAGCCCAATATATCATTTAAATAAATCGCCGAAGTTTATCGAATCCGTCGATTTGATAATCCTCATATTTATTTACGTAACATACCGTTCCAAGATTACACCCAATCCTAAAGCACATAGCACATAAATACTATATGGTATATATCGTAGTTTAATAAATTCCTCATATATATCGTCAAATTGGCCAGATTTCCCGATATATACACTCGCAATTTATTACACTTTACATATACCACAACCTATGGGCGTCGTAGGATACGATGCCCATTAATATATTCATTTCATATAGCCAAATAACCCGATTCAACCTTACGGTTAAGTGGTTATTTCGTTATAGAAAACGTTTATATTAATCGTCATATATCCGTGACAACACGAAAGTCACCAATAATAACTTACCTGGACTCGAGTGACAACGACTCCACATAACTCGATAAGTTTACCCGTTATATATGTACAAAATGACATTTTTATTAAATGTTTAATAATTGTCGAGAGTTTCTCGTTTTATAACACATTTTTATAATAATAATACGTTCAATAATATTACGCCACTTTCGTAGCCTAATATATATCTAGTTGTATTATTTATAATACGACTCGTGATTATTATTATTATTCGATATTAATGGGTAATATGATTATGAAATCCCAATAGTTGCATCACGAGTCATCGTTAGGTGTTACGTGTTACACTAAAAAACGTTAAAAATGACCTAAAATGCTTCTTTCACATGTTTTCTTTGAAGTATTTTTAAACATCCATATGGATTATTTTTTGTGAAAAACCAACCCTTAGGGTCTATAAAATTTAGTAGAAGAAAATCCTAGGTCATAACGATGTGTTTTTACGTGTTCTAAAATCGTTGTTTTTTACTCATTTAAACATATATTACTTGGTTATTTGATTCTCATGACAACTACATGCATACTTGTCATGAATAATATGTAAACATCTTGTACTTAACATATAATTAATGAGTTAATTGGTTAGACGAACTAAAATGCTAAATAACGTGATACTTGACACTTGCGTGATTTATTTTTTGTTTGCCGATATTATGACCTAGTTGCACTTAAAAATTAATTCTCGTAACACGTCAAATCGATGTCGTTTTCCGCATTGTTATAATCGATGTGATGATTTCAATTCGTTAAGTTTGTATAGAAAGTATATTAGTAAAGTGTTGGGAGAGAAAAGTGAAGTGTAGTTTGATGCAAATGGTGCCCTAATTGTAAAGTGAATATTTATGCATGTAAGAGAAATATCTAACAACCCAAAATATCTAAATGACAAACTCTAACAATATGTATGTAGATGATAGTATCCCGTGTGATGGGGTAGATTGTATGATGGAAAGCTACTTTTAAACTTTAAAGAAGCATGTATCATTGACTCAATATTTTAGGCATTTAAATTCAAGAAATTTGTGTTTTGCCCAAATGAAATAGGTGTAAACACTTATAAAAATCTGGTGTATATATAGGATGTAAGTTCTATGCTAAATCCAACATGACCATCGTACACCGGAGAGAAAGGGAAACTGACATATTTGCTCAATAATATAAGTCTATTGATCATGCAAGAGATTGTGGATTTAACTTTCACTTAAATGTAATGTAAACTAGTTATATAGCATAGTAAGTGCGTAAAATCGTGGTGAAATATGGTTTTGTACGTTAATTTGTTACATTGGCGGATTATGGATGGCAAGGGCTAACAATTTTCAGCGTACATGCTTAGCATCTTAATTGCGATTATGAAAAAAAGTCGTCCCCTTGGCTCGATGCATGTAACATCGACATTGTTAACCACATGAACCTCCGTAGCATCTTAATCATGAATACGAAGGAAATCCCTCGGCTCGTAGCATGTAACATCTATTCCATTAACCATATGCGCCTCCCAAACATCCAAAGCACTATCATAAAGAAAATCCGAAGACTCGTAACACGTCAAATCGATGTCGTTTTCCACCATTGTTATAATTGTTGTGATGATTTTCAATTCGTTAACTTATTGTTAATGCATTAACGATGGTTTCCACTATGAAGACATTAATTCCAGAACTAAGGGATGATGGGTAGGAATCACTTCTAGATAAAGTTGTTAGTTTTTGTGGTAAATATAACACTATTGTTCTTGATATCAATGCGACTTACAGAGATATAGTTAGTCACGTCGCAAGAAAGATGATGTGACAGTCGAGCATCATTATCGGGTTGATGTGTTTATTGTCGCTATCAATAGTCAGTTGCAAGAGCTAAACAATAGATTTAGTGAGTCTATTTGAGAGCTTCTTCGTCTTAGTGCTACGTTGGCTCCAAGGAAATCTTTCAATAGTGATGACATATGTAAATTGGTGACGAAGTATTATCTTTTAGATTTTACCGAACAAGATAAGATTGAGTTAAAACTTGAGTTACAACATTATGAGCTGGATAATGATCCGAAATTGAAGAATGTTACATCATTGTCAAAGTTGTGTAAAGGGTTGCAAGAAGCTAACAAGTCAGAAACTTATCCTCTTATTGACAAATTGTTTCGTCTTATATTAACTCTTTCTGTTTCAACTGCAACATCTGAAAGAGCCTTTTCAAAAATGAAACTTGTGAAAACAAGACTTCGTAGTACAATGAGTGATGGCTTTCTTAAATGTAGCTTGATTATGAAAAAGAGATTTGTTTGTACCCTTTGTAATAATAACACAATTGATTATCTTTACTCCAAAACAAAGACTTGTCCAAATGAAAAAAATGCAAGGTATTGTTACTTTTTCTCTTTTAATTTCTTATTTATCGTTAACATAAAGTTTGTGTTTTAATATATAGAATATTTTTTTTTGCAGGTTAGTTCGTGAGAAAAAGGATTAGGACCAAATGCTACCCGCTAAGTTGCTAACGATCATTAAAATTCTTACCAAGAAGGCTTTATATTAGTGTGAAATACGGTTATTGTTTTTTTTTTGACATTCGGCTCTTCATTTATTTTTCATGCTTTGATATATTGTTTCGAATTATCGTTATCATTCTAAATTCTAAAATTTTCTTTCGACCCTCCTTAACTTCATGAAATGATCATATCTTCGCCCCTGTCGTCAAGAACTTGTTTCTACAAGCTTATTGTGCGGTTTTGGTGTTAGTTATGTTAGCCTTGCTTCCAACACTTAATAATCTAGATGACCGATGAAAAAGTTTCAAGAAAAAGCAAGTAAACAAAAGAAATATTTTGTACTAATTCAAAGGCTTTACAAGGAACAATAGAAAAATGAGTTAATGTATGCTATACTAATTCAGGCATCTCCTTATAACTAACCTATATCATGTGTATAATATTCTATATTATTTTTGAGTAAACTCATTAAAAGCTTTTGAGAATGTTTCTATAATTTTGACAAAAACATCATTCCCATTGAAAGTTCACTCCAGTAAAACTAGTGATCTTTTTGGTTACTTGCATTTGTGGATGCAATTGAAAGTTCATTCCAAATAATATAGGTTATATAGTATATTAGTTATAATGCTCGTTTGCGCACGAGAATTTTATGTTTTAATATTTAATATTTTGAGTTAAAAAGTTTTTACATGCTGTACATAATTATACCCGTGCATGCATTGTGTTTTACCTTCAATTTTTAAATGTATATTAATAGTGGATACTATGAGTTTAAAGCTAATTGATTTTAAATATTAACAAAAGCCACCAGGCTTTAACTATTAATTGATTAATAGAGTCAGAGGACAAAAGTCAATAATAGTCCCTCTAATTGTAAATACATTGCAAAAAATATCCCTGCAACATCTTGTTGTTTACATGCGATTGCAAAAATAGTCCTTTCATTATATCCAGAGACTGTTAGTGCAACGGAATATTACATACAGATCCTCTGGTTTTCTTGCGTTGCAAAATAGTATCAACCAATTGCAAAAATTATCCCTATCATTACTTGCGATTACACGAATAGTCTCTAGATAACCTCACGTCCCGCAACGGAGAGAGTGAAAAAATCGTTATTGTATGCAATTTTATGTGTGTGTAATAGTTGTAGCGGATGTGCAAAAAGCTAAACTTTAGATTACCAATAATAACTCAACTAATATAGTTACCAAGTGACCACCTAGTGTTTTAAGTTCACAAAAATAAAATTATCTCTTATACGAGACAAAACTACATATTAAAGATTATATATATTTTTTTTTTATAAAGGGCATTTCACCCGGTAAATTATATTACACAAAAAAAAACGTTTAAGTACAATGAAATGTGGCTGAAGTACCACATTAACCTCAAGCAACGCTTGAACAACCAACTAAAACGCTTGTGACAGGCCACTAAGCGTTAAAACAATAAATAAATACAATAACCAATACACCAACCGGAAATAACCATCTAATGACACATGAATGACCACATATATCCGCCCATCTCTTCGAGGGAGATTGATGAATCAGATGAGCCTGCCTCCTTAAAAACCCTTTCCAAGTAAAAACCCAAAGGGAAAACCTTGGAGTAGGGAAAAAGAGTACAGCACTCACCCGAATCTCCAACGAACACCAACTACCGCCAAAAGCAACAACCAAGGATTCAAGACCAGCCTCACGCTCCCAAACCAAGAAAGCATCATCAAGAATTGAACTCGCCATTTAAGAATGCATAAGAGTCATAGGCAGCCGCCAAACACGCAATAGGTCAAGCACAGTCACCCTCCTTTTGAAACGACAAGTAAGAAGCTTCAAACGCACCGTTGATTTAATGACTTCAATCAATTGACTTTCAGACCGACGTTGCTGCTTGAAAATCCTGTTGTTCCTTTCTTGCCAAATAAAATAAGAAGTCGCCGCAAACAAAAGCTTAGAAACAACACTTCTCACAGACCGAGATTGTCACACCCTCGCCGAAGGCGGAAACACGAGGTGCAACGAAATCGATATACATCACCAAAGAGAAATAAGACAATACCATAATTTACATTAAGGAAAAGTATAATATTACAACATTGTTATTGCCGACATTGGCAATTTAAGACATAAGTTTAGTTTCCAAAAGATGGTATTTTAGTACATAATGAATAGTAGTGACATGTGAAAACTTCATTATGCAAAACCTTGATGACAAGCTTACTGACGATCACCTGAAATGCATGAGAGAAAACGGGTCAACTATGAAAATAGTTGGTGAGTACAAACGTTTTATATAATAAGAAAACCGTTTGAAAAAGTTCGCCAGGCAAAGGCATTGTAAATCCACTCAGTTCCAAGTCCCGCCATAAGAGACTTGTAACCTGTGTGTTTACAACCCACTGCCAAAAGTTATATGTCTGATAGTCAAGCACATGTGGTCAATATAGTTCACAATATGGGTACATAGTATATAATAAAGTATGTGGCAAGGCTCCTAAAATAAATAATATGCGTTCCGTAGACAGGGGAACGAGAGGTTGGCCGACCTCTAATAGCGCTATCCATACTACCTACTGCTCCACACAAGGAAGCCGTATGAACAGTACGTATAAACTGGAGTGCGAACGACAAACCAGTCGGAGACTAACAATTGCGGATGTACGAACAGTACATCATTCACAAACTATTATATATTATAAGTCAAAGCTACTCTGTAGACAGGGGAGATTTTATATTGTTGCTCCGTAGACAGGGGAGACTTTAGGTCATAGTACGTACGGTACATTATGTTCAAAAGTTTGAGTCAAGTTCAAGAGTTCAAACAAGATATAAGGTCAAAACAAATTAAAAGAGTTCATAATAGTCAAAGGGTTCAAAATCAAGTCAAAATGGTTCAAAGTATATATCTTACGGTTCAAAACAAAGTTCAAAGAGTTCAATTAATAATTCATGCATCCACCCCAAAACGATTAAATAGTTAGAAAAAGGGGTTCGTGAATACTCACCTGATATAAGCGATATGATAACAAAAGGTATGAACTAAAGTAAGGCGCGCACTCTATCCGCAACTTTGAAATATAAGGTGAATAGATGATGAAAAACCTTGTGATTCTTGAGTTTATATTTCAAAACTCTTAATTAGAATGATGAAATGAACAACTATTATGCTTTGATCTTTGAAAATCAATGGATTTTGGTCATGGATTGAATTTGGGTCGTGGCTTTTGAGATGAGGAAGAAGAGAAATGGGTTTTTGATACTTGATGAGTATATGAGAAGATAACTAGATATTTTGTAGTGTTTAATTAGTTTAGTTATAATCGGGTACCGGGTTTGCTAGAAATAAATTTTAACGAAGTTAACCGGGACTTAATAAAGTTATAAAAATGTTAAAAATATGTTGGGTACAAGTATTGAGTGTTCGGGTGATTATTGTTTAGTTTTCACGAAAACCGTCGTAATTTTAATAAACTTACGATATAAATAAAATAAATTTCCAAAATGTTGGGTAAATGAATTTTATAACTTTTATGAGGTTATAAGGGATATAAAAATATGTCGGGACCATAGTGAGAATATTTAGATATATTCGTCGTATTTATTAATCGCTTGTTAACGTTTAATTATAAATACTTATACGTAAAACGTTAAATATACTAAATATATTAATTTGAAAATCCTAATAGTGGTATAACATGTAAATGACATTATGATGATATGCAGACTATTCTAGTCCGTATGAGAGGTCCTTACTGATAATGCACGTGAATAGTGGAATTTCTTCCGGAATGAATAGTGTTATGTGAATAGTAAAAATTTTAAATGTTTCTCAGAATATCAAACGGACATAAAAAACGATGAATAGTAAAATGATGAATAGTGTTTTGATGAATAATAATCGATGAATAGTAAATTTTCAAAGTTTGGGAATAAACGTAGACGTGAAAAATATCGGGTTGTTACAGAGATGTAGATATAGGAATCAAGTGATGTACCACATCCTCTAAAATAGAAGGAATATCCGTAAGACCAGCAAACACCTTCAAAGAGTCCCAAACCTGAAAAGAAAACAAACACTCAAAGAAAAGATGATTATGAGAATCTGGTTGAGTGTTGCATAAAGGGCACACAAGGGCGTCTCTCGTGGGATCATTAGAGCGAATCATATCCTGAGTACGAAGCCTCCTTCTCAAAACCAGCCACAAATGAAAGGCATGCCTCGGGATACGATGCGTGAACCAAACATGATGAAACCAATCAACAACCTGACCACGTGGCCGAATACACTCCCAAAAAGAAGAGACAGAGAAAGACTTAACATGACCATCACCCGTCTTCCAAACTAAACGATCATCCATATCATCATTTAAAGTAGGAACTGAAATTGATGTAAGCATTGGATACCGATCTCCCCACCTAGTCGGCCAAGCCCAAGAATCCTCCAAAATAATGTCCCGAACCAAAGAATTTGAAGAAAAACCAGCCCGATAAATATCCCTCGAAGACACAATAAGAGAAAGAGGACCAACCGAACACCACTTATCAAACCAAGCTGAAGCCTTCAAACCATTCCCAATATTATACCAAAAAAATTGCCTAACAAGAGGCCTAATATGAAGAATCTTCCGCCAACTCCAAGACAGATTACCACGACATGGAACATCCCAAAAGTTTCGACCACGCAACCTATATGTATGAATCCATTTCACCCATAAAGAATCCATAGAATTGAACAAACGCCAAATATGATCAGCAATTAGAGCCGTATTAAAGATTATATTAGTAGCTCCATTATACTATTACTTTGTTAATAAAAAATCAAACGACGTAGTTAAATATTTTTTGGGAGGGTCGTTGTACGGTTGAGTGGTTGTATTAGATGAGTGGGGGAAAGAGAGTGTGTGAGCTAGGACAGAAGAAAATGATGTGGGTTAAGAAGAGAAGAGTAGTTGTATTAAATTTTACAATTTGGTATAAAAGTATCAACTAATACATTTTGAGTACATGTGTATTTTAGACTTTTTTGTATTTAAATAAACAAAAACGAATTTATAATTATTTATGGCCAAATTAGGAAACACTTGAGTCTCTTTTATTTATTTATTTATTTATTTAATTTAATTTAATTTAATTTAATTTAATTTTTGTTTTAAAAAAAAATATAATTCAATTATTACCAAATAAAAAAAGTTCCAAAACTGTCAAAGGTTTTCCTTTATTATATAAAAGATTTGTGTTAGGTTCTTTTACAATAATAAGTAAGAAATGTCAATGCATAACTTACTCTATAACATTTTCGACATGGATTAAGTTTTTGAAGTTAATTTCAAAATGACTGGTTACGTTGTCTTATGTAAATGAGAGCAAAAGAGAGCGATCATCATAATATAATTTACTTTGATTTGAAATAATCATCAATAATTAATCAAGTTTAACTCAAAATGCAGATTCTAAAAAAATATGTTATATAACTTTGTGACTTTAATCATGCAAATTGATTGGATAGAATAACGATGTTTTCCTGTTTAACATGTTAAACAACAAGAAAAAGGGTTGAAACGTAAGTTATATGTGAGTGTATATAGGGGTGATTTGTCATTTTAAAAAATTTAATACATGTTTTTCTATATTTCATTATTGATTTTCTTTTTCTAATCATCTTTTACAATGTGTTGAACAAAAAAACATCTAAAGATATCCAAACCCACTCCATTAGCCCAGCCCATTAGCCAAATCCACTAGACACATATATAACAAATTAAGATCATGAACCTTATTGGAGACCGGGGATGCCGTTTTTTAAGGTTTTACTTATATCTGCTTAACGAAAATACAACTTTAGCCGTCTTAAATTAATTGATATAGCACTTTACCTTTTCAATAATTTCACTCAAGTTTCGTCTAGGATTAAGATTGAAATCTTCTAATGTTGTTCACTTGTTTGTAACACTATAGATTATGTTGACCAATTAGAAGATGATTAAACTAAAATATAAATCCACATTTACTTAAAGTTAAAGGCCTACTTGTTAACATGAGAGGATCAAATCAGATGGTCGGTCATTTTGAACATTATTTTCACATATCTCGTTGAAATCTTTACCAACAGCTAAAATTATCATAAAAGCTTCAAGTGATAACGGCACCTTATTTTATACTTTATATCTATATCTATGTCTTGATATACTTGCACGATTTAATTTCGGGCAAATGTTTTTATGACATTCGATGGGACAATTATCCAACTTACTCCAGCTGGGATAAACAATATGCAAGCTGGACCATTAATCTTTTACTTTTTTGTTTTGTACACAAATGAAAATTAAAAACAAAAACAAAAACTTTGCAATTTGAGTGATGCTACCGACAAATATGTCATTGTACCAACAAGAAAAATAACTGCAACTAAAAAAAGTTCAGAGTTTACCGATACATAAATAGAGTGTCTAACGTACTCACGTACATACTGATAATTTACTATTCTTGGCTAAATTTTGTTAGTCCTCCGTCTCATATTAAATCTCCGTAATAGAATTGCAATTTCACATACTTAAAAATATTTTGATCGGTTGAAATTCATTAATTTTAAAACACTCAAAAATAGAAAAGTGACTTAGTATATTTTAAGACGAAGGAGTAAAAGTTATGTCCTTTTTATTCCACATGCAATAACAACAATTTTGGTTTCTTTTACTATTTAGCAACTTTTTCAACTATTTTAGCTACAAAGTTTTAATAAGAAACTATATGCAATGTATCAATCAAAAGAAATACTGTAGCACTTTAACACCGATATAAGTTGTACCATGCAAGAAGTTAAAAATATAAAACTGTTATAACTTTTTTTTTTTTTTTTTAAATGTTGCTATCTAAATGAAAAACAAAACTCTGAAATGCATATATAACAATTGGAAAAAAAGGTGGACTACTTCGGTGTAAAATTATGGACCATAATATATATGTATAAATAAATAAATAACGGTTACATTTTCAGCTTGATCATGAAAAGCAAAGCAAAATGGTAGTACTATAATACAGTAATAAAAAAAGTTACCTGTATATCATCATCAATTGCATAAAATTACTCACAAAATATTTGTAAAATAATAAATAAATAAATACATAAAATTCAACAAAAAAGTAAAAAATATTAAAAATATAAAATCAAAAATCAAAAAGTCCATTTCCAGATCTTGACTCGAAGATCAATCTTACATTTTGCAGCAGAAACAGTAGCAGGCACCGATGTTCCATTTTTACCCTTTGGTACTAAGCTATGTATACCATCACAATTTACCCTTATGCCAACTTTTTTACTTTTTACTGACTCCACTTTCACTCTTACTTCACTTTCCAACACAATCTTTAACTTCAGCCCACTTTTTGTCTTCAGATCTGCTTTTATCTTATTCACTGTCTCACTTTCTAAAAGTAGCAAGTTACTAGTCAACGTTGACTTTACTATAGTGATGTTATTCGGTGAGCTAACAAATGGGGTTGAAAACACACCATTTGCGAGCTGGGTATTGTCCAAGAAGCATTTTATAGTAAATGGGTCGTAAAAAAATGTGATTTTTTTGTTAGGGTTTTTGGTTGAGAGTGTCAAGTTGAATTTTGAAGTGACACGTGTCGTGTCGTCATTGGTTGTTGTGAGGTTGAACTGAGTGAGTTTTAAGGATGTGAGTGAGAATGAAGGTTGGTGAGGGTGGTAGAGGAGGTAGAAGATGCAGCCTGCTATGGTGGTGATGAGAAGTAGGAGGATTATGATGAGTGTGGTCCAAAAGTAGCATAAACAAAAGCATGAACGACGGCGCGTGCGGCGGCGCGTGGCAGTTGGGTTGGGGCGGTAGGGGTGGCGCGTGGTGGTGGGGAGGGTGGTTTTGCTAGGTGGTGGTGGGAGTCTTGTGGTGGTGGTGGTGTTGGGTGGTTTTGTGGTTGTGGTGGTTGGTTTGGTTGATGGGTAGACTCTATCCGTCATAACGTTGCAGGGACGAAACCAAAACACAAATTAACGAAATGGGTATAATTTGAGGTGATATGAGGGAAATATGTGTAAAGAGATTAGGCAAGGTTGGTGTTTAGAGATATGATATGATGATAGAAATGGAAATGTGTGTATGTGAGTTTATGTTTGTAGCAACATGTTATGTTGTTTGTCACACGTGTAGTGTAAATAGTACCAAGGACAAAATAGAAAATGAGGCGCATAATGAGTTATGGTAACCGTTTGTATGGTCTTATCGACATGGAATATGGTACAATTTTTGTTTCTGACTTCTGTAATTATTGGATTAGTTGGATGGATTTATTCAATATTTTAATGTAATAAGTAAGACGAATAAGTGTTATAAGACCAATAGCATTGTGAGAAACAAAATTATTTAGTTTTATCTATCCTTTGTAGGTTTTACTCTTACTATAAGAACATCTTATGCTATGAACTTTTATAAGTCTATATCAACATCACATCACATTTTCATAAACTTTTACGTTTATACTTATTGATTTACTTTTATATACTTACAATAAATGAACCATTGTTAATTTTATTTTTTTTATCATATTTTTATCTTTCGAAAATTATGTGATTGAGACCTACATACATACGCAATCATAAATTTATAAAGATGAACCAACATTTTTCAAACTTTAGACTAGGAGTGATGCTCAACAAACTTATCAGATACACATTAACATTATATTATTATTCAACACACTATTAAACAGATATAGTGTTATCGCCATAACAAACACAAAAATATTACACTTTATATAAACACAACCAACAAACTCACACAAAACGAAAAATGGGTGCACCACAAAAGGTGGTATACACTACCAAACAAGTGCAAAATGGGACCTTGCCATGTGGTTAGAGATGAGGTGTAGCGGGCATGACGCGTGGTGGTGGTCGGTGGTACTGATGCACCACTATCCATTATGCCCACCCTTATAAACACATATAAACTTGATCATATACTGAAGAAATTTATAATTTGGAAGCTACATCGTACATCATATTGAACAGAATTTTACAAGAAAATGGATATGTAAATAGAATTTTCTTTTCTTTTTTTGGTTTAAGATTTCCCGGTAAATATATTACTCCAAAAAATAGTTAACTACATAGGATGAGGGTGAGTCCCACATTTCAGCCCGTTACAGACAAACAAACACACCTATTGTACTTCAAACAAAAACTATCATAAGATAGACATGCAAAACTTATGATCCTACCAACGTAAAATACCAACAACAAAACTATACATGTTTCCTAACTCTACCACGGAAACGGATGTTCCACGCGTCACATAAAGCAAGTTGTTCCTCACTTAAGTCATCAACATCATACTTATAATCATCATACTCGTCATAATCTTCATACTCAAGGAGACTTACACTATCAGCTCCTCCACCAGCACGATTCAAATTCGCCGTATATCGAGCCTTATCATCATCAATCTCTTCGACTTCATTACTATCCGAATCTTCCCTTTGCTTTTTCATAGTAGTAATAGGTTCACATACCGATGTCACATTAACCTCATTTGTATAGAAAGCTTTGATTTATAACCTAGCAACTTCTTATCATCACCCAATAGCACAGGCTTCTCGTCAATCATTTGACTTTCTAGTTCGTTAACCCTTGCAGCCAGAGATGTAGTACTAGGAATACGAGCTGTCGAATCGTTACGACCTTCTCCTTCCTCCACATCCACCATAGAACTTAATACATCAAACGAGTTCGAAGTGGAAGGAACCGTATTATCATTTTTATCATTAGTTACCTTCAGTTTCCTAAGTGACTTAGGTTGATAAGCAAACTTAGTCTTCGAACCAATCTGAAACCCACGAATAACTTGCTTTGGAGCTTTCGTGTGAATAACATCGGTGACAAGTTTCTTAGGACATCCATTAAGAACGTGACCAAATACCTTACAACTTGAGCATCTTAGTGGTGTCAACTCATACTCAATATGAATAGTGTGCATAATATACCCCTCACCATCGAATTTTGGTACCCCCACCACAAAGGAGTGTTTCAACTCTGTATCAGCTCTCAACTTAATCATGGCACGTGCATAACTCGACCTATCCCACAACTCCATGCACATTGTAGACATATAAGAATCCGGCATCAATGGGTGCCTAGTTTGGTTGCAATAGCACTCAAATCACCTTCCATGAATGCGGTAATTAGAATATCATGAAGCTTAAACCAAACTGGAATATTACACACATCCTCCTTCATAATATTCGTATCCGGTGACCATTTTTTAGAATTAATAGCATGTTGCGAATTAACCACGGACCATTTTCAAACATTGCATCCATTCCGTCTTTAGAATTAAACATGAAGAAAAGAACACCTTTACAATTCATCACTGATTTAACTCTGGCAAACTTACTTCAAGTATTCTTTACGTAGTTCTCAACAACCGGGTACGCCATAGGTTTGCCCAAAAAGAAACCGTAGACAACATTACCAAACCTTTCATAAACAATATGAACCAATTCCATCGAGACAACTACATTCACCCCATTACCAGCCGGTGCTAACAATGGACGAAAGTTTGCACCTTTCCTACTCGATTCAACTTTGAACAACTTAGCATATGAACTTGAATCCTTATAATTACTATCATTCAAACCAAATCCCATGGGATTGGAATTAGTCGATGCTTTAGTTGGTTCAGTCGAACGCGTAATAGGATCTATTGCCAACCCAGGAAACACATCACTAGAAGTAGTTGGATTCATGGTGACGTCTACAGTACCAGAACTCCCACCAACATCATCACCACGATGGCGGTCAACACCATGATTATCAATAACCGAGTTTAGTTTCTCTTTTACACCATTTCCTCTTCCTCTCCCTTTTGGACTCAAAACCCCTTCTCCATCATCAAAGCATATGCACAACCCTAACAGTAGTCCAATCGTAGACCAGAAACACTCAACACAACACGAACCTCACCAAACAAACCAAACAGCGTGCAAGAATGACAAAAACCCTAATCGACTTGATATCGATTAGGTTATCGCAAAGAACACACCCTCACACGCTAATCATACTCACAAAACGCACCAGGAATATAGGAATTGATCGATCAGTATGGTTATTAAAACCTAAAGCGATTAAGAATGAATAAAACCCTAAAACGATTTTAGTATAATAAACCCTAAAAAAACATATCAAAACCCAAACGAATTAACTTAACAAACAGCGATCGAGCACTTATATATGATTGACACAAGTGTATAATCATAAACTAAACACAGGCTTGATGCTAGATTAAATTAAACCGATCAGGATATGATTCGCTGATCAGGGTTTGGAGTTTGTCGCCAAATTCGCCATTGGGGAGAGGTTTTTTCTTCTATTTCTTTATTGATATTTTGGTATTGAATATGCTTACGCTGTATATCTATATTTGGTTTGTGAAGATTTTGTGTTGTGCTCGGTTTGATGCCAAAGGTCTTTCTATTATTGTTTAGCTTTTTCTAAGATCGATGTTATGGCCGTTTGGATGAGATTAACCGTTGTTGTTTAAGGTCGTTTTAATATTTGGTGATCGTTGTAGTAAGGTCATCGTGGACAAATTTATCAGTTTTTATTATAGCCCGTAACATTTTGCTAGTTTTAAGTTACATATCCATATAATGATTTACATATCCATATAAATTAGGGTAGTTTTATGGGGTTAGTAGTGAATAAGATTTGATAATACTAGCATGCAGGCAAGTCCTTGTGTGCGTGGGTTTCATCAAAGAAAAGGTTATTATAGTCATGATTCAAAGCTTTTTATAATTACTAATTAAAAGGTTTGTGAGTTATACTAGTACCAAAAAGACGTTAGAGGTCAAAAGACAGGCTCCCACGATAGAGACGACTAAATTGTGTAAATACCTAAGTGGTCCATAGTCCATACATCATTTTCCAAACTATCGGTGTATTTATTAGCTGTTTATTTATAGTGATATTACATTTCTGTGGCCTGTGAAATTTTGATCTAATTATTCGTAAATTATGGAGTATTTTTTAAAGAAAATGAATAAGCTTTAGAAAGTCGTAAATAAACACCATCTGTAAGAATTAATTAGATTTATAGCTTAATAATGAATTCAGAATTAAATATGTACGCGTTATTAAATTTACAACCTTATCCAATATTCACTATAAGCAATTTGTTTTAATTCTAATTAAAGAAACACAGTGACAAAAGAGGGTGGAAGTTGACGGTTGTCCAGATTGGATCCAGTGACACCTCACAAAAAGAATTTTTCTTCTTCTCGTATTCTTTTTAACAAATTTGACAAACTATTATTAGTATATATTTTAAAGTCTATTATATATACTATCTAAAACCCAGGCACTCTCCCACATCGCGACACGTGGCAAACACTGTAGCATCTACAGTGCTACAGTAACGTTTTTTTCTTTTTTTTTGCGTTGCTACAGTACTCGGCACATTTTTTTTTAAACATAAATTTCCTTAAGAAAATTTGTTTTTTGAAAAAAAAAAAAATACAAAAAATAATACATTTTTTTTTGCGTCGCTACAGTACTCGGTACAGATTTTTTTTTTTTTTTTTTTTTTACATAAATTTCTTTAAGAAAATTTGTTTTAAAAAAAAATACAAAAAATAAAAATACAAAAAATAATACACTCACAAAAAATTTCTTATACAAATTTGTTTATTTAAAAAAAAAAAAACATACCGAGAAAACAAACAACCAAAAAAAATTTCAATCGCAACGCCAAAAAAAAAAAAAAAAAAAAAAAAATCGTAAATATAAACAAATTATGCTTCCAAGTAAACATATGCATACTTCAAATAACAAAATTATTAATTATACCGTACAACCGACAAAATACAAAACACAAAACACACCCGCCGCAACGCGTGGGCAACCCCGCTAGTTATATATATAAATAAATTGTATTTTGATTTTCATACAAGGCATGTGTGCCCGTATCGTATCATTGATCTTTTTTGTCCTCACTCAAATCCATGATATGAGAGTTTAGGGTGCGTTTGGTTTCCTCCTAAGGGAATCAAACTATCACTATGAAAGTGATAGTTTGTGTTTGTTTAGAATGTCTGGGCCCACAACTATGACTATGAAAGTATAATATATTTCATACTCCATATACAACTCTTGAGGGGGGAATGGATCTTTCATAGTTGAGGGACCCACCACTACTATCAAACTCATACCCATTGTCATTTCTCGCAACATGCCAAACGCACCCTTAGTGATTTGACCATTCAAATTATTTTTGCTATTTATTATTTGTGGTTCCATAGTTCTTCTCAAATGAAACAACATATTCCATACGAATGTGATATGAGTCAAGTGTACGTTGAAAGTTGCCTTAAAAAAAAAGTAAGAAACGAGCCAAAATGTATAGGACGATCGCTCATGTATTCTTTTAACTAACGCTCTGAAAGTCGCCGGTTTGGTATAAACCTTTAGCTTTTACGGCTCTACCGTGATAATTTATAAATGTTTAAAGTTTAACGAAAGAAATTACATGACTTGGATAAAAGGTATACATATATGTTTCAGTTCTTTGTATGGCCATATACGAATATGACATGAGCAATTTAATGGACAATATACATTCTCTTATGATTAGGGAAGACAAAATCATTCATTGATAAAATACATGTGCAGAGACAAGTGTTGTGCGATCTACTATACTACCACTTCAATCCAACAATATAATTGATGGAGACAAAAGTATAAGCTAGTGGGAAATTGTAGTTTAGTAAAATTATTAAGAGGTGACCGTTTGTTGTTTTTCCTTAATTTGAACTTTTTAGAGTTCAATATTTAAATGATTGGTAATACTCCTTTTAATCATGATACAATTATAATTGATAACTTTACTTGTTAAAATTAGTTATCTCGTTCACCCTATAACTACAAGGACCATGATTCGTTGTTATCACATTTTGTTCATCCGTAATAAGTCGGTTCGTTTCTCGTTATGCGTCACGATCTATGTATCAATCTGTTGTTCTCATTTTTATGTGATGTATAGACCACGTATAGAAATTGGCTACGTGGTTCAGTGCATACTGTCCTTAATTACAAGAGTTTTTAAGGTTAAAACATTACTATAAACACATTCGGAGTGACTACAAAAGGGTACGAAATAATTACGGTTAGCTTCAATTAGATGTTTACATCTAAGTAAAAAAACTCACCCTTCATGGATAACCTCATTCGTCTTTTTAAAATATTACTTTATTGAATTAACTTTTGAATTTACATAAAGGTGGAAGTCAAACGGACAGCTGTGCCGCTAGCTCTTTTTTTATTGCTAAACTAATTCTTTTGAAAACTACATCTAAGGCTGCTCATCGGGTGAAAACCAGATTGGACCGAGAAAAACCGGATCAGACCGAGACCGAATCCGGAAAAAAATCTAGACCGAGACCGGACCGAATGTGGTCGGTCCGTTCCGGCCCGGTTCTATCTCGGTCCAAATAGGCTAAATGTCTGGTTTTTAAGCTGGACCGAGACAGAAATTATGAAAAACCCTAGACTGAGACCGGACCGAATGCGGTCGGTCCGGTCCGGTTGGTTTTGTCGATCGGTCCGGTCCATTTGCTCACCCCTAACTACATCTATTGAGAAACTACACTGCCTCAGAAGCAAGGAACCAAAATTATCAAACGCGAAAGGTATAAAAACATGTTAATTTTTAATGCACGCTTTCTTGTGTTTTACTACTTTGTACGAGGCGGCCTTCAAGGCAGTCTGTCCTACTGTAAAACCCCGACTACTCAAACCCATGAGAGGAGAAACCTCGATTAGAACTACACACGCATGTTTTCCTCCAACCCATCCAAACACCAAAACGTCTGCCAGTCTGAGTGTGGATCTTCCATCCAACGGGTTAGTCAAAAAGTTTACAGGTGCTTCTTTCTTGGCGGAGATTCCAGCACGCCTACAAACGTCAAAAAGGACACCCCTAACCATATTGTGTCTGTACTTGAAGCCCGTGAGCTCTTTGCAATGAACCACATGTTTCCCAAAGAAACCCAAACATGCCTTGCGACAAACTAGACACATCTCATCAATCGGAAATAAAGGAATCATAAGGTAATACTTAAGGATAGTACGATATTCCACCGATGGCATATGTTGACCTAGACCGTCTATGGAGATAGCTAGTAGAAAATCCTTGGCATGTGGAGCTCGTAGATATTCAAAAACTGCTTTCTGTCTTACAGTTATGTCAAAGTGAACTTCCATATCGTTAACCATTCCACTAAAAAGTGCACTCGCCAATGTTTGTTGGGGTTTTGAGGGGGCGTTGTCCTTATTAGTAAAACCCTAAAATCAAAGCTTGGAATCGTATCACGAAGCCAGGCCAGAGCACAAACATAGTTATCATCCATACCACATATGCCACTGTCCCGTAAGATGTGGTCACGTAGCACCTAATTGAGCCCGCGAGGCGACAAAAGTACAAGAGGAAACCACTTTTTACAAACTCAAACCACCAAATGATCTAGTGGTAAGCCGTAAAACTATTACCAAATGATCTAGTGGTAAGACCGTAAGACGCCTAATCTTCTCACATGTGTTATATGGTTCTTACCTCAATAGGTAGTTACTTAGGTGGTCAGAAAAAGGTCATAAAAGATCACGAGAATACTATTGAATGGTTTATTTTATGTGTTTCATCCATACATAATACAAGGCATATATAGCTATCATTGTTATCTATTTTGGGTAAATACCCACTAATTGTGCTAATCACATAAATGTGACAACTATTGTGCTAATTACATTGAATGTGACAACTAATACAACGATTATCCATATGTCGACTAATACTCCCCCGCAGTTGGAGCGGGAGGAAGTCGGACGCTCAAACTGGATCGAAAATTTTCAAATAAGGCTGAGGGGAGACCCTTGGTGAAGATATCTGCGTACTGATAACATGATGGAATATGGAGGACTCGTACCCGACCAGCAGTAACCATGTCACGGACAAAATGGATGTCAATCTCGATGTGTTTGGTCCGTTGATGTTGAACAGGATTAGCAGACAAATAGATTGCACTAACATTATCGCAGTATACGAGAGTGGCAGTAGAAAGAGGAGAATGCAGCTCTCGAGGAAGGTTACGAAGCCATGCAGTCTCAGCTACAACATTAGCAAAACCCCGGTATTCGGCTTCGGCACTGGAACGGGAGATGGTGTGCTGTCACTTGGAAGACCAGGAAAGAAGATTATCGCTTAGAAAAATACAGTATCCTGAAGTAGACCGGCGTGTGGATGGACAGCCCGCCCAATCTGCATCTGTATATCCAACAAGAGAAGTGGTAGAGGATGAATATAGGTGAAGACCAAAATCTAAAGTCCCTCGAACGTATCGCAAGATACGTTTAAATGCGGCTAAATGTGGCTCGCAAGGATCATGCATGTAAAGAAAAATCTGTTGGACATCATAGGAGAGATCTGGTCTTGTAAATGTGAGATACTGAAGGCCACCTGCAAGGTTGCGATATAAGGTAGGGTCTTGAACTGGAACACCTTCGGGACCCAGTTTGGATTCTGTGTCAACTAGTGTTCGAGATGGATTGCTGTTGGCCATGTGAGCACGCTCGAGGAGCTCAGTAGCATACTTCTGATGAGACAAAAACAACCCTGTAGAATGCCGTGTAGCAGAAATACCAAGGAAATAATTAAGGTCCCCAAGATCAGTCATGTCAAATTCACTATGCAGGTAGGCAATGATCTGCTGTAAAAGAGCCTGTAAGAATAATATCATCTACATAGATAAGTAGATAAGCAACCTGAGAGCCCTGTCGAAGAATAAATAAAGAAGAGTCACAGCGATTGTGGTAGAATCCAACTTTAGTAGCATAACCTGCAAATCTCTGAAACCAAGCACGAGGTGCTTGCTTTAGCCCATATAAAGATTTCTGTAGGAGGCAGACATGGTGAGGGCACCGGGGGTCCACAAATCCCGGCGGTTAGTGCATATATACAGTCTCAGATAAATCCCAGTTAAATACTTCATTTAGCCACAAAAACTCGTCCTCCACGTATAACTCAAACAGAAAAAAGATCTAGTCAGTATATCTGTATTTTAGTATACATGTTAGTGTAACATTACACTTGAATTCTTTCTTTAAGATCCCTCATGCCCTACCCAAGAAAGTATCACTCCTTATCAATAAAAGTATGATCAAAACTTGATAATCTTTGATTGTAAAATTATCTTCAATACAAAAGCCTAAAAATAAGGTTTGCTAATGAATAACTTTCAAACATTTTTTTTATAGTCATGAATAGTTGCTCGATACCTTTTCAAAGTCCAACAACCACCACTAACATATTGATTAACTCAATATTAACGGTAATAATTAACAAAAAAGTATCACTTAATCTTCAACTATCGTTTTCAACAAAGTAGTTCTATTTTTAGTATTATGATGAAACAAACTTATCGACCGTTAGCAAGGTCGGCAATTGGTAGTCGTCTATATAACCTTTCTTTTACTTTAAACAGTCAAAAGATATTGCAAACTTATTAATTATTACTCCATTATTCTTGTTTAAAAAGAAGAATCATTAACCAAATCTTAGGGCATAATTAAAAAATAGATGTCTGTCCTTCGTTATTTGTTTAATATAATAGGGGATGATAGGGGTACCACACTAGTATTGAATTATAAGTAGGATTATGTGGATTTAATGGGAGTTGTTGGTTTTTATAATTTAGACCAATAAAACTAGCTAGCTGTTAAAATAACAATATCAAAATGTTGAGAAAATTAATTGTAAACTTGCAATACTGATGATCGACCCTTAAAACTTACAATTAAGCTAGAACCAAATAGGACATGAGAATGTGAAAATCCAACTACCTATATGAACACGAAACGGGTTGAAATCGGACCACGAGTTCTTTCAAGTGGCATAAACAAGGTTTACACATTTTAACTAATCAAGCTTTATTCTTACATAATTGATCGACAAACATGAATCCTTGGTTCAACATGTACACATATAATTTTGTTATTAGAATAAGCTTTACATATGAGAATTGATTCGCGCAAAATTTTCATTGACACACTTCATCTTATGCATTATAATGTTGTACTACGTATTTATTTATAACATGCTTAATTAGCTACTTTTACATTGGTGTTTGCCAATAAAAAAAATAGTGTGCAAATCAGCTCGCTCGTTTTACATATGTTTAACAATCATTGCAAAAGTTTTTATAAGTGAATAGTGATGTTGATATCAAGTGTATTATTTATATTTCTATAGGTGAAGTGGTGAACCATGCACGCAAAATGTCTAATCGGACTATCGGAGAACTTTCCTGAATCTGATTGGCCCACTACGAATTAGTCTTTGTGGGCTCATTTCTTCATTTTTAGACCCACTTGCAGACACACATATCTTTAGAAGCAACGTTTTAGCACATAAACAAGTGTTTAAGACAAAGGAAAGAGGCATTGGATGATAATATCCAAACCCGTAGAATTACCACTTAGGAAAAGGATTACACATTTACATACCATCAGAAAAAAAATATCACATGTAGAAGTATTTAGACACAAGGCCTTACTCGCAACGCCATCCTTGAAACTTTGGAACTGGAAGGAACTTATCATGCATAACTTACTTGTCGTAGCAGATGAATTGCTGGGCAAATCTCCCTTGGCGGTAGGAGCGATACAACCTACTGCCAAAGGAGTAATCACCCTGTAATACATCTGTACATTTAAAAACTTTCAATGCATTCACATTTTTGCATACAATATTGATCTTCTAAAACTGAATATATAGACCAACAAAATAAGTACATATTCTGATGCATATAGAATATCCTGCACACATTCTCGCTGTGCAACATTTTATGTACGCTGTGTGTTAGTGTTTTTGTCACCTGATTGATGACAATTGATGGCTAACTTTTAGGTCAATATGTTTTACCGACCTTTAGCGTTTCAAAGAGACAATGAAATGTAAGGGTAGGATTACATTGGTGTTCATCAGTTGCTTGGCTTTAGAAATCTTACAGACAGCATAGATTGGAACACGGCATCAATAAAAATGAATCAAATAAAATGAGATATGAAGCATATATTCTTACACTGTCGTGGATGTCGTAACGATGAGGAAAATGGAGAACGTAAAAAGTTCAAATGGAAAGATAATATTGTTCGTACCTTGGCATATCCAATACACAATGGCACATGAATGGGTTGTTTTAAGGCAACTAGAGTAAACTAGAAAAGCATCTAGATCTCAAAAAGAGTAAAAGGATTGAGAATATGTTATACTTTAGAAAGGTTCCATAAGCCTAACAAGTGAATTGTACCATGGCATAACCTATACAATGGGTGAGAAAAATGGCAGTTTGAATGGTGATTTTACCTGACAAGTGAATTTAAGGATTAACATAAGACATGACAAATATACTCATTAGAATATTAGATTGCATAACTAAATACACTACATTGATGCTACTGAAGCAAGTTCAGCGCCTGTTTCCAAACACAAGTTACAACCAAGCAAGACTTGCCTGCTTCTCCATAACAGCTTAATCAAACGCAAAATAATGTAACGTATTTACATCGTTTAATTAGGTCAGTTAGTGTTTTAGTTGGTTAGCATAGGTGACAAAAGTGTTTGACTTTTCTGTGTATATAAACTGTAACATTGACTTTGCCCAAAATAAATCTTCTCATTGTATTATACTAATTCATTTCTATATTGATATAAAAAAAAATTATGCTATAACATATGTTGTTTTCATGTATAGCTACAAATCCGAAACCAAGATTTTTTACACTGTACGTTTGTTGATCATATTCTTATTACACAAGCGTAAACACTACAACTAGGTGAGATAAAGATTACATTTTATCACCTATGGTATTTTGGGTCGTTGGAAGGAAAGCTCATGAAAAAGCCAATATTCAGGCAGTCATGCTTGATGAACCCTTAAGAGAGCAACAAGGCAACATTTTGTACATTTGTGTGATTCTGTGGAACTTCTTTGGTGCTCCTTCTATATCTTTGTATAACTAATACAAACGGCCACATTTTGCAGAAATATATATATATATATATATATATATATATATATATATATATATATATATATATATATATATATATTTTTTTTTTCATTCACGTGTTAACGTTTCATGTATAATTTATAACAATTACCGCCAAACAACCAGAAGGTTGGAAGCAGTGAGATTAATTACACCACAAGTTAAAAAAATGTCCTTTTTTAGCTCAAGCTGCAAGAGATCGAAGCCATTGATCCAGCCCCAAGAAAAAGAACTTTAAAAGACACAATTTGATCCCCCAAATTGCTTTTCATTCTTTTACTTAAGAATTCAGTAGCAATTAAATACACTAATGCCGTATAAATTAGAATTCCAGCAGAAGTAGAGTCCAAGATACCTTCAATAACCATGGCGTTTGGGGTTTTAGGATTGCAAAATGAAGAGTACCTGCGACCTGTGCCTATGCCGCCAGTTATAGGAGCCATTATGGAATAAAAACACGCCATTAACGGCGAAAGAGTGATGCTGAATCTGGCCTGTGAGATGCAGCTATATAACCTTTCTTTTACTTTATTCAGTCAAAAGATATTGCAAACTTATTACTCCATTATTCTTGTTTAAAATGAAGAATCATTAACCAAATCTTAGGGTATAATTAAAACTTTTGATGGGTGTCCTTCGTTATTTGTTTAATATAATAGGGGATGATAGGGGTACCAGACTAGTATTGAATTATAAGTAGGATTATGTGGATTTAATGGGAGTTGTTGGTTTTATAATTTAGAACAATAATTCTAGCTAGCTGTTAAAAATTACGACGGCACCAGCATTAACATGTTTTAGCTGCTTTTATATTGTTTCGTGCCAATAAAAAATAGAGTGTGCAAATCAGCTCCCTTCACATATGTTTAACAATCATTGCAAAAGTTTTTGTAAGTGAATAGTGATGGTGATATCGAGTGTATTATTTATATTTTTATACGTGAGCCATGCACGCAAATGCTCTAATCGAACTATCGGATGGCTTTCCTGAATCTGGTTGTGTTTAAGACAATGGAAGGAGGGCCTTGAACGATAATATTCAACTCGTAGAATTTACCACCTTAAAAAAGGTTTACATACCATCGGAAAAAATATCACTTGTAGAAGTATTTAGACACAAGGCCTTACTCACAACGCCATCCTTGAAACTTTGGAACTGGAAGGAACTTATCATGCATAACTTACTTGTCGTAGCAGATGAATTGCTGGGCAAATCTCCCTTGGCGGTAGGAGCGATACAACCTACTGCCAAAGGAGTAATCACCCTGTAATACATCTTTACATTTATAAACTTTCAATGCATTTACATTTTTGCATACAATATTGATCTTCTTAAATTGAATATATAGACCAACAAAGTAAGTACATATTCTTATGCATATAGAATATCCTACACACATTCTCTATGCGTGCAACATTTTATGTCGCGTGATTGATGACAATTGACGGCGAACATCAGATTCATGCAAACTATCTTTTAGGTCAATATGTTTTACTGACCTTTAGCGTTTCAAAGAGACAAGGAAATGTAAGGGTAGGATTACATTGTTATTCATGAGATGTCTTGGCTTTAGAAATCTTGCAGACCGCTTAGATTGGGACACGGCATCAATACGGAAAATGAATCAAATAAAATGATTTTTGAAGCATATATTCTTACACTGTCGTGGATGTCGTAACGATGAGGAAAATGGAGAACGCAAAAAAGTTCCAATGGAAAGATAATATTGTTCGTACCTTGGCATATCCAATACACAATGGCACATAAACCGGTTGTTTTGAGGCAAATAGAGTAAACTAGAAATTAAAAGCATCTAGATCTCAAAAAGAGTAAAAGGGTTGAGAATATGTTATAGTACTCTAGAAAGGTTCCATATGCCAAACAAGTGAATTGTACCATGGCATATCCTATACAATGGGTGAGAAAAATGGCAGTTTGAATGGTGATTTTACCTGACGAGTGAATTTAAGGAATAACACAAGACATGACAAATATACTCATTAGAGTGCATAACTAAACACACCACATTGATGCTACTACATCAACGGTCATCAAGTTCAGCGCCTGTTTCCAAACACAAGTCACAACCAAGCAAGACGTGCCTGCTTCTCCATAACAGCTTAATCAAACGCAACATAATATAATGTAACGTATTTAGATGGTTTAATTGAGTCAGCTAGTATTTTAGTTAGTTAGCATCAGGTGACCAAAGTGTTTGACTTTTCTTTGCATATAAACTGTACCATTGACTTTGCCCAAAATAAATCTTCTCATTGTATTATACTAATTCATTTCTATATTGATATCAAAAAATATATATATGCTATAACATATGTTGTTTTCATGTATAGCTACAAATCCGAAACCAAGATTTTACACTGTAAGTGTGTCAATCATATTCTTATTACACAAGCGTACACACTACAACTAGGAGAGATAAAGGTTACGCTTTATCACCTATGGTATTTTTGGTCGTTAGAAGAAAAGCTCATGAAAAAGCCAATATTCATGCTTGATGAATCCTTGAGTCTGCAAAATTCATCAATTCTTGCCAACTAATGGAACGGATACTTCACTGAATCCTTCCAAATGGATGGAAGGAATCGCCACAAACTTGAGAACTAAAGCAGTATTTTCATCCCGGCATGCTTCAACCACTTGTGAGTTACTGCAACTTTTTGTTGACATTTGATACAGAAAAAATTCCAAGAAAGGGTTTCTATCTTATGAATCCAAATGAAAGTACATATATGCTTCAAACAGGAAACAAACAAAAAATGTTGCTAACAACCAAAATACTAGAGTAAGGTTAGCTCAAAGTTCAAAAGAACTAGAGATCCCCGAGTTCAATTTCTTGCAAGATATAAATTAACGTATCACAAAAGTTCACCCTCGGAATGGTAATTATGAACCTTTTTTTTTTCCCTGAAATGGTGAATTTTATTAATTTATGAATCAGCAAATTACAACAAACATTCACTGCAGTACAAATGAACAAGCTCATTTGACTGAAATACTAAAACAGATACATTCAAAGCTTGCATTTGGGAACTAAACTGATTCAAATTCACCATTCTTCTAGACTTAGCAAATACATGCTAACATCTAGGCAACCATGGAGAAATATCCCGTGTTGACTACATTTCCACTGAACAAACACCCTTCCTAGTTCCATTTGCAGCCCATACAAATGTCACTAGAGGCTCTTATTCAGGGCATCACCAACAAGGAGATCAAAACTCCTGTTCCATTGGGACTCTTATGCACAGAGCTAACTCACATTGCACAGAGTTGCCCAAGGACACATCCCACCTTGACTACATTTCCCATTCCTATTTCCACACCTCCATCACCATGAAAATAAGAATAGGCATCATCAGGTTGGCACTCCACCAAAAGTCTGGAAACCTACTTTATGCAGTTGTCTACTAAGTTGAGTTGGACAGAGCAACACCCAAAATTAGTTGCCTCTCCTAGCATCCCTAATGAGTGTGTTGAGTAACCAATCACCCTTTCAACAACTACAAGATACAAGGCCCTCAGAACACCTGACAAGGAGCATTCTAAAGCATCAATACTCCATGTCCCAAACACTTTCTTAAGGAACTGTTGCACTAGAGAGCATCTTATTCTTAGCAAAATTCATCACCACATTCCATTTCTTAGCTATTCTCATCACTTCCACTGACTTTTTAACAGTTAAACTCATAAGTTGCAGTTTAATGTTACTTTCAATGATCTTTTATAAACTTGCATTATCTGTTACTTAACCTGTGAACAGTCTTGTATTCCTCTCCTTCCAAATGTAGTAGACACTAGAGGCCAATCCAATTCTCTTGAGAACACTACCAATGGAGTTATTACAAGGTTCATTAGTAAACTGTTCAATCAAAACCCCCCATGAGTTGGACATCCATGCAATCTCCATTTTAGATTTAAGCTCTATCCATATAGTTTTTGAATACTCACATTCAAAGAACAAGTGATCATGCATGTGAATCATTTACTTTTTTGCATAATGAACATTTCATACTCTGATCATTGCTCCACTTCAAAATTCTTAACAAAATATACTTGCTCCAACCGAAATATACCACGGAAATTCACGCGTTGTATGTGACGCAGAACGGAAGCAATAATAAAACCCTAACAAGAGACCAACACAATCACAAAGGATCATTTAACGACCACAAGTTGATTTAATTATTACTTGATAAGTAAAAAACAATTATCCCAAGGCTTATATGGGAAGATATTTATTTGGGAAAGGTCTCCTAACTAAAGTACAAAATTGAACTCAAAAACCCTTAAAATACCATAATCAAACAAAATACAGAAACTTAAAAATATCCCGTTAAGGATCGACCGCGACGTGGTTCACTTTACAGAAACTTCTTCATCACTCGCGGTTGATCAATTACGCCGAGGTGACCCTAAACAGTTAATGCTCCATTCACGTTTTCTTGGACTTGTGTCACTTTGCATGCTCTAGTTGAGTTATCTAATCTTCCACAAGCTCTTCCACTTTATCCGTGTCCTCATTAGTATGGATCGAATCTAACATCCGAGAAAGCACATTAAAACTCGTTCCTAAAATACTCCTAATAGGCAACTACAGTAATGAAATACAACATATAACGAGTTATCAACATAAACAAATGTAAAACATTTAAACATGACTAATTAGGTTTCTGAACCTTTTTGCTTGGTTTTTCATTGTAAACTGATAATTGATCTTAAAGGATGTGTTTTTGTAAAATAATAATAATAATAATAAATAAATAAATAAAAAATTAAAAAAAAAAAAAAAAAAAAAAAAAAAAAAAAAAAAAACAAAATCGTTCTTTTTACTACCAAATTAAAACATTGGTATATTATTGTTCTAGGTGATATATATCTAAATCCTCATGGTATGTTTCAAAGCAAATAGACAAGTCCTCTTATATTTTTTGTTCTAAAAACATTACTCGTATTACATAGCGTATATTAACAATTACGAGTAATTTACAAACTGAATAAACAACACTTTATAAGAACAAACATGCAGTGAATAAATGAAACTAACTATGATATGATCAATCAAAATAACCAAAACAAACATCCAATCAATATATTTCATTTAGACATATTGTCATACTGATACCTTCTTTACGTTAAACACTATTAATCTTGGTAGGATCTTACCTTGTCGTAGCAGATGAATTGCTGAGCAAATCTCTCTTGGCGGTAGATGTAAGACAACCTACTGCCAAAGGAGTAATTGCCCAGTAATGCATCCTTACATTGGAAATCCTTTCAATTGATTCACACTTTTACGATGCTATCATTATATCCTGAGCAATTTATAGACCCAAGAATTTATGTACATATTCTTTGCACACAGAATATCCTCAAAACAATTCTCATTGTACTACATTTTACGCACATTGTGTGTTAAAATTAGTTATTAGAGCGTGATTGATGACAATTGGTGGCGAACATCAGATTCATGTTTTACCGACCTTATGTATTTCAAAGAGATAATGGAACTTAAGGTTAAGACTATCATTGATATTATGTTGTTTTGGCTTTAGACGTCTGTTAGACCGTTTAAATATGTACACGGCATCAACATGAAAAATGAATCAAATAAAACGAGATATGAAACATATATTCTTCACTGTTGTGGATGTCGCAACGATAAGGAAAATGGAGAACGTAAAGTTTCAATGGAAAGATAATGTTGTCATGTATTCACTTCAGCTACACTATAAGTTTAACTTATTAACATGATCATCTTTCATTCAACTTGCTAAAATCGTCTCTAGTAGTTAAATTAACGACCTAGTTAGAATACTTAATGATTTTAATCAAGGGACCTAAACACATAAAAAAAATTAACCTTAATATTTCATATATATGTTATAAAATTCTGATTCTCGATCTTCCGTATAATACTGTCCGTACCTTGGCATATCCAATACACAATGGCAAATGTATGCGATCGGGTTGTTTTGAGGCGAATGGAGTAAGCTAGAAAAGCATCTAGATCTCAAAAAGAGTAAAAGAGGTTGAGAATATGTTTTAACTTTAGAAAGGTTCCATAAGTCTAACAAGTATTGTACCTCGGCATATCCAATATATGAAGGGTGAGAAGAATGGCGTTTTGACGGGTAGTTTTACATGACAAGTGAAGTATGTTTTAATTTGTCGTTATCATTATATATTACAAAACAGCATCTTGAAATTAAGGAATAACACAAGACATGACAGATATCATATCCTCAATCATCTACAATGGTATCTAGAAATAGAGCTATTTAGTAATCATGTATAGTTAGAAATCTGAAACCAGGATCTTACACTGTACTGTGCGTGTATCATTTGCGTTCTTATTACACAAGTGCAAAAAATAAAACTAGGAGGAACAAACTTTATTAGCTATGGTTTTTTGGCTCGTAAGAAGGAAAGAACATTGCAAACGAAGAGAAGTGTACGTTATATCATGTGTGCTTGGATTCAACAATGCATATGTTATATCGAACAATTAACATAACAAGAGAATAGATTATAACAGACAACATTTCACACTTACTTTTGGTTTATGAGGTTAAAATAACAACCATATATCAGAGTGTTTGATTGATTAGAAAAATACATTAAAAAATATTGACCAAAAATGACATTTTTGTACAGAAATGAAACATTCTGTGAAATTAGAGGAGTTTCAATTAAGTTGGTACGTTAGGCCATTTCAATTTTCCATTAACATTTTTTTTGCAGTTCGTGTGAAACTTTTAATCCTTAAAAACACTTACATTAAAACATCACTCATGTTAACAAAAATCTAAGACAAAAGGCCAAAGCACGTTAAGTTATTCATGCCTATAAACAATTACCAGAGCTACAAGAGAACGTTTCATGAAGAAACAAACTTTACAACATGAACTTTGTGTCATTAATTAGCCTGTTAATGATACACGTATCATGTGTTATTTACATTTTCACTGCACATTAACAAGAAGGTGGGATCGAGTTAGATTAATTACATCACAAGTGAAAAAAGTGGTATCTTGACGCCCAAGCTGCAAGAGAAGCCATTAATCCATCTCCAAGAAAAAGTGCAAAAAACGACACTAATTGATCCCCCAAATTCTTTTTCATCCTCTTACTTGAGATACCTTTAATAACCAAAGCTTTAGGGCTATTAGGATTGCAAACTGAAGAGATACCTATCTATATGCCAATACTAATAAGAGCCATTATGGCAATTTAACAAGCCATTAATGTCGAACGAAGGATGCTGAATCTGGCCTTTGAGGTGCAGCTAGCCAATGCAAACCCTTCAAAGAAATGATGGAAAGATAATGCACCGATCAATGGTCTTATTGTGACTTTGTGAAACGGTTAGTGATAGGCTGATGATTATTGAATGTGATATGATTCGAAGTTCCAATACCTGTATGAAGTGAACTATGGTTGAGTGAGTTAAATGTTCTTCGAATGGTCATGCATGTGATTAGCTTCTCAACCATCTTCATCCATACCGCCCTCTTTCCCAATCAACGGAACTACAACCGAATCCGAATCATCCGGATCAATCCTATAAATTTGGCCCTGCTTTTCTTGTTTTCCCTCATAATACTGAGTGCTAATGAAGTCAGCAAGCAATGTGGTCAAAGCAGCCATCACTGTAATGAAACCGGAAGACTGTTTGGACCAAGGGATTTTTAGGAAGACAAGGCTTAGATAATGCTGATGTGGCATTTGGTAGCATGTGCAGAAAACCTGTAGTGTGGATACCACCTGGTGCAAAGGCTTTAGTATTTTATTTGAGTCTGCTTTCAGAAGTCGCCAATTCTTGCCAACCAACGGAACGGTCACTCTAGTGAATCCTGGCTAAAGGATGGAAGTAATTGCCACAAATTTGAGAAGGAAAAAGTGTTTTCATCCCCTGCATGCTTCAAATACCGGTGAGTCACTGCAACTACTTTTTGACATTTGATGCAGAAAGATTCCTAGAAAGTGTCCCTATTATATGAATCCTTAGTAAACATAAATTTTTTGTGCTTAAAAGTTAAAACACTTGTTATAACAACAAAAATACTAGTGGCTACAGATCCTGAGTTTTACATTCTCGCAAATTATAAAGGGAAGTGCCACAAAGATTCACCCCAGGTACAATAACTAATCATTAAAGCAGGTAAATTGCACATAGCAAAACCAATTCCCCTTTAAAGGAATGTACTTCCGGTATCAAAGTTTAAGTGTCTATGCTAGTTTATATTCAAATAAAATACTTGCTCCAGCTGAACTACCACAAAGATTCACCCATGGTGTGGTTTCTAACATCCTTGAAAGTAAAGAAAAGAGTCGTCTAATATTTTTTGTTATAAAAACATTACAATATCATATACTAACAATTAAACTGAAAACTAATATATAAGAAACACACTTGAAGTAAATAAAAAAAACTAATTCCTCAAGCTATGATATGATAAATCAAAATAACCAAAACAAAAATCTAACTAAAATATTTCTTCTAGGAATATTTAGACATACCATCTTTACTTGAAGCGCCATCCTTGGAAGGATTTTACCTTGTCTAAGTGACTTTTCGTAGCAGATGAATTGCTGGGCAAATCTCCCTTGGCGGTAGAAGTAAGAAAACCTACTGCCAAAGGAGTATCACCCAGTAATGCATCCATACATTGGAAAACCTTTTAATAGATTCACAGTTTTACGATACTATCGTTCTTTCCTGAGCAATTTATAGACCGAGAATTTATGTACATATTCTTGTGCACATAGAATATCCTCAAAACAATTCTCATTGTACAACATTTTACACACATTGTGTAAAGTTATTATAGCGTGATTGATGCCAATTGGCAGCGAACATCAGATTCATGTTTTACCGTCCTTTTGTGTTTCAAAGAGTCAATGAAACGTAAGGGTAAGACTATCATTGGCGTACTATGTTGTCTTGGCTTTAGACATCTGTTAGACCGTTTAAATTTGTACACGACATCAATACGGAAAATGAATCGAATAAAATGAGATATGAAGCATATATTCTTACAGTGTAGTGGATGTCGTAACGATGAGGAAAATGGAGCATGTAAGTTTGACTTATTATCTTAATCATCTTTCATTCAACTTGTATTCATTAAGTTTCTTCTATCATGCAATGTGTTGTTTCAAGAAAACAAAGAAATATTTAAAAGTTGCAGGTTTTATAGTCGTCTCTGGTAGTTTAATTTATGAGCTAAATTTAAATACTTAATGCTTTTAATTAAGGGACCCAAACATAAACACAAATTTTAGTTGTCATATAAATGTTACAATATTCTATTCTTGGTCTTTCGTATAATATTGTTTATAGCTTGGCATATCCAATACACAATGGCAAATGTATGCGAAAGCATCTAGATCTCAAAAAGAGTAAAAGAGGTTGAGAATATGTTATACTCAAGAAAGGTTCCATAAGCTTAATAAGTATTGTACCTTGGCATATCCGATATATGAAGGATGAGAAAAATGGCGGTTTGAAGGGTAGTTTTACATGACAAATAAATTATGCTTTGCATGTAACATTAAAAAACAACACCTATTGAAATTAAGGAATAACATAAGACATGACGGATATCCTTATTCATCTCTACATCGGTATCTAGAATAATGATATGTGAGTTGTTTTCATAATTTCATGTGTAGCTACAAATCTGAAATCAGGATCTTACACTGTGAGTGTATCATTTGTGTTCTTATTACACAAGCGCAAAAAAATACAACTAGGAAGAACAAAAGTTAGACTTTATCAGCTCTGGTTTTTTGGCTCGTAAGAAGGAAAGAACATTACCAACATAGAGAGGTGTTCCATGATGAGTGTTTGGATTAAACAATTGGCAAATACCAAAAAAATGCACTATACTTGTAAAAAAATTTACTTTTATGTATCGAACTTTTTTTTTTCCTCATTCGTGTACTAAACTTTTATTTTTTTGCCTCTTTTATGCATTTTCGTACAATTTTATGACATTTTTGCCCCTGGATTTTCAAATATTTGAGGGGCAAAATTGTCCCAAAGTGCGTAAAAGTGGCAAAAAATTTGAAGTTTAGTACACAAATGAAGAAAAAAAAAAGTTCGATACATAAAAGTAATTTTTTTGACAAGTATAGTACATTTTTTTGGTATTTGCCCTTAAACAATTAGTACGTTATATCGAAGAATGAGTATGTTCCATCGAACAATAAACATAAGCACTTACAATATATTGGTTTTTAGCGGACAATATTTCTCACTTACTTTTGATTAGATCTCTTGGAAACATCTAGATAAAAGTTTGACTAAAAATGACATTATACTATATATATATAAAAGTGGGAACGCGGGCAACATTTATGGGGTGGTTAAAAACATGATTAAACACAACTAATGACACTTTTTGTGGTCCAAAATTTCGCATGTTACTGTTTTAAGCACTGTAGCTATGTTAATGACACAAGCTGCTACAGTGAATGGCAGAAAAATGTGGTGCACAACACAGCAATCTACTGTGTGGGCAGCTGGGCAGCAAACCTGGGTAATTAAACACATAACTATATTTTTTTATTCCCAACTCAACCCAACACATGTGTACAAATCCAAATCAAATCAACTCATCCGAACCAAATCAACAACAACAAGAAACAACAACAACAATAATATAACCCTCCCCCACCACAACAACAATAATATAACCCTCCCCCACCACCACCTATGCCTCGGTGGTGGTGGTTCTCGGCTGTCGAGCCACAACAACCAAACGGACCCTCGAAATCCAATCCAAACACAAATATATACTCCCCTTCGTCATCAAAACATCAAACAAGCCATAAATATCAAAACCCTCACCGAGTCAAGCGAGTTGAGTCGGTGAGTCAACTGAGTCGCGGCCAAAACGGGTTGAACGAGAACCGAAAATGAAATCTCACAGAAGTTTTGGGTTTAAAAATATTATTAAAACATTTTTATAAAAGATTTTATATTAAAACCGGATTTAAAATAAAAATAAAATTAGGGTTTTGAAAATAATTTAAGAAAATAAAAAGAGAGGGTGCGTGGCACGCGTTTTACCATCGGAGAGTGATGGAAAACAGCGGTGATGGCGTATGTTGGTGGTACCGCGGCGGTGGAGGCGCGTGAGGGGTGATATGAGGTGTTTGGGATCGCGTGAGTGGTATGGGTGTGACGGGGATATCCCGATCTATAAGATTGTACAAGAAAATGAGGTTTCCGGAAAAATATTCCGGCGAGTCGCTGGTAACTGCTGCTGCTCCGGTGGGGCGGCGGCCGGATTCTTCAAAGAGAGAGAGAGAGAGTTTTTGGTATTAGTGTGTGTGTGTTTTTAGTATTAAAAATGAGAAAAGTGGGGGGTGTGGGGATATATATATGGGTAAGAAAGTATAGGGTAGTTTTTGTATTAAATGAAAGTGTAGGGTAAGGTGTAAAGAGATAGTCTAGGGACCAATGTTGCCAACGTAGTAAACTTCTAACGATATAAGGTCTGGGGTCCAAACGACATAGGAAACGGACTCGAAAAATTACGAAACTTGCGCCATTGTTCACGAAATAATTTTTCCAATAAAATCAAGCATAAACTTCAGAGTTTTTCTCAAACTCAAAATAGTTCAAATAATTTGGTAAGTGCAATACGATTCGAGTTTTCTAGATTGTGCTGGGTCAATCAAGGGAAGATTTTGCTCACCAAGCATAAGATTGAAGAGTCTATCTTGCAATAGACCATTTCTTTCTAATACTATGACAAGCCAATGTTAGAAAATCAACGAAGTTTTAAAACCGTAAAACCTATTATTCGCAAAACACAAAACATACAACATAAAACACATATCTAAACACTCCCGCCGCAACGCGCGGGTTTCCCCACTCGTGTTTGTATAGAAATGAGACATTCCGTGAAATTAAAGGAGAAGTTTCAATTAGGCTGGTACATTAAGCCATTTCAATTTTCAGTTATCGATCACTTTTTTCGCAGTCCATATGAAACCTTCAATTGTTAAATTCACTTTGTTCATCCAAACATTAAAAGCTAATAACCATACCAGGAAAGTTCAATACGGAACAAGATTTTTTTAAAGAACAAAACAACCAATCACAACCATTGATTTAACTTTGATCCAATGGTTGAATTTAATCATCAATTTAAATTAATAAAACACATAGGAGCGTTTTTGTAATTTTCCACTCCACTTAACATTCCCCAATTCTTATACTCATACACTCACACTCAAACATATTTACTGGTGAGTTTACACACTCTCTTGCTCACCAAACACACAAAAACCACCATAAACCGTCATCGATCCGCCATATCTCCATAAACCGTCATCGATCTGATGGATCGCACCACCGATCTATTATGATTCATACAAAATCCCATGGGATTCTGATGCGTAGGGATTGCACCAGGCTTTACCTCTCAAGGGATCTTAAGAAGCTTACAACCCCCACCAGGCAGTGTACCTGATCGTTGTAGTATAGTATAGTGACAAGTACCGGGGGATTGATCGTTCAACTAGGAATAGTTTCGCTAGGATTAGAAAAACCTAATTACTAGTTCTAGGGATAAGAGATGATTCTTTTTGTATTTTTATGTTTTTTAGAAAGCAAGTAAATTCTCGGGTTTTGAAGGATTTGGGCGTAATTAGTTGCTAGTCAACTAACCCAATACTAAGATGCAATAAAAATAAAATACTAGAAATCAAAATAAAACTAAATTAAACTAATGTTGTGAGCAATAAGTGGAGAAATGTGTTTACTTAGATTTCACTACTCCGTAGATATCTTTTACACGTTAATTACTTGTTATAGTTGCGTGGATGACGGATTGTATTCCTTAATACCATTCATGGGGTGGCGTACTTAACTCCCCAATCGTATGAGTGTCTACTTCACTCCTATGTCGAGCCGGCTAAGAAGCTCCTAACATAGGATCATTAGAATTTACTCATGCATTAAATACAACCAATAAAACATAGTACACATCGGTTCATGTTTCATAAGACGTTCAAGCATGTTACCATTTGGAGATCTGCCAGTTTTCTTAAGCCTAACATCGAAATCATTCATCCAATACAACCATAAACAAGTAATCAACACATAATCAACATCTAGGTTTCATTAGATCTAAGCAAACACAAGATAAATCTAGCCTAGCATAGTGGAATCAAGACAAGCACAAGATATAGACAACCAATACATAGACATATTGATTGAATTAAAAGTACACTTATCTCAATAGCACATGCAAGCATTCAAGGGCTAAACACCCTTGAAAAACCTGTAAAATTCGTATATGGTTCGGCCTTAGGGTTTCTCCAAACTTGTTCCTCCTAATGAATGAAAATGAGAAAACTATATATAGAAAATTGAGGCTGACGGCGTCAAGAACAATCTTGTGACACCGTCATCTCGCCGCCAAAAGAATCCTCGGATTGCCTTGATCTACATCTGACGCCGTCATGTATTACACTTTTCCAGGCCGTCACGTATTTAACTCTTGACGCTCTTCCTTGTGACGCCTTCATTTCTGTACTGGGCCGTCATGATTTTAACTCTTGACGCCGTCAACTTGTTACTCTTGACGCCGTCACACACTGTTCCCAGCTTGGAAAATTAAGTCTTTGGCGTTTTCTTCACTTTTATGCTCCAAAAACGTCCGAATTGCTTCCTTTTCCAGATTTCACTCCCAAAGTACCTAAAATCACAAAAGAAACGATTTAGGGCAATATTTGATCAAATAAATTAAATTCCGGGCTTAAATGACCCCCTAAAAGTGGTTCATTTTTCGCCTCATCAGATTCTTTGATGAATCACTTGTGATTCATCCCTAATTAATCGCATGTGATTCATACAGATTACCCATGTTATCAAACAGAATATAAGTAACAAACATGATATATTCAAAGTAAACTAAATATTCAAAGTGAACAAGAATTTTTCTCATAACGTTACACAACAAAAATAGAATCTCAAGTGATTTTGTACTTTCAGTTTATATAAAGCAAAATAAAAATCCCATATGATTTATACAGAATCCCATGTGAATCTCTCTGATCCTTTGTGATTCATATAGAATCCCATGTGATCTATACAGAATCTCATGAGATTTTTTTGATGAATCACTTGTAATTCATAAAGATTATTCATGTGATTCATATAGAATCTCATGCGATTCTGTATGAATCACATAAAAGATACTTGTCAAGTATCTTTATAAAACACATGGAATTCTATATGAATCACAAGGGATCAGAGAGAATCACATGGGATTCTGTATAACAACGTAAAACTTTTTAATAAAGAGATTTAAAGAGATTATTTCAACAATCATATAAAAAACATCTACCCCTAAAAAGCTGTGACATAAAAGTATAAAACTCAAAGACAGTGATTTACTCATTTTTACAAAGAGTAAACTGCAAAAATGGTCCCTGTGGTTTCCTGAGATTGCAAAAATAGTCACTGTGGTTGGCTAATTGCAGGCGGCCTCCCTGTGGGGGGAAACTTTTCATCATTTTGGTCCCTCGCTTCTAACGATGTTAGTGAGAGTGAGTTAAGTCGTGGTCCCAAATTGAAGATATGAAAGGAACAAGGACAAATATGTCATTTTACTCGTGGACCCAATTTTGTATATCCTTAAGTGGTCCAACCCGACACAATCAAACACACACCCGGCATTAACATAAAAAAACCCCCACTTTAAACCCTAATTGCAGTTAGCCAATTCAATCCAATTATACTATTAGTTTCATCAAATTCGTCCTTATGCTTTACAACAAGTAAGGATGACATCTTCTACAAGTTTGTGGTACATTAGACCAGATGGAGAGAAGGTTGATACCAAAGAACTTTATGGTCCTAACTTGTTATTTACATGTTTTTTTGTTGTCATATTGAACTATTGTGTTGGTAACTGATTTGTTACTATATTTTTTTTGAAACAAAACAATATCCAAACTTGTTTTCAATAAGGGTTCATCATGAAGGTCAATTTTCAGAGTTACCAAAGAGGAAGTATGTTGGGGTCAGGTAACATTTGTGGACTTGATAGCCATTGATCAATTTAATATTGATTTATTGAACACAATAATGTACCAGAGCTTAGGTTATGAAGAGAATATGAAAATGTATTATCACTACAAAGTTCCTTTGAAAGGTTTAGATACTGGACTAAGGCCTTTAGGTGGTGAAACTGATTTTCATGAAGTGGTAAAGCATGTTAATAGGCGTAGGGTAATTTATGTTTTTGTTGAGCATGGCCATACAAATGTTGATTTAGAAGCAGAAACAATGCAATCATTGAAGCAAACTGATAAATGCAAGGAATTGGATAGTAATGTGGAGGTAGTTGAATTAGAAATAGAAGTTAACATGTCTAGTGAGAGTAAGGATGATGAAAACAATAAGAGTGATGGGAAATCTGTTGATGAAAACAATGAGAGTGATGGGAAATCTGTTGATGAAAACATTGAGAATGAGGAAAGTGATAGTGAGTATGAGCAATCTACTGAGGGTGAGGATGATGACTTAGAAGAATTTGTAGATGAGGAACACATAGTAGAGGAAGTAAATGTTAACATGTCTACATTTAGTTTTGGAGTTGAACCAGGGACATATGACCTAATGCAACCCAATGTGAAATTAACTGAAGATGATTTGGAGGTTATAGATTATGACTCTTTTGAAAGTGATGTAGGTTCTGACACTGAACAAAAAAGGAGAAAAGGACTTAGAAAGTTAAGAAAGAGGACTGATGGTTCAAGTATTAGAAATACTTTGGAAGTTGGTTTTGAATTTGCCAACAAGAATGAAGCAAAAGATATGATAAGGGCACATTCAGTTGAAACAAGAAGGAACATTAAGATAGTAAGAAATGATAAACTAAGGGTTAGGGCAAAGTGCTTAGGTGTTGTTCCTGAGAATTTGAATGTGACAAAAGAGAATATTGGACAGGCGGCTTTATGTGATAAAGGCAAGGGCAAGACTGTAAATGTGAAAGAAAGTAAGGGCAAGGATGTAAAAGTAGAAGATGACAAAACTGGTTGTCCTTGGGTTGTGCATGTGTCAAAGGGTGATAAAGGCAAGTGGGTAGTTAAAACATTAAATAATGAGCATACATGTTTGCAATCTAGAAAAATAAAAGCTTGTACTTCCACTTTTCTTTCAAAACACATACAAGATCTATTGACTATGAACCCTGATATGCCTGTCAAGGCTATCCAAGAACAAATGCAAAGAAAATTCAATGTTGGTGTAACCAATACCAAGGCATTCAGGGCAAAAGCAAAGGCACAAGTTAATTTAAGAGGTGATGCTAGCCTACAGTATTCACTGTTGAGAGATTATGTGAATGAGTTGTTGAGATGTAACCCAAATAGTACTGTTAAGATTGATGTGTATCCAGCACATAATCCAGATTCACCAACAAGAATGTTTAGGAGGATATATGTGTGTTTGGGTCCTTTGAAAAAAGGTTTCAGAGCTGCTGGTAGAGATTTAATAGGTTTAGATGGAGCATTATGAAAGGCCATTATCCATGACAGTTACTCACAACAGTTGGTGTGGATGCTAACAATGGGATATACCCAATTGCATATGGGATTGTGGAATCAGAATCTAAGCAATCTTGGACATGGTTCTTGACCTGTCTTGGTGATGATTTGGGTTTACACAGCAGTTAGTGTGGATGCTAACAATGGGATATACCTAGTTGTAGGAAGTGGGAAGTGTTTGGGATTCCCTGCAAGCATGTTGTAGCTTGTATCCATGACATGGTTGACAGTGGAATGAATGTTGGTTTGCCAAAAGACTATGTCCATGAATCATACAAACTACAAACATGGAGAGATGTGTACTCATTTAAGGTGAATCCAGTCAATAGGAGACAGTTTTGGGCCAAGTTTGATTGCCTAACTACATTGGTTCCACCTAAGGCAGTTCCACAAATTGGTAGGCCACCTAAGGAAAGAAAGAAAAGTGCTGGTGACATTGAAATGGTTAAAGGGGGCAAACTAACAAGGTCAGGTAAAACTGTGACATGTGGTATTTGTAAAGGAAGTGGTCACAACAAAAGAAGTTGTACTGCTCAAGGTGTTGCAAGTCAGGCTGGGACAAGTCATACAAGGCCAAGTCAAGGTGGTAACTAAAAAAACCAAGAAAAACCAATGTTGGTAGTCAAGCACAAGGTGGAAGTCAATTAGGAAGTCAAGCACAAGGTGAAAGTCAAGCTGGTACAAAGAAAAGACCAAGAAAAGTCATTGATGGAAATGCATCTGGAAGTCAAATGGGAAGTCAAGCACCTAGTGGAAGTCAATCACAAGCTGGAAGCCAAGTACCAATCCCACAAAATGCACCTGCAAATGTTGCTGCACCAGGACATGTAGCTGTTGGATTTGTTACTCCAACCAAGAGAACAAAGAAAAGTGCTTCAAGACTTAGTGCACTTTAAATCAGTCCTTTTTAAATGATATGTTTGTTTAAGACTATGGTATGTTTGTTTAAGAATGTTATTTTCCTTTAAGACTATGGTATGTGTCTAGTGCAATCTGGGATAATCTTTTGTATGGCAATGACCTTGGGATAATCTTTTGTTTAACTGTTTCAATGTATGGCATTTACCTTTGGATAATCTTGTGTTTAACTATTTGTGATATGTTTGGCAATTACCTTTTGCACTTTGCCTTTTTTTTTTTTTTTTTTTTTTTTTTTTTTTGCTTGTGCACAATCACTTTTGGGATAATCTGGATATGCTTGAACATCAGTCACTAACATAGTGTTTGTGCACAATACTTGGTAGCACAAAATAAGCCTTTCATTAACTTGAACTTCATTACATATACCAAAACTTGTTGACCATTACATACTACATTGGCCAACTATGAGTTCAGTTAAAAAGAACAACAACCAACTACTTTTCAATAACCTTAGAAAGGTAGATTACATCAAGAACATAAAAACAGCCACCAACCAAGTAAATATCAAACAAAACTTCATCCTACGATATCCAACTGCCATAGCATCCAAAGTTTCTCGTATTTCATTTCTTGACCTTAGAAGACCTGGTATAATCTGCCTTGAACGAGCACACATTGGTGGATCAAACCATGAAAAGAAATCACAATGGGAATCCTATAATCAAGTATTAACATCATTAACTATATAACCTTTCAAAAAAAATGCATTACAAGAACCAAAAAAAAAAAAAAAAAAAAAACTTACAATTTGGGGGCAAGACAAAAACCTTCGACCAGGGTTATTGTTTGTCCAAGAAGTGCGAATAGCAGCTTGGTTACCACAATAGCAATTCACATTTGCCATCAATTTGTTTGTTTGGTATTGTTAAGAAATTAGGGTTTTTGGGGATGGGATAATTTTATTTTTGGGGATTTGCTGAGATTATAAAATGAGTGAGGATGGATTTATAAGGTGGGGAAATGTTTTTATCCACGTAAAATGACATATTTATCCTCGTGTTCAAGGCACGTGCCAGGACTTAACTCACTCTCACTAACGTCGTTAGAAGCGAGGGACCAAAATGATGAAAAGATTCCCCCCACAGGGAGTGTGACAACCGGCAATTTAGGGAGCCATTTTGAAAACCCGCATTACGTTAAAGTTCGTTTATAATTTTTATTTGGAATTTTTATTCGCAACGAACTTGTAAGACCAATTTTATGGATAATTATATTTTATGTCGTTATGGGATTCAAGAATTATTTTAATAATTCATTATGGAATTTACTTGATGATGTATTTTTAAATTTCTCACTGGTACTACGTTGACTCCGGCACTAGGTTTACCTAACGGGAAATTTTATGACTCGTTTTACGAGTCCGACTATATTTAATTATTTACGGGATGTTTTCGGGGGATATTGAAAGTTTGAAATGAGTTCGGGTTTCGGGCCGTATGTTTTACACTTACCCATTTGTACCCACTCAAAACTACTAGTAATTTTATTATTACTATTATTATTATTATTAGTAAAAAATATATATATATATATATAAAAAGAGTGAACCACAAAGGGTCCTTGTTTGGTCCGGTTTTCACACAAACACAACACCCTCACTCACACATCTCTCTCTCCCTCATCCCCTCTTCTCATTAAACCCTAGCCGCCCCCTTCAAAACCGGCCGCCACCACTGCACCGCCGGCCACCACTAAGCACCACCACCGTTTTCTTAATCCCCATCATCTAATCTTTTAGATCCACCTCTACATGCGCCCTATAACCTCATTTTTCATCACGAATCACCACCATCTTTCACCACCAATCGTTATTTTCGAAGGGTTTTACGGTTTGGAGCTTTTTAGATCGAAGGTGAGGCGAGTGTTACTCGTATTTTTGATTAAACGTGACCCTTGGTCACGACATGTTTAGATCCGAATGGGTTTTCATATTAAAAACGGGAAATTACTTATGGGTTTATGATGGAAACTCGTTTTCTTGAAATGTTTGGTATCCGGGTTGTTTCTTGTGGGTTCGGTTCGAACCGTGAGTCCATGACTCACCCATGACTCACGGCTTGGGTGTTAACTCGAGCCATGGTGCTCGATTTCTTGTTTATTGTGAGCCTTGAGTATGGCTCTTGATTTCTTGCTCGCCTTGATTTTACTTGGTTCGACTCATGGGAGTCGCGGCTCGATGCCGTGTAATGGTTAATGTTGCCGAGACCCGTGTGGTCATGTTGGCATTTGGAGTGCTCCTTGGAGCCGTTTATGTGAACTTTGATGCTTGGTTCGAGCCACTCTTGGCTCGTGGTGTGTACCGCGACTCAATCGAGTCGAGTGGACTCGGGTTTGGCTTGGTAAACCAACCCGAATGTGACCTTGGTTATGTTTGTTTCTTTATTGTTAACTTGGTTTTGGTATTTGTTTGGTTGTTTATTTACTTGGCCGAATACATGTGGGTCGAGACCACGTTTGGTCTCGACAAGGGATATTGATATTGAGAAGTGTTGACGAAATGTGTTATTGGGGACCGATTGTGAGACGGTCGCTTAGATTGACGGAGATAGGTTAGTCGGGTGCCGTAGTCGGACCCTATTGTTGTAGCACGTGGATTGGGATTGTTTTGGACGGAGATACATTGATTCTTATGACATTTGCTTATTACTTTGGACTTGGACAATGAGCCGAGAGTCATGACTCGGACATGTGACCATTTCGTATGACTCGATAACTAATTACAATTTAAAACATAAATAATAAAACTCGTAATAATAGTTATTGGTAATATAAACGTTTATATGAATATATAGACGTGGATAATGTATATATAATTGTATAAATGCGTATATTAATAATAATAAAAATCACGAGTCATATTATAAATAATACGACTAAATATATTAGGCTGCGAGAGTAGCGTAATATTATTGGAAGTATTATCATAAAAATGTATTATAAAACGAGAAACTCTCGACAATTACTAAATATTAAATAAAATGTCATTTTATATATATAACGAGTAAACCTATCGAGTTATGCGGAGTCGTGGTCACTCGAGTTCAGGTAAGTTTTGTTTGTGACTTTCGTGTTGTCACGGATATATGACGATTAATATAAGCGTTTTCTATAACTAAATAACTACTTAACCGAAAGGTTGAACCGGGTTATTTGGCTATACGAAATGAGTATATTAATGGGCATCGTATCCTACGACGCTCATAGGTTGTGGTATATGTAAAGGGTAATAAATTGCGAATATATATATCGGGAAATCTGGCCAATTTGACGATGTATATAAGGAGTTTATTAAACTACGATATATACCATATAGTATTTATGTGCTATGTGCTTTAGGATTGGGTGTAATCTTGGAACGGTATGTTACGTAAATAAATATGAGGATTATCAAATCGATGAATTTGGTAAACTTCGGCGATTTATTTAAATGATATATTGGGCTAATATTAGATCTATAGTTTATTTATTATTCTTTTGTGTGACTTTTTGGTTTGTTTGTGTCGACCCACCACCCGTATGGATACCAAACGTAAATACACCAAACTATTACGAAATGGATTTTCGGAAAATAAAACGGAATACGTCCGGGTTTGGGAATATTTTGAATTTGAGGAAATGATTTCTGAACGAGTTGATATTGTTAGGTCGTGCCGAGTCCGTAGTTGCCGTCTTGTGAGTTACTATACATCTTACTTCTACCGACTTCTTCTCGCTGTTTTCTGGACTTGAGGTGAGTCATAGCCCCACTTTTTTACTCTTGAACTATGTTTTCAATACTTGGGGTGAGAAACGTGCAAATTACTTTATGTGGACTATTTATCGCTTCTATATTCTTTCTAAAACTTGCTATGCGTATGGACTAGGATATATTGTCAGCTTTAGTCACATATATTTCGTGTGTACTATTCAAGGTTGGCTTATTTGGAGTTGTCAGCTTTAGTCACACGGTTCGTGTGTACTATTCAAGGTTAGCTTATTTAGATACTGTAGCGTGCACCTATAGGTTATTAATACTTCGGAGGTTATTCGAGTATTTATGATATTGCGGGGGTTACCCGAATATCTATGTTAGAGCGGAGGGTATCCGTGTTTTATATTGGAGCGGAGGGTATCCGCAGGCTTTTAGTGAATCCTTAGTCTAGCTAGCAAGCATTTTGCGTATATGTCCACTATATTGTTAGATGAATTTAAACCTATGATCTCACCAGCGAAAGCTGACTTTTAGCACGTTTTCTAAGGTAATTAAGAGATGATATGGATGCATGGATTGGATGGCTCGGCTAAGGCTCCTGGTTTATGGATCTATTTTTCTAAACTCTGATATTGAATTATGGACCTACTTTTATTTTCTTTTGGGCCTAACTCTGGATGATGTTGGGATAAATGTAAACTTTAAAACCCCATGTTGGTTGGTTTTTATTATGTTTACTTTATCTCGTTCTATTATGTCTTGTGTTGGATACCAATCCCCGTAGCACCCCGAAAGCTTGTTGAGTCTTCCGCTATATCAAATTTTGGGGGTGTTACAGATTGGTATCAGAGCCAAGGTTATAGAGAACTAGGTAAATAAACACCTAAACTATAACCAAATTTTTATAGAAAATGATCCTTGACCACTGCCCGCCAGCCAGCCAAGCCGAAGCATCTTCTATTATTTTGAGGTATTATGAGATATTTGAGATGATTATTAGATTTGGGATTTCTTGAGATGATTTGAGGTTTATGGATTTAGTAATAAGATGGCGTTTCGAGGAATTATATGGTCTAATTGTTTTATAAATGTTTTAGTAATGCGGTATTTGAAATTTTTTATTGAGATTATATGATTGAATTATTTGATGAGGATTTTTGGGTATGGTATTTTGGGTTGTGATTTAGTTGTTTTGAAACACTTACACCTACCCTACGCCGTTGTCACAGACCATGGCCTCCCATATGCCCGATGTTATCGAGGATATTCTTACTGCACCGGTATTACCAGCACAGTTCACTATGGCATCTGATGATCCTTACCAGATTGCCATGCTTTCAGCTACTGTGCCGCAGACAGCTTCTACTTCAGCACCACCTGCTGCATCTACGCAGGGACCCTCATCTTCTCTAGGGCTCCCTGGTACATCGAGGCAGCTTACCCTTCATCAGGCTTTGGCTCGTGTAGCCCCACGCTTTGCCCACCGAGCTACGGCACGCATGTCGGTACGCCCTACTCCATCACCTTTACAGATTGATGCTCACTCTCTTCTGTCAGAGGCGCTACCCACATCATTGCGTTGTCGTCCTAGATCACCTACCACATCTCCACATGGTTCACCTGTTAGGAGACGACGATTGATGAGGTACTCTTCCGATGAGGAGGAGGAGTACGAGGATGAGGCTGATGACCCTGAGGAGGAGGATGACCCTCAGGAGGCTGAGCAGGGTGATGATGATGACCCTGAGGAGGAGGATGACCCTCAGGAGGATGAGATGCCTGATGATGATGATGTGTTAGTACCACCAGCTCAGGCTGAGGAGCCCGATTCACCTATACACCCGATTGAGCCTGTCTCACCTGATCATCCGTTTCTGTTAGATTCACCACCTGGTAGTCCAGTGGCATCGGATGCGTCATCCGAGGTTTCTGCTGAGCAGGCAGAGTTAGGTGAGAGTGGCAGGTTGTGGGCTCAGATTACTGCCCAAGGCGAGAAGATCTCGCGAGTATCTGATCGACTTGAGAGAGTTATTGGAGAGTTTTTAGCAGATTTGAGAGTTGACATGACTGTTGTTGAGGGCAGGTCGATTGAGATGAGGAGAGTTTTAATGGAGGTTCATGAGCAGATCGCGAGTTTACAGCGAGGTTTTGTCACAGCTCGAGAGGCCGACCGCAAGTTATGGAAGCGGAACACCGAGCTAGAGAAGGAGGTGGCAGACCTCAGGAGAGACAGCGACACCCATAGTGTGGAGCTAGGATCATTATGGAGGGATCTTGATGGCTTGAGGCAGGAGTTGAGGAGCCTCCGCCAGCAGCGTGGCTAGATGCTTGGGTTATGTTGTCTTGTTGCTTTCTACACCGAGGAGTGTTTGGTTAGAAAAGCTAGTTATCATATTTTGATGTATTTTGTTCAGTATTCGTCTCTTTTGGAACGATTAGTATGTTTTGTGTTTTCCAGTAGTTGGAACGATGTAGGATCTCTATTGTATGGTTGATGGTTATTAGTATATGGTATTATGTGATTTGGGTATTATGGAAATTGAGTCCCTATTCGCTTTATTGATGTTTTGTGGTGTATTGTTGCTATTCTTTCCATGACTTGGCTTCGTTGAATTACTTTTGTTGAGCATATTGATAAGTTCTATTGAAGACTCATGAACTTGTATGATGTTTCAGATCAATGGCCCCACGACGAAACCCTGTTAGAGCTACCAGAACTGGTTCTGCAGTGACAACCCCTGGTCGCCGAGGACGTCGACCTACTCGAAATGTTGAAACCCCTACTCCTGATAACCTGGACACTACTATCCGCAACAACAGGAATCAAAATGTTGATGTTCAGGGAGACAATGATCATGTTCCACTTAATGCACCTACTGTGGATCAAGCAATGATCAATCAATTTGTCGAGCAAAGAGTTGCTGAACTACTAGCTGAGTCAAATCATTCTAACAATTTTGCTGGAACTTTTCCACCTGTTCGTGCTAATGGATGTCAATACAAGGAGTTCAAGATTTGTGGACCCATTGAGTTTGGTGGAACTGAAGGAGTGGTTTACTTGGTCAGATGGATTGAGAAGACTGAGTCAGTGTTCAATGTCAGTGGTTGTGCGGAGAATGCGAAGGTAAAGTTTGCTTCTTTTACTTTCAAGGATGAAGCTTTAACTTGGTGGAACAATTACCGAAATTCCGTTGGGAGTGATGTAGCTTATGCCATGACTTGGGAGCAATTTAAGTCCCTGCTGATTCAGACTTATTGCCCAAGGAATGAGGTTAAGAAGCTAGAGATTGAGTTTTGGAACCACAAAGTGAAAGGTAATGATATGACGACTTACAATCGTCGTTACCAGGAGTTGGCCTTGCTTTGCCCAGATATGGTAAAAACTGAGACTCAAAAGATCGAGAGGTATACTGATGGGTTGCCTGTAGCTACAAGGAATGATGTGATTTCTGCTAGGCCTGCAAACATCCATGAGGCAATCACAATTGCTCAACAACTTATGGATTCGTTGGAATTGGAAGGAGCTGATAAGGATAAGAATGGAAAGAGAAAGAGAGACCATCACTCTAAGGGTAATGATCACCGAAGCAAGAGACAAGCTAAGGCTTATGCTATTGGGAATGGAGATAAGAAGAACCAGAACGGTGATGCACCCAAGTGTGGTCGTTACCACCAGCATCATACTGGATGGTGTAGTGTGAAATGCCAGAACTACTCAAAGAAAGGACACACAGCTAAGGATTGTAGAGCTCGACCTCTTGCTATGGTTCAAGCTGCTCCTGAGATGAGGAATAAGGCAGACGTTACTTGTTATGGGTGTGGAAAGAAGGGACACTATAGGAACGAGTGTAGAGAATCATGGAACCGAGGAAATCAAGGCTCGGGTGGTAATGGGTACAATCATGGAAACCGTGGAGCTGGGGGAAACCGTGGACGACAAGATAACGGGGACCAACGTGTGGAAGCTAGAGCTGCTCAAGGAAGAGTGTATGCACTCGGGAACGAGAGAGGAGAAGATCCGAACGTCGTTACTGGTACGTTCCTTCTCAATAATCGTTATGCTTCCATACTATTTGATACTGCTGCCGATAGGAGTTTTGTGTCCACTACGTTTGCACCCTTACTAGAGAAACCCCCGATAGCCTTAGGAATTGGATATGATATAGAGTTAGCAAATGGGAATATAGAAAGGATTGATACCATCATTCGCGGTTGCACGTTAAATTTCTTGAACCACCCTTTCAACATAGATCTTCTACCCGTCACGTTAGGCAGTTTTGATGTCATCATTGGTATGGATTGGTTGTCGAAGTATCGTGCTCACATACTTTGCGACGAGAAGATCGTGCGTGTACCTTACGGAAAGGAAATCCTAAACATATTAGGAGATCGAAAGGATTCGAGGAGCCCATCTCGGTTAGCAGTTATTTCTTGCACTAAGTTACCAAAGCTAATGGGGAAAGGATGTTACCTTTTCTTAGCTCAAATTTCTGAGAAAGGAGGGACGGAGAAAAAGGAAAGGTGCATTGGAGATGTGCCTATAGTTCGTGATTTTCCTGATGTGTTTCCCGTTGATTTGCCTGGAATCCCGCCGACTAGACAAGTGGAGTTTCAGATTGAGTTGATACCTGGTGCTGCACCTGTAGCACGAGCACCTTATCGTCTTGCACCTACCGAACTAGAAGAGTTGTCAAAACAATTGGCGGAGTTAGCCGAGAAAGGATTCATAAGACCAAGTTCTTCACCTTGGGGAGCCCCAGTCTTATTTGTGAAGAAGAAGGATGGATCATTTCGTATGTGTATTGACTACCGAGAGTTGAACAAGTTAACGGTGAAGAATAGATACCCGTTACCGAGGATCGATGACTTGTTCGATCAACTCCAAGGATCGAGTGTGTATTCGAAGATCGATTTGAGATCGGGATATCATCAACTTCGAGTTCGCGAGGAAGATATTCCGAAAATGACTTTCAGAACCCGTTACGGGCATTACGAGTTTCAGGTGATGCCGTTTGGGTTGACTAACGCACCGGCAATATTCATGGATCTCATGAATCGGGTGTGTAAGCCTTACTTAGATAAGTTTATGATTGTGTTCATCGACGACATTCTGATTTATTCGAAGAGTGAGAAGGAGCATGAGGAGCATCTAAGACTTATCTTAGAATTGCTCAGGAAGGAGCAACTGTATGCCAAGTTTTCGAAATGTGAATTTTGGATTCCGACGCTACAGTTTTTGGGTCATGTAATTGATAGGCAAGGAGTCCATGTGGATCCCGCTAAGATTGAGGCAATAAAAGATTGGGCTGCACCTACGACCCCAACAGAAGTTCGTCAATTTTTAGGTTTAGCCGGTTATTACCGAAGATTCATCGAGGGATTTTCGAAGATAGCTAAACCATTAACCAAATTGACTCAAAAGAGTGTTACGTATGAATGGGGAGATAAAGAAGAGGAAGCATTTCAATTACTTAAGAAGATGTTGTGTAGTGCTCCTATCTTAGCGTTACCTGAAGGTAACGAGGACTTCGTCGTCTATTGTGACGCTTCACTTAAAGGTTTGGGAGCCGTGTTAATGCAACGAGAGAAAGTGATAGCTTATGCTTCCCGACAGCTCAAAAAGCATGAGAAAAACTACACCACCCATGATTTGGAGTTAGGTGCTGTGGTTTTCGCCTTGAGGATATGAAGACATTACTTGTATGGAACAAAGTGTGTGGTGTTCACTGACCATAAGAGTCTACAACACATCTTGAATAAAAAAGAGCTCAATATGAGACAACGACGTTGGATTGAGTTGCTAAGCGATTATGATTGCGAAATTCGCTACCATCCTGGTAAAGCAAACGTGGTTGCTGATGCTCTTAGTCGAAAGGAAAGAATACCACCATTACGAGTTAGGTCATTGGGAATGACTATCGTATCGCCATTACCGTCTCAAATATTTGAAGCTCAAACGGAAGTGTTGAAAGCAGAAAACCGATCTGCTGAGAATATATTTGGGATGGCTGAGAATGAGAAAGGATTTGTTAAGCGTTCTGATGGATTACTATGTTTTGGAGATCGGATGTGGGTACCTTTATATGGAGGAATTCGGGAGTTGATTATGCATGAGTCGCATAAGTCAAGGTACTCTATTCATCCTGGATCTGACAAGATGTACCAGGATCTTAAGAAGTTATATTGGTGGCCAAACATGAAGGCAGATATAGCATCGTATGTTAGTAAGTGCTTGACATGTTCTAAGGTTAAAGCCGAACATCAGAGACCGTCAGGATTACTGACGCAACCAGAACTTCCATTCTAGAAATGGGAGCGGATTACAATGGACTTCATTACCAAATTACCGAGGACAGCTAGCGGTTGTGACGCTATCTGGGTAATTGTGGATCGTCTGACTAAGTCTGCTCATTTCCTAGCAATTAGTGAGGATGATAGTGTGGATAAACTTGCGAGGTTGTATGTGAAGGAAATTATTTCTCGTCATGGAGTCCCAATATCGATTATTTCTAATCGCGATATCCGCTTTACGTCAGCTTTGTGGCGATCACTTCAAACAGCTTTGGGGACGAGACTTGATATAAGTACTGCATATCATCCCCAAACCGATGGTCAAAGTGAGAGGACCATTCAGACTTTAGAGGATATGCTTCGTGCATGTATCATAGACTTTGGTAAAGGCTGGGAGAAGTATTTACCCCTTGCGGAATTCTCCTATAATAATAGCTACCACACAAGTCTTAAAGCTGCACCATTTGAAGCTTTATATGGTCGAAAATGTCGTTCGCCTATTGGTTGGGCAGAAGTTGGAGATAGCCAACTCACAGGCCCTGAACTTATCTTGGAAACTACATAGAAAGTAGCTCAGATTCGTGATCGGTTGCAAGCAGCCAGAGATAGGCAGAAAAGTTACGCCGATCAGAGACGTAAACCCTTAGAGTTCCAGGTTGGAGACAAAGTAATGCTGAAAGTCTCGCCTTGGAAGGATGTGATACGTTTCGGGAAACGTGGAAAACTCAACCCACGCTACATTGGACCATTTCTTATCTTAGAAAGATTTGGGCCCGTGGCTTATAGGTTGGAATTACCACATGAATTGAGTAAAGTTCACAACGTGTTTCACGTTAGTAATTTGAAGAAATGTCTTTCTGATGAAATGCCTATTATTCCGATGAAGGATATTCGTATTGATGAGAAATTCAATTTTGTGGAAGAGCCAATTGAGATTTTAGATCGTGAAGTTAAACGACTCAAGCGAAGTCGCATTCCGCTCGTCAAGGTTCGTTGGAATTCCCGACACGGACCAGAATTTACGTGGGAACGTGAGGACGAGTTCCGGAAGAGATATCCGAAGCTTTTCACTTCGTAGATGAATTGTTCCGAGAGAAACCCGGGACGGGTTTCTTCTGAGACTGGGAGGATGTGACAACCGGCAATTTATGGAGCCATTTTGAAAAACCGCATTACGTTAAAGTTCGTTTATAATTTTTATTTGGAATTTTTATTTGCAACGAACTTGTAAGACCAATTTTATGGATAATTATATTTTATGTCGTTATGGGATTCGATAATTATTTTAATAATTCATTATGGAATTTACTTGATGATGTATTTTTAAATTTCTCACTGGTACTACGTTGACTCCGGCACTAGGTTTACCTAACGGGAAATTTTATGACTCGTTTTACGAGTCCGACTATATTTAATTATTTACGGGATGTTTTCGGGGGATATTGAAAGTTTGAAATGAGTTCGGGTTTCGGGCCGTATGTTTTACACTTTCCCATTTGTACCCACTCAAAACTACTAGTCATTTTATTATTATTATTATTATTATTATTATTATTATTATTATTATTATTATTATTATTATTATTATTATTATTATTATTATTATTATTAGTAAAAAAATATATATATATAAAAAGAGTGAACCACAAAGGGTCCTTGTTTGGTCCGGTTTTCACACAAACACAACACCCTCACTCACACATCTCTCTCTCTCCCTCATCCCCTCTTCTCATTAAACCCTAGCCGCCCCCTTCAAAACCGGCCGCCACCACTGCACCGCCGGCCACCACTAAGCACCACCACCGTTTTCTTAATCCCCATCATCTAATCTTTTAGATCCACCTCTACACGCGCCCTATAACCTCATTTTTCATCACGAATCACCACCATCTTTCACCACCAATCGTTATTTTCGAAGGGTTTTACGGTTTGGAGCTTTTTAGATCGAAGGTGAGGCGAGTGTTACTCGTATTTTTGATTAAACGTGACCCTTGGTCACGACATGTTTAGATCCGAATGGGTTTTCATATTAAAAACGGGAAATTACTTATGGGTTTATGATGGAAACTCGTTTTCTTGAAATGTTTGGTATCCGGGTTGTTTCTTGTGGGTTCGGTTCGAACCGTGAGTCCATGACTCACCCATGACTCACGGCTTGGGTGTTAACTCGAGCCATGGTGCTCGATTTCTTGTTTATTGTGAGCCTTGAGTATGGCTCTTGATTTCTTGCTCGCCTTGATTTTACTTGGTTCGACTCATGGGAGTCGCGGCTCGATGCCGTGTAATGGTTAATGTTGCCGAGACCCGTGTGGTCATGTTGGCATTTGGAGTGCTCCTTGGAGCCGTTTATGTGAACTTTGATGCTTGGTTTGAGCCACTCTTGGCTCGTGGTGTGTACCGCGACTCAATCGAGTCGAGTGGACTCGGGTTTGGCTTGGTAAACCAACCCGAATGTGACCTTGGTTATGTTTGTTTCTTTATTGTTAACTTGGTTTTGGTATTTGTTTGGTTGTTTATTTACTTGGCCGAATACATGTGGGTCGAGACCACGTTTGGTCTCGACAAGGGATATTGGTATTGAGAAGTGTTGACGAAATGTGTTATTGGGGACCGATTGTGAGACGGTCACTTAGATTGACGGAGATAGGTTAGTCGGGTGCCGTAGTCGGACCCTATTGTTGTAGCACGTGGATTGAGATTGTTTTGGACGGAGATACATTGATTTTTATGACATTTGCTTATTACTTTGGACTTGGACAATGAGCCGAGAGTCATGACTCGGACATGTGACCATTTCGTATGACTCGATAACTAATTACAATTTAAAACATAAATAATAAAACTCGTAATAATAGTTATTGGTAATATAAATGTTTATATGAATATATAGACGTTATAAATGCGTATATTAATAATAATAAAAATCACGAGTCATATTATAAATAATACGACTAAATATATTAGGCTGCGAGAGTAGCGTAATATTATTGGAAGTATTATCATAAAAATGTATTATAAAACGAGAAACTCTCAACAATTACTAAATATTAAATAAAATGTCATTTTATATATATAACGAGTAAACCTATCAAGTTATGCGGAGTCGTGGTCACTCGAGTTCAGGTAAGTTTTGTTTGTGACTTTCGTGTTGTCACGGATATATGACGATTAATATAAGCGTTTTCTATAACTAAATAACTACTTAACCGAAAGGTTGAACCGGGTTATTTGGCTATACGAAATGAGTATATTAATGGGCATCGTATCCTACGACGCTCATAGGTTGTGGTATATGTAAAGGGTAATAAATTGCGAATATATATATCGGGAAATCTGGCCAATTTGACGATGTATATAAGGAGTTTATTAAACTACGATATATACCATATAGTATTTATGTGCTATGTGCTTTAGGATTGGGTGTAATCTTGGAACGGTATGTTACGTAAATAAATATGAGGATTATCAAATCGACGGATTTGGTAAACTTCGGCGATTTATTTAAATGATATATTGGGCTAATATTAGATCTATAGTTTATTTATTATTCTTTTGTGTGACTTTTTGGTTTGTTTGTGTCGACCCACCACCCGTATGGATACCAAACGTAAATACACCAAACTATTACGAAATGGATTTTCGGAAAATAAAACGGAATACGTCTGGGTTTGGGAATATTTTGAATTTGAGGAAATGATTTCTGAACGAGTTGATATTGTTAGGTCGTGCCGAGTCCGTAGTTGCCATCTTGTGAGTTACTATACATCTTACTTCTACCGACTTCTTCTCGCTGTTTTCTGGACTTGAGGTGAGTCATAGCCCCACTTTTTTACTCTTGAACTATGTTTTCAATACTTGGGGTGAGAGACGTGCAAATTATTTTATGTGGACTATTTATCGCTTCTATATTCTTTCTAAAACTTGCTATGCGTATGGACTAGGATATATTGTCAGCTTTAGTCACATATATTTCGTGTGTACTATTCAAGGTTGGCTTATTTGGAGTTGTCAGCTTTAGTCACACGGTTCGTGTGTACTATTCAAGGTTGGCTTATTTAGATACTGTAGCGTGCACCTATAGGTTATTAATACTTCGGAGGTTATCCGAGTATTTATGATATTGCGGGGGTTACCCGAATATCTATGTTAGAGCGGAGGGTATCCGCAGGCTTTTAGTGAATCCTTAGTCTAGCTAGCAAGCGTTTTGCGTATATGTCCACTATATTGTTAGATGAATTTAAACCTATGATCTCACCAGCGAAAGCTGACTTTTAGCACGTTTTCTCAGGTAATTAAGAGATGATATGGATGCATGGATTGGATGGCTCGGCTAAGGCTCCTGGTTTATGGATCTATTTTTCTAAACTCTGATATTGAATTATGGACCTACTTTTATTTTCTTTTGGGCCTAACTCTGGATGATGTTGGGATAAATGTAAACTTTAAAACCCCGTGTTGGTTGCGTTTTTATTATATTTACTTTATCTCGTTCTATTATGTCTTGTGTTGGATACCAATCCCCGTAGCACCCCGAAAGCTTGTTGAGTCTTCCGCTGTATCAAATTTTGGGGGTGTTACAGGGAGGCCGCCTGCAATTACCCAACCACAGTGACCATTTTTGCAATCTCAGGAAACCACAGGGACCATTTTTGCAGTTTACTCTTTTTACAAATCACTTGTGATTTTTTAAATATAACAAATCACGTGAGATTTTTTTGGACGGAAATTTTGAAAAAAAAAAGTTCGTTGAAAGTATATAAAATGCATATCTATAAAAGATGATTTAAGTTTCGTCAAGATGGTGTATTTTTCGTAGCTTGAAAATTTACCATTTGCAAGATATGTTATTTTTTTGAAAAAAGGTGGAAAGTAGATTTTTATATTAAATGAGCTAGAATGACAATTTTGCTCTTCCTTTGTTACTTTTTGGTTTGATCTATACCGTTGGATGAAAGCAAAATGGAAGGCTATGATGTGCTTATTTGTTCTTTAAATGTTTGTTGTTTCTCATGGATCTCACCTCATAACCATATAACTGTTCCAAAACACATACCTAAACATCTCCCTTACAGTAGAACATTGCTCGTGTTCACAAAAATCTGTTGATATAAATAATGTTTGTGAATGTTATTAATATTTCTCAATAAACCTATGTTTTGATAATCACAAAACTTAAATCAAATTTAGTCAAGAATAAGACATAAACAAGTATTTGGTGACAAATATTTACCTCTACATCTTATATCACTTAAGGTATGCATAAACTTAGTAACTTATGCATTACATGATCAAAGGAAATTTTATATTAATACATAACATTATATAAAATGATTTTAACATTTTATATATATTTGTAAATCATTTTTGGTAAAGCTTTATTAAACAACAAAAATATGATTTCAAATTTCCAACCAAAAAGGGCAAATTTTATCCAGAGAATCTTTTCAAACGTTCAGGAGGGCGGCCCCCTTAATTTTACTAGGCGGCCCCCTTAATCATTAAGGGGACCGACCAACAATTAAGGGGACCGGCACGCTCCCGAACAGTTTTTCTGGCCCTATAAATATTGGATCATTTCACATATTTTTCTCACCTTTTTGCACTATAAACTTTCTGATCAAATCCTCTTCTCTAGATCTAAAATCCTTTGATCATATATTTCATAAGTCTTTGTTTCCAAGTGATCCAAAGCTTCATCCATTCAAGTGCAAGAAGAAGAACACTTCTCTACATCCATCTTATTGTAGTGGTATTGTGTATAGCTAGTTTCATATAGTACTAGTGATAGCTATTTGTTAAGGTGTTGTGAATACTTGTTGATTGTAGAATCTTGGTGTGTTGTAAACTAGTTTAGTAGTAGTGACTTAGTTGTGCATAGAAGAAGGTGTGAAGATTGATAAGGTGTGAAGACGGTGTGAAGTCTTGAAGAAGGTGTGAAGGTGTGATTAAGGTGTGAAGATCACGTGGTGTGATATTTGGTGTGAGATTGGTTCTAGCTACGATTAGAACTCGACATTTAGCTTAGTGTCGTTAACTTGTGTAAGCCAAGGTGTGTAAGGTTTCTCCACCATAAGGAGTTTGTTGACATAGTGAAGAAAACTCTCGAGTGTGGTACTCGGGGAGTGGAGTAGGGCAAGGAAGGTGTCCTTGTAGCCGAACCACTATAAATTCGCGTGTTGTGGTTTGATCTTTTTAACTCTATCTTTTCTTCATTATATTTCAATACTTTCAATATTAGTTTAGACTTGCTCATATTGGTTGTTGCTTGAATTCACTTAAGATCGAATCGAAAGTTTTTATAACCAACAAAATATTTTGGAAATAAATTTAAAAAGACATAAAATTATTCAACCCCCCTTCTAGTTTTCCACAAAATCTATGACAATTCAAAGGCCCAAACTCGTGATTCATGCCTATAAACTGCTACTAGAGCTACAAGAGAACGTTTAACGAAGGAACAAACTTTACAACATGAACTTCTGTCATTAGTCTGTTAATGATTCACGTATCATGTGTAACAAGAAAAGTCAAAACAAAACATGGATAACGAATATCAACAAAAAGATAAAACCCATGTTAGTAAAAAAGAACTCAAGTTAATACACATGATATACATTGATTATCTTCATTCTTCATTTGAAACCTCTCTATAAACCACATTTGTTGGGTATACACCATCTTCGTCATACTTTTTAGTAGGTTTAAGAATACCAGTTTTCTAAATAGGAGATCAAGATTCCGAATCCAACGGGGAGAAAATTAAACCTTTGGCCATGGAGGTTTACCTGCGCCGACTCCGGGCTATCTAAGGGTAGTCGCCTTGGGATTAGTTGGCTCGCAATGTCGAGTCAGAAACCCAAGTAACCAAAAAAAGAAGGGAAAAAAACTTTATAGTAGCTTGTGACACCCGGCCCTCTAGAAAAAGCAACAAAAAGTTGTCCATGAGGGAAAACACATTCGGGAAAGTATACACCAACATTTGGAATAGTCTGACCTTACGATTTGTTGATTGTCATAGCGAAGCTAAGAAGAATGCGAAATTGTTTTCTCTTTAACTTGAATGGAAACATATCATATTCTGATGGACTTAGAGGAATTCTCAGCAAGAAGCTAGACTCTTTTACACCCATAAGATAGAAGTGGACACCCCATCCATATCATTTTTTTTTAGGCTTTACTAAAATCTTAGTGTTTGTGTGTGATACCCCTCTTGAAAAAGCAATGTATAGTTCACCATGCGGAAACACATATGAAGGTAGGTATATACCTACATTTGGAATTGTTTGTCCCTCACACTTATTTATTGTCGTTGAAAAACTTAGACAAACTAGGGATTGTTTTCTTTCCAATTTAAACAGAATTGTTCATCTTCTCAAGGTGTTGACCAACGGTTATTTCGGCATCAATTACATTATCACCAAAGGCTCTACAAACCATTCTAGTACCATTACACAAACCGTTTACTAGATTAATATTTCATAATAGCATTATAGGATATCCTTTATTGAGTCGAAGCTGATGTTGAGGCAAACCACTAATTGACAAAGAATTCAAGAATTCAAGCAGATAAAAATTGTGTCTATCATCTTCAGCTTCATCAAAACTATAATACACCTTGTATTCACCCTGTAAATCGCTCTAGATCTATACTATCTATAATAGAAAAATGGTCAAAAGTGAGATGTTGAGTTTTCAACAATGGTCAAATGAGAGAGAAAGTGAAATGTAATTAATACTCCTATTAAAACACCCCAATACTTAAAAGTACAATTATTTATTCACATTGTACAACCAAATTAAAGCATATATACCAAATTAAATACAACCAATTCAAATACAAATCGGGTTGACCCGGGACGCTTCAAACCCGGCGGGTTGACCCAGTTTAATTTGACCCGTTTTGACCCAACCTACCAAGTTGACCCGGTTTAAATACAACCAATTCAAACACAAATCGGGTTGACCCGGGACGCTTCAAACCCGGCAGGTTGACCCAGTTTAATTTGACACGTTTTTCACCCAACCTAGCAAGTTGACCCGATTTAAATACAACTAATTCAAACACAAATCGGGTTGACCCGGGACGCTTCAAACCCGGCGGGTTGATCCAGTTTAATTTGACCCGTTTTTACCCAACCTAGCAAGTTGACCCGGTTTAAATACAACCAATTCAAACACAAATCGGGTTGACCTAGGACGCTTCAAACCCGGCGGGTTGACCCAGGTTAATTTGACCCGTTTTTAACCCAACCTAGCAAGTTGACCCGGTTTAAATACATCCAATTCAAACACAAATCGGGTTGACCCGGGACGCTTCAAACCCGGCGGGTTGACCCAGTTTAATTTTACCCGTTTTCGACTCAACCTAGCAAGTTGACCCGGTTTAAATCGACCCATTTTTCTACCGGAATGGTTGAACCAACCGGGTCGAACTGGGTTTCAAAACATTATCCATTACTTAAAAGTACAATGATTTATTCACATTGTACAACCAATTAAAAACATATCTACCAAATTAAATACAACCAATTAAAACACAAACCGGGTTGACCCGGGACGCTTCAAACCCGTTTTTCGACCGGAATGGTTCAACCAGTTAAACCACCCTGGTCGAACCGGGTTTCAAAACATTATGTTTAATTCCCAAGTCTTCAAACTTTTATTATTTTTCGTTTATAACCTATAAACTTTTTTTTACCAATAAACTATTTGTCGCTATAAAATCCCGTTGCTATGCACGGGTACTCGTCTAGTTTTATACAATGTCAACATTTACTTCTTTGTTGATAAAATGGCTCTAATTTTATACAATGTGAATTATGAGCATTTCTTACAATGACGGAGAGGTGTGTGATCGAGTCTCTTGATCGTACAATGCAAGATATAATGCGGGATGAACGTGAATTTGGAGGTATGGTTATGGTTATGGGAGGTGATTTCGGACAAGTATTACCAGTTATTAGACGTGGAACTAGGGCTCAGATTGTAGACGCAAGCTTAAGGATGTCTCCAACTTGGCCTTCAATTAAAAAAAATGCAGTTAACTATAATCAAGGGTATTTTAGTAATTGAAATAATTTTTTAAGTTTTCAAAGATTTAAGGATTAAGAAAAATAGTGTAAATGCAACAAATTCCTATTTATGTTGGTTTTTCATCGTAAACATGATTGATCTCACAAAAAGAAGCCAAAAATATGTTTTTGGAAAAATCGAAACCATTATTTTTACTGCCAAAAACATTGTTATATTTTTGTTTTAGGTGATATAGCAGGGTACTCCCGCGATGCGGCGGCGAGTACCCTGTAATAAATTTGCGACGATGCATATCTCGAATTATTGTTTCGAGTTGCTGGATCTCATATTTTTGTTTTAAAAGCTTAATATTTTGGAAGCTTAATTATATTGTACTAGCAGGGTACCCGCGCGATGCGGCGGCGGGTACTCATGACTAAATTTTTCGGCGAACAAATGTTATTTTGTTTTGGGCTACTGAATTTCATATTTATATTTTGGAAGCTTAATTAGATTGTACGTTGTAGTTAAATAGTTGTATATTTTGGTGAATGAGTGAATTAAATTGTGTATTAATTGTATGTGTTGAATAATGTGTATTTAGTTTAAATTGTATTTGTACATTATGCTTAGGTAGTTGTATATATTGGTGATGGGGTGTTTTAAATTATGTATTAATTGTATGTAGGAAATTGTATTTGCTTAAAATCAATTATGCTTTACATAGTTGTACATTATGTTTTATAAGTAGTATTTACTTAAATTCTAATTTAGAAAATCTTAAAATAATAAATAGGAGAGAATGTCTTGTATGCTTTATAAGTAGTATAGATATATCTAATCATTTCATGGTATGTCTGCTAAAATCTTTCAAAGTAAATAAACAAGTCCTTAATATTTTTTATTCTAAAAACATTACAATAGCGTATATCATCAATTGAATTACAAACTGAATAATGAACACTTTATAAGAAACATACATGAAGTGAATAAATGAAACTAATTCAACAAGCTATGATATGATAAATCAAAATAACCAAAACATACAATTAAAATATTTCTTCTAGGAATATTTAGAGATACCATTTTTACCTGAAATGCTATCCTTGAAAGGATCTTACCTAGCTTGTCTAAGTGACTTGGTCGTAGCAGATGAATTGCTGGGCAAATCTCCCTTGGCGGTAGAAGTAAGACAACCTACTGCCAAAGGAGTAATCACCCTGTAATGCATCTATACATTGGAAAACCTTTCAATTGATTCACACTTTTACAGTACTATCGTTCTTTCTTGAGCAATTTATAGACCAAGAAATCATATATGTACATATTCTTATGCACATAGAATATACTCAACACAATTCTCATTGTACAACACTTTACACACATTGTGTGTTAAAAGTTATGATAGCGTGATTGATGACAATTGGCGGCGGACATCAGATTCATGCAAACTAACTTTTAGTTCAGTATGTTTTACTGGCCTTTTGTGTTTCAAAGAGACAATATTAGAACGTAAGGGTACTATTATCATTGGTATTCAGTTGTCTTGGCTTTAGAAATATTGCAGACCGTTTAAATTTGTACACGACATCAATATGAAAAAATGAATCAAATAAAATGAGATATGAAGCATATATTCTTACACTGTAGTGGATGTCGCAACGACGAGGAAAATGGAGAACGTAAAGTTCCAATGTAAAGATAATGTTGTCATGTATTCACTTTAGCTACACTATAAGTTTAACTAATTACTGTCTTGATCATCTTTCATTCAACTTGTATTCATTATATTCATTCATGTATTCTGTTGTTTCAAAGAAAACCAAAGAAATTGTTAGGTAAGATTCATTGTTAAAAGTTGAAGGTTTTATAATCGTCTCTAGTAGTTTAATTTACGAGTCAATTTGAATACTTAATGCTTTTAACTAAGGGGCTAAAAACAAACACACAAAAAAGGTTTAATCTTCATATTTCATATATTTGTTATAAAATTTTGATTCTTGATCTTCCGTATAATATTGTACGTACCTTGGCATATCCAATACAGAATGGCACATGTATGCGAATGGGTTATTTTGATCAGGCGAATAGAGCAAGCTAGAAAAGCATCTAGATCTCAAAAAGAGTAAAAGATGTTGAGAATATGTTATACTCTAGAAAGGTTCCATAAGCTTAATAAGTATTGTGCCTTGGCATATCCGATATATGAAGGGTGAGAAAGATGTCAGTTTGACAGGTAGTTTTGCATGACAAATGGAGTATGCTTTGTCAGTAAGATTACCAAAAAAAAAAAAAAAAAAAAAAAAAAAAAAAAACCCTCGAAATTAAGGAATAACATGAGCATGACAAATATCCTCATTACTGCTATGTAGTTTTCATGTATAGATACAAATCTGAAACCAGGATCTTACACTGCGTGTGTATCATTTGCATTCTTATTACAGAAGCGTAAACAACACAACCAGGAGGAACAAAGGTTGCACTTTATCAGCTATGGTTTTTTAGCTTGAAAGTAGGAAAGGACATTACAATTTACAAACAAAGAGAAGCTAGTGTTATATGATGTGTGTTTGGATTTAACAATTAGTATGTTATATCGAACAATTAACATAAGCAGTTACAAGATAGTAATAGATTACAAGAGACAATATTTTGCACGCACTTTTGGAGGTTAAAAAGCCATATAGCAGAGTGTTTGATAAATCCTGATTGATTAGAAAATTATATAAAAAGGATTGACCAAAATGACATTTTTGTACAGGAATGAGGCATTCTGTGAAATTAAATTTCATTTAGGTTGGTGCATTAGGCCATTCTAACTTTCCGTGATCACTTTTTCCGCAGTTCGTATGAAACTTTTAATCCTTGAAACACTGTTAGTTCATCCAAACATTAAAAGCTGATAACCAGATAACTGGTTCCAAAATGCATACCCAAACACCCACCTTACATTAAACATCGCTCATGTTAACAAAAATCTAAGACAAAAGGCCAAAACACGTTAAGTTGTTCATGCCTATAAACAAGTACCAGAGCTACAAGAGAATGTTTCATGAAGGAACAAAGTTTACAACATGAACTTTGTGTCATTAGTCTGTTAATGATTCACGTATCATGTGTTATTTACAGTAATTACCGCACAATAACAAGAAGGCGGGACTGAGTTAGATTAATTACATCACAAGTAAAAAAAGTGGTATCTTTAAGCCCAAGCTGCAAGAGAAGCCATTAATCCAGCTCCAAGAAAAAGTGCAAAAAATGACACTAATTGATTCCCCAAATTGCTTTTCATCCTTTTACTCAAGAACTCAGCAGCAATTAAATCCACTAATGCCATATAAATTAAAATTCCAGCAGAAATGGAGTCCAAGGTACCTTCAATGACTAAAGCTTTTGGGCTATTAGGATTGTAAAATGAAGAGATACCTGTCCCTATGCCGACACTAATAGGAGCCGTTATGGCAAAAAAACAAGCCATTAACATTGAACGAAGGATGCTGAATCTGGCCTGTGAGATGCAGCCAGCTAAGGCAAACCCTTCAAAGAATTGGTGGAAAGATAATGCACCGATCAATGGTCTTATTGTACATGGACTTTGTGAAACGCCTAGTGATAGGCCGATGATTATTGAATGTGATACGATTCCAAGTTCCAATACCTGTGTAAAGTCATGTTAGGTGAGTTAATTGTTCTACGGATGGTCAGGTTTATAAAAGGGGTGTTTGGATGTGAGTTTTGACAGTATGTGATGGTTACTAAACAAATGCCAAATGCAAACCCTTGAAAGTTTGACTTGTTTTTGCTAATTACACTGGATTTATTTCAGAGAAATAAACATAATTCACAAAAGAAATGTAGTTGGCATAATAAATTTTCAAAAAATTGGTGGCCATTTTAGTACAAACACAAAAATTTGTACCAATTTTGTTAAAAACAATTTTCAATGCGACTATGAAACTTTCCTTATAATTTGACCCAATAATCATAAGCAAGGTAAGTTTCTCATTCAATATCACATAATCAGTCTCAAAACGCAAATCCAAACACCCCCTAAAAGTATTACCTGTGAAACGACGACATTTCTTACAACACCATCAGAATCATCACCGCCTGCATGCGTATGTGAGTGGCTCTCTGAGATCTCATGCATTTGACCACTTTCATGTATGTGAATAGCATCACAACCATCTTCATCCGCACCAAACTCTTTCACAACAAATGGAACTACAACCGAATCCAAATCATCCGAATCAATCCCATCAATTTGGGCTTGCTTTTCTTGTTCTCCCTCATAATACTGAGTGGTAATGAAGTCAACAAGCAATGTGGTCAAAGCAGCCATCATTGTAAAGAAACCCGCAAAGGGGAAACTTGACCAAGGGTTTTTAGGAAGACACGGGTTAGTTAATGCCGATGTGGCATCTGGTAGCATGTGCACAAAACCTGTAGCGAGGATGACACCAGCTGCAAAGGCTTTAGTGGCGATAAAGAAACTTGAGTCTGCTTTCAGAAGTCGCCAATTCTTGCCAACCAATGGAACGGCTACTCCAATGAATCCAGCCAAAAGTATAGAAGCAATTGCTACAAATTTCAGAGCAAAAGCAGTATTTTCATCCCGGCATGCTTCTAAGGCCGATGAGTCACCGCAACTACTGGTTGACATTGATATAGAAAGAATCCTGAAAAGGGAGTCTTTTTTGGATCAAAATAACTGATAGATTAGGGTCAGGATTAACAAATGGTCCCGAATTCCTGCAAAATATGGAATTGGCTGTGTCAATTGAAATACCACTTGGTATGTATAATCCACACAAAAACATATGTAAATTTCATATTAAAAGAAACTTATATGCAACTAATTGTTTTTGGTCATGTACTTTCAATATCAATTTTAACGGATCCATGTTAAATCTTTATAATCAAACAAGTACATGTAGATTACATAATGATGCATCAACTGAAATACCACAAACTCTTATAATGATAACTAACATCCTAAAAAGAACAGCAAAACTCGTTCTCAGTTATTCCAAAATAGGCCACTATAGTAATCTAAGATAACATAAATCAATCTTACATTCTAGACCTTTTTAATAGGATTTTCACTTAAACTGATTATTGACTCACAAGTACAACAATGCAAGAAAGCAGTTATATGTAAACTTGAATTTTCTTTTGCTGTCAAATGTCAAAATGTATATCCAAAATCAACCACCAAATTAGGCACAATGTTCCAAAATCGTGCTTGTTATTGCCAAGAACATTGTTCTTCTTAGATTATCATAAAACATGGCTTGTACTAATCGCAGATGCTGTTATTCGTAAACAAGGGGAAAAAACAAAAAAAGGCAACAGATTCATATTATATATGCAGCCCAATTCCTCAATGTTAAGCAGTAACTGAATTTAATCATTAACAGTAAAAGGAACTTGAAACAAAATATCTATCATGAAGCATGGTTCGAATTTCTGTTATTGGCAAACGCAATAATCAAATAATCACTTCCAAAAGGCAATCCTAAAACTTCTGAAACATACTACAATAGCACATATCAACCATTAACCTAGAAACTGAATAATCAACTCACTGATGAAAAATATATATATATATTATTAGCCAAAAAAAAAAAAAAAAAAAAAAAAAAAGCTACTGTCAAAAGAAAACTGATATTCCTATCAATATATGAAGAAAATATGATGATCAATGAAATAAAAGTTGAAATAAACCAAAAAAAAAAAAAAAAAAAAAAAAAAAAAAAAAAGATTTTCGAAATTACCTTTGATTGATGATTGTGTTGAAAAAGTGAAATGGGAATTAGTAAGCGGTGAATAAATAATGAAATGACATATATAGCGTGTGTTTTAAGACTAGAATAATAATATAATAAAGATTTATTTGTTTAGTGGAGTTTGAAGAAGAAGAAGATGATGGGCACACTTTCTTCTACCTTATATCTAATGCAGTTGACTTTAAGGTAATATACTTTTGCCCCCATGTCTCTCTCCCTCGTTATGACGACATGTCCATTACATGTTTCTTGGCTTCTTGCAATGTCTTTTTCTTAAACACAAATGTTAGCGACCTCGTCGAGTTAATGAGAAACCGTTTCTGACTCTTTCCTCGCCATCCACACATACGCTTACCTAACGAGGTTGAAGCATTGACCTCTTATAAAGAAACCAATAACCTTTTAGGGCACTGGCTGGCATCCTTGCGGTTTGGACACCTCGGTGAGCTTTGCCGATCGGCATGCTCGACTGCCAGTGCAGCGGCAAGCACCGATCGGTGAGGTTTGCGGTTTGTTACACCGAATCGGGCTCAGCCATTTCCAAGAATTTTTTGAACGTTGCATTGAATGTATATTCGGACGTTGGGCTTGTTTCCAAAAAAAAAATAAATAAATAAAAAAAAATAAAATAAAAAATCTCTTTAAAATCTCACATTTGCATTTTAAATTACACACAATATTTCAAATTACTATTCCATTAAACATTCAAATCAATCTCTTTCAAGAAAAAACTATGGAGCATAAATCCAAACATGGTTCAAGCTCACACAAAGGTCGAGGACGTGGGTCTCGATCACAATCCGGTCCATCCCAATTCACGCGTCCGCAACCTTCAAATCAACCTTACTATCCCCAACCTCCAAATCGTACTCAAATTCCAACTCAACCTTACTATCCCCAACCTCCAAATCAAAACTATTATCATCTAAATCAACCTCAACCACAACCGCAATATTATCAACAACCTCCTCCAATGAATCCGGCCAATTATAATATTTTAATGACTAATGAATTTGATCCATTCAACGACTACCGTGACGGTCGATCAAGACGGGAACCGAATGTAGAACGTCAATTACCAATTTACGATAATGAAGATGACGAAATTAAATATGTCCCCGAAACTCAATTTACAAATACAATGGGTAAGTTTTACTTATTTTTTAAGTCGTATATGTATATATATAATTTTTTTAAACTTGTATTTTTTTTAAACTCGTATTTTTTTTTATATAAACAGTAATTTTTTTAAACTCGTATTTTTTTTTTATAAACAGTATACATTTTTTTTTAAATCGTATACATTTTTTTTAAACTCGTATACATAAATGTTTTGTTATAATTTTAATTTTTGTTTATTTGATATACATTATTGTTTTGTTATTAATTAGGTGAAGGAGAAAATGATGATGAAGAAATTGTAGAAATATCAAAACCGACTAAAGCTAGAAGCATACTTTGGACAACGGAAGATAAGGTCGCTTTGGCAAAAGCTTGGGTGCATATCTCAACTTGTCCAAGAGTCGGGAATCAACAAAAGTCGATAAGCTTTTGGGGAAGAATCCTTGAACATTTCTCTCAAAACGTGCCAAATCATGAACGAACACACCATGGCTTGAACACAAAATGGAAAAATATGAATGCCGAAATGAATATTTTTAACGGCATCTACATCCAATCAGTATATTTTTTTATATATTTTGTATTTGATATGATTGTATTAATTTATATTTATTACTTTTATAATTGTAGAACCGTCTTCGAGATAGTGGTTGTGACTATCTTGACGTGATGAAAAATGCCATGACCGATTTAAAAAAAAAAAATGCAAGACTTTTGGACACATTGATGCATGGGAAATTGTAAGGAAAAATGACAAATGGTTGGAACAACCAATTGTGGGACAAACATCATCGTCTAATTCTGAGAAGCGGAAAAAGTCGTCTGAATCGAGCAACGACAATGTTGAGACAATTATTCCGGATTTGAATGAAGACACTACTCCTACCCGAAAAAAACGGGGCAAAAAGAGCGTTTCTGAGTTGTCCACAAGTAATAGTGTTGCTGCGACTTTTGAAATTTATGCTTCAAAGAAATCACAACTATTGGAGGAGTCGCTAGAGAAAAAACGTGCAAAGGATGAGTTGGCCGAAAAATTGATGGCGGCACAACTACAAGGTGTGAAAGAAAAGGCCTTTATACGAGCTTTGAAGTTTTTCAACGAACCGCACGATAACATAGAAGATCCGGATATGCGGGAAATTGCAATAAAAAAAAAACGTGAATTCACAGCAAACTATGGATGGCCTTGCAATTTTTAGTTTTATTTATGTTTTTTTTTAAGTATTATGTAATAATCCTTGAATTATTATTAATAAAATAGTTGTTTTTTATTAATTGTTTAATTATGTTTTTTTTATTTAAATTATATAATTATGTAACATTTAATGCTTGTCATTAGGCAAGATTGCCACTTAAAATTGAAGTTTAGGCAACTTTAGGCAAAAAATGTGTTGGACAACCATGATTGGTTGTTTGCTTTAAAAGATGAGGCAAGGTGTGGCAAGGTTGCCACCCCCTTATACACATGACAGGTTAGATATGGAAAAAAAAATGAAAATATTATTGTTGCAGAACATAACTCACTTTTCTAAAAATATGTTCATTTTATAAGGTAGGTTTAATTTCATATATCCCTCTACTTTACTTTAATTGCATGTATATTTAAAGTGCAAAAATTTAATGCATAATGTACAATGTTTTTAAAGCAAGTTTGTATATATATTAAAAATTTAAATTTAAGATAAAGAGATATGAAATTGCCCCTATAAGTTAACATTTAATTTTGGACATAAGAAGTAGTACTTTAAGAGTTTTAAGTTTTTTAGTTCTTTTATTAGCTTTGGCATGTATATGAAGTAAAAGCATTTTTACATGCATCATTCTAAACATCGTAATTATCTATATTGGTCATGGAAAAACTTGTTTTGTGTCACATCTGAATTTAAATGTTTAGCAATTCTATGGCAATATAGTTTCCTATAAGCTTATTTATTTCCCTAAACCCGAATTGAAATGTTGATGTTCACAAAACTTGACGTCTTAGAAATGTGGTTTACTATACATGTCACTTTCATGATCACATTGCAAGAATTGAGAGCATAGCTAACTTTTCTGCTTCTAATTAAATGGCGTGGTCCTAATGGAGGGTAAATATCGGCAAAATCATTTTGTTTTTGAACCATAATTAGCAAGAAAAGAAATTTGACATATATTAGGGTAGGGATCCGGTAAGAAGAAAAACTAAAATAGGAAGAATAAGAAGGATTTCTAGCCACACATTTCACATAGAAGAGAGAATTTTAAGGAGAGATGATCCTAACTCATATTATACAATGTTGTTTGCTAAACAAAGATGTAGGATGCAACTGTCGGTTTTTAGTATCCGAAAATAAGTGGCTGAAGGTGCAAATATCATACGAGTAGTAAGTTAAAAATAAATAAATAAATAAATAAATAAATAAAACTTTGTGAATTGTGATAGCGTGTAAGTTACATGTTCATTAATTGTTATGAATTTTTTGTACCGGTTACGTGTATAAAGTGACATGTTGTTTAAAATATTTGGATAAAAAAAATGTATATATCGCCCTTTTTTGATACAAAATTGTTATCATGTTTCAAATTATTTGAGTGTTTGAGAAATTTTGATTATTGAAGAGTTCAAATTATAGCCTTGCCATATCTTTTATCAACCTTAGAGTATCTTTAAAAAGTTATTAGTTAACAATTGGAACACAGATTTTTTTGTATGATTATAAATTTACAATACTTTTCATCGTCTCATCGACTATAGGAACATCATTACATCATAATCGTCGAAGAATTCGTCTTGCTACGACAATCATTAGACATATAACTATCTTTTATGAGGGAACAAGGTTTATCTTTAAGGTCACATGACCTAGGTGATAACTAAGTCAAGTGATGTAGACAGAAATATTCAGTTTTCTTACAAAGCTCAAATTGATTTTTTGAGTATGAGAAAGATTTTCAAAAGGTTTGACATTGAAAGGCAACTGTATTTTTCTGTTGCCATGAATATTGATGGGCTAAGATAGAATAAGTCCAAATCATAATGGGCTATATTTGATATTTGCATCTTCGGCCACTTATTTTCGGATATTAAAAATCGACAGTTGCATCCTTCATCTTTGTTTAGCAAACAACATTAGACCATCCGTAATGGATGGTCGAATGCATGGTCGGTCTCCCATTTTGAGCCCCCCCGGGGCCCCCGTTACATGGGTTGGCCACGGTGTTGGTCATGGTTATGAATGTATAAACTCGGTTGTCATGTTTATAAATGCATAAACTCGGTCGTATACTCGACCAAGTCCTCCCACATTGTTTGTGTGTGAATGTGTGTTTTTAAATTGTTTTTGTAGGGTATTTTTGTGTTAAAGTAAGGTATGTTTTTTTTTTTTTTTCTTTTTTTTTTTTTTTTTTTTTTTTTTTTTTTTTTTTTTTTTGGTGACCGCAATCGCCTTATTACACTAACTTAGTCATGAAAAAGGTTGTAGCGAGTTGACGTTTATGACATTGGTGATCGCGGTCACCATTACGCCCAACCTTACATTTCTTTTCTTGCCGATTATGTGTGAGCCTTACATTTCTTTTCTTGCCGATTATGTGTGAAAAACAAAATCATTTTGTCGATATTTACCATCCATTAGGACCACGCCTTTTAATTAGAAGTCACTAGGATTTTGCACCGCGCGTTGCCGCGAGTTATTTGCATATGTTAGTTAGCCAAATAAAAGAGGTCCGGAGTTGAAGCAACCTATTTTCTGCGTGTACAATCGTTTACAAAATAACTTAAGTAAAGCAAATGAGCTTACTCAACAAAGTTTTTTCAAGAAATGATACATACATATCGCCCAAAAGAAAGGGTATAAACTTTAGGTTTCAAGTCATATCCGAAGCCAAAAAATGACACAAACAACTTTTTTTTTTCTTCACTATCAACTCAAATATTTCCCGTGTTCACTAAACCTCAAACGTTACCCAAATGTACCCTTAAACTAAGAAAGGAACCATGTTTAAAGCTGATTATTTGTTATGATCCAATAGCATGTCTCTGTAAAATAAGGTTGCCAACAATATTATGGCATATGTAACTCTCAAAATGAGTTTCTGGTAAAAGAAACTTGGCTGCAAAACAATGTGTTATGTATGAACCTGGTGCACATGGTACCCTTCACATGCTACATCTCCATTTGGGCCAATCTTACAAAACAATCTACCTGAACAACCTCTAATTTAAAAAAAAACAAAAAAAAACAAAAAAGACAAAAAAAACTTGGGAATATCAATCTATTGAATTGAATTATAAATAAATAAGAAAAAACCTCTATCGTCGCTCGTAATAACCGTTACAAAAACTGAGAATGTCAAATGGGCAAAACAATACTTAACTTAGTAACACCACATTACTTATGGTTCATGTTTCACACAATCTTTGAGTTAAAGCGTCATCAATTCAAAAAGAATATGACGGACCAAACAAACTTACTCAAAAACAGCCAAAAAAAAGTAATAAACCATGCTCATAAGCTTGACATCTTTTAGAACATTAGAAGAATAATGGCAATGACATTCTCCAAGCAACCATTTTCTGCAAGATGAACAATTATGATTATGGTAAATAAAACAATTATGTTTATAAACTGAGTTTTAAATGTTGGCTAAAAGAAGAATACCAAAAGTGTTTGTCCAAGAAAAGATGATGTGGAGTCAGCAATGAAAACATATCCTCTAACAAATCGCATAACTCATAATATGCTCCCCTAAAATCCTTAAAAGAAAAAAGTAAATATTATACAAAGCCAAATCCTGCTGAGAGATATTACCAAACATACTGAAACAGAATTGAAATTTTGGCCCATCTCACATCAATACAAAGGCATGCCTAATCTTATCTAAAATCAATCAAAACAATATAGGGTTGTTATCAACGGATACTTGTTTCTTTTGGCATTATAGATGAAATAATATACAATAACAATGATAGATTAAGAAATTGTTACTATGTGTAGCATTTAGTAGATTCTACTTTCCCACAATTGATTAACAATTTACGAACAAAATTGTGAAAAGAATGAAGAATTTATAATCAAAAAACCCAACCATGTATGCATTAGCTAATATAGCTCGTGTAGTTTCTAGATATGGTGATACCATATTAGCTAATATCTAACATGTATTTTCTATTTTCATAATAGTTCTGCCAATAACATGATTAAGGAAAAATCACTGTTATAATGTATTAGTTATTTAAAAGATCACAAATTAAGCATTATAACCTGGTGTGGTGACAACTCATCATCTGGCGATAGTATACATCAAAATATCAGGAGCTTGCCCGACATTTTCTTTGATCTTTTCTGTCAAGCAAACCTGTTTTCACTCGATAATGATGTAAGATAGAGATGGAATACGAATGATTCATAATGGGTCAAAAACCAAACTATTAGAGTACAAAGGCAGCGAGATTTTTTAAATAATATTTAACATGTAAATGTTTATGAAAACAAAAAATAGCCCAATAAAATGTGTACGACCCATTTTGACCCGTTCTAGGCTCATCTGAACACAAACCAGTTTGACCCATACGAAAATAACCTATTTCCACCCATACCAATTTTGCCCTTTTCCACATCTAAATAATAAATTTGATTCCCCAGTGCCACAACAAAGCATTTAACCCTATCCCAAGTCCCGGGCAGTTTAACGAAATATCGAGCCATTAGTAATAAAAGATAAGCAACAGTCACCTTAATAATTTGATTTCTCATCTATTTTTTCTTGAGTTAGCTATTATAATGACCATAATACCTACCTTGTAGACTGGATCAAGACAGCCTTTTCCAATCCTATTGACGTTTGAAAACTTGTTTGTAGCCATAGCATTTGCTGATAAGCCAAACAACGACATGCGCATATCTCGCTAAGGATCGTTACATTACTTTCAGCTTGTTCCTTCTACTTGGCTAAGGCGAAAACCTGCCAGGCAAAGGAAAGAACATTTCAACAGCTTAAAAAAGCAAACGGACCTGAACTTTGTCCCCATTCAAGACTCAAGCAATATTTTGGCTTCTGGTTCTATATGCTATTAAACATGTTTTAAATCTAACTTGACAGCAAAGTCATTAATTTCACCACATTCACCAACCAGCTATAAATATTTGCTGTTGAAAATAATAATTTACCACTCTAGTTTAAGGAAATATAACTTTTTAAAGTAATGGATATGGGTTAACATTTTTTTAGAGAATGCAACTTTATGAATAGCAATTACTACCCTAATAGGCAACTATGAGTCAGATATGCACCTGAGAGTAAACAGTGGGGATTTATGGTTGTGATTCAGCAATTGTTGTAAGGTACATAAGGTTCATGTGAAGCTTTGCCTAAGTTCTACACCAATGCCATCATTTCAAGTAAATCACCCAATTGGTCCCTATAACATCACATAAATCTATAAGAAAAACCAAAGCTTTTTACAGAAATAAAACTCTACGTGTGAAAATAACTACCTAGGTTCAAACATCATCTAGAATACCAAATCAAAGACCTAATCTCCTTACCGATTAGTGTGCAAGGAAAACAATATCCAACAGTTTAAGGTCTTCTTATGGAGTAAGTCCGGACATGATGCCAATTTCATAGCAAATTTCAAGTCTTTGTCTCTCCTGAAACAACGGTGAAAAATAAGCTTGTTATCGAACACCACCCCATACATAAGAGCTGAGCACAATAGCTCCATACCTGATGTATTACCTGATGAAAAAAAAAATATCTGACAGCGTTCAAGCACATGTGAAACCCCGATTCCCGAACCTGCAAAACTACACGAACGACACGCATAAGGCTGAAGTCTGCAAATACAGTTGCGAAACCAAATACCATTCGTGGTTGCACATGTTATTAAAAATGGCATTGTCCACTGGATTCGGGTAAAAAATGCAACGAAAAGCATAGGAAATTGAAGCTTTGACCGTATGGTAGCAAACAGATAGAGGGTACACATAGCTTATAACAGAGAACTGATGTGCATACCATTATGAATTGCAGGACCACATGAGACAGTTTCAAAAGATGTTGATATCTCATACAGGCTCGAACCCAAAGATAGAACACCATCAGACCCACCACAGATAAATCAAAGGAACCTTCTATCTTGCCTTTGCCCTTGTTGTTTCGCAATCCATGAGGGTCTATTCCAGCAAATGCTGCTGCAAAAAGCCGTTAACCACCTGCGGGAATTCATTTCATAACACGAAAAGAGATGCATATTATCAGTATGCGAACCCAAGACTGCATGTTTAAATTAAGGTCATGGGTTTATGTAAAACTTTTTCCTTACCGTTGGCATAAACATCCACCAGTTCATTAGGCTGACATCCCACAACATTACCTTGAGGACGCTAAAACACGATTAGCCAAAACAATAAGCATAAAATATAAATTTTAGAAAAAAGAAATGGCCCATAATAATTCAAAATCCAATATGTAAGCAACTCGTCTTTTCAAGACAACATTATAACATAAAACATGATTCCAACTCACCTTGAACGTGAACATCAATTAACTCTACTCCTCCAATTTTAGCAGACTCTATTGTGTCAGAAGCATAAGAAGAGCAAGCTGTTAAGTCATCACAACCATCCATCGTCATTTCTGTAAAAAGAGTATGGTCACAATACATAAACATACAAAAGAAATAACCAAAGTACATTTAAGGGGAACAGATCAAGCACTGACTCAAAAGCTGGTCCCAAGAACCTAGACTTTTCTCAGGGCATTGTTTCACATGACCAGCCGATTATCAGTCTGATAAGATACCTATATATTATGTAAATGTAATGTGTAAATATACCAATCTCGAATGGCTCTTATATTCTCTTATTATTAGCAGTGTTGATAAACAATCTCAGACAATCCTTATATTATAAGCTGTTTCAGCTAGCAAGCGAATGGGCCATAACCGTGTCAGTCAGCAACCCTGAGCAACCCATAACCGTGTCAGTCAGCAACCCTAAGCAACTCCTAACAGTTTTAATTAGCAGTCCCCCTTCAAACAACCCGTGACACACTATGATACACACCATCTTTTTAAATCAGCGTAAAGTTTTTATTTGTTAAAAAATTAATGCTGCCTAAACTTGTTTCAATAAGACAGGGTGTTTAAACTTCTTAATTAGCACATCGTTAACTTTTTTTTCAGTTGCTTTTTAAAACATATTATTCTTTGTTTTAGCCTTACCCAACAAAGTGACTATATATCGGTATGAAAGAAATATGTCAAATAAAGATAATCATTCTTATTTCAATCTGCAAAACTGTTAATACACTCAATCTGATAAAAAGGCTTGAGATTATTTTGTTAACGGTAACACAAATTGTTTTCAATAACCCGAGTGTATAAATTAGAGTGCTTTCATTGGTGGAATTTCAAAACCATCTTCACGGAACAAAAACTAAAAATAAAAAAACGCACCTTTCTCCACCTCTCCTCTTTCTTACAACGCCTTTCTTCATCCTTCAGTAGTAATTGCCTCCTGCAACTTGACCAAGAAAAAGTATATGAAATTCTTAAAAGATAACAGTTGAACGTTCAAATATAGGCTTGCAAAAACGTTTGCGGTGAGTAATTTACCTCATTGGCAGACACCTCATCGTCCCTTATAACTGCATCATCACCATGAGTTCCTTCACCAAATTCAGATCTGGTTAACCCTAAAGCTTGTCAATTCAAACTGAGTCCATAAAAAAAATCAATTAACCTAATTTCTAACACAAATCCAAATGGCCCTAATCCCAAAAATTCATTACATAACAATAAGGTAATTAGCAGTTTTTGATAGCAATCTAAACACCCCTATAGTCTTATAACATCAAAACTATTGAAAATCATAAAGTTTAACCCTAAACCCATTTCAGACACTGACTTATATCACCCAAAAAAAATAACATAACTTATACACTTTAAGCAATTTCAGTAACAATACCTCGTGGACCATGTTTGGAATCCATCATTCAAGCTGCAAAAAAGGGGAAAAAAAGCTTGTAAAAAAATATAAATTAAACAAAATTAAACCATAGCAAGACCTAATTCAACCTGAAAAAACTAAAGCATCCCAAAAATCTGTGTTTTGTGGAAAACGGGAGAAGCTTCAAGAGTATGTATGTATGTGTGAGGGAGTGAAAGAAGGAGGTTGGAGTGAAGCAATTCACTATTGGTATTGCTTTACCCTACACACACACCACTGTAGCTGCAAAAAAAAGTGGGAGAAGAGCATTTTTTAGAAGTAACGACTGCAAAATGAGGTGTACCACAAAGTGTGGATATAGCAACTTTGGGGAAGTACTGTTCCTAAGAACGCCCAATAAATGTAATATAGGATAATTTCTTGCAATGTGATCATGAAAGTGACATGTACACTCCTAACGGTTTTCTAAGACGTCAAGTTTTGTGAACATCAACATTTCAATTGGGGTTAGTCAAATAAATAAGAAGTTGCAAATTGCAATTGGGCTATGTCTTATTGTCATAGCTCTAAATATTACTACTAAACAACATTATAACAAAGGCTAATGATTTGCACACTCTTCTTTTTTATTTGCACACTCCATCCTGCGTTATAAATAGTTGTACATTTGTTTGATGCTGCTTTGCCAGTTTGTATATTGGAGTGTGCGAATAAAAAATGAGAGTATGTCAATCAACTCCCTATAACAAATGTCACTAAGCACTCTAGTTTGCAAATTGCAATTGTATTATTAATATCATTTACACATCTTAAACGTAGCAATGCTCCAAATGTAATTATAGATCTAATGCGCGACTTGTCGGAGAGTCCCCCAACCATTTCCGACCACCTTCCTAGCCACAACCAACATTTGTACATATTGATGTTTGAGCCTGATAGGTTTTGTAATAACGTCATGGTATGAACCAATAGTTCTATTTGATTATATATTTCCAAGTGAAATGATACTTACACGGGAAAAATCACCATGCACACAACATAATATGTTGTGTCATACCATTACTAGATATTGATGGGATACTCTAGTCAATGTATTAGATATTTATATAGGGTATATTTAGTGAAATGGACTGAGGCTGGCGCTGGGTCTGGAGCTAGGGTTAGGACTTATATTATAAGCCGAAATTAAAATTTGTATTTTTATAAACTTGTTTGGCAAATAGGCTGGAGCTAGGGCTGGGGCTTATTATTGCAAAATTACTATAAAAGACATAATTAAATGAGTTTTTGTATATGTTAGATATTTTTGTAAGTAAATAAGTAATTTATTCTTCAAAACCCTCGGGCTAAAGTTTTTAGCTCTTTTTATGGGGGCTAAAGTTTTTAGCTGACTTATTTTATAAGCCTCTTTCATAAGCCTCATGACAAACAAGACTTATTTTATTAGCCGGCTTATTTTAAAAGCCCAAGCCCCAATAAGCCTTATTTAAGCCCTCGCCAAACATAGTCATAGTATTAATATATTGCTTTAACTGATTGTACATTTAAGTGTATCAATAAAAAAAATAGTGTGTGCAAATTATCTCGCTTACCATACCTATATTTATTCATTTTTCGGGCTAACACCTACCTACCCTGTATTCAGGGCCGGCAAATAAATTTGAAGGCCTTGGGCGAAAATTAAAAAGGGGCCCCATCAACACTAAAAAAAACTTAAAGGTGTGCATAAAAGGTGTTCATTTATAACAATTTTTTTATAATAAGGCCTCTTAATGACGTTTTATTTATTGCAGCAAGATGAGTTGTATTTAACTAATTGAATTTACAAAGAAGAGCCATTGGGATATATAAAATAAGTACACAAACGTAGCTATAAATGTTACTGGACTAGAAGAAAAGGGGCCCTTTAGATTGGGGGGCTTTGTGCGACCGCACCACTTGCACACCCTCTACGCCGCCACTGCATGTATTTCATGTTATATTTATATATTTCTCTTTTTTTCAAATGAATTCAGTTAATGACAGCATAGAAATCTACTTTTTACAAACTAATAAATCACTATCACATCTATTTAGATACAAAATTAGTCATATTTTTAGACTTATCAATCATTTTTTATGAATTAATTGTTAGATTGTTTTAAGATAGTGATAAACGAAGGTAAAAAATAAAAATAAAAAAATAGTGATGAATGTAGAAAAAAACAAAGTACGAGGAGAATTGGTGCACATTTGGGAAAGATGCAAACATTGGGGTAAGGGGAATATCCATTACAATGCTCCCTCGATGCTCCTCCTCATCAATTTCTTGTGAGCTAGCTCTATATCAAACAAGATAATAACACTAATAATAAAACGGAGTAACCAACACCATCTTCTTATTATCTGCTCATTTCACTCATCATCAGGTATGTATATATAAACCTACTTCATTTTTATGTTTATAATTATTAGTATTTAACTTGACCAGTTAGAAGATTTTGCATTGGATAAGATTACTTTTATAATGATTTATACTTTATACTTGTTGAAATTTTGGTTTTAATTTCTTTTCAAATATGCATACTTTAAATTTTGGGGATTTTTGAAATCATTTGACTTGTTCAAGACTACAAAGTTATTTTTCATGTTTTTTTTATCGGCCTGAGAGTACTAGGTAAAGTGGTAATATTGTTCCCTTTTTAAGAAATTTATAATTTTGTAACAAAAAAGAGTAACTAAGTGAAAGTAAGTTTCGGCTTCATATTGATGCGCGTTATCACATTGGAGGTGACAGTATGATGCTGGACACGTTATTTGTGTTAGACTTGAATGTCGAGTGCAATGCGGGATTATGAGGGCTTGAGTGGGTTTTAAGTTACGTTTTATTTTAGCAATCGTTTTATGTATTGTAGGTACTAGATACTGATACTACAAATCCTGTGAAAGTGTTTTATGTGAAAATGGCACATTTACTATCCGCTTCCTGCCCATTAAACGCCTCCTCATGTTCCAAAAACGGCCCTAACTCATTAAAACAAAGCTTAGCTTCATTACCAACTTCATTCACTTCACGCACATCAATTCAACCATTCAAAAACCTTTCCATAAACAGAAAGAATGCGCAGAGGCTATTCTCAATACGCGCAACCACTCTTCAACAACCCGGAACAAAGGCAGGGTCTGGCTCTGACGAAAGCTCCGGTCAGCAATCAAGACCAACCCGAGTGATGGTCATTGGTGGTGATGGTTATTGTGGTTGGGCTACTTCCCTTCATTTATCCAAAAAGGGTTACGAAGTTGCTATTGTTGACAACCTTGTTCGTCGTCATTTTGATGACCAACTTGGGCTTGATTCACTCACACCCATTGTATCGATTCATGACCGAATCAGAAGATGGAGATCATTAACCGAAAAAGACATTAATCTTTACATTGGTGATGTTTGTGACTTTGAGTTTTTGTCAGATGCATTCACATCGTTCAAACCCGATGCTGTGGTCCATTTTGGAGAGCAAAGATCCGCCCCCTTCTCCATGATTGACCGATCAAGAGCCGTGTACACTCAACAAAACAATGTGCTCGGTACCCTTAATGTCTTATTCGCCATAAAGGAGTATGCTGAGGATTGTCATCTTGTGAAACTTGGTACAATGGGTGAATACGGGACACCAAATATTGACATTGAGGAAGGGTATATAACTATTACTCATAATGGCAGAACCGACACTTTACCTTACCCGAAACAAGCTAGTTCTTTTTACCATTTGAGTAAAGTGCACGATTCAAACAATATTGCATTTACATGCAAGGCATGGGGGATAAGAGCTACTGATCTGAACCAGGGTGTAGTTTATGGTGTGAGGACTGCTGAGACCGAAATGCATGACGAACTTTACAATAGGTTTGATTATGATGGAGTGTTTGGAACGGCCTTGAATAGGTTTTGTGTTCAGGCAGCGGTTGGTCATCCGCTTACTGTTTATGGCAAAGGAGGACAGGTTCGATCTTTCAGCTAAAAGCTCATTAAATTTTGCGAGTTACATTATGCTTATTATGTGCCTTATATTAGAACACTTAATTCCTAATCGGGACCCTGTTTGGTGTTTTTCTGTCATGATCAGTCATTGCTAACCCAGACCATGGTTGATTAACCGTTTCATGTTATGCGGTTTACATAGACTAAGAGTTGGAGTTATATAGGGTTTTGGTATGTGTTTAAAAATAGGTGACATGTAGGGTAACAGGTTAAAATGGTCAAAAGTTTACTATGTGTCAAAACAAGTTGAGTTGACCCGCCAACATTTTTTTTTTCTTTTTCTGTTCTTAGAACTTCCCAGATTGTGTTCATATTAGTAGAGTTACAATTATAAAACTATAAATAAAGTAATGCTATGATTGTTTGGTAAAAATAATGTTACACAAGCTTGAATGTACCTTTGCTTTTAAACCGTTTTACACTCCTCTTTTGAGCTATTTTTTTTACAGCTCGGATATTTGTCGATAAAACATTACCGAATTGGTTAACCTCATTCACATGACAGGATTGCCCACTCTAGATTTTGAGAAATTTTAATCAACTTCACAACTGGGATAACTTTTACTAATATGTTTTTAGTTGTCATCTGGTCTTTTATGGTTGAAGTTAGATACACAGATATATGAGTACTTATATGTCTCGTGGTCTTTTAGATTAAACTATACATCTTGTTGACACTTTCTTTTTTCAAATACAGACTCGAGGGTACCTAGATATAAGAGACACAGTCCAGTGTGTGGAGCTTGCAATTGCAAATCCAGCAAAAAGAGGTGAGTTTCGGGTATTCAATCAATTTACAGAGCAGTTTTCCGTGAACCAACTTGCTTCACTTGTTACAAAAGCTGGAGAGAAGCTTGGAATAGAAGTGCAAACTATATCTGTACCCAACCCTAGAGTTGAAGCAGAAGAACATTACTACAATGCCAAGCACACTAAACTCATTGAACTTGGACTAGAACCGCATCTCCTTTCAGACTCACTTCTAGATTCACTTCTTAATGTTGCGGTTCAGTTCAAAGACCGGGTTGACACGAAACAGATCATGCCCAGTGTTTCTTGGAGAAAGATTGGGGCGAAGCCAAAAACTGTATCGGCTTAGGCTTGTGATAGTGAGGTATGGTCATAGTTATATTTTTATTTGGGGATACTTATGGTAATGTCTATGAACGGGAAAATTTATAAGAGTTGTACTACGATATAGTTAAATGTTGTTTACGTGATCTCTTGACTCCTCACATGCCTCCTCACATGCAATGTGCTCATTCAACATGGACTGGTTTGAGGTCTTTTGGCTTGCATATCGTCCCTAAAAAGTCGATAATACCAAACTCCCCTAATTGGAATTCCAATCAGTTTATTTGAACTTCAGGAGACTGTTAAATAGCTGGGTTAGGTAACGGGTCAAAATGGTTCATATATTACAGCTAAGTTAAATGGGTTCTATTTCATGAATCTTTATGAGTAATTGATATAATTCAATATCTAAGATGATCAATAACACCTAAAAGTTTAGATCCATATCTTTTATATAATAAAAGAATTACGAGTGATTTTGCAAAACCCTTCTCATTAAAAAATAAATTGGACCAATAGAAGAACTCGATTTTGACACATAAGCGAAATCAAGCAGTATGATCAGCTAATAAAAGGTAAAAATTGAATTGATTTTGGTCAAACTTTAATAAATATGATGGAGAATTTAATTGAGGAAAAAAAACACATAAAAATATAGGTATCAAATTTATAAAAACAAAAACTTAAAAAAAGAAAGGTAATTAATTAAACTTTAGTAGTTGAATTTTAAATATATTATATAGAGTTAAGTGTAAAATTATAAGTCTCCATGTTTTAATAAATTTAGATAATAAACAAATAACCATTTACAATTTATACTCCCTATACTTATAATATGAACTTTGTTTAGAATTACATAACTATTAGTATTAGTTTGAGACTTTCATCAATTAAAATACAAAATTTTATTAATATACGAATTAGTTTTAATATACTTTAAATATTAAAAAAATAATTATTAGTCTAAACTTTTTTTTTTTTTTTTTTTTTTTTTTTTTTTTTTTTTTACGTCAAATAATGACTCATGTTATCCTATTTAAAAGTTTAATTTATGAGTACACGGTTTTGAATATTAAATACGGCTAAATTATTATTAATGGTAATATAAATATCAAATGTTAAACATGAGTTACTGTGATATGAAAATAAATATATGCAATTGTACTTATAATAATGGCTCATGTAATTATTATTTAAAGTTTATATATGGATATCTGGAAAAACATTTTCAAAAAAACTTTACGGAGTATATTTTAACTTAATCAACGCTCATTATAAGCTACTAAACTCGCATATTTTGTACATGATATGAATATTTAAACAGCAACATCAACCTCAACATTTATGTCAGCTGAACAAAGTTAAAGCTTTAATCTAATAAATTTTTTTTACAAAATATTAATATATATTAATACATAATGAAAGACTCGTGCATATTTATTAGTTCTAATTATATCACAATTTTTACGGGTAAATTCTTATATGTGTAAATAGTAAACTAAAATTTTAAAATAATTTTAATTTATGTGTAAACACTATAACTAGTACTAAGCAATGTGTTTTTTATGCTGAACAATGACAGCTTTTGTTTTTTGGTCTATCTGTGTCTTCCAAACAATTCTTTTTGTATTTTTTTTACAAAAATATATAAACCAAAAATTATATAATATGCATTTTTTGTTAAATTAAATAAAACTAAAACCATCAAGGTTTTCAAGATCGCGATCTTACCTAACATCGTTTTCTTCTTTGCAAGATCGGGATTGTATGATTGAATTGCATATTACGATCCCACTAAAATGTTTCTAATTTTTCTTATAAAATTTGTAGTATTATACATTTCTACACAATATTCAATATCATAGACAAATTTGAATGAAAATTTTGTAGCATTATTTAAAGAAACTGAAATTCTATAACTTGTAAATGTTTGAATATTACCGATATCAATTAACAAAGAAATAGAAATGACATCTCTAATAATAGAATGTGCATAATGACAATTAACAACGTACTAATGGAAATCCTACAACACATAGGATTATTTCATGTTTCATCATTATATAAACAATTTGGATATAAAGAAATACGACATCATTGCCTCTTTGATATTTATAACCCGTTTCTTTCCCTCTTTAAAATTATAATCTGATATCAAAGATCATGAATAAGAGTAACATTGGGCTAAAGTGTGAAAATTTGGCCTAAGTTTTAAAAAAGGGTTTGTTCGATAACAAAAAATTTGCTTTATAATACGATCGAAATTGATAGCGATTCTACGATTTTAATAACGATCTTAGAATCTTACGATATTAGTCAGATTTTACGAATCAACTAAAGTTGTGACAAGTATAAAACCATGGGATCCACTTGTCACAAGTATATGACCGTCCAAAGTGCTCTATGATGTAACCATGTTTTGGCAGCATTCAAATCTAAACGAATAGAAAACAACAGACCATGTGATATGTATCATATGCGAAAGTACCGAACCATCATTGTTGTCACTCATTGATTAATATAATTGCATGTTGGTTTTATATTTCTCAAACATAGCTTTAAGACTCATGCTTTGCAAAATAATAAACTTAAAATGTAATTTATATCATAAATAGATTATAAATAACAAGAAAAAGTACACGAAATGACTTGATCTCATAGGGTTGGCGTAAGCATACCATCAAATAATTGCACACGCGATCCATTTTTTTTCAGATATTTAATGTTTAATGTTTGCAATATCGTAACGGTGTTGACATAACTTTCTATGAATTTTGATGGCCTCGTGTTATCATTACAAAGATGCTTTTAAACATACATACAAGAAATATAGCTAATGATTTGCACACTCTTCTTTTTTATTTGCACACTCTATCCTGCGCTATAAACAGTTGTACATTTGTTTGATGCTGCTTTGCTAATTTGTACATTGGAGTGTGCAGATAAAAAAAGAGAGTGTCAATCTCTCAAAAAATATACTTGTATTAGTAGTGTGTGAACTAGTTAAATCAAACCTCATATTGTGTGTATATAAAATATAAGTGCATAAAATTTTGTGACATCATCAAGCAGTGATTATGTGCAATGGCACCGCTTGCATTCCCCTAAAAACAAATAACCATGAGCGTCCACATCTTGTTTAAATGCAAATAATAAACGTCTAATTCCACTGTACCAAGTTGTTAAACACTTGAACACAACTTATAATTCATATGTCATGTTGAAATAAGTAATTTGAAGATACACCATAACTAACTAGTTTTTTTTTTTTTTTTTTTTTTTTTTTTTTTTTTTTTTTTTAAGCAAAAAGTCTTGATAAAATTGTTTTTATAAGTGAACACAACCCAAGTTGATGCCTAAAAATATTTAACTAATAATATGTATATTTAAATGATAGATTACCATGACTGCCTTTTACAACACCACGCGTGATGATAGTGTATAACGTATGTGTATTTACGAAAAATTATACATAACGACAAACCCAATTTTTTTGAATCACGTACATTCTTAAAAAATCATGATTTTATACAAAAGTTAACAATACCTCAAAATTTCTATGAGTGGCCCAAGACCGTGATTGTCCAACTACCTACTACAAAACAAAACAAAAAATATAATGTTGGTGTGCATAAAATAGTAGTATTGTTTATTTGTTTTACATCTAGTTTTAGCATATTTGAAAGAATATTAAATAAATATCCAGCTGACCAAAAGATATTTATAATCATCTTGGTTAACACTAAACATTTGCTAATTACTACAAAGCTAGCTAGTAATGAAGAAAAGCGTTATTTTGTTAGTACTATTTCTGGTACTTGATGTTCAATCCAACAGTATTCCGGTGGAGCAGCCTTACAGGACAGCTTTTCACTTCCAGCCACCTCAAAACTGGATGAACGGTTAGTTTTTTATGTTCCTGTTAAGGTTTGACTTGTTTATGTTACATGTTCTTAATGTTGTTGTTATTTCATTGACATGTAACGATGAACATGGCACGTTATTGGCGCAGATCCTAATGGTTAGTGATTACATCTTCTACTTTTCGAGTTATTGTTTCCTTTGTAAATACAGATAGTTATTGCAATTACAAATCTGGATCACTTACTTTACTTAGTGTTTTTTTGTATTTTTGTAAATAGCACATACATTAGTAGTTTACGGGTTTAGGTGGTAAACTCGTTGCGTCTGAGAAAAACAAAGTCAATGATTGGGTCAAAATGGTTTGGCATGGGTTGTGTGATGTTTAAATCCATATTGTCATAATAAGCTATGTTCGATACATTTCTGTATTGTTCATTCGTTTGTGCCATTATTGTTCATCACTTGACAAATTTCTTTAAAGACACAAAATATCAATAATATGTAGTTTTAACTAACGATGGATCAATAAATATGCATCCAGGACCGATGTACTACAATGGAGTATACCACCTCTTTTTTCAATACAACCCATCTGGTCCACTCTTTGGTAACCAAATGCATTGGGCACATTCAGTATCACACGACTTGATAAACTGGACCCCATTAGACCTGGCCATTGCCCCAACCGAACCCTTTGACATCAACAGTTGCTGGTCTGGTTCAGCCACAATCCTCCCAGGAAACAAACCCGTTATACTATACACTGGAATCAACTCTGATAACCAACAAGTCCAAAACTTAGCCATCCCAAAAAACTTATCCGACCCATATCTTAGAGAATGGGTCAAATACACCGGTAATCCAGTTGTAAAGTTACCAGATGGGATCCAGCCCGATGACTTCAGAGACCCAACAACCGCATGGCTTGCAGACGATGGGAAATGGAGAATACTTGTTGGAAGTCAGAAAAATAAGACGGGGATCGCATTTTTATATCAATCTGAGGATTTTATTAATTGGACTAAATATGATTCGCCACTTCTCAAAGTTGAAGGCACTGGGGTATGGGAATGTCCTGATTTTTTTCCTGTGTGGGTTGATAGCACGAATGGGGTCGATACATCTGTTTTGGGCCCGAAAGTAAGGCATGTTTTGAAAGTGGGATTATGGGATTATTTTAGAGATTACTACATGATTGGGAATTATAGTCCTGCGAACGAAAACTATGTTCCTCAAAATGAATTGACACTTGATACTTTGAGGTATGATTATGGAAAGTATTATGCTTCAAAGTCATTCTTTGACCCCGTGAAAAACAGAAGGATCTTGATGGCTTGGGTGAACGAATCGGATTCTGAAGCTGATGATATTGCTAAAGGATGGTCCGGACTTCATGTAATCATAAAAAAAAAAAAAAAAAAAAAAAAAAAAAAAAAAAAAAAAAAAAAATTATTGCCTTTTGTAGTCTCCTTCGTTTTGGGTTTATTATAAGATCTTGAATTTGCTTATAACATGCAGTCATTTCCAAGGAGTCTTTGGCTCGACCAAAACCAGAAGCAGCTCATACAATGGCCTATTGAGGAAATTGAATTGCTGCACGAAAACGAGGTAAGCTTTGAAGATAAGAAACTCGAAGCTGGATCAATACAGGAAATTGAAGGCATAACTGCTTCACAGGTAATTAGCTCTCTGCCTCTCTTTATTGAAAATCTTACTTTTGTATTTCGAATTAACATTGTGGTATATTTTATATGAAAGGCGGATGTGAAGATTTCGTTTAAACTAACTAACTTAGAAGAGGCTGAAGAACTGGACCACAGTGTGGCTGATCCACAGCTTATCTGCAGCGCAAATGATGCATCGACCAAAGGCAAATTCGGACCTATTGGGCTGTTAGCTTTGGCTTCCAGCGACTTAACTGAACAGACTGCAATCTTCTTTAGGATCTATAAGAGTAGCGGACGATACGTTGTCCTAATGTGCAGTGATCAAAGCCGGTTAGTTATCTTTAACTCAAGTATCTCATAAATAATTTCAAAGTGTAACTAATAGAAGTGGCAACATGCACGAGTATGATAACGGGTCAAAATGAGCCATTTTATAAATAAAAGTCAACCGGGCCCAATATTAGTTAATTTTAGCTCATTTGGATTTTAGACCACTTTGTTAGTTCACGCATACAAACCCAAGAGCTTATAAGAAAACCAAAGTTGACCCATTTTTGTTAATTTGGACCCATCTAAAGTGCCCACAACCTACATTTCACAGGTCTTCAACAAGGAATGGGCTCGATAAGACCACATATGGAGCATTTGTTGACATAGACCCTAAGCAAGATGAAATTTCAGTGAGAACCTTGGTGAGTAAACTTAGTTCTTGACTTCTTTTTTTGTTTCTTTTCTCTGAGTTGATCATGACATCTAATGTGGTTGGTTTTGAGATGTTTACAGGTAGATCACTCGATTGTTGAGAGCTTTGGAGGAGGAGGAAAGACTTGCATAACATCAAGGGTTTACCCAACATTCGCCATTGAAGAAGATGCCCATTTGTTTGCCTTTAACAATGGAACGGAAAGTGTTGTGATCTCTGAGTTAAGTGCTTGGAGTGTGAAGAAAGCTCGCATCAACATAGAAGAAACTATAAGCTGTACAAGTCACTAATCTGAAGAAGAAGATAATGCAGATGATTATTTGTACGGAAGGATGCATTTATTCAATATAATGGAAGCAATTTAATTAGCCTGCTTACATGATGTAAAGACTCCATTTTTGTGGAGTTTCAGTTTAGGTAAAATAAGTTTCCATGTTCCTTTAACCTAAAAGGCCAATTATATGATTATACTTTCACAATAATGGTAACGTCATTTTCATTCAAATTTAATCATTATATACAAATAGTTAATTTGGATGAAGACAACCATACATTGTCCTAGATCTAGTATGTTACATAGGGCTGCAAAAGTAGCATTACATGCTCGAACTTGAACTTGAACTTGAATTGCTATTGATTTTGTATTGTATCAAGTTTGAGTAGCGGTATGATTTAAATACATATTCTGAGCTGACTTCCGGTTTATAAGATTTGAATTCATGTTTATACATCATCCGTTTATAAAATACATATATTTCAATAGTGATAGCTATCTAATCACAACATAGCGACACATTTATAAAGCATACAAGTTATATTATAACGTATTTATTTCATTTAAGGTGTTGTATTGAACTATACCATTCTTTGCGTCTGCAGGTTGGTTTTAACTCAAGTACTGATTTTCATATTAATTCTAACATGTCCTTTTACTTAAGAAGGCTTAACCCATTCAACAAATGACCCTTAGGCATTATTATAATGATTTTCACATGTCTTAGGTCTTGAAAAAATTGTTATTTATAAAAACAGACAATGTCATTGGTACAAGTTGATGGCTACTGCAGATAAGTTTTACATGTCAATAAGTAAATTATGTTTATTAAATGGCATTATTTGTGCCATTGGGTATTACATTATGTCAACCTTGGAACTTATAGTCTTGCATAACATTTGTTATAATTATATTATATATATGATATGATGGTTGTTACATGTAAAGATCAACTTACACAGTCATACCTAAGACCTTGTTATTAAGATATGTTGACTTAGTAGAGAACTAAACAAACACATAACTACTTGATAATCATCAACTCTTTTTCCACCAAACATTTAGCAACCATGAGGATAACTTACATTTTGCTCCTAGTAATATTGCTGCAGGTGCTTCACTTTGATCATGTTCAATCCAATACTATTACATTGGAGTCTCTTCGTGGTTTGCGGTTGGAGCAGCCATACCGGACGGCATTTCACTTTCAGCCTCCACAAAACTGGATGAATGGTTAGTTATATAGTTGTATTTTTCTTATCGATTTGGACTTCTTTATATTATTCGGCTTTTACCTTTCTCCTGCACATATTCTAAATATGGTGATGGATTCTTTGATATGTGACAATGAACATGTCTCATGATTATTGGGGGATGATTCACTGGTTGCTGAAGATCCTAATGGTAAGTAATATCATACCACCTGCTGTTACCATCATTTTCCGAATTAGTGTTTTAGAACCTCAGACGAAAAATGCTGACACACTTTTGTAGAGTATCTGTTTACACGAACCGATTGATAGGCAACTTAATACCAACGCTTTTAAAATTTTCTAGTTTCCTATCAAAGATTTGTCCATCAAAACTATATAGAATTAAACTTTTTTTTCCTTAAGATCACAAACAATTGAACCTTTTACATTGTAATTGTTATTTTTGTAATGAAAGTAGGTATATGCAGTATTCTAAATAGTTGGTAGACAATAAGGCATATACTGATTCTAGACCCTGGTATTTTTATAATGATCCTAAGTCCTAACACACTGTCCCCATATTCATGCATATAGGACCAATGTACTACAATGGAGTATACCACAACTTCTATCAGCACAACCCATTTGGTCCACTCTTTGGAAATATACATTGGGCACATTCTGTATCGCATGACTTAATAAACTGGATCCCTCTAGAACCTGCTCTTGCTCCAACCGACCCCTTTGACATTAATGGTTGTTACTCCGGTTCCACCATAATTCTCCCCGGAAACAAGCCTGTCATATTATACACAGGAGCTGATAACAAATTCCATCAAGTCCAAAATTTGGCTGTACCAAAGGACTTATCTGATCCATATCTTAGAGAATGGGTCAAATACTCGGGTAATCCAATCATAAACGTGCCAGACGGGATTAAAAAGGATGACTTTAGAGACCCGACCACCGCTTGGCTTGCAGATGATGGAAAATGGAGAATGATTATTGGAAGTAATAAAGATAATACTGGGATTGCGTTTTTATATCAAACTGAGGATTTTATCAACTGGACTAGATACGATTCGCCACTTTATAAAGTTGAAGGTACTGGGGTATGGGAGTGTCCTGATTTCTTTCCGGTGTGGGTTGATAGCACGAATGGGGTTGATACATCTGTCATTAACCCGAGCGACAAAGTAAAGCATGTGTTGAAAGTGGGATTGCTTGAAACTGGGAAAGACTACTACATGATCGGAAATTATATTCCTGAGAAAGAACTTTATATTCCTCAAAACGACTTTACGCTTAGTACTTTGAGGTATGACTATGGGAAGTACTATGCTTCAAAGTCATTTTTCGATCCTGTGAAAAAACGCAGGATCTTGATGGCTTGGGTGAACGAGTCTCATCCTGAGGCTGATGCAGTCGCTAGAGGATGGTTTGGAATTCAAGTAAAGCAAGATTTATTTCTGTTATTCAAGTATAGCATCTCTTTATCAGTATCAGCTTTTTATAAGATTATGAATTCACTTATAACATGCAGTCATTTCCAAGAACTCTTTGGCTTGACCGGAACAAGAAGCAGCTCATACAATGGCCTATCGAAGAAATTGAAATGTTATACGAAAACAAAATTTCTTTAAAAAATAAGAAACTTGAAGGTGGATCGTTACATGAAGTTGTTGGCATAACTGCTTCACAGGTAAGCCCCTTCTTAACAATCCTGTTTCTGTTTCTGCTTAACTATAATGTGTTGTTTATTTTTTTAAAGGCGGATGTGAAGATTTCGTTCAAATTAACTAATTTGGAAGAGGCTGAAGAACTAGACCAAAGCTCGATTGATCCACAGCTTATCTGCAGCGAAAAGGATGCATCAAACAAAGGCAAACTCGGTCCTTTTGGACTATTAGCTTTGACTTCTGAGGACTTGACTGAGCAAACTGCAATCTTTTTTAGAGTCTTAAAGAGTAACGGACAATACGTTGTCATAATGTGCAGTGATCAAAGCCGGTTAGTATTCTTAAAATCAGTTGTTTCATAACATATTCAAATGCTAACTAACCAACATATACCAGGTCTTCTAAAATGAATGGGCTTGACAAAACCACATACGGAGGATTTGTGGACGTAGATCCTCAACAAGATGAAATTTCACTGAGAACCTTGGTGAGTACGCTGAGAATCTCTTTTTGTTATTTCTTTCCTTTGTTTGACTAGTTTGACCCGTTCCCAGTTAACTAATTAAAAAGCTTATATGACCCATTTGAAATAGAACACAGCCCCTATCAACTGGTTCATTATTAAGCAATGAGTCAAAAATATCACACAATGTTGTTAATTCTGGGAACCATGCAGATAGATCATTCGATCATTGAGAGCTTTGGTGGTGGAGGGAAGACTTGCATTACAGCCCGAGTTTACCCGACATTAGCCATTGGAGAAGATGCTCGGCTGTTTGCGTTTAACAATGGAACGGAAAGTGTGGTAATCTCTGAGTTGAGTGCTTGGAGTGTGAATAAAGCTCGAATCAACATTGTTGAAGAAACTATAAGTTGCCCAGATGACTAATCTTCCGAAGAAGGGAAAAATTATGCAGATTAATAGTTGTTGCTATTAAAGAATGTATTATTCATGAATTATCACATTGGTAGCATGATAAACATTTATACATGATAAACTTTCTTCATTTAATTTTGTGGTCAAGTATTACTAAAGTGAAATGATGTTCAACTTATTTGTTACAAGATACATGATCAGTATGAGATTGTTACTTGTTCTTAGCTTTGGTCAGACTAATTCCATATTTTGGATTCATTTTGAATTCAAATAAGACTAACAATAGTTCTTGGTACAATGGTTAAAATTACTATAAGACCATGGCGCACCACCACCCGTGGTTGACTGGTTGGCCTCCCACCACGCGTGCAAATCTTTAAAGCAAAGCTGCCACCACACGTGATGGTGGTATTTTGGCATTGGTATGGTGGTGCAGACCACGTGACATGGTGTCATCTTTCTTTTGGTATGTGTGAGGTATATTTGTATAAAATGTTGTATTTTTATGTATTTTGTTTGGTGATCAGTACTAAAGGTTTGATTGTTGGTTTGATGAATGGAGTATAGTAACCATTACACATTTAAATAACAGTAACTGCAATGGTAGCTTTTACTATAACTTTTTTTATTTTTAGAATGACTTTTTGCATCGAAGAGAAAGACTATTTGTAACAAAAGCTTGAAATTTACCATTCCTTTGCTAAAAGCTTTTCACTCAATATGTTTTCATTTTATACTTTATCTCTCTCTCTAACTTTCGATCATTAATTTCACAAAAAGCTTTCATTGTAGTAAAAAATATGAAAAGCTTTAAGATGATTTAAAACCATTAAAATAATAATGTATATAAAATAAAAATTCATTGAATAATTTTTTAAGGATATTAAAAGGAAATAAAAATACAACTCCAATTATTTGTACAATGTCACGACAAATTAATGACGTGTCTAAAATGTATTGTAAAAGACTCATAATTTTTTAAGGATATTAACTTGGTGACTAATTTGTTTTTTTCTAATAAAATACTTAAATTGCGTTTGTTATGCCCCAATCGGAATGGAGGAATGAATATCATTCCGATTCAAAGTGTTTGGTATCTCCAAATGACTATCAAAAGTAGAAATGATATACATATTTATTTTATACTTGATAGGCACCAAAATGGTAGTATATGATTGTTTTATTCCCGGGCCCACCACTTTCCCTCACATTATTTATGCTACAATTTTTATCTAATTATCCTACCAAACAACATTTATGAGATTGATACCTCAACTTATAGTCATTCCTATTCCACCCCTATATCAAATCCATACCGATTGTCATTCCGGGCAACAAACCAAACGGCACCTTACATGACATAAAATAAGAAATTACTCCGTAATTACTACTCATTTTAGTGTAATATATGATGGCTTAACAAATCAATAATCAGAAAATGATTATAAAATGCATCCAAATGAACCAGACCACTCATTATATTAGTACGAGCATATGATAAGTTCTTTCGTCATATAATTGTCGTGGTGGACCAAAAGAGTGAAATATCATATCATATCAGTTATCACTATAAATTTATAACCCTCCAATCTTATTCATGCAACACCAACAATTAAGATTTTAGTAGTGATGAAGAGAAATGTCATTTTCTTTCTAATCATATTTCTTAAGGTTCTTCACGTTGATCTTGTCCGACCCAACAAAGTTACATCGGATGAACCTTTGCCGTCCGATAACCAGCCTTATCGGACGGCCTTTCACTTCCAGCCTTCACGAAACTGGATGAACGGTTAGTTAGTTAGTAACTTACTTACTTTTTGTTCCTAATTTTAGCTTTGACCTTCATCATGTACGTGTTTTAAATATTTGGATGGTTTTCATTGATATGTGACGATGAACATGGTGCATGATTGACCTCAGATCCTAATGGTACGTAACTTTCACAGCCTACTTTTTAGTTTGTTTTATTTTGTTAAGATTATATGATTGATTTCTTTTTTTGTATATTCATTTAGTTATTATGCAATGAAGTTACAACTACTAGGATTTTAGCCATGTAACGTTTTGTCGTTCTTTTTCTTTAACTTAATTTACTTTTTTTGGCACACAAAAACAATTACATATGGACTTATATTCACTGGTCAAAGCATGTATGGTTGCATGATGGGTTAACCAATTTTGTGAGATTTAGTATAGTTTTTATTTTTGTCTAAATGGTTAAACTTTGTCATGAGTTTAAATTACACATTTTACATGTACAATGAACTACAAAAATTTTGGTTTGTCTAAGTAAATCTTTTTTCAGAGCCTTATGGCTCGACTTTCCCCGGTTAGCCTGAAGAGGGGTCTCTCTACGTACAATTGCGCACTTAATTAAGTAATCTTTTGCATATATGCATTCAGGACCAATGTACTACAATGGTGTATACCACATCTTCTATCAATACAACCCTTCTGGTCCACACTTTAGTAACCAAATGCATTGGGCACATTCGGTATCACTTGACTTAATAAACTGGACGCCACTAGACCTCGCATTTAGTCCCACCGAACCCTTTGACATCAACAGTTGCTGGTCCGGTTCTGCCACAATCCTACCCGGGGACAAGCCTGTTATGTTATACACAGGAATTGACTCTAAAAACCAACAAGTCCAAAACTTAGCCGTCCCAAAGGACTTATCTGACCCGTATCTTAGAGAATGGGTCAAGTACTCCGGTAATCCTATCATAAGCCTACCCGAGGGGATCCAACCTGATGACTTCAGAGACCCGACCACCACTTGGCTAGCAGAAGATGGAAAATGGAGAATGATTGTTGGAAGTCAGAAAGATAAGACAGGGATTGCGTTTTTGTATAAATCTGATGACTTTATTAATTGGACTATGAGTGATGCGCCACTTTATAAAGTTGAAAGTACTGGCATGTGGGAATGTCCAGATTTTTTTCCAGTGTGGGTTGATAGCACAGATGGGGTCGATACATCTGCCATTAGCCCGAGAGACAGAGTTAAGCATGTGTTGAAAGTTGGCTTATTCGACCATGCTAAAGACTATTACATGATTGGGAGTTATAATCCAGATAAAGAACATTATGTTCCTGAAAGTGAACTAACAGTCAGTACTTTAAGGTTTGATTATGGAAAGTACTATGGTTCAAAGTCATTTTTTGACCCTGTGAAAAACAGAAGGATATTGATGGCTTGGGTGAATGAGTCTGATTCTGAAGATGATGCTATTGCTAAAGGATGGGCTGGAATTCAAGTAATGAAAATTTAGTTTTATCTCCTTATCTGCGCTCTCCTTTATAAGTTTATAAATTTACTTATAACATGCAGTCATTTCCGAGGACTCTTTGGCTCGATGGGAATCAGACGCAGCTCATACAATGGCCTATTGAGGAAATTGAAATGTTATATGAAAATAAAGTTAGTTTAGATAATAAGAAGCTTGAAGGTGGATCGTTACATGAAGTTGTAGGCATAACTGCTTCACAGGTAAACCCCATTATTAATAATATTATCTTTGCCCAAGCTACTTCTGGACTAAAATGTAAAATTTTATATTTGAAAGGCGGATGTGAAGATTTCGTTCAAACTAACTGACCTAGAAGAGGCCGAAGAAATGCACCAAAGCTGGATTGATCCGCGGCTTATCTGCAGTGAAATGGATGCATCAAAGGAAGGAAAATTTGGACCGTTTGGGTTGTTAGCTTTGGCTTCCAATGATTTAACTGAACAAACTGCTATCTTCTTTAGAATTTTCCAAAACAGTGGACGATATATAGTGCTAATGTGCAGTGATCAAAGCCGGTTAGTTTACTATAAGTCGAATAATCACAATATGTTCAAATTTTCACAAGCTAACCTCTGTATCACAGATCTTCTACAGAAAATGGGCACGACAAAATGACGTATGGAGCATATGTTGACATCGGTCCTCAGCAAGAGGAAATTTCACTGAGAACCTTGGTGAGTAACCTTACTTATTTCCTTTGTAGTTTGTTTAACTTGTGTATCTTGACTTCTTACTTAAACATATGTTTGTTATGGGATGTTTACAGATAGATCACTCAATCGTTGAGAGCTTTGGAGGAGGAGGAAAAACTTGCATTACAGCGAGGGTTTATCCAACATTGGCCACTGGAAATGAAGCCCGGCTATTTGCCTTTAACAATGGAACAGAAACTGTTGTGATCTCGAAGCTGAATGCTTGGAGTGTGAAGAAAGCTCGAATTAACATAGTTGAAGAAACTATAAGCTGTACAGATCAATAATCTGATTGAGATAGTTTATGTCTAAGATGCATTTCAAGTATAATCTACATATCTAGAGCAAGTTTTAAGTTCATAAGCAACAGTGTAGTATCTTATATCATGAAAACTGTCATTAAAGTAATGATTTGAAATTTGTTACATATCAATGAATAACTGTAGAATACACACACTTCAACTAGATCGAAAGTTGAAACAGAACTTAAAATAGAAATGTTTTGCATCATCACTAGCCTCACATTGTCTTATAGTGCTCGATAACTTCCACCATTCGACCTTGAACTAGGAGCATAGGTCGTAGAAATAGATTTTCTTCCCAACGATGTTCCAACTTGATGGGAACTAACTGAATTCCTCTTAGTTTCCTGTAAATCATAAAATCAACAACACGTCAAATACTAAAAGTTAAACTATATCTCATTCTAAAGATTAGAGTAGATAGATACGTACCAAATCTACTGAGCCCTTGGAAATGATCCTTCCATAACCAGATCCTTCATTGATTGAATCGTTGGGTTTCTTATCATCACTTAATTTTCTAGCATTCATAATCTTGTCCACCATCCTGCTTCCAAGAAATTGACCTCCATTTCCTGTTTGAAACATTCTATTACTACTACCCTTTTGAGGAGTCATTGGGCTAGTATTTTCTTCAATATTAGGTGCCACTTTACGACCTCTGGTAACACTTGGTGAACACGATTGCCTTCTTCCTCTCATAGTTGAAACATCAGGTTTCTGAGGTGCAGCCACTGGAGTGGTCTTACCATTTTGGCTAACTGGTCGTACTCTTGAAGCTGAAGTGGATCTATCCGTCCTTAAATTAGGCGGTGTTTCATTTGAAAAACCAGGAATTTGTGTTATCCGGGATGTTACAAGAGGTGAAACCCCTCTAGTTTTTTGTGTGGTTTTTGATGATGAACTTGGTCCCTGATAGCTTTTTGATAGATTTGCACCCAATGGTTTCGAATTTGATGAAGTTATATTAGGCTTGATAGTGAGATCAGTAGTACTTGCCTTGTTGGCACTGCTGATTAATGGGATTGGTGCAGTTTTTATGTTCTTTTTATTATCCGTAAACAAAGTGCTTGACCTCCCACTTGGGGTTACTGATCTTGCTGGAATCCTTGGTCTAGGAGTAGTCGGTTTTGGTGTTCGTGGGTTGGCTCCATTTTTTGTTAGTTGTGTTTCCTTCTCTTCTGGCTTTCCTGCAAACTGCGATTGGTAGCATATTTAGCAAGTCCGGCAGGTTGGATAATGGATCAAAACGGGACGTATCTGGGTGACCCATAACATGTTTCTGTCCTAACTTTTTGGTTTAACTCATTAATAATTTGAGTATCATGTATCATTAAAAAAAATCACCTTTATTTAGATGACTTAAGAGTTTTTATGCATTAACAAACATACCCGTGAAAGTGGCTGCATGATGGGCAGTTCACGTTGAACAACGAGTTCATGTGCATTTTTTGTTTCCATCTCAAGGGACGGAAAGAGGGGTGTGGCAGGTGGTGTCTTCAACCTTTGGTACAAGCACAAAAATTACTCAATTTTTACAAATTTGGAGTCGTTATATTAATACAGAAAAAAATGACTTAATTACCAGTTGTAGTCAGTTTTTTCACTCTCTCCAAGGAACCCGAGACCTGGTCCTTTCTTTGCAGATGATGTCATTCCGTAAAGTGGATAGTTTCCTATATTCATTATAATATGACAGTTATGGCATAGTGTATACTCAGGACTAATGAAAATGTAGACATATAAAACTCACCATTGGGTTCAAATTCATCAGAAACAGGCTGCAGAAGGTTAACAACTCGATTTTTGTCACGCTTACGCATCTCTTGGAACATAACAAGATCTTCATCTCTATCTTTAGGCCGGTTTGACAATGGTGCACCCATTTTCCTTTGCGCACCAATGTTACTGTTCATTTCTGTTTTTGTTTGGGAAGGTGGATGCTATAACTGCAACTATAACTATAACTATGATTCTAGCTTTTTGGTTGAGTTTTATTGATAGTCCTAGACAAAGAAACGGATAGAAGGCCGGCTTTTTGACATGTTTAATTTTTTTAAGGTGATGCAACCAAAGATTCATTTTGTCTAGGAATGTTACATTTGGCAATTGTAATTTTTTTTTTTTTTTTTTTCCCCTCTCCTTATATTACTTGTTTTTCTGTCATTCTTGATCTAACTGGACAATGAAAAGGACTGTGGAATGTTTATGTTATACGTTTTTGTCATTCTTTGCTTATCAGCAGGCCGACTCTTTTACTCGTTCAAAGGTATAAATAAAACTTGTGAAATGTGATGGTGAGTAAATAAAATATTAGGCTAAAAGTTAACTGATTATCTGATTTATCAGAACAACTTTTCTCTCAATGATTCAATCGACGCACACTTCAAAATCAAATTGTGTCAATCTTGAAATGTGCATATATTAAACAAGCTAGTGGATCAGATGTAAATAGTTTTTCGTTGTTCCTTTTCACTTCTTAAAACATCTTCTTTATTTTTGTCTCCAAACTCAAGAACAAAGCTAGAGTTGTCCGGGTAAGGCTATTGGCAGTAAACGTTTCAGACGGCTGATATTAAATAAAAAGGGGATGTCACACTCAATAGAAAAAACTAATAGGATGATCTTATCTACTAAAGTTAATATCACCAGTGCATCACATCATCTGTGACGTGATAAAATACCGATATTATCATATTACGTCTGAAAACAGAAATGCTGCAACTTCCATACATCAGAGGGTCTCAGCGACTCAGCCTATTCTAAGTTTTCTAGTTTGTCCCTTCATTTCCTGATAACAGCTTAGAGGGTTCTATGTCACAACACTTGCAATGATCAGAAGGCATAGAAAAGCTTCTTTAGATCCTTTTGATTGGTCTCTACTATGAAAACAAACGAAACAACAAACTTTCCATAGATATTAACGACTAATGAGCTCAAACAAATGAATGTAACAATAGAATAAGACACAATGGTTAACGGTTAATCCTAAATCACTCTTTGCATCCATATAGAAATTAAGATTCGGTGCCCTTTATTGGCCATAAGTGAAGTACATGCCTTAGACATCAGCCTATACCATCACCCTTCTATGCAATATTCCCTAATTTGAAGACAGCCACAAAACATAAGGCCTGTGTTCTTCAGGCTATAACCAGCATATTTGTCAACGTTAATATAAGGACGAAAAGCCTAAGTAGAAACGAGACATACCAAGCCACAAATGTCACTGTGAACTTAGCCAAACACACAAACCAAATGAGTGAACGAGTGTCATCCCCCACTAGCATCTTATCACATGATATGTTACACAATATACGCCCGAGTGTCTACAAATCTTAGGGTACCGCAAAAAAGAACATATTCGATCAACAAGGTGTAACCAAAATAAATAGTAGGCGAATTCAGATAACACTGAAATGTAACATTCTCGTTATATCAATACAAACAGATTTGTAACAAACATAGTAGTACAAATAGAAAAGTCACATTTACATTCCATGTAGTACGTCGTACACTACTAATAACTAATCCAGCATCTATTCATAAAACACATATATGAAAGTCATGACTATGATATGATGATCTTCAGACGTCATGAAACCAACTGACTGATTTTCGAGCCTCCGAAACAATCTCCGAAAAACCTGTGTTATTAACAAAACAAAACAAAAACCGATATAAACTCTATAAAGAAAACACGATGTTGCATAGAATCTAAAAAAAACACACAAAGATATATATATTATATATGTACCTCCTGAAAGAGTTTGTTTGTTATTGTGAATATCATGGACAGTGGCAGAGATCTTCCAATAAAGAGGACGACCCATGTAAAAGATGATGAAGATGACCAACAATATGAGGATTGTACGGAATGCAACCTTAGCAATCGAAGATGCCATTTTTGTTATGTGTTCGTGTGTGTGTTTGTGTCACAGTGTGTGTTTTTTTTGGTCTTTAGATGCAAACAGATAAATAGAATAGAAGGCTTTTTTATTAAATAGTACCACTAGCCTTACAACCGGATCTTGTAACGTGTTGTACACTTTGTCTTTTGACTTTTTTGGGATCAATACCCTAAATGTAACTTCTTTTTTTTTTTCTTTTTTTTAAAAAAAATTATAAATATGAAAGTGAAAGTAATCAAGTATGAAGCGGAAAATATAAAGTTGGATAAGTTAAAAGTATTAAAAGACAAAAAATACAAAACATAAAATGATAAAAAATTATACTCCGTATTATACTATCAACAGGTAAAAGTGAGCTCAAGATGACACTATCCACCAGAGTTACAAATAACACCGCCCGACTTTTATATACATACGAAGAATGGTTTGTTATGTTGATAAAGACATGCAATTCTAAGTCTACGAGAGTTTTGATTGGTTAAGTTTAGTTTATGAAATTCTAAAATAATTTGTAAGAATATTAACTCAAATTTGACTATTTCGTTCCATACTTTAATGTTTTAATTGTTTTTGTGATTTTAAGCAATGTGCTAATCTCATAGGTCACGAATAAATGTGGATGTTGCAATGTCAAAAAAGGTGACCCGAATTTATATGAGTACTATTTCATCGAATTGGACATGATGCAAGCATATTATTCTTTCTTTAATTTATAATTAAGATATTTAATGAAAACGTAATATAGATGTGTGTTTGCATAAATAAAAAATTAAATGAAAGCTTTTAGGTTTTGCGTTTAAAGTATAACTTTTCTTTACGACTTTCGTGTGTCCTCGATAAACCAGCATCTAACCTCTTTGCTCCACTCCTTGTGTAGTGGCCATAGTTTATCCGCATTTTCCTTACTTGTACACTGTCCATTGTTGGTCGCAACTTCACTACGGCAGCCCTACTTACCCTCTTTGACTTGTGTTCAAACCTTTTTCATAAGATCAAAATCTATGGGTGCTTTTTCATTTTACCATCAACAATGCATCACTATCATAAAAAATTCATTCATTAAATGCAAAAAGTTATTATAAAAGTTTTTTTTTTAGTGCATTTAATATTAAAATATACGTTTCATGTGAAAGAGCTTGTATGAAGTATTTTCTTTCAAAGATTTGAGCTTGCTCAAGTTGTTAGGTGAAAAAAGTCATATTCCCCCAATGCAAAATTAAAAATTGGATAACTTATTTGATCAAAATAAGTCTTTGTTCATGCATGCATCGAAGATGCTTTTAGTGCAGATAACTTTAAATAATAATAATAAAATTCAAGGTTGTCAGGATCGGGATCCTACCTAGGATCGTTTTCGGCTTCACAAGATCGAGATCGTAGGATCGGATCGGGATCATAAGATCCTATGAAAATGTATATATTATTGTATAAGAGTTGTAGTTTTATACTTTTATAGCATATTTTATATGATAAATGAATTTAAATGAATGATAAAAGAAAAAACAATAAGAAACATGAGCTTCTAGTAGGATCGGATCGTTCACGATCCTACGATCCTGTGTGCGATCCTACGATCCTACAACGATCTTGCTCCCCTCGAGATAAAAACATGGGCTTGTAGTAGGATCGGATCGTTTACGATCCTACGATCCTGCGTGCGATCCTACGATCCTATAACGATCCTGATAGAATTAAGATCCTACTACGATCCTACTCGTTTTTTATATGTAGGATCGTAAGATCGTACGATCCTACGATCAGGATCGCGATCCTGACAACCTTATTAATAATAATAATAATAATAATAATAATAATAATAATAATAATAATAATAATAAAGAAAAAAAATTTTGCAAGTTCAGTCCTACTGTTTTATGATATGAAATGATATTAACTAACTAATTGGCTAACATCTTTTATATTATCAAATCAAAACTACCTTACAAGTAACACTTGGTTTCCTTTATATAAAATCCATTCAAAAATTTGTTAATGATAGATTAAAAAATAATATAATAATAACAATAATTAAAAAAAAAAAAAAAAAAAAAAAAAAAAAAAAAAATCTATTTATATACGATGAAATTTCTATCTTACAAAACATTACAAACACGTGCTTTAGTAACATTTTCGTCATGTAATAGATTTTGGAAGATTTTTCACATACCTTTAACTACTCACAATGTCTCATTACCTCACTGTATGAGACTATGAGGGTTAATGTGACTAATAAGCTTCTGGTTCTGGTAAACATTATTACTTCCCATCATGCCCTTCCCCTCCTCCCCCGACTCAGTCATATTATAGATTCATATCGTGACCGACCTCACGCCAGTGAAGCTGATCTTTTTGTTGTGTGTATTTATATTAAATAAAGAAAATTAAGGTAATAATAAATAAAAGATAAAGAAAATATTACGGGACTTTTATTGATTAGTGGGAAAAAAATGAAATTGATATAAAATTTAAGACTATTGCTATATTATTTTAAATTTTATGCCTACTAATCTTTATACTCAAATAAAAATATAATATGTGTGCGTTCTTTTATTGTTTTTCTTCTTAAAGCATTTTTTTTAATCTTTTTTTAATTTTGTAAGTAGGAGCATATGAAAAATGTTATTTAAAAGCACGGGTGTAACGAGCCAAAATGCGGTTAATTCAACTCGATAAAATATCTTAACAAGATTGAGCCTAATATTGCCTCATTTACTAAATAAGTCCGAGTTTCATATACAAAGCTCATTTAGGCTTGCGAGCATAAAATATCATATACGTATAATTGTAAATGTTAAACAAGCTCGAGTTCGAACTTCATTTATAAATAAGCTCACCTTTGACGAGCTGAGCTCAAAGCTTGTGAATAATTATCGAGCCAAGCTCGGGCTTGAGCTTTTCTAAGGGCCTGTTTGGTTGGTGGGTTTATAAGAGTGGTTTGGTTGTAAGTCCAAAAAAATGTTGTTTGGTTAAGTATGTCTCCCTTTTCAAAACCCACTAACAAAGGTTTTTTTAAGGCTCGTTTGGTATGGGGTATGGAATGAATTTTGAATTGACAAGACATTTGTCAATTGTCATTTGTTTGGTTTATGCTTTTGAAATAAGGAATGGATTTTAAAACAAAAAAGTGATACTTGACTATTATGGTGGGTTTCAACTTTCAAGTGGGTATATGAATTTTTGTGGGCAAATTTTATTTTTTTCTCTCTCTATAAATGTGGACCTCATTATAATTTTCACAATTCTTTTTTACTATTTTATTATTTAAACTAATACATTTTATTTAAAAAATATATTTAAAAAAAATATAATTTTTCTCTCCTAATCTTAGCTCAAATATAAATCCTATACCGAATCCAAATCCTAATCCAACCCCACTTATAACTCAAACGGGCCCTTAAATCCTTAGCTAGATTTAGAGCCCGTTTGGTTTATAGCTTTTGGATTCAATGAATGGTTTTATTCCAAAAAAATTAAATGTTTGGTTCAATTTTTTGGAAATCGAAGTGGGTTCAGTAATGATAGATTGATTCATGTCTAATGTGGTATATTTTGTAAATAATTGACCCCACATTTATTCTTCACTCACAATTTATACATAAATTAATTATTAAAAAATAAAACTACCTCACTTTCTTTTTAATGAATCATTTATCAACTATTAAAATAAAGTTTTTAATAAAATAGCAATGCATTTCTCTTACCTTATTTTCTTTCATTCTAAACCGAATTCAAATCTGATTCTAAATCCTTTTACAAACCAAACGGGCCCTTACACAAAACATGTGAGACCTACCATATACTCTCTCACATTATTACTTTTTTTAATTATTAAATAATATCGTTTAATTAAATTTTAGAGTAAACTGCAAAAATCATCCATATGGTTTATAGATTTTAGCACATATCATTCCTATCTCAAACATTTGGCATTAATCATCACTAAGTCCATAAATTATCAACACTAATAAACCCTGAGTACTAACGTCGTTAGTTTTATCCGTTAAGTGTTAAAATAATATTTGTGTAACAATTCACATTTTCGAATTCCTATTCATTTTCTACTATTCACTATTACTATTCATTTTTACTTTTCATCGTATTTTGGGTCAGTATAGAAACTTGGAACTTTTTCCTAAAATTTACTATTCACTTTTACTATTCATTTTTACTATTCATCGTATTTTGGGTCAGTATAAAAACTTGAAACTTTTTCCTAAAAATTACTATTCACTTTTAGTATTCACTCCGATACCCGCACCACCTTTTGACTAATACATTTTAAATAACCTTGCCTAATCATATACCTAGTCATCAACTAAATATTATTTAGATAATATCTTACAAAATATCTTATTAAGAGAAGTCAAGTTGAAATTCTCTTCTTAAATATCTAAACACTATCCACATAAATATCTAAACAATATTCACATAAATATCTAAACATTATTCATCAAAATATCTATATATTTTCAGAAATTTTCACTATAAATAGAAAGGAAACTAGTTCATTTTATTTCACAGAAAAAACACGCATTTCCCTCCTCCTCCACCTTTCTCCCTCCATACTTGATTTTTAGGCTTCGAGTTATACAGATGAGTTGATGGCATAAGTATTCTCTACGTAAAAAATATAGTTTATTTTGTGTTTACGCGGTTAGATTAAGAGCTACACAATGGTGGATATGAGCTGTGGTCCTCAGAAATTTCTTAAAACTTTGGAAAGAATAAATCGGCTAATTCCAATTATGGGTTTTTAATATGTGAGCTATTGGGTTGATTTTAGAGGTTTTTAAGGTTTAGGAAATGGATTCTTGAATTTAGATGCGGAAGCGCGGCCCAATTTTCTAGTATCATTTATCAGTTATTATCAGGTGAGTCATAGCTCCTACTATTTTCATACTTGTTTTAACTCTTTGGGGGAGATACATGCTCAACTACTTGCTTTTACTTTTACAAATACTCCAAAACATTTATACTTGATTGGGTTATACTTGATTGCATTATACTTGATTGCATTATACTTGATTGCGTTATACCTAAACTTGTAAGTCTCCTCGTGAGCATCATAAAGTCTTCTTTGATAACATATGCATTGGGTTTCCGGAGATGAAGTGGAGCCAATGATATTCTATCTTTGTAAGCATCATACCCACATGAGGTCTCCGGAGATGAAGTAGAGCCTCATGACTAATTGCTTAACTGCTGTGATGAACTTATACATGTCTTAATCATACTATATTTTAGCAGTGGGTTGTGAACACACAGGTTGCAAGTGTTGTTATGGGGGAGACTTGCAACTGAGTGGATTCACAATGCCTTTGCTGTGTGAACATTCTTTAAAGGCTTTTCAACTGTTTTAAGACAAACTCTATGAACTCACCAACTATTGTGTTGACACTTTAGCATGTTTACCTCAGGTTAGTAAGGCGATAGCTAGTGCGTGGAACATAAAGTCAAGCTGCATATTCTGAAGACTTACGCTTTTTATCATTTATCATTCGAAACATTTTGTATACATTTATGTATCATACTTTGGAATCTCATGTTTGTAACTTTGAATTCATTAATCGAATGGTAACTTTTCAAAACGTGTTATTTAGAAATCGTTTTCTATAACTTGTACTTTGTATTATGAAGTAGCACCCCAGTGACACAGTCTTCCGCTGCGGTATTTTGGGGGTGTTACAATTTGCCCGTTAGTCCCTGTGTTAATATTTTTTGCATCGTTAGTCCTCATTTTTTAAAATGAATTAAAAAGAGTAGCATAGGCTCGAACTCGGGTTTAAACTCGTTTTTATCCATTTTTCATTAAAAAAAATTTTTTGGCTCAAATTCGTTTTTATCCGTTTCGTCCGTTTTTATACGTTTTGACCATCTTTTATGTTCTCGTCTGTTTTTTTTTACGTTTTCATCCATTTCTTTACGTTTTTTTCTATTTTTTTTCTCAGTTTTCATCCGTTTTTATATATTTAGTGCCGTTAGTTTATGGACTTAATGATAATTAATGCCAAGGTTTGAGATATGGATGATATGTGCTAAAATCTATAAACTTATGGATGATTTTTGCAGTTTACTCTAAATTTTATTATAAAATATATTTAAATAAATATATTTTCTTTATCGTAAACATATCCCAAATCCAAATCATATACCAAATTCAAATTCTAATCCAACGCCACCTATAACCTAAACGGACGCGAAATCATTGTCAAAAAAATGTAGTCAAAACATATATTCATATATTGATTGTCAAAATTATAATTAGAAGGTAGCCGCCGTTGTACGTCGCGATAGATGATTAGCATGTTAGTTTTTTCTAAGAAATAGATTATCTTATACTTTTTTAAAGACCACCGGATTTACATGTACACGCGATGACACATATGAGAATGATTATTATTATTATTATTTTTTTTTTACAATACGGATTTTCTTATACTTTTTCAAAGACGACTAGATTTACATGACAACACATATGAGAATCATAATTATATTATTCTATCTACATTTCATTTCATTTAAATTTGGATAAAACAAAAAAACAAAAAAAAGTTGGGTAGGAGGAAAGGAATAAATCAAATTCAGCCACCCCCCTCCCTCAGCCGAAACCTCCCTTCACCAATCCCCCAAAATGAAACCCCAATTTTACAAAATCCATTAACCCCAAAACACATCACAAATCACAAACCAAACACCCCAAAATCCAATTAAGCCAAAAGGGTATCCAAATATATAATTTTCTTGAACCAAAACCGCCTCTAGTGGTGGATATGGTGGCAGCAGCAGCATCAGAAGAAGATGATGACGTCAGCAATAGTAATAGTAATAAAAAGAAAATACATTTATCATCATATTGGTTAACAAATTTTCCAAGGGATCTAATGGCAGGAGCAATGATGGGAGGGATGGTGCATACAGTAGTAGCACCAATTGAAAGAACTAAATTGTTATTACAAACTCAAGAAAGTAATTTTGCCATTCTTGCTGGTAAACATAAGAGATTTAATGGTATGCTTGATTGTATTTTAACTACTGTTAAAGAAGAAGGTTTGTTGTCTCTGTGGAGAGGTAATGGGAGTAGTGTTCTCAGATATTATCCCTCTGTCGCGCTTAATTTTTCGCTCAAGGTATATACTTTTTTTGTTTTTTTGTATGTACATTGTTTTCTTGGATATGGGTTTGTGTTCTTTTAGCTTAAAGTTTTGTTCTTTTGTGTCTGCGTTGCTTTCTTGGATATGGGTTTGTGCTGAAAATGTAATATTTGTTAGTTATTTGGGTTAACGGCGTATTTTGGGATTGCTTGTTAAGGGGGTGACTGGATTAGTTTGTATAGAAAGTTTAAGCTTTTTTAGGGGAAAAAGTAGTTCGTTAGGGTATGCATTATTAATACACAGGTAGCAGGATATAGTGTTTGGGTACAATGTTGTAGTGGGGGATAAGAACTGTGAGGAAGCATGGGGTTAAGTGGAAAATAAGCATATGATCACTTATGGACAGCTTAAAACAGCTTTCATAAGCTTAAGGTGTTTAGTTCCATTCGAATACGCATAACAGCTTATTATGTTTTGGTACTGCAGTAAGTTGATAAGTGGCTTAAGTTTACTTAAACTTCCACTAATATGCTTATTTTGTTCTGATACAGCTGATGAGCGTTATAGCTTTCAGGGTGTTTACACTATAGAATTCGTTATAAGATAAGTTATCTAATTCTTATTCTCTGCTAGTGAATTAATATGTTTGGATTGCTTATTGAAATTGTTTAGCTGCTTGTTGCTTTTCCGCTTTGATGCAACAAATAAGTAGTTTTTAGGGTGTTTAAGTGTCTTATCTAGATAAGTTAAATGCACCAATATTTAACATACGATAGCAATTTCACTTTTGTATGTTGCATTTTGGTGCAATTCTTTTACATACAATTGCACCTAAGCGTAAGCAATGTTACAATGCTAAAAGGGGAAGTTGATAACACTGGAAACAAAATGCATGTATCTTACATTTTGTTGCAATTAATAGTAGCACCTACATTATAAGGGATTTAGCAATTAGAAGTGGAAAGACAGTTTGAACATGATAATTGATCCCAAATGATACTATTGATGTGTGAAGTTTATCCACAAGAACACAATTTCCAGCTCCATCTGCCTACTGCTAGACCATAGCCGCCCGAGGTGGTATTATTAATTAGAGACGATAACAATCTCTTTGGGATTCTTCTACTAACTACTTTTTATTGATCATTAATTGAAAGTTCAGCAACCGTTATAATATATGGAAACATGCATATTAATTCTTTCTTGTTTTTTAAGACTTGTGGTTAATTCATATCTGTACCACATTAGGCCTATGTCTATTTAGAAATATTACTCAGGAGGGAGATGATTATAAAAAGTAAATATATATATATATATATATATATATATATATATATATATATATATATATATATATATATATATATATATATATATATATATATATTTTTAACAAAGAATTATAAGCAATTGTGGAATCTTTAGAATCCTTGGAGAGTCTTTGTGATAATGATGTTTTAAAAAGCGTTGAGTGAACTTCTTGCATCGTATCATAAAAGCTGAGAACGGGTTCAACCAGAAGCATATACGGTTGATTGAAGTATATACTGCGGTTCTTTTTATTTAGATTGGCTTAACATATGATAATTAAAACTTTGTTGCATCTTGATACATTTGTTTTCTAATGTGTAAATGTCATTGTATCACTGATGCAACCCCTCGAAAAAGATTGCAAAGGTTCTGTTTAAGTACTCTTTGTCTAACAAGGGTAATTGCTGATCAAAGTGGTGTCCTAGGCAAGGATTTTATTGAAACTATCTGATAAAGATCAAGCATGATCATCAAGTATCCAAGTGAAATCATGATGTTGGGGCATCCAGAAAGAAAAAATAAGGCACTCTATGGTAAATTGTCTCAACTACCTATGTTGCAAGGTTGGGGTATGGGGATGTCAACTCTTCATGTTTTCCCTTTGGACCCTAGGAATCTGATCGTGGATAGGAGACTCCATTAGTGACCTACCCCAGTTTATTGTAAAAAATTTTGAGACCGTACAGTTCCCTTATAATTAGTGTTTGATAACTCAACTTTTCTGATAATTGAGGTAGGATATTTGTCTGCTTTGGCGCCTGCCAGTCAAATCCAAGTTTGTACTTAATGTTTCTTGGTTCTTTTCTGCTCATGAGCAATGCGGAACAAGGAGCGTATTAAGTAATAGCATGAGTTCTATTAGTTAAGAACCATGTTTATGCATCTCAAGATGTATTCATATGAGATTGGCGTTATGGGTTCGTTTGTATGACTATACACATCATGATATCACAAATTAGTTAAGTTTGCAGCTGAACTAGACATATGTCTTGCATACGCATGCATGTTATATGAAATGTGTATATAAGAATGTGACAACAAAGCATGCAGGTTCTTGTAATTAATGTGCATGCAAATAACAAAGCAGATGAGACGTGTATGATGCACTTGTACACATATGGTGAACCAACGGTTATACAAGCTAGCTAACGTATCAGGAACTTAACTTTTAAGTGATGATAACACCAAAAAAATACTTCTTCTGATAGATATTTATCACAGAAGAGTGATCATTTACAAAACAGTAAATGGATACATAATTGAGTATATAATAGGACACCCCACACCCTCTCACGTGTTTTGATGATTATTATTGTTTCTAACTAACCCATAGAGAGAAGGAAATACTAGTTGTGTTTATAAGTTCTGAAGTACAATGAAAAAGAGCTATTTAAACTAAGTAACACAAGAGTCGTGTAACCGGTTTTAACTAACAGTTATATATTCTAACAAGCTCTAAATCTATATTAATGCCCAGAAAGTTGTGTATGTTTCTTAGAGGTGCGTTGAGTCAAACATGAACTGTTTACTATCAAGGAAACATTTATTGCAAGAATGTGGAACTTGAATATGTTGCCTACCTTGATTGATCTGTCTTTTAGGCTGACCAGCATATAAAAGGAAATTTGGAAGTTAATGGACATGCCTAACCGGGAAGCTTGTTAGCTAAGGCTGCTAGGGTAACATTAGGCAAATTTTATATCTGCCAAAACAAGGAAAATGAATCGATGCTCTAGCTGCCTTAAGGCTTTATAAGAAAAGAAAAATTGAACACAAGGGATAGATGATGAAGGGATAACATAGATTTTGCTGCTTTTTAGTTGAATAACAGAAAGTTTAAATTTCTGTGAGTTTTGGAGGTAGTTCATGGGCATAATTGTTGATTGTATTCATTTGCATATATCTGTTCGGCCTTTATACAGATAAGTTTTTGTACACTTATTTCTGCATTTTTGGGTCTCCTTGAAGTAAAATAGTCGTTCAGCTGTAGAAGCATATTGAGAATGTTTATAGCAGAAACAAATATTTGTAAAGTTAGATGTGGAAATTTGTCCCTATTTACTTACTAATTAGATTCGAGTATGCTTCATCCCTAACGAGTCTTAACAGTCAAATTAACTAACTAAGCTAAAAAGGAAACCAGTCAAACGGGTCGAAACTTTTCCCTAGTGTGTTTTTAACACATACAACCCCATAAATCGCTTTCTTCTGATTATAATAGAGTTTTTGTTTTAATCCAGTTTTTTATAATCATATTTAACACATTATTTGACATTAAACATGCATTATGAAAATGGATGGGCTAACCTGAACCAACCAGTTTTAGCCTTGACCAAATATTACCTGTTCTGACTTTGCCAGTGTAAAATGATGTGCGTGGTATATTGTTTCATTACTGATCCTTTCTTTGGAATAGTATGTTTCCTTGATGATATCCGTATTTCACAGGATCTATATAGAAGCATCTTACGCAGTCAAGAATCTACTTTTTTATCCGGTCCTTCTGCCAACTTCATTGCCGGGGCTGCAGCCGGATGCACTACATTGGTCATCATCTACCCACTAGACATTGCACATACTCGGCTAGCTGCCGATCTCGGAAGAAACGAATCCCGTCAATTCAAAGGCATTCGTCACTTCCTTGCTACAGTCTGGGCCAAAGATGGCTTCCGTGGGGTCTACAAAGGCCTCCCAGCATCCCTTCAAGGTATGGTGGTCCACCGAGGACTCTATTTTGGCGGGTTTGATACAATAAAAGAAAAAATGTCAAAAAACGCTCCATCAGAAGTAGCATTATGGAAACGCTGGATTGTAGCTCAAGCTGTGACAACATCTGCTGGGCTTTTATCGTACCCAATGGATACTGTAAGACGACGAATGATGATGCAGTCAGGAACAGACAGACATATGTATAGAAACACTTTGGATTGCTGGAAAACAATCTATACAACAGAAGGGTTTGGGTCGTTTTATCGAGGGTCCCTTTCAAATATGTTTAGGAGTACAGGAGCTGCTGCGGTCTTGGTTCTGTACGATGAGGTTAAGAAGTTCATGAATTGGAGTGGATCATAGCTCAGATGTTTATAACAAGAGATCAAGTTGTAGGACAGAGTTAGGGTAGGATTATACCGAAGAATAGAAATGGAACAACAAACATTAGGCAAAATAATACAGTTTGATGACATATTTAGTAGGCAGCGACATCCAGAAGAAGATTTTGTGAGCGAATAAACGCAGATTAAGACCCGAAATATGTTGGATATCAACAAGTTTTGAGTTTCTTATGAAATTTTTATTTGTTATGAAAATTATTGGAACAGCACAATAAATCTTTTTTTTTTTTTTTTTTTTTTTTTGGTGATTATTAAGCTTAGTAGCTTACCATAAAGTCACTGCTTTAGAATGAATGTGTGTTACCTTCAAAACATATACTGTATTTAATTTTGTTTGTTTAGAAATTTAGAGGCAGGTGGTTAAATTGCTGATTGATAAACAAGGGCATTATATCAACATAAGAAATGTAACCATTTTTTTTTTATATTGTAATATATTTATAATGGCTGTCACATCACATTGATCTTTTTCAACTAAATTCTAAGGGTGTGTTTGGTTGAGGGGGTTTGATGTGGGCCCAGAGGATGAAGGTAAAAAATAATTATTTGGTTCATATTGTTGGTCCTTTGACTTTGGGCTCAGTCTTAAAAATCCGGCATGTATAAATCCTGACCCTAGTGTTAGTATTACACAAAACACCATCTCTTTCTTTTGTCTTTTTCTTGTATATGTGGGCCAAACATTCATCTCCACCACATATCTTTTATTTGTTATTTTTTTCTAAGAATAAATTTTAATTTTAAACAAATTGTCTAATTATAAATAATTAATTATTTATTTTAAAATATATTTTCTCTCTCCTACATCAAATCAAAATCCAAATCCTAATCTACAACTTTTCCATCAACCCCAAATTCTAATCTAAACCCATCTACAAACCAAACGGGCCCTAAATATCTTTGATTAATGCCTAAATCATTTTGTATTAAACCTCTTTTGTACTTTTTTGAGTTAATAAAGTTGTGTAAACTAAGCAAATTATTGTAGACTTTTCTGAACAGTTATAAAAAAATAAAAAATAAAAAACCTTTAAGATTAGAAAATAGTTTCAGACTTTGAGGGCATGTTTGGTTTGAGGATATAAGAGCATTCACTATGGTGTTTCAAGAATAGGTCTAAAATATTTTGAAGAGGTCCAAGAATTTGTGTATCATAGTGAGAAACCATTTCATGTCTATGTGGCATGAATAAGTCTAGAATTTTGAAGAGGTCTAAAATTTATGTATTTTGAGAGTGTTGTGAGTGTTTTATGATATGAAAAGGTTTATGAATAGGTTTATACATAGTGAAAATAGGTTTATGATTTGAAAATGTTTATAAATTAATGGAGTTTTAAATGTATAAACCTTTTTATAGGTTCATCCTAGTAGATGCCCGAATGAAGGAATGGTTTTCATTCCTAATAAAGCTTTTTTGCTTTATGACTTTATCTACACAAGTAATCATTTTTTATACTCTCGATTGATGATGGGTTTACACTCATTCCCATACTTAGACTAATGCTAATGGCAACGCCATTTTCACCCAAGCAACCCCGCCACGTCAGCGCCACCTCAGTTTTCTCTCTCCACAACTCCACCTCAACCACAATTAGCTAGTGGTGACCAAAAGCAACCCCATTTTTTTTTTCATTAGCAAGCCACGTTATGGAGTGACCAAAGTCAAATACAACTTTCAATGTTCATGCAACACTTGGTATCAACGTGTTATCCATATAGACCATGCATGCTGACTACTAATTTTGTCAAAGATTGGTATAAAAGGTCATGTTTGAATCAAACCCAACACATATAAACCATGCATGCCGACTACATTTTGTCTTCTCAACTCACAAGTCAACCCACTTCGAGATTATTTTCATGGTTCAAACACACACTCAAAACACACACATACACAAACAAAATCTGTAAACCGCATTCATGGCAGATTCAACAAAATACACACCCATAAACTCGTTATACAAGAAGAATGATTGTTTGGCATGGAGCGGATGAAGGCCACAAGAATGTTGAAGGCAAACCTAGAAGAACAAAAGCCATCTATGAAGCCCAACAACATAAATAAAAAGGGTGCAATGGTTGAAAAAAAAGGGCGTCGATGGTGTAATTGTTTCGGTTGGCAAGGCAACCGAAACTTTGTATTCGTTGACATGCGACGCGTTGGTTGGGACGAATCTAATGGGGGCAACGCGTTGGTTTTGGGGTTGCTTTGCCAAATGCGACGCCCATTAGCATTGGTCTTATAGTTTTCCCATACTTATAGTGATAATGATTCTCTAATATAAACGAAACACTGCCTTATAATATATGTTTAATGGACTTTAAGCCTTTATAAGATGACTACTTTTATGATTATTGATAGAAGGTATTTTCTTTTGTCATAAAAGTAAACTTTGTCTTGAAACAATTATTGATTATTCAATTAGACTACAAATATTGAGGTATTTTAGTAGTATTTTTTTGCATCTTGTTACTGTAGAGGTGAAGTCATCCATTGTCACAAGTTCCTTGTTGCATTCTACTAATTTGAGTTTTATAATTGAGGTGCTTTTGATTTTTAGCATGATATTCAGTGGTGGGAATCTTACCAAACATTTGACACATAACCAAAATTATTATAAATATATTAAAAGAGCAGTTTTTACTGTTCATGAACAGTATCACGCATAATTTTGTTGTACGAAACAGTTGGATGAACAGTACATATTGTGTTGTCCCATGTTGTACTGTACTGTAGCAGGTACTGTAGGTTTTTTTTTTTTTTTTTTTTTTTTCTCTCGAAACTGTGAATAATTTTCCTTAAAAAAAATACAAAACTTGCACAAAAACATTTTATCATACGGTTATTCATTTTTGTTTAAAAAAAAAAACAAATATCAAAAACAATACAAAACAAAAATACAAAGAAAAAAACAACACCATAAAAAAAATAACAAATTCGTGGCAACGCGCGGGCTACCCCGCTAGTTAATAATAAATGTTAGTATTTTGTCTTGTGGTGTTGATGTATTTTGTATTTGGTATATGTTACAACACCTGAATGATCCTTTTTTAGGAGTGAATACTTTGTCAAATGATACATATTAGGAGTATATATTCAGTGACGGAGCCAGGAATTAGGAATAAGGGGGCCGAAATTTTTTTCTTAAGCTAACAAAGTAATTTAACTAAAAGTTAAGGGGGTCATTTGCCTATAGTTGCGTCATATGCTTAAATTTTATAAGATAAATAGCAAAGTGATTGAGCGTGTTGGAGGGAGCCGAGCACTCCTGGCTCTCCCACTGTCTCCGTCTCTGTATATATTATTGAATTCAAATTCAAACTTGTAAATATGAATGAACAAGTCTCATATACACTTGAGAAAAGATAAATGTTTAAATTTACTTGTTTAGATCGGATTCGGGATCCTCTACTGATTATGAACATTCTAACGTACATTACAGGTGCTACTATATATCAGCTCAATTTCAGGCACTTCTTCAGCTCGGCATACAAAAACCAACATCGTTGTAGCGTTGCATGAACAAATACATGAAATCAAATCTTGTATCATTTTTTGCTTACTTTGGGTCTTTGATATGAAAATACAAACAAAGATTTCATCTACACTTGGTTTTTCACTTAGCAAGGTTGATTATGCTAGGTGTTCCGATCACTGTGTTGCACCAATAAACTGACGGTTTAGGTTTAAAAGAGTATTTTTATGCCTTTATGGGAGAAAAGATTGTCTTTATGGGTGATGTAGACCAAGTGAGGACAGATTGTGCACCAAACAACCCCATTAAGGAACTTGGATCCATTTTGCTTTGTTTTGCACTTTACCATTATTATTATTATTTGCTTCAATGCGCTTAAAGATTCATTATTAGATTCCTTTGTTTCTTACCTCATTTTTCTTATACATTAAAATTTGCATATGTATTTGTATGAATAAACTACTTAAAGTGTTGGATTCTATATAACATTTTAAAACAAGAACTGAATAAGATGCCTACACTTCACATCCAATTAACCATTCTAAAATTGGGCATGTCTTGTTCTAGGTTGTGTTGACTATATAATTATAGTTGGAGGGTTTTCTTGATAGAATATCGCGACCATAAGACGATTGGTTGTCTATTTATTATGCTACTTAAAGTGCACGGTGTGGGTTCGGTAACGCCAACTGATAGCGCGGGGACGACACCAGTTTTGACGCCATCAGTTCTGGCATCGTCTAGACTAGCCGAAGTTATATTTTTTTTCCCTTCAAATCCACCCGTTGAATAATGAAAATTTAATTTTAGTTCAATGTGTTGTTTTATTTGAATAAATGAAAAGAAAAAACATGTGGGGTTCATAGGTTTCCTATAACAATAGTCATGAAATGAGGGTGTTTTTGTGCTGAGTTATGTTCCGAGTTATAAGGAAAAAATGTTAATGTGACAACAATTTTTTCCTATAATACGAGTCTATAGCTTTGGGGCACGCTCTTACTATAAAGATTGTTATAATATGTTAAATACATAAAATAAAGAATTATTTTTATGTGTATTTTATATTTTTGTTTGTATTTCTATATGATTACCCGTCGTCTTCATTACACACGTTTGTTAGTATTTAGGGTCCATTTGGTATACGGTAATCAGAATCAGGGAATGGTTTCATTCCTAATACGAGTGTTTGTTTGAGAACTTGACACTATAAAAATAGATATCATATCAGGATATGAATCACTTGGGCATTGGTCCAGTGGATGAGGCTTTCATTCTTAAGTCAATAGACTCGGTTCGAATCTCATCTCTGGCACTTTGCTCCCAGATAGGTACTCATATCCACAAAACCTATGGGCTCACTGGAGAAACTTCGTGGATAAAAGCTCAAGAGTCCGAGAGTCTCAGCTCACTCCAGTTGGTGCCCCACTAGGCCAGAAGAGTTGCCCGAAACTATTCCTTGTAGGGTGGACAATGGCTGGTGCCAAAAGACACCCGATATTAAGGTGTTCCCGTCAATCTACACCTTTTTTTTGGGATCATATCACGGTATGAGCTATATTCCATTCTTTACCAATTAGGTTGGTTTGCATAATATCCATGGTCTCACACATATTTTTATGCATTTATCTTAGAAAAACACATATTCTTAATATTTAACCTAAATATAACATTGGTATTGATACATTAAATTATTCACATTTCTATTATACTATATTACTTCCTCAATCTCAAAATTGTTGTCAGGAAACAAAAAATACAAAGTTTAATCAGAGACCACTTTTATTTTCAACATCTCAAATACAATATTCTCTCACTAGATTCTCTAGTTTTTACTTAAAAGTGAAAATGAACAATTATTTTGAGACATGAAAAAGAAATATGGACTATTATTATGAGACGGAGAGAGTATCAAATTCTTACCAATTGTGATTCCTACTAGTAAAGTAGTAAACCAAACGCACCCTCACGTTTCAAAGTTTTTATTTTTTATTATTTTTTTTTTTATTATTATTATTTTAAATTATGAATTCTAGTTCTATCATGATTGTTGTTACATTTAAATTGTGTTTGGAAAGTTAATCAAAATTCTTTTATTCCCCTTAGTGGATAGGCCACTTCATCATTTTGCCACATAGTAAGCAGTAAGGTAATAACATGAATCTTGGTCCACTAGCATTCCATTAGGCAGAAAAAAAGAAAAACTTTTGGAACATGTTAAAAAGTTGCATAAATTGCAGCTCATATGTGGGAAAAAATATCTTAGGTAAAATAACATCAATTAGAAAAATATCTAAAGTATATGAAATTGTTAACGTGCAGACTGCAATCTACAAGTACAATACAATTATGTTTTCTTTAAACGCAAAGTTTTACGATCTACATCACTTAACTCACAAATTACGAATTACAAGTTACTATAATTCTGACGAGACTTGAACCCACAACCTCTTGTTTGTTGAGTCACTCACATACAGCTGAACCAAAAAGCCTTTGGTACATTACAACTATGTATAAAAACAAAAATAGTATAACGATAATTTTTATTCTCATGCGTTGCGAGAGGAACATATATATGTTAAGCGAAGTTTATTTATATTAGCTTAAGCCCAAAGTAAAAAATAAAAAATAAACAAAAGAAACGTACTATAAGCTTAAAAATATGAAGTAATTATAGTTTTTATATATACGTTTAAGCTTGAAAATACCATGTAAATAAAATGAGGGATAAAATATGGAAATGCTAAATGAGTGGTGGTGGTTTGTAAGATATAAACTAACATTGATGTTTAAGTTATTTTAATATGTAAATATGTAATGGTATATGTTTTGAGTATCATTTATTTTAAGTTAGCAGGTTAGCGCCTTCGTATAATTATGCCATAATAACAACCCATTAACCACTCGTTTCAAAATATTCTTAACCTGGATGCACTTCATCATGACATGTTAAATGGGTTCGTTGGTTAGTTAAACAATCATGAAAATAAATCTACATAAAAACAGGTTTTTAAAGAACCGCAAATTTAAACTTAAAATTAAGCAATGTTAGTTAGGGGGAAATCGACAAACCGAGCCGATCCGCATGATCCGAAACCGGGAAAACCGATAACCGAGTAAACCGAAACCAGTAGAAACCGTTTATCATGGGTAGGTTTCGGGTTTTAGTTTTAAATAATCGTGGTTACTCGAATCAAACCGCGTAAAATATAAATGTATACTTTACTAAATATTTTTATAATTGTAATAGCCTGTTTTTCTATTATTGCATTACTTTCAAAGTATACATGTTTTTCAATTAATAAATGTAAACATTTCCTAATTAATATTTACGCGTAATATTATTCTAGTGATTATAAACTACGTGCGTCGAATGAACATATATACCAGTTCAATTGTAAAAATAGATGTAATTGTTATAATGAAACAACTTTTATAATTACTTATTATGTTAAGTATATCACAATTTTGATGTCAGTATGTATTGTTGAACGATTCTCTTTATCATGCTTTTAATCTTTCAACTTTGTTTCACCTTTCTAGTTGGTGTTTTTCCTTATAGTTCATGGATTATGATTATTTTTTATATCTTAAGCTTTTTGTCATAACAAACTGACGATAGTTATAAGAGAAATGTTAACACAATATTGTCTAATAGCATTATACGTGTTTTATTATATTAATGTTCACTCAGTTCGACTCGATTAAATGTTTTAAATGATTAACCGTGATCCGAACCCGGGTAACCGTCTAGAGCGGTTTGGTTTCAAATAGTGAAATAAGCTAGCCGCCCCTTTGAGGAGTTGTTTTTATTTTTTGACTAACCGAACCGAACCGTCCCATGAACACCGCTAATGTAAGTAGAATGAAAGCATGGTTAGCTTGAATCCATCAATAATAGCTAAAAATAATTTTGTCGATTGTGAGCCGGTTCAATCTTTGACACCTCATATCCACAACCGTTGAGTGACTCAATATGCCCTCACATTACAGATAGTCAGCCGATTGTGAGCCGGTTCAGGTTTGCCGGATATCAACCTATAATTTTGTGGAACTCTTTATGTCCAAACCGTTTACCTTGTATGGCTTGTACTATTCTCGCGTCATGTCAAGAATTGAAGTAGATCAAGTTCTCATATGGGTAAATTGAAGGGAAGATTTGATATGATGTCATGATTGTGGAAAGGAAAAGCAAAGGTGAAAAAGGAAAAAGAAAAAGGAAAATTTGACAAGAGGTGTGGTTTGAGTTCTTCCCCTCATATTGGCATCTCCAATCACATCGTTTTTTAGCTTCATTTGGAAAAAGCATGCAAAGCAAATTATTTATTTAAAGTTAAACTACTATTAAATGCACTAACAAATATATAATCGTTACATATTACTACTGCATAGCATTATGCCATGCCATAGTCTTGTATTATATTCCATCGTGGTCCCTATAGCCAATAAATTACAATTAATACCGTTTAAAATAATGAGCATGGTCACACATTATTTGTTCATCTCTTCATTTACATTTATTACGCTCTGCAATAATATAATATATTCAAGCATAATAACTTTAACAAATCAAAGTTGGTTCCTCCAAAATACTTGGTGTGATTTTTATCATTTTTTTAACGGCGTATATTTTTAAAAGCTAACAAGATGCCAGAAAATTACAAAAGATTACAAAGCCATTCATTTCGATTAGGAACTAAACCGCCTCTAAATTTTAACCAATTAAAAAAAGCTAACCGGATCCACACAACTAATGAACATATACAACGTTTTGTGATGACTTTGCTATGAGCGACGTGAGTGTTGGTAAAATGTTAAGTCGTTTAGTATTAATATATCATGTTTCACTTGTTAATGACACGTGAGAGTCGGTTACACACGTATTTACGAACACATATACATGGAAATATTGCTTAACATGGTATTTGTTGTCTTGGATCTGGGGTTGACATACAATGATTTTCGCATTTTCATGATATGGATTTATCTCACGTAATATAAAAGTCTACCTGGTTGATTTATCCTGCGTAGTGTAAAATATAGTAAAATGCACCATGTTCAAAAATTTTGTATTATAAAGCTTGTTAATTTAGTAAATTAAATTTACTTCGTAACTTTTGTTTATAAGCCCACGAATGACTATAATTCTAATTTGGATTAGAAATTGTTGAGAAAAAGTAAAGAAATATAGCAAAACAACGTCATCCACTTAAAATCTTTGTAGAACAATTAGCAAATGAGTGGGGTTTCCTAATAACTTTAACTTATGTTCTTCATAGTAATTATTACACTCTCTAAAGTAAGTATGTATGTTGATCACTCAATCATTATATACTCTTATTTTTTACGGAGTATTGTTCAAAAACTCGAGATTCTAAACGAAAATTTTACTGTGAGATTAGAGCTAGAATATAATTAATTATCATTTATCAACGTTGTGTGCTAAAAATTACTCCGTAATGTTTTGGTCATTGATGGTTTACAAATCAACTAAAGTTGGATATGCTACGTCCCATCCACGATGCATGCTTTGGAGCCATTAAGAGTCGGGTACCATACGTAAGTGGTGTCGCAATGCCAGCTTAAAACATGTCATGTGGAAGATTCATTAACTCCATTGTTTGCTTTCGTCAAGTACAAATCAAGACATGTCTATTTGATATGCGAAGAGACGAAAAACTCACTGTTTTGTTACGTACATCATTTTGTACAAGTTATACATCACATTGTACAACAATTCATTGCCCAAATGATGATGTATGCAACAAGAAGATACTGTATATATCACCTCTCCTTTAATAAAGAAATATTGGATATATATATTTGTAGAATTGTGAAATACAGCTCATTGCCGGACTAGGGATTATAAATGATCAGGTGCACGAATAATGCTTGATGAGTTGATGTAACTAATAAACTAGGGATGCCGTTTATTTGTTTCGTTTGTTTTGTTGGTGTTATTATATATTTATATGGTTGCCTTTCAAAAAAAAAAAAACAAGACGCGTAACACAAATTCTTTAAACTAGCTTCATTTCGGAGTAATCAAAAAATTTTGATAAAACATTAGGTGCCGTTTGGTTTGGTTGATGGAATCACAATTGATATATGTATGATAAGGGTGAATAAGAATCGGTATGATTGTCTCAAAAGTATAGGTTGGTATAAAAATTTTGATTTATATATTCTTTCAATTATATATAAGTAAAACCATAAATAATTAGACTACTCGTAATGAAAGACTAATGATCGGTCAGTCTATCCTTGAAGATGCGGCCCCAGCCTCGACGGCGACCCAACCCAACGCGTCCACCCCCATTTGAGCTTGATTCGATTAGCCAGACAACCGATTTTTTGCATATAATTTGTGTTGTTACTTGTCAGTTTTTTTTTTTTTTTTTTTTTCTTTTTATTATTATTATTATTATTATTTATTATTTTGTAATTACCATTGGCGGTGTTTGTTTAAAAAAATAAAATAAAATAATCTGTGCAGACTATTAACAAAGAAGAAAGTTGGATTTTTTTTTTTTTTTTTTTTTTTTTCATTTGGTTTTATTAAAAATGAAATTAAATTTTAAGCCCTTAAGGTTTGTTTCACTTGTCATTTATGTTTATAAATAAAAAAGTTACATTTTAAGTGCCATTTTTTTAGTGTTTAAAGTTTTTTTTTTATTTGAATTATTATGTAATATTTTTAAATATTAATGAAATTTTAATTCAAAAATAAATTAAAAAAATTAAAAATAAAAAATAAAACTTGGGTCACACGGTCACTATTAAAGGTGTTTGGTCTTGTGTTTGATATATGAACGAAAGCTGGTCATGAGTTGGATGACCGTTACTACTAATCTTATCTCACTTGAGAAATGATAATGAAAAGAGTAAAACATTTTTTTTATTGAGATATATTATAAAGACCTCTTTATAACATTATGTGTACCCCTTTTGTGTGTGTGTTTGTGTGTGTGTGTTTTTTTTTTTTTTTTTTTTTTTTTGAATTTTTTTATTTATTTTTACAATTTTCTTTTTATTATAAAACTATGAAAATGAATTTACGGAACATAAAATATAAACTTTAACACGTCAAAAGAATTAAACTGGCAAAAAGTACTGATTAAAAACTGTGTTTTACCGTTAAGAGATAAGTTAAAAGAGAATATACTTTTGAGTACTTTTTGGTGATGCACGGAGGATTGGAGGGTACCAAAAGTGGCACCTTTCATTCATTTTAAATAGTGTTAGTGCTTAATCAATGTTTTAAAAGCCGAATCTCTAATCGACCTGATCGAGTCACCGGGTTACAAGTTCAACCGGTTCAACAACCAGGTCAACCCAATCTTCCACAAAAGTTAAATTATATATACTTGGAATGATACAAAAATCCGGGTTTCGAAAATATAGAAACCTGTTTAATATGACCCGTTTTCGACCAGACCGGTTCAACCGGTCGGACCAGGTTATTTTCGTTTATAACGCAAAAACTTTTTGTATCACTACAACTATCTTTCGTTATAAAATCTCGTTGTTATACATGGATACTATTTTAAAATGTATTTCTACTATACATACTCATATACACAAATCAAACAATCTTTTATTACAATCATTCCATTTCCTTATTCTGACGTATACTTATAACTAAACACACCCTTACACTATATGTTGAAAAAACTCGTGTGATTCAGACTTGAAAGTTGAAACCTCTTGAGTTAGGCGGAGGGTATGAAAATCCACACCGCCCAAACCAGGGATCAAAATCATTACAAAAGTAGCATAACTCATCTTTCGGACAATTAGTTGAACATACAGTGGTTTAGAAAAAGATGAAAATGATGTCGTAAGATGGTGCATCATGAATAATGTACTTTATTATTTTATTTTATGCTTTACTAGAACAAGACCCCCCACCAGTCCAAAATCTCCATGACCGAGGGAGAGATAAAGAAATTGCCACGTGCCCAGTGGGGCCACTAATTAATCAGTGACGTCATTGCCAACTACTGAAATAATAACCTGTAGTTACTCTTTTTTTAACCTACTTTTAACTCAATAATTTCCAAAAAGCATTAAAAAGTGTAAATACATGTTGACAAGAAAGAAAAAAGAAGTGTAATATTTAGTTCAAAATAGGTAACGTTTCTATAAGAAACTAAAATTAAAAATACTCAACTTTTTTTAAAGTTTATATTCTAACTTTTAAATCAACTGAAAATTCTAAAGATTTTTTTTTTTTTTTTTTTTTTCCAACTCTAATTGTGCATTAGATATCAATTACAATAAGATGACAGACAAACGATCAAGAAGTTGCGCTGTAACCTCCTTTTTTGTATAGTAAAACCAATCCTACTAAAAACGAAGTTTTGTGTCTTAGAGGTCGAAAAATTACTTTGCACAACCCGTTAAACCCTCGTCAAAAACTCCTCTGCTTCCGGAGTTAGGAAACCAAATGTGTCAAAAGCAAAAGGGATAAATACGTGTTAACTTTCTAAACAATCCTTCTCGTGTTTACCAACTTTGCTCGATTTTGCTTTCAACGCAACTTGTCCCGCAACAAACCCATTGTCCCTGAGCCCAACAAGGGGGGGACACTCCAGTAAGATCCACACAGGCATGTTTCCCCCATCTCACCCAAACATAAGTATATCAGCCGACTGTAAAGTAGACCTCCCTTCAAGCGAATCCATCACGAAGGCCTTCTTTTTAAAAGAAATTCTTGATCGTTTAAAAACATCATATAAAACAACCCTAACTAAATAATGCCTATATTTTAAAAAAGGTAACTCCTTGCAATGGACCGCATGATCGCCAGGGGCGGATCCATGTATAGTCTAGGGGTAGCGGTCGCTACCCCTGAACTTTTACCTGGTACTGGAATTTTTGGCCATTTTTTACGTTTTTTGGCGATTTTTTGCCATTTTTTGGCGATTTTGCTACCCCTGAAACAAATTTTCGCTACCCCTAAACAAATTTTCGTATTTCGCTACCCCTGACAGAAGCTCCTAGTTCCGCCGCTGATGATCGCCAAAAGAATCCAAACAAACCTTGCGGCAGACTGGGTAAGGCTGCATAATGTTGTATTTTTATTTCTATAAAACATTCGTACTTTGTTCTTTTATGTCCTAGAACGATTAGACATTTTGTTTCGAGTAGTTCTACATAAAAGTACGCTCAAAACAAAACAAAAATATAGATAAACAAAAGTGATAATTCGTTAATAATCAAGTTACATACATCTTTTGAGACTTCTTGGTCTTAGCATTACATTTTCAAAGGATGATAGGTGAAAAAACATATTAATATAGTCTATATTGATGATGATGCATAATATTGTTTTATTGCTTTCGCTGATTTGTGAGGAGGACTACAAGTTTGGCTTTAAGTATATATTACGAGTACAATATTTGGAAATGGTGTATGTAACCCAACCAAAAGTTAGTTATGTTCTAGAAGAGATCAAAATCGGGTGTATATAACCCAACCGAAAGTTAGTTACATTCATTTAAAAGCGGTTAGCAGGATGAGTCATACCTGTTGGTGAAAAGGTGTGACTTTTGGCGGGAAAACGGTTTTTAAGGAAAAACGAGCAGTACCCGAATCCCAAAATCCGTTTAGGCTTTGGGACCCCAACAAGGGGCTCTACCGCTTAACCTTGCATGGGGCCGCGGCCCCCTTGATCCCCGCTTTTTGTTTGTAGCGTCATCAAGCTAGTTAGAACGAGTGTGCACTCCGCACCTCCTAACTCGACTATAAGCTAAACCTGATTTAGCCATTGGTATCAAGTAAATCACAATTACATAAAATATAAGTGATGACACTAAAATCACCAATATATTTTCTAAATAAACATTAAATTTGTGATGAAAGAAGCTTACATGATCTTGGAACCTCCTGTACTAAATCCTATACTTATGCCTAGGGCTGATCATCGGGTCAGAACCGACCCGACCCGACCCGAACCGAGAAAACCGAAAACCGAAATTCATCAAAAACCGGAACCGAAACCGACTCGACGGGCCGTCGGTTCGGTTCGGTTTTCGTCGGTTCGGGTTTGTCGGTCCATGTGTATTTTGGCATGTTTTTGTCGGTTTTGGGCCGAACCGGACCGAACCGAAACCGAAATTCATGAAAAACTTGAACCGAAACCGAACCGACAGGCCGTCGGTCCTGTTCGGTTTTTGTCGGTTCGGTCAGTTTCGTCGGTCCGGTTCGATTTTGAACCTGCGATGCTCAGCCCTACTTATGGCTTGTACAATTGTATGAATTAAAATGCACATTAAAAAATTGCTAGCGTGAACTTAAAAGTAAATCTTTAGCCAACTGTTTAACCAAATGGTAAAGTTTAAAAATCAAATCCAACTTTCATATCAAAACCACAATGTAATACTCATTTCGTCTCAAAATTATTGTCATTAGATAGAATTCACAAAATTTAATAAAAATATAACCACTATAAATCTTAACTAGGATGACATCCGTAATAAATGGGCACGAGTACCTCTAACCCATCACCCGCCCACCTAGTTTTGTTCTCACCTATCACCCACCAATGGGTACAAATTTCTACCCGTGCCCTTGCCCGCGGGTATTTGTTGCCCATGGGTAAACCCAAAGTTAGTGTTATGCAACAAAATTACAAAACGATAATATGAAAACTAACTATAAAACTGCGTAATAAGACACAAATCAATTTGCCAAATACAAATTTGATTATTTGATATTTCATACTCTCTTATTAGTCTGAAACTCAAACAAACTTTTAGGTTAATGTGTTTTTTTAAACTTGGTAGTAACTGTTAAATATATACATGCAACATCATAAATATTTTAATTAGTATAATTAATTTATCATGGGTTTATGTGTACACCTACGAGTATTTTGACGGATATACCCGTGAGTATTTTAAATGGGTGTCATGGGTTTACCCGCGATGGGTATGCCTTACCCGTCACCCATCCGCCACCCACTGATGGGTAAAGATTTTCACCCACGACCCACTTGTAGGTGAAAATTGACGCGTTTACCCACCCATTTATGGCGGGTACCCGCGGGTTGTGGGTTTTTTCTCGCTCATTGTCATCCCTAATCTCAACTACTCAAAAAGAATATTCTCTAGTTTTTACTTAAAAGAGAAAGTAGACAATTATTTTGAAAAATCCCAAAAAGAAAATGTTGACTATAATTTTGAAATGGAAGGAATATGTGTCTATGTCTTAAGACTAGTGGTAATGGAAGATGGTCTGCCACTAGCACCTCATTCCTTCACACATGATCCTCATTTCCCTTTTCATTTTCACGCGCGGGCCTCTTTTTTTGGCACTGGTGTATTGGGTTGCATCACCAAACGTTTTGCACTTTTTTTCGTACGCATTTCTGGGGTACATTTGTATAATGTGAGATATTTTCATTTGTTTGATTGGGTGGTAACCACTAGATGCGTTTAATGGTGTACTGAATACCAAATAGTAATGTGATGCTAATAAAGGTGGTGAGTTTGGTTTAGTACCCGCCTAAGCAATTTTAAGATCAAACAAATATTATCATTTTTGTAATTTCTATTTGTGATTTTCGAACGAAAAAAAGAAGAATGTATACTATATTCATATTTGCACTACTTTAAACCTTTTCTTTTATTGTATTTTTCTGTCATTTTGTTTGAATAGTGAATAAGAATAATAATAAAAATAAGAAGATAAGAAATAAGCACGACCACATATTCTAGATACACTAACAAAAATGAATGCATTTTCATTCAAATTTTTTCTATCAAAATTAAAATGTATGGCTAGTTATAATACACACATGCGCGTTTTTTTTCTTTAATTTTTTTGAATTATATATTTTTATTTATTAAATAACAAATAATTTAATTTTTGTTTAGTTTGATTTATTATTTTTAATTAAAGTTTTTTATTATTAAAGATAATCATTTAAAAGTTTAATCGTATTATTAATTGTATCTTATCTATATTTTTTTTATTTATCTTCTACTTGTGTAGTGTATCAACAAAACGAATTTATAAATTTATAAACTAAAAAATAATAAATAAAATATTACCTATTAAATAAATATATGTATATATATATATATATATATATATATATATATATATATATATATATATATAGTGATACTTTCTTACGAGAAACATCTTATCTGCGAGAACTGAGAAAACCACCAAAAACATACATGCACGGCTTCAATAATTGTATATTTGCACATATGTTCTAAAAACGACATACATGTTTTAAAAAAAAAACATAATTGTTCTAAAGAATTTGATAAGAAATTGAAAATACAAAATTTTTCTTTGAACGTATGCATGTATGTTCTTATAAGGCGTGCAACGACAATATTGCGGTCATGTGTAAGGTTTTTGTGAGAAAAGAGGATGAGTTTATGATGATATTGAAGAACATTGGTGGATACTTACAATTATTAATGATTTGCATGTATTTTTATTTTATTTTAAAAAGCGTGCATGTATATTTTTTGTGGTTCTCTCAGTTCTCGCGGATAATATGGTTTTCGCAAGAAAGTCATTACTTGGAGTTTTGTTTTAATATATATATATATATATATATATATATATATATATATATATATATATATATATATATATATATATATATATATATATATATATATTATGTTAACTTTTAACTAATAACTAAGAGTGGAAACGAGCCGAGCCAATTCTGAGCTTGAGCTCGACTCGATTCGAGCTCTAAGATTTGAGCTCGAGCTCAGCTCCTGGTATGATATATAAAATTCTAGATCAGCTCGTTTGTGATGCGCATATAAAAAACTGATTGTCTTCTTGAGCTTACGTGTTCGAACTCATTTACATAGAGTTCGTTTATTTGTTTTGAGCTCATTCGTATACATACACAAAATGTACTAAAGCTCGTTAAGGCTCGCGAGCCTATTTGAGCTTTGTATATAAAGCTCGGGCTTGAGCTCGTTTATCAAATAAGCTCCAATTTAGGCTTGAGCTCGGGCTCGTTGAGGCTCGGCTTGTTCGAGCTTTTATTTTTTGCACAAAAGACACTTTTAACCTCAACTAATTAATTTATAACTCCTTCAAAGCTTGTAAAGCTCAAGTATGGTTAATATGGTAAAATTGATCTATATTTTCTATTTATTTTTGAACGTGAATAATTAATTTGGGTCTAGCGCTGAGCAAAACCGATCAAGAACCGAATTGACCCGATAAAACCGGAAAAACCGACTGAAACCGAACCGAACCGAACCAAGTAACTTTGGTTCGGTTCTCGGTTTAGGTTTTACCGATTTTGGGCTTCGGATTATGTTGGTTCGGCTTGATTTGAGCCAAAAACCGAGAAAAACCAACTAAAACCGAACCGATCGAAAACGAACCGAACCGAATAACTTCGGTTTGGTTCTCGGTTTAGGTTTTACCAATTTTTGGTTTTTGTTTCGGATCGGGTTTAAACAGATGCTCACCCCTATTTGGGATAACCTATAAAGAAAATGTAGACAGTAAATATGAAAATAAGGAGTAACAACTAATTCGTCAAGGTTTCATCAACTTATAGCTTATGATGTATATCGATGATATATTAGGCTGGGGACAGTAAGGTCACACGACCGATTGAATCGATCGATCCCAGTCGATCCATGCTGCTGTGGGTATTCGGTCGAGGCAAGAAACATGGGACAAAAGGTCGAGACCTGGATCGACTTTTCAAAAACATATGTTTGTTCCTTTTTATTATTTAGCCCAGTACACCATCCCACTAAATGTTTGTATTGGGAGATTGGGCTTTGGTACAACACGTATTTGATGGATTAATGTACAACACTTATTTGAGCTTTGCATGTACAACACCTATTTGGCTGATAAGGAGTGTTTGCATGCATGTAAAAAAAAAAAAAAAAAAAAAAAAAAAAAAAACTAAACTAGGTCGCACTTACTGGGGCACTGAATCGCCTGCAGGTCGCTGGAGAGAGAAAGCTGACGTGACAGGGAAAAGTAAGGGGATTGAATCCCCTTACTATGGTTAGCCTTAGTATCATTCTTGTACGAAAACAAGGAAAAGAAAAGATGAGGGTTGGATACTGGTTGGGTGATGGGGAGTGCTGTTGGTTTCGCTATCAGCTGTGGGCGTGACGTAAGCTAAGCAATTACTACTTTTGCTGGCGTTTCCACGTTAGAAGTCAAGTGATGACGTCACGTCACTCGCCATAAATAATGTGTATTGGGTCCCACCATTGAACCCATGTGCTCGGTTTTAACGTCAAATTTTTACCCGGCAAAACTCCGCTATTTCTGACCCTACTCCCTTCTTCTACATTAACGGTCCTCACGCGCCTCCTTCCTTCATTTCACGCTCTTCCTTCCTTAAAAGTTAAAACTCCTATGACTCATCAATCATATATACCAAGGCCCAAATGCCCAATAGCCTTTACAAAGTTGTAGAGTGTAGCCTTTCTGTCGAGTTTAATTTTGTTTAACATGAATACATGATATACTTTTGATAACTTTACCAGCATACTTTAAGTACGCTGAATTTTACGGGGTCATTCTTTCGACTTCACGTGCGTCTTTAACCCGATAAAGATTGGTTATCCGTCCACATGTAATAAAGGTTCATTAGTTTCGTCCTGTCTTACACTTATAAGAGGAGCGGCTCCAACTCTCTACATGTATAGACGTCAGGGGCGGAGCCACATCATTAGTTATGGGGGGACATGCCCCCAACCAAGTTCTTGCGGATACTCAAATCATATAGAAAAAATAGTCCAATTGATAGGAAAAAAGTTGAGTGCCCTCACCCAAAAGTTCTGAATGCCCTCGTCGTTTTTATCTTGCTAACAATTTGAGTGTTCTCTAGTGTTAAATAAGTATTATCCAATGGTTTTGAGGTTTTGACTTTTTGTTTTGCCGGAAGAATAAAGAACAGATAGAATGGGGAGTGAGAGAGCATAGAGGAAGAGGATGAGTAGTTGATAAAAATATAATATATTTAATATATTTGTACTAAAGCTTGTCTCTTTGTGTATATTTCAAAGTACACTCCGTAAATATAACTTTGGAAATTGGGTTTTCATAATGATACAACTTTAGCATTGTAGTTTTCTTTTCTTTCGTGGGCGTGTTACTTGTATTAGTTACATTTTTTTATATAATAATCACATTTTTTGTTTAAATTGTTATAAAACAACAAGCATTTTAGTATTTCTACAACACTTGACAATTGACATGTTAAATTATTTTGTTAACTATAATATTTGATCTACAGGTATTTACATCACTTTTGCTGCCTTTTCATTAAACCCGACCCGACCCGACTTCTCAAGTTATGAAAAAAAATCGACAAGTTAATTAGCGTATATTGTTGTTCGATGCCCCCCGTGATAGCATTTCCTGGCTCCGCCACTGTGTATAGTGTCATATCAAGTGTTTTACTCGTGACACATCCTACACCTTTACAGTTAGAATGCTCCAACAAACTTGTGACTCATATATTAAGCAACGTTTTCAAGCAAAACCCAACCCTTTATAATTTGGCTCATGACATGAAACAGTGAAGTAAACACAACTTTTTTTTTTTTTTTTTTTTTTTTTTTTTTTCATGCGTTTGGTTTATAAGCGTGTAGTAGTAGCATTTATTTTTAATCTAATAGAATGAAAGACGAAATTTCCCCGTGCTAAACTACAATCTCTATTAGTTAATAATAAAATGCTTGATTAATTTATGAGGTGCACTAGTTAAGTGGTGTATTTTATTTTAATCATGATCCAAAGAAAATGTCACCACCCAACATAAATGCACATTTATACGAAAATTGTAGTCAGGGACGGAACTTGAACATTGTTTGAGGGCAACTTGAAGTTTATATATTTTAGGCGGCCGATATACTCTATGCTGAAAATTTTGTATTAAAAATGATTCAAACCATATATAAAAGGGTATAAAATGTACATAGGGTCCAAAATTTTTTGGAGGGGCCGCAGCCCCCTCGGTCCTTTCTAAGTTCCGTCCATGATTGTAGCTATGGTACTTTACATGTGGCGTAACAACTCTTTTGAGAAAAAGTTGTTACATTAACATAATAATGATAATAACACTCATATCATTTTTTATAGCGTAATTGTACATAAACCATATACATAATACAACGCTATCAAAACGATCGGGAAAAAATGTTGTGAACGATGCCAACGACGATGTGATGTAATGATGCTGGTGTTATTTTCTTAAAACCTAGTATAACACTTTAACACCCGATGCTTTACATCTTACCATGACGGTCTTAGTTAAGATTAACAATTTAGGGTGACAATTCTTGACAAAACACGATAACCGACACGAAATTAAACAGGTTTGGGTAAAAAAAACTTGTCAACCCGTCTAACCCGTTTAATAAAAGGGTCGTTTTTGGGTTGAGTAAGTATTATTAAACAGGTTAACATGTGAATCCGTTTAAGTATAAGCACTCGAGAATAAAGTATATAACTTGAATTTATGTTGGATTTAGATTTAAACTTCCTTTGTTTTTTTTTTTTTGAAAGGTGAATTTCAACTTAGAATCGACCACCTTCGCGGACAGCGAAGGCCCCATCGCCACCCTTAAACTTCCTTTGTTATGTATTTAACATGACATTGAATTATTATTATAACTTAGATATTATTGCAATTGTTGTATCGTTATTTATAACTTATCTCATCATTTTTGAATTCATTATATCATTATTGAACTTAAATCGTTGAATTGAAAAATTACCAACTTACTTTATCGTTTGTCCTATTTACTTACTTAAACAAGTTAAATAGGTGACAAACAGATTACACGTATTATACAGGGTGGTTTAGCTTTAATTTTATTGACATAATTAATAAATAGTTCGTATTTAATAGATGTTATACCAACACGCCAACTTGTAAACTCAAACAAATCAATGCAAATACGACTCGATTAACACCGCTAACTAACATGTTCAGCTAAAAAAGAATGCTCCAATCCCTTGAGTAAAGTTATTCCTTCAATAAGATATTGAAAGTTTGAAACGTTAAACACACAACATTTCATAGTAATTTCCCTGCATATTACCCAACTTAACCAAGAAAAAGACAAAACTAAGTGAGGTGGCAAAGCGCGTGTGGTACACACACCCCTAATAAAATTATGGAAAAACGTAGAGTATACGTAATACGTTTACTTTTATGATGTAATGAATCACCTCTCCTTCTTCTCCCATTATAAAAAACCCTTCATTGCATCACAACCCAAACACCAACCAACCAACCAACTATGCAAGGCGTTAGCAGTTATCGTCAACTCCGATCTGATGGTGGTGTGCGTCTGGAACTTACGCCCTCAAGTAACTCACCACTAGCTATCGACATCTCTGAGTCCACAGAAATGAGAATCCAACGACTTATAAATGAAAACCCTGTTATTATATTTAGTCGATCCTCTTGTTGCATGTGTCATGTCATGAGACGCTTGTTTTCTTCTCTAGGTCAGTTAAATTTTTCTATCTTACTTAATTTAGTAAGTTGTTAAAGATTTGTTTCTTAGGAAATTAATCCTTGTTATCTAGTAGTATCATTTAAGGAAAAAAGGTAGAAAAAATAAAAGAAAATGTCTCCTCCTAAAATTAGGCTGAGAATATTTATATCTTATTTTCTTAATTTTTTTAGTAAAAGAACTTGATAACTGAGCATAAGTCACTGACATATTTATGAATTTCTTGTTTGGACATTTCTTCATCATACAAAACAAGTGACGATTGTACGTTTATCTATGAACAAACATGGTATATTTACATAAGTATGATGTTTTGGCAAAAGGTATTGATATCCAAACTTTTACTTCATACACATAAATTTAGTGGACACTGGATCATACAACTAAAATTTATGTGTATTAAGTAAAAGTTTAAAAGTTTATGTGTTTGGCAAAACTTAATACAAAATATAACAAACCTTAAATGTACTTGTTCTAAAATTTTTGTAATTTATACATCTACAAAAAACTTATTTCAGAATAAAAACAAACAAGATCTAAATGTACTTGTTTATAAAAAACTGTCCTTTGTAATGAAATATTTTTTAGTAAAATTGTACTTGTTAACTTTATGTATATGATCACTTCTAATCATGTTTCCCTCTTTATATTTAGGTGTTCACCCAACTGTTATCGAACTAGAAGAAGACGAGATCGACGCGCTGCAGCATGACGACGGTGGTGAGACGGTGGCTCCGGCGGTGTTTATTGGTGGTGAACGGATCGGAGGGTTAGAGAGCCTTGTGGGGCTTCATTTAAGTGGTCATCTTGTTCAAAAGCTTCTAGTTGTTGGTGCTCAATCTTAGGAAGGGTATTTTCGTAATTTAAATATATATATTTATTTTTCTTTTCTTATGTGTAACGATTTTATTTTATTTTCGGAAGTGTATAAAAATGCAAAATTATTAGTATTAATTAAGTTGGATAATTATCAATGTATTATGCAATTAGTGTGAACCGTCCATTTGTTGTGAAATCTGGACCCTCTATTTTGCATGTTATTATGCATATGGTAATTCGTCATTGAGTCATTGTCACTATATATTTTTTTAGTTTTTTCAACACTCCTTTCGGAAATTATTGAGTTATTAAAACATACATTGTACTCTTTAAGTAGTACTAGTAGTTACATAAGATCGATCGTCACACTTTTACTTAATTTGCAAGTTATTTATTTTGTCATCTTGTGTATTTTACTTGGTCATACATACAACATGCCTTGTTTTTCAAATCAACTTTTATGTATTCAACATTCGATGTGGATCTTGATTTGGGGAATTTTTAAATAATTATGAGATGCTATTTAAAGAACTTACGTAACATATATACATCATGTTATAAATATCATAAAATGTTTGTCGTTTACTAAAATTGCATATTCGTTTATTTAATTGATACTTATAATTGTAACGTTTGGGCATAAAAAATAGTATACAATCGGCCAACAAATTAACAACACTATTGAAGGTGGTAATCTATACTCATTTGTAGACTTGTTCTAAGTAAATTAGTTGGAAATTTGGTTGATATGAACGAGTCGACTATGTCAAGATAAGTAAGTAGAAAGGCATCCAGAAACCTATTTTAATTCGCATAGAAAAATGGCATGCTTTCACATTTCCAGCCATCCCGGCCACTAACACATTAAAAATATTACTAGTCATTAAAGATTAAAGTAACTTGGTTTTGTCATTAAATTTCAATTATTGGACTCCATCATTTTACACGAGGCCAACATAGCTTTCATTTTTTTTTTTTGTGAAAAAGGTGAAATATTATTAATCACAAAAGAGCTATAGACTCACATTAACACTCATGGACAACTCCCCATGATGTGAAAATGAGGCTAAACAAATAAGAATTCATACTAACAAACATACACTAAAAAGATTATTCTATACTAAACATCCTTCATACTCATGAATACTAACAACTTTCAGCAGCCTATTTTTCTTTATGCTCTTTTGAACTTTACATTCCATTTAGCTTCCACAATCCACATTCTTTACTGCAATAGACTCCTTGACAGTGAAACTCATAATTCTCCATTTGATACTATCCATAATATTCTGCACAAGGGTATCAACACTTCTTTCATTATTCTTGAAAATCCTGGAATTTCTCTCTTGCCACACAAAATAAACAGTTGCACCCAGTACCAGTCTTCTAATAGTACTCCATATGTTTCTGCTAGCCTTCAATTTTGAGAACTCATCAATTATATTTCTCCAACTGAAGGAGAACTTTTTATCAGTGAGGTTTTGCATTATGCTCCAGACTTTATTAGTATGCTGACATTGAAAGAATAGGTGTTCATGGGAATCCTGGCATTGTTTACAAAACACACATTTCATTTCATCATCATGTTTCCAGGCTGCAATCCTATCTTGTGTCATTAGTCTCTCTTGTACTGCCAACCAAAGAACAATGGAGTGTCTAGGAATGCTTTGAGGGAACCACACCAGATCCTTCCACATAACAATATTCCCATGATTGCTTACATCCTTCCAAACCACTCTTGTTGCATACTCTGTTCTTTTACCTAAATTTGTCTCCCACACAGCTTTGTCCATACATATACTATTTAGTACAGGAACTTGAACACTATTCAATCTAGGAAATTTGACATTCCAATCCATTGGCCATCCCCACCCATTATTAACAATCAACTTCTCAACTGTGCAATCAACAGTAAGTCTTGCATTATAAATTTCCCTGGTTGTAATAAAATCACTCAAAGGTCCTTCATTACACCATCTATCATACCATGCAGACACAGTTTTTCCATTTCCAAGCTTGTAGAACACATGTTTTCTGGCTTTCTCTCTAAGATTCAGTATATTCTTCCATCCAATACTGCTATTGCTATCATGAGTCACTTCCCATAAACTCTTACCTTTCAATTTTTCCACATTAATCCATTTGACCCATAATGTATCTTTCTTAGCAGCTATGTTCCATAAATGTTTCATAATCAAAACCTCATTCCATGTCTGCAAGTCTTTTATACCCAAACCCCCTTGATCTTTAGGTTTACAAATGTGTTCCCAGGATATCTTTGCTTTACCCTTAGTAACTTCCCCTTGGCACCATAAGAACCCTTTAAGCAACTTATTAATTTCTTTTACAACTGTTCTAGGGAGAATGAAAACAGAAGCCCAAAAAACTTGCATAGAAGAAAGTACTGAGGCAATAAGTTGTAATCTCCCTGCATAAGATAATGTTCTGTTCCTCCAATCATGTACTCTACTTCTCACTTTCTCAATCAGAGGTTTACAATCATTTATGCTCAATTTCTTAGTAATCAATGGAACTCCTAGATACCTCACAGGTAACTTTCCAATAGTGAATGGTAGAATTTGAGTCATATTTGCTTGTTCTGGTACTGAGAGACCACTAAAGAATATTGTACTCTTTTGCATGTTGACCTTAAGACCAGAATAGCTGCTAAATTGCTCTAATGTATCTTTGATGACTTCTATTGACTGACAATCACCATGACTAAACACTATCAAATCATCAGCAAATCCCAAGTGTGTGATTTTTAATTTCTTGCACCCCTGATGATACTTAAAGTGTTCAGCATTCTCTATATTCTTTCTCAACATTAGATTGAATACTTCCATAGCTAATGTAAATAAGTAAGGTGAAATTGGGTCACCTTGCCTTAATCCTCTGCCCCCACTAAAGTATCCAACTCTTTCACCATTGACATTCAAAGTAAATTTTGTTGTTGAAATAAAGGTCATGATCCATTCAACCATTCTATTGTGAAAACCAAAATATTCCAGTGTGCATTTGAGAAATTTCCAATCCAGGGTATCATAGGCTTTTTGCAAATCTATCTTAAGAGCACATTTCTTAATCTTTTGCTTTCTATTATAACCCCTCAAAAGTTCATGTGCTAATAAGATGTTATCTGTTATTTGCCTACCTGCTATAAAAGCACTTTGGTTCTCATTAACTAAACTCCCAAGAACCCCTTTAATTCTATTAGTGATCACTTTGCTAATACACTTATACAATACATTGCAACAGGCTATAGGCCTAAAATCAGAGACCTTATTGGGAGTGGGTATTTTAGGAACTAGTGAGATTAAGGTAGCATTTAACTCACCCAGTAATTTGCCAGATGTGAAAAATTCTTGCACTGCCAAACAAACATCTTTACCAACAACATTCCAAGCTTTTTTGAAGAACTTTGCAGTAAAACCATCTGGTCCTGGTGCTTTTGAGTCATCTATATCATACATTGCCTCCTTGATTTCTTTTTCAGTTACATGTCTCACCAAATGCTCAGCTTCCTCACTTGATAATCTATTGGTAAAGTCAACAGTGTTCCTTTGAAACTCAGCCACATTGTCTTTGATACCCAGAAACTTTTGGAAGTGCTCAAGGAATTGCCCTGCTACATGCTCTCTTTCATATCTGATCCCATTTTCTCCACAAACTTCCATTATCCTACTTTTATGTTGCCTACCCTTGATGATTTTGTGAAAGAAGCTTGTATTTCTGTCCCCTTCCTTAAGCCACTCAATTTTAGCTTTTTGTAGTAATAAACTTTCCTCATCTTTGACAGCTTCACAATATTCTTGTAACAATAGGCAGCTTTCTTCTTTCAACTTCTCACAAAAAGGTTCTTTATCAACTTTCTCTTGTGCATCTTTTACTTTATTTCTTAATGTAGTGACCCTTTCATGTACATTTCCATTTTTCCAGCTCAAATGATTCATCTTATGCTTTAGTAACTTCATCTTTTGAACAACTTTATACATCTCAAATCCACTTATATTTTTCTCCCATTCAGCTTTAACCATTGGTAGAAATTCATCCTTTTCAGTAACAAAGTTTGACATTCTGAATGCTTTTTTCTTTCTTACCCCACCTTTTGGTATAACTAGCATAGCTGGTGAATGGTCAGATATAATGTAAGGAAGAAATATGCTATGTGCAGTACCAAAATTGTCCAAGAAGTTTTCATTCACCATTACCCTGTCCAGTTTCTTCAATGTTTTACACTTTGGATTCTTCAAACTTTTAGTCCATGTATACTGAAATCCTGAACTCAGCAAATCCTCAATTTCCACTTCTTCCACACAATTTTTAAACTCAATCATATCATTTGTAGGAGCTGAGCTGCCATTTGAATGTTCATTGACTTCTAAGGTAACATTAAAATCACCCATTATGACCCAAGCAGTCCCACTTGTAATCAGTTTATAAGCACCCAATTCTTTCCATAGTTTCCTTCTTTCCACTCCTGAATTACTAGCATACACAACTGTGCAAAAGAATCTAGTCTTCCTGCATATAGACTCAATCAACAATAACATACTCTGCTTTGTTTTGTGAATCATCCATGCTTCAATTAAATTCTTATCCCATCCAAACATTATTCTGCATCCTTTATTGTTATCTTCAGTATTGGTCACATATTCCCACTCACCAAACACTTTAGACCCAATTTTCTTAACATTCTTGTATTTGATGTGAGTTTCCAATACAGCACATACTTGAAGTTTTTCCTCAGTAATGAACTTTTTGACCTCATTTTGCTTGTCAAAAGTACTAAGGCCCCTTATATTCCATGTTGCAATTTTAAAATCCATAGCTCTCTTTCTATTTTTGGCTCTCTTATCTCTCAATTCCTTTGGCTCACTTATACACTCTGTCTATTTTTGTACACACAATACTCTCTTTCTGTTTTTGCACTCACAACTTCTCTCAATTCTTTTTATCTTCCAAACACTCTATCTGTTTTTCACACACAACTCTCTTTCTATTTTTGGCTCACCAAATCTCTCAATTCTTTTGGCTTTCCAAACACTCTGTCTGTTTTTAGTACACACACAAAACTCTCTTTCTGTTTTTATTCTTTCCAACTCTCTCAATTCTTTTAGCTCACAATTCACTCTATCTGTTTTTGAAACACACAAAACTCTCTTTCTGTTTTTGATCTCCCCAACTCTCTCAATTTTTTTGGCTCTCAATTCACTCTGTCTGTTTTTCTCATAATAGAAAGAAAACAAAATACTATATACAAAAATCAAAATACTAACTATATACATTCCTCTGATAAGTTTGGTAACAAATGCTTTTGCTAGTTAAGAGAGTGACTGCACACCCCCTCAACTTCATTCCTGAGTAAACATTCTTCAGTTGAAGATAAATCTTGTACAATATCTTCCTCATCAGTTAATTTTTTACTTCCATTTACTTCATCTTTTTTACTTCTATAATATTCTTTCATCAAATCATTCCAACTCTCCCATTCATTAACAGTTGGATCTCCATTAGTTTCTAACACTTTTTCCACCAACATTCTTTCCTGATCACTTAATTCCACATCTATCTCATTATCTAAAACTTCCAAAGGTGCAAAGCTATTACTTCCTATAATTCCAACTTTTGCTTGCTGATGACTAGTGCTAGCATTTGAATTATTCTTCTTAGGAGTTCTAGTAACACTTTTGCTTTTTCCATTTGGTGAATCAATCTTTTCCTTAGGTTCACAAACCTCTTTTCCTTTATCAGTACCAGGATTTGAAACCTCCTCTACATTCTTTTTTGTCCAATGTTCCTGCCTATTGTAGTTTTGTTTAGGACCATTCATTTTCTTATTGTAACCAACATTTTTGGTTTGGCCATCAAAACCATTCTGTTCATGTCTCTTATTATTGTTATTAAAATTCACATTCCTACCCTTTTTGTATTTCACCTCTTTGAAACCATCATTACTATCAGCCTGTTCCTGGCCTTGATTTTCAACTACACTCTCCTTTGGTACCATTCTACATCTTTCCACTTCATGGCCAAAGACACAACAATGACTACACCTGAAAGGTTGCCACTCATATTCAACATGTACATATTTGATCCTACTAGTGCAAGCCTCTTTATTCTTATAAGCAATTTCAATAACATCTTTAAATTGCTTCTCAGCATTTAGCTCAACAAGTACCCTAGCAAATCCAAGTCTACCAACTCCAGTCATACAAACCTTAGTAGTAACTTCATCCATGATCATAGGCTTACCCAAACAACTAGCAATTGAACTAATTCCTTTGACACTCCAAGCTTCTAAGGGTAAATTCCTCAACTTCACCCAAACAGGTAGTTTTTTAGGTTCAGTTTTGTCCAAACACACATCAATACCCCATCTCTGAACAAACAGTGGCTTATTATTAACCATCCAAGGCCCATTACTAATTACTTGCAAAATACCCTGTTCATCTTGGAATTTAAAAAAGAAAATTCCCTTATCATTAACAGTCATGTCCACAAGGCCATATTTACTCCACATTCTTCTTAGATGGTACCTAGCCTCATTGAAATTAACCACGCATCCTAGAAATTGACCACAAACAGTCATTTGCCACTTAGCACTTCCTAATTCAACAGTTTCTTTATCAAACACAGCAATTTCCACTCCATTTTCATTAACCTCAGTTTGTACCATTTGCAAAGTGTTATCATAGGTTTTAGCAGTGAGTATGTCAACAAGTGTGCTCTTCTCAACCACATTATCATTACCCTTTTTAGTATCATCCATTTTTGAGCAAGAATTCACATTCACATAATCAACATTACTGTCAGCATTCTCACTATGAGTATTAGCATTAGAACTAACATTTTCCTGAGTAAAACTAGCATTCATATCATTAGAATCATTCACTACATTACCATCATTCCCATGATTATCTAATTCACGATCATTATTGATGTTACTAGCAGTTGATGATTCAGTGTTTACCTGACTTTGTAAATCAGGAAATTCATCTCCATTCAAGTCACCATCAAACATACTCTTAACCCCTTCATTCCTATCCTTTGAGTAATCTTTCTTCCCCCCTTGATTCTTTACATTCTCACCTTTTCCTTTCTCCTGCTTATTACCTTCACCATTATTCCTACCACTATTCTTCTGAGTACTTTGTATTGAAACCCCATACCTAGTTGGGGGTCTAATAGCACGATTAGATGTTCTTTTCCTAACCGACATCCTTTCAGAACAATCAAACCTTCAATTCAGATGAAATTACTACTAATTTTTTGATTTTTCTGACGGAATTGAAAAGATAACACTAAAGAATGCAAAAGCCCTAATTCAATTAACCTAGGTAAAAAAAAGGTGCCAAAGACACAAATTGGGGGTTTTCTCAATACATGGTGCAAAACGAATCTGATCATATCATTGTATGCGCAATGATTAGACGAGTCGTTTGATGGTTACAGAATAGAATTTGGGTAAGAATTGAGTGAGAAATAGATCAGAAACTATGATTCTTGGAAATGGTGGAAAAAATTGGGAAAAGTTGTTACGGGAGGAAAAGTTGGTAAGATTTTTTAACATAGCTTTCATTTGTCAGCAAGTAACATGTGACTACAAACAATATGTAATGTCATGTAAGTTTGGTTTGTTTCTTTGTGATGAAATATGACACTTTCAAGTTCTATGCGATCAAATGCGTATATAGTAGTAGATTTAACCTCATATGCACGATTAATGATTGATTTAAAGGAAGCTGTCCCATTGATATTTTACCAAATTATCATGATAACAAATCTATATGATCTACAACATGTTGATAAAGCCGAAAGGCCTAAGATCTAACTCTATCTTCCACTTATTTCATTACGCTAATGCATTGAGTTTAAATACAATGACACTACAAGAAATAGGAGAACAGGCGACGAGCGTTATCCCGTCGACGGGATGGTGCAGAAAACGACAAAAATTCCGTTTGACCGAAGCCAAATGCGTTGAATTTTTGGGATTTACATAATCCCGTCGACATGTCGACGGGAACATATTGACCAAAATTTCCAGCCTCAATAATTGCCAAAACTTTGACGCGAACTTATCCCGCCTTTATAATCCCGTCGACATGTCGACGGGATGATATTAAAAATGAATTATTACGTAATTAACGTTTGATTAGTGTTAATTATGTGTTTTGTTTAACGGTACCGTCGACATGTCGACGGGATAATAAAGTAAAAATAATAATACTGAATTAGTGGTCAATATAAATGGCGGGATATTTCCCGCGTGTTTTTTCCCGTCAACATGTCGACGAGATTATCTCCCCAAATACTCTCCCTATATATACTCCCACAAAAACATTCCCGTCTCATTTTTTACCTATATACATTCTCACAAAATTATTTTCGTCTCATTTTACACATACATTCTTGATTCTCACAAATAAGTCAATCGTCAATTCTTACAAGACACACATGACTTGGCGTGGTTGCACAGTTGAAGAGGAGTACTCAAAAATCTTGTCACACGAGCTCCTCTTTAATAAAGTTATGTTAACTTTTGGTCATGCAGTTTATGAGGAATATGGTTCTTTTAAGGATGCTGAACCGTGGATGAGAGACAAGATTATCGAATGGTGTAGGAAAAAGTCGTACTACAAATAGTACATGGACGAGCTAGATGCTGTTGAAGCTCAAGTTGTTGCTGTTGGAGGTGACGACGAAGCTGAAAGTACGTTGGAAACCAAACTTGATAATATGGGAAATATGGTTACAAATCTTGAAGCTACGTTTGCACATATCAAGGAAATGAGAGCAAGGAAGGGAAAAGATGGTGCGAGTTCGAGTAAAGCGGGAAGTAGCCGCAAAAAAAATAAACGGGTTGTTTCGTTTGATCTGTTCTTTTGGTTGTCGAGTTGTTTAGTTTGAGTTGTTTCGTTTTGTTGTCGAGTTGTTTAGTTTGAGTTGTTTCCTTTGGCTGTCGAGTGGTTTAGTTTGTTTGTCGAGTTGTTTAGTTTGAGTCTGTATGAAAATGCATGTGGTTGAGAACTCTTGCTTGTTTTAAATAAACAGTTTGCCTTTGTGTTTGATAATTATTGCTCCTTCAGTTCTATTATTTGTGCGTATGAATTTAAAATATAAAGGATGTTCAACATCAGTTACCACAACAACAACAACAATTTATTAAACAACAACAATAACATCAACAACAACAGCAAACAACATCAACAACAACAAACAACATCAACAACAACAACAACGATAACAGCAACAACAACGATAACAGTTCTACATATGAAATTTATACATGTCACTTAAAAGGTCACGGAGTATTGCATCCGACTGACATGCGTGGTCGTGGTTGGGATACGTTGCCATGTCAAGTTTTGCCTCCAGCATCCGTAATTTTGTCTCTAGCACCTGTTTTTGTACCTCCTGCACCTGTTTTTGTGCCTCCAGCATGTTTATTCTAAGATCTTTTTCATGACACTTTGAGCACCTTGTTGGAGCAGATCCAGAACCGCTTGATGTTGAAGCTCCCAGAGAACCGATCATCATTTTGACGAGTCGTTCCTCCTTCCATAAAAAGAAATCACATCTATGGTCTGTTGTCCCAGGCTGTTAAAGAGTAAAAACTATTATTTTTAACAACTAACCAAATTATTTATATAATACACGAAAAAGTATGTAATTGTTCACCTGCGAGAAAGGACACGCATAGTATAGTTTACCACGGGAGTAAGATCTATGGGATTCTCGCAGAATCACGTCTCCTCGTTCACAAGGACAAGGAAAAGCTTCAAATTCTGCCATCTTCTTCACCATGATAACAGTGTATGTTTGTGGTTGTGAGGTTGAGTGGTTGTGAGTGGTGGAATCATGACCGGGGTGGCCCGATCTACAAGTTGAGGTGATAAAAGGTGGTGGCCGGAAAAAGATTCTGATGGCCGAAAACTGCTGGTGTCGCCGAAAAACCGAAACTGCTAGAGTGAGAGAGAGAGATAGTGAGATGAGTGTGTGTGTGTGTGTATGTGTTTATATTGTGAGGATAAGTTGTTAGGTATGAAACATTTGGTGTGATATATATCCAGGAGGCATCTCGAGTCATTCGTTTAACATCTCATGTATAACCATAGTCGTTCGTTTAACATCTCATGTATTACCATTGCATCTCGTCTCGTTCATTTAACATCTCATGTACAAGTACAACCATAGCATATCAACACATTTCTTTAACATCTCATGTACAACCATAGTCGTTCGTTTAACATCTCATGTATAACCATAGTCCTTCGTTTAACATCTCATGTATAACCATAGTCGTTCGTTTAACATCTCATGTATAACCATTGCATCTCGTCTCGTTCGTTTAACATCTCGTGTACAACCATAGCATATCAACTCATTTCTTTAACATCTCGTGTATAACCATTGCATCTCGACTCGTTCTTTTAACATCTCACGTACAACCATATCATCTTGACTCATTTGTTTAACATCTCGTGTATAACCATTGCATCTCGAGTCGTTCGTTTAACATCTCATGTATAACCATAGTCCTTCGTTTAACATCTCATGTATAACCATAGTCCTTCGTTTAACATCTCATGTATAACTATTGCATCTCGAGTCGTTCGTTTAACATCTCATGTATAACCATAGTCGTTCGTTTAACATCTCATGTATAACCAGTGCATCTCGTCTCGTTCGTTTAACATCTCGTGTACAACCATAGCATATCAACTCATTTCTTTAACATCTCATGTATAACCATAGTCGTTCGTTTAACATCTCATGTATAACCATAGTCCTTCGTTTAACATCTCATGTATAACCATAGTCGTTCGTTTAACATCCCATGTATAACCATTGCATCTCGTCTCGTCGTTTAACATCTCGTGTACAACCATAGCATATCAACTCATTTCTTTAACATCTCGTGTATAACCATTGCATCTCGACTCGTTCGTTTAACATTCTCACATACAACCATATCATCTCGACTCATCTGTCTAACATCTCGTGTATAACCATTGCATCTCGACTCGTTCGTTTAACATCTCGTGTAAAACATTGGGTCAAGGATACAAGACTTGAATTTTGACCGGTTGTGATCTCGAGGTTATCTAATGGTTGGGATAAAAAAAAGAGTTGTATATCTTTGCTATTTTGTGATATTCTAATTATAAAAATATATTTTTTTTAATTGTATTACAAGTAATTAATTTTAAATTTAACTAGTTACTAATTTTATAAAACTAATTTTTTAATATATTTTTTATTTTATAAAAGTATTTATAATAAATATTTTTTTTAATTATATTAAGAGTAATTAATATTAAATTTAACTAGTTTTTTTTAAGTTATAAAACTATTTTTTTTATAAAAAATTTCTTAATATATTTTATATTTTATAAAAGCATTTTTAATTAATACCTTCTTATTATCCCGTCGACATGTCGACGGGATAAGAAAGCGCCAAATTTCACGAAAAAATCATTTATCCCGCCAAATGCTAAACGACAAAATTATGTTAACGATCCCGTCGACATGTCAACGGGATAAGAAAAAGATATACCAAAACCAGATCTGGTCAAACACTTAGAAAAAAAAACGCAAAAACTAAACCATCTCTTCTCCGGCGATTATTGACCCACCACAGCACCTCCGACACCAATCAACACCACCACACCACACCACCTCCACCACCAATCAACACCACCACACCACACCACCTCCACCACCAGTAATCAAGCACCAACACCACCACAGACCCACCACAGCTCCACCACCACCACACTAGCACCACTGTGCACACCACCTCCTCATCCTCATCATTCGTTTAATTCTTCTCAAACCCCTCATTTGTTTAATTATTCTTCTTCCCCAACCTCCCCTTTCTTCAACACAGCAGCAGCAGGTAATGTACTTTGTTTTTAATTTTTGTTATTATTATTAATTTAATTATTGTTAATTTAATTGTTATTATTATTGTTAACTTATGTTATTATTATTGATTTTATACAGCAGCAGGTAAAGAGGTTGAGATAGCCGAGAGCGAGAGTCAAGGGTGAGAGCCGAGACAACCAAGACATAGCAAGCAGGTAATGTACCTCCTTTTATTTTTTTTATTAACTTTTGGTATCCCGACGACATGTCGCCGACAACAGTTTTTTTTAAACTTTTGATTTGCTCTCTTTTAATATAGCCCGAGCCCAAGACCAAAGCCGTACCGCAGCCGAGACCACAGCCCGAGCCCAAGACTGCAGCTCGAGACCACAGCCGCGAGCCCGAGACCACTGCCGAGAGCCAGAGACAGTATGTTGTTAATTTTTTCATATCCATATTATTTTTTACATATCAGGTTGCATTTAATTAGTATAAAAGGTGAGCGTTTAAGTATGTTTGTGAAATGTGAGGTTTTAGTATATTAGCTTGCGAATGGGATTGCGATAGGATATTGCGTTTGCTCATTGTGTACCCACGGTGCAAGTAGCACCTTGGGGGACTTGATATTGCATTTGCTTCGGCTTATTTGGTTTTCTGCTTATTTGATAATTCAAGTTAGAGGGTGTTTGTTTCGGCTTATATAACGAGCTTATTGCTTGTTTGGTTTTCTGCTTAAGTTTCATAAGCTAAATTTTTATGGCTTATTTTGAAACTTTTTACCTTACATAGTTTCAAAATAAGTCACAAAAGATAAGCTTATGAAACATAAGCCGAAAACCAAATAAGCCATAATCCTGTTATATAAGCCTAAACACACAACCCCTTAGATATATTTGATATCTTTCTATTAATTGTTTGGTTTTCGGCTTATGTTTCATAATAATTTCAAAAATAAGTCACAAAAAATAAGTTTCAAAATAAACAAAATAGTTTTTACATAAACTTATATAAACAAAATAGTTTAAAAATAAGTCACAAAAAATAAGCTTATGAAACATAAGTCGAAAACCAAACAATTGTTTATATTCTATTAATTGTTTAACTTAAAATATATGCTATTAATTGTTAGACTTTTATGAATGTTTTAGGATTTTAGTGATTAATTTCGGAAAGTCCCCGTCCGAAGTTAATCATCCTATAGAAAACCCGTCCGAAATTAATTTATTAGAAATTAATTTCGGAAAGTCCCCTGTTTGGGACTGCTTTTTGAATGTTTTGTCTCATTTAGGATATGGATGCGTATAATTGATTTACTATTTGAGATGATATCGACAGTGTTTCTCCTTTACTCCTACGAATATGTCTTTAATGCACATATTTGGAGAGTTGAAGGGAAATGCTGCCGAAATTTTCTCAAATAGTAAATCAGTTATACGCATTCATATATGAGATGAATCATTCAAAGAGTGGGTTAGGATTGCCTTCCATAGTTGCACTAGGTGAACAAAACAACTAGTAATACTTCCATGGTTATATGTGTTTATGTGTCGATTATTTTGAATGTGTAATAACTAAGAGTTGAACAAAACAAAATGCAGTTATGATACTTGATAAGAGTTGGACCCGTTTAGACAGTCGTGTTTCAAGAGAGTTTTTTGATGGTCTTGCCGCATTCATTGAACATTGCAAGCCGTTATTAAATAGTTACGGAAACATAAAATGTCCAGGTCGTCTTTGTTGTAATGTTCCATGGGTATCTCTCGACAAACTTAAAAGGCACATAAGCCAAAATGGGTGGGACCCAACTTATACACAATGGCGGGATTACGGTGAACAGGATCCTCTTCCTATAGAAGATAACACAACACAATGTGAGATGAGTGACATGCGTGCGTGCCTTAATGATATTCTTGATATTCCTCTAAATAATGAACAAAATGAGCCAACTCCTCCAAATATTGGCGAGACAAGTAACGAGCCGACTCAAGCAACGACACCTCCTGTACGTAACGAGTATGAAGAGTTACTTGCCAGTTCCACCCAGCCTCTTTACCCGGGTTGTGACTTTATGACAACCTTGGATTTTATGTCAAAGTTTACGCATCTCAAGGTCAGCGGTAAATGGAGTGATACTTCATTTAACAATATGCTAAAATTTCTCCAGGAGGTATTTCCTCCCAGGTTATGTTACAATCTCCCACCATCATACTCTGCTATAAAAAAAACATTTAAAAAGGTCGGGTTAGGGTATGAGTCGATACATGCTTGTGAAAATGATTGCTTTTTATATCAGGGGACTGGTGCCGAAGATTTGGAGTATTGTCCGGTCTGTAAAACGAGTAGATGGAAAGACAAGAACACAACGGGGAAGAAAGTTCCTAACAAGGTGTTGCGTTACTTTCCTATCATTCCTAGGCTAAAACGTTTGTACAAATCTATTCACACCGCAAAACATATGACTTGGCATGCTACTGGAAAGTCTACGGTAAACGGTATGATGCAACACCCGGTTGATGGTGAAACATGGCAGAAGTTTGACAGCGGTAAATATTCGGAATTTGCTAACGAACCGAGAAACGTTCGATTAGGGTTGGCTGCTGATGGTTTCAATCCGTTCGGCAACCTTAGTCAGACTTACAGCATGTGGCCTGTTATTTTAACAACATACAACTTGCCTCCGTGGTTATGCATGAAAGAGACTACTTTGATGCTGACATTGTTGATTCCTGGACCTAAATCACCCGCGAAGGACATTGATGTTTACTTAAAGCCTTTGATTGATGACCTTCAGGAATTATGGAAAAAACCAGGTGTCCCGACTATGGACGCTGTTACAGGCAAAGAATTCAACATGAGAGCGATGCTTTTATGGACCATCAATGATCTTCATGCTCGTAGTAGTTTGTCAGGTTGGAGTGGGCAAGGTTACTACGCATGCCCTACATGCAAAGTAGGCACTCCGGCTACGCGTGTGATAAGCAAAACAGGTTATGTTGGCCATAGAAGATTCTTAAAAAAAAACCATAAATGGAGGAGGGATACTACTACATTCAATTGTGCACCTGATTTTACAGATCCTCCTAAAAAAGATACTCCGGCTGATATCTTGACTCAACTTGCAATATTGCCCACACGTTTGCCGGGGAAACATCCAGATTATGGGGGTGGGAAGATAAAACATAATACTACAACCGACCTGAACTGGACTAAACGGTCTATTTTCTACGAGCTTGAATATTGGTCTTCTCTTACTCTAAAACACAATTTGGATGTCATGCATATTGAAAAAAATGTGTTGGAGAGTATCTTGAACACTTTGTTAATGAATGAGAAATCTAAAGACACTGCCAAGGCAAGACAAGACTTGCAAGCTTTGGGCATTCGATGGGAGTTGTGGCTCGGAAACAAACAAAACGGGAAGTGCTCGAAGCCTCATGCTAAGTACTCCCTCACACCCGATAAAAGAAAACTCTTCTGTCAATACATCAAAACAGTTAAACTACCAGATGGGTTCGGATCCAAGTTCAAGTCGAAAGTGACCAAATATGATAACAATATAACGGGTATGAAGTCGCATGACTGTCATATAATGATGCAACGGTTACTTCCTTATGGACTTCAGCAATACTTGGACGCACAAACTTATGCACCATTGATCGAGCTTTGTTCATTCTTTAAGCAAATTTGCGCCCGAACTTTGATGGTGAATGACATGGTGAAAGCTAAAGACCAGATGATCAATATTTTGTGCAGACTCGAACAAATATATCCTCCTGCTTTTTTCGACATTATGATTCATTTGGTTATGCATTTACCTGAAGAGGCTCTTCAAGGCGGGCCTGTTTCATCCCGGTGGATGTATCAATTTGAAAGATACATGGAGAAACTAAAAAACTATGTACGAAATAAAGCTAAGCCGGAAGGTTCAATAGCGGAGGGTTATGTTGCAGACGAAGCATTAACTTTTTGTTCTCGGTATTTTCGGGGTGAAATTAGGACAAAATTTAACCATCCCACTGCATCTGAGGGTTGTCCTCGCTCAACAAGTGATTTTCAGGTGTTCCGATCACTATGTAAAAAGTCTGGTAAAGAGACAATTATTTAGTTAGGTCTCCCAGAAATGAAGAAAGTGATCTGGTATGTACTTCACAACAGTCCTGAGATCGACGCGTACATGAACGAGTTCCAGAGGTACGCGTTTTTATTTTGAAATTTCTTTTTCCCAAGTTATCTTTTCGATTAATTCTAAAATCATGAACATTTTCAGTGAACGTCCTGAAAGCGATATGCAGCAAGAATTTCCTAGATGGTTTTTAGTCGAAGGTAAACTTATTATATGTATTTCCTTGTATAAATAACGACTATATTACTCATCTCTATGTATTCTTATCTTTGTTCATAGATCGGTAATCTTTACACAACCAATAACCCAAGATGTACTCCCGACTTATTCGCTTTAGCTTGTGGACCATCATCGACCGCAACCTCAGTCAACTCTTGCGTAGTCAATGGTGTGAAGTTTGTCGTACACAGCCGCGATGTGAAATGTACAACTCAGAACAGCGGAATTTGTTCACCTGGCGAGAAGGAAGGAGAAATGTATTATGGTCAGCTAGAAGGAATTCTGGAGTTTGCGTATACCCAGTTCAAAGTAGTGTTATTTCGCGTTAAGTGGTTCGACTTAGCCAAAAGAGGTAGAGTTGAATGTTATAACACTAGAAACAACATGACACAAATTTGGGCATGTAGCACAGTGTTTGAAGATCAACCTTACATTCTCGCAACACAAGCAAAACAAGTCTTCTACCTTGAAGATCCTGCCAGACGACCACCCCATTGGAAGGTCGTCCAAGAAGTGAATCACAACACAACATGGGATGTCATCGTGGTAGAAGACGATGATTATGTGATACATGGCAACAACTCATCTAAGATTGTCTGCTAATTTGGATGCTTTGGAATTGTCCCCCTTTAATATCGATGGTAAATCAACGTTAGTTGAGGCACCACCACCAATCATTCCTGTTGATGACGACGATGATTTTATTGATAATGAAGACGACGATCCTTATGATTTAGTAGATTCTGATCCAAACAATTCTGATGATGAAGTTGAAGTTGCGACTGATGTTTATGATAGTGATGTTGATTTAGCAGATTGATCTTAAATTTTTGTAAAATGACACTTATTTGAATGAAATTGTTATGGATTGTTTAAATGTGTATATTTATTTCGAATGTGTATGTATTTGAATGTGTGCATGCTTATGTTAATTTGTTCATGTATTTCTATACGTTATTCAACTTGTACTTTTACAGATGGCAGCAGCAGTCGCCCGTGGTCATGGTGGTGACGGTGCCAGTGACCCACCACCTTCCCCTACCCGTCAGATTGATAGCGGTTGCTGTGGTGGTGGTAAGAAACTTAAACTTGATTAATTGAATTTTGTTACTTGTTATTTTTTGACGTTTTCACTCACTACATTTGTAGGATCGCGTGGACGACGACCTCGACGGGGAGATAGGGCTAGCGGTGGAGGAGGCAGGGGTGGAGGTCGGGCTGGCGGCATGCCACAGACCCGTCAAGCCAACAAGAACGTAGCGCTGAGGAAAGCTGTAGAGTTATATGGCCCGCAGTCGATCGAGTTTGAGACTAAGGATCAGGAGACGTATGATCATGTTGGGCCCCACCGCGATTGGTTCAGTATCTACGTTGGCGAGCTGGTTAGGACCTTGCCGTTGCTGATGCGTGGGAATCGCAACAGGCTTTACCTCTCGAGGGATCTCGAGAAGCTTACAACCCCCACCAGGCAGTGTACCTGATCGTTGTAGTATAGTATAGTGACAAGTACCGGGGGATTGATCCTTCAGCTTAGGAATAGTGTCGCTAGATTTAGAAAGCCTAAATACTAGTTCTAAAGGTGAGGGATGATTATTTTTGTGTTTTTATATTTTATAGAAAGCAAATTAAAATCTCGGGTTTGAAGGATTTGAGCGGAATTAGTTGCTAATCAACTAACCCAATACTAAGATGCAATCAAAATAAAATACTAGAAATGAAAATAAACTAATTTATACTAAAGTTGTGAGCAGTAATTGGAGAAAATGTGTTTACTTAGATTTCACTACTCCCTAGATATCTTTTACACGTTAATTACTTGTTATAATTGCATGGATGACGGATCGTATTCCTTAATACCATTCATGGGGTGGCACACATAACTCCCCAATTCTATGAGCTCTTATCTCCTCCTACACCATGCCCAGCACTACTATAGGGATTGTAGACAGTGGCTCATGCATTAAATACAACCAATAAAGACCTAGTGCGCGTTGGTTCATGTTTCTTAAGACGTTCAAGCATGTTACCAATTGGAGATCTGCCAGTTTTCTTAAGCCTAACATATAAATCATTCATCCAAGACAAGAATAAACAAGTAATCAACACATAATCAATATCTAGGTTTCATTAGATCTAAGCAAACACAAGATAGATCTAGCCTAGCATGATGGAATTAAGACAAGAACAAGATATAGACAACCAACACATAGACATATTGATTGAATTAGAAGAACACTAATCTTGATTAATCATGCAAGGTATCAAGGGGTTTGAACCCTTGAAAAACCTGTAAAGTTACACCAAAATCGTACTTAGGGTTTTTCCCAAAACTTCTCTCTTTAAATGTGAAAAATTAGAAAACTATATATAGAAAAAGGGGTCTGACGGCGTCAAGACCAATTAGGTGACGCCGTCACCTCGCCGCCAAAACAATCCTCGGACTGCCTAGATCTACATTTGACGCCGTCAAGAACAATTCATTTCCAGGCCGTCATGACTTTTACTCTTGACGCCCTACCTTCATGACGCCGTCAAAACTCTTCTGGGTCGTCATGGAATTTTACTCTTGACGCCGTCAGGGAACTACTCTTGACGCCGTCATGCACTGTTCCCAGCATGGAAAATTAAGACTTTGGCGTTTTCTTCACTTTTATGCTCAAAAAACGTCCGAATTTCTTCCTTTTCCATATTTCACTCCCAAAGTACCTAAAATCACAAAAGGAACGATTTAGGGCAATATTTGATCAAATAAATTCGAATTCGGGATAAAATGACCCCCTAAAAACGGATCATTTTTCGCCTCATCAGTTGCACTATCCCTCCTGGCAAGATCTTGAGAAAGCGACTCGGGCTGCCTTCATGAACCGACTCGGGGTCAGTTATTTTATTTTTCTTTTAATTATATCTCTATATTTTAATATTTGAATGTGTACATTTATTTAAATTTGTTTAATTGTGTATATTTATTTAAATTTGTTTATTTATTTATATCTTTATGTTAATATTAACTATATTTGATTGCAGCAATTCTTCGACTTGGAGACTTACAGGCGCAAGGACGACTGGGAACTTAAAAAGAACAGCCTTAATCAATATATAGCTAAGCGCTACTCCGACAATAAAGGCATCATGAAGAAAACTTATTTTACACTGAAGGGTGGGGTTGGGGCGGCGGATGTCATACGACAAAACCCTCCTCCGAACCTTGAGCCGTCGGTGTGGGAGCAACATATGAGGTTCTACCTGAATGAGAAGAACATGGCGCGAGCTGCGGTGAACAAGGAGAACCGAAAGAAGAACAAAGTGTACAGCCGCCACGGTTTCAAGTCCTTAGCGGCTATTCGCCTCGAACATGTAAGACACATTTTATTTTTATAAAAGTATTTTATTTTTATAAAATTATTTAATTTTAATTATATATTAATTAAAATTTTAAATTATATAAAAGTAATTAATTTTAATTTTTTAAAAGTATTTAAGTTTAATTAAAATATATATAGTGTTTGATTTGTCATTTTTAATTTGTTTCATCTTATATGCATGTGTATATACAGTTTGAGAACAGCAAGGACAAGCAGTACCCATCACTCATCCAGAGCTTTTACGACACACACTGCGACGAGGATGGTGCTTGGTTGCAGGATGAGGCGCGGGTTCAGTATGTAAGTAACGTTTTTTTTTGTTTTGTTTTTTTTTAATTCATTATTTATTTATTTATTTCCCCAAACACGCACTTTAATGATTCATTGAAACATAATCTTGTAATTAACCCGACATATATATTAATTTTCTCAAATTTTTTTCAACTAAATAGGAAGAGATGGTTCGTCTGAGAGATCTGGGAGCGAATACGCCTGAAGGGGTGGTGTACACAGAGGAGCAGATACTTGCCATGGTTATCAAGGGCAAGCAGCGGGGCCACATTGCCGGACGGGGTAGGGTAGTACCCGGCCTGAGGAGGCCACCGTTACCAGACACCCCGCCTCCACCTCCAGGTATGTACAGTGTGATAGTATTAATTATAGATTACTCATGACTCAATTTATGTATTGCAATGACTGTTTTTAAATTTTGATTATTTCGTTTTTAGGTGTTGCCGAACTATCTGCTGAGCTTGCTGCAGCTCATAAGAAGATTGCTGAGGCAGAGAAGAAGAGCCAGGAAGATGCTGAAGAACGCAAGAACATGATGAAGAAGCTCGATTTGTTGATGGGTTTTGCCTCGACCAACCCGCAATGGTCTCAGTATATTAGTCAGATGGATTCTCAGCATGTGGATGGCTCAGGCAGTGGAGCTGGCGGGAGTGGGAGTGGAGCTGGCTGGAGCGGGAGCGGGAGTGGAGCTGGCAGGAGCGAGAGCGATGATATCGATGTGGATGGTGATAGTGATCATGATGAGTGACTTTGGGGATGTAGAGGTACAAACTTGGGTTATATATTTTGTGTTGTACTTATGGTTGAAACAATATTTTCGCGATCCTTATCTAAGTATTTTGTAGTTTAACCTTTTGGCGATTTAAACATCGCGGGTATTGAAACATTTGTGGATATGGCAGCTAGGTTTAGATATTACCACACCCCGTTTTGTAGACTTATATGTTTTAATGCATTTTGAGGGTGTTTAGCGATAATTTGAAAGTGTTTTAGCCGATGTCGAGTTGTATGTGTTAGGACATGTTGATATTGAGTGGTTATAGCTTATGGTTACAGGTTTAGGTATTACAGGTTTTGGTAGATTTTTCCGGAAAATTTTCCGGAAAAAATCTGGAATATTGCCAATATTGCAGCTTCCTGTTTGCTGTATATAACATTGGTACCGTCGACATGTCGACGGCACCATTAAAAAAAAATTAATTGTTTAATTATCCAGTCGACATGTCGACGGGATAATTATACAAACATTGACCAACACGTTGACCCTTCAAATTGTTCCCGTCAACATGTCGACGGGATAATTATACAACGTTGACCCACACGTTTGACCCGTCAAATTGTTCCCGTCAATATGTCGACGGGATAGTATAAAGTTAACTAACGTTTAATAATTAAGTTGTTAATAACATATACAATCCCGTCGACATGTCGACGGGAACAATTTGACGGACAACGAATTTCTTTGACTGAAAAAGGACGTGGGACCCACAATGTCGACGGCAGTTGTCGACGGCAATGCTGTTCCCGACGGGGCACAGCCGTCGTCATTATCCCGTCGACATGACGACGGGAACGTACAATGCCGTCGACGGAAAAGGCGCAAAAAAATCGACGGGATAGGTGTCGATTGTACTAGTGTGAGCTCTAAAAAAATTAAACTGCAATTTGTACAGAGTTAACTACTTAACACTTTATTGGACAAAGATAGCTGTATCGGATATCAAGTTGGTTTATTATGAGAAAAAATGGTGACATTTTAACCTTTTAGTGATTATCAATGGTACAACGGAGAGTATATCAGACAAATGACTGACTTTTTAGCGTATATAAAAATATTTTAACCAACATATATTAAGCGTACTTTATAAATATATCAGACATGCGTCGTTCACTCAATTACTTAAATCTATGGATCACTCTCGTCATTCACTTATACTCATATTTATCAATGAAACATACACAATGACGCAAAAACACCCACACTTTTGTATTCAATGATGACGCCCCTCACTGTTTGGAACCAAAATGAGGTATGCTACAGCAGGGGTAAGGGATGTAATGGAGTTACGAGTGAGGTCGGTGTCTACCTAGGCAAAAACTTATGCCCCATGTAATATAAACGGTTATAATTACGTTTAGTTAAGAAAATAATAATAATAATAAAATGACATTATCAGGCTCGAACTCAACAAAAGAGTTTTAGGAACCTTTTACCGTTAACTTTATCTATATGTTTTAACTTAACAAACTAACTTTCATTTTAACATAAATTTTGTTTTTGTACTTAAACCTCGAAAGGTATTACATTAGTCAAAACAAGTAAAAGTTAGATTAAGCCAAAATTTCTCTTAAATACTAGTAAAACAAGTCAAAATGGCAAAAAGAATCATAACTAAGGCTAGGATTAGGACCCTCCCTCATGTTTAGTTAAACATGATATATAATGTTCAAGATTCACAAATAAGTTGTATGCATAATTTTTTTTAATAAAAAATAAGGGTTAACTTTTCATTTTCACTCACAACAAAAATTGACATTAACAATCATGTTTAACTATAACTTGAAAGTATTTTAATCTGACAAACTAACCAACTTTAAACCTTTGGACCACCTCGAGAATGGATTGAAGCACGCGACTCTCCCCTTCCTTTCCTCTCTCCTTTGAGTTGGTTTGCAGGATTTATTCGCACCTTGCACCAGGCAAGCTTCTGATCCTTTTCTTTCTTTGGAAAGATGTCATAAGAGGTTCACAAGATGATTCATAAAATCTCTTACTCCCTCTATCTTATAACAACATAATAAGTGTTATATGTCCACTTTATATTTCAACTAGTGGGAAGAGACTTTAGTCAGTAAATATAATATTTGATTGGTAGAGAATGTAATTATTGTCACAACATAAAAACTTTGTGTATCATGAAAGTAAACATTATTATGAGGTGAAAGGAGTACAAAATTATCGAGCATTCTTTTATAAGTATTTTCTTTTTTCTTTTTTCTGTTGTCAATCCGACTAGTTTGACAACTTGACCAACTACTTTACATTTTCACTTAAGTGACACTAGGCTGATCACGCTTTGAAAACCGAACTGACTGACCGAAATCGGATCGGACTGAAAACCGATTTCGTCTAAAACTCTGGATCGAGGATCAAATCGAAATATTCGATCCAAGTCTAGTTTGTTGATTCGATCCGGTCCAACAAAGCATTGTAGCCGGTTATTTGTGATACCAAACCGGACTTGACCAGACCAATGAAAATAAAATGAGGAAAAAGGAGGGCAAAAGAGGGAAATTAAAAAAGAAAAGAAAAAAAATTGAAAATTGCAAGAATTTAAGGTGGCGTTTAGTTGGAAACATTTTCTTTCATTTTCTATTTCTTGTTTTGTAGGAAAAGGGAGGGGAGTTTGATTTCCACAAAACAATGGAAAATTTAGAAAACGCGTTTAGTCTGAGAAACATATGTTTGTGTTTTCAATTTTGCAAAACTAGAAAACATGTTTAAGTGTTGTTGTTTTATATCTCAATTCACTATTCACCTTAGTAATATTATAAAAACATATTCAAATCACAAAAACAAATATTATAACTAACCACCTAAATTATAAAATAATTAAAAAAATGTAATATGAGAAAATAAAGAATTAAAAAAGTAAAATATAACATCAAATAACGTTTTTGTCTGTTTTTTACGTTTTCGTCCGATTTTGTACGTTTTTGTCTGTTTTTTTACGTTTTCGTCAGGTTTTTTTTACGTTTTCATCTGTTTTTTAAAATTTTCGTTAGATTTTTTACGTTTTCATCCGATTTTTACGTTTTCGTCCGATTTTTTACGTTTTCGTCTGTTTTTTTACATTTCCTCAGATTTCTCACAGCTTCGTCAGTTTTTTTTACGTTTTCTTTAGTCTTTTTACGTTTTCGTCCGTTTTTTTATGTTTTCGTCTGATTTTTTATGTTTCCGTTACTTTACGTTTTCGTCATTTTTTTTACGTTTTCGACCAATTGTTTATGTTTTATATGTTTCTTTACGTTTTCGTCAGTTTTTTACATTTTAGTCTATTTTTTTATGTTTTTTTACGTTTTCATCAGTTTTTTTATGTTTTGTCCGATTTTTTACGTTGTCATCAGATTTTTAAGTTTTATACGAAAACGTTAAAAAACGAACGATAACGTAAAAAATCTGACGAAAAAGTAAAAAATCTGACGAAAACCTAACAAAACTTACGAAAACGTAAAAAATCTGACGAAAGCGTAAAAAAACGGACGAAAACGTAAAATATTAGACGAAAACGTAAAAAATCTGACCAAAACGTAAAAAATTTGGCCAAAACGTAAAAAAAGAACAAAAACTTAAAAAAATTGGACGAAAACGTAAAAAATCGGATGAAAACGTAAAAACGGACGAAAACATAAAAAGTCAGACGAAAACGTAAAAAATCGGATGAAAATGTAAAAAATCTTAGGAAAACGTAAAAAATCTTACGAAAACGTAGAAAAATCAGAAGAAAACGTAAAAAATCAGACGAAAACGTAAAAAAGCTGACGAAAACGTCAAAAAATGGACGAAAACGTAAAAATCAATCGAAAACGCATAACAACTGATGAAAACGAATTTCGTGTATTTTAATGGAAAATAGGTGAAAAAAAAAGTGTTTTGTATTTTTGTGTATTAAAATTGAAAATAGGAATTTTATCTTAACTATCTATAAAGGAAAAAAGGGTCAAAGGTGAAAGTGAAAAAGTCAATAAAAGTGAAAAGGTGAAATGTTGAAAATATATATAAGAAAATATTGAAATGCATTTAATACTCTTATTAAAATATCCCATTACTTAAAAGTACAATAATTTCTTCACATTGTACAACTAATTAAAAACATGTCCATCAAATTAAATACAACTAATTAAAACAAAAACCGGGTTGATCCGGGACGCTTTAAACCCAAACGGGTTGACTCAATTTAATTTGCCCCGTTTTCGACCGAACCTAGCAAGTTGACCCGGTGTAAATCGACCCATTTTTCGACCAGAACGGTTCAACCGGTTGAACCACCCGGACCGGGTTTCAAAACATTATGTTAAATTCCTAAATCTTCAAACTTTTATTATTTTTCATTTTCAACCTATAAACTTTTTTTATCAATAAACTATCTGTCGCTATAAAATCCCGTTGCTATGCATGGGTACTCGTCTAGTATTTTGTAAAAGAAATTTATTAGAAAACACTAATTTAAAATGTTTTTTTTTGTTTTCCACAAACAATTTTGTAGAGCCTAAAAACTTCCAAGAGAAGGAGCATATTTCCATTTCCCCCCAAATCGTGTCCCTTTATAAAACCCCCAAATTCACACCACCGCCAAAACCCTCCGCCTCAACCAACCACTGCCGGTAACTATTTCTAATTGTTTTGACTTTAAATTTCTAATTTCCAGTTCTTATTATTCTAGTTATAACAATAATAATAATGTGTAACACGTTCTATTAATCCCTTGCCAGTCTTAATGGATATGATGGATCCTGATGATGTTTTCAAAGACGACGACGACGATCCTGAGAATGATTTCTATCAGGTCCCTTTTAATTATTTCACTTCACTTGATAATATTTTTTATTATATATATTTTGATATAATGATTTTATTTATTTGTGAGGAAGCAGGATAGGCAGTCAAGCAAAGAACTGGTGGTGTTCCTTGTCGACGCTTCGCCTAAAATGTTCAACACTACTTGTTCCGTGGTCAGGACACATACATTATTGTTACATTTATCTCATTATTGTTAATATTTACCGTGCCGCTTAAATTGTTAAATTTATTTGATAGTGTAATCTGTTTAATGCGGTTAATTCTGATTAATGCTGTGTAATCTACATCTTATTGACTGGCTAAAATTTGTTTGAACTTTGTCGTTTACCAAATGTTACTCTTAGGGTATGTTTGGCAAAAATAGCAGTAGCGAGAATCAGTAGCTGTTTATTTTGATAGAGCGTTTGGTAACATAACTGTATGGTTTTAATTATTAAGTGTAAACGCTAGTTGCTAGTAAATGCTCCTTCAAGTAGCATTTTGATTTGGAGTGTTTAGAAAGGAACACTAGTTGGTTGTTGCCAAACAAGCATTGTGTACAAAACGCTAAACGCTAGTTGCTTCAGAACACACTAAAACGCTCTAAGTTTAATGTGATTGCCCATTAGTCCACTGTATTTTACTACTTTGCATGTCACATATAATTGGAGTGTTTAACTTTACAAATAGTTTGATGTCAGTACGTGAGGAGTTTAACGTCTTAACTGATATAATCAATACTTTGTAATGATAACTATATGATTCGGGATTGAGAAGATCATCTTTTTTGGTCCTTAATTTGGAATCTTATAATCTATTTTGAGATGATTTTCCGTCATTTAATTCTTATGATTTATCATTTTGAAGGAATCATAAATTTTCAACCAGTGGATTTATGTCTTTGGATTCGGAATGTTAATTGAATGCTATGTTTTTTGCAATACAAAATCTGATGGCGTTTGTTGTGCAGGAAAATGAAGAGAATACATCTCATTTTCATATTGCTGTGAGTTCCATTGCGCAATCCATCAAGGTTCAGATCATCAACAGGCCGTATGATGAAATCGCAATTTGCTTCTTTAATACTGTAAGAACATGAACTGCATACACTGAGATTGCAGTTTGAACATTTAACAGTGCTGAATGCTGATGATATTTGATTTGGTACACAATGTTACCAGCTTTTTTATTTGAACTTTATCACAAGAACTAATTAGTGTTCATGTATATAAATGGGTGTTATTGGCAGAGAGAAAAGAAAAATTTGCAAGATCTTAGTGGCGTTTATGTATTTAATGTTGCTGAAAGAGAGCATTTGGACAGCCTCACAGCACGATTTATAAAAGAATTTGATCGCGTAGAAGGTATGCTTGTGGTGTAATCTTACATAAAACATGCGTTTTAAATGTCACTGTCTTTTGTATATTGGTCATTTTTACCAATTATCTTTGTTGCCTGGCTGTCTGAGTTTTACTTGTTTGAGTTGCTTACCTGTGGCAATTGGTGAAGCGAAATTTGAACTAAAAACTGGATTATGATGTTTACCAACTCTTTACTGTAGAGATTTTTGTTTCTAGAGAGTGAAATGGATAAGGTGAACTCGAAACTGTCGGTGTACTGTCCATTTACTCATTAATTACGACTGAAGTGATCAAAATGTTAAAAATAGATGTTATTTAAAGGTGTGCGTGTGATGGTCCTGTTGGTCATCTTTGCAAGTAGCAAAGCGCTCATTGACAAAATAGATTTTTGTTTTGTTTACATTATGCTCGTTATATGCATGCAGAATCCTTCAATAAAGTTATTGGGAGCGAATATGGGATTGTTTCTGGATCTAGGGATAATTCTTTGTACAATGCACTCTGGGTTGCACAAGCACTACTCCGCAAAGGGTAAGTGTCCTCGTTTATAACCCTTAAGCTTAAGCGTGTGCTATACTTTCTTTGGTTTAATAGGATACAATACAATATTTTAGTGTATAACAATGTGATAAAATTTTAGGTCTTCGAAAACAGCTGATAAGCGCATCTTATTACTTACAAATGAAGATGATCCATTTGGAAGTATCAAGGGAGTGACAAAACTAGATATGACTAGAACAACATTGCAGCGAGCAAAGGTAAAGTTTTGTTCTTGATATAGTTATGAAGCACAATCTGGGTTTGTTATAGTGCCTTTTCTCGTAACTAGATTGCCACTTTTGTTTTTGAAGTTGGAACCTACTACTTATCACCGTTTTATGTAGAATTCATGTGTTAGGCACTTAGGCATGCTCATTTTTTGAGCGGATTAGTTTTTTTTATAGTTAAATGTAATTATCAAATAATCTTTAATAAAATCAATCTCCGTGTGTTTAGTTAGAAGTTTGCTGTGAGGTACTCACAAGATGCTGTTCTCGAACTGTTTCAGGATGCCCAAGACCTTGGAATCTCAATTGAACTTCTTCCATTGAGTAGGCAAGATGAAGATTTTAATGTCTCACTTTTTTATGCTGTACGTGAAATACGATTTATGGCTTTGATTATTAATCTTATAGTCATATGTAGTATACATATCACTGTATCATTTTTTTTTAACATACCAGGACTTGATTGGCTTGGAAGGTGATGAGCTTGCTCAATTCATACCATTGGCTGGAGAAAGGTATGCAAAATTTAGTTTATTTTAGTTCATATTGCAAGTGCAAATTGGGGGAGGGGGGGGGGGGGGGGGGGGGGGGGGGGGGGTTTGATAAGTGAACATTCAATAAAAGTATGAGCATTGATTTATCTTTCTTTTAGAAGTGAAGGTTGATGATAGTCTAAAAGAGAAAACAATGAAAAAAAATCATCATACATATGTATTTGTTCTATAATCATGAGAAAAACCATTTGATAACAGAATTTTCATATTGGTTAGCAATTGTGTGATTAACTATTTGATGAGTATCTAAACAATGCAACTTTTATTTATTTTCAGATTCGAAGACTTGAATAAACAATTAAGAAAACGCATGTTCAAGAAGCGCAGAGTTCGCAGGATCACATTTATGATTGCAGCTGGCTTATCGATTGAAGTGAATACATATGCTCTTATTCGTCCCACTGTTCCAGGTCTGCATGTTGCTTAGATTTATGTTGTCAAAAAGGGAATTGAAAGGCCTTGAAGACTGATTCTTTTTACTATTGTTGCAGCGAAAGTTACATGGCTTGATTCTGTCACCAATCTTCCTTTAAAGGTAAGTTGACTTGCTTGCTGCTATATGAATCTTCAAGTCCTGATGGTTTATTTAACATGTTACAGGCTGAAAGGTCGTTCATCTGTGCTGACACTGGGGCAATAGTGCAAGAAACTCCAAAGCGTTTTCAAACTTACAAGAAGTAAGTTACAAATTATGACTCATTGGTTCAAAAGGGTCCTGAATCATTGGAGTTGTATATCATTTAGCACTTTCTTTTATGATGTCTTAGTTTTGATGTAATAATCTTCACTGACTGTTTCATATATTGTTTCCAGTGAGGACATCAAGTTTACAGTTGAGGAACTTTCGGAAATCAAGAGAGTTTCAACAGGAAACCTTCGGCTTCTAGGTTTCAAGCCATTAAGTTGCTTGAAGGATTATCACAACTTAAGGCCACCGGCATTTATCTTTCCTAGTGATGAGGTGGTTTCCTTACCTAATGTCATTTGGATGCCCAATACTATAATATACGTTATGAAAGAATGAACACTGAACATAGTATAGTTGGAAATGATAATGTACTACTTTCACCAAGAGAAAGATATAGTTTATTGGCCATATGTGCTGTATAAAACACTTATAATGCATAAAGCATTTGGTTGATGCATCAAACAAAACATACATAGATAGTCTGTTATTTTTTGTTAATAATGAGCCAAATGGATCCATATACTCTTTTCATTATGGTTTTTACAAACACTAAGAAAAAACTATATGTCTTCCATTTGGTTGTTAATAAGTATTTGATCAATAAACGGTACCAGGAAACTAAAATTACACAGGTAAGATATAGGTAACTTATTGTAATTCCATGATTTGCTGATGAGATAAATGTGTCACACAATGGCTTATCTAATCTATTGTGCTAGGTTTCTTACGTCACTACAATATTGTATGCAGGAAGTGATGGGAAGCACCTGTATGTTTATTGCTCTTCACAGATCTATGATACGTCTCAAACGGTTAGTGTATAAAGTCAACAAATTTTCATTCCAAGAAATGTTGTGACTTATCCCTTTAATTAGATAGGTCTGCATGATATCTTATAGTTAATATGAGTATGTGTTTCCTCCTTCCTTGCACTTCCTACTAGAGTACTACTGTACCGCCAGTATTTCATGTGATGGTAAGAATGTCTTTCGGTGCTTTCAGTTTTGCAGTTGCATTTTATGGGAGTTCAACTCGTCCCCAATTGGTTGGCTTGATTGCACAAGTAAGATACTGTTTTCTACCTGCGTCTTTCTAACTCCCACATTTTGACTTGTTGATTTAAGCTTTGTTATTTTCAAGGTAGCATATGCTTAAACCTTTTTCTTTTATCTACTTGAAGTCGTGAACAAAAATATTTCAGTTTCATACGTGTGTTCTCATATCGCATTACATCATTTCCATCATTTTTTAATCAAATTATCTTATTTAATATATGAAAAAAGGCTGGGATGTTTAAAATCTTCTTCATCAAGTTGTGTTCCTCTTATCTTCTTGTACTAAACTATTTACGGATTACTTATTTTAGTTAATTTAGTATAACCATGGAATGAAAGTGATCAGTGGAGATGGTTACAAGTATAAGCACAATATTTACTTTCTAGTGGTTGGAATGAAAATGATACTTGACATAATATATAGGTACAGTGATGTGTTTTTCTACTTTGTCTTGCAAAAAAATAATGATTTCAAGAACCTAACAAATATAATGGGTCTCTACGGATTGGAGACATGATCGATCTAAGAGTCCTAAGTCTTTAAATGATGAAAGTGGCAATAAGTATTGGTAATTATGGACAAGAAACTTCCTGGGCTAACTGAACAGAAACCACATATCACTGTGTACTTTATGCAATCAATCATTGGTTTTATTTTTGATATTCTCCCAATATGATTCTTTTCAAATTCTTTTAAGCGCAGGAGGAAATCATTGAAGGTGGCGGTCAAATTGAGCCACCAGGAATGCACATGATATATCTTCCATATTCTGATGACATAAGACTCATTGAAGATGTAAGAAAGAGCCTTTTGTCTAATTCTATTTGTGTTCGTGCTTATGGCGTTTTCGGCTAACCTCTTAAGCTGTTAATATGATTATTTATAACATTTTCTTGCATTTAGAGCATTGTCTTTGCTTTGTTGTTAAGATACAGGGGTGATAACATTTTTTGACATTAACTTGCTTAAGATACTTACAAACCCTTTTTTCTATAAAGTGGAAATTTAGAACAGGTTTGAAAATTTCAATGGTGTCTTTTGCTTCTTGCAGCTTCACGCGGAGACTAATGCCTTGATTCCTGTGGCCGATGATGATCAAATCCAGAAGGCCACTGCTTTGGTAAAACGTGTCGACTTAAAAGATTTCTCTGTCTGCCAATTTGCTAATCCAGGTAGCCCCTTTACTCTGGTTACTGTTAAACAGTTTTAAGAATAAAAAACTATTATTCTAGACACTTTTTGATATATAGTGATAATGAATTCTTCTAGTTTTTTTGTACTTAATATTTACACATACACACACATAATTTGGACATTGTTTATTATTGCTTTCTGCAGCAATGCAGAGTCACTATGCAATAGTACAGGCTCTGGCCCTCGATGAAGATGAGATGCCTGAAATTGTAGATGAAACCCTTCCGGATGAAGAAGGGATGTCTAGGTATTCACAGTGTTTTATGTTTTCTTTATCCATACACATAGGTACTCACACATGTTTATATGAATACTTGCATCATTGTAGGCCAGGGATTGTTAAAGCATTGGAAGAATTCAAGCTTTCTGTCTATGGAGAAAATTATGATGAAGAAACTGAAAATGCTGCCCATGGGAAGGCAAATAACGCCTCCAAGAAAAGGAAACAAGCTATCGAAGAATCTGCAATGAACAAAGCTTCGTATTATAATTGGGAGAAACTTGCAGATGACGGAAAGGTATTTTATATATGTCACAATTTTTTTAAAAAATAAAATTGTTTTTTTAAACAGTGTCAAAATGAAAGTGGTAATAGAAGATTGATAGTGGTTAGTTTTAACTGAATTTACTTTCCATTATGTATATGTTGAATGCAGTTGAAGGATTTGACGGTAATGGAGCTAAAGACTTACTTAACAGCCAACAAGCTTCCTGTTGGTGGGAAAAAAGAAGTTTTGATCAGTAGGATTTTAACACACATGGGTAAATGACAAGTAGCAATGTAGCATGTCTTTTCTGGTAACAAAACTTCTCCTTAATTGAGTTTTTGTGTATTAATGAAGTCAATTCTATGCATTGTCGAATGTACATATTCCGACTGCCGGTTTTCGACCGAACTTGATCTTATGATAGCTTGACCTTAAATGGAAGGCAAATTTTCACCAAGGCTATGGTCCAGTTTTTATAAATAGTTAATGCTTTATATATTAAATTAACATGCAATGAAAGTTGTGCAATTAGTCTCAACAGATGTAAAGAATAGGAACAAAAAATATGAATTTTTTGCATGACATTGTGGTAATTACAGTCAAGAATAAGAACAAAAAATATGTAATTTACAGGTATGATATGGTTAACCTTTTTCTTTTCTTTTTTTTAAATAAAGCAAGATGACATATTGACATACTTTATGAACATTTGGGTGCTTTAAAATGTGTGTAGCTGTGAGTAGGGGTGTTAATCGGGTCGGGTGTCAACGTCAGGTTGGGGCTAAAAATAACGTACCCGGACCCGACCCTATTTGAACTCAAGTTAATCAGGTTATGTTCGGGTCTATTCGGGTTCGGGTCAACCCATATATGAGTAAAATGGTCATAAAATTGCCTATTTGTTATAGTTTACATAGATAATTTATAAAAATATATAAAAGAAATAAAAAAGAACTAATTGGGTCAAACGGGTTGATCCAAACCCGAGTTAGCAAAAAATATTTAACCCGATACTCGGCCTTATTTAGCATTCTGGTTATTCGGGTTGACCCCGGCTAACTCGAATAAGAAGTTGACTCGAGTAACCAGACCCAAATAGTATTATTCGGGTTCGGGTCGGGTGAGCCTTTTTAACACCTCTAATTGTGAGTGCTTGGTTCACTTCTAAGCCTTTGTATATTCAATTGGTGGTGGGTCAGTATTACCAATTTGGTTTTCTGCTTTACATTGGTACCATTTCTGGTATGATGCCAAACAAGTGCGTTTATCCTTTATATTTTATGTATATAAAAGGTTCCTTGTCTTGGCAATGGTATAGTATGTCATTTCAATCAGACCAGGGGCTTACTTTTTTATTTCTATTTATTGCTTTCTTTTGTGAGCAAATGAGTTGCATGGTTTAGGTTAACTTTTTAGCTTATAGTCACTTTGCTATCAGAATACCATACGTGAAATTTAGTAATTCTGACTTAAAGTTCGTAGTAGAATAAAAGAATAGTTGATCTCGGGGTGACGTGGTTCATATCTTTGAGTGTCAGACAAATATATCATCAATGTTGGGGTCGATATGTTTGTGGTAGTGTAAAAAAATTGGGGTTGATATGTGAGATTTGAGAAATTCCTGGATAATTAGTTTTAAAATAAGGCCAGGAGACAAATTAAACATCCAAGTTAGTGACCATCATGCCAGATATAAGCAACATGTGTTTTCTTATAGATATTTGATCACGCAACTTATGATTGATGGGGGGCATTTCATAAGCTGTGGTGTACAGCTGATACTAGTTACTCATGACATCGTCATAGTTAGTTAATAGCACACTTGAGCAATTAAAAAAGACAACTTGTAAATGTTGTAGGTAAATCTTGGATGAATGATCTTTGGATCCGATGAAACTAATGGTGCATGTGCCTTCACTCATTGGTTTTATAATATTTATTTAATTCGTTGTTGGTGACAGATTTGACGGTGGATTGAGGTTGCTTTTGTCATACCATGATTTGTCATGAACTCACTCAGTCAAACCTTAACTCTGTCATGAACTTGCCCATTATAGAATTCTTGTTCAATTTACTTGAGAAACATATCAATTATTATTATTATTATTATTATTATTATTTTTTTTTTTTTTTTTTTTTTTTTTTTTTTTTTTTTTTTGAAAATTGACTTTCATTTGGGAAATCCAAGTCCAATTTGAAACCCGATGGGGGGAAAACCTTCAACTTAAGCCGCCCGAAGGCACGACACTTAAATTGAAGTAAACCCTGCCTTCTCCAGATTCGAACCCTTGTGGGTTGAAACCTTCATTGAAGGACTTTGAAATCGTACCGACAGGGCAGTGGTCCACAAGGGAGGACTTCCCGGTTTGGTCACCCAAACCGGTACTACTCTCTACTAGGCACGCTTAACTGAATAAGACATGCCCAGTGGACCACAAGCCCATTGGTAATTATTATTATTTTGATGAAATAAATTTGAGAAACCTCTTGAACATATCATATCCTTTACGATTCTTTGTCGGTTTTGGTTATGTAACACCAGTGAGTACGGTTATTGCGGATATACATAACAAATGCTCTGAGGGCACCAGTTAAACCACATTCATTAAACACAAATTTTCCTTTTAAATTACAAATTGCATTTAATACATATTAATCAAACTCGTAAATTACCCTAACTAAATCTAATTTTTAATTCAACAAGCTCAAAGTTTCTTTTTATAATAACGTTAAACCTTGCCCTTAGGCACCCGATAGACAATCCTTATTATAAATAACTTCGTAAAAGCATTTGCAATGATCAATTCTCTCACATTAGTTTTTTCACTTTTTCATCAATAATTATTATTATTATTATTATTATTATTATTATTATTATTATTATTATCTCGTAATATTTTATCATTATCACTAACCACTTTCTTCACTAGAATATACTTTCCACATAAACCAAGATCATTCCACTGTTGTGCATCTAATATCACATCCGTCTCAAAAGTGGCTAATATAAAAATCGCGTGCTTGTTACATTTTCATTTATATTGTTAGGTAAAATCTTATGGTATAAAATCTTATGTGCATTAAGTTCATGTGACCTCTTTATATCACTACACATAATACCCCTCACTTAAATAATAAGAGAAATGATATGTTCACCAAGGATTCTAATTGATTGGACAAATGATCTTGTCACATCATTATATATTTGCAGGTGAGTTATTTTATATACTAAGTTTTTGTTACAAACTAAGGGACAAATCCCCACCATCCATCTAGTTTGATCTAATGGTGGGGATTAACCTAAGATTTAATAAGACAACCTAAGTCCATGTTTTTTTTCTTGTCTTTTTTGTCTATCTTATTTATTCATTTTTTTTCCTTTTTTCTTTTCTTTCTTTTTTTATTCTCTTTTTTTCTAAATTCACGTTTTTTTTATAATTCAATTTTTTTTTCTAACTTCACGTTTTTTCTAAAATTCATTTTTTATTTTTTTTTTATTTTTTTTTTACGTTTTTTTCGTTTTTCATACATATTCGTCAGTTTTTTACGTTTTCGTCAGTTTTCTTACGTTTTCGTTCGTTTTCATACATTTTCGTCCGATTTCATACGTTTTTGTCTGTTTTTTTACGTTTTCACTCGTTTTCATACGTTTTCGTCTATTTTCTTACGTTTTCACCCGTTTTCATACGTTTCGTCCATTTTAATACGTTTTCGTCCGTTTTTATACGTTTTCGTCCGTTTTCTTACGTTTTCATCTGTTTTTGAATTTTTTTCATACGTTTTCGTCTGTTTTCTTACGTTTTCATACGTTTTCATACGTTTTCGTCCGTTTTCATATATATATTCGTCCATTTTCTTACGTTTTCATCTGTTTTTGAATTTTTTTCATACGTTTTCGCCCGTTTTCATACGTTTTTGTCCGTTTTCATATATATTCGTCCGTTTTCTTACGTTTTTGTCTATTTTCATACGTTTTCGTCCGTTTTCATATGTTTTCGTCCGTTTTATACGTTTTCGTCCATTTTTATACGTTTTCGTCCATTTTTATACGTTTTCATATGGTTTCAATCTGTTTTCATTCATTTTCGTCCGTTTTTATACGTTTTCGTCCGTTTTCATTCACTTTAGTTCGTTTTTAAATGTTTTCAAACGTTTTCATACCTTTCTGAATATCACAAGTGATATACTGTGATTATCAGAATATCACTTGTGATATTCAGAATATCGTGAGTGATATTGAATACCACTCGCGATATTCTGAATATCACAAGTGATTTTTAAAATTTTGTAACATGAAAATCACAAGTGATATTCAGAATATCGCAAGTGATATTCAAAATATTGCAAGTGATATCTGAATATCGCAAGTGATATCCTGAATATCACAAGTGATTTTCAACAAATGTTCTGTGACATGAAAATCGCAAGTGATATTCAGAATATCGCAAGTGATATTCTGAATATCAAAAGTGATATTCTGAATATAAATCACAAGTGATATTCAGAATATTACAAGTGATTTCACGCTTTTTTTAATTCACGTTTTTTCAAAAGTGATATTTTGAATATCACTGAATATCACAAGTGATATTTTGAATATCACAAGTGATTTTCAACAATTGTTCTGTAACATGAAATTCACAAGTGATATTCAGAAAATCACAAGTAATATTCTAAAATATTACAAGTGATATTCCGAATATCACAAGTGATTTTCAACTAATATTTTGTAACATGAAAATCACAAGTGATATTCTAAAATATCACATGTGATTTTCAACTAACGTTTTGTAACATGAATATCACTTGTAATTTTCTGAAACTTGTGATATCACTTGTGATATTCAGATTATCACTTGTGATTTTCGTGTTACAAAACATTAGTTGAAAATCACTTGTGATATTCAGAAAAACACAAGTGATATTCAGAAAATCACAAGTGATATTCTGAATATCACAAGTGATATTCCGAATATCACAAGTGATGTTCAACTAATGTTTTGTAACGTGAAAATCACAAGTGATATTCTGAATATCAAAAGTGATATTCAGAAAATTACAAGTGTTATTCATAATATTATAAGTGATTTTCACATTTTTTTAATTCACGTTTTTTTCACTTTCTTACATTTTCTTTTGTTTTTGTTCGTTTTCATACGTTTCTGAATATCACAATTGATATTATTAATATCACAAGTGATATTTTGAATATCAAAGAAAATAACTTGTGATATTAAGAATATCAATTGTGATATTCAGAAACGTATGAAAACGGACGAAAACATATGAAAACGATCGAATACGTATGAAAGCGTAAAAACATGCCTGGAAAGGGACAAAAACGTATGAAAAATTGATGAAAACGGACGAAAACGTATAAAAACTGCTGAAAAGTATGAAAACAGGCGAAAGCGTCTGAAAACAGACAAAAATACATAAAAATGGACGAAAATGTTTATAAACGTATGAAAACAGATAAAAATGGATGAAAGCATATAAAAACAGATGAAAACGTCTGAAAACAGACGATAATGTAAAAAATTGATAAAAACGTTTGAAAGCAGATAAAAACGTCTGAAAACGTATAAATACTGCCGAAACGTATGAAAATAGACGAAAACGTTTGAAAACAGACAAAAATGTAAAAAAATGGATGAAAACAGACAAAAACGTATGAGTATCACCGAATATCACTTGTGATATTCAGAAACGTATGAAAACGTCTAAAATTGGCCAAAAAAATTGAAAAACGGATGAAAACCTATGAAAATGAATGAAAATGTAAGAAAACAGACGAATATGTAGGAAAAAGGACGAAAACGTCTAAAAACGGACGAAAACATAAAATAATGGAGGAAAACGTATGAAATCAGACGGAAACATATGTAAACATATGAAACCGGACGAAAACGTATAAAAACGGATGAAATCGTGTAAAAACGGATGAATACATATAAAAACGGACGAAAACGTATATAAACGTATGAAAACGGACAAAAACGTATAAAAACGGACGAAAACGTCTGAAAACGGACAAAAACGTATAAAAACGGATGAAAACGTATGAAAATGGACAAAAATGTCTGCAAACATATAAAAACTGACGAAAACGGATAAAAACGTCTGAAAATGGACGAAAACGTAAAAAAACGGACGAAAATGTATAATAACGAACAAAAACGTCTGAAACAGACGAAAACGTAAAAAAACGGACGAAAACGTATAAAAACGATAAAAAAAGGTCTGAAAACGGACAAAAACGTCTGAAAACGTATATAATCATGTGAAAACAGACAAAAACAGACGAAAATGTAATAAAATGAGAAAAAATCGTGAATTTATTTAAAAAAGAAAAGCTTGACTTATTAAAAAAAAAAAAAAAAAAAAAAAAAAAAAAACGTGAATTGAAGGTGTAACGTTAATTGGAAAAAAGAGCAAAAAAAAAAAAAAAAAAAAAAAGAAAGAAATAAAGAAAGAAAGTAAATAATAAAAAAGACAAAAAAAAAAAGGAAAGAAAAAGACATGGACTTAGGTTTCCATGTTTAATCTTAGGTTAATCCCCACCATTAGATCAAACTAAATGGATGGTGGGGATTTGTCCCTTGGTATGTACAAAAAAACTAGTTTACAAAAGAACTTTTCTCTATATATTTGTACACCATTTTTATTTGCCATTTGTACTGTGTGCATTACTGATGTGATTTAGTGATGTATAGCAAAAAAATGGTGTACAAATCATCTCCCTTATATATAAAACTATTTTTTGTAATATGTTTGGTTTGCATGATGGAATCACTATCGGTATAAGATTGATAGTTTAGTGGAATGTGTATTGATATCATTACTTGAAAACATATGTTTGGTTTAAGCAAGGGATCGAAAGTCTCATTTTAAATGGTATTTTGTCAAATACATATAGTAAATTTTACAATCTAAAGGATCTTCTCACCAAAACTTTCAAGTAAGTTCTCAACTACTATTTCATACAAAATAAGAAAATTGGGCACTGGAGTTGGTAATCAGTTATGATTTGTCTGAGACCCTAGTTCTTGAAGTAAGGGAAAAAATGATTAAGTATATACCAGAGAGTTATGATTCTTGGATATATCCGTACCGGCGTGCTGTGCAAATATGTTAACCTTTTAACAAAAAGGGAAACCCACAAAACCAAAAAATTGATTGCAAGAAGATAGAAAATAATCATCTTTTTCAAGAAAAAATTGCAAGAGCTAATAAATAAATATGTGGGTGAAAATGACTAGAGAAAAATAAAAAGAAGTGTTGGCCGAAAACCAAAGTGGAAGCGGGAAGAAAAAGGATGAATGAATCGAGCCATAGGTAGCTAAGATGGGTAGTATGAAACATGAAATATATTTATCTTTAAATCCCAAATATAAAAAATATACATCTTAACTAACCAATCAATCCATTATCATTCCAATTCCTTCATTCCAAACACACCCTAGAATCTGTTGTGAAATACTACGTAAATCCCATTCACCACCAACACACACTTTTAAAATAAATAAATAAATAAAAATAAAAAAGGAAGAAGAAAGCACCTTCCTCCACCTCCAAATTCATTCTGAAAAAAACTCCAACAAATGAATTTCTTCCAATCCATCTTCTCCGACGACCCAGAACCCGACTCCCAACCCAAACCCGACTCACCCGAACCCCCACAATCAGCATGGACATTCAGCTCCACCTTACTCCAAACCCTAGCTTCCAAATCCGAATCCGTCCTCCAAACCTACCGCCACGACCTTCAAGAATTCACTTCCGGCTTAAAAAAAGAAACTGACGTCATCCGTGATAAAGCTGACGTCATCCTCGAGGCGGGTGTCGAATCTCTCGAATCCGTTGGCGAAGCCATCGACAATCTCGGTAATGCCGTTACTTCTATCCTAACAGTCAATCATATAGATAATAATAATGTAGTTATTGATGATAGTGATCATAATCCTACTGGTTATATTAGTACTCCTTTTAGTAGAGTAGACGCGCTTATTAGGACCGCGAGGAGCGATGTCAAGACTTATTTGAATGATCCCGAGGATTTAGGAGAGTTTAATGAGTGGAAGCTGGGGTTTGGGGTGGAGGCGTTAAAAGGTGAGATTGAGGAGGTGATGAATGCGGACGGTGGTGTGGTACGGGAGATTTTTGAGGAAGTTGTGCCGGGGAGAGTGGACGAGGTTACGTTTTGGGAGAGGTATTTTTTTAAGGTGTGGAAGATTAGGAAAGTGGAGGAGGCGCGTGTGAGATTGGTGAAGAGGGCGATTGAGGGTGAGGATGATGAGGAGTTGAGTTGGGACGTAGATGAGGACGAGTATGAGGAGAATGAGAAGGAAACGGTTGGAAATGTTTCGGAAGTGAAGAACGAGGAGAAGGATGAGTTGGAAGGGAAAACGGATGTGAAGGTAGGGTTAGGGTCAGAAGGGAAGACGACGGATAGGGATAGTGATATATCGATTGTTTCTACTCAGCCGTCGCCGGAGGAAGATGGGTGGGATGAGATTGAGGATATAGGGAGTAGTGATGAGAATAAGGATAAGGGGGTTGTGTCTCGTGGAAGTCCTGATAGAGCTGAGTTGCGTAAGCGATTAAGTGTTGCTGAGGATGATGAAGATCTTACTTGGGATATTGAAGATGACGAGGACGAGCCTGTTAAAGCATAAAATGGTATACATGTATTTACAAATTTAATTTGTCGGTTTCACCCATTCAATTGTATTATGGGTTATTAGTCAGTTAAAGTACTTGAACATGTTCTTTAGTTTACATCGATGATATTTATAGCGTTGTTGTGATGTACATAATATGACTATTTTCTAAAGAAGAAAATTGCAATTTATTTACTCACTTTATAGGAATGTGTTATGCTCGTACAACTTCACTTTGGTTCATATGTATACTCTATTGTTTCTATTCGTTTCAAGATATGAAATGCCATATATGCTAGAATCCTACTCTTTTTTTTTTTAAATAATTGCATTCACTGGTTTTGCATATTTAAATTGGGGTTCAAGATTTCATACTGATGGTCATATTGCATTGTCAATGTTCATTTGGATTTCAGTTTTATTATCTTATTATAGACATTGTAAGGACTATAAGAATAGCGACTGCACTGAAAAATCTGTGAATTATTGAGCATGATTCGCATTCAATTTTTACTTGCTGATATGGATCTGACTGGAGGTTTGTAGTTGCGTTTGCATACTGTGTGTGATCTTGACCTGTGGATGGTTGCAACCCACTAATAATATGAATTTAGTGTCACAGTCACTTTAAATTATTGGTGACACAGACCTTTTCTCTTTTATTTGGCAAAAAATATTTCATTAATGCTTCAAGAATGTTGAAGATTAAAATATAATGATTTGAATACAATGATTATGTTGCTGGCCCATTGTGATTTTGACTGTAGATGGGTGGATGCAGTTGTTACTTTTCTAACTTATGCATGTGGTATACATTACAACTTGTTGGATTCCACCACATATACAAGTTTGAAAAGTGAATAAGTGATAGTAGTCGATACTCGATACAACTTTTTCTTGATACCAGAAGTAAAAGAATGTTTTGTGCAAAACTAAATAGTAAATACTTTGGTATAGTGACAATCAGAAAAAGTTTATTACATGTATATACAACACACAATCACTACTGATGTAGCGGAAATACAACACATTGAAATTATGTAGCTTTTATTACACCTTTGTATCTATAGGCAATTCAACAGTAATGAAATTTATGCAAGCCTGCAAGTTACAACACCACCAGTTTTACACCGGGCACTCTTAGTTTCAGGTGGGCCTGAAAACTAATATCGGGGCGGAGGAGGTCCAGGGTAACCGTGTGGCGTAGGGGGGCGGAAATGGCCTGGAGGACCCGGTGGATGAGGCCCCCCAAATGGAGTGTGAGGACCTCCTAAATCTCCAAGACGAGAATCCATGGGGCCATGATGAGGAGGTGGACCTAGGAAAGGAGTAGTTGGTCCTTGTCGACCACCACCGAAACAGTTCTGAAAGAGCCAACAGCAACATAACAAACTGAGGCTGCAACAAGAACAGAGAAACAAACGTGTACAAACAAAAAGTTAACAACTGATAATAATTTTATGATGGATAAATTTAGGGAGTTGCTATAGCAAAACCCCCCTATAAGACACCGTACAAACTGCTATGCACACAGTACAACACCATTATACAAACAGTACAACCTCCTTATGCATAAAAGGGTGTGTGTATATAGGAGATTTGGGGTGTGTATAGTACAACCCATAAATTTATCTAACAAACCTTAGGAATCAAATAGTTTCAATACAAATGTTTTCTTTATACGTTCCCAGTTACATGTAGTAGTTAGAAGTTCGTTACATTATTGAACTAAAAGTCTAAAACTAAACTTTTATAAACCTAATAATATATGTCAGCTGAACTGGAAAATCATGTATAACCAGAAAGTTAAATACTTTGAATATGACAAAAATTACTGACTTACATAGTTACATCTATTACTTAATTACTTTAACATCATCCAAATATGTCATGTTGGAAAGAGGTCACTAATAAAAATGTGTAGAACAAATTAATGAATTATATTGCCTCATTTGCTTTACAGAATGTAAAAAAATTTGTATTTGTAAGATATAAAAACCTAGCCTAATTTTGTGATGTCCAAGTGTCTACCCAAAAGTCCAAAACTCATTATTTAGGCTACTATTCTTATAGAAATTCAAATTTTCTAGTTACAAACAATTCTGCCTATATAGCTTAACATTCCTACTACTTCACTGTATCTCTCAAAAAGATGATAAATCAACAACAACATACCCAATCCCGCCAGAGCGAAAAAGATGATGAATGTATACTTCTATTTTGCTACCAATAAAAGAAATAGCAATAAAGGTTGGTAGAGTGAACAAACCAGCATTTGCAGCAGTTACCAAGGAAACTTGTGGGAGCTTCTGCTTCATCATAAGACCCTCCTCCTTGATTTCCCGGCCACATCTTTTCCTATACTTTGGTTACTTGCAGCTTACAACGTTAGTTACAGTATTTATTTGTATCCTTAAGCGGCAAACTTTTGTTTCCATGCACACCTTTGTGCTTATCTTCTATTTTCAGCCCAATATCCCTACTAGCCCAATGGGCTATAGTTGGGGTTTATCTGGCTCATAAAACTGTGAGTTGATAGTTACAAAATGTAAATTGATAGCTACAAGCCTACATGCTACTAACGGATAACTTTCGCATTTTTTGTTTTATCAAAAATGCTTAGTAATACAATTGTAGACTTGTAATTATAATTAAAAAATGTAAATAACATAAAAAAGCAATTATAGTTAGATACAATTCACAAATATTTTAGTAAAAAGCCATTAAAACCTGGTAGAACCACCAGCAAGGTAGAGCAACAGTTATATGCTCTGATATCCTCTCAAGAGGTTATTGGATACACATCTTGGGGGTGACTAAGGAAGTAAGGATATAGTCGGAAACATTCACTGGATACCCCGGTTAAGCCACTTTATACTTAAAAATGTAACATAATAAAATAATAATTTGTTAACAAGAGCATGCCCTCAAAATTATATACGTATCATAAAACGCTATAGTAATTATAGTTCTCTCAAGTAACATGCATTTCTTTTAAAAGTTATAAAGCAATATATAAATTAATCCGTTTAAACTATAAAGCAACATATTTCTCTTAAAGCAATATACAAATTGTAATGTTTATTACTACAGGAGTTAGTGAAATGAAGTGGCGATGTTATTATTATTATTATTATTATTATTATTATTATTATTATTATTATTATTATTATTATTATTATTATTATTATTATTATTATTATCTGCATATATAGAAAGTTTGTGATTAAACTGTAATTAAGTAGTTTAAATTATTAAAAAATTGTATTACTTTTTATAAATTAAAGTATTTTAGTATAACAATATTATTCATTTTGTGAGTTTTTAAGTTTTTAAGCAAGAAAATGTTTGAAAATTTCTTCTTTTTATTATGTAGTAAAGATAAAGAGCATTTATGTAATTTAAATTTCAAAAAGCCATATAATTTAGAACTCTCCTTTATAATTTAGAGAGCATTATAGATTTGAAGCTTCTTTTGTAAAATAAGAGCCATAATCTTGACTATCCAAACAAGGTTGGTTGATAGTAGGGGTGGCAATTTCTGACCGGACACGAAACCCGACATGAAAATTAACTGGTTCGAGTTGAGTTAAATAGATTTCGAGTCAGGTTTGGGTCGACATATCTAACCCGTTTATTAAAAAGGTCAGGTTCGGGTTGGGAATAAAATAAACGGGTCGACCCGCCAACCCGTTAAAGATTTGTTTTTCTTAAATTAAAAAATATTTATAGTTAATTATTCGGGTTTAATGGGTTTACGGGTCGACCCGTTAACCCGTTTACCTCGTGTAATGTGCTAACTTTTACATAAAACGTGTTTAATGGGTCAACCTGAAACCCGTTTAACATATTCAACCACTGTAACATATTTAACCCGTCAACCCAAGTATATATATGGGTTTAATGGGCCAGGTTCGGGTTACATATAAACAGGTTAGGGTTGATGTAGTTGACCCGATGACTTAAATGAGTCAGGTTCGAGTTAGGGTTTTCTGACCGTCAACCCGAACCCGACCCGAATTGCCACCCCGAATTGCTCTTAGTTGATAGTAAGAGCTTTTTTATTTAAAACAAAAAACTATAAGCTCCAAAAACCTTCTAAAAGCTTCTTGCCAAACAAGACTCATATATTTTACTTAAAAATAAATACTATAAGTTGCTTAAAAATAAGTACTTCTTAAATGTTGTTTAAATTTGCTTATTTTGTGAGAATGCAAGAAAAATAAAAAAAATTGATTATGTGTCTACAAATTTTCAATCAAATTGACTTGAGATTGAGTTATATATCTTTTATATAATAAAACAAAACTCCAAGTGGGAACTTTTCCATTTCAAAAAAACTAAACCATACCTTATTTAGTAATAATATTATTTAAAAAAAATATTATTTTCTTATTAGGTAACATTTTATATTTATCCATAACACAAATAGAAGATAAATACAAAAAATATAGATAAGATGTAATTAACAATAGGATTAAAATTTTTAAATAATTATCTTTAATAATAAAAAAACTATAATTAAACATCATAAATCAAACAAACAAATATTAAATTATTTATTTTTTAATAAATAAAAATATATGATTCAAAAAATTTTTAAAAAAAACCCGCGCGTGCGCGGTTATTATAACTAGTGTTCAGAATAAAAAGTACCTCTAATTTCAGTAAAAGTAAACACTTTGAAAATAAGCGGCACTCTATCGGCTTAGAGTAGACACTTTGAATATCTCCATCTGCTTATTGGAATCTGCTTAATTTACTCAAGAATAAATACGGAGTAGAAGTTTGAAGAACAAAACTATTTTTGCTTAAAAATAAGTATATAAGAAACCAAAAAATTTAAAAATCCCAAACACCCCTAAGAATATAAGAAACCAAAAAGTTTAAAAATCCCAAACACCCCTAAGAACTCAAAGAAGAGTCTGGCTGGGATTGCTAACTTTAACAAGTTCATAAACATGAGCTGTTTGTCCAGGTGCCAAAACACTAAGAAAAACTTATAAGCTGTATCAAAACACAATAACAATGATAACAAGCTGTTTATAAGCAGTCCGAAACACACCCTCAATTGATGTTCATTTGTTCCTTGTTTTTTACAGAAAGATGAGAAAAAGCCTTAAGTTTAAATAATAATTATGTTTATTAGAAGTACTTGAGTAACATTTACAATGCTTGAAACTAAAGTGGAGCTGCTTCTCATCATTCAAAAAAAAACAATACACCAATGTAAAAAAAAACAACAAAATGCTTTACCTCACCTCTATTTTAAATATAAAAATGTTTTTTTTTCCCGACAGCACAATGGCGTTTGCAGCTTTCAGACTCGTGTTTCTGGCTTTCACTTTTCTCTGGACCGACCCGAAGCCTTGTGTTTTGTTGACTTCGAAGTAGAATCAACATGTTTCTTTCTCGATGCAGCAGGGTCTACCAATGGGCCAGACCAAGTCTGAATAGGTGCTTTTCCGTATGAAAAATTGGAGCTGAATGGCACATCTGGTGGATCAAAAGATGCATCCATGTGCATATGTTGTGATGAACCCAACGGATAACCGAGTGTACCGTCTTGGTGTGGTGGGGGAAACTTCTCACTCTTGCTCTTTGCATTTGCATGTGTTATTAATCGCCGTCTCTGCCAAAATATCAGAAAAACCAGATGGCATAAGACAGGTGGATATTTCGACATATGTACTTATAAATGGGTCTATTTGGACTGTTTTATCTTAAACAGAACAGAAGGGTACAAATAATATAAATGAGCTGTATGGGTTGTAAGTCGCACAAAGTCTATTTAAAGCATACAACTGCAAATTGTTTTAATATCACTATAATTGACGCATTCTAATAAAAAGTGGAAAAGAGGGCTAGCTGATCAACCTCTAGTCATCTAGTTCTAATCAACCTGTTTTCACAGTTGACACTTTACCCTCCCCGCTCATCTTGTCACTGTAACACCCTAATCCCAAAGAAACTGAGGCTAGCCCAATAACCCGAAATAAACTTAAATACCATTGTGGACATAAAGACCACAACTTGAGGGTTATAAGGTTAGATTTTTGACAAGTTAATATCCTTAAAAAAGTAAAGTTTGTATGACATACATCTAGGTTTGATTGCAGCTCAGCATTGGCTTCAGGAGCAGGCATTGCCCTTGCAGATCTTTCACGTGTGCGTGTTTTCTTCACACCATCAGCATGTGATTTCCCGGCAGCTCTCAATCTACCAAAAAACAAGGCTCAAGTTACAATTTGACAGGATTTTTTTTTTTTTTTTTTTTTTTTTTTAATAATATTTCATATGTAATAACACACAAAATAAAGCACACCTTCTAGCTTCTTCATCACGTAATTTAGCATCCATCTCCTTGCTAGGTGGATATTTTGGAAGACTTGACGGCTCACAAGCATAAGGTTTTGTCGTAAAGAACTGAAAAACAATGCATAACAGAGTTTATTATTACAGAAATCAATCAATCAATCATGCATGAAGAACTCCTCAGCTAGTAGTATTAAACAAAACTCAGTTATGCCTCTTAAACTAGTATTTATTGTACAAGACATCCCAGTTGATGGTTCTAAGGAAGCTAAGATCAAATTTTTGGGTTTGTAGAATTGCCCCTTGCAGTTGCTAGTAAAATTGGTCCTATTCTTTGTTTCATTCTCATCCTATGTTCTCAATGAGATAACAGTTCCCTTTATCAAATGCCCTCCTAAGTGAGACTCGCCCTATACCTACAGTCCTACACAACCTAAAATTGCACCTAGAGTATCAAAGCTATACACAACATCATAATCAACAAGATTTTCCATCTGTTGCATTCCATATGACATGAAGGTCAAATTGTAGTGAGGGAAAGACACTAGTACATTAGTACCAGAAATCCAGGATACAAAAGCAGGATACGTAAAATAGCAGGATTCTAAGATTCTAAAAACTCAAGTTCAGGGTGTGTTTGTATGCATGTATGTGCATATAAAAATTTCAAACTACAAAATAAAAGAAAGAAACTAATTCATGATAGACACAAAAATATGTACCCACCAAACACATAGGTCTTATCATGTGTTTACTCTTTTACTTAGCATATTGTCACATCATATCGCACTTTGCGTAAGTGACTAGTTTATTTTATTTTCCTATTTTTTGCTTTAATTCTTGCAAATTGTGAACAGCTATCGCTTTTCTAGTTAAGGGATAACCAACATTGCCAATTGTCTATCCCCATACTTGTATTCCCATGATCGGTGCAACTATATGACAAGGAGCAAAAGCACCCTACTTCTTATATGGAAAATGTTCCCTGCCACATCATTACTGCTCTTTGACCAACATGTCAAATTGAGCTCAAAATTTCAAAATTGATAATGTTGCTTTTATAAAGAAACCCATGTTACTACCAAATATATAAAACCTAATACTTGATCCTTCACTAGAGAATTAGTCAATAAAGTAATGTTCTTTATGTAACTCATTCACATTTGACGCAGAAGGTGGTACCTAATAACCAAAACATAACTAAATATACCAATCTTGCTAATAGACTAACAAGATATTAATGGCTTAATGAGTTTACTAAAGATAACAAATATAATGTAAAATAATAGTACAATAAGGCAACCTAAAACACACAAGGAATAAGTCAAAAGGCCAGGAAAAAACACATGTGAAAGCACTTCAAGGATATCATTTAATCGTATAAAGTGAAACCACAATCTATTTATAATTAAGTCGTCCCACCACCACATTCAACTTGGTTGAAAACTTAAAGTAGTTATATATGAAGATTCCCTCAACTTATTGGGGCAACAAATGCAAGAAAAAAAGTTAATGAGAACGCTCAGAAAGCAGAAAGATAGGCATAAGGAGAAAAGCAGCTGAACGAGACAAAAAGCCTAAATATATATATGAACACTCACTTCACTTTGCAAAGCAGCAGTAGCGGTTAGCCGTTGAGCTGGATCAATAGAAAGAAGGGTATCAATTGTTGGGAATGATGATGGCGGAAAATCTTTAAATGTTTCTTTTATGCATCGTCTGTATGATTGTTGGGGCTTGAATATAGTTGCATGCGGAAGCTTTGACTTTTTCCAATATTCTTCGGAAGGAGAACCACACAACTTGAAGATCTTGTGAAGTTGCTCAACCTGAGTAGCAAAGGAGACAAGAAAAATCACATGAAGAAGCAATACAAATTACAAGACTCAATAGTAAATGTCCCCGGGCTCTCACTCCGTGTGTCTTCCTGGCAAACACCAATTAGATAACCAAACATGGCAAAATGGGAGGGTTGGGTCGAAATGGGCAAATTCTTAACATGTGCCACACACGAGTTTTATGAAAGAAAAAAATTGAACTTTACAAGTAATAATACACTAAATATTATTCCAAAAACTATATTACTAAGGTACTATATAACTAGTATAAACAAATCAAATTGAAAAGTTGAAAACATTTTAATACACCTTTGGGCACCGTTAAACTCAAATGACCTGCTCAAGTCTCAACCCATTTCATTTTTAGCTAAGGTCTACAATTTGGCCCTATTCAACCTGTTGGAGTTAAGAGAGAACCCAAATTGGCCAATATTTAGGTAAGTGTTTATAATTGAAACTCCCAGCATATTTCTACAGATCTAATTACATGCAAAAAGAAATTGTAAATTACCTCTGTACGACCAGGCATGATAGGTTTCCCAGCCAATAACTCTGCTAAAATGCAACCTGCACTCCAGAGGTCAACGCCTACACCATAATCAGTAGCCCCGAGAAGCAGCTCTGGCGGTCTATACCACAATGTAACCACCCGACTAGTCATTGGCTGCTTATGGTTAGGATCAAAAAAGGATGCTAAACCAAAATCAGCGATCTTCAAAATGCCACCGTTATCAAGAAGAAGATTTGACCCCTTGATATCTCGATGCAACACATGACGATTGTGACAATGTTCAAGCCCAGATAATAATTGCTGCATATAACACTTAACCTGCAACAATTGTGAATGTTATACAAGAAAGAACAAACGCAATATCCTAACTTCATCTCTGTAATTTGAAGAAAGTTAAATCAAACCTGAGGTTCCGTAAACTTAATTGTAGGACTAGCAGCAAGTCCAGCCAAATCGTGCTCCATGTACTCAAAAACAAGATACAAACTACAAGACATCCTTGACGTCACCAACCCTTCCAATTTCACCACATTTGGATGATCAAGACGCCGTAATATCAAAATCTCTCTAGCCATAAACTTCACACTCTCAGGCTCCAAATTGTCAAACCGTACCTTCTTCAATGCCACAACTTTTCCTGTTAATGTATCCCTAGCTTTGTACACATTACTATATGTACCTTGTCCAATCTAATCAAAAAATCAAAACATTTACACTAATCAATAACTAAAACACATCAGCAATGAAAACGCTAAACATAGTTCAAAAAACAATCATACACTCACCTTGTCGATTTTCTCAAAAGTATCAGCCCTACGAGGCGTCCACCCATTAATAGCCTCACCCGCAACAGCAGACAGCCAAGCAGGCCAACCCGCAGCAACTTGTTCACCATGTATATTCTTAGGCGGATTACTCAACCTAGGATTCGGCTTCCGTCTCCTCTCACGCCTCGCCCTCCCCTCTTTCTCCGCCTTTTGCTCCACCACATTGTCCCCCTCCCCACCCTCACCCTCATTTTCCGCTACATTCGCTACAACCTCACTTCTACCAGAATGAACATGTAACCCACTATCCCTATCCCTATCTCTCCTTTTCTCTACAACGATCTCAGAACTCGCAGGCACCGAACTCGAAACCTCTTTACCAAACACACACCCCATCTATAACCAAAACCAAAACTAAAACTAAAACTAAAACCCTAACCCTAAAACTAAAACCAAAACCAAGTTTCATATCTCATTATACAAAATCAAAATGTCCCAAACACACCTGAATAATTGTAATCACAGCTAGCTAGTACCATAATACTAAAAACATCAATAAATGAAGATGAATAATTAGTTATAATGCTTTTGCTTAATAAAGCAAAGGCAGCAATGATTCAGATATAAAAAGTATATATCACAAAAAAAAGGCAACAATTAATGGGAGTGAATAATAGTAAATATATATAAAAAAAAAAAATTTATAACACAAATATAAATGTAATATAAGATCTGGGTTATAAAAATAATAGTAAAAAATTAAGGGTAAGTGAAGAAGTAGTTAAACTGAGATTAGGGTTTGGTGGATTTGGAGTGAAGGACAGGCAGACAAAAAGAAAGAGAAAGAGTTGATCTGTTTTAGTTTGATGTTTTTTTTCCTTTTTGACTAACGAAGAACAATCAAAGGTCAAAATCATGCGCTTTTTTATTAAGTTTATTTTGTTTTCTTTTTTCCTGTAAAGACTTCCCATTCATATCTGTCTTGTTTACTTTAGTACTACTATTCAATATTCATGTGTGTCTTGGTTTGGTTTTAGTTTTGTTTAGTCAAAGATTTTTTGTTTACTTGTTTGATTGATACATTTATGTTTTCTTATATATGCATTAACTAGTTTTAGGACACGCGTATGCGCGGGTAAATTTATAAAGAGAAATAATGATAGCGTATAAGGCCTTCAGCCCAATAAGCTAAGGCTAATGCACTCGAACTAAGCCTAACAGCAGCCACAAACTCATCATATTGCGCCTGGGAAACGGACTCCCAAGCAAGGCTCCTACACCCGGCAAACACTTTCCAGGAAATTATAGTCCTAGAAAGCTTTCCCAGGATCATTGCAACTACCAGACACATGTCGCTGTCTCATTCGCTATGAGGTAGAGCTGCAATCATGTACGGATCTTTCCATTCATCTAGTAAGGCCAAAGGAAGCACGTCATGTGTCTTTCTTTGTCTCCACCGTCGGATGTCCACCACGTGGACCATCCTGGAAACCTAGATGGACTCCCAGGTAGGGTGTGAAACGCTAAAGTCATCCTTATAAATAGAATGCTCATTTTCAAAAATGAGCCAAATTAGCTTCAAAACACACTGAGTGGATTCTCACAGTCCACTCCAACTACTCCAATAATTGTTACCCCAGCTCGAGACTCCGGTCACACCTCGAGGTCCATACCGATCGAGGGAAACCAAATTGGATAACACCCTCAACCCTCAAATAAGTAACATACGTAAACATAGTGCCATTCGCATTATATGTAACAATATAGCCACAAAATCACCCATCTGATTCCTTAGAAAACTTTTCCGATTAACTGTAAAGTTTTTTTGGCCATCAGAAAAACCTTATTTCGTCGAAAACTCTCACGGTTTTTGACCAGAAAACTCACAAAACCATCTCAAAACAAAAAAAAAAACTCACACTCTCACCGGAAAAGACCAGATCAAAAACATGCGTCTGTTCCAAAAAAACACGAACTCCATCACTTCACATCAATAAAAACTCAACTCCAAAATTCATTTAACATAGATGGCGTCACAAATTCCACGACCACCGCCTCCGCCCGATGTAACCGGTCTTGAGGACATAACCTACAGGGACAAAGGATGTGAAACGTTAATACAAAACAATCACAACATCACATCTCAACCAACTCCGATGAACATAACATCATTATCAGATAGTCCACCACCAAACACCGTTAACATTTTCGGACAAAATGATAATTTCATTACACCAAACACAGTAAGGTCGACTTCCAGGATGGCACCTGAAGCCGACAATAACCACACTCAGCTAAATCAAGAGCGCATGGCTTTTCTAGACATGCTAATGCACGAAAACAAATAATCAAGTCTGGAAAACCACAAACACACACTATAAACTCAAACTCACAATAACCTAACAATCAAACAATGCCTCAAACAACACAACCAGCCAGTTATAACACCGCTCCATTACAAAATATTCCACAATCAACCTTCAAGCCACCTCAAAACATATAAACTCAATACCCCCACCAAAACCTATACCCAAGCGGACCTACACATCATATACCTGGATTTCAAAATACTCAAACAACCATATCATTGATGTCCACCCAGTCATAAAGTTCACAACAATAAGCCTCATCCATTGACCTGTTTAACACACTAATGACCAAGGTTCTAGACAGAAACAAACATCTCAACTACAAAACAGTTGGTGACGATGTGCCTGAACACCTTCGTGCCCTAGAAATAGAAAGACACCTATTCATGAAATGGATCGCAGATTATCAGTTACCAGTAGGCCTAAAGCTTCCAGCTGACCTACATATGTATGACGAAGTTACAAATCCTGATTCACACGTCTGGCAATTCGAATGTGTAGCAAAAACAAATGCCTGGAATAGCCCAATAGCATGTCACTTGTTTCAAAGCACTTTAACAGGACAAGTAGTCGTCGGGTTCAAAGGCCTAGAGATAGGTAGTATCAAGGGATGAGAAGATCACATGGAAAAGTTAATCAAAAACTTTCAGCCTAGAAGAGAATACATGGGCGATCATGTCAACCTACAATTCATCAAACAAGTCTAGGATGAACACCTAGGGCTGAGCACAAAATCGAGAAAACCGAGCCAAACCGGACCGGAACGAACCGAACCGACCATATTCGGTTCTGTTTTGGTTTTATATATTAATGGTTTTCGGTTTCGATTCGGTTCAGTTCGACCCAAAACTGACGAAAAACACACCTAAACCATATCAACCGACCGACACAAAAACCGAACCGAGCCGACCATATTCGGTTCGGTTTCGGTTCTATATATTAATGGTTTTCGTTTTCGAGTCGGTTCGATTTTCATCGGTTCAGTTCGGTTTCGGACCGATGCTCATCCATATGAACACCTGATCAATTTCACTGAAAGTTTTAATGACGAAGCAAGCAAAATCCTAGGAGTCAGGGATGACCAGAAGATTTCAGCATTCATTGCCAATATCATCAAAGGACAATTCTATATTATACTCACTTGTAAAACACCAAAAACATGGCAAGAGTTGTTGGATCGTTCCATGGAGTTCACAAAAACAAGTAAAAGGAATATCACAAAGACTGGAGATAAAAGCAACAACAGTGGTAGACAGGTTGTGCCAAGTTATTAGGCCAGGAGAGATATCAGGAACAAGAAGAGTGTCGTCTTAATGCAAGGATTGAAGATGAGAAGCCCTCCTGAGAAGATTGACAAAGACATGGAGAAATGGCAACGATATCCACCATTAAGAGAAGAAAGCAAGATAAACACAAGAAAGTTTTGTGAGTTAAATATTGATCATGGCCACGACACAAACCAATGCAACGAACTAAATAAAGAAATTGAGAAGGCAATTTAGGCTGGAGAACTTGAGCATTTATGTCAGGCAGTCAGGAAAATGATAAGCGGCAAGGAAGCCGAACTAGCTTATATTCACATGATAAACACTTAGAGCTCCTTCAAGGAACAACAGAATGAGACAACAATAGGTAAGGTATACTTCTAAGATGAAGAATTCACACATGAGTTAAAATAATAATAATGTAAATATTTATGCTTTGAAGTATAAAATTATGAGTTACAACGTAATTCAAAATTTTCCGTCCAACTTCCTTTGTAATCTGAATTCCCTCACCTGATGTAATTGGAGTGACTGAATTACAATCTCTGTTGTAAAAATCGGTCCACGCGGCCGATTAATCCCCGCATAATCGCTGATCGCTCATTAAACGCTTTGATTTATCATAATCGGCCTATTTAATCGTTTTGGTCAAAAATCGCTTAAAAATCGATCAACAAACCGATTAATCAGACAAAATCGGTCTAATCGGAATAATCGGACAAAACCGCTTAAAAATCGATCAACAAAATTGCTTAAAAATTAGTCAAAATCGCTTAAAAATCGGTCAACAAACCGATTAATCGGACAAAATCAGTCAAAGATCGCTTAAAAATTGTCAACAAACCAAGTAATATCTAAGTTTGACTTTGATCTTTGAAGAATTATGTATTATGTTTATATCTGAACACTTTAAATATTTGAACTTTGATGCATTATGCTTATCTCATACATATAATATAATATAATATCTAAAATTACAATTTTAAGCATAAAAATTCCAATCCGATTAATCCCCGCCTAACCGATTAATCGCTAGGCCCTACCCAACCGCCTCACTAACGCCTAGCGATTTTTACAACCTTGATTACAATTATAACAAAAACCAAACAACATATGTAATGTAATCTGAATTACAATTCATTCTAATCTGCAAACCAAACACCATATGCAATATAATCAGATTAAAATTACATCAAATTACACCAGATTACACGAACCAAACGGGCCTAAGATGCTATTTGGTCAAATTGATTTTCATTGTGGATTAACTCATGTTTACACTACAACAAAAATGTCAAATCTACACTTTTTTTGTTCACACATAAAATGTGTGTAAAATTCTACTAAGTGTTAGTTTATTAACACTTGATAATGTGTCAAAACTTGTTATATTAATAACCTTTTTCTTTTTTTTCTTAAACAATGAATTTTCTACAATTAACTATGTATAAAAAATGTTCATACCTTTAAATGTGAAAAATCTAAAATTTTATTACACCCCTAAGTGCATAAATTAATTGTAACACCAAATTTCTACACACTATAGGAAGTGTGGAGAACTTTAGTGTTACAATTTGAATTCCTAACATAAAGTGTGGACAAATCTTAGATTTCTTCGCACTTAAAAGTATGATTTTCTTTTTAATATAATTATAAATTATAAGTGTGTAAAATCCAATGTTTTGCAATTATTTTTTCCACATTTGCTAATGTAACTAATTTTTACGTATTTTTAAGTGTTAATAAACTAATAATTTTGTACGCACTGTTTAAAAAAGTAATGAAAAAGCGTGTAGATTTAACTTTTTTTTTTTTTTTTTTTAGATGTGGCAATTTGTGCCTAAAATGAAAAATTTTTGGCTAATTTGAGCAAATTTGTAAAAGATTTGGCATATTTAGCCATCTCATTTTTTTTTAAAAAAAAATTGGCATATATTTTACATTTAAAAGCTAAATGAGCACAAACGAACACATATTTTCTCTGAGTTAGACAACATTACAATTGCTTTAAAAGAAAACTTATATATATAATATATTAAATCTTTTAAATGTAAATGAGGTGTTACGCTTGAAAAATTTATTTTGTTGTATTGGGTATTTTCTAAAGCGATTTTTATAATATGCACATGTTTGACCCGTACCCGTTTAGACCATGCCCGTTTGAACCGTGACCCGTGCCCGTCTGGCCCACCCGTTTTGACACCTCTAATTGTTAGTCATGTTTTTGTTAGGTTTAGGTTTGAAGTGATAAAATAGCTCGATCATAAAACAAGTCAACAACATTAGTAAGTTTATAGCGTGCAATGAGGATAGTGTTTGGTAATCAACATTTTTGTCTGTTATTATTTTTTTTTAAATTAAACTAGATAATCCCGGAAGCCAAATGCAAATTTAAATATTACTGTAGTTTTTTAGCATGCACTATGGGTATATATAAATTCATTCACAAAAGTAAGCAATAAAAATATTAGTTTCGAACCAAATACTAAAAGAGTATGAACCGAATTCGAGTTCTTTGGTACGAATTCAAGATTAAGAAACTGGTAGCCCAAATTCAAATTATAGTATAACTAGCTAGACTGAAATCATAATTCAAAAAAAAAAAAAAAAAAAAAAAAAAGTTAGACTGAAACTAAAAGCCAAGCTACACTACAAAAAATAGTGCTATTCTTCACACTTATTTTGTCACGGTATAGTCAACCGTGGATTTTTTTTATATGGATAATAATTTTGCTACATTTATAGGTGTGATAAATATTTAAAAAACAATCCACATGTATAAGTGTGTACAATTACAATAAAACTACACTTATAGGTGTAGCAAGTGTCTCCACACTTTTATTTTTGAACACTTTTTGTAATTTTGACACACTTTTAGGTGTGGACATTCAAAGAATATTTCCACACTTTTAACTATAAATATTTGGATAATAATCTACACACTTATATGTGTAGCAAAATTTGTCACACTCATTATTACCACACTTGAAAAAGTGTGGAATCAGTAATTATGGAGAATTCAACTAGTTTTTTGTAGTGATATAAACTGGTTAGGTTTGATAGCTCAGAATTTATGTTCGATCCGGGTTTTAGTTTTGGTAGAACTCATGATTCGCTAAAAGATTCAATCAAATATAAATAACTACGACACTCGTAAAATGTAAGAAAACGATAAACGAAAATGTTACAACTCTTACACCCGTTACGAGTTATTAAAACATCAACACGAAAAAGAAACAAATCGTATGCCTCAAGTAATTTGCTAACGAGTAACCAAAACTAGATACTCTAGCTTCTTAAAGCTTCTTGTGAGCATTGATAACAGCAAACACGATTAGTAGAAGATAGGCAATGGAGCCGATGAAAGACAAGAACGCTGCTGTCATGACTTGGTGGCAAAATTTATTGAACACATTACATACCTTTTGCCATTGTACATGCGAGTTGCCTTCGTAGCCAATAAGACCAACAGCGCCTGTGGCACCAATTGCCGAGAAAAGAAGTACAACCATTAGTAGATCAAAAATGATTACCATTAACGAAACGTTCTTCTTTCCACCTTTAGTTGCTAATGTAAGGATAAGAGACAACGCTGTATACGCGCACACGGTGGCATTTACGATCACAAAGTACCTGTAGCAGGGATATTTGGTTAGTTTAAGTGAATTACAAATTTACAATAGTACTTAATTATGTAAGTGTAGCTTTTTTAGACTTGGTACACTTAAGACTTAACTATAAAAATAAAGATATATAAATAAATAACATTGTACATCTAGTATGAAATAAGACATTTAGATTTTAGAGTATTCTCATACTCTAATAAAATTTATACATAAGTCTAATGTATCAACTTTAATTATAAATTATGGCTTAATGTTTTGGTTATTCAAATGCTTCATGAATACGTAGTTCCTCTACTAGATTTAAATAATTATTTATAGCCCAAATAGTGTGAGATGTTAAATAGTACTGTAGTATGTTGGTGTATGATTTTTTATTTTTTATTTATTTATTTATTTATCTTTTTAAATAACAAAATGTGTGATATATGTTCTTACGAATATATAAAGTAGGTGGGAGTCATAAGTTATGTTTGTGGGAAATGAATCATGAAAATCGACGTATTGAAATGCACAAAAAGATAATACTCCGTATATATTTTGTTATCTTGAAATAAATGTGCAACTGTTTTCTCATGCACTTATTTCTATTGATGATGTATTGAGCATGTTACGCATTAATATATGTCGTTTACAAAATTCGGAATAATATATAACTATGAAAATCTATGAAATACATCATCAAATCCACGATCTATGATCCCAAATAAAAGGTAAAGACGAGACAAAAAATGCAGAGCTCCCGAAAGTTTGTACAATCGTATCCAATTTTATAGATGAGCACAAATTGTAGTTACAAATTATGGAATAGAAATACCTTTCTGAATGCAACTAGTATACTATCAAAGTAGATGTCAAAAAAAAAAAAAAAAAAAAAAAAAAAAAAAAAAAAATAATAATAATAATAATAATAATAATAATAATAATAATAAAAAAATGTCAAACAATATTTGCCTACTAAAATTCACGTCTTCATACAAAAAAAATGTCGATTAATAATTACAACCAACTTATACCAATCGAATCTCTTAAAAACATACGTATATGACATCTATTCGCACTCATAATAACCCTAATGCCCTGCTCCGGCGGAATTGAATACTATTGTTGTTGTTGTGTATTTGCACTCAGATTGCGATCGGTTTAACAATGTCAATCTCAGTCAATCATAATCTTAGATCGGGTTTCAAAATAGAAGTTACGTAGTATCAACTTATCGTTATCATATAATATAAATCGGCAACTATTTGAAACTACTAAGATGACAAATTATATAGATTCATATCCATGAACTTGTATTGTACACTTATAACTCGTCTTATTCTTTTTATATAACTTTAATCAAATTGCTAATATTATTGGAATTGGAACACATGGTTAACAAATACTAGTATTAAACTAATTACTTCCACTATCTTTGATGATTTATGTTACATAATTATATCTAAATATATGAGCTAACAATTGAAAATTATAAGCTAACTATTGATCCATAAATATCTTTAAGTAAATATATAAAATGATTTTGGGATCTAAACTTGATTCTAAACTTTAATATGTACCTACTTTACCCGCCAAAACAAATACTATAATTGCGTTACAAACATAAGGAAAAGAAGACATACACAAAAGCAGACATATGATGCCACTTAGCAGTGACAGGCAAGTTAACTGGTGGCAACGAAGGTGCTAACGTAATTGCAACCGTTGATGTTTGTTTATTAACTCCCAGGACAACGGCTGCAACCAACGTTAGCACTAACGCTAAAAACCTCACTGCTAAATCAGTACGCTTCACCCGTCCTACTCTTTCGTTGTTAATTCCCTCTTTGTATTGCAAATCCATATCACTAAATTTGATCACAACAAATGACTAAAAGAGTATATGAAATGATTAGAGTGTGTGTGAATATGTTGAAGCTAGGTCCAATAGTACATATATATATAAGGGTTCCAAGGATGTATGAATGATACTCCCAACCGTCTTAGAACAAAATACAGTTCATAGAGCATTTAATTTTCTATAGTTTATTTATATTAAAATGAACATGTCGATGAGTAAAATTGAGAGATACCATATTCAAACTTTAATGACAAAGATGAAAAAATCATTCTGGTTTTCAGTTCTTGCTTTTGTTTTTAGTTTTTATAAGTTACTAGTTAATACGTGACAAGTAAATATTACTAAGTTTTTTATCGAGAGATTGTCAGTTGAAGTATCGTTAAAGATGTGTAAGAATGTTTCAAGTGGATGAAAGTGAATAAACACAACATTTAATATTGAGAAATGATTGATATGTGATGTTTAGAAGTGATACGTGTTATTGCTTACATTCATACGTGACAAAAAATATTATTACGTTTATACTAAAGTTTCTATTGGGTTCTTACTATTTCAAGAAGATAGCCATCCATTACGGCTTTGGCGGTTCACATGGAAAATTGGATACACCACTCAAAATTCATATTCACATTTTGGCAAAAAAAAATATTTATGTCAGAATTTATTATGATTTCTTATGGCAAAAAACATTCTGTGTAAATAATTACACTGCAACGAAAAACGTCTTAAATAGCAGATAAAACATAAACATTTCCAGAAGTAGTTTTTCCAATATTGATTACGTTGAATGAATGAACATTACCACTATATATAATTGGGATGAGATATTAATTGGTAGTTGGTACCCCTAAAACACAAGTAATAGGGGTGAGCAAACAAAACCCAAAAAATCGAAACTGAACCGAAAACTGAAAAAACCGAATCGAAAAAACTGACCGAAACTAAAAACCGATTGTTCAGTTTTTTATTTTTCAAAAATAAAAAAATACGGTTCGGTTTCAGTTTTCTTCCAAAACCGAACCGAACCAATTTTATTATATAATTAATATAGTATGAATAAATAACTAAATAAATCAAATTTATAAATTCATATTCATTGTATGGGTAGATTTATAATATATTTATTTTAACGTTTATGTTTATATGCGTGTTTGTCATGTTGTGTGTTTACTTGAGAATATATCAATAAATATATGACGATGATCATAATATTTGTATGTTCACTTGCATGTGTGTGATTCATCTATATGCATGTAATTATAAAATTATGCAATGAACATTATTATGCATAGATTAACAAAAAAAAAAAAAAAAATGTAATACAAGTTTGTTGGTGTAAATTTGCCATGTTCAAATATAAACGGTTAGAAACCGAAAAAATCAAAAGACCGACCCGAAACCAATAATAGATTGGAAAAAACCGAAACGCTAAAATCCGAACATTTCGGTTTTGGGTTCTATACCGAAAATTTCGGTTCAATTTTGGTTTTAGCCAAAAACTGACCCAAACCGAACCATACACACCCCTAAGTAATACACCCTAGATATGGATATATGGTTACTTATTTTGTAAAAGTTTTATGACAAATTATTATTTTATGCTTTGATTTTAAATTTTTTAAAACGTCGGTTTATGTATTGTAACAAAACATAGAGGGCGTTCATGTGAGAACTATATATTTGGTGAGAACGTGAGAACCTTTTTATCCGCATATCCAAAAAATCTGAAAAAAATTCCATAGGGTATAGAACATTGGTGAATGAAGAATCCCTTAAAAAAAAAATTCAAATTTGCATGAAATTTTTTACGAAAATAAATAAAATGTGATTTCTTCACATGTATGGAATTTTTTTATTTTGAATTAATTTTTTTTTTTTGGAATCTTCTTTATCCAGTGTCCTCTACGTTGTGGAATTTTTTCAGATTTTTTGGGCAAATGATTTTACAAGGTCACATGTAAAATAGGGGTTTTCGTGACGGTAACATCACATATTATTAGTTTTTCCCGTAACCATTCACTTGCGAATATCGAATTTTTTTATTGAGAATTCTTCCTTCACCATCTTCCTTCCCCATTCCTCTACCTTTTTTATTTACTTAAAAAAAATTTATTTGTTATTTTAACGTTTTTATATACTTTAAAATCTTTTTATTTGTTTTTTTAACATTTTTATATACTTTAAAATATTTTTATTTGTTTCTTAACCATTTTCCCAAAAATCACAAATTATTAGTTTTTTCCGTAACCATTCACTTGCGAACATTACGTTGTAGATTTTAAATTTTTTTTTTTAATACATGGTTGAAAAAGTTCTTACGTTCTCACCAAATATATATAGTTCTCATATGACAAAACATATTTGCAACTATTAGATAAGTAGAGAAAAGTTCATTTGTGGACTAATTTTTTGTTACATACTGAGGGACAAATCCCCACCATCCATCTAGTTTGATCTAATGGTGAGGATTAACCTAATATTTAATGCATAAACCTAAGTCCATGTCTTTTTTTCTTATCTTTTTGTCTTTCTTATTTCTTTATTTTTTTTCTCTTTTTTTCCTATTACGCACAATTTTTTTTCTTTCTTTTTCTTTTTTTTTTTCTTTTGCCTTTTTGTTTTCTATTACGTTTTTTTTAATTCACACTTTTTCATCTTTTTTTTTAATAAACAATTTTTTTCTTTTTCTTTTAAAAAATCGTGTTTTTTTCTAATTCACGTTTTTTTCTTCACTTTCTTACGTTTTCGTTCGTTTTCGTCAGTTTTCATATGTTTATACGCGTTTTCGTCCGTTTTCATAAGTTTTTGTCTGTGTTTTTTAAGTTTTCGTTCATTTTTAGATGTTTTCATCTGTTTTCAGATGTTTTCGTCCATTTTTATACGCTTTTGTCTGTTTTCATACCTTTTTGTCCATTTTTATAAGTTTTAGTCCGTTTCCATCCGTTTTATACATTTTTTCTTATTCACACGTTTTTGTCTGTTTTCATATGTTTTCGGCAGTTTTTATACGTTTCAGACATTCATGTCTGTTTTCGCCCGTTTTTTACGTTTGCGTATGCTTTCGTCCGTTTTATACATTATTGTCCGTTTTCATATGTTTTCGTCCGTTTTCATATGTTTTTGGCAGTTTGTATACGTTTTCAAACATTTTTATTCGTTTTCATACATTTTCGTCCGTTTTTATCTGTTTTTTTACGTTTTCGTCTGTTTTTAGGTATTTTTGTTTGTTTTTGTCCGTCTTTATACGTTTTCGACCGTTTTTATACGTTTTTGTCTGTTTTTGTCTTTTTTTCATACGTTTTTCGATCCGTTTTCATACGTTTTCCTCCGTCTTCGTCTGTTTTCTTTCGTTTTCGTCCATTTTTCATACGTTTTCGACCATTTTCAGACGTGTTTTTACGCTTTCCTACGTATTGATTCATTTTCGTCAATTTTCATACGTTTCTAAATATCACAATTGATATTCTTAGTATCACAAGTGATATAAATATCACTTGTGATACTAAGAATATCAATTGTGATATTCAGAAACGTATGAAAACGGACGAAAAGGTATGAATACGAACAAAAACGTTAAAAAGTGAAAGGAACATGAATTAAAAAAAAAAAATATGAAATCATTTGTGATTTTCTGAATATCCATTTTGATATTCAGAATATCACGTGTAATTTTCATGTTAACAAACATTTGTTGAAAATCACTTGTGATATTTAGTGATATTTAGATATCACTTGTGATATTCAGGATATCAATTGTGATATTTAGAATACGGACAAAAGCATTAGAAAGTGAAAAAAAAAAAACATGAACTAAAAAAAACGTGAAATCACTTGCGATATTCTGAATATCACTTGTGATTTTCATGTTAAAAAACATTTGTTGAAAATCACTTGTGATATTCAGAATATCACTTATGATATTCTAAATATCACTTGTGATATTCAGAATATCACTTGTGATATTATGAATGAGTGACATTCTGAATATCACAAGTGATATTATGAATACCACTTGTGATATTCTGAATATCACAAGTATATTCTGTATGATATTCAGAATATCACAAGTGGCATTCAGAATATCACAGAATATCACTTGTGATATTTAGAATATCACAAGTGGTTTTCAAAATAAAACAAGTGGTATTCAGAATATCATAAGTGGTATTCAGAATATCACTTGTGATATTTAGAAATGAACAAAAAGGGTAAAAAACAATTAAAAACGAATGAACATGAATGAAAACGGACGAAAACGTAAGAAAACGGACGAATGTGCAGGAGATAGGATGAAAACATAAAAAAACAGACGAAAACGTATGAAAGCGGATGAAAACGTAAGAAAAGGACGAAAATGTATGAAAACATACGCAAACAGATGAAAACGTATGAAGATGTATAAAAACGGACGAAAATGTATAAAAATAGATGAAAACGTATGAAAACGGACGAAAACATATGAAAACGGATAAAAACGTATGAAAATGGACAAAAACGTAAGAAAACGGACGTATATGTATGAAAACGGACGAAAACGTATGAAAACGTAAGAAAACAAACGAATATGTATGAAAACGGACGAAAACAGACGAAAACGTATGAAAACGGATGAAAACAGGACGAAAACGTTAGAAAATGTATGAAAATTTTCAAAAACGTAAGAAAGAGGGCGAAAATGTAAGAAAACAGACAAAAACGTATGAAAACAGACGAAAACGTAAGAAAATGGACGAAAACAGACGAAAATGGATAAAAACGTATAAAAACGGAGGAAAACGTATAAAACGGGGCGAAAACGTAGGAAAACAGACGAAAACGTATGAAAACGTAAAAAAATTACGAAAATGAATGAAAACGTAAAAAAACCGACGAATATATATGAAAACGTATAAAAACGAAAAAAAAATTATAAAAAAATAAAATAAAAATAAAAACAAAAAACGAGCGAAAAAAAGAGCGAAAAAACGTGAATTAAAGAAAAAAAAATTGAAAAAAAAAAGAAAAAGGACAAAAAAGAAAAGGAAAAAGAAAAAGTGAATAAATAAGAAAAACAAAAAGACAAGAAAAAAAAACATGGACTTAGGTTGTCCTATTAAATCTTAGGTTAATCTCCACCATTAAATCAAATTAGATGGGTGGTGGAGATTTGTCTCTTAGTTTGTAACAAAAACTTAGTCTCTAAAATAACTCACCTCAAGAGAAGTAATTTACTTCGTGTGTTACTGTGTTTTGAAAAATAATGTCAAGTTAATGTTGTAGCTTTCTCTAGACTTATTTTTCATTTATAAAAAGGTATTGATTAAATGTAGCAAAGTTTTAGAATTTTTAAGAAAACAAGAAAGAAATCAAAGGCTACCTATACCGCAACAAAGTGCTGCGTGTACAACACTTGTTAAAAAACAAATAAAAAGATTTTGAGTAAACTGCAAAATACATCCTTGTGGTTTGCCCAATTTGACACCATACATCCCTCTCGAAAAAGTTAGGACAATTACATCCCTCCGTTAGTAAAAGTCAAACAATATACATCCAAAAGGACGAACGATACAAATGTTGTGTCGTTAACTTGGACACATGGCAGTTAAGTAAGAGTTAGTAAGGGTATATCAGTCATTTTACATTTCCCTCTCCTTCTTTATATAAATACACACACACTCACACCTCAATAACTCTCTCTCTCTCTCTCTTGAATAACCGGCCACCCCACTCGCCGGAACACCAGCAGAAACCGGCGCCGGCCACCGGAAAATTTTCCGGCAACCCTTTTTCTTTTCCCAATCGATAGATCGACATCTCCACAACCTATCTGGAGCTTTTGAGCTCTCGACACGCCCCCTAACTCACTCCACGCGCCACCACTGTGAACCACCACCACCGAGAGTCACCACCACCTCCTTTCACCTTGTTATCGACGGTAAACCACCCACGAGCCACCCCCGTTCGTTATTTTGATTTTTATTCAAAACCCTAATTTCTAAATCTTTTAATAAAACCGATTTATTGATAAATCTTTTCTAAAAATCATTTTGATAAATGTTTGTTATTATTGTTGTTGTTTTGAGTTTGTGATGACGAGGGATACATATTGTTTGATGTTTGAGGTTGTTTGAGGGTCTGTTTGGGCTCGTTGGTGCTCGGCATTCACCACACTCCACCACCGAGACTCTCGTGGTGGTGAGGGTGTTAATGATGTTCTTATTGTTGTTTGTGTGGTGGTAGGATGAGCTAATGATGGTTTTGATAGAAGGTGTTAATGGGTTTTTTAAAGTGACTGGATCAGGTAGTCGTGTTGGGGGGTTTTAAGGTGATATTGGTGGCCGGAGATAAGGTGTTGGAGGTGGTGGTGAATGGTGACGGATGGGTGGTGATAGGGTTTGGTTTGAACTTTTGTAGTTTTTGTTGGGACTTGTGAGTTTGATTCAGAAATTTGTTTATGTGAAATTTGGAATCTGCTTCTTTGTAGCATTTTAAGTTGTAAGATGACACCACATGAAATCAAGAAAGTAGGAAACATAAAATGACACAAATACCCTTACTTAACTGCCATGTGTCCAAGTTAACGATACAATATTTGCATCGTTCGTCCTTTTGGATGTATATTGTTTGACTTTTACTAACGGAGGGATGTAATTGTCCTAACTTTTTCGAGAGGGATGTATGGTGTTAAATTGGGCAAACCACAGGGATGTATTTTGCAGTTTACTCAAAGATTTTAAAATATATAAAATGTTAAAAAAACAAATAAAAATATTTTAAAGTATATAAAAGGCAGAGGAATGGAGAATTTACAATCACAAATCACCCCTTTCCTCTTCCCCACTTGTTTACATTAATATCTTATATACTCATTTTCAGTTTTACTTTTGCTTCTATGTGAGACAAACTAAAACTTCCATAAAGCCCCAAAGACTTCAGCATTCAGCAATTATTGTTTTTCTATGTATTTTAAAGTTTCTTAGCATATACACAAATTCATACAAGAGTATCTCAAGAAAACTTTACACATAGTATATAAATTAGTCTATAATTGGAGGAAAGCAAGTTCTTGCTTTGTAGACAACATCAAGGAATGTCATATACTACATACTTCCATGTTAATTTTATTTTTCTTAGAAAAAAAATATTATTTCGTGATAGATTGTCTTTTGAAACACTGGAGTAAACCCGATAATATTAACATATACAGGGCTTTAGAAATCTAGCCTAACACATGGTGGTTTATGATTATTCCTTAAGTTCTAGTGCTTAAAATTCTATTCTTGTTAGAACACAAAGGTTTTTATCAAGAAAAATGACAGTCTAGTTTTAGTTTTTGATTAAACGTTAGTTGTTTAGTAAAAAGCCGATCCAGCTCGTTGATCGAGTAGCTCGCATGCTCATCTTATTGTCTCAAGTAAATAGGACAGACATGGTTTTAAATCCTAAATGACCTGTTCCAAACAAATCAATCAATTGCTGCCCCCCCACCCCCCAACTTTGTTAATCCAACTAGAGTTGTGATGAGTGAAATCAATAGGAACTTGGTTGACTGATCACCCATCTTGGGTTACAAAATCCAAAGCATAATCTAAATACTGCCGAAAAAGGGGATGCCAACAGGGTGGGTGGTTGTTGTAGAGTTTCGCCTTACCTCGTCATACACGAGTTGGCCGTTAACCTTTAATATTATCTAATTCGAAATTATCATTCATATTTTGTAATTCTATAAAGATTAAAAAGCTATAGCAATTGATCTCATTGTCAAAACTATAGGTTAATGACAAACAATTTAGATTTTAGTATGTAACTGAATAAGACCACCTACAAAACTACAAGTTTTAGCTTATATGATCTTTCTTTGGGAGTTTTGGTGCATCAAATTCTTCAAAATTTTGTTAGCTTTGAATTATGGTTCTCTGTTACACAAGACTGTTATACAAGACGAAAGATGCAATAAGTGATTCTGTCATAAAGGTCATCATAAGGCTTAGCAACGAACACTAAGCCAATTCTGTTGTATGAATCAGATTGCAACCAACAAAGCTAACCTACTGGCTACTGGTCATGGTGTGATAACTGATGAGTAACAAATGAGTGCATAACTTAGGAGATTTTACTCAAATTTCTAATTACAGATTGGAAAGTAAGTGTATTAAGCTTACATATCAGCGTCATATATGCAAAAAAGAGGCATATGACTTACAATGGTCTTGCAAAGTACATACCTTGTAGACAATCACAGACTCAAAAAACATTAAATAAACGTTTGCTCCCCTAATTCTTGACCAGCCATCCCTTCTTCAAGCACTCTTTTAAAGAAATCTTCCAATGTATCCTTCCCATAACTCGGGGTATCCTCGTCGCTATATTTCTTAGTTTCAGGGTCATAAACGAGCATACTTTCCGCTGCATAATACCTCCCAATCTTCCCAAATTCAGCTGCATCTTCCCACGAAGGAAATATTTTCACAAGAGAATCAAGAACCCCAATAGCAAAATCCATAATCTCAATCGGAACCTTAATAAAAAAAGGTTTCTTTCCCGCAAGTTTAAACAACATCTCCCCTTGTTCCAAAGGCGTCAACGCCTTCCCTGGTCCACCAATTGGCAAAACCTTATTAACCATACCAGGTTTCAACACACAATCAGCTATAAACGAAGCCAAATCAGGCTCACTAATCGGCTTACAAGCACACAACTTCCCATCGCCAAACATCACATAAGGCTTCCCATCTTTCACAAGCTCAACTTGTCCACCTAAACTCTTAAAAAACGCCGTTGGTCTAACAATGCTATAACTAAAACTCTCATCTTTCTCACTTTCCTCAACCAGCTCACCCTCAAATTTCAGCTTCGCGCGCTGAAACTCAAGAAGTGGCTTTTGCACACAAATCGCAGACAACAAAACAAAATGCTTAGCACCAAATTTCTTACCAGCCAAAAGACTATTCTTAGTAGCATCATAATCAATTTTCCAAGAATCCTTAACACCACCAGTCCTACTAGCTAAACAAGACACAACAACATCAATCTCAACTCCCAAATCCTCCAAACTTTTTTCCAAAACATCCAAATTTGTGACATCTGAAAAACAAACATTAGCACCATTTAACTTACTCAAAGTCACATCTTTACTATTCTTACCTCTTATACCACTTTGCTCCCTACAAACAGCAATTACATTAAACCCTCTATTAACCAATTCCTTAACAACAAAGTTCCCAATGTACCCAGTTGAACCCACTACTAAAACATTGATATCTTTAATGGGTTTGTCTCTAAATGATGATTTAGTTGGTGTGTCAAGAGATATGGGACTTGCAGCAGCTGCAAGACTGAGTCTTTTTGTGTTGTGAAAATGGGTTTTTAATGGAAATGAAAATGGTGAATGGGTTAGTTGGAGTTTGTTAAAGTGATGATGTGATGAAAGAAGGTTGGTTTTCAAGGTTGGGTTTAGTGTTGTGGTGTAGAAGAGTGAAGTAGTGGACATTGTTTGGTTTTAGGAAAGATGGTGTGAGTGATTCTTGGAAGATGGTTTTTTGAGAAACATGTTTTTTGAGTTTGTTATCTGTTTTTCTATCAAAGAAGAATCCAAATGATTGGTTGGTGTTTCATGTCATTTGTTGGACAAAGGTTACTACCCAAACACTGTCTTAATCTCAGATCAGTTGCTGTTTTTCCACGATATAACTGTATAAAATTAACCGCAAGTTGCAAAAAGTTAAAAATTAAATTTAACGTAATTTCATCACTTGGAGTAAGGGTGTCACTGTCTAAATCTTACTTCTCTTGTACACCACTCTAGCGGGATTGGTTGTTATCTCCACTACGTATTTTGAACTCAGTTTGTTACTTATGCTGACGTGTCATGACTCAAGTTACCATAAACAAGTGTGTAATTTGCATTTCATAATCCGTCTTTGAGCTAAACTTGAAGATCTCTTATGTCATGGTAAAACACAGTTATATATAATTAAATGATGATGACACTCGAATCACCAAAATATACCTTCAGTTTAGTTCTAAAATGGTTACAAGTAGTGATCATCTTTGGTTAACAACCTGCCTCACATCGGTGGACGATAAAATATTTGAGCCCCCTTTAAGTTAAGTGAATGGGCTACTAGCATCCTTCACCGTGGGTTTTAGATTGCTTTCGGTTTTAGGGGCTTTACATTAGGCATGGTATGTTGGTACGAGCCATGACTATTATAACTTTAGACACTCATCTAAAGTTGGGTATAAACTAGGACTCATCGTAAAGAGGATTAGCCTTAAACTGGACATGAATCATCAAAATCAATTAAATTAAAAATAACTTGATACAGATATCAAACTTTATAAAGAAAAATCAGTCACAACCGTCTGAGAGACTAATTGACCATAATTTACAAACCATCTATCATGATGGTGCATTTTCCAATTTCAACATTCACTGGTTATTGCTAAATCCTGGTTAAATATAGATGGAAAAAGAAATCCAAACCTTTAACAAGTTTTCATAGCATCTAAACATAATCAAACCAACACCTCTTGTTTATGTTTCATGAGATGAAAGACGATGACCTGTTGATTATCACTAGGCCGACATGTTAGAGTATAATCTATTCAGTACATTTAAAGAAGTCAATGTGTACAATAATACCAGTCATTTGACTGGGGCGTTTATCTTAATCCACACAAAGTGGAGAAAGAATCACACAACAAATAAGTAAATTTGGTGACATATCGCACAAGAAACAAAGCCTATCAACAGTGTTCCCATTGGTAATGGCTGTAATTTCCACTCGATAACTTCACAAAAATCATCGCATAGTCATTCTTGAGGAAGAACAGGTGGGGAGATGGTTCGGGTGTTATAAGATCTGCAGTGGCCACATTTCTGCCCCATAATGTGAAAGATAGCTTCTGTAGTGTCATTACAGTCGTTACATAGGATCCAAACCTGCAATTCAAATATTTTCTATATGAATATGAATTCTGTTTTAGATTTGTTAGTAAAATGAGCTGGGTAGTTGGTACCTTCTTTTGTCTGTAATCTTCAGGCATGATAGTAGCTTCAATCTGAGAAAACAAGAAAAAATGCTTATAGGAATGAATGATGATCAAGAAATCGTGTTTCAAAAAACTTGCATCCCAACTATTGCAACAACAAGAAGAAAACATCGTATAAAAACTTTGTGTTAATTATAATTACAATAATGATCTAAACGTGTAAGTAAAAAGGCTTTGGAGGTAGTATGCATTAAAGATAGACTTTTGGACTGTTTCAACCTTATTGGCCCGTTCGACCCGTTACCCTTTTAGGAATTTTGTTGCCCGTTTTGGGAGTGAAGATTGAAAAAAACGATTGAAATGTTTTTTGAGAGCACAAAACAACCTAGAAATAAAGTTATCCCAAAAGCATTGTTTTAATAGACTAACCTCCTCGTCTAGTCTCTGCCAAATTCTAGACATATCCATTACTGACTTGGAACATATAGGACACGAGAAACTGTAGAGAAAAAACATCAAAACTTAGCAAATAATACAAGACGCATTCATAAATCTAAAAAAACAAATCGATAAATGCTTACCTGCTACGGTTAATCATTTCGTTACAGCATTCGGAGTGCATCGTGTGCCCACATTTCATGACAGTAGTATCTTTCAATGAGTCAAATAGGTACTGTAAATACAAACACAGTGATGAATATATCAAAAACTGAACATTTATCATAAACCATTTGAGTGGTCACAAATGGATAGAAAAGAAAATGAATCAGTAAAAAACCTCGTAACATATAGGACAGTGATGTCGCATAGAATTTTCTACACATGAATGATTGTTACGTAGACTTAGAGCATAGCAACATCCTGAATTGAACAGCATAAACATTAAAAATGATCTTAACAGAAACAAACAAAAACATGTCTGGGTAATGTGGCATAATCACAAAATGGAACTTAGTTGACACCAAAAAGTCAAATGTGACTATTTTACAGGTAAAAGGAATCGATGCATACCACACTTTTTGCAATGGAAATAATTCTCACGACCACCAACTCTGAACAAAATAAATGGTCGAAACTTGGTTGAGAAATAAAGAAAGAAATAAATTAATAAGACGGATCAACAAAGTAATAAACATATAGCTCACTGACCTGCAGATACCACAATTGTCACAGTGGAACTGCTCCTTGGAGGTCTGCAATGTAAAAGCTAGCATCAGTGAAACAAAAACTACTCATAAAAGTTAAACGTTGTCTGAATTGAATAAGTACATACATCATCGTCAAAGAATTTGCAAATCTCACAATAATATTCCCCCATATTGACACCACAGTTTGTGCATTGACGAGCAACCTGAATAACAATTAAACACTCATAAATCAAGAGAAAATAATGATTAAATAACTCAAACCAATCATTTCTAGTTTCAGCAATATACCGGCTGCTCACTGTCACAAACCGAACAAATAACCTGCAATAAACATGAACTTCAGTATATTAGTTTCAAGTCCAGTTGTTTGGCATTGCTTACTTTCTAAGCAGAAAAAGCAGTTTTTTTTAGTAAACTACGTATCTGCTTATTTATAGTAATGGATTGTTTGGGATTGCATTTACAAAACAAATTACACGTTAGCAAAAAGGGCTTTTAAAGAGCAGGTCTAAACCTACGTTTCGAAAACTGCATTTTCACATGATCACTCTTTCAAATAGTTTTCCAAACAGTGCCTTTCTATCATCTGCGTTTGGCAAACACGATAATCAGACAATCTACTTCAAAACGCAATCCCAAACACCCAAATACTCAGCTAAAAAATAACATCTTGAAACCTGCTTAGCTTTTAAGCAGATAAATATAGCTGAAAATAAGGAATCCCAAACAACCCTTAAACATTTAACAACATTAAAACCATGTCTGAAAAAGAAAACATACTTGAGTTACATCATATCGAACAAGATCATGTCGATCAGCTATATTATCCAACATGTTCTGAACAACAAGACATCAACTAATAAGTCAAATGTAGATCCCACAATTTTTATCCGTACAACTAGTTAAAAAAAACATCAACAAACAAATAATGTAGGTATAATAAATAAGTACCGTGGCTTCATTGTGACAATGGCGACAACCATAAACCTCGTTGCAACAAGGAGCACGAATCATACATCGTCTCCTATAATGTTTGCATCTAACAAAAAAACATAGTGGTACATTAAAAGAACAAATAAAATAAAATATGAGATATACTATATAAATAGGTATAAGAAGAAGATAATGAAAGAAAAATAGGATACCCATAACCCATCTTCCCAAAATCAAGACGTTCCATTGGTGGGAAGTAAAAGTAAGGAGTGGTTGCAAGGATGGTTCAGATGGTTTGGTGTATTATTATTATTGCATTCTTCCAAATATTTTCAACATATGCATACAAACACCTTTCCTTTTCAAAATTATGTGGATCTACTTACTTTATTTTATTTTTTAGTAATGCCACTTGTAAGTAAACTAATCATTATTATGATATTATCTCTTTTTCAAATTTATTTTTCAAGAGACAAAAAGCATAAACTTTAATAAAATTAGAATCATTATACTTTCAACAAGTTATCTTTTTATTGGTTAAAATAAAAAATAAATAGTTATTTTGAGATGTCTTAAAAATGAAATATTGTCTAAGGTGTCGTTTGTTTTTTTAGAGTTTTTACCTCTTCATCTGCAAACCATGTCTGCAGAAAAAGAGGTGCACATAAGCTCTTCATCTACAAGAAGAAGACCGTTTACTTTTATGCTATTGAAATACTTCGTTATTTCATTCTTTTTTCACTAGTATTTTTTGTGTTATTAAAGTACTTTTTTTCCTTTTCTTTTTGTATCACTAGTTGTTTTTTTTTTTTTTTTTTTTTTTTTTTTTTTTTTTTTTTACATTTTCGTCTGTTTTTTACGTTTTGGTACGTTTTTATGTTTTTTACGTTTTCGACCGTTATTTAACGTTTTTGTCTGTTTTTTTACGACTTTGTCTGTTTTTTTTTACGTTTTTGTTTTTTTTTTTCCTTTTCTTCCGTTTTTTTTTACGTTTTTGTCATTTTTTTTACGTTTTCGTCTTTTTTTACGTTTTCCTATATTTTTTAAAGTTTTCGTCCATTTTTTACGTTTTGGAACATTTTTGACGTTTTCGACCGTTTTTTATGTTTGTCATTTTTTAAGTTTTCGCCTATTTTTTTTTTTTACATTTTCGTATGTTTTTTACGTTTTCGTCCGTTTTTATACGTTTTCGTCTATTTTTTTTACGTATTCATCCATTTTGTTTTTTTTTTTTGCGTTTTTTAGGTTTTCGACCTTTTTTACGTTTAAGTCAGTTTTTTTAGGTTTTCATCAGTTTTTTTACATTTTCGTTTGTTTTTTACGTTTTTACCTTTTTTACATTTTCCCATTTTTTTTACATTTTTGTATGTTTTTTTTACGTTTTTGTCTACTTTTTCTTTACGTTTACATAAGAAAATGGACTAAAACGAATGAAACCTTAATAAAAGACGAAATTATAAAAAAATGGACCAAAACGTAAAAAAAAAAGGCCAAAAACGTAAAAAAAGACGAAAACGTAAAAAAACAGACAAAAACATAAAAAAACGGTCGTATACGTAAAAAAAACGGGCGAAAATATAAAAAACGGATAAAAGTTTAAAATAACAGACGAAAACGTAAAAAATAAATTGTTGAAACCTTAAAAAGGGGCAAAAACGTAAAAAAAAACAGGCGAAAACGTAAAAAAAATGGTCGATTACGTAAAAAATAGTCGAAAACGTAAAAAAATAGGCAAAACAAAAAAAAAGGTCGAAAACGTAAAAAAAAAGCTGGCGAAAACGTAAATAAACGGGTTAAAACATTAAAAAAAACAAACGTAAACGGGCGAAAACGTAAAACAAGGGGCGAAAGCGTAAAAAAAATGGGCGATAACGTAAAAAAACAGGCGAAAACTTAAAAAAAAGGGCGAAAACGTTAAAAAAAACGGGCGAAAACGTAAAAAACGGACGAAAACGTAAAAATACGGTCGAAAACGTAAAAAACGGTCAAAAACGTAAAAGTACGGGCGAAAGCGTAAAAAACGGTCAAAAACGTGAAAAAACAGACGAAAACGTAAAAAAAAAATAGACGAAAACATATAAAAACGGATATTGAGAAAGAGATGTAAGGTTTGTGAAAGAAGAGACAAGAAGTGAAAGCAGATGTAAGAAGTGAAAGATAATGTCTGAAATTTAAAAGAGGAAAGAAGTGAAAAGAAGCACTTATGTCTGCAAAAAAAACATACAAAAACCTCTGCCCTCCTGCTGACAAAAGAAGTGAGAAGAGGAAAAAAGTGCTTATTGTGAAAAAACAAACGACACCTAAGATTGAAGATGGAGAGAGTAAATTTTTCTTGTTCACTTTATTTGGGTATGGTGGGAATGTTTTACTCGAAGATACACAGATTAACATGTTTCATGATTGTTTCCAGCCTTTTGCTACAATCACACTCCAGTTATATACCTACCAAGTTTCAAATCTGTAAACTTTTGCGACATCACACCTGGTCGTTAGGCCACCGTGTTAATAATTTTTTGCTATTTGGGGTTCTATTTGAGTTTTGAGTTACACGCAGGGACGGAGCCATGTATGACATTAGGTGGGCCATGATCAACCTAAAACCTGTTACAATTTAAACTGATATTCTAATACACACATTTGAGAAACTTAGATACATCTTGATGTATTTTGCCTACCTAAATTGATTTGCATTCCTATATGGAAGATTAGAAATAGGAGTTGGACGATTCAAATTAGTTGAGAGTGTTATGTTTTCTTGGGCTTATACAAAAGTTAACTACCATAAATGTCTAGTTTTTGTATTTAAGCGTTTAAGGTTGTTTCATTTTAAAGAATTTTTTTATTAAAATTAGTTATATTATAATTCATTTATTTCAACTATGCTGATTTGAATCAATACTTTATTTTATTTTATTTTATTTATTTATTTTAATTCCATGGCATTTCTTTATCAAAATCAAGCTAATTATGAATTAACTCATTAATTCATAATGAGTGATGTTAACGCGGCTTTACTTCTAAAGTGGGCCTTGCGTTTCAAGATTCAGCCTGGAAGTCTTTGGCGAAATGTTATAGAGGTAATCCATGGTGGTCGAAACAAATGGAATTTCCTTCCAGTTGCTCGGAATTTAACCGGCTGCTGGAAATCTTTGGTCACTTCGATCGAGCATATGCAAATCAATGGTCAGCAGGCTTCATGGTTTTTTAAAGGTATTCTGGGCAATGGGGAGGCTTTACGGTTTTGGAAAGACAGATGGTTTGGAGATAAAATTATGATGGATAGATGGCCGGCTCTCTTTGCGCTGGAAACTAATAAAAATTGTAGAATTATTGACCGATTTCGGGTCCTCGGGTCTTCTGCTTGTCTTGCATCGGGCTGGGATTTTTCCCCAACTTCGGTAGAGGAAATCTCAGAAATGCAAGATGTTAACTATGTGTTGTCCCTAGTTAAAATTGCAGGTAATAAAGACGATTGGTGTTGGGACGAGGAAGGCAACCGGATTTTTACAGTGGCTAATGTCAAAAGATGGCTTCGGGAAGACAGAAACAATAGCCGTAATCACTTGTTCAAATGGGAATCTTGGGTTCCGTTAAAGATAAATATTCATATGTGGAGAACGGAAATGAATCGCCTTCCTACCCGGCTTGCTCTTCAAAGTAGACAGATTTCTTTGCCATCAACTTTATGCCCTTTATGTGATGTGGACGACGAGAACTGTGCTCATATTTTCCTTCATTGTGGTTTTGCTTTTGGAGTATGGAGTTTTATTCGAAAATGGTGCAAAATCGACCATGCGACTGTGCTCAATATGGATGACCTGCTCGTGATTTATAAAAATGTCCAAGGCTCGAAATGGGTGAAGAAGGTTATTAGAGGTATTGTTATGACGACGTGTTGGGCGATTTGGAATGTAAGAAATAAAAAGGTCTTTGAGAACAGTACTCCCAAGGTTGCCGACGTTGTGGTGTTAGTTAAATCTTTGTCTTTTTTATGGCTCAAAAGCCGGTCTAGGTTCAATTCCATTGTTTGGAAGGATTGGGTCGTTTTTCCATTGTACATGTTGTAATTGTTGTTTGGTGGTCCTTGTTTTGAGGACTCTCTGTTTTTAATGAAGTTCACCGTTCAAAAAAAAAAAAAAAAGCTAATTATGAATTTCTCATTTTCACTTAAAAATTTCCTATATAGTCTTATGTGTTTGCGAGGATTTCTATGAGCAATTAGAATGAAGTTATCTTGTAATAATGTTACCTTTTTGGTCATGTGTTAATTTTCTATTCGGCCCACCCAAAACTAAAATCTTGGCTTCATTACACGGTTTAGTAGTTGTGTAAACATTGAACTTGACCATTCTATATATCAAAAAGTTGATAAGGAAAATGATTTATCCTCTTAAAAAATGTGCTTACTAATCTTTCTAATTGTATATGTAATGATCGAGTTGATTGAGAAATGATAATGTGGGTCATTTTCATCATCCTATCCTATGAAATATGAATCGAAGACAAATGGCATTAAGAAAAGGGATTCTCTAGCGATTAGAGTTGTATTTTTAAAGTTTTGACACCAAAATTGAAATTCTTTGGGGCATAATTTTTAAAGTGTGTGACTTACTATAAAGTATAAACGGAAGGGTATTTTTATTAACAAGGGATAAGGCAAGTGACTGGACATGGGACCCACTCACCGCGCAACTCAACCAATAAGAAGACGTGTGAAGTCAATGGACAATAGGCATTCTGGCTTTTTTTCTTCTTGTTCATTCTCATTTTGTCCCATGAACTCTTTTTAAAGAAAAATAATTTAACAAAATTGTGGAATATATTTTTAGTTTACACTTTTGAATTTCAACTATCTTGTTAATAAAATGATAATTAGCTGTAAGATGTATGCTGTAAAGCTGTAAACTGTAAGCTATAAGCTGCAAAGCTGTTAACATGAGCTACAAGCTGTATCTTTTTTGAATAAAAGTGTATGGTAACTTAGCTATTAAATGTAAATATAAGATGTAAAATGACATAAAATGTCATATTTATAATTGTGAACAAATGTTTTGAGGGTATATATGTAATTTAAAGTTTTAACACCTCTAAGATGTTTAAAAAACTTCATTAATTATCTTTTTATTTAGGAACTATTTGTTTGAAATAAAAGCTTGAAGTTAATGTATCCAAACAGAGCTCAAGTATGTGTAAAGGCATAGCGCCAAACATAGCCTATGTCTTTGAACTCGTTACGACGTTAGGGGTGTTTGTTTAAGCTTATATAAGGCTTATTAGCTTATATGTATTTGACTTATATAATATAAGCCATAATTTTGTGGCTTGTTTTGACACTTATGGGCTTATATAACATTGACAATGTTATATAACATTGACAATGTTATATAAGCTCATAAGTGAGCCCATACTTATCAAAATAAGCCACAAAATTATGACGTATGCTATATAAGCCGAACACATATAAGCTAATAAGCTGTACATAAGCTTAAACAAACACCACCAAAGTCAATTTATACAACCCCTATCTCACATTGAGGTTTGTATACTTCTCCACAAAGGTCTTGAGCTATACAAATAGTGCAGATCGACTCTTCCGAAATCCTTGAGCTATTTATCTCAAAAACAGCACAATACCGTACTGAATCACTATCAAAAGTAGTTAAACACTTAAACAAACAGTACGTAAATAAAAACAATGTACATATACCGCCACAAACTACGTATAATAGTACATAAATTTTGAGTCAAATACTTGAGTACGCCCACTCGACATACAAATACACATACGCATACGAATACAGATACAAATACATTAATTTTTGGGTATTCGGTTTTTATACTTTATTTTTTTATCCCTGTATGATACAAAACATATTTCTGTAAACTTGTTTTTCTTTCATTAATCCTTTTATTCTTGAATAATCCTGGCCTGTGGCCTGCTTTCACTCATTCTTCCTTTGGTTATAGGTCTCTTTCTAAACTAGCCTAGCCAAAACATACACTTAAAATTTGCTTGTACTGCTACTAACTTCTTTTAGGTCACCAAAAATGCGTTGTCGGAAATCTGATACCATCATGGGAAGACCTTCCCTTAGAGGCACCATTGGCTGCCACCCAAGAAGCTCTTTAGCTTTGGAAATGTCCGGCTTCCTTTTGTGAGGATCGTCCTCTGTGTTTGGCCTGAACTCTATCTTTGCATTTGGGTCGATTGTGTCTTGCACCACCTGCCATAACCATGTTTAGTTCACAAAAATATTATAAACGTATTTTGTTGTAGTGTTCCATCATGGTAAAGATATATCATGTGATTCTACCCAAAGAGTGAAAAACATATACAAGTTCAGTGACTTGAGATATGAAAAACATTGTTGCAGAAAACAGAACGCTTTCGAAAATAAGTGGCTATCATTTGATCAATATAAGATGATGATAACTCATGTTACCTTTGCTAGTTCCAGCATTGTGAATTCACCAGGGTTACCGAGATTAAATGGTCCAACATGTTCACCTTCCATCAGTCTCATTAATCCTTCCACCTGTTCTTCATCACGTATAGACTTTGTTTCATAATTTGAAAGTATAGAAGCTCATAGATTGCATAGAGAAGATGAAAATTAAATTTACCAGGTCGGAAACATATTGGAAGCTCCTGGTTTGCTTTCCGTCACCATAAACAGTCATTGGTTCCTTCCTCAAGGCCTAGTTGGTGCAACAAGCTACCACAGTTAGGAGGTATTCTTAGTGCAATTTAGTAATTTACATGATGTTTATGAAAACACACCTGAGCCACAAAATTGCTGACAACACGTCCATCATCAAGGCACATTCGTGGTCCGTATGTGTTGAAAATCCTAGCAATCCTAACCTGCAAACGATCTCATTAGGAAAATGTCTTCTAATTCTATACTTATGGCTCAAGAATGACAGTAAAAAAGGAGCTAACAGGTCGTCCCTATAGTTAATGTTCAATAGTGTTTAAATTCTATACTAGAACAATACGGAGTATAAGTTAAATAATTGTCTCAGCATCTGCACATCTTTTACATATTTTCTGGCTTTTCTATTGTAAATGAGAAATTGGAAGATCGATCGTAAGAGTTATAAACCTCAACGTTAAGCCCTCTATGGTAGTCCATGGTGAGGGTCTCCGCAACGCGCTTTCCTTCATCATAACAACTTCGAACACCTATCCATAAATGAACTCCATCGAATTAACCCATGAAAGTAACATAAGTTTGGGATTGTTATAACAAAAGATGGTGAAGATTAGAGGTAGTGAGACTAATGCATTCCAAATTAAAAAAAGAACAAAAAAAGAGTGAGACTAACCAATGGGGTTAACGTTGCCCCAATAGGTCTCCACTTGAGGGTGTTCCAGGGGATCACCATAAACCTCACTAGTACTTGTTATCAAGAAACGTGCGTTGATCCTCTTCGCGAGCCCTAGCATGTTCATTGTACCCACCACATTGGTCTTGTGATCTCTATCTCAGTCAAGGAACTTTAATATGTAACGAACGCGGAATAAATGTAATGACCTATGCTCAAAATTACAAATTGTCATAATCTGTCTCCAAAACCTTACATAGTTAGTCCTGTAAAAAATTTTGTATCATCCTGTAATTAAGATATTTATATTTTAATTTCACTAAAGAAACTATATATATGTAACTATGCAAGTGTGATTTAAACAATTGTATTAACTCTAATCATATAAGTGAAACTTTGCAATTCAGTTAAAAAGGATATGATGGTCTTGACAGGGTTGTATTTGTAATGAACGGGTGAAGCAGGGCAAGCTAGATGATAGATTTGATCAACTTCCAACAAAATGGGTTCAACCACATCATGTCGAATGAGCTCAAACCTCGGGTTCCTGAGATGGTGCAATACATTCTCTTTTCGACCCGTGAAAAAGTTATCAACAACAATAACATTGTCGCCTCGTGCCATCAACCGGTCTACAAGATGGCTTCCAACAAACCCCGAGCCACCCGTCACTAATACCCTCAAACTCTTAGATTTTAACCCCATTGGGATTCTACCACCTACATACAACAAGAATTAAAACCCCAAACGTAAATAAAAATCATCCATGTGGTTTGGTGAAAATTAGGAAAAACCCTCATATGATATCAAAATAATGGCACTGTTTGCTTTCATCTTTGGTTCCTTACCTCTTATTTGCATAAACCATTAATTTCAGAAGATATGCAATTTACTCATAATAATATGTATACAAAATGGAAAGTAACATTTCAAATTTGTGTCCCAAACAACAAACCTGCATTCGTTTGGTCAGCGTGTAGTTCATAGGCTATCCGGCGTGGTACGAAAGTCAACTCAGGAACATAAACCGGGTCAGAGATATGTTCCGACCGCAAGGCCACAGATGAAGAGGGAATGACGACAACATTGGATACAAGAGCTGCAATCGAGATTCCCACAAGCACAAACAGAAAACGTTGTTTTTGAAACACGTACCTTATCGAATTTGTTACCGAGAACCTTTTAGGGTTCATATCGGCATCATTTTGATTCATTTCCGGATTCATGTTCATAGATACAATATGAATATAGGAAAATGAGGAATCTAGATTAATGTTGTGGGAGAAAAATAACGAGGGATGGATTCATATTTCATACAACATAATAATACACATGTACACGTAAATGTTAATATTGCTTTATGTGTTTGAGACTCAAACGAAAGATAGTTCGAAATAAACGGTGATATGTCATTATAGATGGTTTTTTAATGTGCATGAACCATGTGTATGTGTTTGTTTTTGCTACAAAACCTTTGCCTTCAAATGATGCAACTTCACTTTTACGTAAATAAGTTTCTAATTCTTTACTAGAATTTAATGTTGGTATTTACACTTAAATATTAAAATGTGTGCTAAATCAAACGTTAAACTTCTACTTTCAATACCTTGCGTTTTGGAATATTTATCGCATTTATTGTATTTAAATTGTCTCCTTTGTGGTGTCTTTTGATGCACTTATTGATTTCTTACTAAAAGATTAAAGAATTTTGTTTATTAAAAAAGATTGTTTCTAAAATATAAAATGAAGTTGGCTTATTAAAATAATTTCAAAATACAATAAGTTTATCTAAAAACTTGAGAACTGATTAGCTTATTAAGGAACAAGCACGTCTTAACAAGAACTCTTTGCTAAAGCCAAAGCTCACAGATAAGCTTAGCCAAACACCCCCATAACATTCGTATTCGTTTAAATGTCAGAACAAATAAAGTCAACTTCATGAATATAGTTTAATCATAGTAGAAACCAAGTGTTTGCTACCCTGCTATATGAAGCATTTCAAGAGACAAAAACGACACATTTGATGAGCTTCTAAGAGTGCCAAAATAATCAACAAAGAAATCGAGATAGGGGAAAAAAAAAAAAAAAAAAAAAACAGATGTCAAATGTGATCCCATAACCATAGCAGAAATAAACCAATAAACCAATAAGCTGATGCTCATGTCATATGTATTGATATTGATTGGTAATATCATATTGCAATCTTTATCAAATTTTGACCGCCCTATTCAAATGCTAGGTTGAATCAGAAATACTCAAAATAGTTTCAAAACAAAAACGAAAAAATTGGCCCTAAAAAGTGATCTGCCTCGGTACAATGGAGGTTTGTGCAGTCTAATTTTCGCTTGGTCCGTCCAAATCAACTTCCCCCATACCTGTATCTTCTTCTTCTTCACTGTCATCATCACCCTCTTTTTCGGCATTGGCATCGGTTAGGGTCTTCATACGTTCAAGAAGTAATAAATCCTCACGTTCACTCACCTGAGACAAGGATTACATGGTTAGATATTAATAAAAGAGCAAATGCACATTTTGTTCCGTTTCTAACATGTCAAACTAGTACAAGTGAAGAACACAGCTAGAAATACAATGCAAAAAGCCTCAAATCATTCTAGTCATTCAATTACAATATTATTGCTGATTACCTCAAATCTTTTTAACCATATTTGACAGGCTAATTGTTTATAACAAATCAAATATTTAGGACAAAAGCTGTTTTGGGTCCACCAAAACCCACCTGTTTCAAGTTCTAATCACTACTTACAAAATACCCAATATAACCTGTTAGTTCATTACCTAACCCGCCCATTTTGCCACCTCTCGTTGATCTTATTAGACGGTGTGAAGGTGTTTGCTGATTTCAGCTACGTCTTCTTGGATAGATTATAGTTGCTTCACGGCAGAAAGTCTTTACACAGAAACTATAACTCCAAAACTAACATTCCCATTGCCTCATTTTTTTGGCCATTTCAAGAACTAAACTACACTGGGAACTTTTTTATTAATTGAGTATTACTGTAAAGTAAAGAGTTAAAAATGAAACTTACTGCTCTGGGTGCTTCCTTCACTGTAAGTTTTCCCTTGTGGAGCTCTATTTCTTCTGAGCAAGCAGCAATTGCTTTCGTAAGAACCGAAATTCCTTGCACCTGCACATTACAATCAAAGCATAAAATTGCCATTTACTACCTAGAGAAAATATTGATATTCAGAGGGTAAACATATACATAAAACAAATGGGACAAGCTTACAAGAAATCATTAATACACAATATTCTGCCCCATAAAAAATGCAACATGTTGGACAAAAAAATACATGTCAATCGTAAAAGCATATAATACGCAGACTAGTAACATGATTGATAGATACACTTCACTGTTAAATTAACAGTTCAACATATAGCCCTTTGATAGATACACTTCACTGTTAAATTAACAGTTCAACATACACTTCACTCAGAGCATCCCGTTTGTTAACAATTAGCAGTAATTTATTAAAATAAATAAATAAATAAATAATAAAACAAAAATACAGAAATAACTCCATTTTACCTTATCAAGAGTTTGAGTGATAAGAACGTAAGCAGGAGGAGCAACCAACTTAATTTTAACAGGGCAATCCTCATTCCCAGCAGCTTCAGCCTTCCTCATGGCAGACTAAGAAATGGGATTATTACAAAATCACTATAGGTTAAAAGTCGAAAGTCTAAAAATGAACGGATTAATAATTACAACATATGCAAACCTTGATATGCAGAACCCCGTCATACTCAAAACATTTCATTTCAATATCTGCCCTAATTTTCAAAGGCTGTGGAGTCATTCTCCTTTTGATGTTCGATATCAACACCTCTTTGACTTCCTGTGATAAAGCAGGAACCACTTTTGTTACCTCTTTTCCATCAGCTCCGGTTTCTTTAATTTCACGGGTTAGCGAATCGAGTATAGCATCAGGATCACTAACAACCAACTTAAATGCCTGCAAGCATATAGAAGAAGAATGAGACATGTACTTTAGCAATGTCGGACAATAAGTGTTAAATTCCTCCATATATTTCACAGCACTAACCTCAAAGGCATGCCCATACTTCCTGTATAACGGCCAGCCAACGTGGATATACAGATCCTGTCATTGGACAAATAACAAAACAGCAAGTAGTTAGAGTTACGCACTTTCCCCAGCTAACATATACCCACAGTAGTCATCTTAACTTTTCAGTACAGCAAACATAAACCTATATAAACAGATATAATACAATGTCTGCACATATTGAAAAACATAACTATTGTTTTCCAATACTCTGTTGGCCAAAAGAGGCTTAAGATATGCTTGCCCATAAGGATTGTGTCGTGGGAGTAAACAGAGATAACTCTATCAAATATCAATAAGTGTCTTTAACCACTGACGAACTTAAGAACAGTTGGTACCTATATAACACTACTACACTAGTAGTTTTACTCACCTTTGGATTAGATACTAAAAGCAAGTTGATTCTTAAACAATGAGGCAGAAAGTGAGTTATTCGAATCCTTATATCTCCTAGGGTGTAGTGTTATGACTTTAATCTTTTATCTACCTCTCCGTATGATTTTATTCAGCTATTCATGTAAACATATATCATGCCCAATGCTTTTCTCAAACTTCATTCATCATAGTATCATTAAAAAAAAAATAAATAAATAAAAAAAAAAAAAAAAAAAAATCTGTTAGAATACACCTTGCATTAACTTTCCATAAATGCACTCCATATACTATTAAGCTTCTAAACCCGACTTACAAACACTCACATAAACTGACAACATCCCAAAATTGTTAAGAACCCAAATGACTAACTCTAACTCCTAATCACCGGCTTGTGGATTACTTAATTATACTGTTTTTTTTTTTTTTTGAAAGGCTACTTAATTATACTGTTAATTCAATCTCTAGTAAAAATACCCACTTTACAACAAATATACGATTGCACATTATATTATTTTAAAAACATTTATAACATGTTTGTTCATCACACACCCAAAAATAAAATCCACATAGAACTTCTAGCTCTCTATGTCAAATAGCAAACACCCAAAAAACAACATCCTAAAATCCACATAGAACTTCTAGCTCTCTATGTCAAATAGCAACACCACAATATAGGTGACTACTACAAGTATCCATCTTTGCTATTTACTAGTAGCTATCACTGTGAGACACAACATACTTATATTCACATTTCAAGAATTAAAAAACACACAGAACAACAAAAATAACAACATACTTTCACAAACAAATCTTTTTACAGAGTACATTTTTATAAACTTAAAGTCATAATTAAACTCCATGTATCAGTCTTTACTACTCCATATTTACTACTACTACTACTACTACCTATTGCCTTTAAACAACATAGTTAAATTCACAATTCAACAAACCCAAAACACTGATATCATGATATATAATAACAAAGTGCTAATTTTACACACCTAAATACATAACTTAAAACTCAAAAAACCATATAAAGTGCCACCAAATTTTCATACCTCAAGTTTCTATGTCAAATACGCAACACCACGGTATAGCAACTTCTAAAACCATGAACCATCCATCTTCACTGTTTAGTACTTATTGCCTTAAACAACGTACTCAAATTCACAATTCAACAAAGTACTATTTTTCAAACACATAAATCCATTAAACTTGCAAACCTAACAACGTTAACCAGCAACAAAAAAACAAAGTACTCGTTAAACTCGCAAACTTAACCTCTATTCAGTCTTGTCGCCTTCCGTTGCATGGTTTGGACCATTATTAAGGGGTTTTCGAAAATGGACCTTTTGTTAGCTAACAATATACTACTTTTCAAACATACTCAAATTCACAATTTAACTAAGTACTATTTCTTAGCTTAACCGCGTTTAAAAAAAAAAAAAAAAAAAAAAAAAAAAAAAAAAAAAAAACCTTAACCGCATTAACAATAGAAAAACAGAATATATTCCTATTTAGCACTTATCGCCTTAAACAACATACTCAAATTCACAATTAACAAAGTACTATTTTTCAAACACCCAAAATTCATTAAACTCGCAAACTTAAACACGCTAACCAACGTAGTCAAATCACAATTTAACTATAGTACTAATTATCGCCTTAAACAACATAGCTAATTCACAACTTAAGAAACCCGAAACACGAATAACTCAATACAACAACAAAATACTATCTTTACGCACCGAAACTCGAAAAAACATAAAAAAGAAAAAACCCAAAATCTGATTATACCTCAAGATCAAGCTCCATGGTCTCAGCAACATGCCTCATAATAGAATGAACAAGCTTACTCTTATTATACCTATCCTCACAAATCTGAATATCCTCCTCACTAACCCTTCTTTTACTCAAATTCACATACCCTTTATCTTCATCCACATGAAGAACCATCACAGGCTCAGTTCGACCCACTTTTATCAAGCTGTTGATACTCCTGATACGACGTCGTGAGAGCTCAGACAAGAGTATCATCCCTTCAATGTTGTTGTATTCTAGCAAGGACACGTAGGCACACATCTCGCCTATGGATTTGACTTGGATCATTACTGCCATGTCTACTTCTGGAAAGCGGGATTCGTACATACGACATTCGAGATTTGCCATGGTTGGTTTTGGGATTAGGGTTAGGGTTTTGAATTAGGGTTTTGTTGAGGTTGAAGGAAATTGGATTCGGGTTTTGGGGATGATATGATAAAGGGGTGTTTGGAGAAGTGGTGGGTTGGTTTTTTTTATAGGGGAGGTTGATACTTTTGTGACAAGGAATTAGTGTACGTGTCCTAGTCTGTTTATATAGGAAAATTGCCTAGAATATTAGGTTGCATTAAGAGACGATTTTTTTCAGAAAGTTGTATGTTTTAGTTAGCTTTTTGTGCAAAATGCTTGTTTAAAAACAAGCAATTAGGGGTGGAAAAAATACTTGACTTGGATTCGAATCTGTTAAGTTTATTTAGGTATGGCTACTCAGGTCAACATTTTTTCAAATTAATTGGGTCAACTTGAGTAACACGAATACTAAATAGGGTTGCGTATCGGGTTAAATTTCTTTTGCTAACTTGACTTTGAGTCGACTCAATTGACCCGAATAAAGTTTTTTTTTTCTTTTTAATATAAATTTTAAATTAGGGTAAAGTCTATAAATTAGCAACGTACTTTCTCTACTTTACAGAGTTAGGTAACGAACTTTTTTTATTACCAATATAGTCATTGAAACCGGCTATTCTTTTACGATATAGCAAATATGACCTGATGTAATTAAATATTATTATTTTTTCCACGTGTAAAATCCACCTAGATGATATTTGACCCAGTTATGTTTATGCGCTTACCCGACCCATTTCAAAACCCTAAATATCCCCCACCCACCTTTTTGGTTTATTTCTGCAGATCGATTCTTGTACAACAACAACCATTATTCAGAAAACCTAAAACCACTTTTAATAATATCAAAAAACCCACCAATGAATAATAGTCCTCGACTCCGTGTATATCGTTCTCACATGATTTCACAACACTTATTATCAAACCTGCTAGTGGATCTGATGTTGGATGGATGAGCTTCTTGCTGGAGATGATGATGCTTATGTTTCATCAAAGCAACCAAAAAGTGTGACTGGAAGATGATGGATGACGGAATGTTAGTGGGAGAAGACGGTGGTTGCTGGAATATTCGTCGGAAAAAATGGTGGATGACGGAATATTCGCCGAACAAGATGATATGTTGGTTGTGGCAACAAAATACAGTTTATATGTTTCGTATCAGTTGAAAGAATGGAAATAGAGTTTATATGTTTCTCAGTATGGTAAACTAATTTCAACGAAGAAGATGATGGATGCCGAAATATTCATCGGAGAAGATGATGGATGCCCGGAATACTCGGCGGAGAAGATGATTGTTGCCGGTATATATAAAGATGATGAGTCAACGTCTTTACTGTCAACAATCTATTCTTGAACTTAAATATTTATCATCTGTTCTTTACTGTCATCGTGCATGCTTCTTCTGTGTATTCCAAGATCCTAAGCAAAAGTATATAATTGTATATGTATGATTTTGGTGGGTTGATTTTAAAAGAACTATGAAAATTCAGGGGCTAAAATTGAAAATAAAGATCCACATAATCACTACACCCTTAAGCATAGAAATAAATAAAAATGCCAAATAAGCTATTTTTACCGGTTTTGCAGGTACCCGGTTACCATAATCACTATAATGTCAAAAATTAGCCGGTTTTGCATACTAAATTGGTAATAAAAATAGTTTGTTACCTAACTCTGTAAATTTGGGAAAGTACGTTGCTAATTTATGGACTTTACCCTTTAAATTATCTATTAAAACAAGTACAAATAGGCAATTTTATTATATTTTACTTGTATTCGGGTTGACCCGAACCCGAATAGACCCGACTCGATTGGATCCAACCCAAATTGACTTGAACCTGACAAACCCGAATTCAAACAAGGTCAGATTCGGGTATGTTGGACCCGACTCGACTTGGACCTCGCCTGAATTGATTCGAACCCGAACAACCCGACCCGATTAACACTCCTACAAGCAACTAGCATTCCTATTTTTTCTAAATGTTCAAAATCAAAACATTAATTCTAGTAGCATTTACGAGCAACTATCATTTTCACTTATTAATTATAATTACACAGCTATGTTACCAAACGCTTTATCATACCAAATAACTATTGCCCTAATGCTTACTGTTAATGCTTCTGCTACCGCTTAATGTCACTGCTTCTTGCTATCGCTATCTTCACCAAACATTCCCTAGGTGTATTTAGTGTTTCGTCGTTAAAAATACTAGGCATGTATCCATGGATAACGACAAAATTTTATAATTGAGATATTATGGTTAATTGTTTCGTGTAATGTTTAGCAATTGACATTGGCAAGTCTTCATCATCATTCGAAAGGACAACATCATACCAGTTCCATTTCAATAACTTGAGATAGATTTATGAATCGAGATTGAGATGAACTTAAAAATAAATAAATAAATAAATAAAAATAAAAAAATAAAAAAATTGGGTAATAATAGATACAAGTCAAACAACATTAATTTTTCTGACAAAAACTATTTTTAAGGCAACTAATTTTAAAGCCGTTTTTATGTAGGAAAGTAAGCAAAATGAAATCAAGATTTGGCCGAAAAGGGTATTTTCTTTTTTGGATTAAATATTAGTCGTTGTTAAGTTTTTTTTAGAAATTACGGATTATTATTATTATTATTATTATTATTATTATTATTATTATTATTATTATTATTATTATTATTATTATTGCAATATATGTGGTAGAGATAAAATTTGTTTGGTTACCGGTAATTAGATTTTGTATTATATTGGAAAGTTTTTATATGAAAAGTTAATATGATAAAATGTTAAGTATTATCGTTTAGCATTTATGTCATTTTATACTTCATACTTTCAACTACAAGTTATTTTTCAACACTTATGCCACGATCTCGCACACTGTATCATAAATATCTCTAGTAAGATTTGGATCCACGGCATATGCATCTTGATTGATGGGAATTATTTAGGATTGTCATTGAATAAATTTGATAAGTCATATTACCACGTTTGAACATTATTTGGAATAGTTATTGAAGAAAGATTGCATCACATTCAAAATAGGTCTCGTGTTAATGGCACGTCTTAATTGGTAAACGCCAATCGATTCAAAATACTGTCAATGCTCGGTGTTGAACACACTTCGTTAGTATATTTAAATGAGAGTAATTTGCAAAAATCATCCCTAAAGTATGTTCAAATTGAAATTGCAGTCCTTATATTTTCGAAAGTGCAAGCGTCGTTCAAGTGAGAAACCTTTGGTGCAGATATCGTCCCTGCCTCAAAGTGAGATGACTAAAATGCCCTTGCCTTCAGTGAGACTTTAGTCATTTTACTTTGGGCATTTTAGTCATTTCACTTTGATGCGAAGATGATATCCGCACCAATAATTTCTCACAGGAACGACGCCTGCATTTTCAAAATGTAAAGACTAGAGGTGCAAGTCCCCGACCGGTTTTTTTTTTAACCGGTAGTAAAACCGGTGACTGGTTTTCACAAAACCGGTTTTATAAAAAACCGGTCCGGTTTTCTAAAACCGAACCGGTTAGACCGGTTATGAGTTTTCATAATATACCGGTTTTTCCCGGTTTTTTATCCGGTTTTAAAATAAAACCGGTTTTAACCGGTTTTATTTGTTTTTAATAAAAATAAAAAGAAAAAAAGTAAAAAATGTTACCGTTTGAAAAAAACCGGATTTAACCGGTTTTTTTCAAAAAAATATAACCGTTTTTTTTTAAAAAAAAGTAGCCGTTTGAAAAAAAAAAAACGGATTTAACCGGTTTTTTTCAAAAAATATAACCGTTTAAAAAAAAAAGTAGCCGTTTGAAAAAAAACCGGATTTAACCGGTTTTAACCGGTTTTTTTTAAAGAATACCGAACCAAACGGCTAGTATGAATATAGCCGTTTTTTTTGAATTTTTTGAGGGTTTTGGGGAGTTTTAAGGCACTATAAATAGAGGTAATGTGTTGGGGTTGAAAACACATAAAAAACAATCTCATTTCTTTCTCTAATTTCTCAAAAACGCTCAAAAATCGCTATTTCGCATTTTCGCTATAATGGAAAACTCACAATCACAACAAGCTTCCACTACTCCCTCCGTTGCTACTAGCAATGTCCGAAAACAACATTACACAAACGATGATGTTGAACATGTTAGACCAACCACCCGAAAAGGTGATGTGTGGACTAATTTCGATATGTGTGTTATGAAAGATGGTAACGTAAAAGCGCGTTGCCGGAAATGTGGGAATTTTTATAGCACCGGGTCTAACTCTACACTTAGGAATCATATTGGTAGTTGTAAGGCGGGTCAAAATACTAGTTCGCAAGCTACTATTGGTGCGGATGGTCAAGTTTTTATATATGATGCGGATGCGTTTCGACTTGATTTTACGAAGTTTGTCATTCAACAAGGGCTTCCATTCAACCACTTCGACAACGTCAAGCTTACGGAGATCATCAAAAGGAGGCTACAACCGCGGTATCAACATGTAAGTCGTACTACTCTTAGAAGTGATGCTTTTAAATTATGGAAAACGGCTAAAAAAGAAATAATTGAAGGTTTTCGTGATTATAAATATGGCGTTTCTATAACTACGGATACTTGGACCGCACCACATGGTACGGCAAATTCTTATCTCGCCGTTACGGCTCATTGGTTTAATCCCGAATCTTGGTTATTAATGAAACAGACAATCGCTTTTAAAATATTTGGTTATCCTCATACGGGATGTAATTTAAGAAAAATTTTGCATGACACTTTAATTGAATATAATTTAGATGATAAAGTTTTTACGATTTCACTAGATAATGCATCAAATAATACTAGAGCTATGGACTTGTTAAAATTACGTGTAAAACCTATTTTAGATGGTGCTTTTTTTTCATTCCCGTTGTGTTGCTCATGTTATAAATTTATCCGTACAAGCGGCATTAAAAATATGTGATAGTTTATATACGAAATTTAGGGGTTTATTAGTATTGATATATAAATCGAGCAACGAACGACAAATAAACTATAAACGTTTTCGTAAAATGTGTAATGAACAACCCCTAGGACCTTGCCTTGATATTAATACTAGATGGAATTCTACTTGCATGATGTTTGAAAATATATTACGACAACGTGCGACTTTACATGCTTATAATCAAAAACTTATTAATAAAAATTTGTCCAACATAATACTAAACGACCAAGATTGGGATCGACTAAATGAATTAACTATGTTTTTACAAGTTTTTAAAGAGGCAACAACTATATTATCGGGTGTTTATTACCCAACTAGCCCATTAGTTTTAAAACAAATTTATGCTATGACGGAAAAATTATATGATTTAAAAAACTCACCTTCACGAATGTTTAGAAAAATGGTTAAAATTATAAAAAAGAAATTTATAAAATATTTTGCTAGTTTACCTTTAGTTTTTACTTGTTCCGCCGCACTTAATCCATGTTTAAATGTTGGAGTTGTAGATTATTTAATAACAAAAATAATGGAAAATTTAGACTTATCTTTTGGGTTAGACGGTGAAGACCCCAACTATATAACATCTCAAATTTTTAGATTTAACGATCATTTTCAAAAATTGTTTGGCATTTATGCAACAAAATATGGTCACCAACAAAACCCAATTGTTGACCAAATGCGGGCCGGATCGTCCCAAACAAGAGACATTAATATAAACCTTTATAATTCTTTATTTGAAGACGCTACAAGGCGTCAACGATCATCGGCCCCAACAAGCGAATTGGGACAATATATGGCTACAAACTTTTTAAGAACTTTTAAGTCCCAATGAGTTTGCAAACTTTGACATTTTGGCTTGGTGGAAAGAAAGGGAAATCCAATATCCGGTTTTATCCGCTATGGCTCGTGACTTATTAGCGGTCCAAGCTTCGACGGTAGCTTCCGAATCGGCCTTTTCGGTTAGTGGTCGAATTATATCGGATAGAAGGACAAGACTAACATGCGAATCCGTGGAAGTATGTGTATGTTTGAAAGATTATTTGGACGGAGTAGATAGGATACAATATGAATCGTCGTTGGAAGGTCCAATAATAGATGAAGATGTTGAAGAAGGTATAATAAGAGAAGAAGAAGAAGCGGGGATATCACCTTCGTCTTCGACTACGAATACCGAAGGCGAATTAGATGAAGGTGAGTTTGAAGAATTTGAAGTTGAAGATTTAGATGTACAAGATTTTTTGGAAGAAAATGATCTTGATGACGACTTGAGTGACTAGTTGAGTATAACGGGTGATGGCAATGCCGAAGCTCGATATACTTGATTACACTAATATGTTTTCGGGTGATGGCCATGCCGAAGCTCGCAAAATGTATTAGTATTTATATGTTTTTATGATTGTATTGTTTAAATAAAAGTTATGATTGTATTTTTTTGTTATATAAGTGTATTGTTTAAATAAAAGTTATGAGAATATTGTTTAATTATATGTTTGATAATTAACAATTTTATTAAATAAATGTTCGAAGCTTTTAGTAAAATTCCGGAAAAAAACGAACCCAAAAAAATGAACCGGTAAACAACCGATAAAAAATCCGAATCCGAACATTTTTAACCGAAAAAAGCGAACCGGTAAAAAACCGAAAAAAACCGATTCCGAAAATTTATAACCGAAAAAAACTGATTCCGAACATTTATAACCGAAGAAAACCGATTCCAAAAAACCGAAACCGAACCGAAACTGGTTATTTGAAAAACTGGTTATTAAAAAACCGAAAACCGAAAAAAACCGATTTTTTTGCACCTCTGGTAAAGACTGTGCCTCAAACACATAACAAAAAGGCCCTTACTCTTTAAATTATGATTTGAAAATTTTCAATGAGGCCGGCCCATAGAAGTTACACATGACCTCTTAACAACGCCAAGCCCAGCCCATCACATACCAGGATCAACCAACCATCGTCATCATCATCATCATCATTTCGTTTAGTAGGTCAAAAAAATCCCCAAAAGAAGATCAAAAATCAATGGCGTCTGGATGGGGGATAACAGGGAACAAAGGAAGATGTTACGATTTCTGGATGGATTTCAGCGAGTGTATGTCTCGCTGCAGGGAGCCCAAAGACTGTGGTCTTCTTCGTGAAGACTATCTTGAATGTCTTCATCACTCCAAAGAGGTACCCTTTTTATAACTTTATTTTAATAATAACTTAGATCCAACTATATTATATAAAAGCTGTTATCTTTAGGACTATGTCAATGATTGTTTTAGTTTTTCGGATCGCCTTTAGGACTATGTCAATGATTACTTTAGTAAAAGGCGAAAGCATAGTTCGGTTTGTGCTCACTGCGTGGCTGCGTTATTGAAATGGTACTTATTAACTGTATGTTGAGCTTGGTTGCATCACTGTCGTGGCGTAGTGTAAAAAGTATTTTCAGATTTTGCTAATGAGGAAATGGGCAGATACTAGTGTCGTAGCTGGAGAGGAGATGGAGCGTATATTTATGCTATTATGAGGAATGCTAGTATAATCAATGGTAGCCGAGTTCTGAAAGTTATACTGTATGAGTGTATGATGCTAATGCTAGGGTTAGTTGGGTGCCTTTAGTTCGTGAGGTCGTTTCAGGAGTATAATTTTCGATTTTTGATTAGGTACTAGGGAGTGCAATGAAAAGGGGATAGATATTTCTGAATTCATGGATATGATTCTAAATGTTTCTGTGGTGAATCTCATTAGGGTTACAACTTGTTTAGGGTTGAATTCTGGTTCTTGTTGAAAAGATCGTTGGTGTACATCTTTCTTGGTTGCGGGTCTGCTATAAGGCGTAGGTGTATATGTGTTGGTTGAAGGCCATGTCTTGGCCCACGAGGCCTTGAGTACTAGTTTGTTTCATTTTAATTATCTTTTACTTGAACCCCCAGCATGTTAAATTAGCGGTACATTAGTACATATTAACTACACATCGAATCCTCATAGAAACTATCCATTTGTTTGATACTTGCCATAGCAGAGTTATCTAGTTTTCTTTATTACAAAGTGTGTGGGATGCAACTAATCTCTACAGAAATGTGAACTCACCACCACCCACCCATCTTTTATCTCTTTATCTCTTTATCTATTATTCAATCCGCAATACTATCCTGATGTTTTTTTTGATATAGTTCCAATTATGCTTCCTTTTATGACGATTTATTTGTGTCCCTTTTCTGCTATTAGTACATATGTTTATGACCATTATTTAAATTGGGGGAGCACCATAACTGAATGTAGGATGTGCTAACATTTCAATTTTTGCACTACGATTTTAGAAATAAAACTTCTGAGAAGCCACTTTTTTCGTTTCCCCTAAGTTTCGAAAACCACTTGTATGCTACAGTGTGAAAACAAAGTCAGCTATATATTGCCACCAGTCTATGCTTACCATGCACATTTTAGGTGTGAGGAAGCCTGTGATCATCACTGTGCGAGTTAATATACCAGTCAACAACAACCGCAACAAATCCAATCCCGCTGGAGCAGGGTATGGGGGAGGTAGAATGTAGATAGATCCTACCCTACCCCGAGTTAATATACCAATAATGTTATGTATACTATATCAGTAGCAGTTCAAGTTAACAATGGGAAAACACCAGGATATTTGAACTGATACGTACAATTAGTTGTAATGTTGAAGTTTATTTATAATAACAAAATAAATCTTCAAAACAAAATAACAATTATGATAACGTTTAGGTTATTAAAATGTAGGATTAAAATAAGCGTTAATTCCGAAAAGAGGACTTTTTGTGGATAGGAATTCCCACCAATGACTTTTTTAGCTAATGTTCCCAATTTAGTCAAGTGCTAATGTGCGATCGTGCGATTCCACCAGATTCTTGACACGTGTCCCACCCACTATCTCTTGTCCCCCACTATCACTTGTCACTTGTACCACCCACTATCTCTTGTCCCCCATGTGTCCAGACAAAAATTACTTATTTGCCCTTAGTTCTATAAGTCAAATAAATGTGCGATTTTGTACCTATTAAATGTGCTAATGTGCTAATTCGTTTTATTTCCAGATTCAAATGTGCGATTTAAATGTGCTAATGTGCGACTTCGCTTTTATTTCCAGATTCAAAGGTGGACTCAAATTTTATATTATCATTTACTTCTTTTGCCATCACCCCATTCCCCACAAAAACACACTCAGTGTGTGTTCCAAAATCTTGAAGATCAACCCAAAATAATTTCCGGCGAGCACTAGCAGATTCCGGCGCATATCTACCGGAAAATTTTCCGGCGAAGTCTTTTGTTCACCGAATCAATAGATCGGTGTGTTTACATCATTTCTGGAGCGTTTTAGCTCCTAGCTCCCACCGGAACACTCCTAACGCGCCACCACCGCCTTCTCCCACCACCACCGAGACGCCACCACCACCTCTCCATTAATACCGACGGTAAACCCGACCCACCACCTCTCATAACAGCAGTCCCTACCAAGATTCTTGAATCTTTATTACTCCAAATGTGTTTTAGATTAAAGATTGAACCCAAACACAAATGGGTTCAAGATTCTTGGACACTTTCTTCTTAAAAATGGATTGTTTTTCTATCAGAAAAAATATATAGAATAATGGGTTCTTTAAAGGTGAAAAAAAGACACAAATGAGTTCAAGATTCTTGGATTCTTGGTTGTTCAAAATGGGTCTTTTTTTGACAAGGAAACAACACAACAAAAAAAATTAGTAATTTGATAATACTTTTTAGTGGAAAGAACGTGGTCAGCTCATTGAGAATACTTTGAAATTTGTCAGGATTTTAAAATTTAAAGGAAACTACAAAGAAACGCGGTTTGATTGGGTTGAATTTGGAAACTGGTATGAAGAAAAAGAAAGCAAAAGAGAAAGAAAATGAGGGGTAAATTAGTAATTTGATAATAATAGAAAAAAATATCTAGGACACACCCACCTAACCATGTACTTTATTATTTTCTTAAAGGTGTCATTCGCACGATCGCACATTAGCACTTGACCAAATTGGGAACATTAGCTAAAAAAGTCATTGGTGGGAATTCCTATCCACAAAAAGTCCTCTTTTCGGAATTAACGCTTAAAATAAATATAGCCATCATCATGATGAAAAAAAGGATTAAACGTGACTTTTAGTATAAGTCTTAAGTGAAATCTGTAACTCGTTAACAGTGCTGACTTTTTTTCGTCCCACTTTCATTATTCTTCTGTCCTTCTGAAATTGTCTATTTCTTCAACAATGTATGCAAAATGAATGTTGGAATTAAATTGGCAGTTTCAACGACGTAACCGGATATACAAAGAGGAGCAACGCCAGATAAGAGCTGCTGCACAAAAGGCAAAAGGTGGAGATGTAGATGGAGAAGGGGTTACTCATCATTAGTGTAAAATGTTCCATTGTGGTTTATAATAATGATTGAAGTGTGCAATCTATGTTGTTCCTGGAAATTTGGTGCATTTTGTGCCTTTTTGTTGTTTCGAGTGGTTGTGTACTTTGTCATCAGCAACATGCTCATGATATTCTCAATTTGAACTTTTGAGCACATTATTTCATAATGTTAATCGTAGACCGCTTTTGTTGTGCTAAGTTCAGATCATTTCTTTATAAGTTTTATTTTTAAACTGCTGATCTCACTAGTCCCACATGCTTTCTTATGATATACTAATAATCTCATACCTTAGCTACTACTGTTATAGAAAAATGAGCAGTTAGTAGACACTCATTGACTTATGAAGAGCAAAGTGACATTGCATTGCATGTTTTGTTGATTACATTTGTTTAAATTAACCTGTCTCTTTCGTTCATTTCTGATGCTTTGTCTCAAAACATATTAGGTAGACGATTGCGTGATCATAAAATATCTAAATACTCGCGTGCTTGCCACCTCCCTTCATTTAGGTGTATCTTATAAATTTCTTCCTTTTAATGAACCTCGCTTGATCAGTATTCAAAACCACCCATGTCAGTTTCTCCCTGCAGAACTGCATGCTTTTTTCACACCTTTTTAAAAATCAATTCAGTTACGTTAGAAATGCACATTGGTCGTTGCTTTTCTTTCTCTTATTAGGTACCATTCACTTTATATCTGGAAGCCGAACAGGTTCTGATTCTAGCATCCCAACACACTCAAATTTCTTCCGAACTCTGTCTAGGGGTAGACAGAGACCTCTAGGGTGTCAAAATGACCCATACTTCTGCTCCAATCCTGAAAAGAATCCGTGGGGTGGATCAGTTTGCTGTTTTGGGAAGTTTTGTAAGGATGTTATGTCTGACCGCAACCACTGTGGGGGTTGTGGACATGTTTGTTTGTATGAGTTAGTTTGTTGTGATGGTACATGTGTAGACATTAGAAGTAATCCTCACCATTGTGGGGGTTGTTTTGAGAAGTGTCCTGGCGAAGGTAGGTGCTCCTATGCCATGTGTAATTATGGTTGACAATCAAACCTGTTGAATAAAAGTTCTGTAGCATTTCGTTGTTTTGTTTGGCTGTATTCATGGCTTGTGATAGAAGTTTGGTTATGATCATCATCATAAGTAGATTTTCAAAATGTGTTCCATCATTCTTATGGTTGGTAACAAAACTTTACAAATTGCTTGCATCAGTTGAATGGATATATATCACTGTATTATTTACTAAAGTAAAGTAACTCCCAATACCGTCTTCCATGGGTTTTGAGTCCCAATACCGTCTTCCACGATATATATCACTGTATTATTTACTGAAGTAAAGTAAAGTAACTCACTGTATTATTTACCTAAGGTAGAGAGGCTGCTTCCGGTTCTACCAAAGGTAGAAAAGGACCTCCGACCTCGCAAGGGGTGAGGATATGTATCACTGTATTATTTACTGTATTACTGTAATTTTTTAGTTATGTATGGGAATGTTTTTGTTTAGGAAGAGGGATTTTGAACATATGATCTCCATATATCTTGAAAACTTTTAAACTCTGAAAAAACAACCAATAAACTCTGAAAAATCAACCAATAAGAGATAACATTGCCCTGTTACAACCATAATCATTTATTCGCCGCCTAAGATCTACACGATGAATTATTTTTAGTACATAAGATTATTTGATGGACATGTAAATAACATACACGAAGTGGTCGCCGTTGAAAGAACAGTGAGATAAATTTAAAGGTACGCTTTTAGTCCATCATCAAAGATACGAACAAAATCCTCCATCTGAGTAGCTGAAACGCAAACACCAATCTCCAGATCTTCGTTCGATTCTTTGCAAGAATTGATAGATATTGCTCCACTATAATCAATTGAAACTGTTTCGAGTTTTTTTGGCTTCCCCCACCCAAAATCCATGTCATAGAATCTGAGCTTTGGTGTTCCGGATGCCCATGTCATTGTTGTTGGCATTCCTTCAGAGACCAAATTGTTTAAAGATTCCATGCCATCTTTTAGGACTCCATCCTTATAATCAGCCAAGGTCTTGTGTAGATTTTCTCCTAGCAATTTTGCAGCAGTTATGAATCCTTCTTTTCCGATTAAAAGATTGGTTTTTGCTGTCGCCAAACAAACATCAATACAGTTGCCAAAGTAGGCCGCGGGTATAGGTGGCTTCATACGTGCTCTACAATCAATTGGGAAACCAAATAGTTGCAACTCATCATTGTGTAATTTCGCGATGCAACTCCAAATATAAGCACATGCTACTGTAAAAGATGATACATATTCTAATGTTGGCAGTTGGGTTGATACTCTATTTTTTAACTGATTGATAACAGCTCGTGTCAAGATAAACATGGCACGAAGTTTATCACTCGGTCCAGCTAGGCTTTGAGTTACATAATCTTCATTAAAACTTTCTACTTTTGCACGCTTTAGACATGGTTCATCTAGTACTATTGGATAATTAGCCATTCTATCATATAATGGCCCATCGCCGTTAGCTATAAACGACTCATCATTATTACCAGATCGCGCAATTGATGTCCACGCTTTTAAGAAACAAAAACGAGTGCTAGCATCACCAAGGCTATGGTGATTTGTAATTCCAATAGCTATTCCTTGGTTGGGAAAAAGCGTCACTTGAACGGAGAAAAGTGGAATCTTTATGCAGTCTGATAACCTAGTACTCTCACCTAGTGCTGGTACAAGATGGTAAAACTTGTCACAGTCTCGAGGATGGTTTCCTGTTAATTCATTAAAGTCAAGGTTACATTCTGCAAAAGTAACTGTGACAGAATCACCTTGAACATAACGAATCTCGGGCTTTTTAGTAGGAGTAGGATATACTATCAACTTACCTACAAAAGGGTAAAAATGTTTAAGTGTGATTGATAACGAGTGTTTAATATTGGGAACAATGGTTTCAGAGAAATGAGTTCTAGTGATCGGTAGCTCGTAAAAGAAAAGATGGTTAATAGGATGTAAATGTAGCCAAAGGAAGTCGAAAAAAGTGAGTTGCAGTGACTTGTCGCCTAGGGTGTCTGGTGGTGGCGATACGTGGGACTGCTCTAGAACAGTCAAGATGGGAAGGGAAGCCATTTGATGTACTTTCAAGATGAGTCTGAGTTTTGAAGGTTCAATGATTTGATCAATAGTATTTCTTTACAGGGCTAGGTAGATATCAAATGAGTGGCAAACAACAAAATGGTTGTTGGACAATAATTAGAGTTTATTACAAATTTCGTCGCTGTGGTTAACACACATATGCACCTTTCGTCATTTTCTCAAACTGCTGGCACGATCCATCCCCGTGGTTGCAAAATCTTGCAACATTAGTCCTTTTGACCAATTTACGTTAGTTTTCTTCATTAAGCACCTCACGTGCTAAAAACATGAGGATATTATAATCTTTCTACAAATAATCATCTTCATCCTCGACAGGGACGGAACCAGAAGACAAAGTTACCAGGTGCATTTATGAGAAATCAAACAAGACTACATGCATAACTTTTTGGGACCGGGTGCATTTATAGAAAAATAAAGGTTTTATAACAAAATTAACACTACGAGACAAAAATTCATGGGTGTCCTGGGACCCCCGGGACACCCCCTGGTTCCGTCCCTGATCCTCGCATTTATCCTTAAGTTTCTATTTAGTTTCCAATTCAACCATTTAACTAATCCAAAGAACTAACAAAACCGAAATCATAATGTATCATTTTTTTTCTCCTACAGTTATCAGTTTATACATCTTTAGTTTGAAAGAAGAAAACATCTATAGTTATCCAGTTGGATAAGAATATGAAAAAAATGCAAACTGGGAATTTGTTGCCCTTTTGCCATAATTAAGTTTTATCTAAACATACCGACCCCTCACAAAAGCAATACTATACACATGATCAACATATAATTAGATTTGGCTTCAATCTTACAAAAAATAATAATAATAAAAAAAATAAAATAAAATAAAATAAAATGATCATACTCACAAAGTTTATAATCATTTTGTCAAGTTCAGTACTATCTAAATTATATCAATCATTAACCACATAAAGAAACATAAATTGATAACAACAAACATATCTTAAAGAAACTCAATGAGCTGCAACTCGAGTGCATTTGATGGTATTTAAAAAAAGAGATATTTAACATACAACCTAAATATGTTCTTGAATCTTGCCAAGCATCTACAATCTGAATATGTTCTTGAATCTTCACTAAAACACCTATAATGTATAACTTGTTCAAGAAGTAAACAGGTGACCATTGTTACCATAATTATACCCTCACCTTTTTAGCACGTGAGTGACTCAACAAAGAAAATTAACAGAAATTGGTCAAAAGGACTAACGCTGCAAGATTTTGCAACCATGGGGATGGATCGTGCAAGCAGTTTGAAAAGGGGACGAAAGGTGTGAATATATGTAAACTACATGGACGAACTTTGTAATTAACTCCAATAATTATTCAATGAAAATGACAATAAATATTTGTGACATGAAAAACGTGGTTAATATTGTTTCTCAGGGGTTGTTTTACTTTCCTTTAGTGGTGATGAAGGTGGTTTCAAAAGTATGGTTGTGTACGTCTCAACCTCCTCCATACACCGTGGAACACGATATTGGGATCTATAACTCGTGAAAGACGGTATTGGGTGTTACTTTACTTTACTTTACCAAAGCCTCTCTCTCCCATTTAAGAATCAAGACACTTATTATATCTAAAAGAACCACACTTGAAATCCGACCCTCAAGTTAAACCATCCAAACGGGACCCGAACCACTAGGAGAGACCCGCGAGGAAACCCCTAGAACTCACCGCTTCGCACTAAGAGGAAAATCCGAATTTTTTTTTTTTTTTTTTTTTTTTTGTCACTTGAGACTCGAACCCGGGTAAAACCCCTCCCCAAGCTCCAGAAGGAACTCACGTGGCCAACTGAGCTAAGTCAGTTGGTTATCTTTACTTTTGTTTTGTTTACCACTAATAAGGAAGTTATGTCTGACTGCAACCACTACGGGTTGTGGACGTGTTTGTTTGTATGAGTTAGTTTGTTATGACAGAAAATGTGTAGACATTACAAATAATCATTACCACTGGGGGAGTTGCGTTGAGGAGTGTCGGGCCATGGTAGGTGCTCCGACAGCATGTGTGATTATGGTCGATAATCGACCTCTTCAAATAGCTCTACATATTTTGATTCTCTTTGGATGTGTATTCATTATTCCTTCTGACATAGGTTTGAATCTTCACATTATCGCGATATATGAAAGCAATTGAAAGGCCCCAATAATATGTTTCAACATCGAAAGACTCAAACTGCATGACAAGTGTAATGAATTGACTTAGGTGACCAATGTGTAATCATGATAAATGTTCAACAAGTCTGGGGTTGTGCGGAGTGCACACTTGTATGACGTTATTGTGATTATCGCCCCGAATCACAGGGGTCCGGGGGCAGCGCCCCCGGTAGCGGGGTTACAGCGGCGGCAGCCCTGGTAGCAGGGTCCAAGGGGCGGCAGCCCCTGACAGGGTCCAAGGGGCAGCACCCCTGGCTGGGGTCTTTTTTATTTTGTATAAAGTGCTATGTTAAAAACGCACTTAAAAATAAAATTCCCGGTATTTTGGACCTCAATTTTGCCCTTTAAATTTAACCGTTTAGGTAGTTAAATAACAACCGTGTTCGGTTTTATTGGTCATAGATTCATCACTTTTCTGGTTCGGTTTTTCATAACAAAAAACACACATTGTCGTTTCAAATGAGTTTTACCCGATTAAAGATTTCGATAGAACCATCGAAATACTTCGATCTGAAAATGTTTACACCACTCTCAAGATTACTGTTATCCAAATAACTCTAAAATAGACTAACAGTACTACAGTCACGCTACTATGTAACATTCATGTCACTATAATATGTAAAAGCTCTTCTTCAAGGTTACATTCATGTTATGGGGTGTTTCTTTACACTTGCATTCTTGGCTCACTATGACTCGGATGTTCATGATAAACCAATATCTTATGATAAATCTAGTAACAAAATTTTGCCATCAGCTTATATAATCTTTCATCCAACCCAGCAAAAGCTATATTTTGATGATTCAAGCTCAGATTCAGTGTGTGTTTGGTTTGAAAATTTATAAACTCTGAAAAAACAACCCATAAGAGATAACATTGCCCTGTTACAACCATAATCATTTATTCGCATCACCGCCTAAGCTAATTTACACGATGACCAAAGGTGAGTACTTATATTACTTTCAAAAAACTGTACAAACATAAGAATAGAAAAAAAGACTTGGACATCCCCCAAGTCTTGATACAGCTAACATATACAATGTGAAAATATCAAACATACTACTGCTCCCTATCCAATATCAGGCACCACCAGAACTTGATCTAACATATCTCAAACAGCATAACCTGATCATTCCTCTGGTCATATAAGAACCATCCATCAGTAACAATTCCTCTGGTCATATAATACACGATGAATTATTTTTAGTACATAAATTTATTCTATGGACATGTAAATAACATACACGAAGTGGTCGTTGTTGAAAGAACAATGAGATAAATTTAAAGGTACGCGTTTAGTCCATCGTCAAAGATACGAACAAAATCCTCCATCTGAGTAGCTGAAACACAAACACCAATCTCCAGATCTTCGTTCGATTCTTTGCAAGAATTGATAGATATTGCTCCACTATAATCAATTGAAACTGTTTCGAGCTTTTTTGGCTTCCCCCAACCGAAATCCATGTCATAGAATCTGAGCTTTGGTGTTCCGGATACCCATGTCATTGTTGTTGGCATTCCTTCAGAGACCAAATCATTTAAAGATTCCATGGCGTCTTTTAGGACTCCATCCTTATAATCAGCCAAGGTCTTGTGTAGGTTTTCTCCTAGCAATTTTGCAGCAGTTATGAATCCTTCTTTTCCGATTAAAAGATTGGTTTTTGCAGTCGCCACACAAACATCAATACAGTTGCCAAAGTAGGCTGCGGGTATAGGTGGCTTCATACGTGCTCTACAATCAATTGGGAAACCAAATAGTTGCAACTCATCATTGCGTAATTTCGCGATGCAACTCCAAATATAAGCACATGCTACTGTAAAAGATGATACATATTCTAATGTTGGCAGTTGGGTTGATACTCTATTTTTTAACTGATTGATAACAGCTCGTGTCAAGATAAACGTGGCACGAAGTTTATCACTCGGTCCAGCTAGGCTTTGAGTTACATAATCTTCATTAAAACTTTCTACTTTTGCACGCTTTAGACATGGTTCATCTAGTACTATTGGATAATTAGCCATTCTATCATATAATGGCCCATCGCCGTTTGCTATAAACGACTCATCATTATTACCAGATCGCGCAATTGATGTCCACGCTTTTAAGAAACAAAAACGAGTGCTTGCATCACCAAGGCTATGGTGATTTGTAATTCCAATAGCTATTCCTTGGTTGGGAAAAAGTGTCACTTGAACGGAGAAAAGTGGAATCTTTATGCAGTCTGATAACCTAGTACTCTCACCTAGTGTTGGTACAAGATGGTAAAACTTGTCACAGTCTCGAGGATGGTTTCCTGCTAATTCATTAAAGTCAAGGTTACATTCTGCAAAAGTAACTGTGACAGAATCACCTTGAACATAATGAATCTCGGGCTTTTTAGTAGGAGTAGGATATACTATCAACTTACCTACAAAAGGGTAAAAATGTTTAAGTGTGATTGATAACGAGTGTTTAATATTGGGAACAATGGTTTCAGTGAAATGAGTTCTAGTGATCGGTAGCTCGTAAAAGAAAAGATTGTTAACCGGATGTAAATGTAGCCAAAGGAAGTCGAAAAAAGTGAGTTGCAGTGACTTGTCGCCTAGGGTGTCTGGTGGTGGCGATACGTGGGACTGCTCTAGAACAGTCAAGATGGGAAGGGAAGCCATTTGATGTACTTTCAAGATGAGTCTGAGTTATGAAGGTTCAATGATTTGATCAATATTTCTTAATAGGACTGACTTGACACATGAAAACAAATTTGATGTCAAATCAGTGGAAAACACAAAAGCTGGTTGTCGGACAATAATATTTTAGTGAAATGGCAATAGATGACATGAAAAACGTGGATAATATTGTTTCAAGGCCAGATGTAGTACATCTGGTGGTCGTTCGTCCCTAACTAAACCAATGTCAGTGTCACATTAGTATCGTTTTACAACATTTTTTTTTTTTATTTTTTGTTAAAGGGTTATACCCGGTGAAATATATTGAGCAAAAAATGTTCGGTACACTAGGGTGGTAATGAGCCACCCTAAATCAAAAAACACTATACTTTGAACAATAGTATAGCTTTACACCATATTTTCATCATCTTTACTTCTGTTGTGGCCACTGTAGGGTTGTGAACGTGTTTGTTTGTATGAGTTAGTTTGTTATGATAGAAAATGTGTAGACATTACAAATGATCACCGTTGTGGGAGTTGCGTTGAGGAGTGTCAGGGCCATGGTAGGTGCCTCCTACAGCATGTGCAATTATGGTCGTTAAGTAGGTGCCTCCTACAGCATGTGCAATTATGGTCGTTAATCGACCTCTTCAAATATATTTTGATTCTGTTTGGATGTGTATTCATTATACCTTCTGACAAAGGTTTGTATCTTCTCATTATCACGATATATGAAAGCAATTGAAAGGCCAAAGAGTCTGCATCAGTCGACCCATTTGAAACACGAATATGAGAATGTGCACGTAGATTAACAGTACTACAGTCGACATTCATTGAACTAATATGTAAAAGCTATATTTTGATGATTTAAGCTCAGATTCCGTTTGTGTTTGGTTTGGAAACAACCAAACATATGCATCATGTTGTAGGTCTGAACCCAACCAAAACCAAACCAAACGAAGAAACCCATAACCAAACCAATGAATAAAATCTAAAAGCTAAGAGTAGCAACAAACAAATGAACCCCAAGACTATAAAGATTAAACTTACTTAGATCAAATACCAAGTAACAGATCCAAAATTGACACCAAACATTAAAGCAAGATAATTTAAGATCCCATATTCAATAATAGAACAAAAACCAAACTTAAAGCAGAACTACACCAAGCACCCCAACTCTTTCGCCGGCTCAAGATGACGTTTCTTAACACTTAACCTCCTTCAACCCCACACCGAAGTACAAAAATGTCGGGTCAGCCTTACCATCCTTGTAGTAAGCAAACACTATGGAACTGTCATCATGCATGCTCTCCCCAACGAAACTGCAATACATAAAGCCATTGTTGCACACAATTAGCATTCAGGCTTCTCAAACAATTTGTATTTAAAGTTACCACAAAACTTAAGATGAGCAGAAGACTTACAACTGAAGGTCGCTAAGCTTTCCCAAGAGGTACTTTGTTGCAGCCTCAATGTTCTTCTTGAAGAAGACTTGTTTCTCTTCATCAAGCTTGGGTGTGATCAACTTGATGTACTTCTTGATGTAACCAACAAACTGCTTCTTGTCGAAGGGAGGTTGCTCCTACACGTACGAAGTATTTTATATTATAAATCTATAAACAGTTTCAAAACTTAATGAGATATGAAAATTAGACACAGGTTTTAGTTTTTACCTGGAGTCTGAAAGTGTCAACAATGTCGACAACCTTCACTGCTTGATCGTCAACACCTTCATCTTCATCACCTCCTTCAGCAGAAGGGTTTGCACCAATGTTAACATCAAGTGCTCCTTGTACCACCCACTGCAAACACAAATTTCAACATTAAAGATCGTTAGCATATTTGCAATCAATCAACTTTAAACAGACAGCTTCCCAAAGTAAACAATGGTTGAAGATATACCTTTCCTTCAACTTCCCATAGGATACCATCAAGGATCTCGGTGTAAGGAAATGAGTCAGAGAGAAGCTCATCACCTAAAAAAAAGTTTGGGTTAGATATCCCATTAGTATAAACAGTTTAAACTTCCTTAAAAACGCAGCCACCTAGCTTCGCTTAACCATATTTATACCACACAATAAATAGTGACATGTTTTATTTACCCAAACAGGACCATTAGAGACTTAATAACAGAGAATTTTATATTTGTAACACAATAAATGTAAGGCCATTAAAGGGCTATCAATTAAGGATTCAATGTTAAAGTCAACAAATTCCACAGATTATTACCAACAGAAAAACACGATTTAAATCAACATAGCTATAGGAGTGTCTAGGCTTGCTTATACAAACAGCTTATTTGATTATTATGAGTGAAAAAAAGTATTCTTGTTTGTTTAAGCAGTTTTTAGGCTTATTAGCTTATTTGGTATCGGCTTATATTTTTATAAGCCCCAATTTTCTGGCTTATTTTGAGACTTATGAACTTATATAAGTTTATCATATCATAATAAACTTATATAAGCAAAAAAGTCTGAAATACAAATAAGCTCATAAGCCACATATAAGCTTAACAAACACCCCCTAAACTCTGAATACTTATCAGTGAAAAAAAGCTGTTTCCAATAAACAGGTATTTCGTGTTAGCTTATTTCATAAGCAGATAAGCAAAACCACAAACACCCCCTTAAACATAATAAATAAACCTCTAATCATAAACCTCTAAAAAAAAATCCAACACAAACAAAACCTTAAAACCAATCATCAGATCTAACACAACAACAAATCTAAACATCAAAACAAAACCATATAACATAATCCATCCAACATATACAAAAACAAACCCAGATCTAAACAATAACACAACAATAAAATATCTAACAACCTTAACTTTATCATCAAACAACATAAAAACAATCATAAAAATAAAGAAAAACATACCAGAAATCAAATCTTGATAAACCAACATGTTTGCAAGACGCTTCTTCTAGGATCGGCTAAGGTAAAAAGAAAAACCAAATTGCAAGAGGGTTTGGGGAGCCGATATGCGGCGGGTATATATAGTGCAAGGGTTTTGATGAGCACGAGATGTAACAGGGATTTGGTGTGATTTTACGGATTTGGGTCTGTGTTTTTTTGTTATTTACGATCGTACCCTTTTGTAATTATGTTTGGTCATGTGGTTTGTGTTTAAAGCGTAGATTCGAGTTTTGCTTTCTACTTTTGACTTTTTGGTCTATGATTGGTATCTTTTTCTTTTGTGCCTTGGCATCTTCATAGTATTCATTGTAAATAGAACCAACATGATCAACCATGTATGTCTCACAAAAACCAAAATTACACCTAGACAACCACACATTGAGAAGTCGGTAGGTTGCTAGACCTACTTCTTCATTTTGCGTATGAAGAACGCGTCCCCTGGGTGAGGATAATAGTGATAGACCCGTGCAAAGGGGTTGAAAAAATGCCTTCTTCCATTTACTACCACCAATCTTACCATAATCATGAAAAACTCAAGATGAAAAAAATAGGATCAGTAGAAGAGCTTGACTTCGTCATGTAGTAAAATTGAGTTTTATTTATTTGTTAAAAATCAAATTGAAATTGATATGATCATCAATTAAAAAGGTTTAACTTTTATTTTTTTAATTTTAAACTTTAAATGTATAAAATTGTTATATTTTGATTGGTTAATTATAATTTACAATTAAACACTAGACTTTTAAAAGTAAGCTAATCTTAAATTCAACTTTATTGACTCAAGTGTAAAATCATTTTACTGTAACTTTTAGAAAACTCATGTACATTTAACAAATAAACCATGTAATTAAAACTTATTTAAAACAAAAAAGACTATAATAATTCTTAATAAAATGATTATTGTTATTAAATTGATCGTCATACTAATTTTTTTGAAAACATGCGCGTTACAAAAATATTAACCCACAACACGTGTTACTGATGGTATGCACGTGGATTAATTATAACATATATAAATACTTGTATTCATTAAATTATATTCTTTAAATTTGACTTATGTTAAAATATCAAATTAAACTACTCAAATAATAACATTAAAAACATAATTAGGTCATACTATCAAGACCCGAACAAATAAAACTAGTGCTATTTAAAATTAAATGACAGAAAAAGTATATCTTTCTCAAACAATTTGTGTGCATCTATCTATTTGGCAAGTCATCTTTTTGTTGGTCTTACGAAAACATTTTCTAAATATGTGCATGAAAGTTGGCTTCAAAATAAGTGCGTATTGGCTTTAAACTTAAGACTTCAACTAAAAAATCTTAAAATTAGATAATGACCTATTTAAGATAATTCGCCTTATTAATATATGACTATGTTGGGCCAAGCTTCGGTCCAAAACCTAGCCAACCCGGACAAACCTGAACCGACCTAAAACCCGATATTTGGAAATAGTGTGAACCGAAACCGAACCGAACCGAAATGCCTACTACAGTTTCAGTCTGTTACTCGGGGATATTCAATTTTTGCATAATTGAACCGAGGGAACCGAAAATAAACTTGGGCCTTCAATATTTGAGCTAGTGGACTTGACAAAAGACTCAAAAACATAGCACATATAATTTTAGTAGCAAAAGTTATGTTCCACAACTTTTATATAATATGAGAACTCACTTTTAGCCAAATCGAGGGATTCGATTAACCAATGAGGGGGCTCCATTTTGAAATCGAGCCCTCTCATTGGCCAATTAAAATGTTGACCCTTAAAAATAGGGTGGAATTTCGTATGTTTGACCATGATTGTGAAAAAACACATGTCTCAGAATTGTTTAAAAAAAAAAAAAAAAAAAAAAAAAAAAAAAAAAAAAAAAAACCTTAAAAATGGGCGGAGGGATCATATTGCAATATCAGAAACAAAGCCCGTCACAATCAGAAACTTACGGAATACACCTCTCAAAAGATAAACATTCAGAATTTCCATTCACCCTCTCCAAAAACCCTACTATACCCCTTCTCCGCCTCTAAAAAAAAACCATGATATGTTTTTTCATCTTTGTAGAATAAATTATTTTATATTTACTATATAATCATCTAATTATATGCTCATAATACAATTCTTGAATTTTGCAGGTTTCATGTTTTGATTGCTGGAAACATACTCATATTCAGGTATTATTATTATTATTATTATTATTATTATTCATTAGATCTCAATTTCAATTTTCTTTTCCAAACACAAATCAGACGGCAACTTTCTTAGAATCATTAATACAAAAAAAACAACAAATCAGCTAGAACAAAAATCGACCGTCAATTCTCACAAATTCAAGAATTAAGGTACATTTTTTCTTTCAAATTATCGAATTTATTGTTGTTATTTTAATCTTAATTGAATTGGTTTACTAATTTTTCTGATTTTCATTACTCAAAACCATAATTTTGAGTTAACTGCAGATGACTGATTTTTTATTGATTCCAGGGATACCCTTTTGTAAGTTTATCAAGATTATATTAAGGTTAAGATAATTGTTTTTATAAAGTTCTGATTTTTATTGATAATTATATGGATCTGTGTGATGTGATTGTTTTTAAGTTGATTAAGGATTACATGTTTTTATAATATTGAGAACATGTAGAATTAAGGAGTTTAGTTTAGAGATTTTAGGGATTGTAGTTTTGACGTTTTACCGATATAAATAATGTGGGATACGGTGATTTGATTGTAGTTTTGATGTTTTGCCGATATAAATAAGATGATGGACAGTTAAGGAGTTTAGGCTAGAAAACAATGAGTGAGAAGCATGGTTTTAAGCTGTTAGTTATAAGCATTTTAAGTTAAGATGTAAGTTGTAACGTATTAGCGTTTTATAATAGGCATTTTAGCTTACACAAGAATTCAATGATGTTGAGGAAGCGTATAAGATTAAGAATGATGGCTCATTGTGAGTTTTGTGGAAACCGCGACTTGAGGTACTAGGTAGGCGATAAATTGAAATCAAAATGTCGAACTTGATGATGATTAGGATGCTTAGCATGTGACCTATTCTTAAGCTGATTATCAGAATACTTAGAACTTGGAATACTGGCTCTACATATTGTATGAGATGGTAGAGATTGCTCGACTTTTTGTGAGATCGCGTGGGAAACATAAGATGGAGGAAAACGTAGTTCAGGACTTCAGATGTTAGGTAAGGTTGTGATGTAAATTTGATACAGGTTCGAAAATAGTGGATATTGATAGAAGTGGGTGAATGTGACAACGAAAGAGATATCTAAGAGGTTGAATGGGGATTATATTTGGTTTGTGAGTACATCAGTGACAATATTACCTTAATAAGACATGGATGTTAACCCATAAGATCTGATTTTATTTGGATAATTAAGTCTTCTAATGGAACATATGGTGTACTTTTATGTTGAATTACAACCATTCAGAAGGAAAATAAAGCCATGTATCTTTTTATCTCTTTACACTCAATTAAATTTTAAGCTAAACTTTGTAAACCGGGTAAACTATTTAATTAAGGGCTAATTAGCTAAATATAGTTTTTTTATTGATTAATTTCAGTGATATTAGTATAGCAGTAAGTTTGAGCTATGAAACATTAGCAGTGGAAGTGATAGATAGTTTATCGTTTAGATTTTATTTCGCTTGGAGGTTATTTGTAAACTTGCGAATTTGTTGCTCGCAATCTGGTTCTGAAATTTTGTTGTGACGTGAGCAAATGGATATAACTGTGTGAGTAAGAGTCGTTTGGTTTGCGAATGGGGTTTGTTTAGAAATCGTTAACTGGGTGTGTTTTCTCAAAGTTAGTAATTGTATGAGAGTACTTGTTTAATAAGTAGTTATTTAAAAAAAAAAGGTATTCACTAACTTGTATGCAGGTTGCAATGCTGCAGAAACCATGGTTTCTCATTGTTGTTTTTTTATATGAACTTTTAAATGGCTAAGGCGACGTTGCTGAGATATTCCAAAACATAGGAGTTTGTGTGGTACAACAGTGTGTAAAGATCCGCCAATGCAGAAACCATGGTTTGTCATTGTTGTTTTTTATATGAATTATTAATAGGCTAAGGCAACGTTGCTGAGATATTCCAAAACCCAGGAGTTTGTGTGGTACAACAGTGTGCATCTCTTCCTTATAGCTTTTAACTTCTGAAACATCATTTTACATGTTACTTCTTTGTCATATATGACATATGTTAAATGTTACATGACTCAAGTTTAAAACCTTTTGCAGGATTTGTCAGCTCAAGTCTCTATAGAAACTGATCCAGTCACCATTCTGCCTAAAGTTGTTTCTCTACTATATGTACAGGTTAGTACAACCTTTACATCAAGCTTCTTTAGCAATTTGAACTACATCGACAATAGGGAATTCTGTTATAATTTACTTATTCTTATTTGCTCATCTAATTTGTTGACTTTGATATTTGACTGTAGTTTTATACAAGAGCTCTTCAAGCACCACGGAGGATCATTTCAATTGCAATCACAAAATTGAAGGTATAGTCTTTCTCTGGATGAGGGTTTCGTACATACTTCTACCTTGCTTTTGTTTTTAATGCAAGTTCTCGGTCTTAATGTCATAAAAATATGCAAATTATTTTTGCATCTCCTGTTATAAGGTACCAGTTGGTAAATTTAATGTTATATATAGATACATTTGCATTTATAGTTAATTGACATTTGTTTCTTACATGTGCAGACTTATCTCAGGATTCAAATATTAAAGTTCTACTTTAAATGCACCAAGTGCTCACCTGAGATTACTATGAAGACGAGGTATAATTTTTATATTGTTGAGTCTGGAGCTGCAAGAAATTTTGATCCTTGGCGTGTAGAAGATGAAAGTGATAATCACCGGGATCTGCGATTGAGAATGGAATAATGAGAAACCAAAATTTGAATACACCACAAAGTCAACGACACAACAAGTTAATCTCGATTTACTCTGCAACAACGCGCGTCCTAAACGGCTTGTTACCAAAAATGATTACCATTCAAGTTATACTTAATGGATAATTAAACCTATATAATTAGACTAGACGAGTACTCGTGCATAGCAACGGAGGTTCCTAGCGGCAGACAATTAACGATACACGATATTATGGTAAGTGTTTTGTATAACGTTCATGTTTGTCATTTGTCGTGCGTGTTTGTCATACAAGAGCGAGTAGAGTTTGTTGGCTTTTTTATCCGTCCAAACGAAGTAGAAGCACAATTTGTCCATTTTGTACCACGCGTATGGGTTTTTAAGGGATTCGAAAGATTCAACGGTAAAATAAGGATCCCATTTCTAAAAAATTAAATGATAAGTAATAGAATTCAAAGCTAAAAAGAGCAAACCAAACATAATTGAATCTGATAATAAAATTTTATGACTTGGATCTATTTTAAATGAAACGGTGTAGTTTTTTACTACGGGTTATCAAGACACGTTAGGGACTTAGCCTTGTATTGTCAAGTGCATGATAGTCCGTTTTTGTTTTGGACTACCAATGCCTTCACTCTAACATCATAACATGAGTACACTACTATTTGTTAAATATACACGACTAATTACAGTTTGATGATACAATATATTGGAAACCTAATTCTCGATAGTATTTGGTTAGTATAATTAATCAATATATCAAAATAGAGACACAATCTTTATGGTGGACTCAAGTAGGTGTGTTGACGGGTTCATTGATCTCAACTTTAACCCGGCTCATTTAATCGATATTTAGAAACTTAACCCATCAAATTTATTCAAACATGTTAGTCATGTCAGTTTATTGCTTGACCTATTATCAAAAAAGTTTCTAAATATAAATCAAAAAGATTTATTCAAACTTAACCCATCACATTTGCCTTGTAATATTCCTTGGGAGACGACATTTACACATAATCATTTGAATTCTACTAATGGGGCCCTAAACATAGATCAAAGAGATTTAACCATGCAAATATTCTGTAGTCATATGTTCAATTACCATTCTAATTTATTCTTAACATTTCTCATCCCAATATATCTCGAAACTGTATTGTATACCAATAACAAATAAACTATAGCAAGAGTGCATATGTGATGAGACGAAAAATGAGTCGTTTTTAGGGGGTCATTTAAGCCCGGAATTGAATTTATTTGATCAAATATTGCCCTAAATCGCTCATTTTGTGATTTTAGGTACTTTTGGAGTGAATTCTGGAAAAGAAAGCATTTTGGACGTTTTTGGAGCATAAAAATGAAGAAAACGGCAAAGTCTTAATTTTCCTTGCTGGGAACAGTACCTGACGGCATCACAAGGATCTACATGACGGCGTCAAGAGTAAAACAAGAGGTGAAGTGGATAAAGTCCGTGACGGTCCAGAGAGTTTTACACTAAAGGCATGACGGCGTCACCATAGGCCGTCATGGTCCAATTGCATGTGACGGCCCAGAGTAACTTTGCACATGACGGCGTCAAATCTGGATCTAGGCAATCCGATATTACTATGGGCGGCGAGTTGACGGCGTCAGACATTTCTTCTTGACGCCGTCACGATGGAAAATCTATATATAGTTTTGCAATTTTCATTCATAAGAGGTAACTTAAGAGGGGATAACTTTGGAGAAACCCTAGCACGAATTTACTGCTCTTTCAAGGGTTTTTAACCTTTGAAACCTTTCATGTTCAATTAAGATAAGTATCCTTTCAATTCATTCAATATGTCTATGTGTTGTTTGAATATATCTTACGCTTGTCTTGAATTTAACATGCTAGGCTAGATCTCTTGTGTGTTTACTTAGATGTAGTGAAACCTAGATGTTGATTATGGGTTGATTGTTTGTTTATAGATGTTACGGATGAATGTTTTCGCTGTTAGGCTTAAGAAAACTGGCAGACTTCCATAGGGTAACATGCTTGAACGTCTTAAGAAACATGAACCAATGCGTACTAGGTTATTATGGTTGTATTTAATGCATGAGCGAATTCTAATGATCCCATGTTAGGAGCTTCTTGCAGGCTCGACATAGGAGTGAAGTAGGAGTTTATAGAGTTGGGGAAGTACATACGCCACCCCACGAATGGTATTAAGGAATATAACCCGTCATCCACGCAATTGTAACAAACTATCAACCTGTAAAAGATATCTAGGGAGTAATGAAATCTAAGTAAACACACCCTATTATTGTTCACACCATTAGTAATTAGATTTATTTTCATTTTTGTTATTTTATTTTGATTGCATCTTAGTATCGGGTTAGTTGGCTAGCAACTAATTCCGCCCACTCTTCCAAAAACTCGAGATTTTAATTGCTTTCATAAAATATTAAAAAAATACAAAAAGAATCATCCTTCACCTCTAGACCTAGTTTTTAGGTTTTCTAATCCTAGCGACACTATTCCTGAGTTGAATGATCAATCCCCCGGTACTTGTCACTATATTATACTACAACGATCAGATACACTACCTTGTAGGGGTTGTAAGCTTCTCGAGATCCCTCGAGAGGTAAAGCCTGGTGCAATTCCCACGCATCAATATGCAAATAGAGAAAAATCTAAATATAAGGTTTTTTGATAATGGTATGTTGAAAACTACAGAGTTGTTGCAAATCATGTAAGCATCAATCCTGCCATAAGTGTCTACTCACGTCACTTGACTGGCATGCCACACATCAAAGAACACCAACTTTGCTTTTATACGATACTGATAAGTTCCTACAGTAGGCATAACCTGCAAACAATTCACAACACAAAGGAAAACAGGTAAAGCACTTATATTTAGCTTCTTCTTTTTTACAGATAAGAAAAAAAAGATATAGTCATTAGAATGCTTACACCTGAAGTACATGATTAAATCACCATTTTGATGGCTGCTAAGTACTACTATCAAAAGAAGCCTCACAATCAGTAATCAAATTGCAAGATGATCAAGACATGCTAAAAGAATCTTAATGTCCATGAAAAAAACTAAAAGCAAAAGTTTTAGTCTACAATAGCAAATGTTTAAAGTTAAGCACACATATCGAAAGATGTAAACCAAAAACTACTGTGAGACGATGATAGAGCAACCGCGAGATAGTGATGGACAACCGAAACTACCAACTAAATAATCAAAAATCACCAAATACAAAAGCTACCTAAACCAACAACCAATACAACCTAAACCAACAAGAGATGGAGGCGGATTCGGCAGATGCGGCGGTAATAAGATTATGGTATCGACAATGTTCTTGTGTGTGTTTTAGGGTTTACAGAGTTAAATAAGGTGTTTGTGTATATGTCGTATATTGTCCCAACTATTCATAAATCATATATATAAATCATTGACAGTTTCAAGTCAATGAGTTAACCGTGTTTCCTAAACATTCTTCTTTTTAAAAAATTCTCATTAACTGTGTTTCCTATATAACTAATTTTAGTTTCAAGTCTTCTCATTTGCAATTATAATTTACGTTTCATTAAGCTTTAGATTTTAACAGGGTCATTAATTGACCATATATAGTTTACATTTTAAGTTTTCCCATTTGCCATATATAATTTATTTCATTAATTTGCAACATTCAATTTACGTTTTAAGTTTTAAGTATTCCCATTTGCCAAATTTGTAAGTCAACCATTCCTAAGATTGTGGTGTGTTGTAGAGTTTCATAAGTCAGGAAATGAGTGTTGCCATAATGTGATGTATAAGTTTCGGAGTTTAAATTGCATTATTAATAATTTCCTAAGATAGTTTAATATGTAGTTAAGATTTACACATTCCTTTCATAAGTAGTTGACTTTCGAATTATTGTTTAGTGAATGGGATATCCGTGTATTTAAATGTGTAGCCAATATTTCAAGATTTCACTTTCAATAATGTTGACCAAAGTTTCAAGAGTTCACTTTCAAGGTTGACAATTTTTACATTATATGTAGTTATTAAGATATCAAAACATAATCAATGAAAATCAACAATTAAGCATATTTGACCAATAATTGATTTTCTAATAACTTTCCGAATTTAATTGATTTTCTATTAACATAAAGTGTTTATATGTGATAGTTGATTATAAATTCAAGTTTAATTTGAAACGTAAAACCATGGTTTGTGTAACGATGGTTGCAAATAAATGAACAATTCAAGTTTTAACATACATAAATAATTTATAACATAACTAAGAAGCAACAATAACTACTTTAAAAAAATATGTTTACACATAATCAACTATCACATATAAACACTTTATGTTAATAACAAATTACAACATTAATTTTAACATTTATAATTTTTTAGATCCATTTTAAATTGTTAACTAACATAAACCCAAATTTAAAATCAGCTACCCAAATTATAAATTTGTCACGACAAATTTCCGGCCGCATTAATGTATATTTAATTATTTACTAGCAGGGTACCCGCGCGATGTGGCGGTGGGTATCCCGTAATAAAATTTGTGGCAATGAATATCTCGAATTATTGTTTCGGGTTACGGGATCTCATATTTTTGTTTTGAAAGCTTAATTATATTGTATATTGTGGTTAAAAAGTTGTATTTTTTTTTGTAAATGGGTGTTTTTAATAGTGTATTAATTGTATTAATAGTGCATTTTTTTATGAAGGGGCGGAAGCTTAATATTTTGGAAGCTTAATTATATTGTACATTGTGCTTAAATAGTTGTATTTTTTTTATTAAGGGTGTTTTTAATAGTACAAGATTGGCGACGAACGCCGCGTTGCCAGCGTGCCTGTTTATCCGAATTTCTTTGTGCTTACGGTGTGTAGAAGTAAGGTATTTGGCCATTCATAGAACATGAAGCTGCTGTTGCAAAAACGACAAAGTAAGATAAACCGTGAGGCCTACACATGTGATACACATAGACAAAAACAAATAATGCTGGGCAAAAATATACAAAGAAGACACAAAGTAAACATGTTTGTTACCATCGTTAGGCAAAAAAAAAGTCGAAATTATCTCCAACCGCAGGGCAAGAACCTGCAAACGAAGACCATGCAAAAGACATGACAGACATTAGTAAGACAGACTTATAATAGAGGACAACAATAGACGTCGTAAACATACCTTCACCTACACACACTGGTAGATCATCGATTTTCCTTTTCCCTTTCCCGGTAACAGATGCATTTAACACAGGCCGCCGATAAGAATGTCGCTCATTGATCGATATATTATTTAGAGAGCAAATCGATGTACCTACAACATCCACCTCATTGACGACCTTTTCAAATATACCATGACCATAAGTACCCGAAGCATCCACATCTATGCAAGACTCTGGTACATTTGTATCAGTTGGACAACTAACAGAACCTAAATCAGCAGAAGGTAGCAAAGAAGAAGTGGAACCCCCATCCAAAACAACATTGACAGAACTCCCATCTTCCAACATAGGTTCTCCATGAGGTCTACGCACAGCTCTACTATTGGTTTTCATACTTAAAGAGACAACATAAACAACAGTAAAGACAGTAAAACACAACAAAACCACACACTACATACATGTATAACGACACACATCATGAAAGGCTATTACCATAAACATCAACCGAAAAAAGGCAATACATAAAAAATGCAAAGACAAAGACCAACCAACCTTATGTTACCAGTGATACAACACTGTCACACCAAAAAAAATAGAACTTCAACTTAAAGATGAAAACAGAAGACACCGTTTCATCTCAAGCATATGCAGTTTAATCTTGATTTACAATAAACTTTAATCTTGATTTACAATAACCCAAATTTCAAAATACCAAATTCGTAAAAACATAAACACAATTAAACCTTAATCATGATTTACAATAAAAATTAAACTTTAACGAAATTAGGAAACCACACCCACATGACAAAAAATAAACACTAAAAATTACTATGATGCAGCATCTACAGTGCCAAAAAAAATTACAGTACTTCTACCATCTTAATCCTAAAAAACAAAACTTTTAATTAGAAAAGATAATAAAGGAAAGGGAAAAACTTACTTTTTGTAAGATCAATATGGTCATCTTCAACCTTTTCAATTTTCTGTTCTACAACATGTTCTTCAACCATAACTGGTACTACCTCCCCTTCCTTTTCGCCTGTTACCGGAGCAGAAATCGGTGTGCACCTGTATGAGATAATAATTGAGGCAGTGAGATGCTTATATCGTTTTCTTGATCTTCAACATATAGCTAAAATAAAAATAATAAAAATAAAATCTTGTGTCAAACTTTTTATAAACATACTTTTTCGGCAAGTGTTAAGGATCCGGCAATACCTGTAGGTTATAAAAAAAAAATCTTGGTGTCGCAGCAATGCACATGACATTAAGAAGTTGATCTTTCAATTACGCGCTAAGTACCAACTTCAGCTAGCTCTCCCTTCTCTTTCTTGTCCACAAACTCCTCTAACTCCCGTTTCCCACTCTGCTAACAACAAACATAGCCGTCAAACTCTTAAAACTGATACCTGATACTTTATATTGTTTTTATTGATACTTTATATTGTTTTTATTTCTCCCAAACCGCTGCTGTTGTAAGCACAAATGCAAGGCATAATAACAATATGACCACTTTGCATCAAAACAATGAATACCTTTTGTTATTGTGGCCATGGTGAATAGCATCAAGACCAGGTGTTGCACTAAATGTACCTGAGTTTGTAGCCCGGCTCAACCAATCCTGAAATCACACGAAAACAACACTTACAATTGTACGTAATTAATAATTATGTTACTAATTATTAATATGTTAATAACATACCCTGAGTTATCCTTAATATATATCAATTCCTAAAGTTATCCTGCAACAAAAGAGCCGTTTTGCAGCTTCGGTTTTACCTTCAAATCTGATAGCCCAAACTATTTAGCCTCTTATAACTACTAAACTATACTGAAACACCAATAACGCTCAAATGCGCTTACTTAAACCAAGTCGATGCATTTATTTCAACAACTTACAATTTATCCTTAATCATGAAACAATAAGCCTAACCACTGAAACCATATTTATTTATATCAAAGCATCTGAATTCCCTCTTTGTTACCTAGTTTAAGCTTTTACAAATCCAACTGAATGGAAAGCATGGGTTTAGCTTATTCGTAAAATGTATACTTATCACCGCATGTTATAAATTGTCCTGATGTACCAAAATCGCATCTAAATGTGACCAATTGCATACCTTGTTCCTGATGTACCAAAATCCCCTGCCGAGCTCGATTCTAATAAGCGTCATAATAACCTGCTGAAACGGCATATCTCACCCTGACAATTAGCCAAACGAAAATTTGAACAATATGTCAATAAATGCAATAACCACACTGCAATTTTATACATGTAGCATTCAGTGAGCCAAGCATATCCTAATCATGATCAGTGAATACATGTATAAGCAATTTTATATCCTGTGCTATAATGCAATAACCACACTGCCACCTGTTTTCATGTTTCACTGCTTTCATTTGTTCCAAATGTATAGAAGTATATATATTCTCCATTTATGTAGTTAACAGATTGTATCTAACTTGTGTTTTCACCTAGACGTTTCATCAAGCATTTGGAGTGCAACCGATACAACACCAAATTAGAATAAACCATTAAACTTTTCAATACCCTTAATCTAAGAATCGTAAAAAAAAAAAAAAAAAAAAAAAAAAATCGTGAAACAAAAACCTATCAACTAACATACGGTTTTAGCCAAATCTATAAAATAAAATTAAAAAAAAAAAAAAAAAAAAAAAAAAAAAAAAAAAAAAAAAAAAAACTAACCAAATTAGAATAACACACCTTCTGAAGTGGCCACAAATCGGAACAGCCCCCGTATTGACGGTACCACGACCTAACCAACCGGCCATGGTTTTTGATGATATAATTTGAGTGTGCGTATGTGTGTGTAGGATTTACGGGAATAAGCGGCGTTGTGTAGAACAAACCCTTATCAGCATAAATGGATCTCTTCACCTTGGGTTATAGAAGCAGAAACGGATCATAGAAGCAGGCTATGGTTAGCCCAACATTTTTGGCGGGAAAAGCCAGGTGCAAAACGGCACCGTTTATGGTGGGATTTAATATAAACTATAATATTAATTGTATTAGGTGAATTGTGTTTTTTCAGTTTTATGTGTGCCTTAAGTACTTGTAAACTATGTTTTATAAGTTGTATTTACTTAAAATCTAATTTTGGAAATCTTAAAATAATTAATAAGAGAGAAAGTCTTAAACTCTTTATAAGTAGTATAGATTGTTTCTAATTTTAGGTTAGTGAAATCAGCTAAAGAGTTCGGTCAAAAAGGAATTTACACCTCAGTCGTGTATCAAGAAATTTTACGTGACGAGTAACGTAAATTGTTAGTTATTATCTTATACTTGATGTAATGGTTTATTTTAAGTTTTACTAAATATTTTCATATGTTCTTTGATATATGTTAAATTTTTTCGCTTGAGTTGAATTATCGCTTGTTGCAACTATTTGCAATTACATTTTTATCTTTTCACTTACCACAATATTGCATCTTGTTAATTGTCTGCCGCTAAAAATTTTCGTTGCTATGCACGGGTATTATCCTATTTATATAACATTTACACCATTTTCTATAATCTTTTAACCCTGAAAACTTAAAAAATCATTTCAATTACTAAAATACCCTTAATTAAAATGGTAATAACATCCACTACTAAATTAATATTTTAAATACTATTTAATGCTCAAACTTTTATCATTTTTCATTTGTAACCTATATTTTTTTTTCTAGCAATCACAATATATTAAACTTGTAAGTTGCATCAAGGGTCATTCCAAAACACAAATTAGCAAGTATAATTATTTGTCGTTATATACCGTCGATTTACATGGGTATTCATTTAATTGAGTAAATTGAAAAGCAAACAATTATTTCGAGACATAAAAAAAAAATTGTATAAACTAGAATTTTAAAACAAAGAGAAGTAATTTATTTATTTGCAACCATCGTTACACGAATCCTGGGTAATATAACATTTGCCTTTTGTACGACAACACCAACATGTATAGCTCCAACCGACGGGCAAGCAATTTCCAATATTAATCTTCTCGTTTGTAAAAGTGTTATTCATGGAGCTCCTTTTCTTACCTTCATATTGTGATTCAGCACTAGGTTTACCAATACCTTTACAACAATTTTCACATAATCCGACACCTGATACATATATAAAACAAATATCATTCACATAAGAGTAAAGAAACTAGTACAATACTGAACATAATGTGTAATCATCATTTATAAAGCAATCACAGAAAACTAAATAAAATGAAACAGTACTAACATTTGTGAATCGCAACCGCTGAAAAGATCAACATAACGAAGACAACATGACGAGTATAGACTATAGCCATTGAAACTAGAGATGAGAAGTTGTGTATATATTTTTTCAACCTTCACGCCCTATATTTATAGGGATTTTCAACATTCACATCCTATTAGTTTAGGGTTAAACTTTCCAAAATTTGCCAAATTAATTACATAATAATTATCATTTCAATCTCAACTAATCAGTTACCAACTTACCATCAATATATTACTGTAATTATTTATTATTATTTTTTCAATCTTTTTTTATCACCACCATTTATTGTTACGGAATCTTCATACATAAATACAAACAGAGCACAAAGACTAGTTCAAATAAGAGCACATAATATCCAAACAAACAAAAACATATAAATTCCAAACAAGAGAATGAACAAGGTCCGATGGTGGCTAGATCTACTAGGGTAGAGTGTGGGATGCAGTAGTAATAATGAAATTGTTGTGGTGACGTCACCGGAAAAAATATCTGATCGGAAGATTCCGGCCGTAGACGATTTACGGCAAGTTGATAGGGTGGTTCCCGACGATATTTTTCGATGATATTTTCCGAATAGACTGAGGTTTTCTTTTTTTAGTTAAAATTTGGAAAATGAGAATTTTAATTTGTTTGAAAATTGTTGAAAAAAAAAGTATGAGACCGTACGTATTTACATTTTTTTTATTTTCTCAAAAAAAATTTATGAAAAATAGTTTTTTTTTTTTTTTTTTTTTTTTTTTTTTTTTTTTTTTTTTTTCACAACTAAATACACCATTATATTATGTAGAGTTCTAAAGATACACGTGATAAAAGGATCCATAAAAAGTATCTAAATTATGTATAAAGCATAAATGGTCAATATGAAAAGCATTCAGAAGTGAAATGTTGAAAAATTCAAAATGAAACAAATGTTAAGTCTTGAAAACTGAATTTACATGTGGTAAGTCTTGAATGAGTAATGAATGCAAAGTCGAAAATATACATGGTCACTCTTGACTTCGATATTGTTGGTAAGTATGACAACTATTCAATCAAAAGTTAGTATTTAAAAACACTGTTAATCTAAAAGTTGACTTTTGTTTCAATTCATGGAAACACAGTTAATGTAAAACACGGTTTACTAATCGCAGTTAAATTCATATGCATAACCGAGACATATGATATGCACACAACAAATTACACACAAGAACCACGCTACCGCCGCCATAATCTTATCGCCGCCTCGATATACCAAATCCCCCACCATCTCTCGGTGGTTTAGGTGGTTTCAAGTAGTAGTTCCGGTTGGTGTATTGTCTGTTTGTTGGGTGGCCGTTTGTTTTTTGTTTTTTTTTGTTTTTTTTTTCTTCATATATTTTGAAATATGTTAAGATCCATTTCAATTATAGGTTCATAAATAAGTTTACAATAACTTTTAGAAAAGATATATCTTTCTTGTTGTTTTTGTCTCTAATCAAAATCCTATAGTAATAAACACTAATAATGAACTTTGTCTTCGTTAATGTCAGGTTAAGTAAAAGAGTGAATTGGTGTGATGTTGCACCACTATCAAGTATTTAAGTAGCATTACTCTAACTATACGTATTTTTTTGTATTAGGTAAGTCATATCATAGAACACATGATCGCGATTTCAAGAGAAGGATTATAACAAGCTAGTTTGACATGCTCTCGAGAGTGAAATGAAAAGGTGAATATAACATAGAAAGTGAATTAAGGTAGGTTTAACTACTATCGTCATGGTCATAGAAAAAGAAATTTAAATAAACGGGCGATAATGTGATCGATTGATATTACAACTCAACTTGTTCTGATGGATGTCTCTTAGTGCATATGCTATTTAGATATTTTGGCAGCGTCACAATAAAACAATTTGCTTGCTTTTACTTTTACACATTTTGAAAAAGGGTAAAAGCCATATATTAGCAACGTACTTTCACGAAATTTCAAATTTAGGTAACAAACTTTGTTTATTACTAATCTAGTCATTGAAATCGGCTAATTTGTGACGATATAGTAAATATGACCTGCTGAATATGGAAAATGACTGACACGTCATCAATTAACGACCGTTAGTGGCATATTTTTTCATCGTTAGTCCTTTTTACTAACGACCGTTAGTCCTTTAACGGAAATTCGAAATTAGAAAGTTTTTTTTTTTTTTTTTTTTTTTTTTTTTTCGTTTTAATTAGAAAGTTTTTTTTTTTTTTTTTTTTTTTTCGTTTTCGTTTTCATCCATTTTTCTTCCGCTTTCGTCCGTTTTTATTACGTTTTAGTCCGTTTTTATTACGTTTTAGTCCGTTTTTCTTCCGTTTTTATTACGTTTTTATTACGTAATAAAAACGGACTAAAACGTAATAAAAACTGACGAAAGCGGAAGAAAAATGGATGAAAACGAAAAAAAAAAAAAAAAAAAAAAAAAAAATTCTAATTAAAATGAAAATGAGGAAAAAAAAAATTCTAATTTCGAATTTCCGTTAAAGGACTAACGGTCGTTAGTAAAAAGGACTAACGATGAAAAAATATGCCACTAACGGTCGTTAATTGATGACGTGTCAGTCATTTTCCATATTCAGCAGGTCATATTTACTATATCGTCACAAATTAGCCGGTTTCAATGACTAGATTAGTAATAAACAAAGTTTGTTACCTAGATTTGAAATTTCGTGAAAGTACGTTGCTAATATATGGCTTTTACCCTTTGAAAAACCCATACGTAATAATTACTCGGGTTTTAAAATGTATATTCTACTATGTATATGATGGATTATCCATCAATGATATTAACTTATTTGGGCATGCAGTTTCTTCCTTAATAGGCCTACCATCCCCATAATGGTACGTAGCACCTTTAAAGCACAACAACTAGATAAAATACTAGCTTGTCTTTTACCAATTTTGAGGTAATCTGTCTAGTTTCTAATAACTCATATTTTCCATTTAACCAAATGTTATTTTTGTTATATAAGAATTCATTCACCAAATTAGGGTAATAAAATTTCTTATGGAAAGTAGGATGTGCAATACTTAATTATTTATTGTTTCTAATTTTAGGTTAGTGAAATCAGCTAAAGAGTTCGGTCAAAAAGGAATTTACACCTCAGTCGTGTATCAAGAAATTTTACACGACAAGTAACGTAAATTGTTAGTTATTATCTCATAATTGATGTAATGGTTTATTTTAAGTTTTACTAAATATTTTTATATGTTCTTTGATATATGTTAAAATTTTAGCTTGAGTTGAATTATCGCATGTTTCAACTATTTGTAATTACATTTTTATCTTTTCGCTTACCACAATATGGCATCTTGTTAATTGTGTGTCGCTAAAATTTCTGTTGCTATGCACGGGTATTAGCCTATTTATATAACATTTACACCATTTACTTTAATCTTTAACCTTGAAAACTTAAAAAATTATTTCAGTTACTAAAATACCTTTAGTGAAAAATGGTAATAACAACTACTACAAAATTAATATTTTAAATAGTGTTTAATCCTCAAACATTTATCGTTTTTCGTTTATAACTCATTAATCTTTTTTCTCGCAATGACTACATATTGAACTCGTAAGTTGTATCAAGAGTCATTTCCAAACATAAATTCGCAAGTATAATTATTTGGTGTTATATAGCATGACTTTGCACAAGTATTTGCTTAGTTGATTAGAAGACAAGTAAAACAATAATTTTGAGACATAAAAAAAAATGTATAAACTAGAATTTTAAAACAAAGAGAAGTAATTTATTTATTTGCAACCATCGTCACACGAAGCGTGGTTCTTATAACATTTGCCATTTAAACCACAACACCAACATTGATACTTCCAACCCGTCGGCAAGCAATTTCCAATATTAATCTTCTCGTTTGTAAAAGTGTTATTCATGGATTCAACAAAAGGTTTGTCGTTACAACAATTATCACATATTCCGACACCTGATACATATATAAAACAAATATCATTCACATAAGAGTAAAGAAACAACAATACTGAACATAATGTGTAATCATCATTTATAAAGCAAACACAAAAAACTAAACAAAATGAAACAGTACTAACATTTGTGAATCGCAACCGCTGAAAAGATCAACATAACGAAGACAACATGACGAGTATAGACTTTAGCCATTGAAACTAGAGATGTGAGTTGTGTATATATTATTTCAACATTCACGTCCTATATTTATAGGGATTTTCAACATTCACATCCTATTAAACTTTCCGAATTTTGCCAAATTAATTACTGAATAATTATCATATCAATCTCAATTAATCAGTTACCAACTTACCATCAATATATTAATTATTTATTATTTTTTCAATCTTTTTTTTATGACCACCATTTAATGTTACGGAATCTTCATACACAAATGCAAACAGAGCTCAAAGACTTTTAGAAAAGATATATCTTTCTTGTTGTTTTTGTCTCTAATCAGAATCCTATAGTAATAAACACTAATAATGAACTTTGTCTTCGTTAATGTCAGGTTAAGTAAAAGAGTGAATTGGTGTGATGTTGTACCACTATCAAGTATTTAAGTAGCATTACCCTAACTATACGTATTTTTTTGTATTAGGTAAGTCATATCATAGAACACATGATCGCGATTTCAAGAGAAGGATTATAACAAGCTAGTTCGACATGCTCTCGAGAGTGCAATGAAAAGGTGAATATAACATAGACAGTGAATTAAGGTAGGTTTAACTACTCTGCATCGTCTATGATGGCATAAGTTTGAAAATAGTATGGTCATGGTCATAGAAAAAGAAATTTAAATAAACGGGAGATAATGTGATCAATTGATATTACAACCCAACTTGTTCTCATGGATGTCTCTTACTGCATATGCTATTTAGATATTTTGGCAGCATCAACTAAGATAATTCAGTAGGTGTTGTAGGTTGATGATCAGCTAGAGGAACCATATGATGGATCTTGTTCATCAAATATCAATGCCTCTCATATTGGCCCATAAATATTGTCTTGCACATGAATGTTAATTTGAAAAACTTACATATTTAACCTTTTTTCAAAACTTTGTGTTTCTGCATATAGCAACGGATGTAGCTGCTCGAGTGCTAGATATTCCCGATGTTGATGTTGTAGTAGATATCCCGATGGTGCATTGGTGTATTTTATTATTACGTTAGTTTATAGTTGATATTTCGTAACCGATGAAATGAATGATAATTGTCATCTTTTATTTATTTTTATTTTTTGTTTTTATCATCAATATTCATTTTTTTTCTTTTTCGTATTTTATATATTCATCAAATTCTTACTCGCAATCCCGATCCACATTTCAAGTCAAATATCATAATTATAAATGTCTGTCGCTATAAAATCCTGTTGCTATGCACGGGTACTCGTCTATTTAAATAAAACCAACACTTGTAATTTTTTTATTTTTATTTATTATTATTATTATTATTATTATTATTATTATTATTATTATTATTATTATTATTATTATTATTATTATTTTTGCAAAGGATGAAATATCTTACACGCTCTAAGAGCAAGGGGTACCATCTTGTTGGTCGCCATTCCTACGTGACTACCATTTTAGCGCCGCCAAACTCAGGCCACCACACCACCCATGACCCACCCCCGGCGCCATTGGAAATGTGAGTAAACTAACGCCGGGTCATTTGTTGATTTGGTTTAATATTTTGAAATTTTTGACCGTTTGACGTATCAAACATACACTTTTCAACTTTTATTTTTATTTAATTTTTATATTTTTCTCATTCCACCTATATAAATACTACTCATATTTTACCAATTTTAACACAAAAAACTTAATTATATACTACAAAAAAATCATGGCTTATTCACTTTCACATATTTTCGATTAAATCATAGCTTGTGTTAAGAAATTAATTGAGGAGGATACCGTTCGCCAGCAAGCGTTGATCAACTTAGCTATGCATTTTGACAAGACATGCGAAGCTAAAGATAATCTACGAAAAGCGTACGAGAATTGCAATGACATCCCATAAGAAAACCGTGCTCAAATAGATGTTTTTTTTTTAAACGAAGAATTTTCGAAAGATTTCGTACGTGTATAATTTATTTTTTGAATTCGTATTACTCCAACAGCTATTTCCCCCTCTATAAATACCCGTTTACCCTCATTCATTTTCTTACACAACTTCTTATCAAACTCTCTCAACTATCATTCATTTTCACACTAACACTATGGCTAACGACCATATAAGGTGCAAAAGGCTATCATCAAGCGACTACGGACTGAACAACAAGCGGAGGTGACGTTGGCTAACAATTTGTTGGGTGAGATGACTCGTTATCTCACCCAGATTCATGGTTGTACTGAGGAGGAAACGAGGGTGCACTCGCTGCCTCTCGACCACCCCACTTAGCAGCTACGGTCTGCATACTCTGCTAATGAGCTTGGAAGCAGGTACGTGTATCACAACCGCCTTGAGGGCCGCTAGGGAAGAAGTGATGAGAAGCATAAATGAGAAGGAAAAATTGATCAACAATTACCGAGCAATATAAAAGCTCAAATCATGAATGAAAATTTAGTATTGTATGTTTTAATGCTTCGTGAACTTTCTTAGGCAGGAGTGGTTTACATTCTCTTACCTGTTTGATCATCTTGATTCAAACTCCAAACTAATCATCGAGCTGAAACATATCTTGATTCAAATTCCACACTAATCATCGAGCCGAAACATATTGTCTAAGACGAAATCAAGAAAAGATAACATTCCTAAATAGTATCTAACATTCTAACCCATAGATCTCGTATTAGTACGTTGCACTATTACACTAATTAGTAAAACGATACTTTCTCCATCTCAAAATTATTGTTAATTTAATAAAAGTGTAACCAATATACTTTTTATCAAATTAAATAAAATATTCATACACTAAAGTCTTTTTTTATTGATTATTAAAATGAAAAGTAAACAATTATTTTGAAAAAAAAAAAAAAAAAAAAAAAACTATATATGAACTAGAATTTTAAAATTATATACAATTTTTCATATACTACAGTCTCTTTTATTGATTAAATGAAAAGTAAACAATTATTTTATGACATAAAAAATATTATATGAACTAGAATTTTAAAACGGAAACGAGAGTAATTTATTTATTTGCAACCCTCGTTACACGAACCACGGGTCTCATAACAAGTGCTGTCTAAAATACAACACCAACATTGAAAATGCCAATCACACATCGGCAAGCAGTTTCCAAGATTAATCTTCTCGTTTGTAAAAATTTCATTCATGGAGCTCCTTTTCTTACCTTCATATTGTGATTTACCACAAGGCCTAGTACAACAATTTTCACAATATCCGACACCTGTTACATATATAAAACAAATATCATTCACAAAAGAGTAAAGAAACTACAATACTGAACATGCATAATGTGCAACCATCATTTATAACGCTATCACACAAATCTAAATAAAATGAAATACTAACATTTGTGAATCGTAACCGCGGAAAAGATCAAAATAACGAAGACAACATGACGAGTATAGACTGTAGCCATTGCAACTAGATATGAGAAACTTCGATGAGGCACACCTTAAATTTATGTGTAGTTGTGTGCTATATATACTTTTCAACATTCACATTCTATCTTTATATCAATGCCAAGTGAGCCTCATTTACTACTACCAAATTAAATGAAGAATTATATTCTTTAGAGTTTTAAAGATACACGTGATAAAAGATCCTTAAAAAGTAGTATTTAAATAAAACCAACACGTACTTGTGATTTTGATCTTTTTTGGCGAAGGATGAAATATCTTGCACACTCTAACCGGGCTTGGGAAAGATACACGCAAATGATTAAACTAGAAAACAAATGAACGTACAAACTTATATAAATGATCTTGAACATAATGGAAGATTAATCTTATGTTCTTGCTATACTTGAAATTAAGTTGAGTTCTAGCATAAGTATTTTTCAGTAAACTAGTGCCTAGCTTGAACCCATAATATAAGAGAAAATCCATAATAAATTAAGAGAAACGTACAAAAGTAAAAAAAGTCGCTTACTTTTTTTGCCACTTGTCGAATTTTTATCAAAAGTAAAAAAGTCGCTGATCGCTCGGTCTAATTTTGTAAAATCAAGTTTTTTGGTCCATGGAAGGTAGCGAAGTTGAGAGAGTGGTCTAGTCTCGTAATTTTCTCATAATATAATCCTTTCATTATCTTTTAAACCCTAAAATTATATTGAGGTATAATGTTGTTACAAAATTTATCGAGGAGGAATCAAAAAACATTTAATACTTGAAATGTTGTAAAAACCTACAACAAACCTGGAAATCTAGATAGCGGATTACCCGATACTCGAAGACGAACACAAACCAACAGTTTGTTATATCGACAGAAAAGTAAACCTTGCACAAGTTAACCAAACGTTTATTGATTAAATACGAAAAGAATGATTACAATAACCCTCCCCCCTCACCTCCTTGTTGTAGAGATGAGGGGGGAAGAAAACCAACCCTAAAAGAGTTGAACCGGCTGTCACAAAGGAGAAACCTCGACTTGCGAATGGCTATGGACTCAACATCGTTTGAAACCCTATAATGATATATATAGAGTGTGATGAACCGACCTATGCATCCCTATTTGACTAAAGTTACACTACGACCCCCTAGACTTAGTAATACTTGCTAATATGCATACTATATTACAACAATTTCCACCTTAGTATGATATTAGCCATCTCCGATACGCAGCAGCTTCAATGAGTGCTGGAACCTTGGATAGGGGTGTGCCTTCATCCACGCACTAGTAGCAATAACCGCTACTAACATTAGCTTAGCTCCTGACTCTATCGAGAGTCCCTTTAGCCAAATAGCCTCCTTTGCAGCCTCCGTAAGTGTCATATACGCCGCTTCAGTTGTTGACAAAGCCTCAATGTGCAGCATCATAGCTTCCGAGCTTCCCTCACATCCATGTATCATAAACCCGTACCTTGTGATTGATCTACCCATGACAGTGATCGATATACCCACAGCGTAGTCAAAATCCAAAAAAACCTGTACGTCTATCTGTAATCCACAATCGAACCTATCCAACATACCCACATCTACAGATGCTATGTCAGGTCTCGTGCAGACCATCTGATACTCCCGGCTTCCAACCGCATATGTACATGACAACTTACCATTATTTTCCACATCACAGTCCCCTGATAGACTACCCTCCAACGACAGTATGGAGTGTCCCTCCATCAAAATCTGTACCAACTTTCCGTTGTAAACCCTGGACTGTAACACCCTCAGAGTATTACCACTCTGATCCCTGATGATCTCCATACCAAGTACATTTCCTTTTGCTTTATCCAGCAAACCCTTGGTAACCCAGATCTCAGCCTTGCATCCGCAAGAAAAAACCATACCATCGATATAGAGATATAGATGTATGAACATACCTGGTGTATACTCCCAGTAATAGTTGTGGCTGTCGTCACTGCTTTTACTGCAACCATTGCTGAGCACACACACATTTGACCGAGTATCCATTTCTTCTTTCAATCCAGTCTTCCATTTGGAAATTACCTCACAAGCAACTGTATTATTGAAAGTCAATGACTCGTGTGCGTATATCTTTTCCACTGCAGCAACTGCAAAAGCAGCCGCATTACTGTTTTCTCTATACCTGTATAGTTCCCATGCTGAGTGTTGCTCCCTATCACGTACTGAATGATAGTCTATTAAATCCTGAGTTTGTACTTTCTGTGAACCAACTACCTGACCGACATTCCCCTGAGGTTCCACCTCAAATGTATGATCCCAAAGCGGTTCCACCTCAAACTCAACTCCCTGCAACACCTGCACTGAACCCGTACCTACACCAGAACCAATGAAAGTTTTCTTGTATTCCCCACTCTCATTGAAAACCATATTCATGTAAAGCACTCCCTTTGAAGTAACGTCATCTAACCTCCAAAGCTGATAACACACCATACCTTCACAGTATCACAGGAATATGCACTTGACCTTAACCGGTTCAAGCATCCCTTGCTTATTAATAGCAAGCCAACCGAAAAACGCTAATATATCTATAGGCATCTTGAATCCAATCGCTGATGATGGTGACCTATTCACTAGATATGTAGACCCGGTTGTATCCTCTGCCCAAAAAACCTTGGACAGACCAGACTGAATCAGAAAACAACGTACCTTAGACAAGAGTGTCACATTCGTCTTCTTAACCAACCCATTCTGCTGCTGTATCCTTGCAACACCCAAATGTTTGGCGACCCCACTCTTCGTACATTGCTGTGTATACCTCTGATTACAAGAATCAAGAACATTGCCTGTCGTGATCTTTCTTCCAGTCTGAGATTCTCCTAACTGCTTCCTACCCTTCAGTGTCTTCCTGGTCACTGCCTGACCATCCAGGGTATATACGCAATTAGCCTTCCTTATTCCTGATAAAACCACCAGCGAACCCTTTATAACCTTGATCCTGCCCGACTGCATTTTTCATGGTAAAACCCTCTTTTTCAAGAGTACCCAGCGATATCAAGTTTTGCCTTAATTCCGGAACATACCTGACGTTATCCAGAACGAAACTTGACCCATCCCTCATCTGTACTTGAACCTTACCTGTCCCATGTACACGACATTCCCTGCCATCACCCAGCAGTACATTGCCACCGTCATACTCCATATAATTAAACAAGTAATATCTCCTGTATGTCATATGGTATGAGCCCCCTGAATCCATGATCCAGTCTAATAACTTTTCAACACTCACAGCCATTATAACATCAGCATTGTCATACCCATCAACTCCAGAACCGGATACTTGATCTTTATGCCTGACAAAACCTTGAGATTTCTTGTGATTATACCTGGGACAATCCCTCTTCAAATGCTTCTCAGACTGACATATATAACACTTCAGTATGCTGCTTTTTCCCTGTGACTTTGACCATGCAATACCTTTACCCTGCTGCATATCACTTTGATCAGATTTCCCCCTCACAAATAACCCTTCACCACCAGCAACCTTTGCTTCCGTCATCCTTTGAAGTTCCCTAGAACGAAGTGTCGCGACCACGTCTTCTAGCTTCGAAGTATTCCGACCATATAGCAAAGTATCCACGAAATACCGTAAGACGATGGTAAAGATGTGAGTAATAATAATGCCTGATCCTCATCCGATATATCATTACCAATAGCCGTTAAGTCACCTACCAGCTTATGAAACTCATCAATATGTTCAGACTTACTCTTACCTGGATGCATGTGAAACGTATATAACTTCTTTTTCAAGTACAAACAATTGGCTAAAGACTTTGTCATGTATAAAGTCTATAACTTTTTCCATAACCCAAAGTTATTCTTCCTATCAAATTTCTCGATGTCAAACATGGTCCACGTCATCATTCTTTTCTCCCTTTGTTGATCAATTTACCCCTTGTAATAAACCTTACAAAAATCGATCAAACCAAGAAACCCTTCAAAAACAAAACCCTTCCTTACTCAAATATCGATTGAACCTTGGATCAAACCATCCAACAAATCGACAACCCTTGAATCAAGAAAGTACCAAACGATTTTTGAAGTAACCCTTGTCGTACTTTAATTTTGCAAAACAAATTTCTTGTAACCAAAGAAACCTTGCAACCTCGACAAGTCTTGAACTTTCTTTTCAACGACCATTTGTTTATTCTTAAAACCTTGTGATATAAACCTCACAACATCGAACTAAACAAAGTACCTTGTGCAAAACCCTTTCAAATTATATAATCTGAATAATAATATTAATAAATTACTAACTTTCCCACCAAGATATTAAATATTATTATTCAAATAATTTAGAAGTAAAAACTTTGTATTCTTTGTCTTGTATATGTAATCACGTGACACAAGAAAACAAGGCCTGTGTAGTATCTATTTCCTTTATCTTTTAAAATTTAACCTGACAAAAGAACCTGTCGATCACCTTTATACAAAGAATCAAACATAAACCTTGAATCTCTTTTCTTTTTCTTTTGCAATAACATGGACAGAAAAACGAGAATAAAGAACCCTTGAAGCTTTAAACCTTTGTCGATACACCTCAACAAATCGAACACTTCAAGAAGAATCCCTTTACTGTCGACAACCTGCTGCTCCTTGATGTCCAAAAACCTGAACACCAATAACTTTTGTTGTCGATAACCTGGTAGCCCAAACAGAAAATAACTTCTGCTCCTTCCAGAAAACCGAACAACAGAGAACCCTTCTGTTACTGTTCACGAACCCGAAACACTAACAACGATCCTTCTTTGTCAGTCGATCGCTAAAACCAGAAAACAACCCGTCTTCTTCTTCTTCAGCGAAACCCGAACAAAGAATCCTTCGATATCGATTCTAGACTTCCAAGAACCCTCGACCAAGCTCTGATACCACTTGTTGTAAAAACCTACAACAAACCTGGAAATCTAGATAGCGGATTACCCGATACTCGAAGACGAACACACACCAACAGTTTGTTATATCGACAGAAAAGTAAACCTTGCACAAGTTAACCAAACGTTTATTGATTAAATACGAAAAGAATGATTACAATGACTCTCCCCCCTCACCTCCTTGTTGTAGTGATGAGGGGGGAAGAAAACCAACCCTAAAAGAGTTGAACCGGCTGTCACAAAGGAGAAACCTCGACTTGCGAATTGCTATGGACTCAACATCGTTTGAAACCCTATAATGATATATATAGAGTGTGATGAACCGACCTATGCATTCCTATTTGACTAAAGTTACACTACGACCCCCTAGACTTAGTAATACTTGCTAATATGCTTACTATATTACAACATGAAATCTGATGATTAATCTACTTCGTTACAAGCTAGCAAATGCTTAAGATTGATACTTATAAAATAGTGAGTATCTGGTTTCACATGATACTCAACTTATGTTTGGTGTAAGTTTTTCTTTTTGGTTTGATAATATGTTCTCCTTTATTTTGTAGTTTGATATCCTCACCTTTCTCGGCATGATTAAAATAATGGAACGTTTTTTTAGCCGAACCTGCATCGACTGTTGGTAACTCAATAGAATTTGAGTCGCACTTGAGACAATAATGTATACATAGTATGTATGAGCTTAATATGTGATTATATAAAAAAACAAGACCCACGCATCGCACTGTCTTTATTGCCTAGTAATATATAAGCTATATTTCACATAGATGCAGCGATAAACAAACGATGGTGGGTGAAACACAAATGATCAAGCATAGAGTGATTTACAAAGCTTTGCTTCAATCATCGTCGATGATGGTGCAGTGATTGATGATGGACTGCATTTGGCTAGGGATAATTTTACATCTTTTTACACTATTTTTTTAGCCTAATTCAAACTACAAAAAATTGAGAGAGACAATGAAAGCGAAGTTTTTGACAGAAGTTAAACCCATTTTTTGGTTAAAAGGTAGTATAATAGTACGATGATCTTTAGTTGCATACTTGCATGTTGCCAATCTCTTTTAAATGCCTTTTGTGATTAATATTCGAGTGAAAGGATCCTAGAACACCTCTATCCAATGCAAATCTCAATAGGTAGTACTATCTTTTATTTATTTATTTATTTATTTATTTATTATTATTATTATTATTATTATTATTATTATTATTATTATTATTATTATCACTTTTATTAACAATAAATAGGATTTTTACAAGAAATTAGTGGGGAGCCGAGAAACCAACTGGGCTTCCACACCTCTAGCAATAGCGAAACCAATCCTATTAAAAATATGAACGACAGCCCGCGCTCCAATGTCTTGAGTCACAATTAGATTATTATTATTATTATTATTATTATTATTATTATTATTATTATTATTATTATTTATTGCAATTCCTCTATTTTTGTGTGCACCTTGAATTAAGTTTTGGGACATATGTTACTATTTACAAATGTTGTTTAACCCATTAGTTTAATAGTCACATAGATTGTGCCTTATAATTAAGTTATAACACCACTTTGCTAAAGTAAAACTTGAAAAACCATTCATCGAGTCTAGAAATAGAATATTTATGGTTGATAATGAAAACTCATATTGTTTCAAACAAGATTAAGGAAACATAACATTCTTAATCATAAACTTCTCGCTATTATTCTTGCAATAATTCGACGTACAGCGTACCCATAAGAATGGGTTACAAAAAGATTAGGTTCATACTGCATTAAGCTTAATAAATCACTTATAGTTATTTACACCCGTAATAACAAGCCTGCGGATCAGCGTAACATTTCTGATCCTTCGGACAACAATAGCATCTCTCCGGGTATCACTTTGGCAAGCAAGTTCCAACATCAATATTCTCGTTTTCGAGAGTATTATTTATAAAACTCCATTTCCTACCTTGGAACTCTAAGGCACAAGAGCTACGACAACAATCGCCACAAATCCCGCCGGCACCTGAAATACATAATACAAATGTTATCTACAAAAAGAGTAACTAAATGAAATACACCATGTATAATATGTAAAAAGATACACATGATGTATAGAGGGAGTATATACGAATGTATGTGAGTCATAAGAGTTGAGAGGAGCAAAACTACGAAGAGAACATGGCGCGTAAAGATTACAGTAGCCATTAGGAACCGGAGATGATCAGTTGTTTATGTATCGTTAAGACGCATCCTTTCTTTATATCAACCCAAGTGGACCTCTTCTACAATTAAATTAAATGAATAATTTTCTTTGGAGTTCACAGGATACACGATACAAAAAACTCCATAAAAGGTTTAAGTACAGCTGAAGTGCAATTGTTTTTTTTAGCAAAGGATTATATATGGAACACTCACTTGGAAAAGATACACGCAAATTAATGATATTAAACTAAAAACAACAAATGGACAAACTCCATTGAATGATATGACCAAGAACATAAAGGAGGCTAACCATATTTGCTAATTAAACTTCACATAGATGCAACCATAAACAATGATGGTGTGAAACAAAATGATCGAGCATCCGTCAAATGACAAAGATTTTGCTTCTTACGTCGTGTGCAAGGATTATTTCTTGTTTGAATCTGGATATATGTAGCCCCGTGCCCCCGTACGCAAGAATAGTCGAATTAAGGTTTTAGTAGTTATATTTGTCCTTGGCAAATACACTTCTATTATTGTTATTAATAGAAACGCATCATACACATATCATGCATGCTGCATGCCTTTCACATGATAGAAACCAATACGCTAATTAAGTTAACTAAATTCAGCTAATTACGTTACTACCCTTATTAGCTAAACTCCAGCATTAGATGAAACTTAAAGATTTCGAAACAAATATATCGAAGTGGTAGCTAGACTGGTAGAATTGAATGAAGGCGTGGCTCAAACCACTTTAATGGCCAGTAATAATCCGTAAATTTTAGTTTTTATAATAAGGTGCAAGTGGTTAAGAATATTAGGCCATGCTGTTTTTAAAAGGTTGGTGTTTAATGGTTTAGTAGGAATTTATTGATAAACTAGTTAACCATGTCAAATTGCAAAGGGTTATACGTACTATTGTGTTCGTGACAAAAGTTTGAACTTTGCTAATGGTAATTAGAATTTCATGTACTAAGCTACATAAAATGTCCACATCATCTACAAACTCACATGTCAACCTTGGTAACACAATGATTTAGAAGAGAAACTAAAATATTACACAAGAATAGAACAAATATGAAACTTAAGTGGTTTTTCAATAATTTAGAAAAAATAAAATAAAATGAGTGACTTTAGTGACCGGAACGCTAGTGAATGTTGGTTACTATTTTGTGATTTCTCTCCTCTAAAATGAGTAATGAGATTTTTTATAAGAAAAGTAAAGCACAAAACAAAGACATGTTGTCGATCGTGATTGCTAAGTTTGTGATGATATGTTTAGTTGATAATAATTCATACACACCTTGAAAACAATACCATTCAAAGTTTGTGACATTTTTATTTTTCACATATGGTTTCTCATTTATTTTTACTTAGATGTTGCTCAACATTACATAAGTTACATCGTAAAATGATTATGACTGAATATGATAAAAGTATTCTAGAATTGGTTTTGCGTACAAAAAGATTAGGATTTTATTCTTATGCATATTAATCGTAAACAGATTCGCTAGCTACGCACAATTTTTGTGACAAGCATCAGAATTATCGTAACATTTTTGATCCTTGATGCAGCACCAGCATCTTTCATATTTAAACCACCAACCTCTCGGCATGCAATATCCAATGTTAATCTTCTCGTTTTCGATAATACTGTTATCAGCATGACTCCATTCTCTATCTTGATATTCTGATTTGAACTTCGTATCACAACAACTTTCACACCTTCCATCACCTGAATACATAACACGAATGTCGATCAATTACCACCAAAAAAAATAAATAAATAAATAAAATTAAAAAAGAAAAAAGAAAAAAAGAAAAGAAAAAAAAAAAGTCTTATGCATATATAAAGATAGAGTACGTATACACGAACATTCGTGGACCATAACAGCTGAAAGGATCAAAATGGCGAAGAGAACATGATTTATATAATTGATGATAGCCATGGAAACCAGAGATGAACGAGTAATTTTTGTATTGTGACACACTTGAGTTTATATGTGATATTTCTTAGCATGCAACCCTTTTATATATATGAATTCCAAGTTAACTTCTTTTACGTATACCATCAATATCAACATAGATGACTAAGAGTGGAAGGTGCAGCTCCCCATTGGAGCTCGCCGTTCCTACGTGGAAACCCTTGGAGCTCGCCGTTTCTCATCGCTGCACCACCTTAAGCTCGCCGTTCATCGCCGAAAGGGAGCTCTTCATCTGCATGACGAGCTCATTTACTGACATTTTTTTTTTTTTTTTTTCTTGTGAAATTTTGTTTATTATATATTTGTATGTAAATAAGGTTTGTGAAGTTTTAAATACTTAATTGTTTTGTAAATAGTTAATTGTTATGTAAATGCAACTATATTAAACATATGATTGAAATTACTTAACACAACGTACAATTATATTACAACTACGATTATAATATTAAACTACTAAACGGAATTTAAAACCCCTAAACTACGATACGATAAATAAACATAAAACTACGAATCAAGAAAATGATTCAGTCTGTGCCATATGAATACCACTTAAACAACACTTCATATTCTCACACAAACACTATGGCAAACGAATTGAACCAGCTGAAGTGCAACATGTTATTCTTACCCGATTACGTAACAAACAAGAAAAAGAACTCACGTTGATTAAGATATCATGCATGCTGCCTTTCACATGATAGAAACGAATACGCCAAGTTTTAGCCACACCTTCATTCAATTCTACCACTTCTATTAATTTGTTTCGAATACGCCAAGTTTATTAATTTGTTTCAATTCTACCTTTTAAAGTTTGTGACATTTTTATTTTTCACATGGTTTCTCATTTATTTTTATTTAGATGTTACTCAACATTACATAAGTTACATCGTAAAATGATTATGACTGAATATGATAAAGTAATAGTAAGTGCAAATATATAAACCAAACACTGCACATTCTAGAATTGGTGGTTTTGACGTACAAAAAGATTAGGATCTTTTATTCTTATGCATATTAATCGTAAAAATATTCACTAGCTAGCTGTGCACAATCTTTGTGACAAGCATCAGGATCCTCATAACATTTTTTATCCTTGATGCAGCACCAGCATCTTTCAAACCACCAACCTCTCGGCATGCAATATCCGACGTTAATCTTCTCGTTCTCAATAGTACTGTTATCGACAAGACTCCAGTTTCTACCTTGATATTCTGATTTGAACTTCGTATCACAACAACCTTCACACCTTCCATCACCTGAATACATATATAACACAAATGTCATTATGTCAATTACCAAAAAAAGAGTCTTATATATGCGTATATAAAGATAGAGTATACACGAACATTTTTGAACCATAACAGCTGAAAGGATCAAAATGGAGAAGAGAACATGATTTGTATTCTTGATGATAGCCATGGAAACCAGATATGAGTTATGTATAGTACGTGACACACACTTTGAGTTTATATGTGATATTTGATATTTCTTAGCATGCAACCCTTATATATATATGAAATCCAAGTGACTTCTTTTACGATCAATATCAACATAGATGGCTAAGATGTACGCAATGAATAAAATCCATAAAAAGTAGTTAACCAATACCCACAAATAATTTGTTTTTTTGGCAAAGGATATAGATGTTGAACACTCTAACTGAGCTTAGAAATAGATATAATTAGCAAATGATATAATAAATTAAACTAGAAAACAAAGGAACAAACGTACGTATTTGAATGATCTAAGACAAATAGATCAAAACGAGCATAAAGAAAATTAGAGCTGTATGTAGTTTTCAAAGATGCAACAATATAAGCTATGCATGTTTCGGTGAATTGTGTGGGTTTGCTTCGATCGCCAACATGAAGGAATTTCTCATGAAATTGAACGTATCCCGGCCCTCGTTGGTGTCTATAAGAAGAAGATGTTGATCGAATTGAAACAACAAATTATCCACTAATGTTCTATCATTGGAAAAGGTTGACCCATAATTATATGACGAGCCTAAAAACAATCTAACAATCGGTTCACATGCTAAAGCAAAATATTAATGCAACGTTCATACTTGATCGATCGGTTTACACGACAAAAAGACACGTACTAGCTAGTGCTTCAGTTCTCAAGCATAGTATATTTATGAATCGGCCGTTTATGGCTTTCACAAATCACAATAATACAAACGTATCAAACACATATCAGGCATTTATTATGGCTTTCACATGATAGATAGAAAAAGAGTATACGTTTTAGCTTGCTATTACTCGTAGTAGAATTCAATTTATTATCCTATATCCAGCTTTCACGCATTTTGTAATCAAACTAATAACATCATTTGACGTAACGTTTGGATGTAGTTCTTGCAAATTTTAAGCAGCTTAAATATCCAAATCAGACAACAAGGAACAACACAACGCATAAAAAAAATAAAATAAAATAAAACATAACCTTTAGCGTCGCTAGGTGCTGGCGGGATTTTATTTTTTATTTGGCGAATTTTTTTCCTTTTTCAAAATTAATAAAAAAAGACTTAACTTTCAGTGACGACCTATGTCGTCATTAAAAGCATAGGTCTCATAGTCAGCCATTTGACAAGAAAATAGATGAAATTGGTGGCCTCATGGTACCTTTAGCGACGGAAAAAAAGTCGTCGCTAAAAGACCTCATTCGAAAGAAAAAAAACATTTATCTTTGTAGTGTGCCTATATGAACCGGAGTTGAGATCATTATAGACCCAATATTTTTTATATCGCCAAAAACTATTTTTCACATTTTTTTTTTTGAAAATAAAATATTTTGCAAACGGTAAAGCATTACGCGACAAAATATACAGCATCGTGACGAGAATTTATTTATCTGTCAATAGACGAGCACTTCGATATAATTTCGACAAATTTTTTTTCAAGTTTTGTTTTAATGTTAAAATATTTGTCTGGTAAAATCACATGTGATTTGTTTATTAGGAATCACGTGTGATTTCACACATCACATGTGATTTGTATATTAGAAATCATGTGTGATTTTATAAATCACGTATGATTGATTTTATGAATCACGTATGATTTCATAAAATCACTGACAAATCAAATGTGACTTTCAGATACAAATTTCATCACTTACAAAAAATTCAAATAAAAAACGTTTTTTTTTTTTGTCAAAATTATATTAAAGTGCCCATCTGTAAAAATATAATTTAATTTTTGTTATGATGTTATGATTCTTTTCACGTAACGATTAACGGTTTGTGAGATATTAAAAAAAAAAAAAAAAAAAAAAATGAATTTTATTTTTTTATTTTTATTTTATTTTTTTAAGGAAGGGGATGTGAATGGTGAAAATGGGGTCTATCCGTCTATAAAGAACTTTTGTAACACCCCCAAAATCTGATACAGCGGAAGACTCAACAAGCTTTCGGGGTGCTACGGGGATTGGTATCCAACACAAGACAATATAGAACGAGATAAAGTAAACATAATAAAAACACAACCAAAACGGGGTTTTAGAGTTTACATTTATCCCAACCTCATTCAGAGTCAGGCCCAAAATAAAATAACAATAGGTCCAAATTTAATTATCAGAGTTTAGAAAATATAGATCCATAACCGTGTGCCACAGCCGAGCCTTCCAATCCAAGCATGCACCTCAACACTTAATTACCTGAGAAAACGTGCTAAAAGTCAGCTTTCGCTGGTGAGATCATAGGTTTAAATTCAACTAATAATATAGTGGACATATACGCAAAACGCTTGCTAGCTAGACTAAGGATTCGCTAAAAGCCTGCGGATACCCTCCGCTCTCAACATAACACACGGAAACCCTTCCGTAATAACCAAAACACACGGATACCCTTCCGTGACAACATAGATATTCGGGTAACCCCGCAATACCAATAAATACTCGGATAACCTCCGAAGTATTAATAACCTATAGGTGCACACTACAGTATCTAATAAGTCAACCTTGAATAGTACACACGAAACTATGTGACTAAAGCTGACAATCCAAATAAGCCAACCTTGAATAGTACACACAACGAATATGTGACTAAAGCTGACAATCCAAATAACCAAATAAGCCAACCTTGAATAGTACACACAAAAGGTGTGACTAAAGCTGACAATCCAAATAACCAAATAAGCCAACCTTGAATAGTACACACAAAAGGTGTGACTAAAGCTGGCAATAGATCCTAGTCCATACGCATAGCAAGTTTAGAAAGAATATAAAAGCGATAATAGTCCACGTAAAATAATTTGCACGTTTCTCACCCCAATCGTTGAAAACATAGTTCAAGAGTAAAAAGTGGGGCTATGACTCACCTCAAGTCCAGAAAAATAGCAAGACGAGGTAGGTAGCAATAAGATGTATGATAACTCACGAAACAGCAACTACGGACTTGGCACGACCTAACAATATTAACTCTTTCAGAAATCATTTCCTCAAATATATAATATTCCCAAACCCGGACGAGAATCCGTTTTATTTCCGAAAATCCATTTCGTATTAGTTTGGTGTATTTGCGTTTGGTATCCATACGGGTGGTGGGTCGACTCAAAACAAACCAACAAAATCACACGTAGAACATAAAATAAACTATAGATCTAACATTAGCCCAATATATCATTTAAATAAATCGCCAAAGTTTACCAAATCCGTCGATTTGATAATCCTCATATTTATTTACGTAATATACCGTTCCAAGATTACACCCAATCTAAAGCACATATAAAGCACATAGCACGTAATTACTATATAGTATATATCTCAGTTTAATAAATTCCTCATATATATCGTCAAATTGGCCAGATTTCCCGATATATACACTCGCAATCTATTACACTTTACATATACTACAACCTGTGGGCGTCGTAGGATACGCTGCCCACTAATATATTCGTTTCATATAACCAAACAACCCGGCTCAACCTTACAGTTGAGTGGTTATTTACTTATAGAAAACGTCTATATTAGTCGTCATATATCCGAGACAACACGAATGTCACAAATAATGACTTACCTGGACCCGAGTGACAACAATCTCGCCTAACTCAATAAACTTATCCGTTGTATATTTGAAATGACATTTTATTAAATGTTTCATAATTGTCGGGAGTTTCCCGTTTATAACACAATTTTTAATAATAATAATACGTTTGATAATATTACGCCACGCTCGTAGCCTAATATATATCTAATCGTATTATTTATAATACGACTCGTGATTATTATTATTATTAATATACGCGTTTATATAGTTATATATACGTTATTCACGTATATACTTTCGTATAAACGTTCATATTATTAATAATTATTATTACGAGTTTTATTATTCTCGTTTCACTTTTAATATTTATTGAGTTATACGAAATGGTCATATGTCCGAGTCATGACCCTCGGCTCATTGTCCAAGTCCAATAATAAACCAAAGTCATAAATAATAAATCTCCGTCCAATCGCAATCTCAACCACGGGCTACAACAATAAGGTCCGACTACGGTACCCAACTAACCTATCTCCGTCATCTAACGACCGTCTCATAACCGGTCCTCATATCACATCCCAATCGACAACAACTTCTCAATATCGAATCATAACCAATAACCAATATCCATTTCGACCAAAGTGTTCGGCCGAGAAATCAATACCACGACAATATAACAATAACAATAATAACCAATGTTAATATAACAACTTGTCCACATTAGTCAATTAATAACATTAACCAAGTCAATGTGTGGGTCGGTTTACCAAGCCGACCCGAGCCCCCGACTCACTTGAGTCTCGGCTCAATACTACGAGTCGTTTAGACTCGAACCAAACATACAACCATCACTAATGCTCACAAGAGCACCACAAATAACCAAGTAATCCACTCGACCTCAAAAGGTCAACTCGGCAAAACACAAGTATTTGGCTAAAAGCCGCGACTCAAAAGTCGAACCGTGTGGCTATCGAGTCAATAGACTCGAACCATACTCAATGAGAATCCCTAAGAGGGTCTCGGTAGGGCTATACGAGCGCAAGAAAAATGATCCCGAGACCATAAGGTCTCGGCTAGCTCCAACTCGAGGTCACAACACCTCGACAACCCATGAATCCCACGAATCCATCATCAAATCGAACCCAACACAACCCAAATCGGATACCAAACTTTAAGAAAAACATTTTTCCAATCACAACCCATAACTTTGTTGCGTTTTTATATGAAACCCATTCGGATCTCCTTGATTCGTGACCAAGAGTCACGGTTTTATTAACCATACGAGTGAATACTCGCTCACCTTCGAACTAGAACTCCAAAACTTTGATAATCTTTCCAAAAATAAACGATTGGTGATAAATTTGGTGGTGATTCGTGTGATAAAGTGGTGATAGGAGGCGCGTGGTGCACTAGATCTAGTAGATTAGATGTTGGAGGTTCGATTTATGGTGGTGATTTAGTGTGGTGGCCGGCGGTGACGCTGTGGTGGCCGGATCTCAATAGTGGCGGCTAGGGTTTTGGTTAGTGAGGGAGATGAGAGTGAGGTGAGAGATGAAAAGAGAGTGAGTGTGTTGGTGTGTGTAGAACCGGATCCAAAGGACCCTTATTAGCTTTTCTCTCTTTTTTTTTTTTTAAAAAATGCATTAATAATAATAATAATAATAGATGTAATAATAATAATAATAATAATAATAATAATAATAATAATAAGGATATTATTACCATTGAGCGGGTAATGTGGGTAGATGTAAAAACACGTGGCCCGAACCCGAACTCATTTTAAAATTTCCATATCACACGAGAACCTCTCGTAATTAATTAAAATATATAACGGACTCGTTAAGACGAATCATAAAACTATGTTAGGTAATCCTAGTGCCAAAGTCAACGTAGTACCAAGTGAGAATTCAAATATACATCACCGATCACATAATCAAAAATGAATTATGAACATAATTCACGAATTCCATAACGTCATTAAATAAAATATTCATAACATAGGTCTTACAAGTTCGTTGTGAAATGAAAATTTCAAATAATAATTATGAACGAACTTAAGTTGAAATGCGGGTTTTAAAAATAGCTCCCTAAACTGCCAGTTGTCACATCCTCCCCGTCTCAGAAGGAAACCCGTCCCGGGTTTCACTCGGAAAAAATTTATCTACGAAGTGAAAAGCTTCGGATATCTCTTCCTGAACTCGTCCTCACGTTCCCACGTAAACTCTGGTCCATGTCGGGAATTCCAACGAACCTTGACGAGCGGAATGCGACTCCTCTTGAGTCGTTTAACCTCACGATCTAAAATCTCAATCGGTTCCTCCACGAAATTCAGTTTCTCATCTACACGAATGTCCCTCATTGGAATGACGGGCATTTCATCAGAAAGACATTTCTTCAGGTTACTCACGTGGAACACGTCGTGAACTTTGCTCAGTTCGGACGGTAATTCCAACCTATAAGCCACGGGCCCAATTCTTTCTAAGATCAAGAATGGTCCAATGTAGCGTGGGTTGAGTTTACCACGTTTCCCGAAACGTATTACACCTTTCCAAGGTGAGACTTTCAGCATCACTTTGTCTCCAACCTGGAACTCTAAAGGTTTACGTCTCTGATCGGCGTAGCTCTTCTGCCTATCTCTGGCGGCTTGCAACCGATCACGAATCTGAGTTACTTTCTCGGTAGTTTCCAAAATAAGCTCAGGGCCTGTAAGTTGACTATCACCAACTTCTGCCCAACCAATAGGCGAACGACACTTTCTGCCATACAAAGCTTCGAAGGGTGCAGCCTTAAGACTTGTATGGTAGCTATTATTATAGGAGAATTCTGCAAGGGGCAAATACTTCTCCCAGCCTTTACCAAAGTCTATGATGCATGCACGAAGCATATCCTCTAACGTCTGAATGGTCCTCTCACTTTGACCATCGGTTTGGGGATGATATGCAGTACTCATATCAAGCCTCGTCCCCAAAGCCGTTTGAAGTGATCGCCACAAAGCTGACGTAAAACGACTATCACGATCCGAAATAATAGATATCGGGACTCCATGACGCGAAATAATTTCCTTCACATATAACCTTGCAAGCTTATCCACACTATCATCTTCACTAATAGCTAAGAAATGAGCAGACTTTGTCAGACGATCCACAATTACCCAGATAGCGTCACAACCGCTAGCTGTCCTCGGTAATTTGGTAATGAAGTCCATAGTAATCCGCTCCCATTTCCAGACTGGAAGTTCTGGTTGCATTAGCAGTCCTGACGGTCTCTGGTGTTCAGCCTTAACCTTGGCGCATGTCAAGCATTTACTAACGTACGATGCTATATCTGCCTTCATATTTGGCCACCAATAGAACTTCTTAAGATCTTGGTACATTTTATCGGAACCAGGGTGAATGGAGTACTTTGACTTATGCGACTCATGCATAATCAATTCTCGAATTTCTCCATATAACGGTACCCAAATCCGATCTCCAAAACATAACAATCCATCCGAACGCTTACCAAATCCTTTCTCATTATCAGCCATCCCAAATATGTTCTCGGCAGATCTATTTTCTGCTTTCAATGCTTCTGTTTGAGCTTCGAGTATCTGAGATGGTAATGGCGATACGATAGTCATTCCCAATGACTTAACTCGTAATGGTGGTACTCTTTCCTTTCGACTAAGAGCATCAGCAACAACGTTTGCTTTACCAGGATGATAGCGAATTTCACAATCATAATCGCTTAGCAACTCGATCCAACGTCGTTGTCTCATGTTGAGCTCTTTTTGATTCAAGATGTGTTGTAGACTTTTGTGGTCGGTAAACACAACACACTTGGTTCCGTACAAGTAATGTCTCCATATTCTTAAAGCAAAAAACCACAGCACCGAGCTCCAAATCATGGGTAGTGTAGTTTTTCTCATGCTTTTTGAGCTGTCGGGAAGCATAAGCTATCACCTTCTCTCGTTGCATTAACACGGCTCCTAAACCTTTATGTGAGGCGTCACAATAGACAACGAAATCCTCGTTACCTTCTGGTAACGCTAAGATAGGAGCACTACACAACATTTTCTTAAGCAATTGAAACGCTTCCTCTTCTTTATCTCCCCATTCATACGTAACACTCTTTTGAGTCAATTTGGTCAATGGTTTAGCTATCTTCGAAAATCCCTCGATGAATCTTCGGTAATAGCCAGCTAAACCCAAAAATTGACGAACTTCGGTTGGGGTCGTAGGTGCAGCCCAATCTTTTATTGCTTCAATTTTTGCAGGATCCACGTGGACTCCTTGTCTATCTATCACGTGACCCAAAAATTGTACAGTCGGAATCCAAAATTCGCATTTCGAAAACTTGGCATAAAGTTTCTCCTTCCTGAGCAATTCCAAAATGAGTCTTAAATGCTCCTCATGCTCTTTCTCACTCTTTGAATAAATCAGAATGTCATCGATGAATACAATCACGAACTTATCCAAGTATGGCTTACGCACACGATTCATGAGATCCATGAATATTGCTGGTGCGTTAGTCAACCCAAACGGCATCACCTGAAACTCGTAATGCCCGTAACGGGTTCTGAAAGCCGTTTTCGGAATATCCTCCTCACGAACTCGAAGTTGATGATATCCCGATCTCAAATCGATCTTCGAATACACACTCGATCCTTGGAGTTGATCGAACAAGTCATCGATCCTAGGTAACGGGTATCGATTCTTCACCGTTAACTTATTCAACTCTCTATAGTCGATACACATGCGAAACGATCCATCCTTCTTCTTCACAAATAAGACTGGGGCTCCCCAAGGTGAAGAACTTGGTCTTATGAATCCCTTTTCGGCTAACTCCGCCAATTGTTTCGACAACTCTTCCAGTTCGGTAGGTGCAAGACAATAAGGTGCTCGTGCTACAGGCGCAGCACCAGGTATTAGCTCAATCTGAAACTCCACTTGTCTACTTGGTGGGATTCCCGGTAAATCATCGGGAAACACATCAGGAAAATCACGAACTATAGGCACATCTCCGATGCCCCTTTCCTTTTTCTTCGTCTCTCCCTTCTCAGAAATTTGAGCTAAGAAAAGATAACATCCCTTCTCTATTAGCCTCGGTAACTTAGTGCAAGAAATCACCGCTAATCGGGATGGGCTCCTAGAATCCTTTCGGTCTCCTAGTATATTTAGGACCTCCTTTCCGTATGGTACACGCACGATCTTCTCGTCGCAAAGTATGTGAGCACGATACTTCGACAACCAATCCATGCCAATGATTACATCAAAACTTCCTAACGTGACGGGTAGAAGATCTATGTTGAAAGGGTGATTCAAGAAATTTAATGTACAACCGCGAATGATGGTATTAATCCTTTCTAGGTTTCCATTAGCTAACTCAATATCATATCCAATTCCTAAGGCCATCGGGGGTTTCTCTAGTAAGGGTGCAAAGGTAGTGGACACAAAACTCCTATCGGCACCAGTATCAAACAGTATGGAAGCATAACGATTATTGAGAAGGAACGTACCAGTAACGACGTTCGGATCTTCTCCTCTCTCGTTCCCGAGTGCATACACTCTTCCTTGAGCAGCTCCAGCTTCCACACGTTGGTCCCCATTATCTTGTCGTCCACGATTTCCTCCAGCTCCACGGTTTCCATAATTGTACCCATTACCACCCGAGCCTTGATTTCCACGGTTCCGCGATTCTCTACACTCATTCCTATAGTGTCCCTTCTTTCCACACCCATAACAGGTAACATCTGCCTTGTTTCTCATCTCAGGAGCAGCTTGAACCATTGCAAGAGGTCGAGCTCTACAGTCCCTAGCTGTATGTCCTTTCCTTGAGCAATTCTGGCATGTCACACTACACCATCCAGTGTGATGCTGATGGCAACGTTCACACTTGGGTGCATCACCGTTCTGATTCTTCTTACCTCCATTCCCAATAGCATAAGCCTTAGCTTGTCTCTTGCTTCGGTGATCATTACTCTTAGAGTGACGGTCTCTCTTTCTCTTTCCACTCTTCTCCTTATCAGCTTCTTCTAATTCCAACGAATCCATAAGTTGTTGAGCAATTGTGATAGCCTCATGGATGTTTGCAGGCCTAGCAGAAATTACATCATTCCTCGTAGCTACAGGCAAACCATCAGTATACCTCTCGATCTTTTGAGTTTCAGTTTTCACCATGTCAGGGCACAACAAGGCTAACTCCTGGTAACGACGATTGTAAGTCGCCATATCATTACCTTTCACCTTGTGGTTCCAAAACTCAATCTCTAGCTTCTTGACCTCATTCCTTGGGCAATAAGTCTGAATCAGCAAGGACTTAAATTGCTCCCAAGTCATAGCATAAGCTACATCACTCCCAACTGCATTTCGGTAGTTGTTCCACCAGGTCAAAGCTTCATCCTTGAAAGTAAAAGAAGCAAACTTTACCTTCGCATTCTCCGCACAACCACTTGACATTAAACACTGACTCAGTCTTCTCAATCCATCTGACTAAGTAAACCACTCCTTCATTTCCACCAAACTCAATGGGTCCACAAATCTTGAATTCCTTGTATTGACATCCATTAGCACGAACAGGTGGAAAAGTTCCAGCAGAATTGTTGGAATGATTTGACTCAGCGAGTAGTTCAACAACTCTTTGCTCCACGAGTTGGTTGATCATTGCTTGATCCACAGTAGGTGCGTTAAGTGGAACATGACCATTGTCTCCCTGAACATCAACATTTTGATTCCTGTTGTTACGGTTAGTGGTGTCCAGGTTGTCAGGAGTAGGGGTTTCAACATTTCGAGTAGGTCGACGACCTCGACGAGCAGGAGTAGTCACAGCAGGACCAGTCCTGGTAGACCTAACAGGGTTTCGACGGGGTGCCATTGATCTGTACATCACACAAGTTCATGAGTCTCCAATAGAACTTATCGATATGCTCAACAAAACATCTCAACGAAATCAAGCCATAGAAAGAATGGCAACGACACGCTATGTAATAATAAGCGAATAAGGACTCAATTTCCATAACACCCAAAATCACATAATACCATATACTAATAACCATCAACCGTACAATAGCGATCTAACATCGTTCCAACTAACGGATAACACAAAACATACTAATCGTTCCAAAAGAGACGAATACCGAACAAAATACATCAAAATATGATAACTAGCTTTTCTAACCGAACACTCCTCGGCTAAGAAAGCAACAAGATAGTATAACTCAAACAACTAGCCACGGGGCTGACGGAGAATCCTCAACTCCTGCCTCAAGCCATCAAGATCCCTCCATAACGATCCTAACTCCACGCTATGGGTGTCTCGGTCTCTCTTGAGGTCAGCCACCTCCTTCTCTAGCTCGGCATTCCTTTGCCAAAGCTTGCGGTCGGCCTCGCGAGCAGTAACAAATCCTCGCTGCAAACTATCGTTATGCTTGTGGACATCCATCAAAACTCTCCTCAGCTCAGTAGTTCTGCCCACGACGACAGTCAAATCAACTCTCAAATCTGCTAAGAACTCCCCAATAACTCTCTCAAGTCGATCAGATACACGTGCAACTCTGTCACTAAGCTCAGTAATCCGAGCCCACAACCTGCCAATCTCACCCAACTCTGCATGCTCAGTAGAAATCTCAGACGATGCATCCGACTCCACGGGACTACCCGGTGGCAACTCAAACAAGAACGGATGATCAGGTGAATCGGGCTCAATCGGGTGTACAGGTGAATCAGGCTCCTCAGCCTGAGCTGGTGGTGCTAACTCATCATCATCATCATCAGGCATCTCATCCTCCTGAGGGTCATCCTCCTCCTCAGGGTCATCATCATCACCATGCTCAGCCTCCTGAGGGTCATCCTCCCGCTCAGGGTCATCAGCCTCATCATCACCCTCGTACTCCTCCTCCTCATCGGAAGAGTACCTCATCACTCGTCGTCTCCTACTAGGTGAACCATGTGGAGATGTAGTAGGTGATCTAGGACGACGACGCAATGATGTGGGTGGCGCCTCAGACAGAAGAGAAAGAGCATCAATCTGTAAAGGTGATGGAGTAGGGCGTACCGACATGTGTGCCGTAGCTCGGTGGGCAAAGCGTGGTGCCCCACGGGCCAAAGCCTGATGAAGAGTAAGCTGCCTCGATGTACCAGGGAGCCCTAGAGAAGATGAGGGTCCCTGCGTAGATGCAGCAGGTAGTGCTGAAGTAGAAGCTGTCTGTGATACAGTAGCTGGAGTCATGGCCATCTGGTAAGGATCATCAGATGCCATAATGAACTGTGCAGGTAAAACCGGTGCAGTAAGAATATCCTCGACGACATCGGGCATATGGGAGGCCATGGTTTGTGACAACGGCGTAGGGTAGGTGTGAGTGTTTCAAAACAACTTAAATCGCAACTCATAATACCATATCAAACATACTCATCAAATAATTCCATATATAATCTCAATAAAAGAATTTCAAACACCGCATTACTAAAATGTTTATAAAACATATAGACCATATAAATCCTCGAGAACGCCATCTTATTACTAAAATCCATAAACCTCAAATCATCTCAAATATCTCATAATACCTCAAATAATAGAAGATGCTTCGGCTTGGCGGGCTGGCGGGCGGTAGTCAAGGATCATTTTCTATAAAAATACGGTTATAGTTTAGGCGTTTATTTACCTAGTTCTCTATAACCTTGGCTCTGATACCAATCTGTAACACCCCCAAAATCTGATACAGCGGAAGACTCAACAAGCTTTCGGGGTGCTACGGGGATTGGTATCCAACACAAGACAATATAGAACGAGATAAAGTAAACATAATAAAAACACAACCAAAACGGGGTTTTAGAGTTTACATTTATCCCAACCTCATTCAGAGTCAGGCCCAAAATAAAATAACAATAGGTCCAAATTTAATTATCAGAGTTTAGAAAATATAGATCCATAACCGTGTGCCACAGCCGAGCCTTCCAATCCAAGCATGCACCTCAACACTTAATTACCTGAGAAAACGTGCTAAAAGTCAGCTTTCGCTGGTGAGATCATAGGTTTAAATTCAACTAATAATATAGTGGACATATACGCAAAACGCTTGCTAGCTAGACTAAGGATTCGCTAAAAGCCTGCGGATACCCTCCGCTCTCAACATAACACACGGAAACCCTTCCGTAATAACCAAAACACACGGATACCCTTCCGTGACAACATAGATATTCGGGTAACCCCGCAATACCAATAAATACTCGGATAACCTCCGAAGTATTAATAACCTATAGGTGCACACTACAGTATCTAATAAGTCAACCTTGAATAGTACACACGAAACTATGTGACTAAAGCTGACAATCCAAATAAGCCAACCTTGAATAGTACACACAACGAATATGTGACTAAAGCTGACAATCCAAATAACCAAATAAGCCAACCTTGAATAGTACACACAAAAGGTGTGACTAAAGCTGACAATCCAAATAACCAAATAAGCCAACCTTGAATAGTACACACAAAAGGTGTGACTAAAGCTGACAATAGATCCTAGTCCATACGCATAGCAAGTTTAGAAAGAATATAAAAGCGATAATAGTCCACGTAAAATAATTTGCACGTTTCTCACCCCAATCGTTGAAAACATAGTTCAAGAGTAAAAAGTGGGGCTATGACTCACCTCAAGTCCAGAAAAATAGCAAGACGAGGTAGGTAGCAATAAGATGTATGATAACTCACGAAACAGCAACTACGGACTTGGCACGACCTAACAATATTAACTCTTTCAGAAATCATTTCCTCAAATATATAATATTCCCAAACCCGGACGAGAATCCGTTTTATTTCCGAAAATCCATTTCGTATTAGTTTGGTGTATTTGCGTTTGGTATCCATACGGGTGGTGGGTCGACTCAAAACAAACCAACAAAATCACACGTAGAACATAAAATAAACTATAGATCTAACATTAGCCCAATATATCATTTAAATAAATCGCCAAAGTTTACCAAATCCGTCGATTTGATAATCCTCATATTTATTTACGTAATATACCGTTCCAAGATTACACCCAATCTAAAGCACATATAAAGCACATAGCACGTAATTACTATATAGTATATATCTCAGTTTAATAAATTCCTCATATATATCGTCAAATTGGCCAGATTTCCCGATATATACACTCGCAATCTATTACACTTTACATATACTACAACCTGTGGGCGTCGTAGGATACGCTGCCCACTAATATATTCGTTTCATATAACCAAACAACCCGGCTCAACCTTACAGTTGAGTGGTTATTTACTTATAGAAAACGTCTATATTAGTCGTCATATATCCGAGACAACACGAATGTCACAAATAATGACTTACCTGGACCCGAGTGACAACAATCTCGCCTAACTCAATAAACTTATCCGTTGTATATTTGAAATGACATTTTATTAAATGTTTCATAATTGTCGGGAGTTTCCCGTTTATAACACAATTTTTAATAATAATAATACGTTTGATAATATTACGCCACGCTCGTAGCCTAATATATATCTAATCGTATTATTTATAATACGACTCGTGATTATTATTATTATTAATATACGCGTTTATATAGTTATATATACGTTATTCACGTATATACTTTCGTATAAACGTTCATATTATTAATAATTATTATTACGAGTTTTATTATTCTCGTTTCACTTTTAATATTTATTGAGTTATACGAAATGGTCATATGTCCGAGTCATGACCCTCGGCTCATTGTCCAAGTCCAATAATAAACCAAAGTCATAAATAATAAATCTCCGTCCAATCGCAATCTCAACCACGGGCTACAACAATAAGGTCCGACTACGGTACCCAACTAACCTATCTCCGTCATCTAACGACCGTCTCATAACCGGTCCTCATATCACATCCCAATCGACAACAACTTCTCAATATCGAATCATAACCAATAACCAATATCCATTTCGACCAAAGTGTTCGGCCGAGAAATCAATACCACGACAATATAACAATAACAATAATAACCAATGTTAATATAACAACTTGTCCACATTAGTCAATTAATAACATTAACCAAGTCAATGTGTGGGTCGGTTTACCAAGCCGACCCGAGCCCCCGACTCACTTGAGTCTCGGCTCAATACTACGAGTCGTTTAGACTCGAACCAAACATACAACCATCACTAATGCTCACAAGAGCACCACAAATAACCAAGTAATCCACTCGACCTCAAAAGGTCAACTCGGCAAAACACAAGTATTTGGCTAAAAGCCGCGACTCAAAAGTCGAACCGTGTGGCTATCGAGTCAATAGACTCGAACCATACTCAATGAGAATCCCTAAGAGGGTCTCGGTAGGGCTATACGAGCGCAAGAAAAATGATCCCGAGACCATAAGGTCTCGGCTAGCTCCAACTCGAGGTCACAACACCTCGACAACCCATGAATCCCACGAATCCATCATCAAATCGAACCCAACACAACCCAAATCGGATACCAAACTTTAAGAAAAACATTTTTCCAATCACAACCCATAACTTTGTTGCGTTTTTATATGAAACCCATTCGGATCTCCTTGATTCGTGACCAAGAGTCACGGTTTTATTAACCATACGAGTGAATACTCGCTCACCTTCGAACTAGAACTCCAAAACTTTGATAATCTTTCCAAAAATAAACGATTGGTGATAAATTTGGTGGTGATTCGTGTGATAAAGTGGTGATAGGAGGCGCGTGGTGCACTAGATCTAGTAGATTAGATGTTGGAGGTTCGATTTATGGTGGTGATTTAGTGTGGTGGCCGGCGGTGACGCTGTGGTGGCCGGATCTCAATAGTGGCGGCTAGGGTTTTGGTTAGTGAGGGAGATGAGAGTGAGGTGAGAGATGAAAAGAGAGTGAGTGTGTTGGTGTGTGTAGAACCGGATCCAAAGGACCCTTATTAGCTTTTCTCTCTTTTTTTTTTTTTAAAAAATGCATTAATAATAATAATAATAATAGATGTAATAATAATAATAATAATAATAATAATAATAATAATAAGGATATTATTACCATTGAGCGGGTAATGTGGGTAGATGTAAAAACACGTGGCCCGAACCCGAACTCATTTTAAAATTTCCATATCACACGAGAACCTCTCGTAATTAATTAAAATATATAACGGACTCGTTAAGACGAATCATAAAACTATGTTAGGTAATCCTAGTGCCAAAGTCAACGTAGTACCAAGTGAGAATTCAAATATACATCACCGATCACATAATCAAAAATGAATTATGAACATAATTCACGAATTCCATAACGTCATTAAATAAAATATTCATAACATAGGTCTTACAAGTTCGTTGTGAAATGAAAATTTCAAATAATAATTATGAACGAACTTAAGTTGAAATGCGGGTTTTAAAAATAGCTCCCTAAACTGCCAGTTGTCACATCTTTTCTCTATGAACCCGAGTAAATCGGTCACATTAGAAAATTGGCCATATTTTTCCGCTCTTGATTTTAATTTGATAGTGTTTGATCGCAATTTGAATACATGGTAGATTTACAAATAAGTTAAATGATTAAAACTTTTACGTTTAATAAAAATCAAGGGCTCATTGTTTATTTATTCTCAAAACAAAACTAATATGATCAATCATGTTTGATGAAAACTTGAAGATCTTAATCCGTCTATAATGTATTTATCTTAAATACGTTAATATAAAGTCGTAGTGTGGTATAGAAGCCCAATTGAAATTAGAAAGAGTAATGCTACAATCACATAAGTTTTACAAAAAAAACCTCACACAATGAGGTGTCATGTAATTTGTGGCATACTCTTTCTAACATTTAAATTATCTCTCTTATTTTTATTCACAAATTCACTTACCACTTCATTGTGTGGATTTCTTTTTGTAAATTTTATGTTGTTATAGTATTTCTTAATTAGAAGCCTAAACAAGTATACTTTTTTTTTGAAAGGCCCAAACAAGTATACTTTAACTTTGGCATGATGCATGATGTTATTTGTTGGTACCCACAAATCTAGAAAAATAAAATAAAATTAACATGTGCACACCACTAACAAATCATATGTACTATACAATATGATACAAAGTAATATCACACTTTAGAAACATTTCACGTGATGAAAGTGATTAAAACTTTTGAAAAGTAAAAGTTGAGTTGATTTGGCAAGAAAGGAATTGTAGACGATTTAAATAAGAAAAGAGGAATGTGGAAGAATTGTTTGAGTTGTTTAATGATACCATTAGACTAAGATTGGAAAGCTTGAAAGTTAGACCTTCTGCAGCAATTGTTAGAGCTCAGGAAGTACGGAATATGAAGATGGATAAAGTTAGTAATACAACAATGCAACAAAAAGCTTAATGGTGACAGAAAAGGATGGGTAAAGCATGGTGGTCGAATTATTAGTATGTGGCATATATTAATGGTAACTATATGTTTGGAAGAGACCATTAAATTAACATTAAAAAGGTAGAGTTTCTGCTTCAATAAAATGGGTCAGTTGTGTGCAGTGATTAGGTTCAAGAAAACACTACTGTATGTACATAATAGTTTCAACCTGGTAGCTATTCTATCATACAGGTTTTTACCTGCATATCAGTATTCTCTCTAAAAATAGAGTATTGGTTTTGAGCTCATGATCATCTGGATTGCCTTGTATCTTGTTCACACCCAAACATAAAATAGTTATGTACTGATAAATCAAAATAGCTTGTCTTTGGGAAGGAGTTGTTTTATCTAGTCAGCAGAGTTTCTTTTTTTGTTTGTTGTATGTAACATAAAGTAGGTTTCCTAGATGGTAAGGGTAGATTGAGCTGGTGTGGTAGTGAGAGATGTTAGAAATAGAGGGTCGTGAAAGATGAGGCCTCTTGGGCCTAACATTACATGTACTTGGATTTTTGGTTGGTTTCTCATTGAGGGTATGTCTTCCCTAATGGATGATGTCTGGCCTCATTATGTTTTGAATTGTATGTAGTGATGTTGATGCTTCCACATGCAGTTTTGAGGATAATTGGCTAGGAAATGTAATAAATTGGATTCAGGGTGTTATAGCTCACATGGTGATGCCTAGTAAGAGTCTCTATATGTCATTGTGGATGTGGGCTGAATGATATATGAAGTTCTCTTATCTGAAGCTATGGTAGGTGAATAGGTGAACAATGGGAAGTTTTGGTTTGCTGAGTTTGCTTAAGAGATTATAGTTTGTTTCATCAGAGAAATGGTATAGTTTCATCGGTTTTCAATGTTTTGTATCCGATATGTAACAATGTGTTAGTCATTGCAGATTAGATATTATATATGTTTTATCATGGATTTGGGCATGTCCAATCCATTTTTCTTTATTCTGTAAATGTTGTTTGAAGTAATATATGTTCACCTTTCAACAAAAAAGTGAAACTTGAGTTATCAAGATGAAATACTACAATGTCTTCACCTGCAAAAGGATACATTACTGAAATGTTGCGCTTCTCATAATCGTCTAAGTAAGAGATTTTTAAATATAAAGTTTTTAAACATGTACATTATAAAAACCAACTCTATGTAAAAGTTGTGCTTTAACTTGTATGAAATGGATCAAAATAACTATTGCATGTTCACTTTAGTAGAGATTTTTAAATATATGTTTTTTAAACACATATGTTCTAAAAATCAACTATATGTTTAAACTTGGACTTTACTTTATGTGAAATGGATAAAAATAACTATCATCATTTTAAAATAAGTGTTCACTTTAGTAATAATAGTGCTCGGTGCACATGGTTATCGGACATTATAGGGTTTTTTGGTACCTATAATGACGTCATACTGCATTGTGAGGTGTTGATACGTGGGAATCGCACCAGGCTTTACCTCTCGAGGGATCTCGAGAAACTTACAACCCCCACCAGGCAGTGTACCTGATCATTGTAGTATAGTATAGTGAAAAGTACCGGGGGATTGATCGTTCAGCTAGGAATAGTGTCGTTATGATTGAAATTAATCTAACTATGTCTAAAGGTGAAGGATGATTCTTTTTGTATTTTTATATTTTATGAAAAGCAAGTAAAAATCTCGGGTATTGGAAGAATGGGCGGAATTAGTTGCTAATCAACTAACCCAAAAGCTACTAATTAAACTAATTAACAAGAAAAGTAAACTAGGGTTCTACAAGATAAATGAAGCATGTCTACCTATGATATGTTACTCCTTGCTAGCTATCCAATTCTACCTATTGAATTTTCACACCTTGTTTTAATTGACGGGTTGTATTCCTTAATACCATTCATGGGGTGGCGTACTTACTTCCCCAATTCTATAATCTCCTACTTCACTCCTATGTCGAGCCGGCTAAGAAGCTCCTAACATGGGATAAATTAGAATTTGCTCATGCATTAAATACAACCAATAAAACCTAGTACACATCGGTTCATGTTTCCTAAGACGTTCAAGCATGTTACACAATGGAGATCTGCCAGTTTTCTTAAGCCTAACATTGAAATCATTCAATCAAAACAAGAATCAATAGGAAACAAGAATTATAAACTAAACCAACTAGATCTATTGAAGTTGTCACGCCTTAATTGATGGAGATAGACACACAGATCAACAAGCCCTTATTGTTGGAGATAGACACAAACATCAACAAGAAATCAATGAGATCTAATTAATTATACAAAAGTTTCACACAATCATAAGTAGACACAAGGTGAATTAGCAAAACATAATCAATGAAGAGCAAACAACAATAATAATGAAAGATATAATTGAGATAGAATCATCAAACCAATACATGATATTTATGTAGTGATTGAAACCCTCTAAGTTGCTGGAAAAACACCTACCTAAACCCAGGAATCGACCTTAGGGTTTAGGGCTTACAAAAAGTGAAGTTATGATGTTATATTTATAGGCATGTTTTCTGTCGGCCCATCTTGACGGCGTCAGCCCGTTACTCTTAACGCCGTCATGACCATTTTTTCACCAAATTATATATCTCTTCGTCCTCTTCGCGTGGGCTTTTGAATCACCTAAATCCGAGTTCGTATGCAAAAGTTATGACCAAAACAATATTAGCTACTCCGCGCGCAAGTTTTGACAAGTTAACACGTGACAGCCTTGTGTCACACCCCCAGAATCGGGTCCAGCGGAAGCATACATGTAGCTGGGGTGTAACTCAATTGATATCACAACACAAGTACAAAAAGGTTTTCACTTCAATCATTTAGAATAAAATAGTTTAATCAAAAATGTTGTATTTTCATTGTTAAAAGTAATGCAGAAGTAGACCCTTAAAATAGTTTAAAACGGTCCCCAAATGAATAATCAGAGTCTTCTATGACCATGCCCTGCCCTGCCAAAACCTCCTGTAGCGTGCCATAGCTTAATACCTGAAAATACATGCTAAAGTGTCAACACGATGTTGGTGAGTTCATAGAGTCTTGTGAAAAAGAATGTAATGCATATGTATGAAGGTATCCCAGCAAAGGCATCGCAAATCCACTCAGTTCCAAGTCCCGCCATAAGAGACTTGTAACCTGTGTGTTCACAATCCACTGCCAAATGTGTTTTGGTTTGTGTGAACAAAATAATGCTTGAATCTCAATTCAAAGATAAGTGTAGCAAAACCGCTATGTAAACAATTTTCACAATGAGGTTATATAAACAATGATGACAATCCCATGAAATGCAGGTAATCAAACATACCAATGAAATGCAGGTAATCAACCATACCAATGAAATGTAGGTAATCAACCATGTAAAGCGAGGAATGCGTTTAAGTAAAACAAGCATGTATTCTCCCCCAAAGAGTTGATAAAACAATTAAAAGAGTAGGGGCTATGACTCACCTGAAGCTGATGTTACTGTGATGAAGTGAAATGAACAACAATGAACGGTAAGCTGCCGCAACTTTGAAATAATAGGTGGTGAGATGATGAGAAACCTTGAATTACTTGTGTTTTTGTGTTATGATTCTTGATTAGGATGATGAAATGAACAACTTTGATGCTTTATACTTTGAAAAATAATGGATTGATCTTGTTTTCATGGTTTGGTCGTGGGTTTTGATGTAGGGAGGAAGAAGAAGAGAAAAACTTCACTTTTTGATTTTTGATCTAAGTATATATGTGTAAAAAGGTGTTTATGTATAAAAAAAATCTAAATCAATGGCATTTTAGTAAATACTTGGTCAAGTTGACTAGATATTTTGAGGGGGGGCTGCACATGTGTAAAAGTGAATGAGTATGTGATAAGCTTGGTGTTATCTGGTTCACGGAGTCGGTTTTGGTTCCGTTAATCGCTAACCGTAAAGTTTTAAATCGCGAAACGTAAATTCGGGTATCGTAAAAATTTGAAACTTGAAAGAATGACTAAACTTGTCAAAATACTCCATAATAAAATATAAAATGAATGGTAAGTTCCATCGGGTTGCTTAAACGCTGTTAAAACTGGAAACGCGGGTTAAAAACGCGTAATTCGCGTAAAACGCTGAACTGAAAAACGTAAAATTCCAAAACTTTAAGAATTGTCGTAAAATGAGAGAAAATCATATTTTTATTGTTTATAATGATTTATGGACATATCGGGATGCCGGAAGGACGTTTAAACCTGAATGTAAATCTCAGACACGGCTTCGTGATTTTTGCAGAAATGATCCGACGAGCGCCAAACTCTCGAATTACCGTTAAAATAGTTTAACTTATGAGAATATGAAATAAAAGTTTCGGACATGAATAGTGTTTTGTGAATAGTAAAAGTGAATAGTAACTTTCCGAGATAAAAATTGGAATTTCGACGTTTGAAACAGGACATGAAATTACAAGTTGTGACACCTTGGGTGACGCCTTCACGTTTCTTCTGGGCCGTCATCACTTTTACTCTTGATGCCGTCAGGGTGTTGCTCTTGACGCCGTCACCTACTGTTCCCAGCAAGGAAAATTAAGACTTTGGCGTTTTCTTCACTTTTATGCTCCAAAAACGTCCGAATTGCTTCCTTTTCCAGATTTCTCTCCCAAAGTACCTAAAATCACAAAAGGAACGATTTAGGGCAATATTTGATCAAATAAATTTGATTTCGGGCTTAAATGACCCCCTAAAAGTGGTTCATTTTTCGCCTCATCATATACCCTTACACATGAGATTTGCTTGTCCTCAAGCAAATGCGTTTTTATTCTACTCAAAATACAAGTTAGAGGTCATTTAACACTAATATAAAAGTAATTACAACAAATAATCGTTCCACTAAAGACCAATAGACAAGCACGGAGGTCATACACTAGCACCTCACAAATAGTGTTTACATACTCACATCTCTCGGGTGTAATAAAGTATAAATTACAATATGGAAATGGAAGATATCTCTCACTACCTGTCATAGCAAAATAGATTACCATAGGCTTGGGAAAGGATCAAACCTCCACCACATGGCATAAGCACCTAGGATAAACTATCAAAGAGGTCTTTTAAAGGGTTGTAACGTTAGGTGTAGGGATATGAAATACACGGTTTTGTTGGATAAAGGAAGTTTTTACTGGTGGCGAGTTAACAATCTTGGTTAATTACATGTACAATATGGCGTTGCTAATCCAAGACTAGACTCGACTTAAGCTAATAAATGAAAAATAACAAAAATATAAAATAAACATAGAATAAAAAGGGATGGTAGTCCGTATGTTTTTTCTCTTTTCCTTTTTCTATTTTTTTTTTTTTCTTTTTCTTGATTTTTTTTTTTTTTTTTTTTTTTTTTTTTTTTTTTTTTTTGCATACACTCTTACCCTACCAATCCAAAATAATACATCATAGGGGATGAAAATTCCCCTTACACTTTAATCTTTACATACTTTGCAATAAACTAATATAATGACTCGAATTAAGATAATCAAAACACTTGGAGTACTTTTAAGATTAACGTACATATGGGGGTAATAAATGGTGTTCTTCCCCATTACTCCATAAATAAGTACTTTACCCATGAGTCTCAATCATCCCAAAACAATATGTACAAGGATATGACTCGACTTAGCAACCATGTAATCAATTAGAAAGTTAACTTAGGGTTTAACAAATAACAATAATGCACTAAAAATGAGCGCATACACGGAAGACTAAGGCGATTTGGGTGTACATTTAAGTGGGGTGTAACAAATTCTTACTTTAAGTAAGATGCTTAAAGTTAGAAATGAAAAGATAGGCACGGAGGGGTGTACTAGGGGTTTCGTGTACTAAAAATGAGTACAACGCTAAGGGTGTGGGAAAAATTAGTTGACTTAACCAGTCAAGTAATATGACTTAAATGGTTAAGTAATTATGATACGGGTTTAACACATGGGTGATCCTAATGCCTCTTATCATGTAGTAAATCCTACTACACGAATGTAGTCTCACTAGCGGTCTCGGGATGCATCACTAACGCAAGTTCTAGAATCTATATGCTACCGGTACACTCATAAGCACTAATAGTAAATGTTTTTCCTATCAAATCTAAAGGCGAACCTCACATATTTGGGTGGAAAATTTTTCTGAAAGTACGGTTATGTGTTAGTCATACAATCTCCTATCCATGAGACGCTTGCTATGGCTAAAGTTTCACTCCTAAATGTTGTAAAAAATTTTAAATTTGGCGCGAAAATTGCACTAACAAGTATTTCTCATAGTTTTATTACACATCTATTATCAAATAAAACAAACTCAAACGAAAGTGCATATGTAAGGTATCATCATTTTACTCTCCCCTTACACTTAAGATGAACATTGTCCCCAATGTTCAAGTAAAGAATGTAAAAGTGAAACAGTAAAAAGAATGAAATCAAATACTCCCCTGATTCGCTCGGTATGGATAATAAGGTGGCCAGGTTAAATCTTCCTCCAAGAAAATGAACAATCAAAGCTTCCCTTCCAGAATATAAATCATTTTCTTGTCATACATAACCTGTTAAACCTGAGAAAACAAACACAAAAACCCAAAGCATCAATCCGAACAAAGAAAACTCACAACTAGATGTAATTCCAGACTTAGGAATAGAAATAAAACAATTAAAGATATAATGCTTGTGGAATGAATGTTTGCAGATTTCCTAGAGTTTATAAAACTAAAGAATTAACAAAAACTTTAAGACTCCGGTATAAACAAAACTAGCAAAATTTCCAGAATTTTATACATGACGCCGTCAAGAGTAAACTCATGACGCCGTTAGAAGTGACCTGCAGAAATCTTTATGTTAAGTTTTCGGAAAATTTCTGGAAAAACTTATGTCCTACTTCCTGAAAAATCCTGCAAAACATCATTATGACTCGATACAAGCATTTGACTCAAGTACTAATACACATGTCCATTTATTATTGTTGTGGTTCATGCTCAATTTCGTTCTTATAAACAAATTTGGATCTCCCTTACACTTATCTTTTGCAAAATACCTTTATATGCAATTAAGACGAAGTTAAAAACAAAATAAAGCATTTTCACAATTTACTTTGAAACATGAGCCACAAACAATAAAAATAAAACATGCATACGGAAACAAATAAAATCAAACAAACAAACAAATAAAAACACACAAAACATGGGTTGCATCCCAAGAAGCGCTTGTTTTTGTTTGAGTCACGAGCCTGACTCTACCCTTATTTAACGGAAATAGGGGAGGTTTTCCCTACACTTAGGATTAAGTGTGGGTGAAAGTAGCGATACACACCCTTAGGGTGTGAATATGCCACGTGAGGTGAAGGGGGTGAGTGAATGGCTTCCTTCATCCTAAAACTACCCGGATAATATTGGTTGATGGGTGGGTCAGTTCCCCTTTTGTCTCCTAGAAATATATCTAAGGATGGAAAGGTGTGTAAAGATTGAGGTTCCGGTTCATCAACACTAGGAAATTCCCTAGAACTAGGAGTAAGGTTATCACTACAAGTATTCAAACCTATATCCTCAAGTGGTGCCTGGTCCAAGGGTTCTACCTCCATCGGAATTCCTAAAGTTTCTTCTACTTCCTCCGGGTAAGTCACGGGCGGTGTGTGTGCCTCAAATGATGGTTGAGTATTTTGTGGGCTTATGTTATTTACCTCATCATTCCATGTATTAATATCACCTATATCCTCAACTTGTGTTTTATTATAATCTAGCCCTAACATTCTCCCAAGTATCTCACGTGCTTCTCTAGGCATCTCAACTTCTATGTCCGAATCATAAGGATCATCTTCAATATTCTGACTACTATATACAAATTGCCCAAGAGATTCATTATCTGTTTCTTGAGATTCATCATCATCGATCATAAAACCTAGGTCTTTTTGATAAATGTGATCATGCTCGGCTAAATCCTCCTCAATTGTTTTCTTAGGTAGTGATAATAGCAAACCTAGTGCTTCATCCAACTTATGATTTGTTGCAATGGCTCTCTCCATAATTCCTTGGCAAACTAGGTCGCATTTCCTATTGGCCTCACTAAAACTAGATCTTAAACATGGAGGTTGTTCATAAGAATCTATCCTAGGTGAAGGCTCATATGATTCATAGGTGTAACACCCCCAAAATATCGCAGCGGAAGACTGTGTGATAGGGGTGCTACTTCATAATACAAAGTACAAGGTATAAAAAACGAACTCTAAATGAGACGTTTTGAAAAGTTACCATTCGATTAATAAATTCCGAGTTACAAACTTGAGTTCCATAATACAATACATAAGAGTTTTAAAACATATCGAATGGTAAAGATAAAAGCATAAGTCTTCAAAACATGTCAAGCGACTCTATGCTTCATGCAACAGCTATCACCTTACAGACCTGAGATAAACATGCTAAAGTGTCAACACAATGGTTGGTGAGTTCATAGAGTTTGTCTTAAAACAGTTGAAAAGTCTTTAAAGAATATTCGCACAGCAAAGGCATCGTGAATCCACTCAGTTGCAAGTCCCGCCCATAACAACACTTGCAATCTGTGTGTTCACAACCCACTGCTAAAATATAGTATGATTTCGATATATATGTATACGATATATGCACGCTTAATGTAAAGTATCACTGCCTACTGAACCTCATGACAAGAATAAGCACAAATGCTTCAAAGTTGGATTATATTCACCCAAGGCCAGGAATATATGGCAATGGTGGGGGCGTCAGCCCGATAGTACTATCAATACCTCTCCGTCGGCTCCATCCAGGAGTTAAACAGTGGTTAAAGAATATAGCGTATAGAATAGTTTTCACGCATTAAGGCACATATCGTAATAAAACTACACGTCATGTTTAAGAGTATAAAAGTATAGCATAGCATATGAGTAAAACTTGTCTTTAGTAAAAGAGAAAGAAAGTAGTTTAAGCATGTATCTCCCCAAAAGAGTTTAAAACAAGTATGAAAAGAGTAAAAGTGGGGCTATGACTCACCTTAAGCTTAAGTGATGTGAAATGAAAGTGGTAGTTGAATCTCGAAAGTCACTAAGAGCAGCCTATAATAGAACGTTGCGACTTAGGTTTGGAGTAACGTCTAAGAATATGAAGAATTGCCTATATATGTCTTGCATAATGTTCATGATGTAGTACTTAGTATATAGTGTAAGTCTTTGAATATAAATGGTTTATGAAACATGTATAGGTTGTATATCTCTTACTACCGTTCGGGCCGACATAATTCAGAAGTCATGGAGTAAACATTCGAGGAGCCAGGACACTTTAATTCATAAATCCACAACTCATCTCGACGGCTTACTTAATGAACTCCTCACATGAGGCTCCCTACTATTGTAGTATTCGATAACATATATATAAGTTTTGATCTTTAAAAGTTATATGGTCTTTAGGCGTGGCTTTGCCGTGACCTTGGTCATTGTTATCATGGTCTTGAGACTCAACCTTGGCTTTAGCCATGGTTGTGGTCTTGGCTTTAGGTCATTAGACCTCTTGGTCTTAGTAAATCATAACTATTATATAGTGACTTTGGTCTAAAAATGGGCTGTTAAGAATTTGAAGAAAAGTATCACTCGGAAAGCGTTTTCAGGGCTCGAGCTTCTTTGTTCCTGAACGAAAACGTCGTTCCGAACAACTTTCATGTTTTAACTTTTTGATGAATCGGACCAGAAGGGTGACTTTCAAATTGGCAGAATGCTAAACAGTAGGTATCGGCAGTTTCGGCGTTTTGGTTTTGCAAACTTCTTTTGGCCGTATCTTTTGACTCGTGTACTCGTTTTAGGTGATTCAAATTGCTATGTTTTCCTTGTTAAGTCCTCTTTAACAGTAAGTAAGTGTCCAATATCATAGTTATACTATTTTGGTCGTGGTTCTCCACAAAAGTCACTAGTTTACTTGTTTAAATAACATAAGTTAACATATATATACCATAACTTGTTTTACTAGTTTTTATACATCATGAACATAATACAAAGACCATATATAGCATGAAAGAAACATAATAAGCATGAAAATGGTATTGAGCAAGAAAGTGTAATAGGATTTCTTACAACTTTTGGCTTTCTAAAGAAAGGAAGTCAAGTATGAACTAGGACACTAAACTTATGCTTGCAAACCCTTCACCATAACTCTTGAAACCCTTGCTAGCCTTGATATATACCTTGTGAAAACCAATTAACTTCAGCCCCTAATCACCTTGTGTAGCTCCTAATTCAACCATGGAATCACCAAACAAACTTAAGAACTAGGTAGAGAATACTAAGACCTTGAACTTTGTAGTGTAACTTGTAGTTTGAAGATCAAAGGATCATGGAGCTAGGGATTGTGTGTGTGGCGTTTTTGGTGATGAAAAGATGAAGATCAAAGTGTTTCTAGTTGGCTATTTATAGCATGAGAAAATTAGTTAACCATATCTTGGGTTAGATTTTAACCATGGTTAGTTTTAGACACTTGTAACCATCCTAGAGATCAATGGTTAAGATTTAACCACACATGGTGACTGTCCCCCCCCCTAAGTCAGTTTCAAAGGGATAAGGGTGACTAGATGATGACTCTTGGTGCTATCTTGCTTAGTTTGTGCATTTTGACTCCGTAAAATGCTAACCGCAAGTTGTTAAGTCACGAAACGTAAAACCGGGTATCCTAAAAATATGAAACTTGAAAGTATGGTTAAACATGTCAATATACTCCATAATAAAATATAAAATGAGTGGTAAGTTCTATTGGGTTGCTCAAACCCTGCTAAAACTGAAAACATGGGTCTAAAACGCGTAATACGTAAAACGTACGAAAATTGCGTAAAATTGAGAAAAGTAAAATGTAACTTTTCTAATAGGATAATAATGAATTAAAATGACTTATAATGTCTAGGCTGGGCTCAGTCTAGTGTCGGTTGGTATTTAATGTCTTTTAGACATAAAACCGTAAGCCTAAAAATCAAGTAATGACTTATAAAATCAAGGAATGATTTTTGGTCAAAGGAGGAGGGAAAAATATGTTGACTTTTCCTAATAAGTTGAAAACTCAAATCGTCTTAGAAACGCGGTGCAGGTATAGGCTAAGGTTACGGCTGAGTAAAAACGCTTAGAAACTGAAAATTCCAGTTTTTCACGGCCGAGGCTTATTTTGGTCATTTTTTTCACAGTCATGATTAATTCTCAAATAAATCATGAGTGTGTCAAACATTTTTCTGATGCGGGGTCACTTAACGCGGTCGAGTTTCGTTGTGCGTAGAATTTTTGAATGACGTTTTACCCTAAAACGTGTAATTCCGTGTAATTCCTTAATAACTTTCACGAAAATGATCTGATGAGTGTCAAACTTTTAATTTACCATGGAAATGATTTATCACTCGAGGCCAAGAAACAAAAATCAAATTTCGGGAAAATTTCGGGAAAAATGAATAGTAAAAATGAATAGTAAAATTTCCCGGGAATAGTAATTAACCTGAAATTGCGAATTGTTACAATAGGTGTCTCTAAATGAGGTATTTTGAACTCTTTGGTGTGTTAGCCGCTCAACCCTATCTTGCAATTTTAGAAGTCTAAGTGTCAAGTCCATTTGAAGCAAATTACAAACAAAATCACAAAGAAAAGATAGACTACGAGAAAGCTACAAAAGAAAAAGAAAAAAATCTCACTTGATAAGAATCTAATGAGTAGACCTAATAAAAATCAAATTCAACCTAAACAATAACTATTCCCCGGGCTGCGGCACCAAAAACTTGATACGTGGGAATCGCACCAGGCTTTACCTCTCGAGGGATCTCGAGAAGCTTACAACCCCCACCAGGCAGTGTACCTGATCGTTGTAGTATAGTATAGTGACAAGTACCGGGGGATTGATCGTTCAGCTAGGAATAGTGTCGTTAGGATTAAAATTAATCTAACTAGGTCTAAAGGTGAAGGATGATTCTTTTTGTATTTTTATATTTTATGAAAAGCATGTAAAAATCTCGGGTATTGGGAGAATGGGCGGAATTAGTTGCTAATCAACTAACCCAAAAGCTACTAATTAAACTAATTAACAAGAAAAGTAAACTAAGGTTCTACAAGAAAAGTGAAGCATGTCTAACTATGATATGTTACTCCTTGGTAGCTATCCAATTCTACCTATTGAATTTTCACACCTTGTATTAATTGACGGGTTGCATTCCTTAATACCATTCATGGGGTGGCGTACTTACTTCCCCAATTCTATAAGCTCCTACTTCACTCCTATGTCGAGCCGGCTAAGAAGCTCCTAACATGGGATAAATTAGAATTTGCTCATGCATTAAATACAACCAATAAAACCTAGTACACATCGGTTCATGTTTTGTAAGACGTTCAAGCATGTTACACAATGGAGATCTGCCAGTTTTCTTAAGCCTAACATTGAAATCATTCAATCAAAACAAGAATCAATAGGAAACAAGAATTATAAACTAAACCGACTAGATCTATTGAAGTTGTCACGCCTTAATTGATGGAGATAGACACACACATCAACAAGCCCTCATTGATGGAGATAGACACAAACATCAACAAGAAATCAATGAGATCTAGTTAATTATACACAAGTTTCACACAATCATAAGTAGACACAAGGTGAATTAGCAGAACATAATCAATGAAGAGCAAACAACAATAATAATGAAAGATATAATTGAGATAGAATCATCAAACCAATACATGATGTTTATGGAGTGATTGAAACCCTCTAAGTTGCTGGAAAAACACCTACCTAAACCCATGAATCGACCTTAGGGTTTAGGGCTTACAAAAAGTGAAGTTATGATGTTATATTTGTAGGCATGTTTTCTGTCGGCCCATCTTGACGGCGTCATACCGTTACTCTTGACGCCGTCACGACCATTTTTTCATCAAATTGTAGATCTGTTCGTCCTCTTCACGTGGGCTTTTGAATCACCTAAATTCGAGTTCGTATGCAAAAGTTATAACCAAAACAATATTAGCTACTCCGCGCGCAAGTTTTGACAAGTTAACACGTGACGGCCTTGGGTGACGCCTTCACGTTTCTTCTGGGCCGTCACCACTTTTACTGTTGACGCCGTCAGGGTGTTGCTCTTGACGCCGTCACCTACTGTTCCCAGCAAGGAAAATTAAGACTTTGGCGTTTTCTTCACTTTTATGCTCCAAAAACGTCCGAATTGCTTCCTTTTCCAGATTTCTCTTCAAAGTACCTAAAATCACAAAAGGAACGATTTAGGGCAATATTTGATCAAATAAATTTAATTCCGGGCTTAAATGACCCCCTAAAAGTGGTTCATTTTTCGCCTCATCAGGTGTGTTATGGGCACATTATTGTAAAAGATAAAGAAAAAGGATAGTTGATAGATTATTTTGTAACTACTCTTTGTACAGGGTTTAGATCGTAATTTTTGTAGTTTAAATACTCTTTAGAAACGTTTCATTTGGTCAATTTAATCTAACAAACTTTCCCACTCTTTTTCATTTATCTCATTTCACCCTAAATCTCTAACAAACTTTCCCACTCTTTTTCATTTCTCTCGTTTCACCCTAAATCTCCATTGTTGTTCTCATGGTATCAAAGCTTCAACAATGGCAAATTAAAATGTTAAAAACTATGCTAATCATTACACGTGTTTACTAGTGAGTGTCTAGTGTGTAAGTGAATAGTTTTAAGTCATTTTCGCTCGTTTTCTTGTGAAGATTTGGGGACTTTTTTGTTGTGATTCAAGATGACTAATCCTGCTGCATCTCATCCTGCTATATATCAAACTCCGTTGTATTTGCATCCTTCTGATGGGACTGGTTCGCTTACATTTCAAGAAAAGATTTTTGGATCATAAAATTATAGAGCTATGGCATTGACATGTTGTGAAGTAACTTGGTTTGTGAGTCTCTTAAAAGATCTTGGAATTAAAGGTTTAAAACCTGTTGACCTATTTTATGATAATCAAGCAGCCCTGTACATTGATGTAAATCCAGTATTCCATGCCAGGACAAAATACAAAGAAGTGGACTGTCATTATGTAAGAGAGCATTTGAAGTTTGGGCTGGTTCATCCTCTTTATGTCAACATAAAATCTCAACTTGTTGAGATATTTACTAAAGTTATTTCTGTTGATCATCATAACACTCTTTTGTCCAAGTTGGGAGTTTTAGTGCCTTCCCACTTTCCACTTGAGAGGGAGTGTAAAAGAGAAGAAAATGGAGAGTTGAGGGACTGTTTTGTAATTATTCTTTCTACAGGGTTTAGATTGTAACTTTTTAGTTTAAATACTCTTTTTAAACGTTTCATTTGGTCAATTCAATCTAACAAACTTTCCTACTCTTCTTCATTTATCTCATTTCAGCCTAAATCTCCATTGTTGTTCTCAGTTATAGGGTCACTGCTAACCCTATAACGGTAATTTTTGTTTTTTTCTTTTCTTTTGAGTGTAATGGCTAGAAACCAATGGCCATAAGTTTTAAGACACCCATTTTTTTCCCAATAAATACACATTTTTATCATATAAATAATCAAACCCAATCACATTTTCACCCATCTTATACATTTTCACATATGCTTTCAATCACAATCAAGCAAAATGAATAAGCAATCCAATGAATGGCTCATGAACGATGTAATCCCCTAACATTCATTGTCCGACAATTCGAGCTTACCATCACCCGCTACACCATCATCCGCCAACTCTAGTTCATTACAACATACACCATTTTAAGGCTTTTCACAATATGCTTCCCAACAACCATATTTCCCACAACCACCTTTCCTAAAACCACATTTCCCACAACTAACTTACCATGTAAACCCAGAAACTTTTAACCAAATAGTTTTACTTTAACTTCAACAACAATACCCAATGTATGGCTAAATACCACAATCTTCATAACCATCACAACAAAAACAAGAACCACAATCACCACCAAACTTACCATCACATGAAACTGAGCCTTCTCCATCTCGAAAAGGAAAATGAAAAGGCAAAGGAAGAAATCCTAGACCTTAAAAAACCGATATTATACTTACGACTTGGACTCAAGACAAATAAACACTATTGGAGGAAACTTTTATACAAATATCCGAGTACCCAAGACTTGACGTCGATCGTACTTCGGGTACATTTGGCAAAAAATTGTAAGCGAATACAACCGTAATGCACCCCAAAAGCATAACAAAGATATGATTACGAAAAGGTGGATGGCATTGACACGTGATTGTCATAATTAGACAGGCGTTTTCTTCGAACATGAACGTCTTAGTGGTGTAAATAATTCAAAGTAGCAAGCTCGTTGTTTACAAAAATTTTGAGATTTGTATACCCATTTGTTTATCCAATTTAGTGCATGGGAATTTGAAACATACTTCCAAATGGCGTCCTGCAAAAAACTTTGTCCCTGAAAGGCGGTACTGAACGGCCGATGACGATGGTGCGGATCTTGAAGACCTGTACGAGCTATTTTGAGACAATCATCTCTCGACAAGCCAAGAAGAGTGATAAGGCAAAAAATGAACCGTTTTTAGGGGATCATTTAAGCTCGAATTCGAATTTATTTGATCAAATATTGCCCTAAATCGTTCCTTTTATGATTTTAGGCACTTTGGGAGTGAATTCTGGAAAAGGAAACATTTTGGACGTTTTTGGAGCATAAAAGTGAAGAAAACGACAAAGTCTTAATTTTCCTTGCTGGAAACAGTACCTGACGGCGTCAAGGGCATTTTGGTGACGGCGTCAAGAGTAAAAGTTGTGACGGCCCAGAGAGAATGTGAAGGCGTCACCCAAGGCCGTCACGTGTTAACTTGTCAAAACTTGCGCGCGGAGTAGCTGATATTGTTTTGGTCATAACTTTTGCATACGAACTCGGATTTAGGTGATTCAAAAGCCCACGCGAAGAGGACGAAGAGATCTACAATTTGGTGAAAAAATGGTCGTGATGGCGTCAAGAGAACGAGCTGACGCCGTCAAGCCTTGCCGACAGAAAACATGCATATAAATATAACTTCATAACTTCACTTTTTGTAAGCCCTAAACCCTAAAGTCGATTCCTGGGTTTAGGTGGGTGTTTTTCCAGTAACTTAGAGGGTTTCAATCACTACATAAACATCATGAATTGGTTTGATGATTCTATCTCAACTATGTCTTTCATTATTCTTGTTGATTGTCCTTCTTTGATTATGATTTGCTAATTCACCTTGTGTCTACTTGTGATTATGTGAAACTTGTATATAATTGATTAGATCTCATTGATTTCTTGTTGATGTGTGTGTCTATCTCCATCAATTAAGGCGTGACAACTTCAATAGATCTAGTTGGTTTAGTTTATAATTCTTGTTTCCTATTGATTCTTGTTTTGATTGAATGATTTATATGTTAGGCTTAAGAAAACTGGCAGATCTCCAAATGGTAACATGCTTGAACGTATTAGGAAACATGAACCGATTGCACTAGGTCTTTATTGGTTGTATTTAATGCATGAGCCACTGTTTACAATCCCTATGGTTGTGCTGGGCATGATATAGGAGGAGATAAGAGCTCATAGAATTGGGGAGTTATGTGCGATACCCCATGAATGGTATTAAGGAATACAACCCGTCAATTAAAACAAGGTTACAATTCAATAGGTAGAATTGGATAGCTAGCAAGGAATAACATATCATAGGTAGACATGCTTCACTTATCTTGTAGAACCTTAGCTTAGTTTTCTTGTTAATTAGTTTAATTAGTAGCTTTTGGGTTAGTTGATTAGCAACTAATTCCGCCCACTCTCCCAATACCCGAGATTTTTACTTGCTTTTCATAAAATATAAAAATACAAAAAGAATCATTCTTCACCTTTAGACCTAGTTAGATTAATTTCAATCCTAACGACACTATTCCTAGCTGAACGATCAATCCCCCGGTACTTGTCACTATACTATACTACAACGATCAGGTACACTGCCTGGTGGGGGTTGTAAGTTTCTCGAGATCCCTCGAGAGGTAAAGCCTGGTGCAATTCCCACGCATCAAAGAGCCAAAAGCCGAAAATCGGGCTCAACCGTAACGACAACATCATCGCCCCTCTCGAGAAGCTTTCAAGGAAATGGTCAAAGAGGAAATGCGACAAGATCGTGCAAAAAAAATGACCTTTTCGCGACCCAAAAAATATTTGAGGAATTGAGGCTTCTTTGTAGCTTGTACTAGTATTGAAGGGATGTCCAAAGAAGATGCCACTATGATCAACCAAATGAAAGCGGAGATCCGAGCAAGATATGGGATCAACCAAATGAAATCGGAGATCCGAGCATGATATCGTTCCTAGTTTAGTTTATTTTAGTTTTTATGTGTTCGTCGTTTCTTTATTATTTTCGATGAAATCGTATTTCAAATTTAATAAAATGGGTTTGTTTAAAGAAAATAAAAAAATAAAATAAAAAATGGAATCCACTATATCTCTAACCTGAATATTATATTGGGACGATGTTTTTAAGGTTTTGCATTATATGAATGTTATATGATAAAAGATAGACATATCACTCTTATAACTTGATGGATAACTTGGACCAACCCTAGCACTCTAAGACATAGGATGGCAACATGTCGGGTTCGGGACGGGTTTTAGTGTACTCATACTTGTTTATAATATCCAAACCCGTACTCGCTAGATACCCGGTTAATATTATCCATTGGTTTTTTGGGTTTTTTCGTGGGAATCGGTTATCCCGAATCGAATGTTATATGGACAAAATGGTGGGTATTAATATTAAGTCACACTAAAATCCATCGATAAAACAAAGAAAAACACCCTAATATATTCAAATTATATAAAAGTTAAAGAAAATGAATATCGTATCAAACGATTTAATGTTTTTGAATAATTCATGTACAAAATACAAATGTGTTATGTAATAGAGATACTAATATAAAAAAATATAATGGAAGAAATTATATAGAATGTATATATACTCTAATTAATTATAATACTAATAAAATGGGTAAAGATGCGGGTGAACGCATATGAGTACGGGTACAGGTAATCGGGCAGGTATTACCAGAACCTGTCACCAAACCCGTACCCGGATAATTTTTTTTTATCAATACCTAAACCCCCATACAAACCCGCCAACCCGCCCCCGAACCTGACCTAACCGATTCGGGTTTCAGGTTTCCCCGACTGTTTGGGGTGCTTTTGCCATCGATACTGCTTTTAAAAATACTACACCCTCCATCTCAAAATTATAGTCTCATTTTGACTTTTCGGTCTTTATTTTTCAACTTTGACCTTAAATATTTTTGTTTATATTACATAATAGTTGATGCAAAATATATAAATGGATTGAATTTTAAATGTATGTTTCATTGATATAATTTTCATCAAGTATTGTGTAATACAAACAAAAATATTTAAAGTCAACATTAAAAAAGAAAGACCGAAAAATTCAAACGGGGACAATCATAATACGACATAGTTGTATCCCTTTTTTTCCATTTTGGTTTTTGTGACCACTTAATAGAGTCGGTATCTATATATCCACCTAAGGTTATATCTTTCATTACAATAGTTATATGGCAGGTAGGTTTTTGTATGGCAAAACTACGCCCTCGAGCTCAAGGTTTTAATCTCTTCACGATAGTACCTTCATTTACTTCGGCTTTACTAATGACTAAATTTGCTTCATTCGAACCCATATTGAAACTAGCATTTGCTGCTGCAGAATAAACTAATTTGAAAATGGGATAACATGCTCGATAAGGCATGAGTTCTAATATCATAAGTGTTTCTTTTTAGAAACGCCCACGAATTTGATCAATTACTCTACGCGCTTTGTGAGCAGACATTTTTGGAACGGAAGGAGTACACAAGTTTCACTTTAAAAGGGAAAATTGGTTGAACTAGTTGTAGGTTAAAAGTATACACTTATTTATTTTATGCGAACCCTTTTTTATGTAAAAGAAAACTAAACTTTGGTAAAATGTTACATTTTTAACAAAGTATTAAATATTATCAAATCACTACCTTATTTTTATATATAATTTTCACCTAGGCTCGTGAACATTTCAACATTTTACCCTTTGTATAGAAACATTTTATTTATTGAAAATCAAATAAAATAAACACATCAAGTGTAAAATGAAAACATCAGTGACTAAACTTGTAAATTCCATAACCCTTTTTATTAACTTCTCACGACGGCACAAATCATTATACAGCGGCAGTTTCTTTTTTCTCACCGGAATCAATTCTGGGTAACTTTCTTTTTCCTATAATATTGTAAAAAAAGCAATCTTTTTATGCAATTGTATATGGAACCCTTGTTATCTGCATTGGACATATATGTTGTTTTTGTGATCTGGGTATGTTGAATTGTGTTTAGTTTATAATAAAGATGTGATCTTTTTTTTATAAAAATGGTTGAATATTGAAGAATTTTGTACTTTTAGGATAATGTGTAATTTGATTATGGGACTTGTGTTGGTTATGTTTGGTGGGAGAAAAGTTATTTGCTTTTTTGTTATTAGTACGGGAACTCGAATGCTTTTTTCGCGATTAAACGAACATGGAAGTGATGAATGTATAAACATGGGAAAAAAGGTTGTGTTTTTACTATTTTAGTGACTAGTGTGAATGCGAAAACTTATAATAGAATGATGTAGTGCACAGAGAAAGTAAGGACTAAGGATCAGTGAAATTGTTGACATTCTACAAAAAAGATTTGTTGATTGTTTTGTATTGCATTGAATTTCATATCTGTGGAGTGTTATGGGATAACATATGATTGATAATGGGGCTTGTATTGGGTAAGTTTGCGTGGAAGCATAGTTAGTTGCTTTTGCACGGAGTATATGTTATGGGATTAAACGAAACAGAGAAGTGAGAATTATATAGTCAGTTGTTTGGTTATGTTTTTACTAACTAGTGTAAAAGACATAAGTTCTAAGAGATGATGTTTGCACAGTGGTTTTTTTTTTAAAGGCATTATGGATTGTAGGGACTGAAATAAATTTGAAAGATTAAGGTGCTGTAGAACGAGAGATTAGATAGCACAATATAGGCTTATTGACTGGGGAAGTCCTAAATTACATGAAGGTGTCAAGGACTCGAGGCTTCACTTTTGTTAGACAGGGGCTATGAACAAGATTTCGTGATCTGGGCCACATTTGTAGACTGGTCAAGTACCTTTTTTACCCACTCACTATCTAGACTAGACTAAGCCCTCGTGCGTTATATGTTTTAATTCGGTCAAAGAATCCTTCCTTATGATATAACGTAAGAGTAAATCAGTGAACTGAGTTTAAGTGTGTAAATTATAAAAATGAATAGTGAAGCTAAATGACTAAACTGCCCTTATATGGCTAAACTCACATAAGCAAACTACCTAAGTAATGAGATTGTAAAGTGTGTGATTTATTAGTAGCGAGGCTTATATCATTTTATAGATGTCCAAGAAGGTAATATTTCTATTCACTATAATTCTCCTATAGTATTAGGTGAATTACATCACTGACTGATGATTGGTTAATCATATATTTAGATCCTCCCTGGATTTTTTATTGTTAAATAATGAAAAAATATTACTCTAATTTTTTTTTTCCTTGGTGATATGTGTACTAGGTTGACATACAATGCCTAAACAAAAGAAGGTACCGCAAATGTCTGGATTGAGGCATCGTAAGGCAACCCCATATTCTTTACGACTATGTCATTCAAAGATCATGAAAGATTACCGTCACAAGAAACAAATAAAGGCGTCTGAGAAGAAGGAATGGAAAGACGCAACTTGTTCTGTTTGTATGGAATACCCTCACAAAGCTGTTCTTCTACTCTGTGATTCATATCACAAGAACTGTCGCCCATACATGTGTGATACCAGTTACCACTATTCCAATTGCTTAGACCAGTATAAGAAAGCCTATACTAAGGTCAACTTGGCCCAAAATGATCCAAACATTAGTTCCGACACGGAAGAACTTTTATGCCCACTCTGTCGTTGTCAAATAAAAGGATGGACTGTGGTGAAACGGGCACGCAAGTATCTGAATGCTAAGAAGAGGAGTTGTATGCAAGACAACTGTTCATTTGTTGGGTCGTATAAAGATTTAAGGAAGCATGTGCGGGCTAGTCATCCTTTGGCCCGACCCAGAGAAGTAGACGCGTCACTTGTTGAGAAATGGAAGAAGCTTGAAAATGATAGTGAATTAAATGATGTTATAAGTACAATTTATTCAACAATGCCAGGTGCAGTTATACAAGGGGATTATGTAATTGAAGACGATCATCGGGATTTTTCTAGAGTAAGAAGGTTCGGTCGTCATCGCCTGGATACTCGTACTCGTTTTGGACCGGGGTATAGTCATAGACGTTCAATAGGACGAAGGAATGTTGGTAGAAGTTATGCATTACTTCCAAGGCATCCTGAAATATCACAATCATCTGAAGATGCTGGCAGGCATGTTGATAATCGCAATCGATGGGGTGGCTCTGCCACTCATCAGTATATTTCATCATCCGCAGATGATTATGATTCATCATCCGAAGATGATTTTGATTCTGATTCATCATATGAAGATGTAGATGATTATGAAGGCATCGTTAACGAGCCTGCACGTACTTACAGTTCTCACGGTGGCATTAATCAATCATCACCATCAGAAGAATTAGCGTCAGATGATGACGTCATCATTACGGGGTCTACTAGTAATTACAGTTCTCGCCGTGGCAGGTCTCAATCATCATCAGATGCTGATATCATCATTACAGGGTCTGGTATTAATTACAGTTTCCCCGGTAGCGGGTCTCAATCATCATCAAAAGATGAATCATCTGCAGATTATGCAGATGATGATGGTAGTATTGAAGGGCATGTTCATAGTGACACCCGCAGACGCGAAACCAGGCTGCCTTATGCTGGCTCGGGCATGAGGCGGGTGAGGCTTGGCGGTGCACGCTGAAGGCACTTTTTTTGGTTAGGGGTTTGATTGGGTCATATTCAGATCAAAATATCTATTGGATTGTTTTCTTCTCTTTATAAGTTATGGTTTTTAGGGTAAACATCTTGTTTATGGGATATTTTTTCAAATCTATTTTATGATTTTTAGACGTTATTATGTTATGACACAATAATTAAGCTCTCTGCACAGCATAAGAGTTAATATATTCTCTTTTTTCTTTATGATTTTTCGTCACAGTGCTCAAAATTTGTTGAGCCGACATGTCGGTTGCTCATTTTTTCTAATACTTTACCTTTCTAGGCTGTTCAAGCCACATTTTGAAAGTATTTGATTGGCTTGTAACACTAGTAATTATAGGTTAAAAATCTGCTGTTAAGTGCTTGGATGTAAGGTGATTTCTGTCATGGTTTATGCTTCTTCATGAAGCATAGTTTAAATTTTTACAAGGAAAACGCAATGCCAAAATTTAATGTGAGAAAAAGAAATGTAATTAAAAAAAATGTAATTTAATGTGAGAAAAAGAAAGTCTATAACAATAACTACTTATTGACTTTTCAACTCCTTTTATAAATGTTATTTTTAAAATACCTCTAAAAAACATGTTATTATACATGTTATACAAAATTACAAACTAATAAAACACAAAGCTTTTCATATAATTTCTATACAAACAAGTTAATGTACATATAGTTTTAAAAACCGAACTGGACCAACTGTTCAACCGGAAACCGGAGTCGTCGCCAGTTTAGCTAGTCAATAAAAGTCGTCCGAAAACAAACTTGAAAGAACCGCCAGAACCGGTAAAAACGGGTGAACCAGGCCGGACCGAGATCAGTTGCTTCTTTTTTTTAAAAGTTAATCAACTCGTCATGGTTATTTTATTAGTGTCTCGACTTTAATCACAATTTACCCGTCATTGCAACACACGGGTACTCTGCTAATAAAATATAAAGAGTAAAAAGTCTAGAAAAGTGTTCGTTTGTTGCTGCTTTGCGTGGATGTAATGCTATTTCTTAAAATTTTCAATCTTCTTTCAAAATGAAACTTGGGGTGTTTGTCTAAGGTTTATTTGATGGACTTATAAGTTTATTGGAAAATTTTGAAAATTAATTATTGAAAAACCAACAAACTTTTTTTTTCCCTAATAACTTTTAGAAATTTGTTGATTTTTCTTTCTTTGCATGCAAGTTCGTAATCATAACTATTCGACGCGATACACCATCGCTCCTTCGTGAGTAATAAATTGATACTCTTTGATCTATGAAATAGTGTAATAATTTTGCTTACAACATCAATTTATTGCCGCCGGTCGAAGCTAAACAAACATGAGATAACAAAAAGTAGACAAATATGAAACACACCATAAATAACAAACATCAAGGAAGCTTTTACATATGATGAGTTCACCACGCTACTATGCATAAACAAACCTTTTGCCTTTATAAACGTATCACTATTGCTACTTTCTATCGATGTGGGAAGTAAATTGAATTATAATACAGTTGATAAGAGTCAACATTTTCTAAGGCATTAGCTTTACGTAAATTAATTCAGATTGCAAAAGATTGACACATAGTGTAACATCATAAGTTGTGAAATATTGCCATAGAGCATACCAATTGCGACAGGGAAAAATATTTTAAAAGGTAATATACTTGCCACGTATTCATCTTCTCGGTAGTAAACTAAAATTTTTCAGATTTAACACCATTAACTTGTAAATTTTTCATCTTTTGGGTAATTTGTCACTTGCTAACCGGTCACCACTACCCAAAAGATAAATATGTGGCAAGTATAATACCATTTTTTATAATTTGCCCTACCCATCACTCCGACGACCACCGCCGCTCCGGCCACCTCAACCCACCACCCACCTTCTCCTTCCTCATCACACAAACCTTAAAAAAAAAAAAAAAAAAAAAAAAAAAAAACTCCACCATTATTCGCCGCTGTTATTTCTTCTGGAAACCATCACCACCATCACAGCAGCCACCGTTATTTCTACATGAAACCACCACCACTAAACTAAGGATTTACCAATAGGGCAAATTATAAAAAAAAAAAAAAATAATTTTACCATAATAGCAATTCAATAATTTTTACGTTAATAGCAATTCAAGAATTTTTGTTAGTAAAGCAGCACATCAGATGTTTGGGTAGTGAACTAGAAACATCTCTACATGCCTGAGACAGATGTGGGGTGTTAGAATACGGTTATTTCGTGTTATTTACATGATGGGAAGTAAATAACGGCGGCTATTGTGTTAGTGGTGGTAGTTTCATGTAGAAATAACGGTGGTTGTTGTGATGGTGGTGGTGGTTTCCAGAAGAAATAACAGCGGCGAATAATGGTGGAGGTTTTTTATTTATTTATTATTATTTTTTTTAAGGTTTGTGTGATGAGGAAGGAGAAGGTGGGTGGTGGGTTGAGGTGGCCGGAGCGGCGGTGGTCGTCGGAGTGATGGGTAGGGCAAATTATAAAAAAAAAAAGTATTATACTTGCCACATATTCATCTTCTGGGTAGTAGTGGAACTTGCTACCGGTCGAGCAAGTGACAGATTACCCAAAAGATGAAAAAATTACAAGTTAATGGTGTTAAATCTGAAAAATTTTAGTTTACCACCCAGAAGATGAATACGTGGCAAGTATATTACCTTTTAAAATATTTTTCCCATTGCGATACAACTGTGAAGATGAGAATCATTTGAAAATAAATTAATACTACAACTTTACAAGTGGTACTTAGCCAACTTAATATGCTATGAAACCTTTACTGGCTAGTGGCTAGTAACAAAATCTGAGTTATAAGAAGATAAAGAAAATAGCTACAAAGAAAACGTTAAAGTGCATCGTAAGTTTTGTACTTAACGGTGAAAGGCTAAAAATCAAAATGGCATATACTTTAGGATCATGTACCTCTATATCAAATTTTTTGAGTAAATTCATAAGTCTTAAATTGACAGAAGTTATTAATAATGTTGTAACAGACTGTACTATCAAGGCGCAACAAAACTTTAAACACAATTTGATTTGGGTGCGTTTGGTATCTCACTATGGGAATGAATATATGCCTTTGAAAATCATTAATGTTGTTTGGTTGGTTGTTGGGCCCACCACAATGGAAGGAAGATACCAATGATATGTGGGTTTCCTCATATGAGTATGATTTGGTGGGTATGTGGATACCCATGAAAAATGATATCTACATACCCATTTTCATTCCACTATATTCTCAAACCTATACTTATAGTGATTCCATCAAGCATACCAAACGCACCCTTATGTCCCATAATATTTTACTTCTCCGGTAGTTGTTCATTAGCTAAAAGTGTGTTGTAAAAGTGATTATTGCAAACTACAAGAAGTTTTAAAAGTGACTGGAGCTTCCAAACATATGGACCCAAACACGTTTATTGCACAAACATTTATTTGACAAAAAAAAACAAAACAAATAGAACCTTATAACCCAATCGACATTTGTGTTCTATTCAATTTACTTCTTTGGAGCAAGTCTTGACTTGATCTTTTCCACCTCTTCGGTTCCAACTTGGAATGTTTTCGTCAAAACAACATCTTCTACTGTGGGAGACGACACAAACAAAGCGTTTGCCACCCTTTGAGTAGCGGGCAACTGACTGTTAAATCCAGCAATAACGGCAGCAGGAACTTTACCACTGTTTAACTGGTAATGAATTAAGCCTCTAGGAAATGTAAAGATTTCACCAACTTTGATGGTCTTGGAAAAAAGTTTGTCATCTGTTGTTATGAAGCCGACATCTAATTCACCCTCTAGCACAAACACGATCTCAGTGGCTCGTGGGTGAGTGTGTGGTGGATTTATACCGCCTGGTGCATAATCAATGCGAGCCATGGACACGCCTAAGGTGTTTAGCCCATTGATTTGTTGCACAGAGGCTGATGTGTTGCACCAAATGTGTTGTTAGTGAGCGCGGGCTTTGCTAGCCCCGCGAAGAAAAAATCATCCGCTGATATGTTGCTTTTGCAGGCGAATCCATTCAATTTTGTACCTGTATTTTATACAATAAGTTATTAAACCATAAAACTTCATTCATGATTCATTTCATGTACTATAGAAAATAGCAGTGAGCTTTACTATTTTTTTAGGAAAGCTCATTTTTTCAATGCTTCTTTAAGAAGGTGTGAGCAGTGAGCTGTGTCTACAATTCACAACTACTGCTCACAGCTACTTTTGCCAAATATAGCCTAAATCATTTTGAGCAATTTCAAAACGGAAGTCTTAAAAAATTAATCCACATTTACTTATTATGAATTTGTGTTGATTTTGCTATAAAATCAATAACTTATAACATACCCATCATAAATACATGCAAATTTTAGTAAGTGTAGTTATAATATTAGTTATGACAATTTAAAGCACATTTTGGAGATATGTTTTAAAACAAATTAATTAAAAAAGTATAATGTAATTTAATGTAAGAAAAAGAAAGCGTCTACAACCATAACTACTTGGGAAAAGCATCACTACTGTGACACAGCAGCAATAATATATGCTGTAAGGGCAATTTTTTTTTTACATTTACACTTTTTCTCCTTAAAGATTTTCAATTGTACATGAATCACCCTTCAAAAATTTTGAATTATAATAGGACAGTAGATATTATTGCTGCTGTGTCACAGCAGTGATGCTTTTCCCTAACTACTTATTGACTTCTAAACTCTTTTAATAATTGTTACTTTTAAAATACCCCTAAAATAAAAAAAACATGTTATTATACATATTATACACACTAATAAAAACACAAAGATTCATACAATTTTTATACAAACAAGTTGATGGTACATATGGTTTTAAACCGGTCTGGACCAACAATTCAACTGGGAACCGGAGTCGCCACCAGTTTAGCTAGCCAATAAAAATCGTCCGAAAACAAACTTGAGAGAATCGCCGGAATTGGTAAAACCTGGTGAACCAGGCCGGACCGAGATCAGTTTTTTTTTTTTTTTTTTTTTGTAAGTTAATCAGCTCGTCATTGTTATTTTGTTAGTGTCTTGACTTTAATCACGGGTTACCCGTCGTTGCAACACACTGGTACCCTACTAATAAAATATAAAGAGTAAAAATTGTAGAAAAGGTTCGTTTGTTGATACTTTGTTCGCATATAATGCTATTTTTTAAAATTTTCAATCTTCTTTTAAAATGAAACTTGGGGTGTTTGTCAAAGGTTTATTTGATGGACTTATAAGTTTACTGGAAAAAATTGAAAAATTGTTGAAAAAATTGAAAAACCAAAGAACTTTTTTTTTTTTTTTTTTTTTTTTTGTTGTCTAATAACTTTTAGAAATTTTGATGATTTTTCTTTATTTTTTTTCTTTGCATGCAAGTTCATAATCATAATACGCGGTCACTTCCTGAGTAATAAGCTGATACTAGTCTTGGATCTATGAAATAAATTAGTAATAATTTTTGCTTACAACATCAATTTATTGCCGCCAGAAAAAATTGGATCTATGAAATAAATTAGTAATAATTTTTGCTTACAACATCAATTTATTGCCGCTAGAAAAAATTGACAAATATGAAACACACCATAAATACCAAACAAGGAGCTTTTATATATGCTATGTTTCAATTTGTCAGCGTACATGAAAAAACCTTTTGCATTTATAAACGTATCACTATTGCTGCATTCTATCGATGTGGGAAGTGAAATTGACTTATACTTCAGTTGATAAGAGTCAACTTTTTCTAGGGCATTAGCTTTACGTAAATATATTAATTCAGATTGCAAAAGATTGACACTTAATATAACATGATAAGTTGTGAAATATTGCTATAGAGCAAACCAATTGGGATACAACTGTGAAGATGAGAATCATTTGATGACAAATTAATATTACAACTTTATAAATGGTACTTAGCCAACTTAATATGCTATTAAACCTTTACTCGCTAGTAACAAAATCTGAATTATATTTAATACTTTTCACTTTCTATAGATCACAAGTCAATGAGTATAAGAAGATAAAGAAAATAGCTACAAAGAAAACGTTAAAGCGCATTGTAAGTTTTGTACCTAACAGTGAAAGACTTAAAATAAAAAAGACATACTTTTTAGAATCATGTACCTCTATTTCAAATTGTTTGGGTAAATTCATAAGTCTTATATTGACATAAGTTATTATCAATGTTGTAACAGAACGTACTATCATGGCTCAACAAAACGTTAAATACAATTCTAATATATATATGGACCCAAACACGTTCGTTGCACAAACATTTATTTGACAAAAAAAAAAAAAAAAAAAAAAAAAAAAAAACAAACAAACAAACAAATAGAACATTATAACCCACAAATCGACATTTGTATTCTATTCAATTTACTTCTTTGGAGCAAGTCTTGACTTAATCTTTTCCACCTCTTTGGTTCCAACTTGGAATGTTTTCGTCAAAACAACATCTTCTACTGTGGGAGACGACGCAAACAAAGCGTTTGCCACCCTTTGAGTACCGGGCAACTGACTGTTAAATCCAGCAATAACGGCAGCAGGAACTTTTCCGTTGTTTATCTGGTAATGAATTAAGTCTCTAGGAAATGTAAAGATTTCACCAACTTTGATGGTCTTGGAAAAGAGTTTGTTATCTGTTGTTATGAAGCCGACATCTAATTCACCCTCTAGCACAAACACGATCTCAGTGGCTCGTGGGTGAGTGTGTGGTGGGTTTATACCGCCTGGTGCATAATCAATGCGAGCCATGGACACACCTAAGGTGTTTAGCCCATTGATTTGTTGCACAGTGGCTGATGTCCCAGTTGCACCAAATGTGTTGTTGGTGAGCGCGGGCTTTGCTAGCCCCGCGAAGAAAAAATCATCCGCTGATATGTTGCTTTTGCAGGTGAATCCATTCAATTTTACACCTGTATTTTATACAATAAGTTATTAAACCATAAAACTTCATTCATGATTCATCTCATGTACTATAGAAAAATTTTATTTATGAACAACTGATTACATCCACTAGTTGACCAGAACTTGATAAATCACAGCATGAAACTGAGCATGTCATCAATTTTTATGTACTCACCAACTTACTTAAATATAACAAATCTAACTGAAAGACGTACCATAAACATAGTGCCATGGACGAAACTTAGAAGGGACTGATGGGGGCTGCTACCCCCCAAAATTTTTGACCCTATGTACATTTTATACCTTTTTATATATGGTTTTAGTAATTTTTAATACAAAAATTTCAGCGTAGTGCACGTATATCGCCGCCCCCCCCCCCCCCCCCCCCCCCCCCCTAAAATAAATACTTTTCAAATTGGCCCCCCAACCAAGAGTGTTCAAGTTCCGTCCCTGCATAGTGCAGTATATATTTACTTGCAAAATGTTGATGATCACCAACGTTGCTAAACATTATTAAAAGTCTAGTGTATTAATTAAGGTAGTGTTTACATGAGATGAGTTAACTAAATACCAACATAATTAACCTCTAAATCAGTTAAAGGCATCTTATATTGCAGGGATTGGTTTTCATATATAGCTCAAATTAATAGATTAAAGAACGTAAATATCTATGCATGCAAGCAAGAACATGAAATACCTGACGCAAGATCCGCAACGCATACATCTTGAAGCAGGTCAGGATCCGCTGATACGAAAGAAGCCAAAAAGATTGACATCATCCTGCCAATCACCAAACAATAATCACTTGTAGCCATTATATATAAACAAATATATAAGAGGCTCTTTTTACTTTGTTCGAAAAGTGGGTTTGAGTTGAAAGACAAATGGTTGGTATGTTGTATTTATAATGGGTCGAAAGAGAAGACATTTTGACAGCAATTTCGGATGGGTGGCTGGTCCCTTTCAATTCTTTTACAGTAAATCTATGTCTTGTTTTTGTGAACTTTATTAAATTAATTTATGTTAAGTAGGAATTTCCCATTTTTGTGTTGGTAGTAAAATAAGTGGGCAGGCAACTGCAGATCCTTCATCTAGATAAGGTTTTAAACAGCTTATTCTATTTTTATTTTTTCAGCATGAAACAATATTTGAAGTGCGTATGTGAAACGAAAATGGTCTGATTCACACCATTTGGATTTATATGATCATTTCAAGTTTCAATTAAAAAGTAGATATATAGATATCAATAGATCATAACTCATAAAAGTAGAGTTTTATAAAGGCATCAACCGAAATTGATAAAATTTGAAAGTCGTTGTGACAAAGATGGTCATTCATATTTCGTAAATGTAAGATTTAGTTTCATGTCTATGCATTATTTTCTCCATCTGAAAAATCCTGTCTATGTTATTAAGGAAATATTGTCTACTATGGTCATTATAGTTGTCTGCCTTAACTAAGAAATTTCCATAAGGTAAAACCAGGATTTGTGTTTTCATGATAACAAATAATGACCATCAAAGTTTGTTAACTTATCAGATCGGTCGCACAACTTTCTTTTCACAAAGCATTATTTACTTTGTCATCAATGAAGATCAACCTTGACTTTCACATAAAGTATGTTTTGTTTGCAAACTAGTCTGCTAGGAAGTACTTATCTTATCTTACTAGTTACTAGTATTAAATAAAAAGAACCTCTTACCTTATGTAATGCCACCTCACACTAAATATTTAGCAGACTTTGAAAAACCATACGAGTACTTCTTTTGCACATTTGCGTGCACTCTTGTGTAACCCAAGAAACCAGCAACTAATTCTTTCCCGCCTCTTATTCATAAAAGAGTAAGAACTGTTGAAAAATATTCATTCGCGAGTATAATACTATTTCTTAAAAATCTTCTTTTAAAACTAAACTTAGGTTGTCTGTCTGAGGTTTATTTGATTGACTTATAAGCTTAACAAAAAATTGAAAAACCAACAAAGCTTATTTTTATTTATTTATTTGTTATTCAAGAACTCTTAGAAATTTTGATGATTTTTCTTTGTGTGTATGTAAGTTCGTAACCATAACTATTCGGTGCAATACGCCATCGTTGCTATGCGAGTAATAAGCTAACTCTTGGATCTATGAACTAATAATTTTGCTTACAACATCAATTATATGAAATTAGAAAACAAATAAGAAATACCATAAATAACAAACGAGCTTTTAGTTATGGCACATCCAATTGTTTAACAAAGATTAATAAACCTTTTGCATTTATAAACGTAACAATATTGCTACTTTCTAGAGACGTGGGAAGTGAATTGAATTATACTATATTGTGGCAGTTGATAAGGGTCAACTTTTTCATAGTGCATTAGCTTTACTGTAACATAAATTAATTCTGATTGCAAAAGGTTGACACTTAATATAAGAGGGAGATGTGTGGTGAGGAGGTATTACCTCCTCATTTGGGGCCTACGGGTGCCACATCACTCCAACACCTCTTCACAACTAACCCTCCTCACTCATAACTAATCTCAACTTACTCATTCGGGGCCCACCACTTATAACTTTATTTTTTTATTCATTTCACTAAATAAATTAAATTCATTTCACAAAAATTAAAAATACCACGCCAAACTAAATTTATTTCATCAAATTAAAAAAGTTACAATACGGGAAAGAAAACGACGCGAAAAAAAAAAAATTATACAAAACTTAAAAAAAAAACAATACGAAAATATAAAAACAACACTAAATGCATATTAAACATTTTATTCAAAATAATACAAATAACAATAAAAATAAAAAAATTACAAAAATAATTATTTAAAAAAATCTTCTAAACGGTTAGTACAAAAAAAAAAAAGAAAACTTTCTTCTTCATCACAACACCAACAATACACACCTGCAAAAACAACAACACCAACAACAAAACAAAACTTGCAAACATTAACACACAAACACAAATTAAAAAACAGTTAAGAATTAAAAGGGAAAAAAAATCTGACACCAAGTACAATGACAAGCTCGTCGTTTGCGTGAGGAGGTAACCAACGGCGAGCTACGGCGAGGCCTCCCCGGTGTGGTGGCGAGCTACAGCGAGCTCAACGAGCCTCCACGTAGGCACGACGAGGGTGTGCAACAAGGCCACACCTCTTGCTCTAACATGATAAGTTGCCAAATATTGCCATAGAGCATACCATTTGCGATCCAACTGTGAAGATGAGAATCATTTGGAAACAAATTAATATTACAACTTTACAAGTGGTACTTAGGGCTTGTTTCTTTTTTTTTTTCCAGATTAAGTGGGTGGGCCCTTTCTGTTAATGAGTCTTAATGGGGAGGAATACCCTTTGCTTTCTCTTCTCATATAGACCATTTAACAGAAAAAGAAACATATTATGTATGTGGCCCCACCACTATCTCCCCATTAAGACTAATTAACACAAAAAAGAAACACCTCCTTAGCCAACTTAATATATGCTACGAAACCTTTACTAGCTAGTAACAAAATCTGAGTTATATTTAAATACTTTTCACTTTCTATAGATCACAAGGCAACGAGTATAAGAAGATAAATAAAATAGCTACAAAGAAAACGTTAGAGTGCATCCTAAGTTTTGTGAAAGGCTGAAAATCAAGATGACATATACTTTAGAATCATGTACCTCTATATCAAATTTTTTCGGTAAATTCATAAGTCTTAAATTGATAGAAGTTATTATCAATGTTGTAACAGATTTCTAGGGGTGAAAACGAGCCGAGCCGAGCCCGAGCCCGAGCCTGCCAGAGCTCGAGCTTGGCTCGATTCGAGCCTTAAGATTTGAGCTCAAGCTCAACTCGTGATATGATATATAAAGCTCGAGCTCGGCTCGTTTGTGATGTGCATAACATAACGTACTATCATGGCGCAACAAATCTTTAAACACAATTCTAAGATATTTATGTCCCCTGTAATATTTTACCTCTGGAGTAGTTGTTCATTAGCTAAAAGTGTGTTGTAAAAGTGATTATTGCAAATTACAAGAATTTTTAAAAATGATTGGAACTTCGAAACATATGGACGTACCCAAACACCATTCGTCGCAAGTATCTGAACGCAACAAGAGGAGTTGTATGCAAGACAAGTATAAGGAAGCATGTGCGGGCTAGTCATCCTTTAGCCCGACCCAGAGAAGGACGTGTCACTTGTTGAGAAATGGAAGAAGCTTGAAAATGATAGTGAATTAAATGATGTTATAAGTACAATTTATTCAACAATGCCAGGCGCAGTTATAGAAGGGGATTATGTGATTGAAGATGAACATAATCAGGATTTTTCTAGAGTAAGAAGGTTCGGTCATCATCGCTTGGATATATACTCGTACTCGTTTTGGACCGGGGTATAGTCAAAGACATTCAATAGGACCAAGGAATGTTGATAGAAGTTATGCATTACTTCCAAGGCATCATGAAATATCACAATCATCTGAAGATGCTGGTAGGCATGTTGATAATCGCAATCGATGGGTTGGCTCTGCCACTCATCAGTATATTTCACCATCCACAGATGATTATGAGTCTGATTCATCATATGAAGATGTAGATGATTACGGGGTCTATTAGTAATTACAGTTCTCGCCGTGGCAGGTCTCAATCATCATCAGATGCTGATATCATCATTACAGGGTCTGGTACTAATTACAGTTTCCCCGGTAGCGGGTCTCAATCATCATCAAAAGATGAATCATCTGCAGATTATGCAAATGATGATGGTAGTATTGAGGGGCATGTTCGTAGTGACACGCGCAGACGCGAAACCAGGCTGCCTTATGCTGGCTCAGGCATGAGGCGGGTGAGGCTTGGTGGTGCACCGTGCACGCTCAAGGCACTTTTTTTGTTAGGGGTTTGATTGGGTCATATTCAGATCAAAATATCTATTGGATTGTTTTCTTCTCTTTATAAGTTATGGTTTTTAGGTAACGTTTTGTTATGGGATTTTTTTTTGAAATCTATTTTATGACTTTTAGACGTTATAACGTTATGACACACAATAATTAAGCTCTCTGCACAGCATAAGAGTTAAGACATTCTTTTTTCTTTATAATTTTTCGTCGCAGTGCTCAAAATTTGTTGAGCCGACATGTCGGTTGCTCTTTTCTTTTTTTCTTTTTTGTTTTTTTCTTTTTTTTTTTCTAATACCTTTTTAGGTTGTTCAAGCCACATTTTGAAGGTATTTGATTAGCTTCTAACACTAGTAATTATAGGTTAAAAATCTAGTGTTAAGTGCTTGGATGTATGGTGATTTCTGTCATGGTTTATGTTTCTTCATGAAACATAGTTTAAATTTTTACAAGGAAAACGCAATGCCAAAATTCTTACCAAGTTTTATGAGATAATTGTTGGTTTGTTACTAGAGGAGTAGAGGTGATATGTATCACTTTTCATTTTCAAAAAAATTTCTACATTAACCCCTTTAACTTTCTAGAATGTATACAACATTAATTAATTTCGTGCTTAATTTTTTGGGTAAAATGCAAAAATGGTCTATAAACTATCATGAAATCGCAAAAATGGGATCGAGACAAAAAGTCACGCAAAAAAGCTACTAACGTTACGAAAATTTGCAAAAACGACACTGAGACGCACTGTTCACTAACTTCCGTTAGTTTTCCTCGTTATATGCAGTGAAATGACTAATATACCCTCGTCTTCTTCCTCATTTGAATTTCTTTTTAATTTATATTTAACTTTAATAAAAAATCAAGAACAAAACCCAGACATTCAAATCAAAACCCAGATCCAACAATACAAAATCAAAAACAAAAACCCACACATTCAAATCAAGAACATCACATCGTCAAGAACATCAATCTCTTATGTAAGTATAGCCGTTATCTTTCAAGAACATCTTTAAACCCACTTGAATATTCAAGAAAAATGCATTCAAGGGTTATTTGGTTATTTGCTAATCAACTATTCCGAACTTCAAATTACCAATTACTAATTGTTACTTGTCCAAATATACCTGAAACAATTTTTCTTGGCCAGCTAATCAACAATTTTCCCTGGCCTGCTAATCAACAATTAGTATTATGTTTTTTTTTTTTGCTTGTTTCGTTGTTTGAATTATCAACAAGTGGTATCAGAGCTAGGTTTTGTCTAGCCATGAAGAAAAAAAAAGTTCGATTGTTTGAGTTTGAAGAATCGTAATTTGTGGTTCATCGTCGATTCGTATTTGCGGTTTTTTGTTCGTCGACTGATTTGGGATAAGAATTGGCCATATTTGTTTAATGGGCTTATGTATTGGAATTGTAATTTGAATTACAAGATGGGCCAAGAATTGAATCTGCATGGTACACGTAATTTCCTTTTTATTATTTGAATTTAGAATTTGGACCGTAATTCTTATTACATAAGTGGGTCATTAGAATTATTATCCGTATCATATTTGGGGCGTTTGAATTATTAGAGTCCGTTCATCGAGTTATTAAGTAACTTGAATTTGTTTGATACGTGGATAATAAGTTTGAAATTGGACCGTAATACTTATAAAATAAGTGGGTCATTAGAATTTGAAATTGATATTTTGGTCGTAATTCTTATTATATAAGTGGATCATTAGAATTTGAATTTGATATTTGGAATTTGAAGATCGATTTGGTGTTTGAAGACTTGGTTCAAGTCGTTTGGAATTTGTTAGTTTGAAAAATTGGGATCTTCGTTTGTCGGGCTTTTGAATTTGGTTGTCCGAATTTAATTATCTTTGTTGAAGATCGTTTGAGCCGATTCGTTTGTTTGGTTGACCGTGTTCAAATTTTTCGATTAATGTTTGATTGCTCGTTTTGAAATCATCGGCATTTGCTTCGGATCGATTTTGCTTTGGGTTGCTATTGGTATCGGTCGTTTGATTTGAGTTTGGCTAGCATCTCTGGAATTTAGAATTTGGAATTTGGATTTTGGATTTTGGAATTTGAAATTTGGAATTCGGAATTTGGAACTTTGAATTTAATTTGAAGCAGGTGGAGGAGTTTAAGTCACGGTGGAGATTGTTAGAAAAGTGACTTAAACTTTAAGGGTTATTTGGTAATTTGTGTTACTTGTCCTACAAGTTTGTTTAGCCTATAAATAAGGATTGATTGTATTAGTTTTCTTTGTACCTTTTGAATAATGGTTTGGTACCTTTTGAATTAGAGTTTGGTACCTTTTGAATTAGAATTTGTCTTTTGAATTTGGTTTTGTAATTTGGTTTTTGAATAAAGCTTCTGCTTCATTTGTTTGCTTTTTTTTTTTTTTGCTTGTTTCGTTGTTTGAATTATCAACAATTGTAAATGATGGTCAGCAGAAATTGAAATTTAAAGTGTTTAAGTAAAGAAGACATAAATAAGATATATATCCTATATAATGAATATGTTCTCTCGTAAGCTGCAAATGTTTTGCTCTGATCTATTTTTTTGGGTGTGAGAAAAAGCAAACCGGACGATGATTTGGATTTTCATAAACCGACCAACGAGTTTACTCAGACTCGACAACAGGACGATGGAGCCATCGATGTTATCATTGTTGGTGTTGGTATTGCTGGTGCAGCCCTTGCATATAGTCTTGGCAAGGTACCTTTTTTTCCTTCCAAATTCAGATTGTAATGGTTGCATATTCAAGATAGAACCCGAACAGTTGAAAGTAGGACACAAAGGAAATCATGACTAATTTGTTTAGTTGTTTGTGTTATAGGATGGCAGACGAATTCTTGTCATAGAAAGAGACCTGGGATTGCAAGATAGAATCGTTGGTGAATTGCTTCAACCCGATGTGATGTTCTTGATTTGAAGTGTGGGTTTTTGTTCTTGATTTTGTATTGTTTACCAAGTTAAAAGATTTACTTAAAATCTTATGAATATTTAAAAGATAACATATCCTAAAACATGAATACCGCATCGGCCGGGGTTTAAAGTGCAACCCAAAAAAAAATACAAAGTTTTAAAGTTACCGGCTTGTGAACTCGATGATTACTTTCCGGTGATGTGAGAGCACGAAACTTGTCGTAGTCGGTCCCACGGATGACGCCACTTGTTGATGCATAATCTGGCGCGGGCTGAATTCAACGACTCTCCCTGGGCCGTTCGTCGTCTTCTCAAGCCCTGAGTAGACCTGTCAACAAAGAGAACCCGTTAGGAGTGGACCCGAGGCCGTAGCCCCGGGATCCACCTCCGACGATCAAGTTAGTCTCTATGCGATATGGCATATAAGAGTTAGGTTTAGAGTAACCTGTTGTATGTCAAGAAGAGAATCTCAGCCCTATATTTATAGGGCATGGATTAGGGTTTAGGCATAAAGTGGGCCGCTGTCTGCCGGACCTAGCCCATTCCAAACTATACGTCCACAAGTATAAAAGTATAAGAGTTTTTAATTAATTAATATTTGTTTAAAAGTAATTTATATAAATTTATAAGAGTATAAAAGTTGTATATTATTTGTATAATATTATGTACTTTGTACTTATATAATAAAATACTATATCCTACCTAACTAGTTGCCCGAGAATGCACATGGGTGGGACCAAGTCGCTCAAGAAATGTGTACTACAAAACAATAAAAAAATACTATACTTTTTTGGTAGAAGACAAAATAAAGACAGTCGCCCAAAAATGTAGGGCCATGTCGCCCAAGAAAATAATAGGCTAAGTAGGTACAATGCAAGTACATGAAGGTACATAATGGGGACACCTCATATGGACACATGTCAAAACTATGTGAAAGTTGCCCAATTTTTTTTTAGAGAGAGTCGTCTCCAGGTATTTTGAAGAAAACTGAAATGAAGCTAAACAAACATGAGATAACAAAAAGTAGACAAATATGAAACACACCATAAATAACAAACATCAAAGAAGCTTTTACATATGGTGAGTTTAGCTTCTTACTATACATAAACAAATCTTTTACATTTATAAACGTATCACTATTGATACTTTCTATCGATGTGGGAAGTGAAATTGACTTATACTACAGTTGATAAGAGTCAACTTTTTCTAGGGCATTAGTTTTACGTAAATTAATTCAGATTGCAAAAGATTGACTCTTAATATAACATGATAAGTTGTGTAATATATATATATATATATATATATATATATATATATATATATATATATATATATATAACAGGAGGCGTTACACGCGTATTGCCACCTCATTGTCCAGTCATTGCCATGTAATTCAATTTCTGCCATGTCATCACAATACATACATGTAAGCAATTTTTATAATTTATTTTGTATTTTTTTTATGTTTCGAAAATAAATCCGGATTTATTAAAAAAAAGACCATTGTGGGATTCGAACCAAGGACCTCTTGATTGGTTATCGTGTATTTTTACCACTAGACCAAGTTAATTTTTGAATTAAATTCTGCAAAACTAAATATACAATGTTTATCAAGTATTAATGATGCATATCTTTTCTATTAATATATATAGTTCCCAATAACATTTATTACTGTTTTTGTTTCACAGAAAAAAAGTACGCCTTCTTCTCCCTCCAACCCTAATAATGAAACTTTGTTTACGTGTGTTTTTTTACAGGTTAATCATGACACCTCTCATGTTTACCATCTATATTTTTTCTTTAGATATAGAGAATCTGAACCAAAAAATGGTTCAAGGTCAGTTGATTCAAGCAGTGTTTCAAAAACTATGCTTAATGTTACATGTTGAATTCTTATAATATAATAATATTATGATGATGCTTAACCTAATCTTATATCACGTTTTTTTGTTTTTTTTCTTTTTTGACAGATCCAAAAGTGTATGCGCCTCAAAACCCTAATGACGAAACTATTTTTTAAAGGGTATATATTGATGAAAACATATGTAACCAGGTAATATTATCAAATGCTCAAGAAGTGTTTAATTAACTAGAAAGTGTTCGAGAAGTGCAATTGCTAAAAAATGCAAATGTATTTTTGAAAGACTTGCTCATTAGAAGCCATTAAGATTATTACATTTTTTTCTCTTTTTTTTATCTTTTTTTTTTTCATGTTCTTTTGAATGGTCTAAATGTGATGATTCTTTTAGCTTCTCATGTTCTTTTAGGTTATTTCATTGCAGGTGAACATCACAAAATTACCAGTCAACACGATGAGGTTTGACTTATGCAATTATGCTCATACAATCATTTTGTGCTTTCCGATACCCCACCTTGGCGGGATCCGGTATTTTTGTTGTTGTTGTTGTTGTTGTTGTTGTAATCAAACGGTAGATTTAATCTTTAAAGCTGTGACTCAATTACAAGTAACATAATCTTTAATTTGGTTAAATTTCGTAGCTTATAGCTTTTTCATAAAGATGGTTTAGTAGACGGATCGGATGAATTCAAGTAACTTTTAGTCCATGTGAAAATAGGTAGAATAACATTAACCCGTGATCAATTTTTGCCCTATATTTTGTAAATAAACTGATTTACCATATTGTATTCATTCTAATACACTTTAAAGAACTTATGAGTATTAAACATTGCAACATTCGTGTGTGTTCTGGATATGGTTATAAACTACCTTTTCAATAGACAGCTTCCAACTTATCCTACTGCTATGCTGATATAGAAAATCATACATATTCAGGATGACATCTTTGAACTTGATATCTATAGTTTTAACACTAGAAGTATCTTTAATAGCTGTCCTTTGTTTTGTTTTGTTTCTTCGGTCAGCATAGTTTGCGAAGGGATTCAATAGTGTTGCTGATTCGAAAGCTGAAACCAAGGCTAATGCGTCAATAATTTACGTCCCTCCACATTTTGCTGCAGCGGCAATCATGGAGGCGTTGGGGCTGAACTTGATTTGATTGTTTGTATTACGTTAGGAATACCACAACGTACATGACATGGTAACCTTCGTCTAAATTTTGTTTTTGGTTCTTTGATGTGTTGTTATTTCTACTTATTAAATTTCATCATCATTATTAATTTGCAGATGTGTGTGATGGGTCAAGTGGTGGAATAACACATACTGTGCCAATCAGGTTTGAAAAATGGTGGTAAATGGTAATTAAAGCAGTGATTTTTATGTGTTTTTTTGGGGTTAAAGAGGGTGTACTGATGTATAGTCAAGAATGCTTAAAAGAGGCTTACACGGATAAAAATTTCTTAGCTTTTATAGATCTTTTTTGTATTTTAGGTAATGGTGCTTAATCAAAGTTGGAGCTTTTTGTGATTTTTATAATGAGGTTTGCTCAAATTCTGATATATTCAAGGTTTAGGCAATGGAGTTTGCTCAAATTCGATCTTTTTGAGTTTTTATATTTTATAATTTTGTTTTGGATAACCTGTTTTTTAACCTTTCATCTTACAATATATGATAACTGTGTTTACTAGAATTTTTTGAGCATACAATAATGTAACCAGAATTGCTTTTTTTACTACTTCAAGTTCATTTGTTTATCCTGAAATTTGATATGATATCATCTATCGGGGGCTTCATGTTTATATTATGTACCAGGGAATGAGGGAAGTGCTAAATGACGTAATTAATCGACTATTTTTATTGTTGTTTTAAGCTTTTTTTTTACATATTTGTTATTGAATTTGTAGTGCATGTGAGTTTATAAAGGTGGGATTTAACCTTCGCCTTCGAACTTTTATCATATGTGATCAGGTGACCTTCCATTCCTTTTATCTTATTGTATGTTTACAAAGGGCTATCATCATATGATGTCCCATGGTGCAGGGTTGTTGAAACATAGATGTTACAAAGCATGAATATGTCATCAATGGAAACCGGGTATAATTCCATTCAAATATATATTACTGTCTATAAAATGGTAAAAGAGATTTTTATATTTTTTTTAAAATTATGGCCAGTCTTTATGGACATACCTCGACTGTTTAGTAACTATTGGAAGATATTTTTTATTATAGTAACTTTCTCATACACACTCTGCTTAGTGAGACAACTTTATAAGGTCATTGTAATTCACATTTTGTCTAATGAGCTTTAATACTATTAAATCAAACCATAGAAAACGTGAATTTTGTGAATAGGGATCTACTTTTGTTGATAGATACAGCGCATCTTATAATATATTGAGAATGAAGCTGGTATCTATTGCATATACAAATAATTAAAATACTGTAAATTGTATGTGAACATCGATAGTTTCACATCACAGAAGGATCTCAACCAATATCAGTAATGTACGTGATTTGTTTGTAGTTACTGATGCTAAGGACACTTCAATCCAGCCTGCAATTGATTACATGACATATTGGGCTTCACTTAAGTGTAACGAGCACCAAAGACCAATAGTTTATGGTACCATCCAAGCTTACTTGAAGGATGTTGGTGACAGGATGGCTTTGACTAAAAAGGCTGCTGACAAAATGGCACTGCCACATGTGTTTAAGTTTGTTCGTGGGGTGTATATGTCGAGTGAAAGGAAGTTGGCTCAGTTCACTTGGTGCTGAATCCCCTATTCACGATACTATCGATGAAGCACACAATTGTTACAATTGTTGTGCTAGATACATGCTTGATCAAGTGTCTAATGGCCCTGGTGGAATCATACTTGCCACCCATAATCTTGATTCAGGTAATAAAGAATATTGTCTTTGTTACATTATCACTAAAACAATAACAAAAGATTCATGATTTTATATAATGTGGGTGCTTTTATAATAATTACCCGTTTGAAAAATCGCAAAAATGATTCAAGATTTCGGATACCATCTAATCTTTATAAACAAAATGGATGTTTTCATAACAGTTTCCCTTGTGAAAAATAATAAAAAGATTATAGATTTTGATTAATAGTTAATTATATAACAGCAAGGCTAGCAGTACTAAAATCCCGTGAACATGGAATTAATAAAGAAAGTGGGAAGCTCGAGTTTGCTTCACTCTATGGAATGGCTGAGGCAATGACATTCAGTTTAAGGAACTTTGGCTTCGGAGTTAGCAAGTATTTGCCATTTGGACCCGTTGATCAAATCATGCCTTATCTTCTACGATGAGCAAAAGAGAACAAAGGGCTGCTGTCTTCTTCAAGCCTCGACAGGAGACTCATGCTGTGAGAAATCCTAGAACTTTGTACCTCATTCATTAAAAGCTGTTTTCGATCAATCGTTACTGGTGAAACTTTTTGGTCTTTTTAACAAGAAAGAATGTAGCTGCTGAACTAATAAAGGAGCTGAAAGAAATTGAAAACAAAGCAGCTCTTGAGTTGCTAAAGAAAGATAAAAGAACCTGCAATGGGTACGTGGTGCGGTTCCATATTTTCTTTTTGTAGATTGGATTATTTTGATATCGTTACAAGAAAATGTTTATGATCTTTTCAACTGGTATATCACTGCAGAAAGAAGTACATATATTGGAGACCCTAAAAAGTAGATCAATTGGGCATGTGTGATGAACAGAAGGGTGGTAGACCCCGGAGTAGTGAAAACCGACATCGTGCGTCAAGTACCATGGTATATCTCGCATAATGATTTTTTTGCCCTACAACTTTTGAGACTCCTGTAGTCACCTAGGCTGGTGTCTCTTCCATGCTTGATGCAACCCTTGCCCATCCTGTAGGTTCTTTGAGCTGGATCAAACATATGCACACATACACATTATGAGAATCTGACAATTAACTGGAACTTAATTATCGGGTGCAGGAAATGGAGCTACATAGAGCCGAGTTGGCATTTTTAATATTGCCTCCGAAAACGTGGTCAGTCCTGCAAGGAAATCTTCAAGTTCAGATAAGATTACTCAGAAGAAATTTGAACTTAGCGATGAAGATGTTATCCCCAGGCTTTCAAGTGCATCTTCTCAAGCCGACGATGGTTTTAACGTCTCTTTATTCTATAAGCCCTTTCTGACATCTGAAGACTTGGTCATTCCCACGAGGAAATCTACAAGTTCAGTGAAGATCAATCTGAACAAATTTATGCTTGGCGATGAAGATGTTTAGACCAGGTTTTCAAGTGCATCTTCTCACATTAATGATGGCTCTAACGGCTCTTCATCTCCCATCTATGACCCTTGAAAAGTTGGTTAATCCTGCAAGAAAATCTATAAATTCACAGAAGATTAATCAGAACAAATCTAAGCTCAGCGATGAAGATGTTAACCCAAGGTTTTCAAGTGCATCTTCTTGCGCTGCTGATAGCTCTAAGGAGTCTGTATTTTCTGAACCTTCTACGAAATCTTCTGATTTTTGGAACAGGATGTTGTATTCCAAGAACTCCACCATTGAGGAGCTTGATGGTTTCAAACCATCTATTTCCAATGAGGATACTACTGAGAGCGGAGCTATATTGGATAACTTTGGCTCTAATAAAAAGGCAAGTGATGAAATCTCTTCGTCAAAAGAGATGTTAATAGAGGGTCTTAAGTCCAGGAAGCCACAAATATTTATATCAGAGACATTAGTATGCAGGGTCATAGTTGGTGACAATGAATCTCACAAAAAAACCCCGTTCAAGGAAACTAAAATTACTCCATCTTGTGCTGGAGAACCCTTAATGATTCTAAAGCAGTTGGTGTCATGCATTCTGCAATTCCCGAGAGGTCAAATCATGTGGTCAACAAGAGTACCACTTCACCTCTATCTAAATCCACGAGCAGACTTGCATCTCAGTGTACAAGCCTGTAACAGTTCATGAGGAAAAGAATATGGGTGCTACATTTTCAAGCAACCTGACAGAGAATTCTAGAATTGCAACAAAGGAATTAAAGACATCAATGCAAAAAGTTGTTGACTAGCTCGAGCCCTGTAAGTTGTTGTCTAGCCACAGTTCATTTAGGGCAGAAAGTGAGATAACACATAAATACAGTTACAAGGTCTCATTTGGATCACATGTCATTTTTTTAGAACACAAAGTCAATGAGATTTTTAACGTAACACATTCAATTGATTTATTAAATTCTGTAAATTGACCTTTACAAGCTGAATAGTGTGGCTCCTGTTTGTTATATGTAATATTCAGTTGATATAGAATAGTTTTCAAGCATAAGTTTGAAAAACGGTGAAAATCTGATTAACTTCCACATACAACTAAAGTTTTAAATACGGTAGCAAGTTGAAATCTGTAAAAGATGGATATTATATCTCAAACACAAAATATTTTTCCCAATTTTGCAACTATCGGTAATCTCTAAAACAAAGAAGTGTGAAGACAGAACAGTTAAGTTCAAGGAACTGTGCCATCTGATTACTTGAGGTGCATGGAGGAATTGTTCCGGTAATTCTCTTCTCTTATATTCTCTACCTTTTAAGTCAAGCATGTGCCATCAAAATTTTAAAATGGAGCGTGTTTGTCAAAAAACCAATATGGTTTTAGGAACATCAATGGAACAAGAATGTGGAAAAATGGGTGACGAGCGTTTGATCAGCTTGGTTTCACGTACAATCTTCACACCAAGACTGCTGCTATTAAAAGGCGTTTACGAGTGGTAAATTATTGGATGGTCACAACTTGTAGTTTTTATGGCTAAAATCTAATAATCCCCAAACTCCATTACTTACCTCTAAAGGAAATTCACATGTTTTTGTTTCGCATCTGAGTTAAAATCACATACGTTCTTACAAACAACTTTGTAACTTTTAATTATTAAATTAAAGTTAACGTTTATTTCTTTTCGTTCTTAATGCATTCAATAATTTGACATGTTTATAGCTTATTTTACGTTATCTTAAAATTATTCAACGATATTCAAATTATTAGTTAAGCTCCCCGTCCTTAAAAATGAACTTCCTTTAACTAACACCATCAAAAGAAGGGCGGGCATTTTGTGGGACATAAGTGCATACAGGATGGGATTAGCAGATGTTAACAATTACAGGTGACTTTCACAATATTTAACACCTACATAGTTGATGCTTATTTATAGATACAAGTTCTTTGGAAAAATTAATTGATAAGATGAACGCAAACGGTGCTGCTGTGCAAGGTTCAGGATGGGTGGTATGCACTTTACCTCTTTTGCTCCTCGCAAAGACGAACACAAATTGTGAAAGACATTAAAAAGTATGTGTTGCATATTGTATTTCGTTGTAAACAATCAAAGAGAACTTTGTTATAAGACTTGCTCGCCCATCGAACGGGATTTGTTTTGATACTTTGTTCTTGATTACCACTTTGAAACTTTTTTTCTCTCATATTTTATAACCGTTTATTTCTTTTCGTTCTTAATGCATTCAATAAAAAATTTGATACATTTATATTTTATTTTCCGTTAACTTATTTTTACAATGATATTCATAAGTCATGCCCGCCCATCAGGCCCACAAGTCCTAACATTTGTTGACAAGCGAATGCTTACATCATCGTGGAGGGTTGCGTTCATAAAATACACAACACGGGTTCATGGTCCAAGAGTATAATATGTTGTATAGGCCTTTAGATCATAAGTGTTTGAAGTGTTTGTTTTCTCAACAGATGTTAGACCATCTTTAGTTGCAGCTCAATTAAAAAGGGTTAAAAAAACCAAACAAAAACACCCTGACTTTAACAACCAAAATTCCGTTAAGTAACACCATCAAAATCTTACCTTTAGATAAAAAATAAATAACATAAACTAATACATTTTTTAACAATAAATAAAAACACCATACTTAAAAAACAAATTTTCGTTAGCTAACACCATCAAAAGTAAAATTATAAGTCATGCCCGCCCATCGGGCGGGCTTCGAAATCTAGTGTATATATATATATTGGTAAAAGGGTTAATTCACCCCGGTAAAATAAAGTTGTGAAATGTTGCCATAGAGTAGAAGGGGCGGAGCTTAATGAGGACCGGGAAAGGTCCCGGCCCCCTAGGCCTAATCTCGTTAGTGTAATTTTTCGCGATTTCATGTGTTAAAATTTTTTTTGTTTCACCTCGGTGCTCCCATCTAATGTATTTTCGGAAAAAAATTTGTCTCGGCCCTCTCACAAATTTTTTTCTAGCTCCGAACTGCCATAGAGCATACTATTTGCGATACAACTCTGAAGATGAGAATCATTTGAATACAAATTAATATTACAACTTTACAAGTGGTACTTAGCCAACTTAATATGCTATGAAACCTTTACTGGCTAGTAACAAAATCTGAGTTATATTTAAATACTTTTCACTTTCTATAGATCACAAGTCAACGAGTATATGAAGATAAAGAAAATAGCTACAAAGAAAACGATAAAGCGTATTGTAAGTTTTGTACCTAACGGTGAAAGACTAAAAATCAAAAAGACATAACCTCTATATCAAATTGTTTGGGTAAATTCATAAGTCTTATATTGACATAAGTAATTATCAATGTTGTAACACAACGTACTATCATGGCGCAACAAAACGTTGATCACAATTCTAAGATAGGGACCCAAACACGTTCGTCGCGCAAACATTTATTTGACACACACACAAAAAAAAAAAAAAAAGATCCTTATAACCCACAAATCGACATTTGTGTTCCATTCAATTTACTTCTTTGGAGCAAGTCTTGACTTAATCTTTTCCACCTCTTTGGTTCCAACTTGGAATGTTTCCGTCAAAACAACATCTTCTACTGTGGGAGACGACGCAAACAAAGCGTTTGCCACCCTTTGAGTACCGGGCAACTGACTGTTAAATCCAGCAATAACGGCAGCAGGAACTTTACCACTGTTTAACTGGTAATGAATTAAGCCTCTAGGAAATGTAAAAATTTCACCAACTTTGATGGTCTTGGAAAAGAGTTTGTCATCTGTTGTTATGAAGCCGACATCTAATTCACCCTCTAGCACAAACACGATCTCAGTGGCTCGTGGGTGAGTGTGTGGTGGGTTTATACCGCCTGGTGCATAATCAATGCGAGCCATGGACACACCTAAGGTGTTTAGCCCATTGATTTGTTGCACAGAGGCTGATGTCACAGTTGCACCAAATGTGTTGTTAGTGAGCGCGGGCTTTGCTAGCCCCGCGAAGAAAAAATCATCCGCTGATATGTTGCTTTTGCAGGCGAATCCATTCAATTTTGTACCTGTATTTTATACAATAAGTTATTAAACCATAAAACTTCATTCATGATTCATTTCATGTACTATAGAAAAAAAAAAAAAAAGTAAAATCTTATATATGAACAACTTATTACATCCACATTGCATCCACTAGTTGACCAGAACTTGATAAATCACAGCATGAAACTGAGCAATCAAATGTTGATATATTCACAACTCAACAAGATTGTAAGTTGCTTTTGTTCGTAAAGTTTTGAGCATGTCATCAATTTTTATGTACTCACCAACTTAAATAAAACAAATCTAACTGGACGACGTACCATATATTGACTTGCTAAATGTTGATGATCACCAACGTTGCTAAACATTAGTATTAAAAGTCTAGTGTGTTAATTAAGGTAGTGTTTACATGAGATGAGTTAACTAAATACCAACATAATTAACCTCTAAATCAGTTAAAGGCATCTTATATTGCAGGGATTGGTTTTCATATATAGCTCAAATTAATAGATTAAAGAACGTAGATATCTATGCATGCAAGCAAGAACATGAAATACCTGAAGCAAGATCCGCGACGCAGACATCTTGAAGCAGGTCAGGATCCGCTGACACGAAAGAAGCCAAAAAGATTGACATCATCATGCCAATCACCAAACAATAATCACTTGTAGCCATTATATATAAACAAATATATAAGAGGCTCTTTTTACTTTGTTCGAAAAGTGGGTTTGAGTTGAAATACAAATGGTGGGTGTGTTGTATTTATAATGGTTCGAAAGAGAAGATATTTTGACAGCAATTAATTCAGATGGGTAGCTGGTCCCTTTCAATTCTTTTACAGTAAATCTATGTCTTGAATTTCCCATTTCTGTTTTGGTAGTAAAATAAGTGGGCAACAATTACTGGAGATCCTTCATCTAGTATAAGGTTTTAATTAATAGCTTATTCTATTTTTATTTTTCAGCATGCATGAAACATTTGAAGTGCGTATGTGAAACGAAAATGGTCTGATTCACACCATTTGAATTTATATGATCATTTCAAGTTTCAATTAAAAAGTAGATATACAGATATCAATAGATCATAACTCATAACATTAGAGTTTTATAAAGGCATGCATCAACCGAAAATGATAAAATTTCGAAGTTGTGACAAAGATTTTCTATGCATTATTTTCTCCATCTGAAAAATACTGTCTAAGTTTTTAAGGAAATATTGTCTAGGGTTATTATATTTGTCTGCCTTAACTAAGAAATTTCCGTAAGGTAAAAGCATGATTTGTGTGTTCATGATAACCAATAATGACCATCGAAGTTTGTTAACTTATCAGATCGGTCGCACAACTTTCTTTTCACAAAGCATTATTTACTTTGATATCAATGAAGATCTACCTTGACTTTCACATAAAGTATGTTTTGTTTGCATCCTAGTCTGCTAGGAAGTACTTATCTTATCTTACTATTAAATAAAAAGAACCTCTTACCTTAGGTAATGCCATCTCAGCACTAAATAGTTAGCCGGTATTTGGTGACTTTGAAAAACCATACGAGTACTTCGTTTGCACATTTGCGTGCACTCCTTGTGTAACCCAAGAAATCAGCAACTATTTCTTTCCCACCTCTTATTCATATCTTAGTTATGGTTTGTGAAAACCGGCAATTTAGTAAGCCATTTTAAAAACCCGCATTACATTAAAGTTCGTTTACAAATTTTTATTTGAAATTTTATTCGTAACGAACTTGTAAGACCTATTTTATGGTTGATTATATTTAATATCGTTATGGGATTTGAGATTTATTTAATGATTTGTTATGGAAATATACATGGTGATTTATTTTTGAATTCTCACTTGGTACTACGTTGACTCCGGCACTAGGATAACCTAACAGAAATGTTATGACTTGATTTTACGAGCTCGACAATATTTATTTACTCACGGAACGTTTCGCGAGATATTAGACGTTTTGAAATGAGTTTCGGGTTTTGGACCGTGTATTTTACACTCACCCTTATTTACCCACTCATATTAGTAATAATAATAATATTATTATTATTATTATTATTATTATTATTATTATTATTAAAAAGAAAAAGAAATTTTTTTTTTTGAGTAATATTACAAAAATCGTCTTTGTGGTTATCTCACCACACACACAAACAAAATCACGCTCTCTCTCTCCCTCTCCTTAACCCTAGCCGCCGCACAACAAAACCGGCCACCACCATTACACCACCGCCCACACAACAAAACCACCACCACCATCTTGTTCCTTATCTTTTTCCCTTTCATTTGGTATATAACACGCGCCCTAAAACATCCATTAACATCTCGAAATCTTATCAAATCCGACCTTAATTTTATTGTTTTCACTAGATCCATAAGTTTGGAGGTTCAAGAAGGTGAGTAAGCTCGTTTTTGGGCACTTGGGTGCCTCGACTTGGTGTTAAATCCGTGGGTACATGGAGTATTTTCATGGGAATCGAATTGATATGTTGTGAAATAATGTTTTCGATGTTAAAAATGGTTTGGTATCCGGGTCTTGGTGATATCTCAAGTGGGTCGAGTGAGCCGTGAGTCTTGGACTCACGACTTGATGTGGGTTCGAGCCATATGGCTCGTTATTGATCTTGTTGTGGCCTTAGATTCTTGGTTTTCATGTTTTGTTTGCTTTGGAGTTTACCTAGACTCGATCGAGTCTTGATATTTTTGGCCGATTATGGTTGTTGATGCCGCGACCCAAGAGGATCGATTTGGGCAGTTTTTGGTGGCTCAATGGAGCTTATTTTGGAGACCCTTTGGTCATTGTGGTCGAGTCTTTGTGACTCGTGTAGTGAGCCGAGTCTCAAGTGAGTCGAAGGGCTCGGGTTTGGCTTGGTAAACCAACCCGGAATTAGACCTTGTTGATATTTTTATTTCTTGTTCTGTTTCATGTGGACTTATATTGTTGTGGTACTTTTGATTCGGCCGATTGCTTTGTTGAGTCGAGATCCTTTTTGGTCTCGACAATGGATTTGATGTGATATTGAGAAGTTGTTGACGAATGGTAAAGTGGGGACCGATTGTGAGACGGTCACTTAGATTGACGGAAATAGGTTAGTCGGGTGCCGTAGTCGGACCCTATTGTTGTAGCACGTGTATTGGATTGTTTTGGACGGAGTTGGATTGATTATTTATGGCTTGCTTATATTATTTTGGACTTGGACAATGAGCCGAGAGTAATGACTCGGACATGTGACCATTTCGTATGACTCGATAATTATTTACAATTTAAAACGCGAATAATAAAACTCGTTATAATATTATTGGTAATATAAACGTTTATATAAATATATAGACGTGAATAACGTATATATAAATATATAAATGCGTATATTAATAATAACAAAAATCACGAGTAGTATTATAACAATAACGCGACTAAATATATTATGCTACGAGAGTAGAGTAATATTATTGGAAGCATTATTATGAATAAATATTATAAATAACGAGGAATTCTCGACGTTAACTAAATATTAAACGAAATAATATCTTTTACATATAACAAGGGAAAACTATTGAGTTATACGGAGTCGTGGCCACTTGAGTCCAAGTGGGTTATTGTTTGTGACTTTTGTGTTGTCACGGATATATGACGATTAATATAAACATTTTCTATAAGTAAATAACTTATTTAATCGACAGGTTAAACCGAGTTATTTGGCTATATGAAATGAGTATATTAATGGGCATCGTATCCCACGACGCCCATAGGTTGTGGTATATGTATTAGGATAATAAATCACTAAATATATATATCGTGGAATCTGGCCAATTTGACGATGTATATAAGGAATTTATTAGACTACGATATATACCATATAGTATTTTTGTGCTATGTGCTTTAGGATGGGTGTAATCTTGGAACGGTATGTTACGTAAATAAATATGGGGATTATCAAATCGACGGATTCGATAAACTTCGATGATTTATTTAAATAATATATTGGGCTAATATTAGACCTATAGTTTGTTTTATTATTCTTTTGTTGTGAATTCTTGGTTTGTTTGTGTCGACCCACCACCCGTATGGATACCAAACGTAAAACTCCAAACTAATACGAGAAATGGATTTTCGGAAAATAAAACGGAATACGTCCGGGTTTGGGAATATTCAATTTTGAGGAAATGATTTCTGAACGAGTTGATATTGTTAGGTCGTGCCGAGTCCGTAGTTGCCGTCTTGTGAGTTACTATACGTCTTACTTCTACCGATTTCTTATTGCTGATTTCTGGACTTGAGGTGAGTCATAGCCCCGCTTTTTAATCTTGAACTACGTTTTCAATACTTGGGGTGAGAAACGTGCAAATTATTTTATGTGGACTATTATTGCTTTTATATTCTTTTTAAAACTTGCTATGCGTATGGACTAGGATGGATTGTCAACTTTAGTCACATATTTTCGTGTGTACTATTCAAGGTTGGCTTATTTGGTTATTGGTGAATTTTCAACTTTAGTCACATATTTTCGTGTGTACTATTGAAGGTTGGCTTATTTGGATATTGGTGAATTGTCAGCTTTAGTCACATAGTTTCGTGTGTACTATTCAAGGTTGGCTTATTTAGATACTATAGTGTGCACCTATAGGTTATTAATACTTCGGAGGTTATCCGAGTATTTATGATATTGCGGGGGTTACCCGAATATCTATGTTAGAGCGGAGGGTATCCGTGTATTATGTTGGAGCGGAGGGTATCCACAGGCTTTTAGTGAATCCTTAGTCTAGCTAGCAAGCGTTTTGCGTATATGTCCACTATATTGAATTATGAATTTAAACCTATGATCTCACCAGCGAAAGCTGACTTTTAGCACGTTTTCTTAGGTAATTAAGTGATGATTTGGATGCATGGTTTGGAAGGCTCGGCTAAGGCACCTGGTTTACGGATCTATTTTTCTAAACTCTGATATTTAATTTTGGACCTACGTTTATTTCTTTTGGGCCTGACTCTGAATGTTGTTGGGATAAATGTAAACTTTAAAACCCCGTTTTGGTTGTGTTTTTCTTATGTTTACTTTATCTCGTTCTTTTATGTCTTGTGTTAGATACCAATCCCCGTAACACCCCGAAAGCTTGTTGAGTCTTCCACTGTACCAAATTTTGGGGGTGTTACAGATTGGTATCAGAGCCAAGGTTATAGAGAACTAGGTAAATAAACACCTAAACTATAACCGATTTTTACAGAAAACGATCAATGACCATTGCCCGCCAGCCTGCCAAGCAGAAGCATCTTCGATTATTTTGAGGTATTATGAGATATTTGAGATGACTTGAGATTATGGGATATATTGATTTAGTTATAAGATGGCGTTTCGAGGAATTATATGGTCTAATTGTTTTATAAATGTTTTAGTAATGCGGTATTTGAAATTCTTTAATGAGATTATATGATTGAAATTATATGATGAGGATTTTTGGTATGGTATTTTGAGTTTGCGATTTAGTTGTTTTGAAACACTTACACCTACCCTACGCCGTTGTCACAGACTATGGCCTCCCATATGCCCGATGTTGTTGAGGATATTCTTACTGCACCGGTTTTCCCAGCACAGTTCACTATGGCACCTGATGATCCTTACCAGGTTGCCATGCATTCAGCTATTGTGTCACCGACAGCTTCTACTTCAGCACCGCCTGCTGCATCTACGCAGGGACCCTCATCTTCTCTAGGGCTCCCTGGTACATCGAGGCAGCTTACTCTTCATCATGCTTTGGCTCGTGTGGCTCCACGCTTTGCCCACCGAGCTACAGCACGTATGTCGGTACGCCCTACTTCACCACCTTTACAGATAGATGCTCACTCTCTTCTGTCAGAGGCGCCACCTACATCATCGCGTCGTCGTCCTAGATCACCTACCACATCTCCACATGGTTCACCTGTTAGGAGACGACGATTGATGACGTACTCTTCCGATGAGGAGGAGGAGGTGTACGAGGGTGAGGATGAGGCTGATGACCCTTAGGAGGCTGAGCAGGGTGATGATGATGACCCTGAGGAGGAGGATGACCCTCAGGAGGAGGAGATGCCTGATGACGATGATTTGATAGTGCCACCAGCTCAGGCTGAGGAGCCTGATTCACCTATACATCCGATTGAGCCTGTTTCACCTGATCATCCATTTTTGTTTGAGTTGCCACCTGGTAGTCCCGTTGAGTCGGATGCACCTTCTAGGGTTTCTGCTGAGCATGCAGAGTTAGGTGAGATTGGTAGGATGTGGGCTCAGATTACTGATCTTGGTGAGAGAGTTACACGTATGTCTGAGCGGATCGATAGGGTGACCGTTGAGTTCATTGGGGAGTTGAGGATTGACATGGTTACGGCTAAGAGGAGAGTTACTGAGATGAGGAGAGATTTGATGGAGATTCACGAGCACATTGGGAGTTTACAGTGAGGTTTTATTACAGCTCGAGAGGCCGACCGCAAGTTATGGCAAAGAAATGCCGAGCTGGAGAAGGAGGTGGCTGACCTCAAGAGAGACAGCGACACCCATGGTGTGGAGTTAGGATCACTATGGAGAGAGCTTGAGGCAGGAGTTGAGAGGCCTCCGCCAGCAGCGTGGCTAGATGTTTGAGCTATGTTATCATGATGCTTTCTTAACCGAGGAGTGTTCGGTTAGAAAAGCTAGTTATCATATTTTGATGTATTTTCCATGCAGTATTCGGCTCGTTTGGAACGATTAGCATATTTTGTGTTTTCCAGTAGTTGGAACGATGTTGGATCTCTATTGTATGGTTGATGGTTATTATTATATGGTATTATGTGGTTTTTGGATGTTATGGAAATTGAGTCCCTATTCGCTTTATTGGTGTCTTGCGGTGTATTGTTGATATTCTTTTCATGACTTGGCTTCGTTGATTTAATTCTTGTTGAGCATATGATAAGTTCTATCGGAGACTCATGAATCTTGTATGATGTTTCAGATCAATGGCCCCACGACGAAACCCTGTTAGAGCTACCAGAACTGGTCCTGCAGTGACTACCCCTGGTCGCCGAGGACGCCGTCCTACTCGAAATGTTGAAACCCCTACTCCTGAAAACCTGGACACTACTAACCGCAACAACAGGAATCAAAATGTTGATGTTCAGGGAGACAATGATCATGTTCCACTTAACGCACCTACTGTGGATCAAGCAATGATCAATCAACTTGTGGAGCAAAGAGTTGCTGAACTACTGGCTGAGTCAAATCATTCCAACAATTCTGCTGGAACTTTTCCGCCTGTTCGTGCTAGTGGATGTCACTACAAGGAGTTTAAGATTTATGGACCTATTGAGTTTGGTGGAACTGAAGGAGTGGTTTACTTGGTCAGGTGGATAGAGAAGACTGAGTCAGTGTTTAATGTCTGTGGTTGTGCGGAGAGTGCGAAGGTAAAGTTTGCTTCTTTTACTTTCAAGGATGAAGCTCTAACTTGGTGGAACAATTACCGAAATTCGGTTGGGAGTGATGTGGCTTATGCTATGACTTGGGAGCAATTTAAGTCTCTGCTGATTCAGACTTATTGCCCAAGGAATGAGGTTAAGAAGCTGGAAATTGAGTTTTGGAATCACAAAGTGAAAGGTACCGATATAGCAACTTACAATCGCCGTTATCGAGAGTTAGCCTTGCTTTGTCCAGATATGGTAAAAACTGAGACTCAAAAGATTGAGCGGTATACCGATGGGTTGCCTGTGGCTACAAGGAATGATGTGATTGCTGCCAGACCTGCAAACATCCATGAAGCAATCACAATTGCTCAACAACTAATGGATTCGTTGGAATTGGAAGGAGCTGATAAGGATAAGAATGGAAAGAGAAAGAGAGACCATCACTCTAAGGGTAATGATTACCGAAACAAGCGTCAGCTAAGGCTTATGCTATTGGGAATAGAGATAAAAGGAACCAAAACGGTGATGCACCCAAGTGTGGTCGTTACCACCAGAATCATTATGGATGGTGTAGTGTAAGATGCCAGAACTGCTCAAAGAAGGGACACACATCTAAGGATTGTAGGGCTCGACCTCTTGCTATGGTTCAAGCTGCTCCTGAAATGAGAAATAAGGCAGATGTTACTTGTTATGGGTGTGGAAAGAAGGGACATTATAGGAATGAGTGCAGAGAATCGTGGAACCGAGGAAATCAATGATCGGGTAGTAATGGGTACAATCATGGAAATCGTGAAGCTGGAGGAAACCGTGGACGACAAGATAACGGGGACCAACGTGTGGAAGCTGGAGCTGCTCATGGAAGAGTGTATGCACTCGGGAATGAGAGAGGAGAAGATCCGAACGTCGTTACTGGTACGTTCCTTCTCAATAATCGTTATGCTTCCATACTATTTGATACTGGTGCCGATAGAAGTTTTGTGTCCACTACGTTTGCACCCTTACTAGAGAAACCCCCGATGGCCTTAGGAATTTGGTATGATATAGAGTTAGCTAATGGGAACATAGAAAGGATTAAGACTATTATTCGCGGTTGCACGTTAAATTTCTTGAATCACCCTTTCAACATAGATCTTCTACCCGTCACGTTAGGAAGTTTCGATGTCATCATTGGTATGGATTAGTTGTCGAAGTATCGTGCTCACATACTTTGCGACGAGAAGATCGTGCGTGTACCTTACGGAAAGGAGATTCTAAATATACAAGGAGATCGAAAAGGTTTGAGGAGTCCATCCCGGTTAGCAGTCATTTCCTGCACTAAGCTACCAAAGCTAATGGAAAAAGGATGTTACCTTTTCTTAGCCCAAATCTCTGAGAAAGGAGGGAAAGAGAAGAAGGAAAGGTGCATTGGAGATGTGCCTATAGTTCGTGATTTTCCTGATGTATTTCCCGATGATTTGCCGGGAATCCCGCCTACTAGACAAGTGGAGTTTCAGATTGAGTTGATACCTGGTGCTGCACCTGTAGCACGAGCGCCTTATCGACTTGCACCCACTGAACTGGAAGAGTTGTCGAAACAATTGGCGGAGTTAGCCGAAAAAGGATTTATAAGACCAAGTTCTTCACCTTGGGGAGCCCCGGTCTTATTCGTGAAGAAGAAGGATGGATCGTTTCGTATGTGTATTGATTACCGAGAGCTGAACAAGTTAACGGTGAAGAATAGATACCCGTTACCGAGGATCGACGACTTGTTCGATCAGCTTCAAGGATCGAGTGTGTATTCAAAGATCGATTTGAGATCGGGATATCATCAACTTCGAGTTCGCGAAGAAGATATTCCGAAAACGGCTTTCAGAACCCGTTACGGGCATTACGAGTTTCAGGTGATGCCGTTTGGGTTGACTAACGCACCGGCGGTATTCATGGACCTCATGAATCGGGTGTGTAAGCCTTATTTAGATAAGTTTGTGATCATATTCATTGATGATATTTTAATCTACTCAAAGAGTGAGGAGGAGCATGAGGAGCATCTAAGACTTATTTTAGAATTGCTCAGGAGGGAGAAACTGTATGCCAAGTTCTCCAAATGTGAATTTTGGATTCCGACGGTACAATTTTTGGGTCATGTGATTGATAGACAAGGAGTTCATGTAGATCCTGCTAAGATTGAAGCGATTAAAGATTGGGCTGCACCAACAACCCCAACAGAAGTTCGTCAATTTTTAGGTTTAGCCGGTTAATACCGAAGGTTCATCGAGGGATTTTCGAAGATAGCTAAACCATTGACCAAATTGACTCAAAAGAGTGTTAAGTACGAATGGGGAGATAAAGAAGAGGAAGCATTTCAATTACTTAAGGAGATGTTGTGTAGTGCTCCTATCTTGGCGTTACCTGAAGGTAACGAGGATTTTGTCGTCTATTGTGACGCTTCACATAAAGGTTTGGGAGCTGTGTTAATGCAACGAGAGAAAGTGATAGCTTATGCTTCCCGACAGCTCAAGAAGCACGAGAAGAACTAAACCACCCATGATTTGGAGCTAGGTGCTGTGGTTTTTGCCTTGAGGATATGGAGACATTACTTGTATGGAACCAAGTGTGTTGTGTTTACTGACCACAAAAGTCTGCAACACATCTTGAATCAAAAAGAACTCAATATGAGACAACGACGTTGGATTGAGTTGCTAAGCGATTATGATTGTGAAATTCGCTACCATCCTGGTAAAGCAAACATCGTTGCTGATGCTCTTAGTCGAAAGGAGAGAATTCCACCGTTATGAGTTAGGTCATTAGGAATGACTATCGTATCGCCATTACCGTCTCAAATATTAGAAGCTCAAACGGAAGCGCTGAAAGCAGAGAATCGATCTGCTGAGAACATATTTGGGATGGCATAAAATGAGAAGGGATTTGTTAAGCATTCTGATGGAGTATTATGTTTTGGAGAGCGAAGTTGGGTACCATTGTATGGAGGAATTCGAGAGTTGATTATGCATGAGTCGCATAAGTCAAGATACTATATTCATCCTGGGTCTGATAAGATGTAACAGGATTTGAAAAAGTTATATTGGTGGCCAAACATGAAGGCAGAAATAGCGTTGTATGTTAGTAAGTGTTTGACATGTTCTAAGGTTAAAGCCGAACATCAAAGACCGTCAGGATTATTAACGCAACCAGAACTCCCAGTTTGGAAATGGGAACGAATTACGATGGACTTTATTACCAAATTACCAAAGACAACTAGCGGTTGTGACGCTATCTGGGTAATTGTGGATCGATTGACTAAGTCTGCTCATTTCCTGGCAATTAGTGAAGATGGTAGTGTCGAAAAACTTGCGAGGTTGTATGTGAAGGAAATTATTTCTCGTCATGGAGTTCTGATATCGATTATTTCTGATCGCGACAGCCGCTTCACGTCAGCATTGTGGCGATCACTGCAAACGGCTTTGGGGACAAGACTTGATATGAGTACTGCATATCACCCCCAAACCGATGGTCAAAGTGAGAGAACTATTCAGACTTTGGAGGATATGCTTCGTGCATGCATAATAGACTTTGGTAAAGGCTGGGAGAAATATCTACCCCTTGCGGAGTTCTCCTACAACAATAGCTACCACACAAGTCTTAAGGCTGCACCGTTTGAAGCTTTGTATGGTCGTAAATGCCGTTCGCCTATTGGTTGGGCAGAAGTTGGAGATAGCCAACTCACCGGCCCTGAGCTCATCTTGGAGACTACTGAGAAAGTGACTCAGATTCGTGATCGGTTGCAAGCAGCTAGAGATAGGCAGAAAAGTTATGCCGATCAGAGACGTAAACCCCTAAAGTTCCAGGTTGGAGACAAAGTGATGCTGAAATTCTCGCCTTGGAAAGGTGTGATACGTTTCGGGAAATGTAGAAAACTCAACCCTCGCTATATTGGACCATTTCTGATTTTGGAAAGAATTAGGGCCGTAGCTTATCGGTTGGAATTACCACATGAACTGAGTAAAGTTCACGATGTGTTTCACATTAGTAATTTGAAGAAATGTCTTTCTGATGAGACGCCGGTTATACCGATGAAAGATATTCGTATTGATGAGAAATTGAATTTTGTGGAAGAGCCGATTGAGATTTTGGATCGTGAGGTTAAACGACTCAAGCGAAGTCGCATTCCACTCGTCAAGGTTCGTTGGAATTCCCGACACGGACCGGAATTTACGTGGGAACGTGAGGACGAGTTCCGAAAGAGATATTCGAAGCTTTTCACTTCGTAGATGAATTGTTCCGAGAGAAACCCGGGACGGGTTTCTACTGAGACTGGGAGGATGTGACAACCGGCAATTTAGGGAGCCATTTTAAAAACCCGCATTACGTTAAAGTTCGTTTACAAATTTTTATTTGAAATTTTATTCGTAACGAACTTGTAAGACCTATTTTATGGTTGATTATATTTAATATCGTTATGGGATTTGAGATTTATTTAATGATTTGTTATAGAAATATACATGGTGATTTATTTTTGAATTCTCACTTGGTACTACGTTGACTCCGGCACTAGGATAACCTAACAGAAATGTTATGACTTGATTTTACGAGCTCGACAATATTTATTTACTTACGGAACGTTTCGCGAGATATTAGACGTTTTGAAATGAGTTTCGGGTTTTGGACCGTGTATTTTACACTCACCCTTATTTACCCACTCATATTAGTAATAATAATAATAATAATAATATTATTATTATTATTATTATTATTATTATTATTATTATTATTATTATTATTAAAAAGAAAAAGAATTTTTTTTTTAGAGTAATATTACAAAAATCGTCTTTGTCGTTACCTCACCACACACACAAACAAAATCACACTCACCCTCACTAAACACTCTCTCTCTCTCCCTCTCCTTAACCCTAGCCACCGCACAACAAAACCGGCCACCACCATCACACCACCGCCCTCACAACAAAACCACCACCACCATCTTGTTCCTTATCTTTTTCCCTTTCATTTGGTATATAACACGCGCCCTAAAACATCCATTAACATCTCGAAATCTTATCAAATCCGACCTTAATTTTATTGTTTTCACTAGATCCATAAGTTTGGAGGTTCAAGAAGGTGAGTAAGCTCGTTTTTGGGCACTTGGGTGCCTCGACTTGGTGTTAAATCCGTGGGTACATGGAGTATTTTCATGGGAATCGAATTGATATGTTGTGAAATAATGTTTTCGATGTTAAAAATGGTTTGGTATCCGGGTCTTGGTGATATCTCAAGTGGGTCGAGTGAGCCGTGAGTCTTGGACTCACGACTTGATGTGGGTTCGAGCCATATGGCTCGTTATTGATCTTGTTGTGGCCTTAGATTCTTGGTTTTCATGTTTTGTTTGCTTTGGAGTTTGCCTAGACTCGATCGAGTCTTGATATTTTTGGCCGATTATGGTTGTTGATGCCGCGACCCAAGAGGGTCGATTTGGGCAGTTTTGGGTGGCTCAATGGAGCTTATTTTGGAGACCCTTTGGTCATTGTTGTCGAGTCTTTGTGACTCGTGTAGTGAGCCGAGACTCAAGTGAGTCGAAGGGCTCGGGTTTGGCTTGGTAAACCAACCCGGAATTAGACCTTGTTGATATTTTTATTTCTTGTTGTGTTTCATGTGGACTTATATTGTTGTGGTACTTTTGATTCGGCCGATTGCTTTGTTGAGTCGAGATCCTTTTTGGTCTCGACAATGGATTTGATGTGATATTGAGAAGTTGTTGTCGAATGGTAAAGTGGGGACCAATTGTGAGACGGTCACTTAGATTGACGGAGATAGGTTAGTCGGGTGCCGTAGTCGGACCCTATTGTTGTAGCACGTGTATTGGGATTGTTTTGGACGGAGTTGGATTGATTATTTATGGCTTGCTTATATTATTTTGGACTTGGACAATGAGCCGAGAGTAATGACTCGGACATGTGACCATTTCGTATGACTCGATAATTATTTACAATTTAAAACGCGAATAATAAAACTCGTTATAATATTATTGGTAATATAAACGTTTATATAAATATATAGACGTGAATAACGTATATATAAATATATAAATGCGTATATTAATAATAACAAAAATCACGAGTAGTATTATAACAATAACGCGACTAAATATATTATGCTACGAGAGTAAAGTAATATTATTGGAAGCGTTATTATGAATAAATATTATAAATAACGAGGAATTCTCGACGTTAACTAAATATTAAACGAAATAATATCTTTTACATATAACAAGGGAAAACTATCGAGTTATACGGAGTCGTGGCCACTTGAGTCCAAGTGGGTTATTGTTTGTGACTTTTGTGTTGTCACGGATATATGACGATTAATATAAACATTTTCTATAACTAAATAACTTATTTAATCGACAGGTTAAACCGAGTTATTTGGCTATATGAAATGAGTATATTAATGGGCATCGTATCCCACGACGCCCATAGGTTGTGGTATATGTATTAGGATAATAAATCACTAAATATATATATCGTGGAATCTGGCCAATTTGACGATGTATATAAGGAATTTATTAGACTACGATATATACCATATAGTATTTTTGTGCTATGTGCTTTAGGATGGGTGTAATCTTGGAACGGTATGTTATGTAAATAAATATGGGGATTATCAAATCGACGGATTCGATAAACTTCGATGATTTATTTAAATAATATATTGGGCTAATATTAGACCTATAGTTTGTTTTATTATTCTTTTGTTGTGAATTCTTGGTTTGTTTGTGTCGACCCACCACCCGTATGGATACCAAACGTAAAACTCCAAACTAATACGAGAAATGGATTTTCGGAAAATAAAACGGAATACGTCCGGGTTTGGGAATATTCGATTTTGAGGAAATGATTTCTGAACGAGTTGATATTGTTAGGTCGTGTCGAGTCCGTAGTTGCCGTCTTGTGAGTTACTATACGTCTTACTTCTACCGATTTCTTATTGCTGATTTCTGGACTTGAGGTGAGTCATAGCCCCACTTTTTAATCTTGAACTATGTTTTCAATACTTGGGGTGAGAAACGTGCAAATTATTTTATGTGGACTATTATCGCTTTTATATTCTTTCTAAAACTTGCTATGCGTATGGACTAGGATGGATTGTCAACTTTAGTCACATATTTTCGTGTGTACTATTCAAGGTTGGCTTATTTGGTTATTGGTGAATTGTCAACTTTAGTCACATATTTTTGTGTGTACTATTCAAGGTTGGCTTATTTAGATATTGGTGAATTGTCAGCTTTAGTCACATAGTTTTATGTGTACTATTCAAGGTTGGCTTATTTAGATACTATAGTGTGCACCTATAGGTTATTAATACTTCGGAGGTTATCCGAGTATTTATGATATTGCGGGGGTTACCCGAATATCTATGTTAGAGCGGAGAGTATCCGTGTATTATGTTGGAGCGGAGGGTATCCGCAGGCTTTTAGTGAATCCTTAGTCTAGCTAGCAAGTATTTTGCGTATATGTCCACTATATTGAATTATGAATTTAAACCTATGATCTCACCAGCGAAAGCTGACTTTTAGCACGTTTTCTCAGGTAATTAAGTGATGATTTGGATGCAAGGTTTGGAAGGCTCGGCTAAGTCACCTGGTTTATGGATCTATTTTTCTAAACTCTGATATTTAATTTTGGACCTACGTTTATTTTTTTTGGGCCTGACTCTGAATGTTGTTGGGATAAATGTAAACTTTAAAACCCTGTTTTGGTTGTGTTTTTCTTATGTTTACTTTATCTCGTTCTTTTATGTCTTGTGTTGGATACCAATCCCCGTAACACCTCGAAAGCTTGTTGAGTCTTCCGCTGTACCAAATTTTGGGGGTGTTACATGGTTCCTTGCTTTAACCCATGTAACCACTAAAGACTCATGTAACCATGTATGTTATTTGTCTTCTTTTCTCATTTGATCTTTTTTTTTAGGGGCTCATATCACTTTTAAAGCAACGTAATAGTCCTTTCTACCCTCGATATGTATCATTAACATGTCGTATCAAAATACACCAAAAGCAATATGCAACCAAAATCTGTGTGACACTCTTAACAAACATAACAGGTAACAAGATACGCATACCTATTAAAACACAGATAACTACAAAACTCAGCATTAGTTATAAGGTTAGGAAATGGGAGATGCTGGTTGTCTATGAGGGTAGCATCAAATTAGTGATTTAATTATTGGTTAATCTTCACAGTTAAATCATCTTTAATTAGGTTCAACTCGTATAGTATTTGTTCAACAATAGTTACAATCGAACGCATAAGTGTTGCATTTCACACAAACATCTACTCATAAAATAAAGAGCAATGCTAGGCCCACTCACAAAATCCACAAAAAAAATCTCACTCGTTGTTGTGTCAGTGACTAATTAGTGCATTTTCTGACAGTTTATCTCTCTATTCTCTTTTATTAAATCAATCACTCGCTGACACGTCAGTGAGTGAATTTTTTGTTTGAATTTTGTGAGTTGTTCTATCATTTCTCAAAAATAAAAGAGTAAGAACTATAGAAAAATATTCATTCATGGGTATAATACTATTTCTTAAAAACTTCAATCTTCTTTTAAAAATAAACTTGGGTTGTCTGTCGAAGGTTTATTTGATTGACTTATAAGCTTACTGGAAAAAAGTGAAAAACCGACAAACTTATTTTTATTTATTTATAATTTGTTAAATTCAAGAACTCTTAGAAATTTTGATGATTTTTCTTTGTGTGTATGCAAGTTCGTAGCTATGACTATCGTTACTATGCGAGTAATTAATAATTAGCTAATGGGTGGTGATATTTACACCACAAAAAATGTACTATGCGAGTAATTAATAATTAGCTAATGGGTGGTGATATTTACACCACAAAATGATGCACACACAAATCCGATAACAAAAATAAACAAATGAGAAATACCATAAATAGCAAACATGCTTTCAAGGTACTAATAAATGTTTATTATACGTTAATAAACCTTTTGCATTTATAAACGTATTTATATTGCTACTTTCTACCGATGTGGGAAGTGAAATTGAATTATACTATATTGTGGCAGTTGATAAGGGTCAAATTTTTCATAGTGCATTAGCTTTACAGTAACATAAATTAATCAAATTGCAAAAGATTGACACTTAATATAACATGATAAGTTGTGAAATATTGCCATAAAGCATATCATTTGCGATACAACTGTGAAGATGAGAATCATTTGGAAACAAATTAATATTACAACTTTACAAGTGGTACTTAGCCAACTTAATATGCTATGAAACCTATACTCGCTAGTAACAAAATCTGAGTTATATTTAAAAACTTTTCACTTTCTATAGATCACAAGTCAACGAATATAAGAAGATAAAAGAAATAGCTACAGTGAAAACGTTAAAATGCATCGTAAGTTTTGTATTTAACGGTGAAAGGCTGAAAATCAAAATGGCATATACTTGTACACGAGTTGTTTAAGTTTCAACCCGCACTCGTATAACTAGTTGTTCAACATGTTTTTGATGCATTCATTTTATCATCTCTAACTCTACACTATAATCATCGGTGATCAAGAATCTTGATTAATAAGTGAATGTGAGGTAGGAAAAGGTGCTTTATATATCCATGACATGAAATAAATACAAGCAATTTATTTTAGACAAAGCTAGTTGTTACCATCAAGTTGTAGCTAAAAGTTGTAATGATAGCTATAAGGTATAAAACAAGTAGTTAAATATTAAACGGATCCCCTTTAGCATTTCATTAGAAGTATAAACGGGTGAGATTTTCCATAACCAAGTTACCCGATGATGACAAAATTTTGACTTAGATATCAGTGGTTTAACCAAAATATCCTCTAAACGGATTTCGACTCTAATTCTAAGCATACCAAAACGTGTACTTGCTGAAATTTGAACATTTAGATATCGGACCATTAAACCGTTTTCGTCATTATAGCTTTTCATTAAAACCTATCAAAACTAAACACTTCAAAACATGGTTGTTAAGATCTTGATCATTATCTTATTATCTTACGATTTTACGACACTACATAGCAAAATTAATCAGATTCCTATGTAGGATCTTAGCAAGCTTAAGATCTTATAAGATCTCGATCTTAACCATAGGATGTTAAGATCTAATCCGATATAATCTTACTTTTCTCGAACCGCAAACTAAAAAATTACAAAGTTATGGATTATGTTTTATAGAATTTAAAAAACAACATGTTAATCTTTTTAAACATTCCATATTCATAACTTATGACAACACAAACTATTAAGAAAATAACATTATAACAGGATCTTATGATCCCGTTCCAATCTTACGATCTCAATCTTGCAAAAATAAAAACGATTCTGAATAGAATCCCGATCTTGAAAACCTTGCTTCAAAATACTGCCGAACAAAAGTTAAAATACGTGTAAATATACATTTTGAATCCTCAATGGAGAACGCATCTTCAATGGAGATGACCAAGTTGAGGACTATATATTACGCGAGGTTTTAACCAAATGAGGTGAGTTCCTTGCAAAACATGTATTCTCTAAATAACAAGCAAGTGAATCTTAGTCATCCATCCACCTTCCATCTAATGGTTGAGATAAACCAAAAAATAACAAAAGGGGCAAAATTGGCATTTTAGCTCATTTAATACAAAAACCCACTTTTCACCTTTTTTTAAAAAACAACATATCTTGCAAACGGTAAATCTTCAAGCTACGAAAAATACACCATCGCGACGAGAATTAAATCATCTTTCTATAGATATGCATTGTTATATACTTTCGACGATTTTTTTTTTTAGATTTTCCTCAAGAAAAATCCCACGGGATTCGTAAAAAATCCCATGGGATTAAAAAATTTCCGTCCAGAAAAATCCCACGGGATTCGTAAAAAGACGAACTTTTTTTTCAAAATTTCCATCCAGAAAAATCCCACAGGATTCGTAAAAAAATCACTTGTGATTTGTTATTTTTAAAAAATCACAATTGATTTGTGAAAATGAGTAAATCACTGTTTTTGAGTTTTATACTTTTATATCACAACATTTTAAGAGTAGATGTTTTTTAGATGATTGTTGAAATCAGCTCTTGGAATCTCTTTATTAAAAAGTTGTATGTTGTTATACAGAATCCCATATGATTCTCTTTGATCCATTGGGATTTATATAGAATCCCATGAGATTCTGTATGTGATTCATCAAAGAATCTTGTATGTTATTCATATAGAATCCCATGAAATTCTGTATGAATTACATGGGTAATCTTTATGAATTACAAGTGATTTATCAAAGAATCTCATAGGATTCTGTATGGATCACATGAGATTCTATATGATTCACAAGGGATCACATGTGATTCTCTCTGATCCTTTGGAATTCATATAAAATCCCATGAGATTCTATATAAATCCCATGGGATTTTCATTTTGCTTTGTAAACTAGAAGTACAATATCGCTTGAGATTCTATTTTTGTTGTGTAATGTTATGAGAAAAATTCCTGTTCACTTTGAATATATCTTGTTTACTTTGAATATTTTTATTTGTTACTTATATTATGTTTGATCACATGGGTAATATGAATCACATGCGATTAGGGAATCCATGGGATTTTGTATGAATCCCATGAGATTCATACATAATCCCATGAGATTTTGTATGAATCCCATGGGATTCTGTATAAATTTCATGGGATTCAGTATAAATATTAAGGGATTCATTGTGAGTCACATATAATACAACGTCAAAACATATAATAAATTAAAACATATCTTTTTCACAAAATAAAAGTTAAATAAATAAATACTACATATATGAGAATGGTGGCAGTCATGCTTCCGAAATCACCCATACCTCTCAAATCCACCAATAATATTATTCCACCTCATTTCATCTCATTCATACTTTTTTCATACCTCCCAACCCCTTTTTAGTGGCAACCATGCTCTTTTCATACCTTCCAACTTTTTTTTTCATAAATTAAATTAAACAATTTAATTAAAACATAAATATTTCATTAATAATTAAAATAACATTATATAATACTTGGAAAAAAATACATAATTATATCTAAAAATCAGTAGGCCATCCATATGTCTCCGCGTACCCACGTTTTTTGGCAATAATGAAATCTCGCATAACCTGACTGGTTATGTGTTCGGGCGGCTCGTTGTAGAATTTCAGTGCCCGAATCATAGCCTTTTCTTTAGCATTTTCGATTTGTGTCTTCAGCAACTGTTGGGACAATTGATCCTTTGCACGTTTTTCTGCCATCGCCTCATCCAACGCTAGTGCTTTCTTTGCCGTATAGTTCCCAATAAACTCAGCAACACTATTCTTTGTCGATGCCTCGCTAGCGGTCTTTTTCCCTTTTCTTTTTGATACAGGAGTTGTGTCGTCATTTAGATCCGGAATAACAGTATCAACATTGTCATTGCTTCCGGACCCATAGTAGCTAGATTCTGACGACTTTCTTCGTTTGTCGGAATGAGATGTCGAAGATAATTTTTCAAAACATGGTTGTTCCAACCATTTCGGTTCATCCTTAACAACCTTCCACGCTTCAATATGATTAAAAGAAGTGCCCTTAGTTCTCTTATTATAATCGGACATGGCATTTTGCATGACGTTGACATCGTCACACCCACACTCACGAATACGATTCTACAATAACACAAGTATATAAATTAACACAAGTATATAAATTTACACAAGTATATAAATTAACACAAGTATATAGTTTAAAATTACTTGTTGGATGTGAAGCCCGTTAAAGACACCCATTGCGTGATTCATATGTTTCCACTTTGTGTTCAAAGAATGATGAGTTCGATTACTATCTTTAATGGTGACCTTGAAATGCTCCAAAATTCTTTCCCAAAACTTATCTCTACCTTGTTCATTCCCGACTTTTTTACATGTCGAGATATGAATCCATGCTTTAGCCAAAGCAACCTCTTCAATCGACGTCCAAGTCCTTTTATCCGCTTTAGTTTTCCCTTTACCCACTTGAACATCTTCATCTAAAAAAAATTAACGTATAAAAAAATAACGTGTATAAAAAATAACATATAAAAAATATAACGTATAAAAAATAACATATAAAAAAAAGAACGTATATAAAAAAAAATATATATATACCAATTTGAGTTTGTTGTTGCGTTTCGGGAACAATCTCAACATCATCATCATCGTCTTCACCATATATAGGTAGTTCGCGTTCCACACTTGGTTCACGACGCGAAGGACCTTCACGGTAGTCACCAAATGGGTTGAAGTCACTCGTCATTGATATGTTATATTCGCTTGGATTCATTGGTGGTGGAGGTTGGGGATAGTTAAAGGATTTATGGTATTGTTGATGCATCGGTGGTGGAGGTTGGGGATAATAGCCTGATTGAGGGTATTGTGGATACATCGGTGGTGGAGCTTGCGGACGAACACGACGACGGTAGCCACGTCCACGACCTTTTTGTGATGAACCTCCTCTTGATTTGCCACTATCCATGGATAACAATGTATGTGTGTAAAAAAGTTTGTGGTTTATGTATGTGTTTGTAACTATGAAATTGGAAATGAAATGTATAATATATATAGGGATTTTTTTTTGTTTGATCCGCTCCTCCAACGTTCCAAATATTAATGCCAAATGGTCATATTTTATCATTGAAAACACCAAACCGCGGAAGCATGAAATGCCGCTGGACCCATGCCATTGGGCTTGCCGGCGAAGTGGCGGCGGTGTTCACCGCCGGCAAAGGCATGCCGTTGGTGATGCCGCCCACCACTGCCACCCTCCTGATATGAGAAGTTAGACCATTAAGATGGGGATCAAACCAAACATTACATGAGAACTACATAAAAAGCAACATCGATATCACTCATTCTACTCTACTAGTCTAGCACCTACGTGGCTACATCTACACACTAAAATATATAAAGAATAACTAGAAGACAAAATATCAATAAATTAAATATTAGTATACTAATGCTATTTATCTTTTATCACCATCCTAAAATCCATATTGTGTCTGTCTCAGCCATGGTTCCATCTTGAATGCAAAATCACAAATATTCACAAGTCACGACCACGAGAAATAAACAAAAACATATTCACAAAACTAACTTCATTGCTAAACATCTCCAACAGCAAGAAAAAAGTCAAAAAAACTCATCTTACATCTCTACTCTAAAGTTCCAACTGTTACAAACTAGAAATACAAGTAAAAAACACTCGATAGTACCAGTCACCAACACATAATCATTTCCATCACATTTCCAGACGTTTCCAGCCGTTTCCCGTTTTCGGTACGGGGACGGCACCCCCTCCCCAAGCATTTCCGTGCATTATAGATCGGAGTTAAGTATTTTTCGAAAGGTTATGAGGCGACTAACGGGAAGATGAATGGATAGTAATAGATCGGATGGTTGTAGTAGTTTGGTGACATGGCAGAGGCGTTTGGTTTGGCGACGGTTGTGGTGGTTTGGTGTGGTTTTCGTGTGTGTGAAATGCGTTAATGAGGAGGTAGGTGTACCCTGTGTTTAGTGTGGAATGATATTACAAAAGTACCTTTCAATAATTAATTATATTAGAATGAGGATTAATCTAGACCTTTAGATTTAAAATAGATGAATGGTTGAGATATTGTTATTTGTTCTTTAGATAAATGTTGTTTCGTATTGAACTTTTCTCTTAACCAAATATGAAATAACAAAAAATAAAGGGTAAATTGCAAAAATGGTCCTTAACGTTCCACGAAATTGCAAAAACGGGACCGAGACAAAAAGTAGCGCAAAAAAGACACCAACGTTCCACATTTTCGCAAAATCGCCACTGAGAGGCCTTTTCCGTTAGTTTCATCGTTAAGTGCCATGTCACCGAGGGTATTATCGTCATTTCACTGTGTGGAAAACTAGAAGGGGGGTTGAATAGTTTACCGTTTAAAAACTTTAAACTTGTTGTATCAAATGTTCATTTTTAGCTTGTTCTAATATAAAAGATGTTACTTGTAGTTTATGACTAATATAACTTAAAACATGTTATCACACAAGTACAATTAACAAGTCACAATACAAACAATCACACAATGCAAACATTAAAGTAAGACAATAAGTAAAAGGAAAGTGCAAACCGAACACGAGGATTTATAGTGGTTCGGTCATGGATCTCCTCTCTGCCCTACTCCACTCCTCGAGTACCCAACTCGAGAGTTACTTCACTAGATCAACAACCTCCCTTTTCGGCAGAGAAAACCTTACAATCGTCGCTTACACTTTTACCGACACTAAGCTAGATGTTGAGTTCTTTTACAAGGGTACAACCACTCCCGTTCGTCGCTTACACTTTTACCGACACTAAGCTAGATGTCGAGTTCTTTTACATGGGTACAACCACTTCCGTTCGTCGCTTACACTTTTACCGACACTAAGCTAGATGTCGAGTTCTTTACCAAGGGTATAACCACTCCCGCTATGTTTTGTGGCCCAACATAAAAACCTTGTGTTTTATGGCACAAACACATAAACCATCTAATCTATATTGTTATGATACAATGATGATCCAAGATATAAAAGTCTAATGGATATGCATGCCTAATCTACATGAACTTCTTGAATAAGAAGTCTTCAACCATTGAGGATGTCAAGTGCCCTTGAATCTTCATATGTTGGAATTCTTTAATGAATGATGACTTCAAGATCTTGTATCCTTCTTGGTGGATCATGAAGTATGATATGCTTACAACAAAGATGAATGTTAGAAGCATTATGATCATTATGGAAAGGGTGATCTACATGGTTTCCTACTTATCTATGTGTGTGTGTTTATTTCATCTTTTCATCATCAAGTTATGAGAAAACCATGGACTACTATTTATAGGAAAACAAGTAAAGAGGTTTTTCTAAAACCATATTCCTAAAACTAGCAAAAGTAAAAACCATGTTCTAGTCACTTTCACAATGTCACATCTAGTAAATACTAGTCAACATGCATTGAACCAAATATGGAATACTTCCAAAATGTGTAAGAGTATTGCTAGTCAAACACATAAACCTTCCATAAATGTATGATGTGACATATATATATTTCTATTTTAAGATCTAGATATATATGAAAGTAAACTTGTATATATTAGGGAAATTGGCAAAAAAAGGCATTATACTTGCCACATTTTGTCATTGTATGTAGCGTACTATTTTTTTTTATTATATCACCAACCTTTTTAAATCGTGTCATTGTGTGTACTTTGTGACCATTTTACCTTTACTTTTTTCAAATTTTGAAGGGTAAAATGGTAATTTTGCATGGCTAAAAAGTCGCAAAGTACACACAATGGCACGATTTAAAAAGGTTGGTGATATAATCAAAAAAAAAAAAAAAATAGTACGCTACATACAATGACAAAAGGTGGCAAGTATGATGCCTTTTTTTGCCCATTTCCCTATATATTACCTAAGTAATGTTATTATAGTAAGTTAATGAGTTATTTAAAAATGTTTGATTCCTAATGTCATCACATTTTTATCATTTGCAAAACTTACTAATATTACTTAAACACCTAAAGTGGCACTTATTCTGTTTGACACCTAAAGTGCACTTTGACACCTAAAATACTTAAAGACCCTAAAAGTATTTTAGTCATTCTAAATGGTTGGTCAAGGGGTTTGATCATAATGCTACATAACAAACATGTACGAACCTGTGTTGTAGCATACGATGACTCGAGACGTTGAGAGGTGTTGAATGTTTGTTGAGACAAAGTATGATTACAAGTAACTTGTACATTTTACGTTATGTATCAAGTTATACGTTTGTCATCAATCAAAACAAACGAGACTGTATAGATTAAATATCGTAATATTTGCACTAACAATCTCCCCCTTTTTGATGATGACAAAATATGTAAACGTGATAGAACGTAAAATGTAAAAAGTTACTTGTGTCCGTATTACTTACTTGTATCCACAACACACCTTCTACATTTCCTTCTCCATTTACACTCTTCTCCCCCTTTGTCGAAACAAAAAGGGGTGTGTCCTTGGAGTTAACTTAATTTCTCCCCGAAATGGCGAGCTTGTATCATCCCTAGTGAAGTGAATTCTTCAAATCCAATTTCCTAAGGTTGTTAGCGGATCCATGGATCAAATTAAGTTCCTTGACCTACACCAAGGTTAGTGTTGTGCAACATAAAAAAAATTATATGAAAAATGCATGATGAATAAAAATCATTTTGGACTATGTTGACTTATCTCCTTCTTTTTGTCGAAACACAAAGGTGCGTCGAAGAATGAGAATAAAGAAAAATGCGTGCATGCTTCCCCTAGATTGTAGCTCCCCCTTGATCAATACTCCCTTTTGCTAGGGTCCCAACGTATATGACACAAGAAATAAGAAAGCTACAAAAAATAAAGGTTAGTGCATGATTAACTCCCCGTTGATCAATACTCCCCGTTGCTAGGGTACCAACGTATATGATACAAGGATAAGAAAGCTACAAAAGACACAAAGGTTAGTGTATGATTGACTCCCCCTTGATCAATACTCCCCGTTGCTAGGGTACCAACGTATGTGATTCAAGGATGAAGAACCCTACAAAATAAAGGTTAGTATAAGACAATAATTTTCCTATGCTTGACGGAAGCTCCCCCTTGTTATAGGGCGTCAATATGAACCTAAAATAAAAGAAGGAAAATAATCGATGCAAAACTTCATCCTTAGATGAGTATGCTATATAAGATTGATCGCATATAATGGTGAACCTACAATGAAAGAGTTAATGCAATATATTTCATCTCAAAGAAAAATAAGATGTATATATATAAATGATATAGGCGACTCAAGGTAGAGACCCATGATATCAAAGATCTCATGAGGTGCATTCTTGTAGAAAGAAATACAATCATAAGAAAAATAAATTGTATTCTTCTAATAAGAATTACAATAAAAACGCAAATATAATATGATAGAAACCTACAAAACAATGCCTAGAGAGAAGACATGAGGATGAGATGCTTCTAATGATGTTGTAAACTAACAAGGAATGAGTTTCTCACCTAAAAGATTGTTTTGAAGAAGTGTGGTAGTTGAAATTTTGAAAAATAGAAAATAAAATTTACAGGTGGTCTGGCGGAAGCCTGCGATAACACGGGCGGAACCCTTGTGAGGGTTCCGTCTGATCTGCTGGGCCATTTCTGGGTTTCCAGAAAATTGCACTGGCGGAACCCTCGTGAAGGTTCCGCCTGATCCGCCAGACCTGGAAAACAACACAGTCCCCTTTTTAAAGTCCCGAGATGATTTTCAAAATTTTCGAAAACTCTTAAAAACACAAATATAACTCATATCTGGTTGAGAAAAGATAACAGGGCAAGTAAAAACACACGTAACGTTAGAGTTTGAACGAGGGCTAACGATTTTCATTATACTTTAGAAAAAGTATTGAAAATATGACAACATCACAAGATGAATAGAAGTAGGTTTTACGCTAATCCATGGTGGTGATGATTAGTGAAAGAGTTGATTGAAGGTGGTGGTGATACGTAGACAACTATTTAAAAAGTTAGAAGCTTGTGTGTATAGCAAATTCTTTATTGAAAGATAAGGATAGAACATATCTACTCATGCAATCCTAAAATTCACAACTAGAGGGATAAGCAACGAATATGACTTTATCATCTACCAAAGATGATGTATCTTGCCATAATGCATGCTTGAATGGAATTGAAAGGAAATGATAACAATAAGCACTTATGAACAAGAGTTCACATGAAAAGAGTACTAAAAACACCTATATGATGATGAAAATGACATCATAAGATGCGAGAGTGTTGATTAAACCAACGTGTTGAGAATGAGAGTTTGATTAAAATATCGTTTGCACTTACAATGACGTGCATGATATGTGTCGAGGAAGAAAAAGGATGAGATCCTATGATGGTGTTCTAGACAATGAAGTTGTGAAGTCCTAGTTTTGAGAATAATCCTAGACTCCATTGGTTGTTGGTTGTGGAGATGAAAAACTTTGTTGAACATATGATGTGTTTTTCACTTGATGAGGTATTGGGGGTGAAAAGGGCTTGAAATATTAAAAAGAGAAAAAATCAAAGGCTTGAAGCACTTGTGTTTTTGTGAACCGACTTTAACTAAATGAAGTGTACCTATGTGTTGGTATTTTAGGGTGTAAGAAACATGAGTAGATGTTCTTTGAATACAATTTGACAAAATACAAATATGTGAATGAATTTCTCTCCTCCTAAATAGGTGGACATCCAACATATTGTGTAATGCATCGTATAAGGAATTATGATGAAGTGTTTAGGAGGTTGTAGGTTAATGTAAGCGATGAGCTTAGTGAAAGCGATGAGCTTTGTGAAATTGAATGATTTTGAAGTGTTTAGGGATGTTGATTAGCATACAAAGAACTTTATCCTTGAAATCATGTAGCTCTTCTCTATCAATGCGAGATGATCGCATGAAGAGGCATGTGGTTTTCTCAAAGGAGGTGGAAAGGATTAGAATATTGGTATGGAGGCGACGATGAGTAATCTTGAGGATTGACGTTAGGAGACTCTATGTGAATGTGGATTATCATTAATGGATGATTGGGAATCATGGAGTTTTGAGGTGTTTTGTTGGTTGACGACTGAAGGTGAATGTGTGAAATGAGGTGATGATGACTTGACAACACTTGAAGCTTGGATATCTTCTTTCTGTTCTTCACTTGCTAGAAAGTGGAAAAGACGCATTTCATAATGAAATTCACTTGACTTTCGACTACATACACAAATATGACAATGAGTGTATGGATATGATAATTGCCCTTTGTTTCAAAGAGAGACACAAGGGTGAATATAAGTTTATGTATCATGAGAGATGGTTTAACCTTAATGGGTTAGGTTGTAGTGGGGATGACACACTTGTTTGGTTACATGGTGGAATCTTCTTGTGAAGATAACTAGGTGTATGATATTGACTCTTGGTTTCTTTGAGGGCATGGAAGTGGTGGATGACTCGATATTGGTAGAACAAAGGATAACTCGGTTTTTCATTTCACATTGGTGGTTTAAGGTTTGAGTGATGAAAGGTTATGAGGGTGATTTGATCATCAAAGACCAAGATATGTGTTAGTGTATGATGATGGAATATGTTAAGAACGTTCTCAATAGAGATCTTTGGAACAAGTGTATAAAGTTACTAACTTTATAGGATCTTAATTGTGTATGCTCTAGAGATGTGTAGGATATGCATAAGGTTTGAATTGGGTTATGAGCAAGGTTTGGTTATGATGAACGCTTAAAAGGAAATAGACACATACGGTATCTTTCAACAAGTAAGATTATTACGTGGAATTAAGTCACCATGCTTATGAAACATAAGAATGACGGGATGATGAGGAGGCTCTAGGTCCTAGAACTTGCAAATGTTGATTTAAGATCATTAACCCAATGGGGTATAATGAAATCTCATGTAACACAACCGTTCATGTTCAATGAGAGAATGACGCATTGGATATACAATATCCTTTTAATCATGATGAAAACTTGACGCATGATTTCTTAGGCATAATGTCTTTCAAGACATCATGTTTTCCTAAATGAAGATATGAAGCCAAAGTGTTTGAATCGGATAGTCCTATCCTAAATATAATTGGTCTCAAGATTATAATCACTAGATGATGACTAGAGGAATTCACTCGAGTTTCTTATGTATACTCCTCAAGAGTCATTGTTGCTTAGGGTATATGAGGTTGGCTTTGAGATTGCATTTTAACATATGTTGTTAAAATGTTGATTTGAAGTTTAATGAAACATGTGCAGAAGTTAAAAGTATTACTAATACTTTGATAACTTGTGAAAGCAGAACTACTTAAACCTAGTGAAATTAAATGTGCGCTTCATGCCCATTTGATGGTGAAGGTTCTAATCCTATAGGTGGTAAAGTATGGTTGAGTTTGTTAAACGAGTGTTTAGACAAGGGGCTTTTTGAGCAATGCACTCAATGGTTTCAAATGAAGGTAAGGATGGTGGATTGGTTTATCTAGGTGGTAGCTCCTTTAGTGTGTCCAAAGAAGGATGTGGTGATGTGGAGGTTTGTTGTGCTAAGGAAGTACTTAAGTTTCATAGATGTAGAAAGTGAAGAAGGATTAATCCTAATTTGTTCTCATCTATTGGTTGGTACAACTAGCGGGCGATGTGCTTGAAGTTTTGCTCATGTTTGTGAAGCTTATGGGCAGAGATATATCACAAAGTGAATGTGATGAGATGATGGTGAAAGAACAAGTGAACTTAATTTCTAAATGTTTAAGGATTAAAACCTATTGACATTTGTTTTTGTTCCTATTGATTGGGAGAGTACTATGATGAGTGTTTTAGTTGTGCTGAGTGTTTTAACAAACATTGTTAAAATACTTGGGTGTTGATTTTTCGGATATGATTTTTAATGACTACAATAGTAAGGCAAGATTACTTGAATATTTTGAAATAAATACTTAAGTTGTCAATCCTAATTAGTTGAGAATCAAGACTCGATAATGCATCTATAACTTAAGAGTAAGTTATGACTCGATGTAAATCCTTATCGTCTTGAAGGATGAGTTAAGGATGAAAGAATGTTGTGAGTGTGTGTAGTGATCACAAATACTCAATGGCTCGAGGATTACAAGGAACAAGTTTCCGGATTCCTTTCTCTAGGGAGAAAGGTATCTTAGATCATTCTTGTGAAGTTTGGAAAGTATTATTATAGATGATTTCCTTATTGGTGCAGGTGAGATGTCCTAATCCTAATATGAGTGAACATTAGTGAGAAGAATCCTAGTGATGAAGGTGAGTGATCTTGAGTGAGGGATTTAAATGAAAATTTAAAAAGGAGTCTGCAGGACTGGCGGAACCCTTTTGAGGGTTCCGTATGATCCGTTGGGCCAAATTCTGGAGTACCCAGAAATTACATTGGCGGAACCCTATATTTGGTTCCGCCAGGGGGCAAAAAGTAGACAGTTCAGGTTTTCGGGGGTCGAGACAATTTCCAATTTTTCCGAAAACTCCTAAAACATAAAATTTATACCATATCTGATTAGGAAATGCAAAGATTGAATATAGAAACATTCTAACCGTTAGACTTTGACCGGGGGCTAGCGAATTTCACTATACTTAGTGAAATATCCAAAACTTAAAAATTTGACAACATTCCAAATGTTGTCTACCTGCATATCCGTTAGTACAAGACAATGTACAGAGATAACAAAAGATTCTAGAAGTACATATATCTATGAAACACATTGTTTAACTACCAAATAGTTCAAATTACAAGTAATGCCAAACACTCTTTAACAATGGACATTTATTGACTCCCGAAACTCGTTCAAGTATCCTAATAATACTTGGAACATATGCACCTAATTAGATGTGATAGATTAAAACCAAAAACACATATTCTAACACATGTTAGCATATAGATTAAGCCGAGGATTATGAGCTTACCATAAATAGAAATTAAGCCAAACATAGAAAATTGATTACAACAAAGTGTTATCATCCAAACATGATACGGTTAGTTTGCATGATCAACCTAAGATGAGTTTCTATCTTTTAGCAAAACACATTCATTAAGCATCATTGTAGAAACATATATACCAAACACCATTTTACAAGAATACTACATGTTTAAAAATGTAGTGACTCATTTAGACGCGTGACCATATTCCAAGATATTTAATTAGTATTACTTAATTCTCATTCCTAGGTGAATTATGCAAAATAATCACATAACATATGTAAGGAAGAGTAACTAAAACAATAAGCAATACAAACACAAATTTTCAACTTAGTACACACAATCTAGCAAATATCCTATCGTGTATAAACATGAAATCGACAAACAAGCAAATGAATATCATGACAAGATTGACACTCATGAATCACAAAAAAAAAAAAAAAAAAAATGCAATCACAACATTCAATAAGCAAATATCATATATGCATACAACTAAAACAAGTAGTCATTTAGCATAACATAAAAAGAAATATATTTTTCGTCACTTTGCATTTAAATATGACGATGTATGCCAAGCTTGATTAGTTTCCTTTGTATATATGAATATCACAAAATTCTTTAGTTTCAAAGAAAATAATGTCAATGTTCAAAGGATACTAACTTATATTGCCTAACTCAAAAGTTTGAGTTTCTACGTCAAAACGAAACTTGATATTTTGGACACACTATATTATTTGGTTTATTCTTTTGACTTCAGATTAGATTTAGGATATGACATTATTTTTAAAAGAAGGTAGACTCAATTACCTTTAAAATGATAGGTGGCGCGACTCCTACGGACTTACGGTTAATTTGTTATGAATTTTTGAAGTTTGACAAAAACTGTATACTGTGCAGCCCACGGAACCTTCGTCCAAAGGGCAAGGAACCCTTCTGAGGGTTCAGTGGGATCCGCGGGGTCTGCTGTAACAAAATGTCACAAAATGCTAAAAACGTGTATTTCGCATAGCGAAAATGTGTAGGACTTACTAGATTTGTTAGTAAACATATAATACACCTATTTTAACATCATTACTTCTTATGTGGCTTATCTAAACATTTACGGAGGTCATTTTTCAACTAAATTTATAGTTAACCCAAACATTTCATTTAAAACCGTATTTTACGTACATTAGCTCTAACCACATAATTTGACACTTACAACTTTTTAAGAAAAGTTTTCTTTTATTTTTCAAGGACACCTTCAAGCTTGTATACAAAGTAATATTTATCCACAAAAATTCTAAGTATACTTAACGAAACATTTTTCATGTTATATTCCGCTTCAATGGAAATTTGATACATGGATCGTGCTCCATTTTAAAAACCATTTGTTTTGAAAATAAGAGCTACGAAGCTCTGATGCCAATTGTGAAAAACTAGAAGGGGGGTTGAATAGTTTACCGTTTAAAAACTTTAAACTTGTTGTATCAAATGTCCATTTTTAGCTTGTTCTAATATAAAAGATGTTACTTGTAGTTTATGACTAATATAACTTAAAACATGTTATCACACAAGTACAATTAACAAGTCACAATACAAACAATCACACAATGCAAACATTAAAGTAAGACAATAAGTAAAAGGAAAGTGCAAACCGAACATGAGGATTTATAGTGGTTCGGTCACGGATCTCCTCTCCGCCCTACTCCACTCCTCGAGTACCCAACTCGAGAGTTACTTCACTAGATCAACAACCTCCCTTTTCGGCGGAGAAAACCTTACAATCGTCGCTTACACTTTTACCGACACTAAGCTAGATGTCGAGTTCTTTTACAAGGGTACAACCACTCCCGTTCGTCGCTTACACTTTTACCGACACTAAGCTAGATGTCGAGTTCTTTTACATGGGTACAACCACTCCCGTTCGTCGCTTACACTTTTACCGACACTAAGCTAGATGTCGAGTTCTTTACCAAGGGTACAACCACTCCCGCTATGTTTTGTGGCCCAACATAAAAACCTTGTGTTTTATGGCACAAACACATAAACCATCTAATCTATATTGTTATGATACAATGATGATCCAAGACATAAAAGTCTAATGGATATGCATGCCTAATCTACATGAACTTCTTGAATAAGAAGTCTTCAACCATTGAGGATGTCAAGTGCCTTTGAATCTTCATATGTTGGAATTCTTTAATGAATGATGACTTCAAGATCTTGTATCCTTCTTGGTGGATCATGAAGTATGATATGCTTACAACAAAGATGAATGTTAGAAGCATTATGATCATTATGGAAAGGGTGATCTACATGGTTTCCTACTTATCTATGTGTGTGTGTTTATTTCATCTTTTTATCATCAAGTTATGAGAAAACCATGGACTACTATTTATAGGAAAACAAGTAAAGAGGTTTTTCTAAAACCATATTCCTAAAACTAGCAAAAGTAAAAACCATGTTCTAGTCACTTTCACAATGTCACATCTAGTAAATACTAGTCAACATGCATTGAACCAAATATGGAATACTTCCAAAATGTGTAAGAGTATTGCTAGTCAAACACATAAACCTTCCATAAATGCATGATGTGACATATATATATTTCTATTTTAAGATCTAGATATATATGAAAGTAAACTTATATATATTACCTAAGTAATGTTATTATAGTAAGTTAATGAGTTATTTAAAAATGTTTGATTCCTAATGTCATCATATTTTTATCATTTGTAAAACTTACTAATATTACTTAAACACCTAAAGTGACACTTATTCTGTTTGACACCTAAAGTGCACTTTGACACCTAAAATACTTAAAGACCCTAAAAGTATTTTAGTCATTCTAAATGGTTGGTCAAGGGGTTTGATAATAATGCTACATAACAAACATGTACGAACCTGTGTTGTAGCATACGATGACTCGAGACGTTGAGAGGTGTTGAATGTTTGTTGAGACAAAGTATGATTACAAGTAACTTGTACATTTTACGTTATGTATCAAGTTATACGTTTGTCATCAATAAAAAAAAACGAGACTGTATAGATTAAATATCGTAATATTTGCACTAACACACTGCTTTAAGGTCCACGTGGCATATCACTATTGATTCAGGGACTAAATTTTCAAAGTTATTTTTATCTTTTATTTTACATTTACCACCACCACCACCACTCTCTACCACCACACAACTAACACCACCACCCTTTACCCTTCATCTTCATCTTCTCCGGTGACCAAACCCAGATTCCGGTGACCAAAAAACCAGATTCCGATCACTTTTTCCGTAAAGGCCTGCAGTTGTACAAACGATGAATACGATTAATAGAATGATATATAACAACATATTTTTGTAAAGAGATAAATTTCACAATTCAAAAGGGTACCACCTGGTAACAAAATAGCTTTTCCACCCCATAATTGTGCATAGACAGGAAAGTTATATCACCAAATTAGCCAATATAAACTGTACGCCAACCCCATCAAGAAACAAAAGAAAAGTCTGTCAATTTAAAGAACTAGAAACAAAAAAGGAGCATTTGGATGCGCGTTCTGAAAATGATTATATGCTATTCAACAATCAGAACTGATAATCAGTTGTAAACTTGTAAATGGGTGCTAGACAATAATGTTTGGATGTATTTTTTGATGTTAAGAGTTGCAACAAACCTAAAAATTTCATTATTAGACATTCAATTCTTTCACAGATCTAATTATTTAAGGAATTAACATTATATAACCAAATAGGACATTAATCTGAGAAACAGAGGAACATTTTCTTAAAGGGATTAGTGTACAAAATAACAAGGTATTCTCGCTTTACCCATTGCACTTCAGTACATCTTAGTCAATAAAAATGGCTTTATGTCTCACTCGGGTCATTTTGTAACCCGAATTCTTTACAATTTTATAGAATCTAAAAAAAATCATATATAAATCTAGCACATGTATACAAATCGTTTTTGTTTCTGTGGCTACAAAATGACTCAAGCACATTAAGCTATCTTTTAATGAGATGTACACAAAAAGTTCAATGACTTAAACAGGGCAACTTAAAGGTTAAGCAACATACCCTCGTTCTAAATAAGATTACATGTATCAAAAACTAGATTTAGATAAAGGATCAACATGTAATCTTACATCACCCCTGGATTTCCGAAACACAATTCAAGCAACCCCTAAGAGAAAATTAAAGAGCATTACCTGGAAAAGGTACCTCAAACTGAATAACCGGACATGTAGCCAAAACAACGGGGAAGGAAGGAGTGACCTGTGAATATATGATCGGAATCTGGTGTTTTGGTCACCGGAATCTGGGTTTGGTCACCGGAGAAGATGAAGATGAAGGGTAAAGGGTGGTGGTGTTGGTTGTGTGGTGGTAGAGAGTGGTGGTGGTGGTGGTAAATGTGAAATAAAAGATAAAAATAATTTTGCAAATTTAGTCCCTGAATCAATAGTGATATGCCACGTGGACCTTAAAGCAGTGAAATGACGATAATACCCTCGGTGACATGGCACTTAATGATGAAACTAACGGAAAAGGCCTCTGAGTGGCGATTTTGCGAAAATGTGGAACGTTGGTGTCTTTTTTGCGCTACTTTTTGACTCGGTCCCGTTTTTGCAATTTCGTGGAACGTTAAGGACCATTTTTGCAATTTACCCAAAAATAAACAAATACTAATTACCATAAATAGCAAACATAAAAGAAGCGTTTACTTTTGGTAATGTTGTATTTGCAATTTTATACATTGAGAAACCTTTTGCATTTATAAAGGTACCACTATTGCTACTTTCTACCAATGTGGGAAGTGAATTATTGTGGCAGTTGATATGAGTCAACTTTTTCTAGTGCATTCATGTAACATATATTAATTCAACTTGTAAAAGACTGATGCTTAATGTAACATGATAAGTTGTGAAATATTGCCATAGATCATACCATTTGCGATCCAACTGTGAAGATGAGAATCATTTGAAAATAAATTAATATTACAACTTTACAAGTAGCACTTAGCCAACTTAATATGCTATGAAACCTTCACTCGCTAGTAGGGGTGGAAACGAGCCGAGCCGCTCGTAAAAAGCTCGAGATCGGATCGGTAAAAAGCTCGAACGAGCCGAGCCTAAACGAGCTCGAGCCCGAGCTCGAGCCTATATTAAGGCTCATTTAATAATCGAGCCCGAGCCCGAGCTCTATATAAAAAGCTCGAATAGGCTCGCGAGCCTTAAACGAGCTTTACTGTACGAACATGTGGATATGTGCATATAGTTGACAACCATTTATTTATTCAAATGAAATATAGGTGGTCACGTGACCACTCTGACAAATCATATTTCTTTCTGTCATCCATTTATTTATTCAAATGAAATGTGGATATGTGCAAATAGTTGACAACCATTTTTTCTCATATTATTATTCCTCATTTCATCATATATTTCTATTTCTTTAGTTCTTTCTTCTTGAACCTCACAAACACACAAACACTTTGCTTTCTTCCTGCTGTGATAAACTGTTAACGAAATACCAAACACAATCTATACAAATCTTTCTGCTTAACTTGCGGCTTCAAGGTCTTGTAAAGATCTCGGGTAAGGTTCTTGTTTTTGGTTTTAGTTCGAGTCTTTGTTCGAGTGATCTATGATGATTTTATCTTTAAACATTTGTTCTAAGAACAAATTTTGTGATAAACAAAGAGATAAACTGAGATCGTTGTTCTTGTTCTTGTATGAGTCGAGTCTTGGTTTAGTCTTGTTGTTTGATATGGAGATGGGAATAGGGACGGTTAAGGTTATTGTTTCACTGTTGTTGACTGTGAGGTGGATTTGAGGTTACCTGTTGTTTGTTATTGTTTACGTGAAGTGATAGTGAGGTTAATGTATGTTGGATTTGTTTGTTGTTGACTGAGTATCCAAAACAACTTACGAGCTCAAAACAAATAAACGAGCTCTGATAAACGAGCTCGAACAAGGAAGCTCGAGAAGCCAAGTAGCGCATCACAAACGAGCCGAGCCCGAGCCGAGCTCGAGCTTTAAAAATCATATCACGAGCCGAGCTCGAGCTCAAACCTTAAAGCTCAAACCGAGCCGAGCTCGAGCTCGAGCTCTCTAAAATATAAACGAGCCGAGCTCGAGCTCTGGCGGGCTCGGGCTCGGCTCGGCTCGTTTCCACCCCTACTCGCTAGTAACAAAATATGAGTTAATTATATTTAGATACTTTAACTTTCTATATAGATCACAAGTCAGCGAGTATAAGAAGATAAAGAAATAGCTACAATGAAAACGTTAAAGTGCAGCCTAAATTTTGTACCTAACGGTGAAAGGCCGAAATATAAATACAAGCAATTTATTTTAGACAAAGCTAGTTGTTAACAACAAGTTGCAGCTAAAACTTCCTGTGACTGTCTTGAAATTTTTTGTAATGGGGTTATGCAAATATATGGAGAGGAATTTTTGCGAAGACCTACACAAACTGATGTCAAAAAGCTGTATGCTTTTCACGAGCAAAAACATGGGTTTCTTGAGATGATAGGAATCATCCATTGTACTAAATGGCCTTGGGCTCAATGCCCCAATGCACATCATGGTCAATTCTGTAGGGGTGATTCCGGGTCAAACCCATTCATTTTATTAGAAATGGTTACCTCACAGGATTTATGGATTTGGCATGCGTTCTTTAGTGTCGCGGGTTCAAATAACGACATCAACATTATACAGCAATTAACTCTTTTCAATGATCTCATGGAAGGGAAAGCACCAGAGGTTCCATTTGTGGCTAACGACGTTGATTACAAATGAGGATACTATCTTGTAGACGGGATATATCTGGAATGGGTTGTTATTATGAAGTCTATTTCAGAGCCGGACTCGAATGATCACAAGCGAAAGATGTTGAAAGAGCTTTCGGTATACTAAAAAGGAAGTGGGCTATAGTAGAAACTCCCCCGCACAATCGCGAAGTCTTAGGAGAATTACGAAATTGATGTACACTTGCATCATATTACTTAATATGATTATACAAGACCAAGGGATGACAATCTCTCCCGAATATTTTTCGGATGAAGTACATCAGGAAGATGATCCCGTACAATCGGAAGAAAGTATGTTAGATCTTATTCAAGAAATACAAAACGAGCAAACTCACCTTCATCTTAAAACTGATTTAATAGAACATATTTGGTGACTCACAAATCAACAAGCTGTTTAAATTTTATCGCAATGTATTTTAATTTATCTGAATTACTTATTGTAATGTTTTTTTAATTATTAAACAAAATATTAATTAAAAAAAAAATTTATTGTTGCTTTTGTGGTCACCAATCACCAATAATAGCTAGTACTACGTAATTGTTAAGGTGAAGTTGTGAATAGAAAAAGATGAGGTTGCACTGAAATACGAGATTGGTTCGGTAAAAAAGTGATCACTGGTAATAAATGCGGTCTTGTTGTTACTCCTTGAATTAAACTCATTGATCAAAACCCAACTCACACGTTTTTTTCCTTTTCCTTTTCCGAAACAGATCCGCCCCACCCAAACACACACACACACCTCAAAATCCATTTTCCCCCAAATCCCAAAACCCTAATTTCCCCAGCTTTTTAATGCTCCCCTTATTCATATGCCAACATTCCATTGATAAACAATGGGCACTTTAACTCTTAATCACAACAACAATCACAACAACAAACGTGATTTCGATTCACAGTTTAATGACTACACACACTTATCAAAAAGGCTCAAATCATCACCTTACTTCGGCTCTAAACCCGTAGATTTATCTAATAAGCGTTTTCCGACTAGTTCGAGCTCGGTTTCGAGGTTATCGCAGTATCCGAAAGCCGTCACGCCTATTTCGAAACCAATTCAGGCTCCTTGTAAGTTTGTAAAAGGCTTTGTTCCGAAAAAACCGGATAGTAGTAGTTTGTTAGGTACTCATAGGATGGGGAATTGGTTTAGTTCGAAAAAAGCGAAAGATGATCGAAAATTGGATGATAGTTTGGTTAGGAAAGAGTTAGAAGCGAAATATAAACGCGCGAAAGGGGCGGCGAAAGATAGTTGTAGGTTTGTTACGTTTGATATCGAGGATGATGATGATGATGATGATGAGGTTGTTGAGTTGGTTAATGTGGATGATGTGGTGAAGGATGATGATGGTTCGGGCGGGTCGGGTGGGTCGGGTAGGTCGTCGGGTGGTTCGGAGGTTGTGATGATGGAGAGTGGGAGGGATGAAGGGGATAAGTCGTGTGAAGTGCAGACGATTAGGGCTAAGTATCGGGAGTTGGATGGGAGGGCGAAAGGTTTGGGAATTGTTTCGGATATGTTGGATGGGAAAAGTTTGGAGTCGTTGTCGTTGAGTGATGTAGGTACGCCTTATCATAAGAAGTTGTGGAATGATTCTGCGAAACGTGACTCTACGTTAACGAGACGCGGTTATGATATTAAGTTGCTCGAGGCGAAGAGAGCTTCATTGAAACAATTGGCACCTCAGAAGAAACAAGAGGTGAATTGTTTATGTTTTAGTATTTTTTTGGAAATTGTGATTATTGTCTCGTGTTAATATGGTTTGTTTTTCAGGATTTATTGGAAGAGCCTTTTCGGGAACTTAGTGAGGATGACCGTGAGTTGGTTGCTAATGCGTTGTCTAATGCTAGTAGGTATGATTCGTTGGATATATAATGATATCAAGATATGCGTATGTGTTTTGATATCTGATTTGGTATAAAATTGCGTATAAACTTGTAGAAGGAAGGTTTTGGTCACTCATGAGAATTCTAATATTACGATTACGGGAGAGGTTTTACGGTGTCTAGGACCCGGGGCGTGGTTAAACGATGAGGTAACTTTTGATTTTGAATGTGATTTATGGTAGCAACTAAGCGATAATTTGTTAATTATAGTGCTGAGTTATTTATATTGTTATAGGTTATTAACCTTTATCTCGAGTTGCTGAAAGAGAGGGAAAGGAGAGAACCCAAAAAGTTTCTGAAATGTCATTTCTTCAACACATTTTTCTACAAGAAGGTTAGTTAATCTAATCGCTTGTGAATTCCTTGTTGGCTTTATTTACGTGCACCTTGACCTTATGCCCCAGAATTATTGAAATCTTCTCGTATTTAGGATGTATTTAGAAGTTACATCACGAATTGGTCCTGATCCTCTAATAACAATTATTGAAACATATATTCAGATTTATTCCGCTCCACCCAAGGTTCACCTTTTCTTATAGGAAGAGATATTAGTGAGTGTACCTTAAAGTCGATGATGGATAGGAGTGATCCGGCCCCTCATTAATGTAAATCTATATATACTGCGATTCTGCGGACACAAGCAATAAATGAAGTATCAACTATAGAGGTGTAGAAAATGGTAATCACACAATTCAGAAAATGGTTTTAAGCAGGATTGATATTACTAGTTTATATACTAATTTATATAAATTGGTCTATTTATTCAATAGACCTTGTGAACATCTGAGTGGTGTATCTTGTTGAAGAGTTCAAAGATGACATAGAACACTATGTAGCCATTGATATGTGCTTCATGTTTCAATACCTCAGTATCTGCTGCATTTAGAAGCAAAAGCCTAGTTTGGTTTTAGGTCTTTGTGGTCTGTGGGGTTGTATCAAGTTAAAATGGTATGGTTTTCCATATACATTGAGAACCAATAATAAGTACACTAGACACATCGATAAGATGATAAGAAAGTTAAGAGTATATAAGTAGAATACTATATGTTAGTAGTCTGTTACTCGCTCTTTGGGTAATGTACCAGTTTTTACAATGAAAATGTAAATAGTCATTATTTCTCTTTTTGGCAATCTAATGGAGCATATATCTGCAATGATCTTGTTATGCTTATGTGTTTTGCCTTTAAAGCGTAAGAAGTTTGCCTTTTCTGTTTTAACTATTGTTGTCACAACACTGTTGTATACTGTTACGCGATAAATGAAATATTGCGTTTTGACAGACAAATTTCAGATATGTATGTCAGTGCTTAATATCAGCTTTTCGTCAAATTCTGTAATCATGATTTGTTCTCATAATAATGGACAAATTGAAGATCTGAATTTTGTTTTTGTTTCCTTAAGATGCAAATCATAGTCACATAATTCGCTACAGTTTCCACGAATTGCGATCCAGTTCGTTCGATCCCAAACATGGTACGAAATCGATCCGGATCGACCGGGATCACGACTTGGATTGGTGATAATGGCGTTCCAGAATTTAATTGATATTCGAATTGGACCTTACCAATTCGCGATCTAGTTAGTTCCGATTCACGTTCCAATTAAATCAATGCGCGTTCCGATTATATTCGATTCACGATTTATCTACATTAATTTTGTGGGTTGTCATTAATTTTGTGGGTTGTCATGATTTCAACTATATACTTCCATTTATAGAGTGAATATATTTCTCTGTCAATTTTGAATTCCTTATAGTTATTTTGGAACAAGATCCTCTGTCAATAAAAATTATGGCAGAAATGCAAGATATAAAGAAGGTTACTGTCATAGTATCATTCTCTGTCAATAACTTATTTTCATTGGCACAAAGTTGTAAGAATGGTGTTTGGTAAAACAAGGATCGTCTTTTGGATCTTGATTATGCTTTTTTAAGTTATGTTACTGATAAAACTTTTTTATTATGCTTCTTTGAATAAATTATGAGAATATGATTAGTATTATATCATGAATGTTTTGATTTCAGATTTATAATAATATGTTGATTGTTGGCTACATTGGTACATCTTATCACATTACTTGGTACATCGTACCGAAGCGATCCCAAATGAACCTACCCCCCTTCGAACCGAATTTTAGGTGCCTAGCGAACCACGATCCCGTACCGGAACGATCCCCGTTCCATGTGACTATGATGCAAATGTACACAGTGGTTTCCACGACTCGGATTTTGAAGTGGGCCAATCTGTTTAGGAATTTTTCAATCATGTACAAAGCATGTGTGCAACCTACATATGACCTCCTCTGGCATATGTTAACCATGGGTTATGGGGCTATATTCTGACAACATGTGGCATCTTTCATGATTCTTATAGTTTCTTTGTTTGTTCCTATATAGTTAATAGGTGGAAGGGGTGGCTATGACTACAATTCTGTTAGAAGATGGACTAGCAAGAGAAAGTTGGGATACAGTCTCCTTGAGTGTGACAAAGTAAAGTTAATTTTATTCAAATCACCTTCTGTTTATTCTAATTATACCCTGACATTCTTATATTAATTTCCTATCCTAACCGTTGCTTCTAAACAGATATTTGTCCCTGTTCATAAAGAAATTCATTGGTGCTTGGCTGTCATCAACAAAAAAGAAAAAAAGTTTCAGTATCTCGACTCCCTTGGAGGAGGTGATAGACAAATAATGGGGGTATTGGTATGTCTATCTTCCATGTCTTCTTATAATCATGCAAAATATGGAACTTTTTACTTACGCTTCTTGCTGGGTTTGAGTTAATTGGAAGTACATATGACATCTTATTTTTGTGTCATGTTCTTCAGGAGCGATACATTGTGGATGAGGTGAAAGATAAGAATGGGGAAGACATTGATGTTACTTCTTGGAAGCAAGAATTTGTCAAGGACCTTCCTAATCAGCAGAACGGGTATGGCAGATTTAATACTTTACTAAAAAAATAAAATGGGATTATTTGGGGGAATCTCATCATACAAGCCCGCCAACTTCTATGATACTGATAATGACAAAACTAATGGGAAGCCAAATGCATATGCTCCATGAATTCGAAAATGAGGCTATGATTATGTTTAAACGCCCTTTTCTATGATCAAGAAGTCAAAGACCCAATATTTATTTTTTATCTTTGCATTCATTTGAAAGGATAATTGTGAGTCTATATTGATCATGACTTTGTTTTTGGCCAGGTTTGACTGTGGTGTATTTATGATCAAATATACCGACTTCTATAGCAGGGACATTGGGCTCTGCTTCAAGCAGGTAAACTGTTACAAACAGTCTCTCTTCTCTTTTAACTTTTGTGAGGGATACATTTCTATTAACTGAGGTCTTCCATGACATGATACTATGAATAGAATTTTACAGTACTTTGATGTGCTTTATTAAGTAATAAATATTCCCATTCATGAAGATGTTGGGCATTAAGCATGAACTGAAATTTTAATGTGATCCTTCTTGTAGGAAAATATGCCATATTTTAGGTCGAGGACTGCCAAGGAGATACTAAAACTGAGAGCCGACTGAATTTGTTTCATGGCCGAAACATGTGGTGTACATAGTCTCTAATAGGCAAACCATCGGGTAAAAATGTTTCTGTGATATCTATTGGTCAACAGTGCCCCATGAGAGATGCCAGCCATCAGTCAGAATCCTTTAATCCAAGGCTGGTTTTTTGTATCCTGTTCTGGTTGCTGCATACTACTAGGCTAAAACCCCATGCTTGTTTTAAGCCACCACAATTATAGATAAATGTTCAGTTTGTGATTTTTTAGGAAGGGTTTGGCTTAGATGATCATCGTATATGTTTGAGTTAGTTAACACCGGTTCTAATCATGGAAACTTTTTGCAAAAGTTGCGTTAGCCTCTTTTGCAGTGATTTGTTACTTTTTGATAGAATTTCAGAAGCTATTTTTATGGATTTCATATTGTTTTGTCAGTCGGAAGGACTTGACATTATGGTAATGGTAGTTGATCCATGTAGTTGATGTTTGGGTTTTTTTTTTTTTTTTTTTTTTTTTTCCCTCACTATCTGCTCCACACCAAGTTGTTGGCGAGTCTTTTTTTTGCAGGGAAATAGTTTACTTTCATGGTATCCCAAAACTTTGTTAAATCGGCATTGCTATATAAATGGACATCTGCTATTCTCCGTGTCTTCTATTCTGAATTTGAACAATTTTGAGCTCCCTATATGTATGTTACGAGAATAATGTTTTTACATTATTTCTTGTTCCTAGGTTTTATTGTTAGCCAGGAATTACTTTTTCTATTTTTACGAAATGGTAATTGGTCAAGCTGTCTGGATTTCTATAAAATTCTATCTCATGATGTGCTTGTTGTCAATTGCGGAGTAATATTGTATCATCTGAAACTTCTTTGTTGAAGGTCCAAAGCTATTGAACAAATATCCATTCAAAGTAGCATTTTGGTTAGATACTTAAATGTTCATTAAGGTGATTTTCAAAGAGCATGCTTAAGACTATGAAATTACTCGTCTTTATTTCAATCATGGTCTTGAAACACTTTATTCCGACCCTGTGGTCACTTTTTAGTCAAGGTGCCTGAGCACCCCAATTACAGTCTACCGTTAGAGGTGGTAAAATGAATGCATTGAACTTATTGAACATCTAGCTAAATGAGTACCGATTAAAATGTATTAATGTACAAGGTTAATATATAACTTAAACCAACTCCTATACCATTTGTGTTACAAGCTACAACTGACAAGTTTTGTTTTTAAAAACTACCCGTGTGATAAAAGAAATGCTAAAGACAAAAATCACAGTTTTGTTTTAAACACATGGACCATTTGGCCTTTACGTAGCACCACAAACTTCGACTTTATTCTATTAATAACCTGTAACTACTTTTGTAGGATATTCTTCTCCACTTCCCACCAAACAATGGCGTCTGAAAACATCATCACAATACCACAAGACATCATCACAGACATTTTACACCGTCTTCCCGCAAAATCCTTGGGCCAGTTTCGCTGTGTTTCAAAGAATTGGCTATCTTTACTTTCACAACCAAAGTTCATAAAAACTCATCGAAATATCCTCAAACGAAATCATCTCGTATTTATATCCCTTGACCATGCGCTTTATTCTGTCCCAGTTGATAACCACGAAGCAGTGTCAAGACCAACAAAGCTTGATATTTCAGCTTACCATGGTTCCTGCAATGGTCTTGTTTTTATGTCTACTTGTCGTACACTCATCATTTTAAACCCGACTACTAAAGAATTTGTTGAATTCCCTGGTCATAATATGATAAACGATGCAGACGTTGATACCATGTATGGATTTGGTTATGATTCTGTAACGGATGATTACAAGGTTGTTACAATATCTTACTTTCATAATTACTACTTGATTGCACCTGATAATATGATTGTCCATGTTTATAGCCTTAAAAGTAATACTTGGAGGCAAGTGAGGGATTCACCCTATGGTCTTGACTATGGAAAGTTATTCACTGGTGTTTATGTTAACGGGTTTCTTCATTGGATTGCTAACAATGGTTCTCATGCGATAATTGTTGCTTTTAGTTTAGCTGATGAGAAATTTAGTGAAGTGGCGTCACCTAGTTTGAGTAACGAAGATTATATCGTGATGTCTGATATAGATTGCAAACTTGTTTCTGTTGGTGAAAAGCTTGCTATATTTGTAGAAATCAAAGGTGAGATTTGGTTGATGAATGAGTATGGTGTAAAGGAATCTTGGACAAAGATTGTAGTCCACGGGCTTAATGAAATTCCATTGGTTGAACCCGTGGTTTTTTATGACAATGGCAAGATCATGTTTGTTACCTGCGATCTAATGGTGATATATGATGTTGAAGAACGTATTTTGTGTAAAAGTGTTGATGTCTCTTGGAATAAGAGAGTCTTGGAGGTAAGAGGTACTTATGTCGAAAGCCTTGTATCACCAAATTTGGGGCAAACCAATTAGAAATCGACAAATTGAAGCCAAGTAGAAGTAAGGTTTAGTTTATTGTTCCAAGCATAGTTTGTATCTGTTTGAGTTGAATTCATCATGAGATAAATGTTGGTTCTTATTAGTAGTATATTTCTGAATATGTCACTTCCAATATTTAAGATTGTAAGTGAAGTAGTTCTTCTTATGTTTATGCTGATTATGGATCCTTTATGATGTGTTGTACCTAATTTATGGTCTTTGATCCCATCTTGTACATTGTTTACACAAGGGGATTCGTTGATGAACTAGGGAGATAGTTCCGCCTGTTATGTGGTATTCAATTATGAGTTCAATCATACTTGAGGTGCATATCAGTTCGGAAGAAGGGTGGTATTGTTTCGAAGAAGTTAGATAGGTTTGCAAAAACATGCAAGTTGGATCATATCGGGTAGCAAGTTAGGGTTGCTACGATTAGTCTTTAGAACAGGTCAGCGGGTCATGTGGGTTGATCCGTTGGGTCATACCTTGTATTTTTTCAGTCACTGCAAAATCTATCTGTATGTATACTTTGCCTGACAAGCCCAAAGTTAGTTATTGATGTTTGCGCTCTTTCAAGTGTCGACTTTAAGTGTGGGTTAACTTAGAACTTGTACTTCAACGTTTTTAACATTTCTGTTGTCACACTACAAAAAAACAGGCTTTTAGTGACATGTTTAGTGACGTCGTTAGCGTCACATTTGACCATAGCAACGCATTAAGTGACATAGTAAAAAGAGTCGCTGTAAATGAGTCGCAGAATTTTGTGACATCAAAGATATGTCGCTATATGTAGAGACACGTGTAGCGATTTTTTTTCACTTGTCGCTATAATAACTAGCGACATCTCTTTATGTGTCCTTAATTGGGTCGTTATTTGTAAGGACACCTGTAGCGACTTCTCTTCACCTGACGCTAGATTAACTAGCGACTTCTTTTCATATGTCATTAGCTAGGTCGCTATTTGTGTCACAAGTCGCAATTTGGGTCATTACCCGAGTCGCTATCGATTCATTGCCTAGGTCGCTGTCGATATCGCTACCCATGTTGCTATAATTAGCAACATCACATCGCTATTTAGGTCGCTAATTTTAGCTTTAATTAGCAACATCACATCGCTATTTGGGTCGCTAATTTTAGCTTATGCTCACATGCTACGATACACCTATGCTCACCTGCTATTGTTATCACATGTGTTATTTAGTTGTCTCTCAAAACTAAACAATATAACAAGAGCATTGAAGGTACAAAATATGATACAGAATATGATTTACCATATCACATAGAACATCAATATACTATTTAGTTCTCATATAGAAGTATGAAATGCTACCATCTAAAGCATACTAAAAAGCCCAAACATAAAGCATATCAACTATTTATCATGTTAAGTAGAACACCTAATTCAAGAGAGTTTTAAAAGTCTACCAAACATTTATAACGGACGTTTTCGAAGGGCTTCTAGAAGTTGGCGATTAGACTTTGCAATTTCCTGAGCAACAATCTTTCCCACATCTTGAGCAACTGCCTTTGACACTTCTTGAGTAACAAATTTTTTCAGGTTCCGCTCATATGATGCTTGAGATTCTAAAAGCTCATCTATTTTTCTTGATTGTGCTTCTTGTGCACTTTTTAAGCTGTCCAACTCATCTCTCATGGTACTTTGATCAGCATCGTGTTGCTCTACCATTTCTTGAATGCGAACAAAGTCCTCATTATATGTAGTATTGAAGTCCTCTTCATCATTATCACCTTGGAGCATGAATCCATCAACCCCAGATCCAAAACCGTAATAACTCCCATTCTTCGAGCCAACATGATCTGCCCATCTTCGATATGTGTTGGACATGTTACCAGACTGAGCATCAGTGCATCATCTACTCCAATTTCTGATTATATCCTTCCTACATAGAACATATAACCAAACACAACTTAGTCTAAATACAACTGAACAAAACCAGGAATAGCTACCCAATAAGTTACAAAAAATGTGCAGATTCGTTTACCCAAAAAATGTGCAGATGTGCGCGCGCGCACACACACACTTCTTCTACAACTTAGTGCAAAGAATAGGTACTCAGTAAGTTACAGAAAATAAAATAAAAAGTATCGGGCGAGAAAAAGTAAACAGTCGATGATAAAAACTTACCCATGTTTTCCTAGCTTCATCATTAACAAAAGTTTTGTTCTTCCTCTTATGGGTTCTTTCAAAGAGTTGAGCAGTACTCGGGTCACGTTTCAGTTACTTTTTCTATACAAGATGAAACATTTTTTTTACATATAAGTCCATCGCCAATATAACTAAGTAGCAGATGAAACAATTGATTTTTATACCAGTCTCATTGTATGCTCAACGTTCCAGATCGAACCACCAGTATGCAATCTCTTATTAGCTTGACGAGCAACTGCCCCTCTCTTAGACATAAAGTTCCGCAAGCACTTTGATCCAACTATTTTGAACACATGCCGAACATCATCTTCATGCCTTGGGTCCCACTTGTGTTTAGCCTGTTAAAAAGGAAAACAAAACTGTAATCATGACACATATGAAGAACCCATGTGCAATGTATCTATCAGCTATCACACACTTCATTCCTTGTATTAGGTTATGTTATCCAAATAGGTTAATCGTGGTAAAATCATACATATATAGAAATATGGACCATCTCGACTGACACAAATTGTTTTTATTGGTTCTGACCTAAATCATTACAGTGCATCACTTTTAACCCATCCCTACCCATTTTGTTACCTTTAGCCCCACACCAAAGACAACTTGGTATATAAACAGTCATAGTGAACTTATAAGGTGCAATGATCAGTTAAGTTAGCCATCATTCATGAGACTATACTCCGTAACAGGGATGTGCAAAATTTTAATACCTTGAAAGCGTCAAACCAAACGTTTCTATCATCTTTTGGAACACTAGTCCACGTATCCCATGCTCATGTGAACCGCGCTTTCCAAATGCTTGTAATGCTACGCGTCACGATATGAGAAGGAATAAACCTACAAAAAAGAAAGGATTCCTCGTAAGTCATATGCACGAAAATACATTAAAAGAACTTAAGGTTTTTAGACTTACGCTTTTCCCTGAACTCTTATGGTGATACGTATATCTTCATTGCTAGACTGCTCATCACCCTCTCTCCTCCTGCATATTAGTTTCATCTATGTCTTCAACAGCAGCCATCTGAGTACTTCAAGAAAAGCTAAAATAGGTGCAATGATTAGTTGCATATTATGGAACAGTAGTTATATATGCAATGTGCATCAATATCAATAATAACATGAAAATGTTCATCAATATCATTAACACAGCAACCCTCACTTTTTCTCATCAGCATTCACAAGGTATCTTTGGATCTTAAACCTTCAACATTGACCTTTGAATACTTATTGTCCAGATAGTATATACTATCTGGATCAACACCCTTGTATACTTTGTGGCCATAATTACGTCTAAAAAAACTTAAACTCTATCATTAATGCCTACAAGATACAAAATCATCTACATTCCATGACAATCTACTATCAGCCATGTCAAAGTGGATTGACTATGCTCCTAAAAATATCTATCATTAATGTCTACAAGATACAAAATCAACTGTTCTCAAGGCTCAAGCATTGCACAACAATAAATATAAATCTCTATTGTATCCTTCGTCAATTGATTTCAACTCCAATTGAACAAACAAGCAGAACTTATCTAACGACAAACTATCTAAATAGTACTTCAATAACAGCTACTTGTGTCCGAAAATAATCGCGCAAACTAAATTAACATATCCTTGCCTAAACCAAATCAAATTATCTAAATAGTACTAACAATATTCACACGCTATATTCACACTATATTCACACCGATGACGGCTACTTGTGTCCGAAAACCAAATCAAATTGTCTAAACTATCTAAATAGTACTTCAATAACAGCTACTTGTGTCCGAAAACCAATCGCACGCACTATATTCACATACACCTTACTAAAGCAACAAAATAAGCTACAAACTATCGAAATAATACTTCAATAACAGCTACTTATGTCCGAAAATAATCGCGCAAACTAAATTCACACCGATAACGATCCGATACATCACAAACCATTTTAGAACAATAATATCAACAATATACATGCACCGGAGATGAACGGCTCAAACACACAACAAAACACTCAAATACATTCATCTCAAATACAAATTAAACGATCAATATTCTACAAAACGTTGATTAAACGATCAAAAATGGTGAAGTATGTATACCTGAGATAAAAAACGGTGAAGTAATAACAAATTCCGATGCCGGATAACTGTGATGACGGAGATTTGATGGCGGAGTAACTGTGATGACGGAGACGATGGCGGAGATGAAGATGATGCCGGAGTAACTGTGATGACGGAGATGATGCCGGAGTAACTGTGATCAATTAGAGTAGAGTGGTTAATGGGGGAAACTGGGGAAATGGGGGTGGGGGGGTGTATTTTAGGTGATTTTATTTAATCAATTATTATTTTTAAAGATAAGAAATATAAAAAGCTTATTTTATAATTAATCTTTTTATTAAAAAATTTACATACTTAGTAGTTTATAGATATATGCAAGGAAACAAAAAAATACATCTTGTTAAAAATATATTATATATGTTTTGCTATAAGCATATCTGTAGAAAAAGAGGCACATCTACAGTATTCATCTATAGAAAAAAAAATTGACAAACACATAAAAAAAAAAAAAAAAAAAAAAAAAAAAAAACCCGTAAAAAATATCGAAAACGTAAAAGAACGGGCGAAAACATAAAAAAAGAAGAATAACGTAAAAAATGGATGAAAGGTAAAAAAAACAGACGAAAAAGTAAAAAATAACATGTCGTAATTAACGATGTTAATAGCGACTTGCTTGAGGGAGTCACAAAATTAGAGACATGGTTATTGACATGTTGCAAGAAGTCATAATTATGCGTCATTAGTAGCGATGGGTTTTTAGAATGTCATAAGCTAGCGGCACGTTTAGTGACTTCTTTAAAGGCGTCACGAAATTAGAGACATAGTTAACAACATATTGCAAGAAGTCGCAATTGTTGCGACACTATTGGCGATGTACTTTTTATATGTCACAAACTAACGGCACGTTTAGCGACTTCTTCAAAGGCGTCACGAAATTAGAGACATAGTTAACAACATGTTGCAAGAAGTCACAATTGTTGTGACACTAGTGGCGATGTACTTTTTATATGTCACAAACTAGCGACACGTTCAACGACTTGAATGGTGACATCGTATTTATAGCGACTTTTTTGTTGACTTAGAAGACGTGTAAGTCACTAAACATGCCACTGCTAGGGTCGCAAATTTGCGACATCATTTCTTGAGTCGCTAAACATGTCACCAAATGGCTTATTTCTTGTAGTGTCACACTTTCTCAGTCAGACCTTAATTATCTGCATAAGTGGTGCATAACCATTGTTTTCTACTAACATGTACCACTAGAGCCCCTGCCCCCCAATTTTGTGATTAACTAATATCGCTCATTATATCCAGTTTGTCAGGTATATATTTCACTTTCAGTCCATTTTTGAAAAAAGTTACGGATCCTGCCAAAAAATGAAACACCGGGTTTGGTCAAATTTTTCGTTGACCGTTAAGGACTTTAGCAAACGAAACTCCGGATACTGTGATTTTTTGCAAAATACCGGTTGATGCATTGATGTAACATGAGAGGTGTTTATATATATGTTCCTATTGGAACGTGATATAATCAAATAAATTAATACTTTAAGAGTATATATGGTAGATATGATGGAGTAACCTCCAAGGAATCTTTTCGAACTAATATAAATAAAATCCACAATTACTCGGTACTTATTAGGTATTCTTGAACAATGGCGTGTGAAGAAGGTAGCATAACAATTCCACAGGATATCATAATCCACATTCTACACCATCTTCCGGTCAAATCTGTTGGCCGTTTCCGGTGTGTTTCAAAGGAATGGCTATCTTTACTTACAGAACCCCACTTCATCAAAACCCATAAAAAATCGCTCAACAATCACCTCATCTTCAGGTCCAACAAATATCGTGACTCCTCAATTTATTCACTTTCATTTGATAATCATAAAGGAGTATCGACTCTAACAAAGCTTCCCATAGAATCACGTACACTTTTTATAAAAGGTTCTTGCAATGGTCTTGTTTTAGTTTATGCTTCTTGTAACTTCATGAGATATTCATATAAGGATACCTTCTACGTTTTAAATCCAACTATTTAAGATTATGTTGAATTTTCCGCTAGTCAGGCAATCCTTAAAGACATTTGTAACTTGTATGGGTTTGGTTATGATTCTGTGACAGATGATTACAAGGTTGTTGTCATCTCTTACTATTATGATGTGTATGTATATAGCCTTGAATCTGATACTTGGAGGAATGTTTGTGATCGTGCACCTTTTGATCATTTAGTACATTCTAATACAAGTGTTTTTGTTAATGGGTTTCTTCATTGGATTGCTTTGAGTGAGGATTCTGATCATCGGGTAATTGCTGCTTTTGGTTTAGCTGATGAGAAATTCTGTGAAGTGCCATCACCCTATTTGAATAATGATGTTGATATCAATTCTTACGTTCATGGTTGCAAACTTGTTGCACTTGGTGAAAAGCTTGCTATGTTTAATGATGTGGAAGGTGTAGTTTGGTTGATGAATGAGTATGGGGTCAAGGAATCCTGGACAAAGATTGTAGTCCATGGATTTAATGAAAATCGCATGGTTAACCCAATGATTTTTTATGACAATGGCAAAATTATGTTTGTAAACCGCAAACTCAAGGTGCTAAATAACGCTAAAGAAAAATGTTTGGGTAAAAGATATGATGTTTTTCGCAATAAGAAAGTATTGGAGTTGAAGGTTGAAGGTACATATGTTGAAAGCCTCTTCTTACCAAAAATTGGGCCAATCAATTAGAAACCTACAAATTTAAGCAAACATAGAAGTATATTTCCTAGCTTGTTTATTTAACTCTAAATTTGCGTTTGTAATCTTGAAAATCATGATGAGACAAGTGTTGGTTCTTTTTGGTATTGCTTTAAATATGTCATTCAAATATTTTGAATTATAAGTAGCAATAGTTTTCCTTATGTTAATGTTGAATATGAATCCTTTGTGATGTTGTATTATAGTTTATATATGGTCCTTATCCCATCTTGCACATTGTTTTACCTCCTAAATGTAGTATTTCACTTACAGATTCAATCATATTGAAGAAATTTACTTGAAAAGGATGATAGTATTGCTTTACACGAGATACCCTTTGAAACTTTAGCTTAGTGTAGAAAAATCTATATTTACTCTTTTGGTTGGTAGTTTTATATAGAGTGCATACTTTGTTAATTTAGAGTGCTTACCCTTTTCATTGGATTGCTAACAATGGTTCTCATACGATAATTGTTGCTTTTAGTTGATGAATGAGTATGGTGTAAAGGAATCTTGGACAAAGATTGTAGTCCACGGACTTAATGAAATTCCATTGGTTGAACCCGTGGTTTTTTATGATAATGGCAAAATTTTGTTTGCAACCTGTGATCTAATGGTGATTTATGATGTTGAAGAACGTACTTTGTGTAAAAGTGTTTATGTTTCTTGGAATAGAGTCTTGGAGGTTAAAGGTACTTATGTCGAAAGCCTTGTATCACCAAAATTGGGGCGAACCAATTAGAAATCTACAAGCTGAAGCCAAGTATAAGTAAGGTTTTTATTGTTCCAAGCATAGTTTGTATCTGTTTGAGTTGAATTCATCATATGAGATAAATGTTGGTTCTTATTAGTAGTATATTTCTGAATATGTCACTTCAATATTTAAGATTGTAAGTGAAGTAGTTCTTATGTTTATGCTGATTATGGATCCTTTATGATGTTGTGTTGTTAACTGAGAACTTGTACTTCAACGCTTTTTACATTTCTGTTGTCACACTTCCCAATCAGACCGTATCTGCATAAGTGGTTCATAACCATTGTTTTCTACTAACATGTACCACAAGAGCCCCTGTCCCCCAATTATGTGATTAACTAATATCGCTCATATTAACCATTTTGTCCGTCTCCTTACTCTTTTGACCAATTAGGACCTCAGCAAAATAAATGAAAGTACGAAACTGTCTGATTTCTTACAAAATGTGGCTGGTTCATTAAGAATGATTTGTTGTTTGAGCTAACATGAGATGTGGATTTCTGTTGACACTGGGTTTGTTTAAAAGCCCGACACATTGGTAACCTTTTCTTGAAGTGATAACCACATTATGTGAGTCAAATACTCCCTTGGTCTTTCAAGAAAAACATAATTACAGTTTTACTCTTGACTAATTAATTTCTAGAGTTAATTGCATTTTTGGTCCTTGTGGTTTGTCGGGTATATATTTCAAAAATGAAACACCCGTTACGGACTTACAGATTTGGTCAAAATTTTCGTTGACTGTTAAGGACTTCAGCAAACGAAACTACGGATACTGTGATTTTTTGCAAAATGCCGGTTGATCCATTGAGTATTATTTCTTGTTGGATCATGAGAGGTGTTTATCCTTTGATATCTAGCATGATTAACTTTAAGATTATACTAGCAGGGTACCCGCGCGATGCGGCGGCGGGTACCCTGTGACTATATTTTCTGGTAATGTAATATTATGCGGCCATATTTTTTTTAACGATTAATTTATAAATAACAATAATTTTAGGGTTGGATCAGTTGGAAAACCCCTTGCATCTTAACCTAGAGGTCAATGGTTTGATCCTCACTCCCTACAAAAGGCCGGAAGTCATTTCCTATCTTAGATAGAACTGAAAGCAGCCTCTCTACCTTAGGTAGGGGTGGGCATAGTAAGACGACCGGCATTTATATTTTTATTTTTATTTCAAAAAAATCCAATCTTTTTTACACTATATGTCTCCCCTACATTTTCATTTTTAATATACACTATTCATGTGAACCAAATATCAAAATTAGCCCAAAATCAGCTATACCAAACAAATAATATACGGTTCAATTAGTAATTAGTCTAAAACCATTTTTAGCCTAAACAAACTTTAATCATCAATATCTATTAAGGCCCATGATAAAACTACCAAACAATTTATGATATCACTTGGCCAGCCCAGTTAACAACCATTCCTGCCCTAATTTCCCTCATAAAAATACGCGGCCATGATTTGCAGCCACACAAACATCACATACTCTTTCTTTCTTTCTTATCTTGATAACCGAATATAACCAACAATCTATGTTTGCAAGAAAATCACACCCTTTTCTTGAATATCAAACGAAAACTCTCTCTAAGGTTTTATGTTGTGTTGACCGTGATGTTGGTTTTTAGATGGGGTTAGAACTGAGGTAGATGTAGATATTGGGTTTTATTGTTGCTGTATACTTTGTGTTCGTGGACCATAGATGGAATAAGTTTGATGTTTATTTTGGCTTGATTGATGATTGTTCTTTTCTTCTTTCGTTTCATCTTCGTATTTGTTTTGATACATTAATTGGTCGAGGGGGTGACTGGTTTGTGAATTTTGGAGCCGTCCGACCTTCATCAATCTTGTGGTTGCAGTGGCGGCGACTCGGTCAGCGCTAGGGCAACCGGTCCGGTCGACCGACCACTGTGCCCAGCCTAATGGCTTTATTTTTAAGTACTTGGCTTAGTAGGTTGATTAGCTTGTACATTATGGTTAAATAATTGTATATTTTGGTGAAAGGTGAATTAATTAGTGTATTAATTATATGTGTTGAATAGATTGTTGACCTTAAAATCATTGTGCTTTACATACTTGTGCTTTGTGTTTTATGGCTTGTATTTACTTAAAAGCTATATTGTACATTGTGCTTAAATAGTTGTAATTTTTTGTGAATGAGTGTTTTTAATAGCATTAATGTTGTTTGATAGAATTTTGGTCTTAAAATGACACTATGCTGCTTTTTGTTGTACAATATACTTACTTTGTTGTAATTCTGAAAATTGGGTGCATTAAAGTGTTGTAAGCCATGCATTATTTCTTGTAAATCTGAAAATTTTGGAGAGAGAGTGCTTCATGCATTATATGTAGTATAGATGTACCTATTGGAACGTGATATAATCAAATAAATTAATACTCTAAGAGTATATATGGTAGATATGATGGAGTAACCTCCAAGGAATTAATCTTTTCTAACTAATATAAATAAAATCCAACATTACTCGGTACGTACTTAATTATTAGGTATTCTTAACAATGGCGTGTGAAGAAGGTAGCATAACAATCCCACAGGATATCATCATCGACATTCTACGCTGTCTTCCGGTCAAATCTGTAGGCCGTTTCCGGTGTGTTTCAAAGGAATGGCTATCTTTACTTAAAGAACCCCACTTCATCAAAACCCATAAAAAATCGCTCAACAATCACCTCATCTTCAGGTCCAACAAATATCGTGACTTCTCAATTTATTCACTTTCATTTGATAACCATAAAGGAGTATCGACTCTTACGAAGCTTCCCATAGAATCACGTACACTTTTTATTGAAGGTTCTTGCAATGGTCTTGTTTTAGTCTATGCTCCTTGTGACGTTACCTTCTACGTTTTAAATCCAACTATTAAAGATTATGTGGAATTTTCCGCTGATCCAGTGGCCCATAAGCACATTAATATTGGTTATGATTCTGTGACAGATGATTACAATGAAGGTTTTGACTTGCATGGGTTTGGTTATGATTCTGAGACAGATGATTACAATGAACGTTTTAACTTGCATGGGGTTGGTTATGATTCTGAGACAGATGATTACAATGAACGTTTTAACTTGCATGGGGTTGGTTATGATTCTGAGACAGATGATTACAATGAACGTTTTAACTTGCATGGGGTTGGTTATGATTCTGTGTCAGATGATTACAATGAACGTTTTAACTTGCATGGGTTTGGTTATGATTCTGTGACAGATGATTACAAGGTTGTTTCCATCTATTACTATCATTATATGTATAATTTGGATCCACCTGATAATGATGTGTATGTATATAGCCTTAGATCTGATACTTGGAGGAAGGTGAGTGATTCACCTTGTGATCATTATTCTTATGGAGAGGGTTCTTATGGAGAGGGTTTGCCAGGTGTTTTTGTTAATGGGTTTCTTCACTGGATTGCTGCGAAGGATTCTAATCATGGGGTAATTGCTGCTTTTGGTTTAGCTGATGAGAAATTCTGTGAAGTGCCATCACCCTATTTGTATAATGATGTTCATATCTTATCTTATGATCCTTATTGCAAACTATTTGCACTTGGTGAAAAGCTTGCTATATTTGATCATGCCGAAGGTTTAGTTTGGCTGATGAATGAGTATGGGATCAAGGAATCCTGGACAAAGATTGTAGTCCATGGATTTCGTGAAAGTCATATGGTTGAACCAATGATTTTTTATGACAATGGCAAAATTGTGTTTGTAAACCGCGATCTCGAGGTGCTAAATCACGCTGAAGAAAAACGTTTGGGTAAAAGTCATGACGTTCTTTGGCTTCAAGGAACATATGTTGAAAGCCTCTTCTTACCAAAAATTGGGCCAACCAATTAGAAACCTACAAATTTAAGCGAACATAGAAGAGTATATTTCCAAGCTTGTTTATTGAACTCTAAACTTGCATTTGTAATCTTGAAAATCATGATGAGACAAGTGTTGGTTCTTTTTGATATTGCTCTAAATATATTATTCGAATATTTTTGAATTACAGGTAGCAATAGTTTTCCTTATGTTAATGTTGAATATGAATCCCTTGTGATATATGTTCTATTACAGTTTATATTTATGGTCCGTATCCCACCTTGCACAGGATAGTATCACCTTGAATCAATTACATCAAACTTGAATTGAGTGGTTCCATTATTTCAAAAGTCACTACAACATTACATGCTTTCAGCGGGGACTTTTCAACGCTTTCAGCGGGGACTTCTCCCCGTCCTACGATTTGTTGTAGTGAGTGGCAAATGGCCGGGCTTCACACCTTGAATCATCTGGCCTATTGCAACTTGATGTAATTCTATCAGTTATATATATATTCATGGAGTAACCTCCAAGGAATATTTTAAATTACAACAAATTAAATAGTCATTTCATAGTTGTCGATAACAAGGGTTCTGATGTACGGTACCCAATTTGTGTAACGAGTATGAAATTAATTGTAAACTTGTTGCACTTGGTGAAAAACTTGCTATATTCCATTGTGTAAAAGGTGTAGTTTGGTTGATGAATGAGTATGGGGTCAGGGAATCATGGAGAAAGATTGTAGTCCAAGGATTTAGTGAAATTCGATGGGTTCAACCTGTGATTTCCAATGACAATGGAAAACTTCTGTTTGTAAGCACTAAGCTACTACCATCTAATGTGGAAATATGACCTTGAAGCACAAACTTTCTGTAAAAGTGTTCAAATTTCTAATATGGGGGGGGGGGGGGGGGGGGGGGGGGGGGGGGGTTAAATGTGCTTATGTCGAAAGCCTTATCTCATCACATCCGATAGAAATAGCCAAATCCATGCGAAGATGTGTAGCTATAAGGTTCAAGCATGATTGTTATAAACTAAGTTTGCATTGAACAATTTTATTATAAACTAAATAGCCTTTAAATATTTTGAATTGTTAGGTGGAATTGTTTTCCTTGCGTTTTTACTGAATATGGATGCTTTATGAGGGTATGATGTACTTGATCCACGATCACATGTGTCTTGCACGTTGTTTAGACAGTTTCCCAATTTGATTTGCAGCATCGTGCTCTAACCAAAGTTATTTAAGTTGAAGGGTTCTTTTAGGAAATGATTGAGAGGCCTAATTTGTGTGCCTAAACTTATGCCTAAATGATCTTGATGGTTTCTGAAAAAGTGGGTCCCGTGACTGTAGCCATCAGGATGATGCCACGTAGGTTTTAGGCATGAATTTAGGCACAACTTTTAGGCCTCCCAATCATTACTCGTTCTTTTATGGCTTTATATACTAATAACTAACGTTCTGCTTTCTGCATATGCCTATTCATTTTGGGTATTCAGCAGCAACAAGACATGTCGAACTGGTCGGGGGATGACTTTATGATTATATAAATTGTTACTACTCGTTGTATCTGGTAATATTTAATGAAGGGAAAATACCATAATAATTTGAGGGGCAAAAACGTCACAAAGTGCCTCAAAGAGGCCAAAAAATGAAAGTTAAGTACCTCAAAGAGGAAAAAATTTTGTTCAATACCCAAAAGTGTATTTTAGAACAAGTAGTATGTTTTTTTATGGTATTTGCCCTATGTTAAAGTATTGAATTCGTTTGAGTTTGAATTGATCAAGATGATTCACAGCTTTTTCAGCAACAACAGTTTTCTGTATGCGTTGTGAGTGTCGATCCTGTATGATGTGTTGTACCTTATATGTGTTCATTGATCCAATCTTGTACATTGTCTAGACAAAGTATTAAACGATAACTTATATCGCGGAGTTAATCTCTAACTGACTGTAGTTGATATGGAGCTTCTTTTGTGAGTTTATGCAGTTGCCACTTTCTGCATATTCCTTTTGCAACTCAAATTTTCTTACGCAGCACCAACGAGACTAAATTTTAAGTGGTCAAAGATGATTATCATCATTAAATGTATCACTGCAAACAAGCAAGTATTCAAGTATAACGTCTGTTTTTTGTATAACATTATTGTTGGTACAAATACAATGCAGAAAAATGTACTACTTTACGCCAAAATACATCAAACAAAACTTTTTTTCAACTGATCCATCACATTATAGAAGTTCGGGAGTTATGTGCGTATGTGGTCAACAATGACGTGTGTATGATTAAGCTTCACGGCAGCCTGCAGAGATCTCAGCCTTATGTGTGTCATCACCTAGAAACTCAGATCTTAACTTCATAAGTAACCGCCCTAAATAATTGAGTCCTTCACCATCTCGGCCTCCGCCCCAAAAGTAATCATGAGGAGAAGCTTCAACCAGTACAGAGCCCACTGTTGACATAAGCATTGAATTCAAGTGCGGATAACTAGAGAACTTGCATTTCAATGCTTTATACATCACTTCTGTCTTCACATTGTCCCAATCGGACCTTACCTGCATAACCATTTTAATGTGTCCTAGATGAGCCCCTAATCATGAGATAATTAATACCAATGTACTTCTTTATTCCAAAAGCAGCTTTCAAAAGATCACGGGTACAAAATGACCAAACGAAATTGACCCTAATAAGACACAAATCAATCTTTTAATGACCCACATGTCTAAAAAATGTGGGACAAATGAATAAGTACATTGGTAGTTAATGACCCTAACTAATAGTGAGTATTGTTTTTATCAAAGAACATTGGTATTTAATGGAGTAGTTATTATTGTTTTTATCAAAATGCCAAGAAGAAGTACAGTTTGTCGAAAAAAAATTCTTAATAATATCACATCAAGAAGTGTGTAGAAGGTATACCATATCCGGGTGTTTTCTTTGTAAGTTCCTCCCCATACGTGCTGCTTCTTCAGGGCTTTTAGCCATATGTATTGCTTCAACATAACTACTTGCATTAGGATTGCTTGACCCCACAAACTTATGTGCCTAAATTTGATGCAAAAAGAGTATTCAGATAAACAGATAGTATCATCACATGGATTATAACATAAGCACTTGGAATAGGGTTAAAAAATCACCTGATAATAGTGTTCTACACTTGACCAAGTGACATGCTCACCATTTTCATCAGGCAGTCGAATAGGATGAGGGGAAAAATTGGAGAAACTCCCGTATAGGTCCCATGTCTTATAAAAGAATATTATTGGCGAATCATAAGGAGATAAAGATGGATCAATAGCTGAGGTTTCATCAACCGATGGAATAACAGGTGTTAGATCAGGAATAGGTTGTAAATATCCGCTAATAAGCACATCGGGTCCTATCTGCAATTTTTGTCAGGAGTTTGTTACTACACAAACTATCAACATTTTTAGCATTTAATCAAATTTTATAGATTGAAGTTCATACCAACCTGCTCATAAGAAACATCGATTAGTTCTAAAGCCTGTGTCATTTCAACCATTCCAAGTTCCCCAACTGGTGAAGGCGCATTCTTTCCACCTATTATTTTAGGAGCAACAAAAGCATGCACCTGCATTAACAAAAAGCATGTACATTCAGGTAATCACCATGGGTATGGGTTTAATTGTATAGTACTTAAATGACAAAACTAAGACACACCTTGTGTATGACACCAGAAGAAATAGCTGCTGCTGATAATCCCCCACCACATTCCCACAAGATTGAAAGATATCCACGATCATAAAGGTAGTCCACCACATCTTTAGGATTCAAGATATCAAACTCAACCACTTCAACACCTTTAGATGCAAGAAACTTCTGGAAACTCCTTCTTGCACCTCTTTGAGTGACCACTATAGTCGGCACCTCTCTGACATCCCAAAGATGTGCAACCTCGGGAAGATCAAGAGTTTGTGACATAACTATTCGCATAGGTAAATGGTCACCTCCATGTCTTGGAGTTAAACGTGGATCTAAAAAAAAAAAAAATGTTAAGGATATATCCAAAATCCGCAGAATTTATGAAGTAGGTGATTTCAAAATTTCATACTATCTTTGCGCACAGTATTTCCTCCTACAATAACTGCATCACTTCTACCACGTAATTCAAAAACTCGTGATCTTGACTGTTTGCTACTAATCCATGATGCATGTCCACTACTAGCAGCAATTTTTCCTGCCAGAATATGAGAATTAATGAAAATATTTAGTTTGATTGTGATGTCCAACATTTACGGAATGCACGATTCTAACCGTCAAGAGTCATCGCATACTTCAGAACCGAGAAAGGGACTCGAGAAGCTGATCTATATAGCAAAGGAGCATTGACAACGAGACATGATTTTAGGGCATCCTAGAAAAATAGAATACAGCATTAACAGATGTATGGCTTGCACAAAAATAAAAATAAAATAAAAAAATAAGACTTTCAGTGCAGAGATAGTATTAACAATTAGAGTAGACCTCGATGGATGCAGTCCTTATATCCTCTCCAAGAACATCAACCTGCAGACCTTCAGCTCTCAATGACTGAATAGCTTTTCCACGAAGATGTTGTAACGGATGTCTGATCCCGACAACAACTCTAGAGATTCCTGCCTAAGGATTAAGTTTCAGATGCATGCTGTAATGGAAGTTTGACTTTTGAATGTCAAACCTAATTTTATTTGCAAGTAATTCAAAGCTACTAAGATCCCTACACCTGCAAAACCATTTATAGAACTACATTTTTTTCTAGTTAAACTCAATGTAACATTTGTTAAATTGTGCTCAGATATCACATCAATTTATAGTCATCTCGGAGTGAAAAGTAGTTAGTTGACTCACAGAAGTCAAATACAGAATACTTATTGAATGTCAAAGTACAAGTAATGTTCAAACAGACAACTTTATATGCTTGTTACTTTTCATCAAGTGTTTTCATACACATACAAATATCAGACAGTGTAATTCTTTCTATTTTGGGGTTATTCACTAGTAAAGCTTATTTAGAAGACTAGCTAGCTCCTTTATCTGCCTCCTTAATGCTTAATATATTCGTTCCCGTCTTGAGAGAAAAGCCAAGGGTTCTTCCAATGCCATCAAGTTGTGGTCTAATATGAGAATATCCTTACTCACTGGCATTAATACTTAGTCATCAAAAGAAACAGTTGTTCAGTAAGACCACTTTCAGATTAGCGGTTACTCTGCAGACTACAGTGACAGTCTTCTTATAACCATCTTAACTAATCATAATATTAAGTAACTATCCTTATAGTCTTTTACTGTTGTAACACTATGGTTACCATTACGCTTGACTTTAAAATTCTCTTATCTAACTTCCACTCTCATCAAACACCTTCTTAATCCCCACTCACAGTCGCATTCCCAAGTTAGGCTTAAAGGGTGTTTGGGATTGCTTATAATTTCTGCATATGCTTATGCTTTTGCCTGAAATGAGAACTTATAAGCTGCTTAAAAAAATAAGCACTTCTGGAAATGGTTTTTGGATTTGCTTATTTTGTAAAAAATGCAAGAATACGCGAAACAATAATTATTTGTTAAAAAAATTCTATCAAATTCATTGATAAAAAGGATTAAGTTAAATTTGTTTCTAAAAACTTTATTTTAGTGGCTGCTTTAGAGGTGCCTTGGCATGTCACTGCACCTTCATTGTTCTGCTCATGTATATAGTTTTCAAGGTCTAATATACATTCAACGCTCACCCAGAAAAAACATACTGATTTCAGCAAAAATAAACATTTTCAAAAAACAACTCCCTACTTGCTTATCAGTATCCGTAAAAGTATGGAGATAAGCAGAAGCAGTTCGGATAACACAAAACAGCTTCTTCTCAGAGAAGCAGAAAATTCTATACAGGTATTAGCTAATAAGCACTTTTGAGTTTAGATAAAGCCATTTAGCTCAGCTTATTTATTATGCTATTCTAGGAAACTGTTTTTGATCATCTTATCTGAAAATTTCTACTTATTTACACAGCTTATTCATTTCAAACCAACTAATTTGGAAAATCTCAAACAATCACATATATCATCCAACGATCCACACGCATTCCTTAGCCAAACAAACATCATTTCTTTTACATTAGTACACAATATAATCAAACAAAAACCATGGTACTTTTTTAAGATGATATAGCGGGCTTATGGCTTATGTGTTATGTTTCATAACCTTATATTGAAACTGTCCGGTCTATATAAACATATACTGGCGGCGGGTACCGTGTGATTATATTTTGCGTTATTTGGTTACACGCTTAGTTGTCTTCATGCTTTATAAGTAGAGATATTAGAGATGGTTAAGCCAAATAATTTTATTTTCAACAACCAATTGCTTCCTAACAAACTTCCTAACCAACTTGCTTCGTGAACAAATTAATTTTGAAATCTTTCCATAATAAGCAAAAACAATAAGCAGCAACCTTAATAAAAGACGAAACCGCGGTAAAGTCACCATGACAGTCACCAGGTTCCATATTAACATAAGCAGTGGCACCTCTACACCACTCGCCCCCACTCTCCACCGCCTGCACCTCCGCTGGAGTGGTTCCTTGCGCATAAAGGTACCCTTCTCCGACCACTTTCCCATTCGTTGCTATGACGCAACCAAAGTTGGGATGTGGGGAGGTGAAACAAGCGGATTTGTCGGATAGCTCTGCGGCGCGTTTAATGTACGTGGAGTCAAGCGCGTGGGTGTTGTGGGAAGTGATGGTGGGTGGGAGTTTGCATGTGATTGGGGTTAAGGTTGTGAACCCCATTGAGATTGGCATTGGTTTTCTTGTTGGGTTTTTTTTTGTAAATGATCCTCCTTGAAGTACTTGTGGTTTTTTAAGTGGGGAAGATAGAGTTGTTGTTAATGTGTACTGTATTAGTTTTATCATTTTTTTTTTTTTTTTTCACAAAAACAACATAGCACCAACGTCATTCAAAAAAGGCATGATTATTACCCATTTTTTTTTTTTTTTTTTTTTTTTTTTTTTTAGTCTAGATTTGGATTTGGTTGAAAAACTGAAATAGAAAAAGAAAAATACGTTTTCAAAATGAGCATCGATCGATCGGCATGATTAATTAATAATTAGTGCCTAATTGTATACCCTATCTTTTGTGCGCAGAGTTTTTTAGAGCTTTTTTGAGCCGATGAGCGGTGAGCAATTAGTTTTTTTGATTTTTAGTATTCATTTGACAAAAGAGAGGTAAACTTTGCTAGTTTTTAGAAAAACTCATTTTTTCATTGTTTTTTTAAGAAACTGTGAGCGGTGACCAATGAGTTATAGCTACAGCTCACAGCTCACTTCTACTGCTCACAGCTACTTTTGACAAACATAACTCTAAACTTATACGTGATAGCATTATGTTGGTAACAAATCAATAAATCAATGCACATGCACATGCATGTAGACACCAAATTAGTAATTTTCATTTAAAAATAACAAGAACAAAACGTTTGATGGAGGCCGTGTCAAATAAGATTGTTTAGTTAACTACTTATTACGCGAGTTATAAATTTAACTAGGTTGTTAACCCGCGCTTCGCGGCGGGTGATTATGCTGAATAATGATGAATGGGGTGTTATAGCAGAAACGGATGCAAGAAATTGTAGTGTTAGCAGGGAAAGCTACATTAGATAGATTGGCATATTTCTTACACACAAACCGTTGCACAAAAGAATTGTTTATGTTTTGCGATATATTTGTGTAAGTGGAACACAAATATTTTGCAAAACACAGTTAGTGCCTAACAACGGCAGCACATCTAGATAATATTTACATATGGGATAGTGGGTAACATTAGATTGTTAAGTTTGCCTATTCTTGGCTACAAAAGATTGTTAAGCCTGGCTATTCTTGGCCTAACTTTCGTGTTGCTGGTCTTGCGGGGGCATCTCGTGCTGGGTCATCTTTTCAGCAGATGTGTTTTCAGTTGATGAAGTCTCGGCTGTTGCTGCTTTATTGCGAAAAAAGAAAAGGCATTAGGTATTTTAAAGATATTAATTAGCTGTTTATATGTATGAAAGCACAGAGAGAAAGCAGCGGGTTCCAATTATTGCAAACTTTTGAATGTCTATATAATGAATGAAACTAAAAGTGCACGTGAACTGGTACATAATGCATGAAACATGGTTTTTTTTTTTACTGTTATGCAAGTGCCATAAAAAATGTGTCAACATGTGACATTCAAGATGTTTGTGAGACAAAAGAGATCCATGATATTCTGAAAATGAATCCAAAGCAAATCTGGGAAATAGTAACGCAATTGCACAGTTTGTTTTTATGCAAATGAACAAATCTTTTATTCAACACCTAATAATGGATCACACATATGTGGATTTTGTTTGGTTGTATTGATTTTTCTATTTAAGGCAGGTGGTATGCATATCTATTTTTATAAGCTATTCTATAAATTTCATAAGGAGCTAAAAAAAGACAATGTCTAGGCAGCCAAAGTGTGACCAGCTCAGAGCTGAAGCCAATTCTAAGAATTGGTCGGAGATTCTTGTTTTGTATTGTCGGAAAGCCAGTATTGAAGACATTCAGATGGCACAACAAATGAATGCGTTGTGTGGTAGATTACTTGGTGTTACTCGTGAGAGAGCAAGTTTTATTGAAGAGCTTCAGAATGTCGAAAATATGTATGCTCAAAAAACAGCAGAGTATCTAAGGGAAGTGCAAGCCAAAGATGATCAGAAGGTCATGTAAATGCGCATAATGGCAGCTGAGTTGGAGCTAAATGCTCGGAATCATTATTTGTTTATCCAGAAACTGAAAGGTTTAATGCATTTCTAGGTGGCCGGCAATAATTTATCTATGTTAATTGCTATTATGCTTGTTACTGTCATGTGTGTGCTATGTTTGTTGTTGTAATGTTCTGGGGAAGTGCATTTTAGCTCATTGTAAGATATTTAATTGAATAAGAGCTAGATCTTATGTAACCTAAAAGTGTGCTTATTGTGAGCATATTAAAGAATGTTTAGCTGTTTACCTTTTTGTGTCGTCAGCTGTATTGGTGGACTGTCAGCTGTTTCTGAGTAGACATCTGTGCTGCTCATCACTGTTGGTGTGTTAAAAAAAAGAGTTAACATATGCAGAGACATATGTTACATATAAAAGTGAAAGACTGTTATGTAATGTTTAGGGATCTACTTTTCTGTTTCTTTATTTCCAGTGGTGTATCCTGAAATAATGATCGTTTGACTGCTTTGAATTTGGTTATGTCATGTGTGCCTGAGCATATATCTTTGTCACTCATTATTGCAAGAGGTGTTGGTGTCGCTGTCTCAAAAAGAAAGGGTTAACATATGTAGAGATCTATATTACATATAAAAGTGTCATGTAAAGTTGTGGTACCTGGAGTCATTTCTATTGCTTTGCTTGTTAACTTAGGGGACTTTTTCTTGTCAAAAACTTGGTCCACAACAAAATCTGTTGTGTTGCTTGTTGCGTTAAAATGAATCTGGAACACATGTTTCTGACCTTCGATTGCAAAGATTTCAGGCGGTATTTCTTGCAGATCTTCTCCTTTATGTTTCTGAATCAACTCCAGACATGAATATCCAGTTATGTCATCTGCTACGGGTGTAAAGAAAGTGACTGGAACTGTTGCTGATGCGTCTGTGATGAACGCTTTAAAATTAAACCTGCGTGTCATGTGTGAAGTTTACAGACTGTATCTTTGAATGTTCTGGATGGGAGAAGAAAACAATCTAAAGTTCCGTTTAAGTTTAATGTACCTATAGGATATTTTTTCTTGTCTTCCATGGTTAATGCAACGGTAGATCCCATTTTCGGCTCTAACTTTTGAAGCGCAGTCATTGCAAGATATGTAGAACCAATCTCTTTTCATGTTAATACCAGTTATTGTTGCTTCAGTTGTAAACCTATCTGACTGTAAAGGTGTGGATAAATAACGAATGATGTTTTTTATTGCACAGGGTATGTTTACTCACCATTATGCAAAGTATAAAAAGGTAGGTCAGTTATAGGTACATAGGAGTTACCACATAGGATTCCGGATCCTGTTTTAAAAGCGTCTTCAAAGGAAATCTGTTCCGGAATTTTTCTTTCTCTATATCTATATACGGTGTTTTGCAGATTCGCAGGGGTGGATTTTTTTCATACTTTTCTTTATACCTGGTTGATATTTAATGATTAAAGTGAATATCATTTTGATAACACATGCTATAAATATTTTGAGACGGTTATTATCAGTTTGAGAATACTAACTGCGGCCTTGATTCATATGCCTCTGGTATTTGTGGGTTGAGGTAGTAATATGTTGCAGACGTTGCTGTCAGCTGATAATCTGTCAAAACATTGTTTAACAACTATTTAAGAGCCTATTGATTGCACATATAATGCATTTATATAAGTAAAGCGTCACCTCTGAATTTCGACACACAGCATGAGCTAACAGCAATTATAATTGGCTGCTCCATCGCATCAAGGCCTGCCTTCTCAAACTCATCAGCCATTTCGTTCCACATTGTGAATTCCACCACATTACCGCTGGCATTATGAGGAGTTGTGATGTTAGATAGAAAAGTGTGCACATGATTTTGTTTAAAGAGATGTTTTGTATAAGGTAACTTACTTTAAATTTTCAATTTGAAGCTTTCTGTATGTAGTGTTATCTTCATTTGCACTTCCTTTTTGTTTACTCTCACCGGGTGACCTTAGACATCCTATATAGTCTGGAAACAAAGATACATTAGAATTCAAATAAGTGCATGCATTTCAAAATCTGAAGACTAAAAGGCTAACCTGTGAGTATTGGGTACTGCATCTTTCCTGTTGTGTCCTCTCTTGCAACCCTTGAGTGAAGCTGGTTGTATGAGACAAAGCGAAAGTAATGGTGCGGAATGTCTGCGGCTGTTGTTAGGTCAAACTTCGTGACTTTCCCAAATCTTAAGCTCGTTTTGTTATCAATTGTTTGTTGGTAAGGGTTGGTTGGCTCACACACAAATTCAGAGATTCTGTAGACTGACCCAATTTTTATTTTTGGGTCAAAGTAATTTAAGTCTCTAATATCCATGTTTCCTTGTATTGCGTTGCCTTGTTGATGTTTAACTGTTGTTATAGAAGTTTGTATACGTAATTTGTTTTGTGCATGGCGTGTGTAACATTACGTACCTCCCGATCTATCAAGATACAACAGAAGCCGTTCTCAGTTTTCTTCCCATTCTTTTGGTAGGTGGCTGCTATCCATTTTCTGTAAACTATGGCTACAAGAATTTTGTCATAAGATGTAGGTTTTAATTCAGCGATGACGGCCTCTTCTGCTGCACTGGTGATTGCAATCGCTTTGTCAGGTGCTGCATTTTGTGTCTCATCTTGTGTAACAATTGATACGTCTTGCACTGCAGTATCTACTGGAAACGTTTCGTGATCCATTTCCTTGTTAAGAAAGAACAAATGAAAGTCAGTGTTATAGAAACAACACAAATCTATATTGATGTGCAAGCATAGTGTTTAAGTAATATCAAGTTAGGAAAGCGTAACACGAAATTTATCTATCAAATTTACCTGTACCTAATGGGTGCTATACTATATTTATGAAAGCAAAGATGAGCAAAAAGAAAAAATATCTACATGTATCAGGCATATGTATATAAGGAAAACAATTAGATTCAAAGTCAGGCACGGTGTATTTTGTGTAGAAGATCTTTGTAAACTATGTTTTTGGTCACATTTGGTGGCTGATTTTCTTGCTGCTTCATAAGAATTTTCAACCCATGTGGAGAAGTTGCTCTTGAGAGAGCAACATATAACTGGCCATGGCCAAAGATTGGTTCTGGCAAGTAGACACCGATCTTGTTCAAGGATTGGCCTTGACTCTTGTTGATCGTCATGGCGTAACAAACCTTTATTGGAAACTGTGTTCTTTTGAATATAAAAGGAAGATTCGGATCTTTATGTATTAAAGTAATCCTGTGTATGAAGACTTTTTCGCCAACTCTTGTACCAGTGATGATTTGTGCTTCAATAAGTTTTGACATCATATGTGTGACTATCATTCGGGTTCCATTGCAAAGGCCACCTGCAACATTTACATTTCTAAGCAGCATAATCGGTACACCTACTTTTAGCTCAAGATGATGTGGAGGGAATCCGGGTAGGTTAAATGTGTTTAGATACTCAGGTGGGTACAACACCTCTGCTTCAGACCCAGTGTTACCAGTCGGCATTGCAACATCATGGCTTGCGTAAGTTGTGAGCTCGCCTTCAACCATTTCAAGCACTTTGGTATTTATAACATCAACAGTTTCATTCTTTGGACAAACAATAGCTTTCTGCTGAAGGGTTATTGCAGAGGGTGTGCGCAGCGTGGGCTGGTCATAAATGAACTCTATAAGTTCTGCTAAACCTTGCTCGTTGTCTTCAATGCAGTATCTTGCAGGAATATTGATCCATGATGCATCTTCATCACCTTCTGTAACAGGTTCTCCAATTCTACCGTTACCAATATCAAGTAGCCATGATGCGAACGAAGTGGCCAAACTCTTTTCTTCTTGCGTCAAATCTGACCTTAATAATCTCATATTTTGTTTAAGTGTCAGGAGACGGAAATGTGGCCATAGGTATGAATTAGCTATAGATGCTGCCATAACTTCCATTTTGGGTGCACCTTTTTTCACGGGGAGCGTTTGTCTGAAATCGCCACCTAAAAGAATTGACTTACCACCAAATAAGAGATTCGGTGCACCCGCTAAGTCTTTCAAAGTTCTGTCTAAAGCTTCGAAACACCTCCGATCATTCATGGGCGCTTCGTCCCAAACGATAAGATGAGTCTCCAATATCAACTTTCCAAGCTGACTGTTTTTTTTAACTCTGCAGAGCGTTTCTTCAGTTAATTCAAGTGGTAGTTTAAACCTAGAATGTACTGTCCGTCCTGCTGGTAGAAGCAGCGAAGCAATTCCTGAAGAAGCGACAGCCAGCACGATTTTACCTTCTGATCGAATGCTGCTAATAATGGTTTTCCACAAAAACGTTTTGCCTGTTCCTCCATGGCCGTATACGAAAACCAACTCTTGTCTATTTGTTGCAGTGGCATCCATGATTAGGTCGTAGATTTCACGCTGCTCAGTATTTAGCTTTGGCACATTTTCATCTCTTTCTTGTTTCAGCGCCTCTCGATCGTAATTCTTTTCCTCCATTAAAAGTCTGTTTTCCAGTTCATTGAGCAATTCTCTTAGAGGTTTTGGCAAATTAAAGGCTACTAATGATTTGCCTAGGTTATTTAATATGACTTCAAGTTCAAATAAAATGTACCCTTTTAATTCTGGATCATTGACATGATAATTTCTGATGCCAACATTTTGTGAGACAGCTGTTGGTATATCATGACCCATTTCAACCCAATACTTGTCCCATAGTTGTACAGGGTTTACAACTTCACAATAAGTGAGTATATGGGTAAACATGACGCGCAATTCTGATGATGATGCTGTAAAGCATGCCTCTTCAAGTGCCTTATCCCATTCTTTATCGTCGCCGAGGAGTCCCAGCGCTTAACATGCTGCTCGGTATGTAGGGTAGTGCACAGTGTTAACTTTCTTCACCTCCAAAAAATTTTTGCATCCCTTTTGATGACAGAGCAACATTCTAAAGTAAAAAAGCTCTCCTGAAGTAGGATGTATGTATGCTAAACGGCCCACAGATGACTGATTTGTCCTCCTACGTTTCCAAACTTTTTGATCTGCATACCAAACAAACTCTGAAGGAAACTCTAAATAAGTTAAATGCCTACCATCTTCATAGTCAGCGTTGTAGGCGAACCATTCTGTGAGTGTTGTGACTTTACGGTCACGTCGGTTAATAACTGATTCTAGGTTATCGTTGTCTCTAAAAGTAACGTGTTGCATGTTCTCTAGATGCACCGAAAGAATCTGAACAGCTGGTTCTCTACTATGTATCTTAAATTTCAATATCCTCCAACATGCTTCATGAGGACATATAAAACGGCCGTCCAGGAAATTTTGTATCTCATCTATGTGTGACTGGGAGGCAGATGAATAAGTAGATAAGTCGCCAATAGATCTCGTAACTCGCGCAAACACTCTGTCTGTGCCCTTCGAAATGTACTTAAAGAGATATTTTATCAGCATGCTCCAACCGCAATACTCAACATTTATGTGAGCTTCAAATTTCATGCACAATGCTCTGTTATAAGGCACCACATAAGTGTTGTCTAATTTCATGTTGCGGCTAGTTGTGTATATCTTTGTCTGTCTTCTACGATAGTGAGCACGACCCTTGGTATCAAAAAAGGTTTCATTATTGTATTTTTTGGGAAAGTTTTTGGTGCAAGTTGTGCCTTCCATACAAGGTGAACTGAGGTTGGCTAATCCACAGGGCCCATGAATCATGAATTCTGAAACTATTCTATATCCTTGAGGATCAAGCGTTGGATCAGGAAGCTCTGCTGAAATATAGCGATCAATATCATGTGCGTCTTGAATCTTGTCAGCCGAAGCAGTCCAAAGTAGTGTATGACAATGTGGTAGCCCTCGCTTTTGAAATTCAACCGTATATAACACTGTTTTAAGGGAGAACGGTAAAAAAATTTAGGCACATAATTGTAAACATTGCATGGTGAAAATCATAAATAACGCTGCATATTATAACAGTGTATTATTCAACACAATGTAAGCAAAGCATGTAAAAAAAAATATAAATAGAAAGATACAGTATAACATACCTCCTGTGACACATCCAAATGGCCGACCTTTTTTCAAGAACTTGATGAATGACACGATCTTCTGCTCAAAAACTCTGCACACAACATCAGCTCTGTCTGAAGCAGTGAGATGTGGATACTCTGCCATATACCTTGTAATCTCGGGCCAATTGACATTGCACGTGAATGTTATGAAGAACTGCGGGTTATCTAACTTGCGACAAATTGCAAGTGCATCCAAGTAGTGGCTATACATATATCGGGGACCACCTGTAAAAGATGACGGAAGAATAATCCTTGAACCAACCTCAGATCCATATCAATCTCCTCTGGAAATAGCGTCGTACAATCCTGATAAATAGTCACCTCGAATATCACTCTGATGCTTCCTATAAAAGTCCATCCTACTTTGCTCGATACAGCAGTAAACGCTAACGACGTATTGCTGGAAAAGGAGTCCTGTCCGGAATAGCAAACCATAAGAATCTTGTCTTGGATGCAACTGGTATGTATAAAATGCGTTTAATGACACACGCCTCGGCCTCTGAGTTGGATTCGCAGTGCGCAGCATCAAATCTGTGTGATATCCAGGCTGTCCATAGATAAAGATTAGTGGAAACTGCAACGACATATAAGATTTATGGAGCTTATTAATTCTTTGAGCTTCACCATCTTTATACTGAATAATAACATCATAATCGCCTTCAGTTCTAGGACCGTCGTCAAAAACAATTGCTGCAACGACGTTTGATGTCGGCAGTTCATAACCTCGTGTTCGCTCACCATTGAACAGCCTTATTTTGAAATCTGGTATGTCTTCTTGATTAGATAAATCTCTTGCGGTTCTTAACGTACGGACTAATTCATTGTGATCATCCAAAAAGCTAATCAAACCTTGAACAACTTCTGGATCTAAATCAGCTTGCTGAGAACGCGGAAAGTGGCTTAACCTATTTGCAACTTCATTATGCGTGTCATAAATATAAAGTTGTAAGAACCTAGGCTTATCATCACCAAGAGGAACCAATGAACCAATTGAATGGTAAATCTGGCCTGAAACCTTGAAAACATAAGGTCCGCGGCCTCGATTAACCGAGTCATCGATTTTTGCACCAAAAGAAGTCATCGCAAACATCTGGTTGTATGCTCTGATATTTCGCAAGAAGGCACTGTTAGAAAGCAAACTTTTAATGTATTCAGGGGGATCTCTTTCGTGTTCCATAATCATTCTCCCATTCCCACAACACAAATGATACTCAGCTCTACTGTTTGTGGAATCTCTTTGCACCCGTTCTCCGAACCAAAAAGCTGCTCCACAGTGACGGCATCTGAGGTTGCAGTCGCCTAAATCTTCATATGAAGGATTTGCATCTGTGGCAAGAGATACGGATATATTTTTAAAAGTGTGTTTGCAAAACGACTATGAATGATAAGCATCAAAATATTAGATAGGTAAATAGGAAGCAACAAAGTAAAAGGCTGACCTTCGTTTGAGAAAGCCCTCCTTCTCTTGCGGCGGTAGCTGGTTTGCTGGTTTAACGCTGGTTTATGCGTGTTTACATAATCTCTATTAGAGTTTGGGAAGGTGCTTGCCGAGCACTGAGCATCTGTCTCTGTAAAACAGCATTGCCAATACATGATGGAAAATTTTTAGGCCCTCAAAATTTTAATACTCATAGGTCTGAACGACAATAAGTAATGAATGCATTAGCAAATACAGTGTGCATGCATCAACAACTGGAAACGCTTATCTACCTTTTTTCTTGTTTTCCATAGATATTTAAAAAGAAAGAAAAGCCAATACCTCGAGCTAATGGAGGCGAGTGACTTATAACTGTTTGTTCGCCATGTTCCGTATCCTCTTCGCCCAATGGTGTTTTATCTGTATTTTGGCTACTCTGAAGAGGAGCATTCACGTAGGCTGCCGATGAGCCAATCTGATCGTCTGCATAAAGTCAGCAATGGAATAGTACAAAAAACTATAGGTAAATAAGATTAACAATATGGCATAATCATTAATGGTAACAGCCGAAGATAAATTGTCACCTCTGCTGTTTGTGTTGCTGAAGGTGCCATTGAAAGCGAGAGAGTCATTTGCTAAATTAGGCTGCAAAACGTCGTTCATAGCATCGTGGCTCACACCTGGTGGGGCTCGCCGAGTTTTTTTCTGCTGTTGGCTAGCAGTTTCTTGTGCCACTGGTGCTTGCCTTTTACAACCAACAGCGCTATGAGAAACCATGGAAGGAGCTAGTGAAGAAGGTTGGCAATTTTCTACAAAAGCATATTACATTTGTCAGGTTGCTTTAAAGATGGCCATGATGGCATGACCAATGGCTTAAATGACTAACTAAAAGTCTAAATTTTGACCTTGATGGTGCAAGACAGCGATTGATTCCACAGAGGGTGTAACATCTGATGGGCTTTTTCTTTTTCTACCATCTGGTTGGCCAAAAACATTTTCTCGGGACTCCATAGAAGGTGAGGCATCTGATAGCCTTTTTCTTTTTCTAGCATCTGGTTGGCCAAAAACATTTTCTCGCCGAAAATTAGGCCGAGGAGGCTGGGCTGTAGAAAATAAAAATCAGCTGTAAGACTTAAATCAAACGTATATCAGTAGGAATTTCATAACTGTCAGACGTGTTAGCAGTTCTGAACAAAATGAGTACCTCCAGCAGATGCACAATGGTGAGTGCTTATTCACTCACTTTTATAAGACCAAAACCGGACTCAAAAGACCAAAAACTAATCAAATTATGCCAAATTTGTAGTGTTTTTGTGTTTGTGATATGCAGGTACGGATATTATACAAAATGACGAAAAACCACGAGTAAATGGCAAACATGAGCACGGGATTTGGAAAGAGTAGCAAAAGCCGATGCCGGGAAGCATTTTTCATGTGTGGATCAATATTTGAGCTCAAAAGTCAAGTCAAGTCCTCTAAGTATCAAAGATTTACATGATAAGCCCTTGGATCAAGTTTCCTGAATTGGTAGATATAGTCCTTAAAGTTTCAATTATTTCAACATTGGTCCTTGTAATGTTGATACTAAAAATCTGCCAAAGCCATATTATTACAAGCCCACTCCATCAATACCCCAAGCCCAGCTTTCCTTAAATAATTACCCAAAGCCCATTCACCACATATCTTAACCCATACCCGGTCAAACCCACAACCATAAGGTCAAAACAAATAAATAAACACACACCGTACACTTACCCGCTCCCCAAAACTTACCCAAACCCAGAACCACTATTCACCCAACAGTAAAACAAGAACCCTAATTCCCAAACCCAAAATTAACCATCATTAAGGGTAGAAGGGTCAAATTAACTTGTTTCTAGAAGATGTCAGATGTGTCAGGACTTGTCAGAGCTCAAGAAGCACACGCATGGCTACGTGGCATCATCTTATTGGACAGAACGCGTCATTGGGATCTAATCCAAGGGCTTATATGATGAAGCAATGATTGATTAATGATCAAACGGCTCAGAATAGGTGTGAAGAAGCACAACCTCACATGGATTGCCAACATGGCAATCCGTATACTCTCTCCTCACTTCCACTATATAAAGAGTGATAGATAGCTGATTAGAGTGTGGAGTTTTCGAATAGCGAAGCTCTGCCCAATTCATCTCTGAGTTGTAGTATTTTCATTTGTAACACTTTACTTTCATTGAAATTTAGTTTTCTTTTCTATTAATTCTGCTTATTATTTTTAGTTAATCGTTGTAGAATTTAATCTCTTTATTCTCAGAAGTACCTAGATTTAAAAGCAAATTGTTCTTCAGTTTATTTACATTCAGTTTTACTTAATCAAAAGTTTCTAAAAATTTGAATTAGACTATAGCAATAGTTTTGGAATTGATTCAGTTTGTAAATAAGCTCAATTAGTTTTACAAAGTTAATTCAAGTCCTGTTATTTTTAGTGGAAGTGCTTTCATTTTCAAAAGTTTTTCATAAATAGTCAATAGTGGTCAATTGTGCATTTAATTTGAGAAGCTGAGGTATTGTGGATTAGTTGAGACAGACTTGGATGGTCTTAGCCTATCCTAAAGATAGGCTAGCTAAGTGAATCCTCTCTATTTTGAGCTGAGAGGAATAATCATTGTAAGTTTCATTCTCACTTTTGCTTAATCAGATTAAAATTTTTGAGTTCTGAGTTACTGTTTGTGCTTGGTGATTTTGACTGTTTGATATTGCTTCTAGTAGTGTAGTGTAGTATTTGTTGTTTTGTTCATTAGTTTTGAGTAGTATAGATTGTTATTTCAGCTTCTATTAGTTTCATCTAGCTTAACTTTTTATATAGTTTGGAATTTAGTAGCTGCTACTTTGGATAATTGTAATACTGTTTGATCTAGTTAGTTACTGAGATACTGAGTTTTGGTTGGAATTAGTTGAATAATGATGTGCATCTGTTTACTATTAGAGATTTAGAATACTATTTGATAATTGTTGTTGAGATTAGTGGTTGATTTTAGATTGTTGTAGTGTTAAGTAGCAGGTTACAGGGCTGTTTGGATTTAAGCCCTGCTGTAGTATTGCTGGTGTTTAATAACTGTCTCTTGTCACATTGAGGTTGCATTAGTGTAGATATAAAGTATTGAATCATAAAATCAGTGAGTCACTTCATAGAATAGTCAAATTGATTTTCATTTCAGCTTTACTTTTGGCCTAAGTATAATTAGTTAATGGCATTGTAGTAGCAATTGCAATTTAGTTAATAGTAGCTTAATTTTACTTAATAGTAGCTTAGTATACCTGTTAGAAGTAGATTAGATTAATTGAATTTGGATTGGTCATAGTTTTAGTGTAATTCAAAAGTCAAAATTTAGTTTCTACTCAGTTTTCAGTCACATTTGTATAAGCAGTCCTAGGTTTCATAATTAGTTAGGAATAGTTATAGCTTGTTGATTTGTATTCCTTAGTAACTAGAGTATCTTATTCAGCCAGAATATTTGAGTTTAGAGCTTATTTGCTTATTTGGATCTTGTGTGAAAGTTGACTGTGTGAGCATTTATGTCCCCTGCACTCAGATTCTAGACTCACATTCATGGCATCTTTTAGATTAGTTGTAGGTAGATTTAGCAATAGCTTTTTGGTTTACAACATATCTGTATGGTAGACTCTGAATTGCCACAATTAGTTTCTTCTTTAGAGCTTATTAGTATAGCTTAATCAGATCTGCTTATTGGTATTGTAGAGTAGTTTTTTTGAATTGTTCCATAGGCTGAAATTGTTTGTTTGAGCTTGTGTTTGAGGTTCATTGATTGTTCTGAGTTAGTTTAGTTGTATTCTAGCTTTTTCTTTCTGTTCATAAGCTTCTAGCTTATTCTGATCATGCTTTAGCTTTTTCATTAGTAGCTTTTGTAGCTTATTGCTTGCTTTTTGAGTTTCTGTGTTTATTGGTGTTCATTTCTGAGTTTCATTGAGCTTAATATAGTATAATACAGTTGTGGTAACATTTTGGTTAAGTTTTGTGGCAGGTGCTTATAAATAAGCATTTGCCATAAGCTGTTTTGGTCATAATAAGCACTTCTGCTTAATTTTACTTTTCCAAAATTTTTCTGCTAGCTTCTTATACTATTTTAGAATTTCTGTAAAATTTTCATAATTTTCTGAGTTCATTTACTATTTTTCTTAATTTCTTTTAGTTTAAAATCAATTTTAAATCGACTTTAAATACCAAAAATCAATAAAAAAACAGAAAAGACTTGAAAAATACAAAAATAATTTTAGAATTTCTTTTATAATATTTTAGAATTTTTAGAATTTAATTTTCATTTTTCCAAGTTATTTTTCTATTTTTCCTTATTTTTAATTCATTTTTAATTCCAAAAATAGGAAATTAATTCTAGAAAATAAATAAAAACTCAAAAAAAATATTTTTCCTTTTCTTAAAATTCTTTTTAATAGTTTAAGATTTTTAGAAAATATTTCCAAGTTCGTAGTATTATTTTTCAATAAACGTTACGTTTTAAATAACGCGTGTGCCTTTCCGTTTTTACGTTTTCAACCTTTGTACATATATAGCTTGTATATTATGCTTATTTTACTATTTCTTATTACTATTTGAATTTCAAAATCATATTTTTCACTTTACCACTTTTCACGACTCGATTTTGCGATTCGATTATTCACGACTTCATTCTACCTTCGTTGGGAAAACGACCCGGGAAATACTTTCACCGGTATTTCTTCGGAATAATTATATACTACGAAATGACTATATCACACAACTATTGTTGGGTAAAGGCAAACATGGATGATGTGATTGAACACATTGGTTGATATTTTGAGTAGCATGTTGCCTGCCCTGTTCAACGTCTGTTTCCCAATAAGTTGAGCATCTTTCGCGCCAGTTAAACCTTGATTGCAAAAAAGACTTTGGGCTGCTTAGAGCTGTCTCAGAAGGTTGGCCTGCATAAAAGTAATCAGAAATGTAAAACCAAAAATGGGAAGACAGCATCAAGAAACACAAAGAGGATCCAATGATAACAAACCTTCAATAGGAAAAGCAACATGTGGCAAAACGTGCGCACCAAAATCATTAAACTGTGATGGTGTTGCATGGGCATCTGTGGAAGAATTCTGAAGCTCGCCATTTTTTTGTTCATCGATAATGGCGAACCATGGAGCCTCAGGAATATTTGACAATTGGCTATGAGGAATTTGTATATTTACATTGGAACGCCGCTTTTTGGATTTCGGTGGCATTGTTAAAAGCAGCAAGAAAAATGTGGCCGATACCAAAAGTACAAACACAAAATCCGGCAAACAATATAACTGGACTATCAAATACTAATACTAAAAGCAACATTGTGAAACAAAGTTTTGGCAACAGTCAATAACCCACACAAAAAGCGTTAGTAATCCATGTAAAATAAAGAATCATTTAATGACACATCGTACATGTATATATATACCACAACATTTTATCTTTTTAAAAAGCTGTGTTTCAACTATCTAGGGTTAAAAACCAAGGGAACACACAACTCATAAATGTGGTAACTTATTAAATGAACTGCATACCAAGGGCATTTACTAAGGCAGCACATAAGTCATAAAAGGCATAAAATGACCAAAATCTCATTAATACCTCATTTAATTTACTCTAGCATCTTTTTTACTACAAAATTACCCTAGTAGATTAACTATTCCACAGGTACTCTAAAAAAGGCCAAAAAAAAAATATGTATATATATATTACAGCAGAATATCCAAAAGGAAAAGCCAAAAAAAAAACCCAAAAACCCTCATAAGTAGGGTAAAAAAAATCTAAAACAATCATCCAAAAGGCAACCTTAAAAAGCATATATATATATATATATATATATATAAAAAGGGCACAAACCTATGAACACCAAGGAGGAACAGAGGAGCAGTGCAAAGCCTGTAAAGAGAAGCAAAGATGAGTATGGCTGAAGTGTGTAGAAACTGTGTTATAATGTGTTTGGTGAGGCAAGTGTCCACCTAAAAACAGATGGCAAAATATTAACCACAGATCCATGTTTCTGTAGCAACACTCACACGAAATACTGTAGATGCCCCGATTGAAAATCCGATCGGGCTGGGTCGGTGTGTGCCTTTACCGGTGCCGGAGCCTACTTTATTGAGAGAGCAAGTAATAGTGAGGCTTTTGTGTTGATGGATCCGGGGTCGGGGTTTTTGTTTTGCGGGTTAAAAGGGTGCCCAAGGCACTGTTACTAAAGGGGACAATCTTTAATATATATATATATATATATATATATATATATATATATATATATATATATATATATATATATATAATAATAATAATAATAATTAAGTAATTGACTATCATTTTTTGCATTTATTACAACTATTTAGCCCATCCCCATCAATCTGTCACTTTTTTTGTTTGACTTTTGTGTTGGCTTTTTGAGATGTTTATAGTTGCATAACCCATTATGGTTGCTCATACGAATTTGATCATAAGAGTGGAAGGGATGATGAAAAAGTAAATATATATGAGTTAATATATGAAAATAAAATAATTAAAAAATAAAAGAACCTGACACATTGGATATCAACCGAAAGTGGTGTAAAAGGTTGTGATAAATGCACATAATTAGTAGGCAGTTACCATAGTTGTTAAATTTAGAACTCGAATACCTTAATCAATAATTGATCCAAAGTTGGTTTACTTTTTATGCAGAAAACCAGTTACAAATTTGACATAAGATTACTTGTATACTTGTTACTTTTGCTTATTTCTTACGATAACCTCCTTCTATAACTCTATAAGAGATGTGTAAGGGTGTAAGTAAAAAAAGATTTAAAAATCATAACAAAGACATAAATCCAAAAAAGAATAGAAGCAAAGAGATGAATGAATCCAAGACTAAGCATTATCTTGGTGGTCGACCACCTGATGATGTTGGCGACCACCACGCGCCAAGACCATAATGGAGGTCATGCACCACGTGCCAAGAGCCCCTATTTTGCACTAGTTCGGTGGTTACTGAATAGATTTCAATGTTTGTTTTCGTATACATGAGATATGTTGCAAAGGGGGTGACAACCTTGCCTCACTTTGCATCCTCTTTTAAAGAAAACAACCAATCATGATTGTCCAACTAATATTTTACCTAATCTTGCCTAAACACTCTTTTTTAGTGGCAATCTTGCCTAATTTTTACTGAATTTCTACTCAATCCCACGCCACTCACCTCACTTTCATTAAATTTTCTTGTCTTTGTGTTTCCTTAATATTTCTTGCAAAAAGTCTTACAACTTATTAAAATCTATCAAAATATCATGAAATCTTTCAAGATATAAACAAGTACAAACTAAAATAAATTTTTTTGCTTGTTCTCAACATCATACGCCACATTTCATCTCACCATTATCTTCATTAAATCTTATGTACCCTTGTCCCTAGATTTTATGTCAAGTTGCATTTCTTTATCATTAAACTATCGACTACTACCTAATGGGACAATAATTTACACGACAAGAATGCAACACCATGCTTCATTCACATCAACTAGCTCCTTAGAGTCTTATTAAAACAATTTAAACCATATATACCTAGCTTGCTTATAAAAAGACTAAAGAGGCAAAGACCAGGTACTTAATCTTTCATTTTCACTTCCAAAAACACAGAAACTATGTTCTCTCTTTCTTTTGGGTTTCGACTAGGAACAAACACACAAAAACATGCACAAGCTTTGGGTCACTAGTTTATTTTGAAAACTTCTTTGGTTAAGTATTGGAGAAAATGGGGTTTTCTAGTGCTTCGGGATAAGCTTGGGTGCCTTTCTTGAACCATCTCCTCTTCTACCTTTGTAAGCATACTCACATCTGTTTCTACATCCATTTATATCATTAATGCAACGTTCTTATTTTTCTTGGAAATAGTCTCTCGCCGAATCGATATAAACTACCGCAAGCCTCGCCGATTTTCGTTTGCCGCATGATTGGCAATGGTGTTTGCCGATCGGCAACCCAATCAATCATCATTTCACGTTTTCGTCTTTTTCTTAATTATATCTCATCATACGAAGTAAACATAATTAATAACAATAATAAATCATTACATTACATTATTTATTTCATTATAGTCGATTCATTTAAACTCACTTAAATGCAGTCAATTTAGGCGACCACGGCCACAAATAGTATAGTTTATGTGCCACATGTTCCATACTCTCAACGGAAGCCACGTTTTGAGACATTAAACTCATTCTCAAGTCACAACAACAACTACTAAAACATATCTTTACCTCAAACCCCAAAATCTTCACTGCCCAACAACAACAACAACCTTAATCAACAACCATGGCAGCTTCCAAGCTCCATACTTTTTTATTCTTTTCAATCTTTCTTGGCCTTGTTTTCACTTTAGTTCAGTCCGATGTTGGTGTTGTTGGATCCGATGATTCCGATGCTGCCTTTCGTGTCGAAGTGGATAAACTCACTTCCAAGATCCATGAACTTGGTTTGTTACTTTTGTTTTCTTCTTTGATACTTTTATGTATTTGAGTGTTTACTAAGTTAGTACTAGTGTTTGAGAATTTTGGATTATTTATGGGTTTTAATGTAAATTGGGTTTTTTAGATATGATTAAAGGTGTGGGTGTGAGTTTGTGGTTCAGGGAAAGGTAAAAAGTTGATAATTATGATAAGTTTAACTGTAGTTTGATTGGAACTATTATTAGTACTTGAAAATGCAATAATTAGATGATCACTTTCGAAACGTGTTACCAAGCATTCCCTTAGATAAACGGGCGAGGTTTTCCGTGTTCAGGTAACCCGGGGAAGGCGAGTGTTTTTTACTTAGACCAGACGAATACCCGCGCAAAGTAACTGTGTATAGCGGCAAATAATTATACTTGCGAATTCGTGATTCTGTTTTGACCCTTGATGCAAGGCGTATGTTTTTTGAAATACAAAACGTGTGTTTTTTAAAATTAATATAGTGTGTGTTTTTGAAAAGTTTCCGAGTTTAGAATTGATCAAGTTTGAGGTGTATTAAGGGGTAATTTAGGCAAACTACATTAATTTATGTTTCAAGATTTCAAGAATGCACACTCTTTATAAGTAGTAGAGATGTACGTGCCGGGTTAATCCCGAGACCATTTCCGTCCCTGGCCACCCCCAAATGTACACACCTAGCAAGGTTTGAACGCTTGACCTGTTATGAGGAAACCAAGCTAGGACCTTACCACTAGGCCATTTGTTGGTGATTTAAAATAATCATTTAAAATAAGGTTATGTCGTACTTGGCCTAAAGTATGTACATTTAGATGAACCTAGCTGGACCATATCACTATGTTTAGTATTTGTGTTACTTAAATGTGATGTAACTTGAGTCCAGCCTTCGTAAAGCGACTTAGGTTACTGGCTTCTTTCGGTGAAATGACATGTTACCTGTACAAATTAAGATTCTAAAATTTGGTCTGTAAATATGGGTTTTATTTGAATTATAAGTATGTGATTTGGTCGGGAGAGATGGTTTGCTAGTTGAAGCAAATAATTGCGGAATTGACTTATTTATTGAACAATGTGTTGTTTTTTTGTAGAATCGCTTGTTGAAAAGAAGAATCATGAGTTGAAAAGCAAGGATGAGGCAATTGCTCATAAAGAGAAGGCAATTGTAGAGAAAGAGCATACCATTAAAGAGAAATCAGATAGCATAACATCGTTGCAAAGTGAAGTAGCTTCGCTTGAGGTAATATGTTCAATGTCATGTATCATCCAAATGAGTTTAGTACATAAGTAAATGTGTTATGTTCGTATGTTAAGCAAGCTTCAATTATTTTGTTTGACAGGCTAAAGGGTCCTTAGATGCTAATGAAGAGGTCAAAAAAGCTCAAACACGGGTTCATGAATTGGAGAAGCAGGTTTGTGTGAGATATAAAAAATACCTGAACATGTTAAGATTGCTTGTGTTGTATAATTATCTTATATTCGCAGGTAGAGAAACTACAAATGGAGTTGCAGTTGAAGAACAACTTAAGGGAGGCCTTGGAAACCAGGACAAAAGACTTGGAGAAGAAGTTGCTTGATCTAGACCCAAAGCTTCACGATGTAAGTTCTTTAGGCAGTACAACATTTTGTAAGGATTAACTTCAGAATTTGTTTGTTAATGCTATACTATAAATGCAAAAATATCAATTTATTTCGACTGTCTTGTGGTTTTTTAGTCAGATGGTATACGCGTTTTGATGAAAAGATAGTCGTTTTGTTTAAGGATTGAGATAAGGTCAAGCCTTACCCATTTCTGTATGGTTATTCTTTGTGTTTTTTTCAGCTTCAAAAAGTTGCTGATGAACAGAAGAAGAAACTTCATAAAACTGAGCGTGCTCTTAAAATTGCCGAGGTATGTTCATAATGATTGTGTTTGGTATACTGCTGAAGTATGAGAACGTGCAATGTCTTTACGTCATCACATGTATATCTATGCAGGAGGAACTTAAGAAGGCTAAATCTGAAGCGACAGCAAAGATTAGGGAACTGACAGAGGTAGAACCGGAAACTTAGCTATCTACTTGTTGCTATGATCCTTTACTGTGTGTAAACAGATGTTTAGTTTTACTTATCCTCATTTGATATGATAACAATCTCTTGGTTTGTTTTTGTTTATCAAGTTCTGTAATATATTACTGTTATATGGTTTGTTATAGAAGTAGACATAATTTGGTGCATTTATGTAACCTTATACTACGCTCTGTAAACTGTATTCAGGTTCATGGTGCTTGGCTACCACCTTGGCTTGCAGCTCGTTTGGTTGATTATCAGGTAGTTTTTATAGCATTTGTGCCTAAAAGATTCGGGGGTTTGATAACATTTAGAAAGTTGGGTGTGACTACATTATTGTCTTGCAGTCTTATGTGGAGAACTATTGGAAAGAGCACGGAAAACCTGCTTTTGAGTCATTTAAACAAACGGTAAGATTTGTTAATCTTAATATTTAGGCAGTATCACATGTCCTATTAAGTATTAACTAAAAGATGTTATACTCTCTATGGTAGAACTGTTAATATTATGTCTTTTTGAGATGACATGTAAGTTCTCATGTTATTGTGGCAGGCTTTGGAGAAGAAGGCACAAGCTGAAAAGTGGGCTGAACCTCATGTGCACACAATCAAAACTGTAAGTGATTTTTGATTTTTCTGATTTTCAAATTTTTTCAAATTGTGCATGTTTATATTGTATATAAATGCATGGTATAAATTCATGAGGCGGATGGGTCACTAGTCTATTTGTATATTAATAAGGAGTATTTGTCATCTTTTACCACAGTAAATTGTTTGCAGAATGAATTTGTTACTTGTTCATATTAATTCCGAATGCTGCACTGTTTAATAATTTTGCGGTACTTGAAGTTTCTACTTTTTTTTTTTTTTTTTTTTTTTTTTTTTTTTTCATTAAAATATATACAGAAATGGGTCCCAGCTGCAAGGGAAAAATGGGTGTTGGTAATAACTAATGCTGAACCGCAACTTCAAGCACTGACTAAAAAGACCAAAGAGGTTTATATTAAATCCAAGGATGCTCTAACTCCACATATGATTAAAATCAAGGAAGTTGTAGACCCTCACTATCAGGTATTAAATGATCTTACTTTATCTAAAAACTTATGATTATCACGTCCTAATTGGAAAAGTACTTGGTGGCAGACTGTTAAGAAGGTCTGCAAACCGTACATTGATGATATTGCCACTGCTACAAAGCCTCATCTTGATAAAGCACGTGAAACAGTGGCGCCTTACACAAAGGAGGCTGTCATAGCTTATGGGAAGTTTCTTGAATCTGCAACCAAGTACCATGATCAGGTATGTTAGACATCTCAATTTTTACCCATATACATACAAATTGGTCAAGTCAGATTATGTTTGATCTCCAACGCGTCAAATTGGTTAAGCTAAAAATTTGACCAAAAAAGTAGATGGGTCAAATGGGTCTCGGGGTGTCAAATAGGGTGAAAGCCATCGGAAGTGTCTGCGAGTCACTCCACTCGACCAGATTTACCCAATTTGACCCGTTACCCAATTTGCTTCTTATGTCAACCGACTCAACCCTGTGTTTTCCCCCTATGTAACTGAATTAGAAATGTGAAAAAGTCGGCATTTTCTGTCTTAAGTTTTTCTGCATGTCTATTACATTATTGATTGTGAAAAAGTCGGCATTATCATTTGTCCTTTGTAGTGATAGGTATGTTGCTTACTGCTGTTTTATTCCTGATTTTTATCTCAATAAGTACTGTCATACTACAGGTTCAAGGTGCTGTTGAAGAGTCACTGAAAAAGCATGATATTAGCAAAGCCCTTGCAACTAAGGAGTTGGTGTGGTTTGCTGTATGTCTCTTTCTCTCTCTTTGTGTGTATTCGTTTGCGATCAAAGGAAGTCAAAGTTAAACGGGTATTTTTATATTGCAGGCGTCTGCATTGTTGGCGCTTCCTGTCATCATCCTGTTGAAAACATTGTCAGCAATCTTTTTGTAAGTTTGTCTCCTTTGATTCATTTCTATGCTAAAAATTAACAATATAAAGACTAAATGATGTCATTTTGTGCATCATATCTTTCAAACTCATGAATATAAATCATTTTCCAATGCTCCTGGCATATGCAGTAAAAAGGCTAAGAAACCAAGTCCCAATCCTAACCAGCCACGTCGCAAGGCTAAACGTGCACATCCAGACAAGTAGTTATGATACAAAGGAAGATCAATGTTTTTCTTTAAACATGCATTTAAGGTATGCAGCTCTAGCATTTGTTGGTCATTATTTGCAAATTGCACACTATAATTCCCGTTAAGATCTCCCTTAGTTTTATCTATGTAGTGAAAGTTAAATAGCACTGGACTGATGTCAAATTACTATGGTTTGTGATTTTTTTTGTGTTTTCAATTTGCAGATAGAACCGATAGTTTTGTGCACTTCGCTTGCATGGGGGATTTACACGTCCGTCTTAAAATGCTGCTGTTGTATGTTTGTAATGCACAGAAAAAGAAGAATAGTACGTACTATATTAGAGGTGTGTGTATCATAGTCGTTGTGCATTTGTTTGTAACTTACGAGAGTATTATTTTGCTTAAGATATTGGTTTAGGTGATTAATTCCTCTACTAGAATGATTTTTTATTGAACCTAAAACCTTATCAAATAGACTTGACATCTTGGTTTAAGAACTCGTATAATCGTATCTCACATATGTGTCATGTTTGCTTGTCGAAAGATCTGAACTCTGCACATGATGAGGTGTTTTACATGATTCTGGTGAAGATATAAACAATGGCCTCCAAAATTCTATGAGGGGTCTTTATACCTGGCAAAAATACACCTCCACTTCTAAACATGTTCAGTTTACACCCTTGTGTAGTTTAGTTTGGCAAAAATACACCTCCACTTCTAAACATGTTCAGTTTACACCCTTGTGTAGTTTAGTTTTCTACTTTATATCATTTTCTTTTCACCTTTGATTTTTTCCCACCTCTCGGCCTACCAAATTCTGGTGGTTCAGAAAAAAATTGCTACATTATGATTTAAATTATAATGTAATAAAAGTATTTGACTGATAATTGAAGGAAAGCTATTGTGGCCGAAGTGTTATGTGTTGTTAACCACAAACCATATGGCACGATCATAAACCAAAGAGTTGACTTATTATGATTTTGGTTTAAAATTGCGCATCGCGCATTAGGGTGATGTGATGGCAAAAACGCAATAGGATTTGTGATGCGAAGTTGTTCCACAGTGCACCTTGATGTTATCGCATCACTTGACAACACTGTGATGCTCGCATCGGACGCAATTGAACTTTGACCTTAATAAAACTACTTGATAAAAGATATAGAGAAAGATAACTACTTTAAATATTTTTACTTTAAGGATGGTTACTTTTATTATTGGTAATTGACTTTTATTATTAGTAATTGACTTTTGACATTGTCGATTTACTTTAAGGATGGTTACTTTTATTATTGGTAATTGACTTTTGACATTGTCAATACTCGCTAGAAATATGTGACTTGTATGATATTTAAGCATCACTTATAGAATATATTAATCAAAAATATTTTTTGATTTTCTGAATTTTTTACTTAGCACCGTGCGTCTATTACTGTGATGCGCTCACAATCACATCACGCATTGCACATCGGTCTTTTGGACCCTGAGCGTAACATATGAACATATCGCAACACGTAACATAAAACCAAGGTTTTGAACACTAGTGATGGTGATTTCGTCGACATGCAAATCAAAATAAAGTTTACAGAATATGTCACATCTGATGAAGAAATTGGATATAGTATGATAGCTCGGTAAAGAATACTACTACTATTTAGGAAATTTCTATGTTTTCCTACATATACGTATTACTCTTTACACACATTTAACAAACTACATTAGGTTGCAGTTTTTGGCCTTCCCATGTCGTGTTGATGTCAAATGACACGTCACAATGTCACAAGTACATATTTTTGTCCTTTTCCTAATTTTAAGTTCACCTTCGAAAACTGATGGTAGTCATACTCATTTGTTCAAATAGTTGGAAATTTTTTTATTAAATTCATTTTCAGTTCCTATGTTTGATACACAGGCCGACATCTTTATTTCAGTTTTTTTTCCTTGTTCTTGCTAATTTATAAATACTTTATGTAACTCGATCAACAAATCATTCTCTCCATTTAGACTAGATGTATACTCTAGCTAGCTATTTGTCTTCCAGATTTTAACTGAGTTGGATAATAATGTTTTTAGTTCTTCATTTCTTCATCTTAAATGCATCTAAATATTTGATGTCAAACCTAACGAAATATAATCAAAATTCTTCTTCTGTACCCTTGGATAACTGTAAAATAATTGTCCTTTCAAAAACTAAAACAAAGGAGAAAATGAAATACCATAATGATAGGAACATAAAATACAAACTAGTTGATGAACTCCCTCAATGGGTAATGGTCAACTTTGACCATTGGGGCATTGGCCAATGGTATCACTCCTCCACCGTAAATGTTCAATTGACCGGTTAAGAAGAGCTTTGGAGAAATAGGTCATCGGTTCAATCCCAGTACTCCTCGCTAAAGGTCACTAGAACAAGTGCTCGATCAATCATTATGTGGGCTAGGTCCTTGGGGAAGGGTCGGCACCCAAAAGGGGTGCACGGGTCAGAGTTTTCCCGTCGACTTAAACCTTTAGAGAATCATTGGTTAGCAAACAGATTTAGTGCTATAGTTGGTTTCTATCAAGTTTAGTAGACCAGTAGTCTTTTTAGCGGAGTTGATGGTAGGGAACTCCAGTTTTTGCTTTTCTTGTATCGGCAATTTTTTTTTTTTTTTTTTTTTGGAGACTTATAAATGATCTATCCAAAAATCAACCAAATAAATCTAACTGTTTTAACTATTTATCCACTTTTGTGCGTAACCTGGTCCAATCTGGTCAATTTGTTATGCACAATTACATGGAACAAGCATCTAAGAGCTACTCACTACTTATATAGGAAACATTATGAAACATAACTCAAATCCAAATTTTCTTCATGTGTTGGCTCGTACGTAACGAGCCGACCTTTTGAAAAAATAGTCTCCTTTTTTTCTGTAAGTAAAATACTTGCATCATATCTTTAACTGCATTCTGCATAATGTCAAACCATTTTTTTTTCCATATAAAGGTTAGTTGTTTTATTTCATCAAAATAGAATTTACATAGTGGTTGAAGGCAAACGGGCAACAAGCTGCGCCGCTAGCCCTTTTTGAATTGCAAAGCTAACTCTTTTGAAAACTACATATTCTAGGGTTGTATTTTGTTTCTACCTTTGCATCCTGCCAAAGATTACTTGAAATTGACACTAGCTAGGATGTGCATATGCTACTACCTCTACATGAATAATGTTGGTTGTATTATGTTTCAGTTTTACAATCATTGTTCTATAATAAGACAAATAACATTTGATAGTAGTTGTGTAATTTTCATATGTGAAGTGTTTGACAAGTAGCCTGTCATGCATGAATCCGTTTTATTACTAGCTAGCTCATGGTCTTCTGGTGTTTTATAAAGAGATTAAGAGGGTCTTGTTGACAAGTTCCTTTCAAATACCTGCACCATGATTGACCCTTGCTATGTCGACAAAGTCGTTGGTAGAAAATTACCTTAAATGTTTCCATGAAAACGCGTCACTAGCTAGTTGTGCACATGTTTTGCCCAAACCAGCACGAAACATATATATTTATTTTAGAACGATATTATGATCTAAAGATTGTTTTCAACATGGTTTCGTGCAAGACTAATACATACAACATGACCAGATGGGATCTTGCCACCGTAAGTGGGCTGGTTCAGATAACATAGTATATATACTTAGTTGCGACGAACAGTTTTTATAATGACTATTGTCTCATAAAAATCATTGTCATCTCCGATCCAGCGATGTTCTATCAATTGCCTGTCTCTTTTAATGTGAACAATGATACCGCACTTCTGAATTTTTCCTCGAAGACCATTAAGATTTGTTTACTACAATAGATAATACATAACATCACGACAAACTAATTACCTAAAACTGTACAATGCACATAAACATTTCAAGAAAAACAAGCATCATTTGATAGGGGTTTTAGTGAAAACTAGAAGTGTTAATGATTTGAGTTTCCAGTGACAATTCTAGGTGAATAGATGTTATAGTTTTTAGTTTTTGACAGTTTTATGAAAACAATTGCATCACATAAGGTCAATCTTACACTCTTTGTGTCCCATTAGCTAAATACAGTTTTCTTACCGACGTTACCTTACTTCAAAGATTTTTATGTGTAGATGAAAATCACATAGAAACCTATGTGACTGTTTATTTTACCGATAGTGACGTTTTCTTTATGTAACTAATGACAATTTTCTTGTCGTGAACAATTTAAACTGAAATCCCATCTTTGATCATACTAATGAGAAGTCAGCCACAACATAGTATACAAGAAACTTCAACACTTCTATACGTACTTTCCTAAAAATTATTTACAATGACACATACGTGCACAAACTAAGTTACGAGGCAGGTAAGACTGATTAAGACTTGTTTCAAAATCAATATACGAAGTGTAGGACAAGTAAACAAAAACAAAGACAGACTGATGCAGATATATCTCTAATTAATGAACAATAATTCAGAACTTTTTATGCCCATCAATCTTTCCATAATCTAACTGATCTACTTCTAGAAAAGATCACTGTTCTAATACAGATCTTATGATCAGTCAATAGATGTCGATATCACTGTGCTGCAATAAAATGATTTATATAACATATCATGTGAGCAAAATTAACTTGCTACTCCATTTCGTTTTTGCAATTGTATATATATTTTCTGTATAACTTATATACCATCCTATCAATGAAGTTGGTGTAACTATTTTGCCTCAATTTGTGTAGATCTGTTTGACTAAATTTAAAAATATGAAACTTGTGTCATAAAATATCTCCCTGACTTGTTAGTCAACAATAGGTTATTCCCTTATTGCTCCATGACTTGGTATTTAGTTTGCTTCAGTATTGTAAATTTCATAATTATAATCATACATAACTACATATACGGTATAACGGGAAAAGTGGTATTCATTCATTATATTTTAGTTATGAAATCGTATTTTTAATAATTACCGAAAGGGACGTATACAACTCCATAATTTTATTATATTTCTTTTTGCAAATGAAGATCAAACAACTTGAATATATCTCAAAACAATTTGGAATTAGTAAGGGAAATTAATGCCAGACTTGCATATTGAGCATTGATATATCCTGATCACTCTTTAGTGACCATTTTTGTATTTGTCTCTAAATATAGTAACGCTCATTTTGCTGTTAGTGACATAACCTTTGTAGTCACTACTTTTGGTTATTCTTACCGACACAATGGTTCACTTTTATCAGTCTGTGATGATCACAGGCGATGCTAGTTTTACATACAAAGACTCGAAAAGAACTGTTGTCTATTGGCAATATTTCTTAGGATATACTTATATGTATACGTTGTTACTGTGCTAGATGGAACTTGTGATCTATTTTGATCACCTTCCATCATCTGATATCAAGAAACGTTATTAAGAAGCTCTTGACCTACTATAGGAGGGAATTTTTTCAAAACATGCCATGAAATTAATTATATTCCTTAGTAATAAACTCTATAAATCAAGCGTGCAAAAAGGGGTCTGAATCATTTTCATGTAAGAAAATAGAAAATATATATGTGAAGTTTGGCACATATGAATGTATGACATCATTTTATTTATCGCAGCAAATCAATTGCCAATTTGTACATGGAACTTTATTGCAATTATAAACCTTAATTTTCTCATATAGAATTGAATTGCAGAAAACCCTGTGTCAATTATTTAGGCAAAAATAACTTCAACTTGTTATAAATAGAACTAGGGCACAACAATGATGTGGACACTTAGGGTTTTAAACGACTTTTCGTTGGAAGAAATCGTATAGGTTAAGACTTAGATTAGGTGAGAGCTTCTTAGAACCCGCCTCCGTCTCATATTTCTTTTAATATATAAGTTGTAAGACACAAGTTTTTAATTCTAAAATTTGTAGGCAAGAAAACTTCAAAACTTCAAACCAAACATACCTTATCTCTGAGTTCCCATTAACACTAACACCTCCCCTTTCCTTTCACCTCTTTTATGTAAATAATGGTATAGTTATAGAACCTACATAGGCAAACCGTAGTTTAGTTGTTTTAGATTAAAAAATTTTAGAAGGTAGTTGATATGGAAGGAGAAGTGAAAAAGGAGGCAGAAACACTTCCTCCAGGGTTTCGGTTTCATCCTACTGATGAAGAACTAATCACTTCTTATCTTATAAACAAGATATCAGATTCAAGTTTCACTGGGAGGGCGATTACTGATGTTGATTTAAATAAGTGTGAGCCTTGGGATCTTCCTGGTATGTGCTTATATAGCTAGCTTTTAATTTCTTTCATCAAAAATTAATTAGCTCGCAGATCGAGTGTTTCTTTAATTCTAAAAGTGTTCATGTTGGCTTATGCAAGGCCAGTAAAACTAATAGAAGGAATTTGATATATTAAGATCACCTTTTCCCTATCAAAATTCATCGTTACAAAAATTAAAACTTAGGGTTTTGTTTCATTACCTTTATTTTGTGCGTGTTCAAATAGTAACTGGAGCTCTTGTGCTCTTAATTCTTTATATTGTGTTTGAAGTTAGATCATTTCATGTTCTTCTTTATTTTTGAACGACATTTTCTTCTTCTTCTTCTTCTTCTTCTTCTTCTTCTTCTTCTTCTTCTTCTAAAGTTTCTTGTCCTCCTATGATATATGGTTATAATGATCATTTCATAGATTTTAATTGATTATCTCAGTCATCATAATAATTATTTTTCGGAAGTTCAATTGAATAAAATGGAAGAAAAATTACACAAATAATATAAAAATATGAAACAAACTAAGAAGATTTTATTTTTAGTAATCAAAATAATAACATTAGAGTAACATTAGATTGATATTACCATATTATCAATTATTTTATGCTATAGTTAGATTCAGTTGGGGAAAAAAAACCATGCAAGATGGGTATCAAGAATTAAATCTCAAGAAAAAAAGAAAAAAAAAATTGTTAGTTGGATATTAAATTTGGCAGGAAAATATGAATCTCAAAAAGAAAATTTACACCTAAACGTAATGTTTCATGGAAGCTTTTCTTATAGTAGTGGTTAATCCCATCTTCAGTTTTCTCAACAAACAAAAGAAAACCACTCATTGAGTAAATATGCATGATAATGAATTCTCACACACAACCAGCTGCACATATTTTTTGTTTATTTTTGAAAGACAATTCAGAGCTTCATGTGACAACATGCATCTGATCACCATTCCTGGCACATAGATTGCATTGAACAGTAACTAACATTTTTGGGGGAAAAAATGAAACAGGAAAGGCAAAAATGGGAGAAAAGGAATGGTATTTCTTCAGCCTAAGAGATAGAAAATACCCTACAGGAGTCAGAACAAACAGAGCCACCAATACTGGGTACTGGAAGACGACTGGCAAGGACAAGGAGATCTTCAACACCGCCACCTCCGAGCTTGTTGGTATGAAGAAAACTTTGGTATTTTATAGGGGAAGAGCCCCTCGTGGTGAGAAAACTAACTGGGTCATGCATGAATATCGTGTTCACGCCAAATCGGCATTTCGAACTTCCAAGGTACCAAGCTAGGGTTCCACTTATTTACTAGTTCATCAAGCGTATTTATATGTTTCTTTTGAAAACTTACAAATTGGGAAAAATTCAATGTACTCTAAATTTTGAAGTACACATTAGCAGTTTATCAAAATAAGAAACATTCTTTTCATTCCCAAAGATCTAGATTAATGATAGACTTTTATTTCAACTTCACAGTTTCTGGAAGTCTTTGGTATTCAAAACGGTGTTTCTTTTTTTTGTTTGGATTAAGAGGCTTATAAAGGGTAGTAGGTCCCCTTCTATTACAACCACTTAATGGGGAAGAGTGGCATTTTTATACTCACATGGACTAAGATGATGCAAGGGAATTGGTGGGCCCAAATAAAAAAAGAAATAATATTATATAACCCTAATAGTGATTAAGAGGTTCTAACAAAAAAAGAAACACCCCCGGTTGATATTAAAGCCGCAAGCTTATCTTGAAAATCATACAAACTCAAATGAAATATCTATCACTAATTCATCAATATACAAACAAAGAATAATCAGATAAGTATTCGCGTCATGGCAGAATTACATAGTCAAATAATTTAATATTCGTAATTAGGAATGACATATTATCTCCCAATCTAAGAATTTCTGGTATTTGCTTGGTTACATATGCAGGATGAGTGGGTTGTATGTCGGGTTTTCCAGAAGAGTGCCGGTGGCAAAAAGTATCCATCATCCAGCCACTCGAGAAGCATAATGAATCCCTACAACATTGATATTAGCCATGCTTCAGGGATCCAGCTGCCTCCACAGATCATGCAATCGGATCCAAGTTATCAATTCCCAGTTGGATTAGGAAGAACTTACATGAGCAATGCTGACATTCCGGAATTTTCTAGAGTTTTTAGAGGTAACACGAATATGCCTCTTCACCAAACACAACTAAACTACCCAAACGGAGGTGGAGCTGAATGCTTTACAATTTCCGGGCTGAATTTGAACCTAAGAGGATCAACTTCAACACAAATGAGGCCCATGACACAACAACAAATATCAGAAGCAATACCACCGCCGCAACTACCTGATGACGTAAATTCATCTATGCTTATAAGTAGTTCTGGACTAGGAACTGAGCAAGCCATAGGTTATGGTGGGGATATAAGTAGCAACACTAACGGGATTGGCAACAATAGGTTCATGTCAATGGACCAGTCACCTGATTATGAAACTTATTGGGGACCCTATTGATTGTTCATGCATGAACGATCCTTGGCTGATCTTGTGGAGACGGAGAGTATAACAATTCAAAGGCCAGTTGAAGAGGAATAAAAGCCATTTAACAAATGGGTTCAATTCCTCACGTACATCCCTATTGAATGAGATAGGGTTATAAGCTATCTTATGTTAGTTTCGTTTAGCTGGTGGTGTTTCTGAGTTTCTTTATATTATGTTAGACTTCTATATAAGTAGTATTATGGATAGACTATCACATAAGCAGGTTTGTGGGGAGAGCCACATAAATATATGTAAGGATAACTGCCTCACAAACCATTGTTCATATCCTGCAATTGTGAAATAACATTTTGTGTTTTATATCTGCTATTTAATAAATATTTTATCGAGCTTATTTTATCTCAGTCTTTATGTCACTTTTTTGGTGAAATAAACTTTGGATTGATCATTTGAATCAAGATGATTATTTAATTTTATACTCGAGGAAGACAAGATTTCAATGATTGATAAATTCAAAATCATGAAATGCTAGCTCTCTACCAACTGGCTCCGGCCTTGCTAACAGATCTTACATATTTGAAATCCCTAGATATCATAACTTTAAAAAAACGGCATGAAAGAAATTAACTGTCATGTAAATGAAAATAAACCCAATTAACCTTGATCTTGGGTTTCATCGTTTATATATGAGACATCACCTAAAGGCCTTTGGAACTCCTTACACTATGTGAATCCAATAAATGTTGTTTCACAAAACAACCAAACCGCGAATAACGAAGGAGATTATTTGTATTCTGATAAGATTTTGCATGCGTACACAATGGCGGACCTATGTAGGGGCAGGGGAGGGTGCCCCCCCCCCCCCCCCCCCCCCCAACCAAAAAAAAAAAAAAATGCAGCACCTATTGTAAATATTATAGGTTTTAGAGGTAATTTAGTTGTGGTTACCAACAAATCTCTGATTTGGCCCCCCTCAAAATAAATTCCCCCCCCCCCCCCCTCAAAAAAAATGTTCTAGTTCCGCCACTGTGCGTACATATATAAATAAGTAAATTAGTCATACCGTTCGATTTTAGTTTAAGAATATATATATCGTCGGATTATATATGATGTAGATATATACACGCATTAAGGCAATAATCAAAATATGTTTTAGGGAAAAAATATGGCGGACTAGCAACATTGTACTTTGAAAGAAGAAGAATTATTGAAGAAGATGGAAAGCACATGTGGTGAAAGGAAAAAAGAACTACTATTGCACAAGATCAGCTTTCGTGGCAAAGCCAGAAGTCAGAAGAAGATGATGGTTGGATCATTACATTTACTCATGATGAAGACAGCGGCATTTCTTACGTACGCCATATTAAACAACATCCCTGCCTAAGATGACTAGACATCTCATTAAAAACACACACAATATCAAGTTTTAACTTTTTTGTTATAATGTATTCTCTTTGTGGTCAGAGGCCGGTTCTGGTAATGCCAACAACTTTGAGGGTGAGCCAATAGCAAAAATAAATCTCCCTCAACGTGTGCCTTATGGCCATCATGGGTCTTTCTTTCCATGTGCATAGACAAGCCACACTTGAAAATCAAGAAGCAACAAGGACGTATTTTATGTGCCGGTTGACATGCCTTTTGTCTTGTAAAATATTGTGTTTGCTATCTGTAGTGTGTGCCATTTTCTATTTCCATAAATGAATGAACTTCTCTCAGTGGTTCAGATTCTCATCAGCACGTACCACACATGTTCATCTTAGATATGTATCAATGTATTCACTTTATTACATGTACGTAATACTATAAGTAGTATTCATAACATATATGCTTTGTGGATTAAATAGTACGGAGTATGTGTAAAATTTGAAACTCAAACAATATGTATGTGTAAATACGCATCGTTATAAAACAGTAAATACAGATTACAACTTACAAGGACAAAAGTTATTTCTTAGCTATAGTGGATGATAGCAGAAGCCCAGTTTAAGTCAAGCTCTTACCTGATTGTGCGCATACGAGGAAAATCATTCGCCATAGATAATTAGACTTTGACGAACATGAAGCATGCAATTCAAAGTGTGAATTTTGCGTCGACAATGTTGGAGACGGTTCATTTTGCTATTTCAAATGGAATTGTGTATGAGTATGAGTGTCATTAATGGGCTTAGGAACATTACATATTGAGTTTAGTGGCAAGCCCATTTATAGATTTTATACCATTAAGCTACGATTTATAAGCCCAACAAAATGACTCTTTCTGTGCTACGGAACTAGTTATAATACCTGTGCACGCACAGGGTTTTTAAAATTTCGTTTTGATTATGTATTATTATCGATTAAGAAATGAACCACTTAACATGTTTCAAATAGTTTTACTTAGTGGACTAAAAATAAAAAATCATATGTATATATGTTATAATCTGCCTATTATTTTAGGAGAATGGTTTTGGATTAAAAATTATATTTTATTATTCAAGCAAAATCACATGATAATACTTGACTTGCATGAGATGTTAGTGATATATGCTTTTAGTTTTGCAAACCCGTGCTATCAATTTACGATGTGTTTTGTAATTCTGGTATTTCTTTTACTTATATTTTCGTTAATATATTGTCACAACTCACCATTTCAGGTCATTTCAGGTCATTTCCCGAACTTTGGAAAAACACTATTCATCAAAACACTATTCATCAGTTTACTATTCATAATTTTTTGTGTCAGTTTGACATTCCGAAAAGCATTCAGAAATTTTACTATTCACTAAACACTATTCATTGCCGGAAAAGTTTTCACTATTCACTTGCATTACACATTTCATCGTAAATTTAGTTTACGGGTATTCAAATTCGCGTAACCGGATTGGTTTAGGTGCGAATTCATTTCATTAGTGTTAAGGACACTGCATACGGACTAAAGACAGTCTGCATATCATCATAACAGCATTTACATGTTATACCACTCTTAGGATTTTCAAATTTACATATTTGATACATTTAACGTTTTTCTTATAATTATTTATAATAAACGTTAACACCCGGTTTATACACGACGAATATATCTAAATATTCCCACAATGGTCCCGACATATTTTTATATCCATTTTATCATCATAAAAGTTATAACATTCATTTACCCAGTATTTTGGAAATTTATTTTATTTATAACGTAAGCTTATGAATATTACGACGGTTTTCGTGAAAACTAAACAATAATCACCCGAACACTCAGTAATTGTACCCAACATATTTTTATCATTGTTATGACTTTATTTTGTCCCGGTTAACTTCATTAACATTTATTTCTATCAAACCCGATACCAGATTTAAGTTTCGCGATTTAAACTTTACGGTTTGCGATTAACGGAACCAAAACCAACTCCGTGAACTAGATTACCAAGCTTCCCACACACATTTAAGTAACATGTGCAGCCCCCCCCCCCCCCCCCCCCCCCCCTCATTAGTCTTCACATTGACCATATAATTACAAGTATGCCATTGAAAATACATAAATATCTACCAAAAACACCTAAAACACTTAACATACATATTCTTAGAATCATAAAACTCATTTTCTCATCTCCTCCACCAAAACCCACGACCCAATATCAATCTCCATGATCAAGTGATCATTTTTCAAAGTACAAAGCATCAAAGTTGTTCATTTCATCATCCTAATCAAGAATCATAACACAAAAACACAAGTAATCCAAGGTTTCTCATCATCTCACCACCTATTATTACAAAGTGAGTTATCAAATTTATTTTCATGTTTTCATCTAATTAACATATGTATCTCATGGTATTCAAGCTTAATTTCATGCACAAACTAGTTATACCACTTTATTTTTGTATACTTTTTGAACATACAAACCCTAGATTTTGATTTAGGTGTTCCTTTGGAAAATTAACATGATTACTAGTGATTAGGAACCCATGGCACCCTAAGAAGGTGTACGGTAGGATTAGTATAGATTTGTGGTGTTTGCAAGAGATTTGGTTGAAGTAAAAACTAGTTTTGAACCTTGGAAATGGTTTTGTAACAACTATATAAACATTCTGTCCCATTTTGTTAAATTCTGGAAAATCAGTACATACAAAGGAAACTTTGGCAAAATTTTTAGAAAATACTTTCAAAAACGAATCCGTAGGCGAAAGAACGGATTAAAAGGAGTTTATAACGAAGAAGTTATGATTTTTGCAAGTTTATTGACGAAAACTATTTTTCTGAAAATTGTTGCTGTTGGACGTTTTTCGTTGGACAAAACGAGACTTTAGACGTAACCCGGAGGAGCCGAGCTTTCCAAAATATATTACTACATACTAAGACGTAACCGTGGATATAAAGAACAAGTAAAATGGACTTATAACGACAAAGATATTCACGTTTCAATATCGGCAAAAATCCTCTATAATTGGCAGCTTTTGGAAAAATAATAATAACACTACGTACTAAATTCTAGATTTTCTAGAAATATTAACCAAGTACCGAATTTTATAACTAATGAAGTATTAGTTATTACAAGTATATTTTTATCACTACAAGGCGTTATTTCAACCCGAGGATTTCAACACTAACATGGAAACATACGATATATATGTAAGTATATATATTGCAACTAGCTTTATTTTTCTAATAGCCATATTTTTCCTAAGTCTTGGAAAATGTATATTTTGATATCAACAAGTATTTTCAAGTTAAGAGTGGTATAGGAAACATGTGCATGGACATTCATAACATCATTTCATGATCTAAAGTAGATCGTTCATCATTCATATTAGGTTGCGGCTAGTGTGCGCGCCTTGTTTTTCAGCTCATTACATGTTCATGGTACCATCATATCAGGTGAGTCATAGCCCCGCTTTTACTCTTTTTATACTTGTTTTAACTCTTTGGGGGAGATACATGCTCAACTACTTGTTTACTTTTACAAATACTCAAAACATTTATACTTGATAACATTTATACTTGATTACATTTATACTTGATAACATTTATACTTGATTACATTTATACTTGATAACACTTATACTTGATTGCATTATACTTGGTTTCATACATACATGATTGATACATGCACAAATACTTACTTGATACTTGGAACGTTTAAACTTTTATACTTTGGGAAATGGCACCCAGAAATCTTTTATACTTTGGGAAATGACACCCAGTAATCATACATACATGATTGTGAAACTTCCAGTGGCTCCAAATTAAGTTGTTGGATGACCATTGAGACATACATACAAACGTGAGGTCTTCGGAGATGAAGTGTAGACTCACGACTAATTGCTTAACTGTTGTGATGAACTTATACATGTTTTACTCATACTATATATGTTAGCAGTGGGTTGTGAACACACAGGTTACAAGTCTCTTATGGCGGGACTTGCAACTGAGTGGATTTACGATGCCTTTGCTGGGAAATCTTCATTCATATGCATTACATTCTTTTTCACAAGACTCTATGAACTCACCAACCTCGTGTTGACACTTTAGCATGTATTTTCAGGTTTTAACCAATGGCACGCTACAAGAGGTTTTGGCAGGGCAGGGCATGGTCATAGAAGACTCTGATTTTTCATTTGGGGACCGTTTTAAACTATGTTAAGGGCCTACTTCCGCATTACTTTTAACAATGTAAATAAAATATTTTTGACTTAACTATTTTATTCTAAATGATTGAAGTGAAAACCATTTTTGAACTTGTGTTGTAATACCAATTGAGTTACACCCCAGCTACATGTATGCTTCCGCTGGACCCGATTTTGGGGGTGTGACATATATGTAGCATATTTAGATAGCTTTGAAGATTGATTTATTTCCTTGATTATGAATAACCATCATACCATGTTTACTAATGTACCTTTTTGTTTGAAAATTTGTATTTTCATAAGTTTGTGTTATTTACTTCTCATGTTTGATCATAAAATTACCAAATTAACATAGATGTTTACACTATAGTTTCTTTATTACATAAAGAGAAACAAAAAAAATGTAATTGGTAGAACTCAAATTTAATCTTACGATTATTTATAATGTATAAGAATAATTTTTCTCTAAACCCGAACTATATAAGGATATTATTATTACTTGTATAAGTAAATTATAAATGCATAAAAAATGACAGAGTACATCCGCAAGTCTTTTAGGATTGTTTATATCCTTAGCGACCTTTCACTTTAATGCAACTTTGTTCACAATTTGCCTAAATCATCAAGGTAAAACACACCCATATTTTAGACCGTTGGTTGACACCCATAGTGTTATCAATGACGGCAAACACCTGCTAAGTTTTATTAATTCATTCAAAGACAAATTACACTCCGAAAAGAATTGCTACTATAAAATTCCCCATATAGACACTAAAACACATCTTTGGTACATTAACCTTCCATGACAATCATGTGTTGATACTTAATCCTCCTCTAAAAAGCGCACACAACAAATTGCATTACACTTTAGTGTGTGCGATAAGATCATAAAACTGCAAAAACCACTAACTTGTTGCATTATAGTGAGGATAACAACAAAGTTAGTTATTACATCAAATCAGAAATCTTCATATTAGAACTAAAGGGGTGTTTGGTTATGCTTATTAAAGGTGCTTATTGACTTATTCAATTACCATAACACAATAAGTTTATGATAAAACTATAAGCTTTTTTGAGAAGCTTAGTAAAAAACCCCTAAACTCCCAACTAATTCTATCATAGCTTAATGTGTTTATAGTAAAAACACAAATATTAAGTGTAGAAATTTTCAATAAAACATAAAAAAAAAATTACTAAAAGTTGGTATGTATAACAAAAAAGTTAAACTATAAAAAATTTTACTAAAAACTATCAGCTAGATAAGGCATAAGCCAAAGTGCTGTAGAGGTCTCTTTCGGATTCTATTCATAAGCAAAAAGGGGTTTACACATAAATCATAAGTATAGAATAATGGTTGTATCTCACATCCGTGATTACCAAGTCAATAACATTATCGCAGTATAGTAACGTAATAACCTAATTAAAAATTATATACTTGCTGAATAATTCTCATGTACATACTTTTAATTCATTTACAACAACCAACTATTATTATTTATTATTTTATTATTATTATTATTATTATTATTATTATTATTATTATTATTATTATTATTATTATTTTTTGAAACATCAAGTCAATGAATAAAGTTAGGTTATCACCAACGTAGTTTTTCTTTTTTTGATTTAGGATGTGATTCTTATCAAATAAGGATTGTGATGCGTGCATTTTTTTTTATAATTTAAGGAAAACATCTTCTATATTAAAGAATGACTATCTAGCTGATGTGTTTTTGTTTGTTTGTTTGTTTGTTTTTTAATAATTAGCTTTGTATAACATTTTTAACTGACGGAGATGTTGAGTTTGAGGTTAATGTTGTTGTTTAACTTTAACTATTAATATCATGTTGTACAAAATGTGCGAGTTTAGTGGCACATAATGAGCGTTGATAAAGTTAAAATATGTTCCGTAAAGTTTTTAAAATATTTTTATGGATATCCATATATACATTTTAAATAACAATTTCATGAGTCGTTGTTATAAGTAGAATCACGTATATTTATTTTATATCACAGTAACTCATGCTTACCATTTGATATTTATATTCCCGTTACTAATAATTTAACCGTATTTCAAACCCGTGTACGCATAAATTAAACTTTTAAATAATAACATGAGTCCTTATTTAAAAAAAAATATTCTAATGGATGAAAGTTTAAAACTAACATTAGTTTAAAAATATTTAACGTATATTAAAAACTAATTCGCATATTTACCAGATTTATTTTAATAGATGAAAGTCAAAAAAACTAATACCATTACTCATGTAATTTTAAACAACGTTAACATTATAAAGTATATGGGGTATGAAGTGTAAGGGGTTATTTGTTTATTATCTAAAGTTATTAAAAAACATGGAGACTTATAATTTTACACTTAACCACTAAGGTTTTATTAATTACCTCCTCTTTTCTTAAGTTTTTATTTTCATAAATTTGACACATATATTTTTATGTGTTTTTTTTATCAATCAAATTCTCTACCAAATTTATTAAAGTTTGACCAAAATCAATTCAATTTTGACTTTTTATTGGCCAATCATATTGTTTGATTTTGCTTATGTGTCAAAATCGAGCTCTCCTATTGGTCAAATTTTTTTTTCAATGAGAAGGGTTTTGCAAAAACACTCCGAAATGATGTAATTCTTGTATTATATAAAAGATGCTAATATGCTTTGTATTTTCATTTTAGTCTTTACCAAATATGTAATGTTCCTTAATCAAGACGCATACTTGCAACTTGCAACTTGCAACTTGCCTGTGCAACTACAATAATAAAAAACAAACTAAAAAATCAATTCACATTGATGATAATGACAAGTAGCTGAAATTCGGGAAAGAATATTTTAATGCATGTGTTATTAGACAAACTAAGAAACTGATCATATTAAAGGTAAACTACAACAGAAATAACACTCTATTTCTGGGAGTATATAAGAAGTTAGGAGGTAGATCAAACTCTATTAAAATGTAAATCATTACAAGGTGGATGGACGTTAAGAGAACCATTCATCAAAGGGCAGCCCAAAGCAATGGTCAGTTGTTTCTTTTAACTCGGACATGCTTAATAGCGATTTACTTGATTAAAATATAAGATAATTTATGTCACATTTCGTAGGATGGTAAAACTATCATGAAGGTATTATAACAGCACCATAAATCAAACGATTTTGGGTTTACTTGCATATAAGTGACATGTCAGAAAAAAAATAATAAATAAGAAATAGAAAATCAGAGTATAGCCTAAAAAATAAGCCAAAACACATATACCTCGAACTTGGCAAACTAAATCATCTAGTATCCTGAACATTTAAGGTGCAGAATGATACATTCAACTTGACAAAATGAAATTTCTACTACACTATACTAATAAACTCAACAATTAATTATTTTTTTTCTTTCTAAAAATCAATTTAGTAAAGCTTTTTAATAAATCAAAATGAAATTTCTACTACACTATACTAATAAACTCAACAATTAATTTTTTTTCTTTCTAAAAATCAATTTAGTAAAGCTTTTTAATCTATTGTAAAACTCTGGCTAGAAAAATGTATTTTTTTTTTCTTAAAACTTAATTATTTTTAATTTTTGAAAATGAATATAGTATTTTAATTAATTATTTATAATATAAAAAGTATATATGTAGTATCTACTTCTAAAATTTTTGTAACGCATTAATCTTAATAAATCTTCATACTATATTATTAAATGTTTGTTTCAAATAATTTTTAAATTAACTTATAACTAACTAAATCGGAATTTTTGTAATTTTCAATTTAATATATGCATATGAAAAAATAAATAGTCAACTTGTTATGTTCTCAAAATTATTTGAAACGAACACTTAGTCTATCTAATACGGATATCTATATATATCAAAGTAGTGTGGTAAATTCATTTTCTAAAATGTATTAGTTCAAATATAAATTTATTCTCAATCACTAAATATAATATTGTATTAACTAAAAGAAAATTAAAATAAACAAAATTTTCAATAAAATATAATTAGTTATCCTAAATATAACTACAAATTATTTATATTACATTAAGTCTTAGTAAATTGATTTTTAGCATAAATTAAAAAATGATTAATTATGTAGTTAATTTGGTATAAGGTAGTAGTAATTCTAGTTTGTCAAGTTTAGGTACTATCATGCACCCTTAAAAGTTCAGGGTATTAAATGATTCAGTTTGCTAAGTTTTGGGTACTAATATATGTTTTGGTCTAAAAAATATACATAAGATACGAGGTGATGGATAAGTGTATAAATAGTTTATAACAACAACAATAATAATCATTTAGAGTGGTTTATGGCGAATTATAATGTAAATTGTCACAATTATAAAGTACAAAGATAATTTTTAGACGGACATCAAAAAGTGTATATATGAAAAGGATGAGTATCTATGTAGGTGTGTGAGAGAACTGTATTAATAGTTTATTGACATGTAATCTTTTAAGATGTAATTTTTACGTAATATTTTTTGTCTATTTATTTTGGTATTAAATCTATCGTTTTTTATTAGAATTAACTAATATTAATACATCCGACTAAGTTATAACTATTTCTTATGATAGTCAACAATACCCGTGCGATGCACATGGGCTGTATAGAAGTTTTCATAGCGTAATATTCGGCATTTATTTTCGTCATTTTGTATTTAAGTTGTCATGGTGTCACACATTTGCTAAGCTTTATACGTATTTAAAATACTTTATTGAGTTGCACATTGTCTGTATATAAGTTTTTATAGCGTAATCTTCGACACTTATTTTCGTCATTATATATCTAAGTTGTAATGGTCTCACATTTTCAAGCATGTCACATATTTAAAATAATTTATTGACATTAAAAGAGTATATGTGAAGAGATTTTTTTCAAGATATTACATTGAAAATAGTCTCTTCACATGTAATATTTTAATATGTATAAGTTACATAAATTATTTTAAATATGAAGCGATGGCATTAATGTTGGAGACCTTTTATATTCATCTCCATGCGATACACACAGGTTTGGACTGCCTCAGGACCCATGCGATGCACACAGGTTGGATCTAATTGTTTTTTTCGTAATGTTCGGGACTAATTTTCGGTTCATGTTTGAAACTCTCATTTTTTGTGAAAGACGGACTTCGTTGTTCAAATAAATTACATTATTAAAAGCAAACTATAAAACAAATTTCCTTTTTAACAAAACTATAAAAACATAAAACATTAAAGTAATTAGTATATTCAAGAGTATAAATTATAATTCGTATAATAAATTATAGTTCGTATAGTAAAATATTGCATGTTTAATTTGTAACGTACTATTAATATTAATGCTAAGTGTTTATCTATATTGACACCGATAGCCATGGCATTGTTCTTGTTGTTGTTCTTCTTGTTGTCGTTCATTAGCATTTTGCATGTTTTGTTCTTGATACAATTTTCGTGACTTCTCGATCTCTTTCGTTAATGTGAAGATGTTTTTTGTAAAATGTTATATTTAAATGAGGCTTTTCATATGTAATCTTTTAATATGATTAAGTTACATAAATAATTTTTTAATTAATGCATTATTACAATATTTTTTCATAAACTACAATATCGAATTTGGAGCATTCATTAGTAACTCACTCTAAGTATTTACAGTATGACGACATAAATCACATGATATCAAACTCAAATGAATAATGCTTACCTCGTGATAGGTGTAGGATAACATTTGAAATACAATTTTCTTCTCATTTATGTACTTTTTCGATTTAGAATATACTTATTGTTAAGATGATCGTGTGAAGATATTTTTATTATATACTATCATTTTCAATATATAACATCGACATAATTTACACAGTCATACCAAATATCAAAGTCACGCAATATTTCAAGACATTTAATTAATAAAGTGACATTAACACAGCCCAAGACAAAAAACTACATTAAGAGCAAAAATATTGAAATGCACCAACAAAGTGTAGTAATAATTTTTGGCTAAAAATTGAATGCTCTTCAAATAAACGTATTTGCTAACGAATCAATAGTATTAACCCGTTTAGCGGTATTACATGAAGTAAAATATTGCATGTTTAATTTGTAACGTATTATTAATATGAATGCTAAGCATTCATCCCACCGGTGGCCGTGGCATTGTTCTCGTTGTTGTTGTTGTTGTTCTTGTTGTTGTTGTCTTTGTTGTTGTTGCTCATTGGTCTTTTGCATGTTTTGTTTTTGATACAATTTTGTGACTTCTCGATCTCTTTCTTTAATGCTTCTTAACGCGCTATAAAAAACAATTATATATAGTTGATGATTAGTAACTTAAATACAGTTAATCAATATATTGCATTTTCGACCAAAGTAAAAATATTCGTGCATGTTCCACTTAATTGATAAGACAACGATGTGTAGGATCTCTTAAACCATTAGAGAAGATGATGTTACTACCAAACCTCCTAAGTACCATCTTTATATCCTACATTCTTACACACACAAAACACACATGAAATTTACATAAAATTTCATAAATCAGTATGTTAAATAAGTAAGACGATATGATGCTTACTTTACCACCATAATAAGTTGTAGCCCAATGTGCACGCGGTGTGGAGGAAGTTGTGGTTTGTTGTGTGTGATTGTTGACACATTATATAGTTGATAAAATATTTGTAACTCATAGATGGGAAGATAAAAAGACTAACCACTAATTAGTGTGTTTAATTTATGCATTCATGGCATTTTTGGTTTGTATTCTTTGAGGTTTAGAGATGGCTTGAAACATGTTGTACCGTACAAACTTTTGTGCACGATTCCTCATGCAAAACATATTGTACCGTACAAACTTTTGTGCACAATGCCTCTTGCGCATTAAATTAAGCACTCCAATCTTTAGATAGTATAGAAGATATACTTTTGATGTTGCTTAAACTACCTTGTATCGTACTACAATTTGTGCACAAATCCTCTTGCACATTAAATTAAGTCAACCAATATTGTGTAATTGATATACTTTTGACGTTGCTTACACTACCTTGTACCGTACAAATTTTTTCTATTACTTGAATCATTAATCTTATGTACTTACCCTTATGCATGACTATTAAATCAATGTACTAACACATGAAGCCTCCACATTTCACTTTTAATTCTTCGGACATTTATTATTACCCCTTTACATTTATAAGGCTACTTAAGCTTTATATAATATAAGATTAAGGCTTACAAAGTATAGAAACTCTTAAAATTAAGAAATTCAAGTTATAAAGCTAAAAGTATAAGTAATTAAAACACATGTTTTAACATTAAATACAATTACAAGTTCTTAAGCTTAAATTACAACTAATTCAGCAGTGCTTATTATAGTAAGAAATACAATTAAAAGATAATTAAAACACAATTAATATATTCAATTAATTAACTGGTCAATAAATACAATTAATACAGTTATTAAAACACCCTTTAAATAAGAATACAACTTATCAAGCATATTATACAACCAACTCAAACACAATTATTAAATTTCACTAATACAAATAATAAAGCACATTATACAAATATTTAAGTCCGAACGGGCAACGGACTAGAGCCCGAACGGGAATGGGATAAACGAAATTCTTGATATCCGTAAATTTAAATTGTCAAAAAAAAAATAATAAACTGAAATACATGATTTACCAAAAAATGTTATTTCAAAATACCCGTCGCTGAAACGCGTGAATACCTGCTAGTAATATATCTATAATCTATAATACTTATAAAGCATATTGTACCCTCTTTCTTATTAATTTTTTAAGATTTTCTTATATAAATTTTAACTAAATACAAGTTATAAAACATAATATACAAGTATGTAAAACACACCATAAACTAAAAAACCATTATTTCTTACATACATTTAATACATAATTTAAAACACCTCATCACTAATATATACAAGTCAAAAAAACATGATATACAAGTATGTAAAGCACAAATCAAACTAAAAAAATACTATTTCTTAAATACAATTAATACATCATTTAAAACACCCCATCACCTATATATACAACTAACTAAGCACAATGTACAAATGCAATTAATAATTTTGGTTACACAGCACATAGAATCCTAAAACTAATAATGTAAGCTTTTATTTCTCTTTAGAACAAGTTTTTTCATAAAATTGCCTCTCGACTTTCCTTTGCATTTGAAACTGCAAAAATAACCAAATAATAATAATAATAATAATAATAATCTTACATGAGAGAAAGCTTTCTATATTATATACTCATCATATACACAATGGCTTGACTTCTATTATTTTGTAAGAGATTGAAAACTGAAATAAATACATACGATGATACAAATCAGAGAGTTAAAATATATATGAAAATCGGTGCAACCAAACATACAGCCAAGTAGTTGGCTTCTAAAAGCCGACCGAGTTTTCTCTAACGAGAAAATAATTTATATCGGAATAACCGAATAAGCATCAAGGAAACGATGAAAAATAGTAATGAATATAAAAATAGAACCGTTGTAAGCTTAATTACACTGACGTGCATTTTGGTAAAGCCTGTAACTTCAAAGATGCGAGTGAACGACCAATCTTCAAAAAAGTTGGAGGAAAAATAAGGTACGGCTCACAAATGTGCTTACAAATATAAAACCCTACAAATGTATGTTATCATCTATGTTTTTGGGCTTCAAAGCCCATTACTTAATTAGAAAATACAATCTATTGATTAAAAACTAAAAAATAAAAAAATTTACATAAACGCTCAAGAGGTATCAAATTTATATATATATGTATTTTTAGTATAGTTTTTGTGAAACATACAAAGACTACAATTTTGATTTACTGTTGAACTTTTTACGAAGCAAATATATACTTTTAACTTGCAGAAATCATAAGAAATTTATGTTTAAGAAAAATAGAGAAATGCAAAACAACATTACATTATACTACTACGTACAAGAATTGATGATTCTTGACATAAATTATAAATTTATTTTCTTTACTTGGGACTTACACAAGCTATATTTTATAATACTAGCAGGATACCCGCGCGATGCGGCGGCGGGTACCCTGTGACTAAATTTTATGGTGAATAATTGTTATTTTGTTATGGGCTGCAGGATTTCAGATTTTTGTTTTGTAAGTCTAGTTAGATTGTATATTATGATTAAATAGTTATATATTTTGGTGAATGGGTGAATTAAAGTGTGTATTAATTGTATGTGTTGAATAATGTTTTTTTGTTTTATTTGTACATTGTGCTTAAGTAGTTGTATATATTGGTGATGAGGTGTTTTAAATTATGTATTAATTGTATGTAAGAAATAGTATTTGCTTAAAATCAATTGTGCTTTACATAGTTGTACATTATGTTTTATTAGTAGTATTTACTTAAAATCTAATTTAGAAAATCTTAAAATCATAAATAAGAGAGAAGATCTTATATGCTTTATAATTAGTATAGATACCCGACTCATAGTACAATGTATAATTTGTGTTTTCATTTAAGGATGAATTTCATATCTCCAGCTACTTTGATAATTAATTTCATATTACACAAAATACAATCATTAAATATATAATGTACAATATTTTTAAAGCATATTTAGGTAAATATTAAAATTTTAAATTAAAAAAAAAAAAAAAAAAAAAAAGTGATGAAATTACCCTTTCATATAAAACCGTTGTATGTCTGCAACAAATGATTATGTATACTTAGGTTCATTTACGTTCATATCATCAATATTATTGTTTAATGACATGGTAGGGGGAATAAGGCAATAACCTTGTTTCTCAAGTAACTACCTTTGTTTAGATATTTAACGTTTAACTCAAAACTAATGCAAGTCTGAGAATATAAAATATCAAACTAAATATCTTATAAAAGTGAGTCTGTAAAAAATCAACTCCTCTATATAAATATTCTTAAATACATGATATATTATCCTTGTTGAAAATTCAGCGTATCAAAATGATTATATTATCCTTAATTAACATTTAATATTTCCAACCCAATTAACTTTGATTCTCATTGAATGTTTCCCACCTAACTTGTGATATTTATCCATACTAACACGTATCAGTTACAAACTCCTTTTTATTCATGAGAAATGATACTGAACTTAAAAATACGTGGCATTATTTTGATACAAGGAATCATTTATTTTACAACCCATCAAAATCATCCTATATATTTTTAAACCCACAATTAGTTCTACTTTTATATCCATGCATCATTTATCTTTATTTATAATGAAATGTTTTAGCAACATTCTTGATAAAGTTATTCTCACACAAATCATATAACACAAAGCATTTGTTCACCTAAAAAATATAGTTACACCCGCAACAACACGCGGGTACGAGACTATTTTTATAATTATATAGTAGTATTAAGAAAAACTCCAGTAAATTTCATTTCATTTATGAACTAGTTAAAAAAAAAAGAAAAAAAAGTTGATAAGATGATGTAATGTTTGGACCACTTTTACATCTTGATTCTAGGAGATCCCTCGACCCAAGTTGGAAAGATACCTTTTTTACGGCAATTTGTGTTTTGATTTTATAGGATATCTCGTTGACTATTAAATCACCATCATTACTTCATTTCTTCAACTCTGCCTCTTTATCCCACATTTTTCTTTTATCCCAACTTGTTCTTCTTCTTCAGAGGTAGGCAACCATCTTTAATTCCTGGAAATTTTGTTAAAAATCTAAACTTTTTGGTATTAACCTTTGAATGGTTTTAGATAATTCACTGAGGTTGATGTTATTTTTTGCTAAATTTTGTTATTTGTGGATCTTGTATGTGATTCCTGCATCTTTGACTTGTGGGCTCTGTTTATTTTTTTGAGAATCCTTGATTTTTAGTATAGAATTTGCATATCAGGTGTAGATTTTGGTCATTGTTTATGTAAAAAGGTGTGTTGGATGATTAGATTTTATGTTAGTGCAAATTGTTGAGTTTATTGGTTTTGACACGGAGATTGCGAGTTTCTGGTATTCACTCAATTGTATGTCTTGTGTTGTTTGAGAATTGTTTTGGATCTTCGTTTCATTCCCAGAAATGATGTACCTTTTGAGTTTAGATTTGGGTGTCAAACGGGTTACCTTCCAACTTGGAAATGGATTGAGGTTCTAAACTACTAGAATACATACTTTTGCAACCTGTTATTAGTTTTACAGTAGGTTTGCAGTTGTGTTTCTAGGTGTATGATTTGAAGTGCGTTTAAGAGACTCAATTTGGGGGTTTTGAATTCATATGGGCCGGCGTTTCTGATTGTTTGTAATATATTTTTGTCGAATTTGATTGCTACTTGGTGTAGATTTGAGCTTCGTAATTAGTCTGTATTTACCTCAAGTTAAGCCATACGCTGATTACAAAGTTCTGACATACACGTAGTTGATCAACATGACAACAATAATGAATTCCCAGAGTTTTTTATAATATAGAGTTTCCAGCTTTCTTGAAATGTAATATTGTTTCTTGGATTTTCCTGGTGGGCTCTAGTGTTTAAACTCGTTATTTGATTTTGACATGCAGCGAATTAGAATCTTTACGGTGCAATGGCAGTTACTACCAAACAAATGTCTTTGCTTGTGGGAACCCTTGGTGTTTTGTCCTTCATTTTCGGTGTTATTGCTGAAAACAAGAAGGTATTATTATCAGTTCTTCTTGTACCACTTTGGTTGTCTAGTTTCGTATGTTTATGGAATTTTATCCAGCTATTAGCATCTATAGGGATAATTAATTTTTTCCTTTTTGTGGGCTTGGATGAAACTGTGAGTACTGATTTGGAACTGTGTTCCAGTCAACCTTGCAATGCTAACAAGTCACGCTGCAGTCTTTTTGGGTGTTTGAATTTGCGTTTATCAAATTGTTTATCTGAGTATCATGACTTGAAGTTGCAATAGTCAGTGTCTCATGATTGGCTAAAGTGATTCTGATTCTAATTATGTGCTCGGGTGTCAAATATTCAAACTTCATACCAGCTGCAACCAAACTGAGCATTTAAGAAACAAAGATTACTTACTTACCCTTCTGTTTTTACCCCTTTTAAAGACCTTTCACTCACATCTTTCATCGCTAACAATAATATCAAGAAAAATATAATACTCTTAAGAGGAGAAGAAAAAGAATAATTGTTGGAATAGTATATGAAGACTTCTCTATTTGTATTTGCAGCCTGCATCTGGAACACCGATCACAGGGAAGGATGTCGTTATCTGCAAGTATCCAGCTGATCCAACAGTTGCTTTGGGGTATTTGTCATTCGGGTTTCTTGCTGCCTCTACTTTGGCTGGAGGATTGTCATTGTTCTATCCTTACAAAGGGAAGTCTATCCCGTGGCCCGCATTGTTCCAAAGCACCAGTTTCTTCATATTCTTCCTGATTGCTTTGTAAGTACACACCACCATAATCTTTCAGGTTACTGTCTCAAACTTTATCGTTATAGCAAATCGTATGCAAACTCTAAGGTATGTGATAGCTGATAGATAATTAGATTTGTACTGGAATCTTATCACCAAGGGAACGATGCAATTTGCTCAAAAACTTGATAGTAAAAGTACTAATTTTTTTTGGTGCTAGAGTGATTGATAAAGTAAAGTAAAAGGTTTCACCGATCATGCTGAGGATAAGTTCCTACTTCGGTCGATATGTCGTTAATTGTCTTTGGTATAAGTAAGTTAGTATTGTTAAGTCATTAGTTGTCTTTGGTCTAAGCTTCTAAAACGGCCCCCTCTGGGAATCTTCAAGGCACATAGTTGTGCCAACTCTACTCTAGTAAGAGTGAAAAAACAAAAGAATATTATAGCTGCCACAGCATCAATATCTATAAGGACCAAAATGTAATTAGTTAATCAAAATATTAGGTGGGTAATTGAGTCTTACGCCAAAGTTTGGGGGCTTAATTGCAATTTCGTTTTTTTGATACATTTAATTTAGTATGTAAATTTAAGTCGGTGATTAATTATATGTTATATAATTAAGGAAGTAAATTTTTTTTATTCCTACTATTAAATAAGGATCAGAGTCGTTGTTTTCTTTTAATCAACATAAAAAGGTCGATCATCAACACAAACCAGGTAAAAACCAACCCTAATTTTCTGTCTATAATGTCGGTTATATTAGAGACAAGTTTGGGGAACATTGTCATCGATTTGCATACAAAAAGTTGCCCCCTCACGTGCAAGAATTTCTTGAAACTATGCAAGATCAAATATTACAATGGGTGTCTTTTTCACACTGTTGAAAAGGATTTCATTGCGCAGACGGGTGATCCTACAGGAACGGGCTGTGGTGGTGATTCCATCTTTAAGTTCTTGTATGGTGATCAAGCTCGTTTTTTTAATGATGAGATTTGTTTGGATCTAAAGCATACAAAGAAGGGTACGGTTGCAATGGCTAGTGCAGGTGAGAATCTTAATGCTTCTCAGTTTTATATTACACTAAGGGATAATCTTGATTATCTTGATGGAAAGAAAACCGTGTTTGGTGAGGTGGCTGAAGGGTTTGAGATACTTGCTAAGATAAATGAAGCGTACGTTGATGATAAGAATAGACCTTATAAGAATATACGTATTAAGCATACTCATATCTTAGAGGATTCTTTTGATGATCAACCAGAGTTAGCTAAGTTAGTTCCGGATGCTTCCCCTGAAGGGAAACCAAAAGATGAGGTATATGATGAGGTGCGCCTTGAAGATGATTGGGTTCCGATGGATGAGCGCTTAAGTTCGGCTGAAGTTGAAGAGGTTTTGCGTGAAAAAGAAGCACATTCCAGTTTGGTTGTGCTTGAATGTTTAGAGGATATTCCTGCTGCTGTCGATTTTTGTCAAAGTGTTTCCAAATCGTGGAACCACATGTCACGCGAGAGAAAGCGTTTCAAGAGAGATGAGTTGGATTATAGATCAAGTAGGAATGGTGATAGATGGCGAGGTAGTAGAGATGATAGGAAAAGGGATTCTCGAAGAGATGAGTCATATAAGAGAAAGATACGTGCAGATGGTGTGGGGCATAAGAGAAGTAAGAGGGAAGACCGAGTTAACGGAAAAAGGAGATGTGGTGATAGGGATTATAGTAGAAGGGAGTAAAGATAGATGGGTCATTCTTATGAATAAGGTTTACTGTTATTTTTATTAGTTACTAGATAACTGGTATGTGTCGATATAAGAACCCTAATTTAGATTTAATGTTGAATTGATTTGGTATCAATTGGGATAGCTGCTCATAGTTGCTTGTTTTTTAATCTCCAGATTGAAGGTTTTAGTTGTTCTATATTTGTTAGAACCTTTATTCAGTCTCTATACTAATATGCTTGTGATTGTTGTCGTTGCTTAATTTAGTACTCCATAAAAACTTCAGACTTTTCCTATTTTATCTTTACATATCAATATATCAAAAGTGGGAACCATGATATAGCTTCCAGTTGTGTTTATCTTTGTGTACACGCATGCACAGTTATGTAATTGCTTACCAAGAAGTCAAGACCCTGTTTTTTAAAGCTATTCTGATTGACAAATAGGTAATTTTACTGATCTTTTGACGTATGCATCTATATGTCAGGGGTTCAACTGGACTAGCAGCCGCAATGCTGTTATGGCCAACAATAACCGAGCACAAGCACCTAATCAGCAATGTCCATTACAACCTTGAAACAACTTGCCCTACAGCAAAAACCGGGCTGCTTGGCGGTGGTGCGTTTCTAGCTCTTGATGCAGCTCTATTCTGGCTGGTTTCCCTCATGTTGGCTGATAACGCCAGAGAAGACTACTTTGATGATGTTAAAGGTGCTGGTGGAGATGATCTTACCTCTGACTATGATGCTGATGGTGTCATCAAGGGAAGTGCTTAAAAGCTCAAAAGTATTGGGTCTTGTGTTTATGTTTATTGCTTTCCATTGAACTTGAGTCTATATAATTTAGTTGCAAGTAAGATGCTCTGAATCAAAAAATGTATATACGGTCATATCTTACCTTATATGCTGGTGAGAAAACATGTCTTATCATAAAGTTTAAAGGCATTATGTTATCTGTGCTAATCAAGCTGTTTCTGCATGTTCCATGGTTTCTTTTAATTCACTGAATGTGCAATCTTACAAATACTATTAGGCATTAGCATTTGGTTGTACTTTAAACTAGGCATACGACAGCGTATCTCAAACTCCTAGTGGGATTAGATAGAATGCTTAAAACATAAGCATAACCGGAAAGCAGACCACTCTTACATTCCAAAACCGAACAATTTAAAGTGCGTACAAAGATCAGCCCCAAAGTTGAATGAAATTGTTATTAAATCCACAATAATATCATTTGTTTTGGATTTAACTATTCAAACTTTGGAAGAAAGATTTACAAAATTAGTAACAGAACTGGAAGCAGAAACAGAGGAGATGAATGAAGGTCACATCATATCCAACGTTTGCGATTCCGTGAAGAAGAATGATTTGCTCTTTGGAACCATCGATCCCATCCACCATCGACCGGGCCCTTTGTCCTGTTCATGTCATTTTGTCATCACATATACATTTGCAAAAATACCAAACAACAATATACAGCTTATGGAAAGTACCAACATTCCTCTATTTTTTTAATTTTTCTTTCTTTCTTCTTTTTTTTCCATGAGCAAAAACATATTGTTTTGTTACTTTCTACCAATCTAAATGATTTTTTATGTATTATGAGCACTTTGTTGATGATTGGAAAGAAGAATAAATAGTAAACTGAGTATTTTTTTTCTTCTCCTTTTACCTCTTTTAAGTGATGTACATTTTTTATTCATATTAGGCAATATTTCTATTAGTTTTAAAAATAAAATTGTTCTTTAGCAACAAATAAAAGTAATATTTACTATTTTATCTTTTAATATCCTTTATATATTAAAATCTTTCTAATGATAAGTGTCATGAGATGAGTTGATTGTTTATCCTGTAAATAAATGTATAACACGAAATATTATTAAGAGGCTATATCGTAACTCTTATAGATTTTGTATTTAACTATGTACTAAATGTGTGAGTAAAAATAATATTTTGTTAATTTTACTCACATTACATTTCAAATCCAAAAGAGTTATTTGTCGATACTTAATTTCAAAATTGAGTTGGCAGTATTTTACTTCCAGCCGTCTTAAAATAAAATAAGAATCCACTTTTCATTTTCAGTTTATCCTAAATTAATTACCCACTACTAAAAATACTAAACTTTAAAGAAAACAATGATTAATTACCCTAAATGTAAAACAATCATTCTATAAAAAGTAAGAAAAGCTTTTGTGGATAGACAAATAATTTAAAAATGGGAAGAGTGGCATTTTAGTAGCACATACGGTGAATTAGTTAAAAGAAGAAAACAAATGCAAAAGAAAGAAAATGACAAAAGAGTAGATATTGAAAATAAATATAGTAACAGTAAAAAAGAAGATAAAGAAGGGTCTTTCTTACACAGGTAACAGAGCATCTGTACTTGATTCAACACTCAATATCAGCCTGTCACATAATAATTAAATTCAATTAAAAATTTCATTATTACTAAAATAAGTTTACCAAATTAATTGGGACTTACTGTTGACAAACAAGTGAAGATTCACCAAGTGTTTCCAACTGATCCAGCTCTTCCTGAATAATCTGAATCTGTTGATTCTGTTGCGAAATAATCGCAGCCAATCGATGCTTCCCTATAAAACTCGTAGTAGAAGATCTTATTCCACTCGTTGTTGCTCCTCCGTTGGTTGTTGTGGATTTAGATTTTGAATGTTGGTCGTCTGATGAATCCATGTTTGTTGTTTGTGAGAGAATAGAATAGTTGGTGATGAAAGTATATATAAAAAAAGAAAAAGAAATGGATCAGGAATGAAGATGCACATGTATCGAGTTGGTTAGACTACTTTATAGTGGTGTGGTTGGCTGGTCAACAACTCACAACAACATGGTTTGTGTGTGTGTGTGTGTGTGTGTGGGGACTTGTGTGAAATGTGAATGTGAATGTGAATGTGAATGTGAATGGGCATGGGACTCTCCAATACCAACAATGGGCGTCTTAATTTGAACTTGAGTAAATTTCACCGATAGTCCCTAAAGTTGTCGAGTTTTGCGCGGATCATCCTTAAACTATTTTTTTTGGCATTTTCATCCCTGAACTCCTCATTTTCGGCGTGGTTGGTCCCTGGAACATACTTTTGGCTAACGGACGTTCATTTGCAGCGTTAGTTGACTAGTCAGCTGGGTTTTTGGTCATTTCATATTTTTATAATGGCGCATTTGGTCCCTTCCCCCCCCCCCCCTTTTTTCCCGCCTATCTTCTTGGTAAACGTTCAACAACTGGTCAGCCTATTTATAACCTCATTTGTATACACTAGATGACTCACCAACACAGAAATCCCTTTGAAAAAAACCACAATTAAAAATGGCAGCCCCAAATGAAAATGGTTGTTTTCCAAGTGAAGCTGACGAATACGAGTTTGTCTTAAACAACGCCTTGTTGTGGGACGCTGTGTTCAATGAATTCGGGTATGATCCCGTATTGGAATTTGGTAATTACAGGCAGGTTAGCACCGTCGTTAGGACACAGATACTGAGGTGGGTTCGTGGACAGGACTTTTACTGGGACGAGGTTTTGGGGTTGAATGAGGAAGAAGATATAGACGAGCAGGAGGAAGAGGAGCTGGAGCAGCAGCAGGGCGTGGTGGAGCAGCAGAATAATGTGGTGGATCGGCAGAATAATGTGGTGGATCAACAGCATAATGTGGTGGAGCAGCATCATAATGTGGTGGAGCAGCAGCCAAACCTGATCGAGGATAGGTTGAATTTGGCAAGCAGGATTACGGCTCTTGAAATATTCTTTAAAGAATATAAAGAAAGGATGGATAGGAGGGGAAATGATGCAAGCAGGGCAGAGAGCTCTGGGTCGAACCGGTTGGGGTGAAAGCTTTGAATGATTATGGTGTTTCTATGGTTTTAGTATGTTTGTAATCTGGTGTTTATCTCATGTATGGAATGGTGATGTATGGAATGGTGGCTACTTTATAACTCTATCAATAAATAAATATGAAGTTTAATTACTAGTCATTGTTTATGGTTGATTGTGAATGTTTGATTGCCAACTCCATATCAAGGGCTGTTCAAGTCAACCACAAATTACTCTAATTGTATCTGCTGTAAACCCTTATCATAAGGAAGCCATGAGTTGCAGAATTTGTAAACTAGAAACATGAATACCATTAACCATTAAGTCATAAAACTAATCACCATAAGTTAAGTCTAATACATTAGCACCATTCATAGTAAGTTAAGAAATATTTACAACCATCATCAAAAGTGAACAAGTTTTTCAAAAGCATAAGACATGATACATCATCTTCATGTTGCCTTGCCTTTCCCCTTGCCCTTGCCTTTCCCTTTGGGTTTATCTGTTGCCTTTGCCTTGCCTTTGCCTTTGTCTTTTGCCTTTGCCTTGCCTTTGCCTTTGCTGCTTTGACCATGATCCTGGTCACATTTACGTTTCTTTGCTGGGATTGGCTCCTAATCTGGGACAGGCAGAGCTAGGACAGCAAGGTCAGCTGGGAGAGGCAGAGCAGGTGGAATAACTTGGATAGGTACAGCTTCTATTGGCGAATCAGAGCTTGTAGAATCGGCTATTGAAAACTCAGAGGTTGAACCAGACTCAGTTTCTTGCTGTTCAATTAACCAGTCAAGCAATCCGGGTGGGATTGAGTAACCACCAGAACTTAAACTAGAACTGCTAGAAGATGAGCTAATTGGTCCTGGGTCACATTAATATAATTGGAACTGTTAGTGTTCAAAGGTTTGCATCAAACTACATTAATGTCTTTCTAAACACATGCAAGCAAACAAATGAAGGCGAGGAGTGAAAAGTTTGATCAAATCATAACATAATCTCAATATGGTCTTTCAAATCTTAGTGTTCAAATGTAGGCATGCAACTACATTATGGTCTTTCTAATCTTACTCAACACATACAAGCAAACAAATGAAGGGGAGGAGTGAAAAGTTTGATCAAATCATAAAATAAGGTGACTATGGTCTTTCTAATGTTAGTGTTCAAATGTAGGCATTAGACTACATTATGGTCTTTCTAATCTTAGTAAACACATACAAGCAAACAAAACCCCCAAATGTTGTCAGTAAAAACAAGGTCAAATATGTTAAACAGGATAAACAACAATTAAATGGAGCAAAAGATGTATCAAATAATCAATAACAATTTATAGTTTACATACCTGGACGGGTATGGGGAGCTCATTGTGTTGATTTGGTTTTTTTTTTTTTTTTGGAAATTTAGGGTTTGATCGGGGTTAGTTACTGTTTGAGTGTTATGTGTTTAATGTAACCAAGTGTGTGTTCAATACTCTAAGTTGCTTTTTATAGTAGGTAAGTTATTTGACTTTAATTAGTCAAATAAATTGAATGGCACATTCAATGCTTGTTCAACAGATGGTTGAAAGTCAAATTTATTGCTAGATACACTTTGTATTTAATTTTTAAGGGCACACAGAGATAACACATTACAAATGTGACACTGTAGTATTGATCCATTATATTCTTTTGGTGCTGAGTACTTCTGCATTGGTGGTTTGTGTAGGTCATCTTGTTTGACCAAGTTGACAAGCGTTGACTTGTTTACTCTTTCAATGTAGCAGTACCTACTTTAATTCTACCAGTATCATTTTGTTTGAGCAGTACCTTCTTTAATGAATGGTCACATTTAAGTTGAAGCTCATAACAGTTATTATACACAAATGAAGGAAATGATGAAATTCATTTCATGTCATTAAACTGAAACAGATTACACAAGATATTCAAACAAAACAGACATATAACCATTTTCTGTTTTTTTACACAAGCAATCCCCAAAGCAGGTTATACTCCTCTTCTTCTTGTTGCAGCCTCTCTTGGTCAGCCTTTGCAAAAGCTGCTTCTTCCTCTAATGCAAGGTTTAATGCTTATTCATCTAAACTCTGCTGAATTTCATCATCAACAACATTTCCAACAACGTGCATCTCAAATTCTGCCTTTTCTTCTTCTTCCATCAGTTTCATTATTTCTTCTTCCTCTAAAATTCCACTACAACCAGGAAGCGTATCTTTTTTGAATACCTTAACTAAGTTTTTCCTGGTAATGTTAATATAATGGCCTGATTTTGGTGAAAACACAGAAACATTACGAAGAATCAAAGCAGCTCCTACAGTAATATCCTTTCCATTATCCCGCTCATCAACTGTGCTTGAGTTTGTGGTTTATTCTTTTTTGCTTCTGCTTTCTTTGCAACATCTTTCTTTTTAATATTGTTGAGTAGATCTTTAATAGGATTGTCTCTGATATGAACTAATGTGTGTGCCGCTGTTTCATCAACGTTAGGGGTGCTAGCAGTACAAACATATCCGACACCAGTACCAATATGTGTTTAATAGTATCTGCACCATGACTCTGTGCACACTCATCAAACCTCATCGGTTTTGAAACATCATCCAAATCAAATTCCACCAAATCTTCTGAACTATCACAATCGACAATGGTTGATTTACTCTTACCTTTACTGTCCTTCAGTTTTTGGCGCAACTTCTTTACTTTTTTAATCAACTTGGTATAAGCACGAGCATAAAGTTGCTTTGTATTCTTCAAGTTTTCCTCCAACCCAGTAACTCTGTCTGACAATTTTGTATAGATATCCAGCAACTCTTTGTACTTCACACTACCTACTGATGAGGCGAAAAATGAACCACTTTTAGGGGGTCATTTAAGCCCGGAATTGAATTTATTTGATCAAATATTGCCCTAAATCGTTCCTTTTGTGATTTTAGGTACTTTGGGAGAGAAATCTGGAAAAGGAAGCAATTCGGACGTTTTTGGAGCATAAAAGTGAAGAAAACGCCAAAGTCTTAATTTTCCTTGCTGGGAACAGTAGGTGACGGCGTCAAGAGGCTTTTCATGACGGCGTCAAGAGTAAAAGTGGTGACGGCCCAGAAGGAACGTAAAGGCGTCACCCAAGGCCGTCACGTGTTAACTGGTCAAAACTTGCGCGCGGAGTAGCTGATATTGTTTTGGTCATAACTTTTGCATACGAACTCGGATTTAGGTGATTCAAAAGCTCACGCGAAGAGGACGAAGAGATCTAAAATTTGGTGAAAAAATGGTCTTGACGGCGTCAAGAGAAACGACCTAACAGCGTCAAGCCTTGCCGACAGAAAACATGCCTATAAATATAACATCATAACTTCACTTTTTGTAAGCCCTAAACCCTAAGGTCGATTCCTGGGTTTAGGTGGGTGTTTTTCCAGCAACTTAGAGGGTTTTAATCACTCCATAAACATCATGTATTGGTTTGATGATTCTATCTTAATTATGTTTTCCATTGTCATTGTTGTTTGCTCTTCTTTGATGATGATTTGCTAATTCACCTTGTGTCTACTTGTGATTATGTGAAACTTGTATATAATTGATTAGATCTCATTGATTTCTTGTTGATGTTGTGTCTATCTCCATCAATGAGGGGCTTGTTGATGTGTGTGTCTATCTCCATCAATTAAGGCGTGACAACTTCAATAGATCTAGTTGGTTTAGTTTATAATTCTTGTTTCCTATTGATTCTTGTTTTGATTGAATGAATTCGATGTTAGGCTTACGAAAACTGGCAGACTTCCATAGGGTAACATGCTTCAGTGGCGCAGCTTAATAGGGGCGGGGGGGGGGGGGGGGGGGGGGGGGGGGGGGGCGCCCGACCCCCCCGAAATTTTTTTTGCGATATAGGGGGTATATAGTTTTCGTGTAGAAAAATTTCGGTATATTCGGTTTCGACCCCCCCATTTTAATTCGGTTTCGACCCCCCATAGTTTTAGAAAAAAAAATTTTGATCCATTACATTTACATAAGCCCATCTTAAAAAAAAAATTGATCCATTACCATTACTTATTTAGTTATTTAGCCCATTTAAAAAATAAAAAAAAAAAAAAAAAAAAAAAAAACATACAAAAAAAAGAAAAACCAACCGGATCTAATTATATAAACAACAAGTGACAACCGGATCTAAACAAACAATAAAAAAAAAAAAAAAAAAAAAAAAAAAAAAAAAAAAAAAAAAAACCAAATCTCAAATCCATCCTCCCATTCTCCCAAACCCCGAACCTGAGCTCGCCCCCCCCCCCCCCCCCTGCTCGGCTGCTTCTGCTTGGCTGCTAACTCGTTGGCTGCTTCTGCAGCTCTGCTCGGCTGCTGCTCATCTCCATCTCCTCCCAAACCCCGATTGGCCGATTCCCCGAAGGTATGTTAAATTGTTAATTGTTAATTCCATCAAATTGTTTAATTTATATTGTTTAATTTATCCATCAAATTGTGAGTTAGAAATTAGGACCAGTTTTGGGAGTTAGGAGTTAGGACCAGATTTGGGTCAATTGGGTGAATGGGTTCAATCTCATATTGTTTAATTTATAGATTGTGAGTTAGAAATTAGGATACCACTAAATCACTAATATAAGTTATTTGCAATTTATGTAGGTTTACACTTTACAGATTTATACATTGTGAATATGGTAAAGAATAAAACCATAACTTCATTTTTTAAAAGAAAGAACGAAGAACAACAAGTAGAAGGAATTGATGTTGAAAGTCAAGAGAGTAAACGTCAAAAAGGTTCAACAAGCGAACCGGTTGAGGCACAACCATCTGATATTTGCAATGAACAACCATCTGATATTCCACAAGCTAAATGCAATGAACAACAACCATATGATGTTAGTAGCCTAGAAAGAGATCCTGCTAAACGACTTGAAATGTGGAAATATCCGGTTGAGGCACGTGAGCAAGTAAGGCTAGCATATATATCATTAGGAGTGTATCAACCTAAGCTTGGAGAGTATAAGCCTAGAGGTCCAAAGAATAATCTTCGTCGATTTAAATTTGCTTGGTTTGGTATGTTCCCTAATTGGTTAGAGTATTCTCCAACAACACACAAGGCTTATTGTTTTCTATGTTATTTGTATAAGGAGAAACCAAATGAGCAAAGTGGTCATAGTGCATTTAGTTGAAGCACCTTAAATCTGCAACACACAAAAAGGCATTTGTGTTTGTGTCTAATTTAGTGAATCAAGAAGCACACATTGAAAATTTCATAGAAAAACAAAGTGAAGAGGAAAAAAGGAAAAACCGTTTAAGATTGAAAGGCACAATTGATGTAGTTCGTTGGTTAACATACCAAGCTTGTGCTTTACGAGGACATGATGAATCTTCCAATTCAAAGAATCGAGGTAACTTTCTTGAATTGCTAAAACTATTAGCTTTTTATAATGATGATCTTGGAAATGTTATTTTAAATGCTTCTTATAATTCCAAGTATACATCTTCCGATATCCAACAAGAAGTTCTTAGTATTTTGGCAAATAAAGTGAGAAGGTATATACGGGAAGAAGTGGGGGATTCATGGTTTTGTGTCATGGTTGATGAGTCACGAGATGAATCCAAAAAAGAGCAAATGGCCATAGTCTTAAGATTTGTTGATGCGAAAGGGGTGATACGGGAAAGGTTCTTGGATTTAGTTCATGTCGAGGATACTGTTGCGGCGACTTTAAAGGCTAGTTTGTGGAATAAACTTTTGAATCACAAATTTGATACCGGAAAAATTCGTGGTCAAGGTTATGATGGTGCTAGCAATATGAGTGGGGAATGGAACGGCTTACAGGCACTCGTTCGGCAGTATAGTCCTTATGCATATTACGTTCATTGCTTTGCTCACAGGTTACTTACTTTTGTATTGTTGTTTGTTCTTTTTTAGGTTTGACTAAAAATACACATATGGAGTTAACATTTTTTTTTATCACAGGTTACAACTTGCCTTGGTTTGTGTCTCAAAGGAAGTTGATCCGGTACACCAGTTCTTTGAGTACTTAGCTTTTGTAATAAATGTGGTTTGTGCTTCTAGTAAGCGTCACGATGAGTTACAAAAGGCTAAGGCAATTGAGATTAAAAATTTACTGGCGTTGGGTGAAATCAAATCGGGAAAAGGTAAAAACCAGGTTGGGACATTAAGAAGGGCCGGGGATACACGTTGGGGTTCCCATTTTAAATCCATTTGTAGTTTGGTTAACATGTTTGATGTCACTCGGGCTGTTCTCAAGGGAATAATGGACGACACTACTCGTAATACACGTACTCAACGTGGAGATGCTAGTATTGCTTATAGTTACTTGAAGTCATTTGAGTTTGTGTTTGTTCTTCACATGATGAAAAGTGTGATGCAAAAGACTGATGCACTTTGTCAAGGATTACAAAAGAAATCCCAAGACATCCTTAATGCAATGGATTTAGTTTCAGCCACAAAGGTTAGTCTAAATAATTTTAGAAACGATGGATGGGATTCTTTAATTGATGAAGTTATTTTTTTTTGTCAAAGACATGAAATAGAGATGCCCGATATGAGTGCTCCATATAGATCTACCCGGTATCGGCCTCGTAAAAAAGATCTTCATGTTACATTTGAACATTTTTACCGAGTAGATTTGTTTATGGAGACATTGGATAAGCAAATACAAGAGTTGGATTCTAGATTCAGTGAGCAATCAATGGAGTTGTTATCTCTTGGTTCGACTTTATGTTCAAAAAAGATTAATATTGATCACATTGTTCTTCTTGTTGAGAAATATTATCCTGCGGACTTTACTGAGCAGGAGAGAAATCAATTAGTTGGTCAATTGGAGATTTTTCAAGTTGAAAGGATAAATAATGCCAAGTTAAGTGAGGTATCAACTCTTTCTGATCTCTGCCAAACTCTTGTAGAAACTGGGAAAAATATCATGTACGATTTGGTTGAAAGAGTGTGTCGGCTACTCTTGACACTTCCGGTTTCGACTGCAACAACAGAGAGGGGATTTTCGGCAATGAAGATATTCAAGAATCGCCTACGTAATAAGATGTCAGATGACAATCTAGCAAACAGTATGGTGATTTACATAGAAAAAGAAATTGCTGACAAGTTTGATTCGGAGTCCATAATTGAAGAATTCAAGGGTCTTAAAGGTCGAAGGGCTGATCTCTAATTTTTTCAATGAATCGAACCAGGTACCAACCATTTGTCTCCTTTTTAATGTTTAGTTGTATTGGATAAATGTTGAGTTTTTTAGTGATTGAAACTTTTTTTTATATAATAATAGTATTTAATTTTTGACCCGACCCGAATCGAATCACTGACCCGAACATATTACCCGAAAAATAGCGTTAGGAAAAAAAAAATTTAGATCCCGACCCCCCACTTCGAATTTTCAAGCTTCGCCACTGACATGCCATAAACAAGTCTCGTACTCCCTACTCTTACACACGACTCACACATATTTTTACACATACTCATTCCTCCCCTAGCCAACAATTAGAGGGTCGATTTTTAGTTTTTCACATCGAGTCTAGATACGATTTTACTAGGCAAAGCTTTTGTCCCAAAAACGATTTCATACGATTTTAAACTAAACCAAAACTCAACCGTTTTAAACCACGTTTGTTTCTATAACTTCCTAAAATTATTTCTAAACACAAACTAGTGTCTAAATATTTCAAAGTTATCAAAATCTCAAGTCACAACCGATTTACAAATCGGTTCACTAAATAAAATGGTGGTCGACTTGCATATTTCATACAAACAAGTACTTCCTTATTTTAAGCACACTCCATTCCTTATTTTATTCACTAGGAAAAGTACCTTGATCCTTTTATAATATATATCACAAATACATTTCGTGTGTAAGAGTTCAATGCCCACGTTTTTCTCTAACTTTTGAGGATGTCGACACAAGAAATCAAAACATGGAGAAAATGTCACTCTTACAACTTGAAGACTTTTGAATAACAAGCAACAATCACATCACATTAATATTGAGACACTAGAACACACTAAAACCCATACATATAGCACATGCATGCAATACTTTCATTTCATTTTCCATGCAAAACCAAAAATCCACCAAATATTTCTAAGTAGTAAAGCTAGGCATTGGGTCGAATAGCTTGGGTAGGAAATTCAAGGGATTCGTGTGGGTTTAGGAGGAACAAGATATTGTTTGTGAACCTTGGTCGAGCACACTTACACACTACGTACTCATCTCACTCACTTCTCGACTCTACGTCTTGTTTTACCCACCATTTTGGTGTCGTAAGTTCCTAACAAAACTCTTTTCAATATTTATATAAAACTTTCATTTGTATTATTTTTATTACTATTATTACTATTAAACTTTACGTTATTTTCAAACTATTATTTTTATTACTATTATTTCTATTAAACTTTACGTTATTTTCAAACTATTATTTTTATTACTATTATTACTATTAAACTTTACGTTATTTTCAAACTATTATTTTTATTAAACGTTACGTATTATTTTTCAAACTATTATTACTATTACTATTTTTATTATTAAACGTTACGTTATTTTCAAACTATTATTACTATTACTATTTTTATTATTAAACGTTACGTTATTTTCAAACTATTATTATTATTACTATTATTAAACGTTACGTTTTATTTCAAACTATCGTTATTATTAAACCTTACGTTATATATAACTAAACTAAACGAACAATATATTATAAAAACCAAAAGTCTTACTAACGTCAAATTAACAAATCATGCATTTAAAAACTACTCGCGATTAAAACCCTAAGACTATCAAACACTAAAACATGCCATATATTATCTAGGTCGTGTGTGGAGCCGTTCCCATTTTGCAAACTGAGTATCGATATTTTTATTCACTAAACCACTAAGGTGAGTTCATAGCCTCGCCTTTACTTGTTTAAATGTTTTATAAACCCTGCGAGGGGGATACATGGTAGTTTTTACAAACTGAACACAAGTATTTTCTTGGTTTACCTGATCTCGTTATTGCTTAAGTACCTTTCCTTGCTAAAAGCCCCTCATATCATGAGCCTTAGTCACCCAGGAGGTGAACGTAAATAATTGTGGATAGATCTATTAGGGACTGACCATCCCCGTTTGGGAGTTCGAGAAAACAACCAAACGCACTTTATTTGAAATCTAATAGGTTACTGGCAAGAACCTATCCCGAGGGCCCCCTGTTACTATAATCCATCATTCGTGATGAGATCTGTTAATCGGCTGAGCGTCATGAGCTTAATGCAATAACAACTGTTTTTAACTTATAATTGTATGACGGTGCAATTATCACTTATAACTTGTGTTCAATATTTTAAACTTAAACCTATGAATATCACTCAACTTTTGTTGACTTTTAGCATGTTTATCTCAGGAAATTAATGCGAAGGAGCTCGAGGCATGGAGAGGGCATTAACCCTTACAAGGGTGTTAAATAAAATGTTTTGTCATTCGCTTTTAATAAATCATATCTTCTAAGATATGTTAAAACAAATGGAACCACTTTGTATTTTGAAAACTTGATTTTAAATGAATGATAAACATAAATTTAAAACGTCTCTTCGAGTCGTTTTCTATGACTTGACTTCGATCCTCTAAGTAATACCCCACAAAGTCTTCCGCTGCTCTAGTTGAAATTTAGGGGGTGTTACAGTGTAGGGAAAACCTCCCCTATTTCCGTTAAATAAGGGTAGAGTCAGGCTCGTGACTCGAACAAAAACAAGTGCTTCTCGGGAGGCAACCCATGTTTTGTGTGTTTTTATTTGATTGTTCGTTTGTTTGTTTGATTTTATTTGTTTCCGTATGCATGTTTTATTTTTGTTGCTTGTGGCTCATGTTTCAAAATAAATTGTGAAAATGCTTTATTTTGTTTTTAACTTCGTCTTAATTGCATATAAAGGTATTTTGCAAAAGATAAGTGTAAGGGAGATCCAAATTTGTTTATAAGAACGAAATTGAGCATGAACCACAACAATATTAAATGGACATGTGTATTAGTACTTGTTGGAGTCAAATGCTTGTATCGAGTCATAATGATGTTTTGTAGGATTTTCCAGGAAGTAGGACGAAGTTTTTCCAGAAATTTTCCGGAAACTTAACATAAGAATTTCTGCAGGTCACTTCTGACGGCGTCACGAGTTTACTCTTGACGGCGTCACGTGTAAAATTCTGGAAATTTTGCTAGTTTTGTTTATACCGGACTCTTAAAGTTTTTGTTGATTCTTTAGTTTTATAAACTCCAGGAAATCTGTAAACATTCATTCCACAAGCATTATATCTTTAATTGTTTTGTTTTTATTCCTAAGTCTGGAATTACATCTAGTTGTGAGTTTTCTTTGTTCGGATTGATGCGTTAGGTTTTTGTGATTGTTTTCTCAGGTTTAACAGGTTATATATGACAAGAAGATGATTTATATTTCTGGAAGGGAAGCTTTGATTGTTCATTTTCTTGGAGGAAAATTTAACCTGGCCATCTTATTATCCATACCGAGTGAATCAGGGGAGTATTTGATTTCATTCTTTTTACTTTTTCACTTTTACATTCTTTACTTGAACATTGGGGACAATGTTCATCCTAAGTGTAAGGGGAGGGTAAAAAGATGATACCTTACATATGCACTTTCGCTTGAGTTTGTTTTGTTTAATGGTAGATATGTAATAAAACTATGAGAAATACTTGTTAGTGCAATTTTAGCGCCAAATTTAAAATTTTTTACAACATTTAGGAGTGAAACTTTAGCCATAGCAAGCGTCTCATGGATAGGAGATTGTATGACTAGTACAAAACCGTATATTCAGAAAAATTTTCCACCCAAATATGTGAGGTTCGCCTTTAGATTTGATAGGAAAAGCATTTACTATTAGTGCTTATGAGTGTACCGGTAGCATTTAGATTCTAGAACTTGCGTTAGTGATGCATCCCGAGACCGCTAGTGAGACTACACTTGTGTAGTAGGATTTACTACATGATAAGAGGCATCAGGATCACCCTTATGTTAAACCAGTATCATAATTACTTGACCATTTAAGTCATATTACTTGGCTAGTTAAGTCAACTAATTTTTCCCCCACCCTTAGCGTTGTACTCATTTTTAGTACACGAAACCCCTAGTACACCCCTCCGAGCCTATCTTTTCGTTTCTAACTTTAAGCATCTTACTAAAAGGAAGAATTTGTTACACCCCACCTAAATGTACACCCAAATCGCCTTAGCCTTCCGTGTATGCACTCATCCTTAGTGCATTATTGTTATTTGTTAAACCTTAAGTTAACTTTTTAATTGATTACATGGTTGCTAAGTCGAGTCATATCCTTGTACATATTGTTTTGGGACGATTGGGACTCATGGGTAAAGTACTTATTTTATGGAGTAATGGGGAAGAACATCATTTATTACCCCCATATGTACGTTAATCTTAAAAGTACTCCAAGTGTTTTGATTTTCTTAATTCGAGTTATTAGATTAGTTTATTGTAAAATATGTAAAAATTCAAGTGTAAGGGGAATTTTCATTCCCTATGATGTATTATTTTGGATGGTAGGGTAAGAGTGTATGCAAAAAAAAAAAAAAAAAAAAAAAAAAAAAAAAAAAAAAAAAAATCGAAAAATCAAGAAAAAGAAAAAGAGAAAAAAACATACGGACTACCATCCCGTTTCATTCTATGTTTATTTTATGTTTTTGTTATTTTTCATTTATTAGCTTAAGTCGAGTCTAGTGTTGGCTTAGCAACGCCATATTGTACATGTAATTAACCAAGATTGTTAACTCGCCACCAGTAAAACTTCCTTTATCCAACAAAACCGTGTATTTCATATCCCTACACCTAACGTTACAACCCTTTAAAAGACCTCTTTGATAGTTTATCCTAGGTGCTTACGCCATGTGGTGGAGGTTTGATCCTTTCCCAAGCCTATGGTAATCTATTTTGCTATGACAGGTAGTGAGAGATATCTTCCGTTTCCATATTGTAATTTATACTTTATTACACCCGAGAGATGTGAGTATCTAAACACTATTTGTGAGGTTCTAGTGTATGACCTCCATGCTTGTCTATTGGTCTTTAGTGGAACGATTATTTGTTGTAATTACTTTTATGTTAGTGTTAAATGACCCCTAACTTGTATTTTGATTAGAATAAAAGCGCATTTGCTTGAGGACAAGCAAATCTCAAGTGTAAGGGTATATGATGAGGCGAAAAATGAACCACTTTTAGGGGGTCATTTAAGCCCGGAATTGAATTTATTTGATCAAATATTGCCCTAAATCGTTCCTTTTGTGATTTTAGGTACTTTGGGAGAGAAATCTAGAAAAGGAAGCAATTCGGACGTTTTTGGAGCATAAAAGTGAAGAAAACGCCAAAGTCTTAATTTTCCTTGCTGGGAACAGTAGGTGACGGCGTCAAGAGGCTTTTCATGACGGCGTCAAGAGTAAAAGTGGTGACGGCCCAGAAGGAACGTGAAGGCGTCACCCAAGGCCGTCACGTGTTAACTGGTCAAAACTTGCGCGCGGAGTAGCTGATATTGTTTTGGTCATAACTTTTGCATACGAACTCGGATTTAGGTGATTCAAAAGCCCACGCGAAGAGGACGAAGAGATCTATAATTTGGTGAAAAAATGGTCTTGACAGCATCAAGAGAAACGACCTGACGGCGTCAAGCCTTGCCGACAGAAAACATGCCTATAAATATAACATCATAACTTCACTTTTTGTAAACCCTAAACCCTAAGGTCGATTCCTGGGTTTAGGTGGGTGTTTTTCCAGCAACTTAGAGGGTTTCAATCACTCCATAAACATCATGTATTGGTTTGATGATTCTATCTTAATTATGTTTTCCATTATCATTGTTGTTTGCTCTTCTTTGATGATGATTTGCTAATTCACCTTGTATCTACTTGTGATTATATGAAACTTGTATATAATTGATTAGATCTCATTGATTTCTTGTTGATGTTGTGTCTATCTCCATCAATGAGGGGCTTGTTGATGTGTGTGTCTATCTCCATCAATTAAGGCGTGACAACTTCAATAGATCTAGTTGGTTTAGTTTATAATTCTTATTTCCTATTGATTCTTGTTTTGATTGAATGAATTCGATGTTAGGCTTAAGAAAACTGGCAGACTTCCATAGGGTAACATGCTTGAACGTCTTAAGAAACATGAACCGATGTGTAATAGGTTTTTATGGTTGTATTTAATGCATGAGCGAATTCTAGCGATCCCATGTTAGGAGCTTCTTATCCGGCTCGACATAGGAGTGAAGTAGGAGCTTATAGGATTGGGGAATTAAGTGCGCCACCCAATGAATGGTATTAAGGAATACAACCCGTCAATTAAAATAAGGTTATAATTCAATAGGTAGGATTGGATAGCTAGCAAGGAGTAACATATCATGGGTAGACATGCTTCACTTATCTTGTAGAACCTTAGTTTATTTTCTTGTTAATTAGTTTAATTAGTAGCTTTTGGGTTAGTTGATTAGCAACTAATTCCGCCCACTCTCCCAATACCCGAGATTTTTACTTGCTTTTCATAAAATATAAAAACATAAAAAGAATCATCCTTCATCTTTAGACCTAGTTAGATTAATTTCAATCCTAACGACACTATTCCTAGCTGAACGATCAATCCCCCGGTACTTGTCACTATACTATACTACAACGATCAGGTACACTGCCTGGTGGGGGTTGTAAGCTTCTCGAGATCCCTCGAGAGGTAAAGCCTGGTGCGATTCCCACGTATCACTTACATCACTTCCATCTGTGTTGAGTTTAGGGACAGGGGAACCATGAGGCATATCCCCCATTGTATCATGCGGCATGGGGTTTGCATCACCTGAAGCACCATCATGAGAACTTGGATCATTAGATGTTTCCATGGGTTGGGTGTTATCATTCTTACCACTGGCCTGCCCAGTTTCTAAGCCTGTGAGTGTAGTGGCATCCCGCAGCATTGTCTCACAGATAGGCTCATCTGCTACATTTGGTTCAGTTGGAAATATGGGCTGAGGTACCACATATTCATTTTGGATTATTCTCGTAAATGTCTTTGTAACTTGAGGTTCTGATGATGATGGACCACTAATGGGTGTGTCATGAGACTCAACTTGGGTTGCAGATCCTTGACCCTCGAGTGGTGGAACAATCATTGATAAAAACAGTGGTGCTTCTCTCCCATTATAACCCACACAAAGCATCCCCATATTCCTAAAAACCTTTTGAGTAAGGGTTGGAGTTTTAAGAATGGTTTTGTGAGGTTGAAGCCGTTTCTTGTGTTTGTTCAAAATAATTTGAATAAATCTTGGATACATTAAAAATTTGTATTTGCTTTTCGCATTTTTCACCATACCATCAAAAATCAATTTTGAAAAGTTAAACTTCCTTTTTGTGGCCAAGCAAACAATAGCAGTTGCTATGTTACTACTAAATTGTTCCCAACAAGTTTTCTTTGGACTTAAACAATGTAGTACGGTATGAATGAGAAATCTCCATTGAGGGGGGAATTGTGGTTTTTGAAAAGTTAAGTTATCAAAAGTTAACCCATACCCCATATAGTAAAGATTTTGAAAGATTTCATCATTTGGCAATGAACAAATACCCCCATTGTCTGATAGTTTCAGATGCCTCCTAACAGATGACTCAGTAATAGCCATGAATATGCCATCAACTGTAGCAGTTATCTCTCTTTCTCCATTACCAAGTGTTTTGACTTTGGCAGTTTGCCAAAACTGATTGATTTGGGAAACATAAATAGTAGGATTTTGTGTAATAGCATACCTTATGTAACTTCTATTGAGAAAATCCACAATCTGGTGGAACACTTCACATCCCTCTGATTTCTGTAAGTAGGCTACCATGTTATGTGTCTTACAATTTTCCAAAATCGCCATTAAGGTTGTTAAAATTTTGATTAGGGTTCTGGGTTATGGTCGTTTAGAAGAGTATGTGTGTTTGGTAAACCCAATTGAGATGATATGGATGTGACAAAATCAAATGAATTAAACTTTTGTTTCTATTGTGAATTAAAGAAAGATTGTGAATACTCGAATGTGGTGAAACCTATATGCGAACCAATACACACAAAATATCTCAACGGTTATTAATGCATAACGGGTATTCCCAAACAGTACCAAGGGTTACCCAACCATAGTAAATTTGATCATACCAGTACCAAATACACCCATGGCTTTATTTGACTTTTATAAGTCAACTTACAATCAGCACGCAAAATTACAAAGTGTTATATAACTAGAGATATTGTAGCTACTAACTCCAACTAACAAAAGGCCAAATGATGTAAAGAACACAAAATAGCCTTGTTCATTCAACATAAAATAAATTTTTTATTCAACAAAAATTAAACATTACATGATACACTTAACAATTAAACTTGGGAGATTTTTCGGGATCAAATGACAAATGAAGGTTGTCATAATCCAAATGCTCATCATCTGATGACTCTTCCTCTTCGTCAGACGCAATATATTTGCGTTTTCTGTATTCCAACATCTTCTTCTAAGTGTATTTACTTTTCCTACTTGCTTTTCCTCTAGCAGCTTGTTCTTGTTTTTCAAATTTTATCAATTTTTTTTGCTGTACTTGAATCTTTTCTTTAAAATACCAATCAATTGTTTCTTCAAATGTCGGTTCTGGTACTTCCTCACTTTCTTCTTCAGCCTTTTCTAGTTGTTGAAGTATTGCAGCTTTTTCTTCAATGTCATTTGTTTGCACATGTTGCATTCCTGGATTCTCTTGCATGTTAACATCTGCTTCATTCACTTGGACGTTAATTGTTGATGTTGATGCCATTTTTTTGATATTGTATAGATGTAAGTTGTTTTGAATGAGTTTGTTGTTTACAAATGTTCCAATTTATAACCATTGCTTAAGGCAACTGAACGGTTTTTTTTGCTTTGGAAAAGACACACGGCTTAGTAATTTATTGTTGAACGTTGTATACTACTAGTTTTGATAATGCAAACGGAACATAGGTTCAACAGACATTTATTACACATTTGATATCCTACCAGTACTAAATACACCCACCAGTACCAAGTTTTTTTCTCAACAGTATTAACCCAAATTGTTTGAGACAATGTCTTTTGAACTTTTTCTTGTTATGCTTACTTAAAATCACATATTTTCTATGTGTTGTCTAATTCATTTGCATTTCCAAACTAAGTTCTTTGAATGTGTCATTTTATAACATCAAAAGGTACTGCCCATGCCATTAACTGAATTTTACAAGTCAACTTACAATGAACACTCAAATAACAAAGTCTTATATAACTAGACTTATAATCCTTAATACGACCAACAAATAAAAGTCAAATGATTCAAAGATAGAAAACCTGCATATTTACTAATACTAGATGAGTATCTTACTTTTTACAACCAAAATTTGGAGCATTTCCAAATATAACTTAATGTCAAAAAAGTTGGACCATATCCAACTATAATTGAATGTACAATATAGCAGCAAAAGTAATTGTTTATAAACATATAATTAGAAGGACCCATACATCAAGTCAACTTCAAAACCATAAAACAGCCGGAGCATCTCGAGCTCTTAAACCAATTACGACTCCAGTCATAGGTGGTGGCCTATTGCCTATTTGAGCTAAAGTTGATGGAGGAGCTTGTGATGGAGCTTTTTTCTTTTGCCAACCTTTTTTTGAAGAACAAGGAGGTCCGCCTCTGTGTCTTTTGGGAGCTGGTGCAGCAGCTGAAGTGGAAGTTTTGCCTCTTGGTCCTGAAGTTGATGGAGCTTTTTTCTTTTCACCATCTGTTTTTGAAGAAGAAGGAGGTCTGCCTCTGGGTCTTTTGGGAGCTGGTGCAGCAGCTGAAGTGGAAGCTTTACCTCTTGGACCTGAAGTTGATGGACCTTTTTTCTTTTGACCACCTGTTTTTGAAGATGAAGGAGGTCTGCCTCTGGGTCTTTTGGGAGCAGGTGCAGCAGTTGAAATGGAAGCTCTGCCTCTTTTGTGAGTATTGGAAGGTCTGGATATCTTTGGAACATCTTCAGCAATTGAAGCTGAAGCAGCTTCATCTTTCAGAGCTGTGGATCTCTTTGAAGTGGAAGGCCTGGATATTATTGGAGTAGGTTCATCCTCTTCAGTTGACACACTAATCACCTCATTTGCAACATCCTTTGCAGTACAAAATTCCTCTTCACTTGGAACACCCTTCATTGCCTTCGAGTAGCACTGATACTCAAGGTTTAGCATCCTATTTTCAAGCAATTGTTGCTTCCTTTCAAGGTGTTCAATCCTCTTGTCAACGGAAGCCACTTCTTGAGTGGATTTTTCACTCCCAAATCCGTAATCTCCTCGGTAAAAGTACACCTCCTCAATTGGTTCCATCCTTTTCTCAAGGATGGAAATCTTCTTCTCAAGGTTTTCAACCCTACTGACATAAACCTTATCCGGATGCTCATCTGAAACATAATAAGTTAACACAGGTTAGACTTAATACATATATCCAACCAATATGGTAACTCTGTTTTTTTAGACATTCAAACACCCCCTAAAGGGCTACACTAGACAATGGGCACTCATTAGGTCAAATACAAAGCCCCTTAATTGCTAAAGTCAAACACCATTTGCACTTTGAGTAATGCAGTTTGACTTGCTAAAGTCAATATGGATAAACACTTTGGTAAATCATAAACTAACCTAAATCATTCATTAGAGCCACAACAAAAGGGCAAATGAACATCAAAATGGTGTAAACACATTCTCAAGGTTTGCCATTTTAAATAAATACCAAAATGCATACCTTTCTTCTCCTCTGCTGGCTTTCCCTCCATGGGTTTTGAGGTCTGACCCAACACAGCTTCAATGGTAGGAAATTCCTTAGTAGGTCCTTTTTTGAGAACTGTCAAAATAAGATGGAGCAGATGATCAAAAAAGGTCAACTCAAATCATTTACTCTAAATTTAACTATAAACAATAACAATGCAACAATGTGCTAACCTTCCACCATAGCATAGTTCCATAAGGTGTCCAACATTTCATCAGACACCTCATCTCCTGGCTTCCAGCTATCCTTATAGGTTTCATAAAGATAATCTTTCATGTCTTCAGTCAACGTAACTTTGCTCCAATCTTTGTCGGCCATTGCAAGAATCAGGCGGTGTATGCGATTGTTTGTGTGTGACAATGATAGGGTTGCGATGTAAGAGGAGGAAGATGATCGGGTTTGTACAGTAACAAGTGAACCAATACGCTTGTAATAGCATTTTTATATTCAGGGACCAAGCCTTGCTTAAGGCCATTGAAAAAATGTGAAATGACCAAAAACCCAGCTGACTAGTCAACTAACGCTGCAAATGAACGTCCGTTAGCCAAAAGTATGTTCCAGGGACCAACCACGCCAAAAATGAAGAGTTCAGGGACGAAAATGCCAAAAAAATAGTTTAAGGACGATCCGCGCAAAACTCGACAACTTTTGGGACTATCGGTGAAATTTACTCTTTGAACTTTCAACACAAATATAACAATAGTCTGTTACTCTCGTCACGTTCATGTTATTGTCACATCATTATTTAGTATATTATTATTTTTTTTCATCTTTCAATTTTAATAGTCACCGCTATTTTCACCTAAAAAAAACATATTTCATTTCATACAAACATAACTCACACACACTTAAAAAAAAAATTGAGGGTGTTCACGACTATCTCCTCTTTTTCCTTGCTTCACACGTAGCCCAAAGGGTGCTATATTGGAAGCGACGCGTGAGTTGGAGAAGTGAGGTGATGCCTCACCCTCCATTGTATCTAGTCTAAAAGCAGTGGGTAGTCATGACCTTTTTTAGATGCCATCACGTCAATATTTCTCTCTTTCATTTTTTTACTCACACCCATAAATCTCCCTTTTTATGGCTCAAGCTAAAACATTTTTTTATGACCCATAATTTGATTTTCTTCTTTATTTTTCTAAATCAACTAATTTTCATTAATTAAAATTTTAAATACTTTATATAAACATATAAGAATTACATTAAATTTAGATTAAATTTGCACTTTGTTGTAAATATTACTAGTTTATACTAGTATATAATTTTCATAACTTAAGAGTATAAATGAAAATTTAATATTTACAAAAGTTATTTTATTATTATTATTATTATTATTATTATTATTATTATTATTAAATGGATACTAATAAAAACATACACACCACACAAACACATACACACACTAAGAGTGTGGTTCTTTAATTGAGATGTTTTAGGTCCAAATCTGACTATCACATCTTACCGATAAGATGTGGCTAGAAAGTCTAAATTTGAACGAAAATAATGTTGTTTGTTTTTGTATAATTGTCCGAATGATTTTAAGTGCTTGTTTCTGCAATTTATTTATTAAACCGACGCAATGAGATAATAAGTAACTTATGTAAATATGAAACAAGACTTTTATCATAAATATAACATAGTTAATTAACACAAGTTTTCAATCTCTTATATAGTAAGAGGTAATAAAACAAGTCTCCCACCTCTTATTCAGTAAGATGTTATATGTTTGACTGGTCTGATTCAAAAGACAAAAACAAACAACACTAATGTCTGACCACCTCTTACTGCCTCTGACTCAATAAGAGTAAGAGGCTAGTAAAATATTTTTTCAAAAAATAAACACACCCTAAGAAACACAACATAAACACAATAGCAATAACCTTTTTCATTAAATAATAATAATAATAATATTTTTCTTGTAAATCCTATATTTTTCTAATAAAGTGATGTTTATAATAATAAAAATAAAAAATAAAATAAAAAATGCTAAAGCCACCTTAGCACAAGGGGTCTTAGTATGACGGCGAGACACGTCGTATTGCGCTGGCCATACGTGATGGCACCCAATGCTTTAATACAACGTACGCTATAGAGTTTTATTATGGTGTCATTATACCAACGTTGAACCTTTGAAGCCAAAAGCATCGTCATGGTGCTAAAGCTAATAATATGTGGGATCCTTACTCTTATTGGTGGGACTCGTATTTATCAAGATGTATGACTTGATACGCAATGTTAATGGCGTGGTTTGCATAGTTAAAGGTTAACCGCAACATTCATAGAGATCTTTAATGTTCAAGTCAACAGGGTTGTCTCATGTATTTCGGTGGCCTCGTGCCATCACTACAAAGAGGCCCTTAAACACACATACAAAATACACATGTATCATTAGTGCGTGAAATAATTAAACTCAAGCCTCATGTTGTGTATATACATATAATAAAATGCATGAAATTTTGTGGCCCTCGTTAAGCGATGGCCATATGCAATGACACCTCTTGCACTCTCTTAAAGCCGACCCTGCAAGTCAAAGTAACTTGGTGAAAAACAAAATACGTTTTATTATTTGATCTTATCTCACTTTACGTGTTGTCCATAACTTAATATGTACATTTCTTACATGAGATAATCTTAGTGGTTAAATGTATGCACGTTATGGCCATGTTTGGCGCGGAGCTTTTTGGAGTTTTTTTGGGGTGATGAGCGGTGACCAATGAGCTTTTTGATTTTTAGTGTCCGTTTGGCATGAGAGCTGTGAGCTTTGCTATTTTTTTTAGGAAAACTCATTTTTCTAATGTTTTTTTATGAAGTTGTGAGCGGTGAGCAATGAACTGTGGTTACTGCTTACAGCTAGTGCTCACAGCTACTACTCACTGCTACTGCTCACAGCTACTTTTGCTAAACATATCTTTCTAAAAAGTGTTGTTGATAGTGTGTTTATGAGGTCGCCAAGATGTACTTTACAAGGCCTTGTTTGTATATATCCGAGCTAGAAAACGAGTTTCCTCGTCAAAGTGTTGTCCAAAGCTAAAAGACTTTTTGCCGACATCCTTTGTAAGACGAGGCGTAAGTATAACATAGCCCTGGCTAGAGTTTAACCAATACAACATCAAACATCAAGACATAGTTGGTCACTATAATAGTTATAATCACACTACCAGGGGCGGATCTACAGCCGAGGGAGTGCATACCCTCTTCGATCTCGTAGCAGTGTAAGAAAAAATAGAATTGCAGTGATATATAGCCGATTTACCTTCGGTGCATACCCTAGAAACACCAAGAAAATAGTGGTGCACACCTATGATTTCTCAAATGAACAAAATCATCAAAAACAAAATTTAAATGAGTAGAAGTTAACAGTTGATGTGGTTTTTACAGGGAAGAAGAAAGAAGATGTTAAAGTCAAAACTAATACGGAGTAGATGTGATAATGGAAAAGTGATTGTCATTATAAGTTATATATCCCAAGGTTACTTATCTACCGCACAAAATAAATCCTAACTTCCTAACTACGAGTAATACGGAGCATGCCACAGTATTAAAGATTACACTTTTGAATTTTTAATTTACCAATCTTTTATATAATAAAACAAAATCATTTCAGAAAAATCAATTCATATCTTATTTAGTAATAATTGTATTTAAAAAAAAAAATTATTTTCTTATTAGGTAACATTTTATATTTATCCATAACACAAGTAGAAGATAAATACAAAAAATATAGATAAAATAAAATTAACACAAGTAGAAGATAAATACAAAAAATATAGATAAGATACAATTAATAATATGATTAAAATTTTTAAATAATTATCTTTAATATTAAAAAACTATAATTAAACATCATAAATCAAACAAAAAAAAAGATTAAATTATTTGTTTTTTAATAAATAAAATATATGATCCAAAAAAATTTAAAAAAATCATCGCGTGCGCGGACATTATAACTAGTTCTTGCTATACAGAATTACGGTTTGTTTGTGTTATATACTTGCTTTTTTATTTGCATTTTTTTTATCTATGATTTGAGAAAGGGATATCTAATGTTGTATGAGTATTAGCATTATTTAGTTTAGCACGTGGAGCCCTTTGAGTTTGTAAGGGCCCGGTTGTTTTAGTGTATTTGGCATTGGACTCACAAAGTGCTATTTGGTTGAGGGTTATTGGATTTAATATTGGGGTTGAAGCCCTTACTGTAGGGGTTGTGCAAATCCCCACCACAAAGGTGACTTTTGAAACTAAAACCACTACATCTTGTATTTATTGCATTTATTTTTTTGTCTTCTTTTGAGTTTTAGTGATAGCTTTATTTATTTTTTTATTTATTTTATATTAAAAAGTAATTATAATTAATTTTAACTCTTATGCCAAACTCACTAAACAAACAACTTTTATAATCCAAATCCTAATTCAAATCAAAATCCAAATCCAAATCTAAATACAAATCCGAATCCAAATTCACTAATAAACCAAACGGGCTAAGTTTTAAATAACTGACAATGAAAAGGAGAGAAAATACATATCAAATGCAAAAATCGACATATATATCATTATAAAAATATGATAGTTGAGTTATTACTCATTTATAATAGTTACCTAAAAATCCGAACCCGTAAACAAGAACCAAAAAAACCCAACCCGAAATTGACCCTGAAAAACTCACAATTTTTTTTTTTTTTTTTAAATTGTTTAGTGAAAAAATTTATTAGATGGTGCATACCCTTCACCGAATAACTAGATCCGCCACTGTACACTACGCGGCGGGCTGAGCAAAAAAAAAAAAAAAAAAAAAAAAAAAAAACCGAACTGAAAAAACGAGCCGAACCGGTCCGACCAAAACCAAATCAACCATATTCGATTTGGTTTTCAGTTCTGTATATTTATGATTTTCAGTTTCTGTTCGGCTCTGTTCGATTCAGTTCGAGCCAAAACTAAGAAAAAACACACCTAAACCATATCAGCCGAACCGTACCGAACGAACACAAAATCAAACCGCACTGAGTCACTTTGGTTTGGTTCTCAGTTCATGTCTTCCAAAAAAAAGATTTATATGGATTTAGAGGATAAAAAGATTTATAAGCTTCATCAAATGATTCAGTGGTAATGCATTAGAAGTTTTGGAATTATTTTAGAATTAGATTGATCAGACCAATTCAACCGGGAGCCAGTTTGATCACCGAAAGCTGATTTTGAGCAAAAAGACTGATTAAACCAAGAATCGCAAACTTGATCGAGTCAATTTGAAAAAAACTTTAAATTGTTGAATCAAATGTTCAAATCTCACTCACTACGCATTAAAAGATCGTCACAAAAATCGTTGGAACCAATCACTTACCTAATAACATGAAAATCTCATCATTTTCAATGACAAATCATTTAACCCATTACATAAAAATGAAAACCAATCGATTTCGGTTCTCTTTTTGTAAGTAAAAGTAAAAAAATCAGAAGTAAATATTTTCAGCCTAATTTTAATAAGAAACATTTAGTTTAAAAATTAATCAAATCACTCTTACTTTTTACTCATTTTTCTTTTCTTCCCCCATTTTTTATGCTTTTCTTTATTTTCTTTTCATTTCCTGTAATACAGTGTTAAATTAGATAACTTGACTCCCACCATCACCACCATGCCGCCAGCCACCATAACAGCAGTCAAACACCTCCTATTCCACCACCACCACCCACTCACCCTCCGCCCACCACACTACCACCGCCTCATCACCGCCGCCACCCATTCCACGACAACCTTATCCTCTTCCACCACACGCAACAAAAAGAAACTCAACAGAAAAGACAATTCAACAAATATTAGCACTAACACCCGTAAAGCACTAATAGACTCCACAGTGAAAAGAAGGACCCGGTCGGATAAGAAATACGATGAGGAAAGGTTTAGGGAGTTTGGTGATACTGGGAGTCATATTCCGGTTATGTTGGGTGAGGTTCTGGAGGTTTTTTGTTCTAGGAAGATTTCTACTTTTGTTGACTGTACTCTTGGTGCTGCTGGTCATACATCTGCTGTATGTTTTTCAACTCTGCATTTTCATTTTAGTAGTCGGTTTTTGTTTCGGCTAATATAGCGAGCTTATGGCTTATTTGGTTTTTGCCTTATGTTTCGTAAGCTTACTTTTTGTGACTTGTTTTGAAACTTGTGGGATTATATAAGGTTATTATGACATAATAAACTTATATAAAGTCGAAAAGTTTCAAAATAAGCCAAGCCGAAACAAACACGCCTTAAGTTTATAGAAAACAACTTGCTATGTAGTAACATATTGGAAAAGTACCATGTACCCTCCGGAACCAAGACGATACTAGTGTTATGGTTCTGGCTGAAGAATCAAAACATACAACATTGTCTCGGTATGTGAAAAATGCGTTCAAACATCGTGCCAAGTGCCAACTGTGTATTTATAATTAGTACCATAAGGCTAAAACTTGACTCTTGTTAAGGTTATGGTCATATGCTAAGTACTCACTTGCCATTAATATGTTCATGACTGAAGAATATCTTAACAGTATACTTAGCAAAACAAATTTGGTAAACAAAAGTAATGTTTAAGATACACTAGATAACATATTTGAATCTTGGCCTTTTAGTATTCGGTGTAACGTTAGAACTAAAACCTGATTACTTAGGACTGCATAAGTTATGATGACAGTCTGTCAAATTCTGATGACTATTTGCCAGGATATTCTGTTACTGGTGTTTACGTGTTACACAGGACTGCATAAGTTATCCTGGAAATTTTTAGTATAAATAACATATGGTAAAGAACGGCGTTTTGGGGGTCTATGGCATGTGCACGAAAATCTTTAGTGCAGACTGGTCATTTGGTTGTAAACTTGTAATGTGCTTACGAGTCGATTATGATCATTTTTTGGTGGACACCTATCATTGCAACTCCCTATTCTTAGTTAAAAGTAGTTTTTATTCAGTTTCACTTTCTTCTTTTTCTTGGTTAATCTTCAGCAGACAAGTTATGTTTCTCTTCATTCAAGACTTTCTCCTATGAACCTGATGCTAAATTTGTGTGCTTGTAAATAAAACAGATGATTAAGGCTCATCCAGAGATGCAGACATACATTGGACTGGATTTTGATCCTGTTGCCCATGAAAAAGCAAAAGCTAAGATTGAATTGATTAAAACTGCCAACCCTGATGATTTGACTTCCACACTAAAAACACATACCTTTTTACGGAATTTCAAGAACATCAGGTCAACACTATCCGAGGTTGATGAGAAGCTTCTGATATCAGGAGTCGATGGGATCCTAATGGACTTGGGGATGTCATCCATGCAGGTATGTAAACTGTTAACCTTATCACCTATCAGTGCGAACAGATGATTTGATATTAGTGTTTACTGTTTAGCAAAGCATATTTACTGCATTCTAGACAGTCATGTATTGTATTTCCTTTTCCATAGCACCGTTTGTCAATTTATAGTGCCTTGCGCATTTTTATATGCAGGTGAACAATGCGAATAGAGGATTTAGTGTGCTTTGTGATGGACCCCTTGATATGAGAATGGATCCTCAGGTCAGAAACTTGGATGTGTAATTGCCTTGCACCTTTATTTTGGTTCTGTAATCATTTTTTATTCATTTATTAGCTTTACAATTTATAGTCGAGATGGTGTTAATTAGAATATTGCATTATATACTAATAGTACACGTTAATTTCTCAAAATGATGACTGTTTATGTTAGAACCAATGGGTGATTAACTGTTCAGTTTGATATCTGACCTGTTTGGCCTCATAAACTGACTCATCTCTTCCTAGAATTCCTGCTAGCTTGCCTTTCTCCCCCTGTCATCTGTAAAATTAGGTGTAAGTTTTACCGTTTACCTACAAATGGGTCAATTTTGGGTATGTTTATGGGCCAAATGATTTAAGCTAATTGATTTTACTCGACTATAAGTAAACAAGTCCGAAGCCATCCAAAGTGTATTTAAATGCTCAAAACCCGTAATTTTCTTTATTTAAAAATTTAAAGTTTCAAGAAATGGCTAAAAAAGTATAAAGTGTATGGGTCAGTGCAGCCTCCCCTTTTTTACCCATACAAGAAAGGTTACTCAAAAGTAACTATTATGAGCTGTTGTCACATCTAGTTCTTGGCAATGGTCCATACCTTGGCTTGGCATGCTGTTGCTTAATCTGCGAGTCTTTCTAAATTAAAAGTCGGCCTGCAGAAATGGCTTTAAAGTGTATGGGTTGGTGCAGCCTCCCCTTTTTGACCCATACTAAGAAAGGTACTAAAAACTATTATGACCTGTTACTCGACCCCTGATGTTGCCACATCTAATTCTTGGCAATGGTCCATACCTTGGCTTGGCATGCTGATGTTTAATCTGCGAGTCTTTCTAAATTAAATAATCGGTCCGCAGAATGTTCATATATTTTGTTCACTTAACTGATTGAAGCAGGGATATTACAGGCAAGCCTAACAGCTGAAGACATACTAAATCAGTGGCCAGAGACCGAAGTGGGAAGAATTATACGTGATTATGGGGAAGAAAACAATTGGCGAGCTCTTCAGAAGCGGATTGTTAAGGCCCGATTAAATGGCGGATTGCATTCTACTAGTGATCTAGTAGATCTTATTCGGAGTTCAACATCTGGTGCAAAAGGTGGGGATATCTTCTTAAAGTTCTTGATTTTCGTTTATGTCTGCCAAATTACTGAATTTATTTGATCATGGTAGGGAGAGGTGGCAATTTGGACCCATTTATGAGTATAGGGATCAGTTTAGATTGTTCTTCTAATGGATCAAATGGGGTGATTCTAAATGTTAGTTAAAATGGAACAGGGTTGAATGGGTTAAAACGGGTTGAAGGTCACCTAAGTCTAGAGTATTATAGTCATTTAATCAAATATAAGATGGACCTATCATGTATATTTAGCAGACATTATACACTTGCGTTGTTCCAGATTATCTGTTTATATAGTGAAAATGGATGCATTGATGTGTTACAGTAGGGAGGCAAGGTTGGATAAAGACAGCAACAAGAGTATTCCAGGCTCTAAGAATAGCAGTTAACGACGAACTCAAGACACTAGAGACATCATTATATGACTCTTTCAGCTGTCTCGCACCTGGTGGGAGGCTTGCAGTCATATCTTTCCACAGTCTGGAGGACAGAATCGTAAAACAAACGTTTCTCAACATCATCAAAAGCAGTTCTGATGATGGAAACCATAAAGAAGCTTTGATAGCCAAACACTTGGATTTAAAGAATGTTAATTCGGAAAATGATGAGGAAGAGGAGAAAGAGCCATGGATCAAACAGATGATTGAAGGAGTTGGTGGAACAATACTTACAAAGAGACCCATTACGCCTTCTGAAGATGAAGAGAAACTTAATGTTCGGTGTAGGAGTGCTAAACTAAGGGTAATACAAAAAGATTGAAGCAAAATTGAAGGAGAATATTATTAGGAGTAGAATATAATCTTATGATAAATTTTTATTAGACGAGATGCTTAGATTTTGTTCAGCGGCATTACTTTGTTATTGGGAGAATAATCCACAAGATGACGGGTTAGCGTTTTATTGGTAAAACACAACGATATATTGTAAACTTGTAATCGTCTAGTTATGGTGAATTGACAGGTTAGGTATCTGATTGAAACTAGTTGGTATCAAGACAAGTGATTTTAAAGATAGAGTAAATTGCATAAATCGTCCCTAAACTTTGGTCAGATTGCAAGTTTCATCCCAACCATTTCGAAAGTGCAGAAATCGTCCCTGTGGAAAACCTTTGAGTAAATTTTCGTCCCTGATTGGGACGAAACATGCAATTTGGTTGGGACGAAACATGCAATCTTGCCAAAGTTTAGGGACGAAAATTTACTCGAAGGTTTTCCACAGGGACGATTTCTGCACTTTCGAAATGGTTGGGACGAAACTTGCAATCTGACCAAAGTTTAGGGACGATTTATGCAATTTACTCTTAAAGATATATGCCAGAGTCTTTTTAGTACGGCTCATAACATGTTATGTCAAGTATCCTTTTATCAAGGGGATGTTCAAGTGTGTGACAAGATTTTAACAAAGTATAATTCACAATTATAGCCCATAAAAAGGCCGATTTTAATCCTCTACTAACATGAAAACGTGAAGAAAAAATTAGTTTTAAGAGGAGATCAACTAAAAAGATAAATAAGTGATTTTTTTTTTTTTTTTGAAAAGAATAAAAAAATTCTAAAAAAATCCGAATTTTTTTCTCAAGATGGAGGATGTTGGTTCATAAAAATTGTGAAAGAAGTTTATCTAATTTTTTGTATGTTTTTTTAATGTGCAAAAAATGAAATTTTACAGCAATTTTTTTTAATTAACTTTTTTTATATCTTATAGAGTGAAATTTTGATGTACAAAATATCGATTTACAAACTTTGAATACACAAGCGTATTTTTCACAATTTTGTTACACCAAAACTATATATTTTAAAAAGAAAAAATATCCTTCACAACTTTTTAATCCACTAACATCTCATATCTGATGTAAGGCTACCCACAGTGGTGACCCATATTGCATCATCTTTCCGGCTGCCAACTCAGCTTTTTTTCTCCTCAACCCATATTCACCTCACTCATCAAAGTGACAACCCATATTGAAAAGTTATTTTTTTCTAACCATTTTCTTTTTGTTTTTCGTGTTTGAATATCGATCGATTTCACGACCGATATCCCATCTTCCTCCGACGACCGATGTTCACAACCTATATCCCACAGTGGGGCAACCGATGTCCAAAATCGGTTGACCGATTAGCACGACCGATGAATATCAGTCCACTGCTAGCAGCCTAATATTTTGATTTTTTTTTAACATTTTTTTATTTTTTTATTTTTTTGAATTTTATTATTATTATTATTATTATTATTATTATTATTATTATTATTATTTACTTTTTCGAATCAATTTTACACTTATCACGAATATTTATTATTTTATTTGAAACTTACCATAATCTTTAAAATATGTTTTTTATTTATCAACTTAGCTAGGTTGTTGGCGGGTATATTTTGTAATCCAAAACGAGTCGCTACAATGCAACCCACGTATCTCCTTCACTTTATCTCATTTCTTCTCTCACACACACTCACTATTCACTAACACACAAACACCATTGGCAAGACCAAAATCTCAAAGAACATATGTTTTTATCATAGAGCATTGGTATATATTTATTTACAAATTTTCTTTTGTTTTTAGTATTCCATACACTCCTTGCATTCTTTAGCTTAACTTTATGAAATTCTTTTATGCATGTGTATGGACAGAAATAATACTCATATATAATTTGTATGGTGGTGATGAGGGTTCTCAAATTTGAAGCTTCCTTATCTTCTTCCATTGTTTATCCAAAAGTTTTTGCTCACAAGGTACTACTTTCACATAATCACATTATGCTTTCATTTTATTATTATGTAACATGCTTGATAGATTATTGTTCAATTTAGTACTATTTAAATGGCAGAATAACATATTTCATGAGTTTGGGATTGCTTATCTTGAACTGTTACTTGGTTTGAAAATAAGCACTACTTTCATTCAAACACTAAGATGTGCTCATTTGCTTGAAAAATAAGCTGATGGACATTGAACAACTTAAATGAGCAATACCAAACAGTGTTTGAGATTTTGCTTATTAAACTGCTTATATATTAGTATGATTGAATAAAGCTATCATTTAAGCTAGTGTAATCTTTAATATTCTTTTCTTTTGGAACTAGGCATCATGTAATCAATTGTATTCCAGGAGGAGTAGGAGATTAAGATTTTTCAATCGCGGTAATGAGAATTTATCAGAGTCAAATGTCAAAAAAGCTATACTATCTGCTAGAAAACAGGAACGAGTCAAGATTCCGAGCTATAATATTATAGGTAAAGAAGGGGAAAACATATACCCTATTAAAGAATTTCTAAGTCACCCGTCCGGCATTGAAGCACTTCTTAATAAACATGCACTTCAAAGTGTTGAACAACTCGATACCACCACTTACAGGTTTGGCTATGATGTATCATTAAGTGTTGCTTTCTTTAGTGAGTGTTTGGGATTGCTTACTTTTAAACTGCTTATCTGCTTAAAAAATAAACAAGTAGCAACCTGCTTACAATCCCAAACACCCTCTTAAAATTTGTTTATGTTCCGAATACATTGTTTCCCTGCTTTTGGTTTTGATTAAAATTCCTTGCAGGTGTACTCTACCACCACTAAATCTGCTAAACTTTGAAGTATCCCCTGTGATTGTCATACGAGTGACCCCAACAAATGAAGACTGCATGGTGGAGATGTTATCTTGCAAGGTTAGTCTTGGAATTTATATAATGTTTAAGCTAATGGGGAATAAGCTTCTTGTTGAACTTTAGTCTGTTCTGCTTGCAGTTTGAGGGTTCTGAAGTCATGCAACGACAAAATGAACATTTCACAGGTACTTGTTTAAACCTGATAAAATTTTTAACTTAGTTCAAATTATGTATACACTATAACATGTATGTGTATGGATTCATAGAACAGGAAATATTAGTTGCAAGTTGTAACAGATGCAAATACTAGGTAATTTATCTCATAGGAAATGCAACATGTTACTTGGATAAGCTTAAATAAATTGCTCCACTCTTCGTCAAATATTTAAATTACTCTGGATATATAGAACATGAAAGATAAGCTTCTGGCCTTGAAATTAGTCACTTAATGGAAAATAAACCTTCTGTGCTGCTCAATTACGTTACTCAATATTGCGTTGAAAAGCTAATACCTCCTGCAGGCCTTAAAGTTATGGATTAATACTCCGTGCAATATATTACAGCGGAAATGACAAACTACATCACTTGGTGCACAAAGAATTCAGAAGCGTATCTGGATGTTGATGTGAAGCTGGATCTCACTCTTGAGGTAATTTCTCATCTCAGACATCTCAAATCTCATTTGCCCGATTCTATGTATAAATAAATATATGGTTAATGTAGATATACACACGACCATTTAGCATGCTGCCAACATCAACCGTCGAGGTTCCAGGCACTTTGTAAGTACATTTATATATCTATGTCCTTCCTCACCAAAAAATCATCTTAGTTATGATAATATATATCAAATTTTAGAAACTGGAAGTAGTTTGTAGACAACAAAAGTCAAACTATGATAAGTAACAGAAAATGGATGTAAAACATCAAAAGGTGCAGAAAAAATGTTGGCTACATGTATTCTTAATGATGAACTTTGGTTGAGCGCAGAATGATGCAAGCTTTAGTTGACAGACTTGTACCATTGCTACTAGAACAGTTGATACAAGATTACGAGAGATGGGTTACACAGAAACCAGAAGGCAGCCTCATTCAACAAAATGCTTAATGTTCAAGATGAAATGCTCTTCTAGGTAACGCATATAAGCCACTCCTGAAGTATACTACATAAATAGCATAACCACAGCTTGTAATAAGAATATGAGAGATGTTATATACTTTTAAGTTTTAACAATCCTCCTACTTATCCTCCTACAACTTAGGTGTCAATCATCCATTAACTTAGTATAAGGGCCCACTTTCTTATTCACCGTTAGATGATTGACGTGTGGCAGTATGATGATAAGTATGAAGATTGGTAGGAGGATATATCATTTTTCAAAGAATATAAGATCTGTAGTTATCTGTGTACAAAAACCATGTATTCAAACCGTGGGTGAAAGATGTTCAGGAACCAATTACTTCAGTTCTTAATAGGAAGTGGCTCAAAGAAAGGAGATGATGCATCGAAAATCACTTTTACAAGATATCCGTGTTTGCATCTACTTGTTTCATTCAACATTTTTAGTTTGTTAAGTTATCACGGTTCTAAGTTGTATAGAGTAAGAAAACATACTTTAAAAATTATCAAAAAGGGATCTGTTGTAAGTGTGCTACCGACATTGAGTAATTGACCATATAGACAAAACTCAAAAGAATTTATAGCTAATTGGTTGATATCTTATCGGCTGATAAGCCACCATAATTGCAAAGAACCAAATAGATGACTACAAAAGCAAGCATCTATTCATGTAAGCATGTGTCTGTGAAATGTTCTGCAGCTGCTACTGTGACTTGTTTTGATCGAATACATTGTCATCAGTTTCTCTGTGTTCATGCTCTTTAATCAGATAGGGCCTGCTTTGTTTTATCAATTGTTCACTCATGTAAATTGTTTGTGGGGTTGGGGCTTTTCATCTCATTTTGTAGTAGTGATGGGATTGTAATGTTTCTGTTCTGTGAACCCCTTTGTAATTGCATATTGAGTTTGTTTGTTACAATTTACCATTTGCATTTCCGAAAAGAACAGAAACGCTACATTCATAAGAAGTTTATAAAAGTTGTTTTATTACCTTGGTAAAAGGCTAGTTAGCGATCAACTGGAGTTCTGGGATTAGAATTTAGAAGGACTGGATTTCTTAATCAAGTATTGAACACAAGTTGGAAATTTAGTTACCAAAACGAACATTTTGAACTCATTAACCACATGATTTAGTTTTGTTAGAAAAAAACATGAGATATACTCTAAACTCTACCGTCACTCACCGTTCTTCGTTTTCCCAAACTGAGTGTTGATATTCCTCCATCCCTCTTCTTCCCAAACTCATTACACCGTTCATCAAGTCCTTATGATGTAAGGCTTGATTCTAAGTGTTTTTTTTTTCTTCTTTCTCCTCAATTGTTGTGATTAGGGGGCCATATTTATGTAAATTATGCTTGAAATCAACCCCAAAAACTGTCATAAGCTCTTAATAACTATAAAAGAGAGGTAATGATCGGACTTGAGTCAATATGGTAGTTAAAACCATGATTAAATGCAACTTTTCAGTTAGGACCTCCAGCCGGCCCCAGCCTGCTCAGCCTCATGTTTGGCTAAAGAACCTTGGGTTGAGACCTCCGCTTCAACCTTGGGTTGAGTATTCATTTGCATAAGTATTTCAACCATGGGTTGGCATAAAACTCCATCTTTTAACAATCTTTTTAAGCTCTCAATCTTGACTCATCCTTTCATTGAAAGTCTTCAAAATCTCCACTTGTACTTGGAAATAATCATAACATGAATCAATATCTTTGATGACGATCTCTTCTTGAATATTCTCTTGATTTATGGGTTTTTCTTTGTCAATCTTAATATTTCCTTATACATATACCTGGATACATCTTGATACCTAATAAGTGCAAAATGCTCACAAATATAACCAAATAATATATAAAATTATACAAATAACGCGACTCTAACATAGACAAAATGAGCATTGTCAAGAAGTGACGTTCTTGATTGTAGCCCAAGAGTTTGGATTTCAATTTTATAAAAGAACTGAGTCTTTTATGTTTGTTAAAGAGATTCGATTGATCTCAAAATCAGACAAAATTACATTGTTGCTCCCCAACGTTGCCAAAATTGCTCGCCGCTAATCCAATTAGTTTTCTTTGCTAAGATTGTCTTTTCAATTTTTGTCCTTTCCCAACTACCATGCCCATTATATCATTGTTCCCACCTATTGATTATTCATTTTCATCAACTCTAAACTAACAAATAAAAAAGAAATTTTAATATAGTTTCTTGCATATAAAAAATATGGATGAATTTATGTAAAATATTATTGTTGGGATTAAATAAATAAATAAAATCAAATTTTTTATAAACTACATTAAAAAGAAGTTGGCAAAAGTTATTAAGCATTTTTTCAAAATTTTGATTGAGAATTAGTCAACTAGTTAATTAAGAAAACAGTTTAAATTTTTATGTGTAAATTTAAGTTTGAAATGGTATTTTGGAGATTAAGGGGCCGTTTAGTTGGTGAAAAATTTTCTATTTTTCCAGAAAATTTTTCATATGAAAAGAGAAAAAATGAAAATCCATTTAGTTCAACTTTTTTTCAACAATTTTTAAAAAATGTGAAATTCTCATTCTTTAAATTTTAACTAAAGGTTTGAAAAGCCCATTCGGCTCTTCTCACTTTTTTCATTTTCTAAGAATTTAAAAACAGAAAAAGAGGAATATTTTTCACCAACTCATTACTCATTTTCAAGTGTTTTAAATTTAAGAAAAAACATGCATGCTTTATATATAAAAATTAAAACTTGTGTATAAATTGTAAATAACTTCAAAACTACTACTGTAATTTATTTATTTTTTAAGTAACCAGATTAGCCTCAGACATTATAAGTCAGTGTGAATGCTTTTAGTGACCACCAGCAAATGGCATAAAATTAAAAATCGTGACATGAAGATACAAAAAGACAGCATACACATTAAAAAAAAAAATTTTGCTACAAAAAAGTTGAAGCATTTACACAATAATCTCATCTACAATTTAAAATGTAAAAAAAAAAAAAAAATATGTCATAATTATATACTCCATATTTAACCTGTGTAATTTATAAACAAGAAAATTTCAAACCCAGTGTCTTGATAACCAGTTTGGCCCGGATGATAACGGGTTGACCCGGATCATCTCAACCTAGGCGGGCCTAACTGGTTTCGAAAATCAATAACCAGTTTAATTTGATCAGTTTTTAACTAAACCGGATTTTGAACCATCCGGGTCAAACCGCGTTTCAAAACATTGAAAAAAAACATACATCTCAGGCTCTCAGCTAATATGTAAAAGATTAATAGAAATCAGATACTTATAACACAAGGTCAGGTACAACATTACATAAACACATAACCTTGTGGTACTAAACAAGTTATATCATTTTTAAGGAATATAAAGTAGTAGTAAACAAATGTAGTTAAAAATCTTTGCTGTGATACTGATATATTTCAGTTCCACATAAATAAAGACTGTTTAACAAAATAATGTAGGTGATCTTACTGACCACACACATACTGGTATGTGAATGGCTAATTAGTCACCATAACTAAAAAATAAATTGTATCAACATGAAATGCCCTTAAAAAACTTAACTAAATCTAAGAACAAAAATATAAAGCAAAAAACAAAGAAGCAATGGTTAACCGGCTAGAATGTGATGCTAGGGTTTTTGTAGGAGAAAAATGGTTTAGGGTTTCGTAAGTGCAAAATCATAGTCATTTTATGAGCCCATGGGCCATGACCCATCTAGTCCTGGGCCTAACATCATAAGGTTTTTCTTGGTCAAATATTCAAATATCTACTATTCGTTATTTTATGTGTAAATTGCAAAAATCTAACTATGGCTTAAATTGCATGTAAAGTATCTATAACTCTAAATGTGTGTCATGGTTATTGTAGAAAACTTAAATTTGCAATTTGCATTTGTCGAGGATAGATGTTTTTATGAGATTAACGACACTGTATATCAAAGTTTTCTATATGACCGTGTTTGCATTTTCGAAGTTGCAAGTGTTTGCGCTTACGGTTTGGTTGAACTACAAGGACATTTTTTGCAATTTACTCTAATTTTATAGTTGCAAATACATTATAAAAATTACATATAAGATTAATTTAGAATCATATTACGTTGATGTTGGCACGTAAATAGATAATATCGTAAATGGAATTTATGAAAATATCTTACGTTAACATATTAAATGGAGAATGTCTTTCAATACACATTTGCATTTGGAGAACGTTCTACCACAAGTATGCTTATTGATTGGTATCTATCATCTAGAAAACACACATGTTTAAGAAGTTATCACCAACTGTATGATTGAACAATGACTACAACATTTTATTTTTATTGGTGCAGACAATGACAACAACATTTGATTTAGGTGCCACTTGACATAAATTCCCCTAATTCCCTTGTCTTTATGGTTCCAACAAAATAAAGTCTTATTTCTTTCAAAACCACAAGGCCATTTGGTTTCTATAGTACAAGCAATCATAAAAGGTCGATCAAAAGAAGAGTAACAAGCTACTTGTTACATTATTTTTAAGCTAAACAATAAGTATTTCTTTTCTTTTTTGAGAAAAACAGCTACAATCTCTTAACATATCATAAAAAAAAAATTCCTACAATTATTTTAGGACTTCTTTTAAATAGCTAACAGTATTTTAGGACTTTTAATAAAAAAAATAGTAACTTTGTGAAGTTTATTACTCAATTTCAAGATTTATTTTCAATGATTGCAGCTTATGTTTGAATCGAACAATCATCGATTCTAGGCTAAGTCATCAAAAACCTCATTTCATTGATACTTTACTTGATCTAATATGTTTTGATATCGCCTTTTCCATTTTAAGACACTTTGTTTGATATACACATAAAAGGACTTTAGACAAAAAACACTGTAGGACTAACTACAACCCTTCAACCGTAACTAACTTTTAAAATCACCGTCACCCCCACACATACATCATCATAACACCAAATATATAAACCCACACAACTCAAATATTGTCTTCTAACAATTACTTTTCCGTCTTAAATTAATTGTTCATGTTCTTATGTTTTATTTTCTCAATTTAAAGGTTCAATACTTAGACTAGTAGTAATGGAACAAAATGGTTCGGTCCCCTTTGCCAAAACAAACGCATCCCTCCCCATCTGTCTTAAGACAATGTTTTTTCTTTTATTTATAACTATCTCACAATTATTTTAATAAATTTGAAGTATCTTTTCTTGATATTTGATTTTTTTTTTTAGAAATGCTTCTTGATATTTGATTTGTTTTTTATTTTTTTATTACTTTTTTTTTTATCCTTGTTATTTCACACAATCACACATGCACATATATATGAGCACATCCACCACACGCATGCATGCAAGTAGAGGTGGCAATCACAACCAATTTAAAAAAAAATGGGTTGGTTTGGGTCAAAAATAACAACTTATGGGTTGGATTGGTTACCCCTTTCACAAAGAAATGGGTCAAATGGGTCAACAATTAGACTTATATGAATCAACAAATGGGTCGAACGGGTCAACAAATGAGTCGAATGGGTCACTTAAGGGTCGGATGATAATTCAACCACCACTATGTGCCTTTTTTTTTTTTTTTATGTTTTTACAAGTTTTCGTCCTTTTTGATGTTTTTGTCAGATTGTTCACGTTTTCATCCATTTTTTACGTTTTCGTCTGTTTATTTCCGTTTTCTTCCTTTTTTTTTTTTTTTTCATTTTAGTCACTCTTTTTATGTTTTCGTCAGTTTTTTACGTTTTCGTCAGATTTTTTACGTTTTCGTCAGATTTTTTACGTTTTCGTCAGTTTTTTCACGTTTTCGTCCGTTTTTTCACGTTTTCGTCCGATTTTTTACATTTTCGGCAGTTTTTTCACGTTTTTGTCCGTTTTTTTTACGTTTTCGTCTTATTTTTTACGTTTTCGTCTGATTTTTTACGTTTTCGTAAGTTTTTTCACGTTTTCGTCCGTTTTTTTACGTTTTTGTCCGATTTTTTACGTTTTCGACAGTTTTCTCACGTTTTCGTCCGATTTTTTACGTTTTCGTCAGTTTTTTCAGGTTTTCATCAGTTTTTTCACGTTTTCGTCCGTTTTTTCATGTTTTCGTCCGTTTTTTTACGTTTTCATCCGATTTTTCAGGTTTTCGTCAGTTTTTTTACGTTTTCGTCCGTTTTTTTACGTTTTCATCCGATTTTTTACGTTTTCGTCAGTTTTTTCACGTTTTCGTCCGTTTTTTACGTTTTCGTCCGATTTTCTACGTTTTCGTCAGTTTTTTCACGTTTTCGTAAGTTTTTTCACGTTTTCATCAGTTTTTTCACGTTTTCGTCCGTTTTTTACGTTTTTCGTCCGATTTTTTACGTTTTCATCCGATTTTTTACGTTTTCGTCAGTTTTTTTATGTTTTCGTCCGATTTTTCACGTTTTCGTCAGTTTTTTCACGTTTTCGTCCGTTTTTTCACGTTTTCGTCCGATTTTATACATTTTCGTCAGTTTTTTCATGTTTTCGTCCGTTTTTTTACGTTTTTGTCAGTTTTTTCACGTTTTCGTCCGTTTTTTTACGTTTTTGTCCGATTTTTTACGTTTACGTCAGTTTTTTCACGTTTTCGTCCGTTTTTTCATGTTTTCGTCCGATTTTTCACGTTTTCGTCAGTTTTTTCACGTTTTCGTCCTTTTTTTACGTTTTCGTCCGATTTTTTACGTTTACGTCAGTTTTTTCACGTTTTCTTCAGTTTTTTCACGTTTTCGTCCGTTTTTTTTACGTTTTCATCCGATTTTTTACGTTATCGTCAGTTTTTTCACATTTTCGTTCGTTTTTTACGTTTTCGTCCGATTTTTTACGTTTTCGTCAGTTTTTTCCCGTTTTCGTCAGTTTTTTCATGTTTTCATCAGTTTTTCACGTTTTCGTCCGTTTTTTTTACGTTTTTCGTCCGATTTTTTACGTTTTCGTCCGATTTTTTACGTTTTCGTAAGTTTTTTTGCGTTTTCGTCTGATTTTTTGCGTTTTCGTCCGATTTTTCACGTTTTCGTCAGTTTTTTCACATTTTCGTCAGTTTTTTCACGTTTTCGTCCGTTTTTTGACGTTTTCGTCCGTTTTTTTACGTTTTTGTTAGTTTTTTCACGTTTTCGTCTGATCTTTTATGTTTTTGTCAGTTTTTTTACGTTTTCGTCCGATTTTTTACGTTTACGTCAGTTTTTTCACGTTTTCGTCAGTTTTTTCATGTTTTCGTCCATTTTTTACGTTTTCTTCCGTTTTTTTTACGTTTTTGTCAGTTTTTTTGCGTTTTCGTTTGATTTTTTTACGTTTTCATCCTTTTTTTACGTTTTTGTCAGTTTTTTTTGCGTTTTCGTTTGATTTTTTTACGTTTTTGTCTGTTTTTTTACGTTCTCGACAATATTTTTACGTTTTCGTCCGATTTTTACGTTTTTGTCGGTTTTTTTAACGTTTTCGTCTGATTTTTTACGTTTTCGTCGATTTTTAAAAATCTGACAAAAACGCAAAAAATTGGACGAAAACGCGAAAAAACGGGCGAAAACGCGAAAAAACCGGTCGAAAACGTAAAATTACGGACGAAAACATAAAAATCAAACGAAAACGTAAAAAACCTGACAAAACGTAAAAAAAACTGACGAAAACATAAAAAAAATTGGCGAAAACGTAAAAATTCGGACAAAAACGTCAAAAAACAGACGAAAATGTGAAAAAACTGACGAAAACGTAAAAAAAGTGATGAAAACGTAAAAACTGACGAAAACGTAAAAAAACGGACGAAAACGTGAAAAAACGGATGAAAACGTGAAAAAACTGACGAAAATGTAAAAAATCGGACGATAACGTGAAAAATCGGACGAAAACGTAAAAAATCGGACGAAAATGTAAAAAAACAGACGAAAGCGTGAAAAAACTGACGAAAACGTAATAAATCGGATGAGAACGTAAAAAAACAGAGGAAAACGTGAAAAAACTGACGAAAACGTAAAAAAACTGACAAAAACGTAAAAAATTGGACGAAAACGTAAAAAATCGGACAAAAACGTAAAAAATGGGACGAAAACGTAAAAAATCGGACGAAAATGTAAAAAAAGGGACGAAAACGTGAAAAAACTGACAAAAACGTAAAAAATCGGATGAAAATGTAAAAAAACGGACGAAAACGTGAAAAAACTGACGAAAACGTAAAAAAACTGACGAAAACGTAAAAAATTGAACGAAAACGTAAAAAATCGGACGAAAACGTAAAAAAGGACGAAAACGTGAAAAAACTGATGAAAACGTAAAAAATCGGACGAATATGTAAAAAAACTTACGAAAACGTAAAAACTCAGACGAAAACGTAAAAAATCGGACGAAAACGTAAAAAAACTGACTAAAACGTAAATTAAAACTGATGAAAACGTAAAAACAGACGAAAACATAAAAAAACGGACGTAAACGTGAAAAAACTGACGAAAACGTTAAAAAACTGACGAAAACATAAAAGTACGAACGAAAACGTAAAAAAACAGATGAAAACGTAAAAAAACAGACGAAACAAAAAAAAATTTGACGAAAATGTAAAAAATCGGACAAAAACATAGAAAGACGGACGAAAACGTAAAAAAATGACGAAAACGTAAAAAACATACTAAAACGTAAAAAAACGGACAAAACATACTATAGTAGTATAGTAGCATGATTACAGTGGAAATGTAACGAGTCGACCTGATCCAATCCGACCTAACCCGTTTGACCCATGACCCATTCAACCCATTCTTAAAGCATGACCCATTTGACCCATGACCCATTTGACCCACAACCCATTTGACCCATGACCCAAACCGACCCAACCCAACCCATTTGCCACCTCTACATGCAAGTAACCAAAGATTTTTCTGTTAACAGTTTCTCTATTCTCAAATTTACCTTAATGTAAAGGTATGATATGTCTAATCCAATCTCCCTCATATCTCGCTATGAAGAGTTTGGTTATGTTGTTGTGCAAATATTTGATTAGCTTTCCACATTCTAAATTTGTAACAATAATATACCTTTTGTGGACCTTAGAAAATAGAAAGGGTTTTGGCTTTTCTAAATGTATCGTTTTGATACGTGTACTGTTTTTTTTGTTTAAGTGTACTTTCATCTTTTGTTCCATTTTGCAATCAAACAGTACGTAGCTATTTCGCACATTTTAACTTTTTATTTGTCAAATATACAAAACAGTTATAAATGTGAAATGTGAATACTATACTGTAAAATGGTCCAAGATGAGAGCCCTCTTCCGTCGGTCGCACGTATATAGAAAAAGAAGAGGTGGCGCCCCCACATGCAAAGCCAGCAGCCACTCTGTGCTAAATTAGCAACACACACATATTCTTCTTTTACATTTATTTTTTTTCCCTTTTTTTAATTATTATCATATCCTCTCTCTCACACACATACACACACTCATGATCACTACACTACTACACTCAATTTCATAACTTTTTATATTTTCTACTACTAGCACAACTTTACAGCTCAAAAACTTTTATAACTAATTCCATTCCCAGTCGCAGATCCCGGTGATTATCACTTTCATTTTTTTTTTACTTTTATCTCACTCAAATTAGTTCCGTACTGAGATTCATACTTAGTTCTAATTAGCTGTAATGATTAAGTGATTGTATTATATATGCAGTGCACTAATTCAGTTTACCTTAGGTTTTGAGTTACTTTTAACTTACTCCTTATTAATAAGGTCAAATTAGTTTCCTACTGATTCGATACATGATATCGAGGTTTAGTTAGAGATGAATTAGTTGTGATGCATTAATTCAGTTTACTTTACATCGCTTTTATTTGATACCAGTTACTTTTAATTTACTTAGATTAATAATTTACTGGATTATATATAGCGATATGCCGATATCTATAGGTTTTAGTTACAATTTACTGGAATGAAGTGGAATTAGTTCAGTAATGGTTCGTTTTGAGATTAGTTAGTTGTAAAATGCTCTAATAAAATGATAGCAGTGGTGCACTGTATGATGTAAGTTAAGCTCGGATTGTTGTGATTTACTGGAGTTCAGTGGAATTAGTTTCTTACGCAATCGGTTTACTTGGCATATGTTTAGTTTGAGGTAATACGCGTGGTTTTAATTGAATGTAGCGATATTAGTTCAGTGCCGATTCAGTCTGCGTTTTACTAGTATTGTTTGGTTTGAGGTGAGATAGTTTAGTTCAACTGGATTGAAGTGGAATTAGTTTGAGTTGTAGTTGCATTGCTTGCTTTAGGATACAGTGATGGAGTGTGATTTATTAATAGTGAACTCTGCAGGGTTATATGGATTATAATGATTAAGTAACCAACAAGTACGCAAGTCTTTGCTATTGGTCCTAACTCCTAAGCATGTTAGGGCCAACATTAGCGAGTTGACATTCGTTTATTTCTACTGTCCTCATAGACTGTTGATCTGTTATAGACTTGTATAGTCTTTGGAATTCTAGAATTTTGACATAATGATCGGTCATGCACTTCTTATAATTTTTCCCTAGGTTACCGTCTAGGATAATGTCCATCACTTACTTATGTTGCAAGTGGGTGCATACATATATGGTTATACAACCCTAGTCCTAACTTATATTCACTTTCGGGGTTTTCTTAGAATGTTTTATCATTACTTGTTTCATCATTTTGCACGTACTGGGATTCTGGGAAGCTGTGGTATAGTTACCAAAAAAGAAGAGTATCCTGATTTTATGTCATATATCTTTTTACGTTCTTGGTTTTTTCAATCTTATGTTTTTTGTTGATATATGCATCTTTTTTTCCTTTCAGGTTTCATAAATTATTAGCTAAAGAACTATAAATTGTTCGTGTTAAAGTCAACTTCATTTCTCCAATCGGAGTTGATCATCTCGCAGCTGCTAGATTGTACCAGTTAATAAGCACTTGTGTCCAAGAGAGGTTTCATGATGCCTTGGTGTATCAGATGATACGTAGAAACTCTATTAATGCTTAATCAACACAGCAATGAGCATTCTCCTGAAAGATCTACAAGAGCCGTTGTTGTCGTGCATTCTGTTGCTCTACTGTTTGACGAGCATCTGTCATGGTCTCACTCCTGATGGTAGGTCAACTTTTTTCTTCCGTAACTGTTGTTTCTTACCATAGAAGCTTTATTTCAAAAACTTAGTGTCACACTCGTCGATGGCTATATCTGTTTATAAATTCATTCACTACGATGCCAACATTTGAGCACCAATCACTTTCGATTAGTTTATGTTGTAATCTCGTTTTTTGTGCTTATTGACCAGGTGAAGCTCTAGTTAACTTCCGGACAAGCATAATCAATTCAATTGATGTGCTTGGTCAGTGGAGGCCCGAGGATCCTGATCCATGTGGATGGAAAGGGGTAACATGCGATCAAAAAACCATGAGAGTTATATCTTTGTGAGTTATCAGGACCTTGTCTTATATCACAAACCTTTATTTAGGAGACTTACCTTGTTCATTAAGCCATTAACTGGCCATGATAAGTTTTGTTCACTATCATAATCATCATTGTTTTCATCATTATTATTGTTAAACTGCAGGAATGTTTCCCATCACAAGCTAAAGGGACCGTTATCACCCGATATAGGAAAGCTAGATCAATTGAAAATTTTGTACTTGATTCTGAACTTTTCTCACAAACGCTGTGCATGCTTACTACAAATAGGCTATGCATGATACGAATACTGATACTCAAGTATGTAACGTGTTGTAGGGATCTTCATTACAACAACTTTTTTGGAGCAATTCCTCCAGAGTTAGGAAATTGTACAGAGCTGCAAGGATTGTAAGTTACTCAGTTAGAATTCTATTACTCTTTGTTTTGAATGAATTTTGTGGGAGATACAATTTATGATGTTGACTGTCTGTTTTTGTAGAGATCTAAGTTATCTGTTTCATCTGTTTCTGCGTTGACAGATTTTTGCAGAATAATTTCTTGAGTGGATTTGTTCCTAGTGGCCTGGGAAATCTTTCGCAGCTTCAGACATTGTAAGTTGACTTTATTTTTAGGTTGACAAAACATATATGCTTAGAAGTATGAAATATCCAAATGGGCTTCTGGGGTATGGAGATTATCTGCAGTTTCTGTTGCATGTCTCATATCCGAAAAATTGTGGCTAGAAATGTTACTTTTTGATCCTTGTGGGTTTTAGTTGCTAAGCCGGATGGAAAGTTATAATTTTGATCTTTGTCTTAAACATTATTAGCTCTTTTTTTTTTTTTTTTTTTTTTTTTTTTTTTTTTTTTTTAAAAAAAAAAAAAAAAAAAAAACTGTCACCAACTCACCATCTTTTGATGTAGCGTCAATATCTATTAAAGGTTATCGGAAGTAGCTATTACACACAAGGACTGTTGGAATATTAACTTTTGATCAATTTAATGTACTGAGTAATGAGATACCATTTCCTAGAACTCATGTGCTTTTGCTACCTTGTGTTGCAGGGATATCTCTAGCAATTCTCTTGATGGAAGAATTCCCACATCAATTGGGAACTTGAAGAACCTTGTAAACTTGTAAGCATTGTTTTGTTCTCTTTTCCACACTCGATCTTTCTGAAAATTTATATTGAACCTTCTACTGACTTGTATTATTTGTAATCCGTGAAGCAATGTTTCATCCAATTTTTTGTCCGGTCCAGTCCCAACTGATGGTGTGCTTGGTCAATTTGGAGGCGACTCGTGAGTTCTGAATTCAATTCTATGGTTGTACCATTTAGTGTAGATTAAGAAGATAGGTTGTCCAAAATCAGGCTAGTTTTCATAATATGGAATCTTACAAGCCATAACTTTTGGTGGACTGCTTGCAGCTTTGTTGGAAACAGCGACTTGTGTGGAAAGCAAATTGATAAGTCGTGCAAAAATGATGTTGGAAATCTACAACCTATAGGTCTTACTTTTTTCCTTCCTAAAAGTATTGTTTGAATTTTTTAAATTGAGTTTTTTTTACTAGGATGGTAATTGGTAATTACTCTCGTAACAGGGCTCTTGAATCCTGTATGTTGTTGACCGTGTATTTAGTATTTTTTTTTGTTTTCAGCTACTAATTCGGTATCTTACTTTTGCATTTTGTGTCTATTCTTTCTGTAGGGAGCCAAAATGAGAAAAAGAATTCGGGACGGCTACTTATCAGTGCTTCTGCTACTGTCGGTGCATTGCTACTGGTTGCACTTATGTGTTTTTGGGGTTGTTTTCTCTATAAGAAGCTTGGCAAAAATGATGCCAAAGGGCTTGCAAAGGATGTCAGTGGAGGTGAGGTTCATTCGTTCAATGATTATCTATTTGAGTGGAAGAAGAGATATGTATCAGCTAGCAGTCTAAAAAGAGTCTAAGCTTTAGTTTCTAACCAGACACGTATGCATCATTTGTTTTGTAAGGGTGTAGTTTCTTTAGTATGCATCATGCGTAAAGGTGGCAGTTTCGACCCCTTTACTTGCAAATTGGTCGATTCTGGTTATGCTTCATCTCTAACGGGTCAAATTGGTACAATAAAAATATGCTTTATAGTAAAAAATCAGTCACATCATAAAGGGTACAATTAATTCATAATACATCCTGAATCATTTTATTCAATAAATTAGATCATTACTAAAATACTCATATTTCACCCTAATCATTTGTAACATTTAGTTATCTTGGACTGTATCTGCCCGATCCAACCCGGCCCATTTTTACCATTATAAATCACCAATTTTGAATCGCACAAAAATTTATCCATTTTGAGCAATATAAAAACTTACCTCTTTATCTAATCAACTTTTTTGACCCATAAAAATACTGAGTACCTCTTTTGATTCATTACCCAACGCACCCCGCCCCCACCCATTTTGCCACCTCAAATTCATATGGGACTAAATCGAATTTATCGTAATATGACACGATTGGCTTTTGTTTTGCTGTATGCGTGTGTGTTATCTTTTGTGTATAATGAATATTGAGCTTATATGGGTCTGTTATTGCTTCCAGGTGCATCCATTGTGATGTTTCATGGAGACTTACCGTACTCATCAAAAGATATCATCAAGAAGCTAGAAACTTTGAATGAGGAGCACATAATCGGTGCTGGAGGCTTCGGAAAAGTATACAAGCTGTCAATGGACGATGGGAATGTTTTCGCCTTGAAAAGAATAGTGAAATTAAATGAGGTTTTTGATCGTTTCTTTGAGAGAGAGCTTGGAATTCTTGGAAGCATTAAGCACAAATACTTGGTGAATTTGCGAGGATACTGCAATTCTCCAACTTCGAAACTGTTACTATATGACTACTTACCTGGTGGCAGTCTAGATGAAGCTCTCCATGGTAACAATATTGATTTTTAGTAATAAATTTAATCTGTATTGGGCATTCTTATTGGTTAATAATGTTAAAAGTAGTAGTGATGTAACTGTAAAAATTGATAGCTAGATTTGTTTTTTTTACAGAAAATGGTGAGCAACTGCACTGGGACACACGACTTAAGATCATTAGGGGAGCTGCAAAAGGGCTGGCATATTTGCATCATGATTGTTCCCCTCGTATCATACACCGAGACATAAAAGCAAGCAACATATTACTAGATGGAAATTTAGATGCTCGAGTTTCTGACTTTGGACTTGCAAAATTACTTGAGGATGAGGAATCTCACATTACAACAATTGTTGCTGGAACTTTTGGATATCTGGCTCCAGGTAAGAACATCGCTGTGATTACTAGAGGCGAGAAGATGGGTCAGACTGGGTAACAGGTCGAAACGGACTCTGGTTGAAAATGGATCATTTTTAGTACGGTTTGAAATGGTCAGGGCGGATTGGGATGACCCACAAACACCTTTTTCTTATACTTTTAATATACATAACTAACTCGTTAAGCATAATTACAGAACAAATATCATTAAAATTATATTATAACCTTTTGAGACATAACACAACCCTAACAGACTTCAAGAATAGTAGAATTTAGCTTTATCTCTTCTTCAAATATAGTGCTATTCATCTGGTAATGCAGAAAGTTATCTTTAAATTGTCTATGTTACTTTCCATGCAGAGTATATGCAGAGTGGTAGAGCAACAGAAAAAACAGATGTCTATAGTTTCGGTGTACTTATGCTTGAAGTTATAAGTAGAAAGAGGCCCACTGACGCTTCTTTCATAGAGAAAGGTCTTAATATTGTTGGCTGGGTATGTCTCTACAGTCTAATCTTCATCTATTGCATGCATTCATCCTTAAAACTATATCCAATCAGTATGGATTCACTCATTCAAGTATAGATAGCAATTTTGACCCATCTCTACAGAAATGTGCCAGTTGCAGTTTTTTTATGTATAACGGTTCCATGAGTAAAATTTTAGAATTTAGCTAAAATGGAAATGGGTCGACTCGGTCAAATGGGTCGACAGTTGCTGAAACTCTTTTCAGACGCTTAAATCGTTTCACAACGTTTTTATAAGAAAGATAGATGGCTATATTAAGAACAATAATATAATATTTCGTACATTAACCATTTATAGAATTATCAAAATGGACAAAAAGGTGTTGACGCGTTTCGACTGACCCTTACCTGTTCTGACCCGTATTAATAATTATACCTTTTGATGTTGCTCGCCCGACGCAATCCATATCATCTAGTTATCAACCTAATCTGTTGGTGGGATCTAATGTTTTCAGTTGAATTACTTGGTAACGGAGGATAGGCAACATGAGATCATTGATGGGAATTGTGAGGGTGTCGAGGCAGAAACGGTTGACCCTCTACTCTCAGTTGCAATTCTGTGCGTGTCTACAAGTCCAGAAGATCGGCCCACAATGCACATGGTGGTCAAAACACTAGAATCTGATGTTATGACGCCATGTCCAAGTGACTTCTATGATTCCTCATCAGATTGAATTCCTTTTTTCTACTTCCGTTTCATGCAACTTTTGCTCACCAATTGGAGATCAAAACAACCACACGGAAGATTCGAGAAGAGCCCTTCATTTTGCAAATATTTTCGCGCCATTATCCATTCATTGTGGCAGATTCAGAGTAAGAAGATTATCTTTCCATCATTGGGAGCAGTGTCTGTGAATGGTATTTTTATTCGCCTAGTTATCATATTTTTTTTTTGGTTTGTGATAATTTAAAGTTACCCTTTTCTATTGTTGTCCCATGTGTATATGATTACTTTTTACTGTCACCATTCATCAAAGAATCAATCTTGGTGATGCTGTCCATGTATTATAAATTAGCAGCTTTCATCGGTTTTGCTGGTGACATTCGTTAACATTTTCCCCAACTTAATTTGTAGGTCTCTGTTTATCATATTGGGTTTCTAATAGTTGCTAAAACCTTTAGAAAAGAAGCAAAATATATAAATTTGTATGTTATGCTTTCAGTACCACACGAGCGGTGGACAAGTGGTGGTGGCCATTGAGAATGAAAGGAATTGTTCGTGTGTTTGAAAGGTTTTTAGTATATGTTAGTTTCGTTTTCTTGGGTTTTATGCGGTGGATATGTGTAAGTGTGTTTAATAGATGGTGGGGTTCAAACAAAACAAATTGATATATGCTGACGAAATATTGAAATCGATCATCTATATTGTGTTACATGCACAAATTTTAGTTTTGCATAGTCTTCTTGGTGTTGCATGCACAAATTTTGAATTTCACAAGGAGTATGCACAAAGTAGTAGACTAGTTACTGATTCAATTCACAAAAGAAACCGCAACTCAACTATATTGTGTTGCAGCATAACTATACAAACAAAGTGAGATTGAAAGGGGAATTCTTACTTAAATAATGTATAAGATGGGAATATGGGATCAAGATCATATATAATTAAATTTATTCCCAACCTCCATCTTGAGCTTGCAGTTGACGATACTTAATTGGATCTGCAAGTATTGGTGAGCCAAGGCTTTCGACACAGGTAGATATAACCTTCCTAAGATTCAAATTAGAAATATCACCACTTTTACAGAAAGTTTGTTCTTCAAGATCATACATCCACATTTGACGGAGGACTTCAATCATAATTTCCCCATTGTCATAAAAAATATTTGGTTCATCCGTTAGAAATCCATAATACCCACCGGCTACAACCAAATGTCACCTTTCAAACTATTGAATATAGCAAGCTTTTCACCAAGTGCAACAAGTTTGTAATTATTATCAGACAGCAAGATATCAACATTATTATACAAATCGGGTGATGGAACTTCACCAATGAATTTCTCTTCCACTAAACTAAAAGTAGCAATTACCTGTGTAGAAGCCTTGCTAGTAATCCAATGAAGAAACCCATTAACAAAAACACCTGACTCACTATATCTAATATTACCCACCCAACCATTATTTATCATAAGGTGAATCACTCACCTGCTTCCAAGTAACGCCTCTAAGGCTATAAACTTGCACATGTATTTTGAAAGGTGGAATTGCAGACGGACAACGAAAGTAAGACATGGAAACAACCTTGTAATCATCTGACAGAGAATCATAACCAAAGCCAATCCTTCTAAAATCATAGCGATACTTAGTATTATTGTATGTGATGAACTCATGTTTGTTGACCCTTTTGAATACCATATATTCTTTAGTAGTTAGATTAAAAATGGCAAAGTAGAGATAGCCATTCCTTTGAAACACATCGAAACCGGCCTAAAGATTTGACGGGAAGACGATATAGAATGTCGATGATGTTATCCTGTGAGATTGTAATGTTGCTTTCTTCACACGCCATAATTATGTTACGTGTGAACATATAAAGTAAAATAACTAACAATAACGTCTTTCACGGGTTATGGGTCATAATACCGTCTTTCACGGTTTATGGGGGAGGTTGAGACGTAGACAACCTTACCCCTACCTAAGGTAGAGATGCTGCTTCCGTTCTATCAAAAGTAGAAAGGACCTCCGGCCTTGCAATGCATAATTGATATGTTTAAATATATGTCTAATCATATGTGTCGGCATCTTGTTGGTGATAGCAGAGGGACTCAATTTTTTCACAAACCAATAAACAATTTCCATATTTATTTAGGCATAAAATTAGTCGCACATTTAAGCATCTTAATCATTTATATTTTTAAATTGGGTTTAAGCGGCACAATAGACATTATTTTTCACATGTCTCGTTATAGAGTGTATTCAAAATATTACTCGTCTAACATGCACTTTTATGTTTTGTGCTAACTTGGGTTACTGTCTTTTGGTGTCTTTGTCACTTAAACTTTAATCCAGACATCCTACTCTAAGTTCTATCTCCCAGTCCAAACGCCTATTTTCTTCAACCCCTCACCACTTTATAAAGAGGAATGTCCGCGATGGTAGAACAACTCGATTTTGGAAAGACCATTGGATGGGTGTAGCTTCGCTTCAACATCAGTTCCCACGCTTATTTCGTTTAGAGGTGAACACAGATTGTATGGTTCGTGATAGGTGGAATGACGGATGGAATTGGATATGGTCCCTATTCCTGGAGGTATTACCTCTACTCAGTTAAGTACGCTTACTACTTTACTTGATCCAATTATTCTTACCGAGGGTAGAGACGAATGGGTATGGCTTCTTGATCCCAATAACGGTTTCACTGTTAAAAAGACATGTATTCACTTAGATAATGCTTCTCTTCCGGATGCTTACATCTCAACTAGATGGTGTCGATTTATTCCGAAGAAAGTCAATATTTTTGTTTGGCGTGCTCTCCGTGACCGTCTTCCTACTCGGTGGAATCTAAGAAATAAAGGTGTCAAGATTGAATCTATCCTTTGTCCCACTTGTTCGTCTTCGCCAGAAACTATACAACATTCGTTATGGACTTGTTCTCTTGCAACATGTGTTTGGCTTAAAGTTTTCTCATGGTTGGATTTGCCATACCCAACTCCTTCATCTCTTCAAGATGTATTTACATATGTTGATGAGTTGCATATACATAACGATAGGAAATTGATGCTTCAAGCTATTTTTGGTGTGGTGTTGTGGACTTTAACTCCCCTTTCGAAACCATCTCATCTTCAACAGTCTTCCTAAGGCCCGAAACGAGATATTTGACAAGGTTACGAGCACTTCATTTTTGTGGTACACAAATAGGAATAGGAAAGCTAATTTTTCTTGGAACAATTGGCTTCAAAACCCATTGATCCCTTATATTTTGTAATTCTCCTATTTGTTCTTTTCTAGCTTCTTGCTAGTTTTTATATAATTTTGCCGTTCAAAAAAAAAAAAAAAAAAAAAAAAAAAAACAAAACAATGAACACGCAAAAAGCCACTAATGTCAATTTACATGTATGGTTTAATTACCTGTCATGCTCATAGTTTTAAAAAAACGCTCCTTTTCTATGATACCGTCATACCGCCAATTAAAAATTGAAATATACCTAGAGAGCTAGGTGAAGCACATAACTAATACTACGTAAATGTTATATTTGTGTTGCCTCATCGTCTCTCAAATAACACCTCAATAACTAAAACACCTCAGCTTGGAAATCGGTTTTGGCTAGAATGGAGAAATGCTTGACTTCTGCTCAATGGGATGCGTTTCATTCAGAGCTGCGATTGCCAGCCCAACTTTGTTTTATGATTTTAAAGCTAGATAAATGATAAATGATGAATTTGCCCTCTCAAGTTTTATGATTTAAACTTCGGTCCTCCTAAAAATATTAGGCTAGCTCCGTATTAATTCAAGCTTCCAAATTTCATGATTGCTTAATGGTGTTTCTCTTATGCGAGACAAATAGTATATATTACTATCAAGTAGCTTTAGTGGTGCCAAACTAGGTTAACAAATATCTGGGGGATTTCACTGCAGTTAAGCAAACAGAATAATTACTACTATACCTACATGGACCAATTTGGGGCCTCAATGAACCTAAGTAAAAATAAGTTGACCTACATTGATGTAACTGTATCTAAATGAACTTGTAATCACATAACAGACCTATTATTCAACATGCACAATAGATCATAAGTACACAAAAATGGACCAATATGACTTGAATAGACCTAGTGAAGTCAGCTATATTTGTGTTAGAGCATAATTCCACAAAGAAAGTGAAATTGGGAGGGCAAGCTTTTACCAAAATAATGTATACGATGGAGGACCATATATAATGTACAGCACAACATCACTTAACTATCCATATTTGACATAAACATAAGGAATTATGTTGATACTCGCAATCCAAATCATTCAAATGCCATTTGTTCCAAGTTGTTCTAAGGAGTATGCACAAAGTAGTAGACTAGAACTCAAAATTTTCTCGATCTGAATTCAACTTAAACAAATTGTTCAATGAAAACTTATAAGAGTATAATAAACATGTGTGAACCTTACATGCATTGAGATCTACGCATCTATATTATGCGGTTGAAATTGATGATCTGTAACTGGATTTGCCGACTTTTGGTGAAACAAGGCTTTCGACATAAGCACATTTAACACTCCAGAGATGCATATCAAAAATATCAGCAGTTTCACAGAAAGTTCCTTCTTCAAGATCATATATCCACATTATGTTGCGGGCTACAAAGAGAAGTTTTCTGTTGTCATAAAAAATCTCGGGTTTAGACATTGGAATTTCTTTAAATCCGTGGACCACAATCTTTGTCCAGGATTCCTTGACCCCATACTCATTCATCAACCAAACCTCACCTTCCACACTATGGAATATACCAAGCTTATCACCAAGTGCAACAAGTTTGCAATCACTATGAGACAAGATATTTGCAGCATTGTTCAAATCAGGTGCCGGTTCTTCACTGAATTTCTCATCTGCTAAACTAAAAGCAACAATCACCGGTATATGATCAGAACCCTTTCTAGCAATCCAATGAAGAAACCCATTAACAAAAATACATGACAAACCCTCTCTATAAGAATGATCAAAAGGTGAATCACTCACCTTCCTCCAAGTATGAGATCTAAGGGTATATACATACACAGCACAATCAGGTGGAGCCGAATACAGACACTGATAGTAAGAGATGGCAACCACCTTGTAATCATCGGTCACAGAATCATAACCAAAACCAACACGTTTAATGCTGTGTGACCATTGATGCCTGAACATAAGGAATTCCACATGATCTCCAGTAATTAGATTCACAACGACAAACTCACCAACCTGTCGCAAGTCATGAGAAGAAGCTAAAACAAGACCATTGCAAGAACCAAGGAATTCCACATAATCTCTATTAACAACACTTGATTCAACTGGAAGCTTTGCTGGTCTGAATAATGCTTTACTGTTACTAAATGGAAGGAATTCCTCATAATCTCTATTAACACTTGGTTCGACTGGAAGCTTTGCTAGTCTTGATACTGCTTTACAGTTATTAAATGGAACTAAATAATGTGAACTATCGTAGGACCAGAAGACGAGGCAGTTTCTATTGCGCGCTTTTTGATGGGTTTTGATGAACTGGGGTTCTGAAAGTAAAGATAGCCATTCCTTTGAAACACACCGGAACCGGCCTGCAGATTTGGTCGGAAGACAATATAGAATCTCCGTGATGATATCCTGTGGGATTGTGATGCTGCTTTCTTCACAGGCCATTGCTACGACGTGAAGAGCACGAAGAGAATAGCCCATAAATATAGTTGTTAATGTTATTGATAATTATGGAATGGATATATTCATATTAATTAGAGGATTTTAAGACATATCCAGCAAAGAAATAATGACTTGATTTGGTGTTTACAATATTGACCCTGAAAGTAGATGCATGTTTCTATAAATTTACGTTTGAAAGATTATTCAATGGAAAACAATATTGGTCTAACATGATCACAGGGGTCTCTTTAGTCTCTTAATAGAATTCATGTGCAGTTTGAAGAAGAAAAAGTGGTAGGCTATTTGAAACATCCATTGGAAGCTTATTTATAAATTATAAATCAAAGGTAAGAAAATGCAGGGGTCATAAAGAGGCAAAACTTTAGCGACAATTGTTAATGGTGTTATTTTGGGAAAAATATAAACTCTAGTAACAATGTAAACATCATTTCCTTTTTTTTTTTTTTTTTTTTTTTCCTTTAATCTCCATATTCATATTTATTCATGATATATGCAGGTGTAACGGTAGCGAAAATGCTTCCAAATTTCATGACTGCATTTCTCTCATCCGGCATGATGGATATCATAAGTAGCTTCAGTGGTCCCAAGCCAGGTTGCGTGATCCAGTGGGTTAAAGGTGTCACTAAACTCATCTTCTTCCTCTCCCATGTCCTTCCTCCCAATTGCTACACCCCTTCCAAACACCTTCAAACCTGTCCAAACCCAAACCGAACCGACTGCTAAGACCAAGAGCGACCAACCCCTAGTACTGCACACCCCTGATAACAATTATATTGTTAATAGAAGTATGTTTTTTCAAAATATTTGTTCTTGCGTTTTCTTCTTTAATTAGTTACCCGAGATTATAAAAAAATATAAGTAGATTTCACATGTATTGATTTAAATCGGATAACTGTTAAGAGCGGACCAAAAACTCTACGTTATCATGTGCAAAGTTTATTTTTACCAATATAAAGGAAATAAAAATGAACCAAAATGTACGATTTAACTATAACTAGTAAACAAATTAAGAATAAATTAACATATTCGTGGACTAACTAAAAAAACATGTATTTATGTGACACAAAATTTAAAGACCAAATTCATTTGAAAAAATCATACAATTAAATAAATAAATAAAACCCGACAAACATGTATCGGATTCCGGTAAACCCCGAAACCCCTCGGCCCGCCCTTGATAAGACTACAAGTACTAGAATGAAATTGTAGCAAGTATACCTACACTCAAGACAAAATTCTATGAACAAATATAATTAAGCTTTGATAAATGTTTTCTTAAATAAAATGAAATGAAATATGTTGAATTGCATAATGGATACTTTTATCGAAGATTTGGAAGAAGAAAATCCTGAACTCTTGCTTGATCTTAAAACATATAAAAGACCTTTCAAACTATGGGGTGGAGCAGGTAGTGTGATTAGTAGGTGTCGAAACACCTACTAATAGTTTTTGCAGTTAGCCTCCTATATTGAGTCAATAAGTTAGTTTTTTAATAGTTTTTGAAGTTAAACTCCTTTATTCATACCGATATTTTGTTAAAAATCCAAAAAAAAATAACTTAACTAACATGATATTATGGTGTTAGGGTATGATGAGTTAGAAAAATTGTTTTTTTGTGTGATATATATTGATATAATTTTTATGTTAAGTTCGGATTTTCTTAACTTAAAATCTTGGCTCACACCTGCAAATTATAAATACAACTTTCTGCAAAATTCTATATGTATTTACAAAACCGGGCATGGAATTATATTTATGCACTTTTAATTGGATACTCATTTCTCAAAAAGGGATTATAAGCAACCACTATTTTCTATAGATGAACCAATCAAATGAAACTGATATTGATATCTTGTCGATCTAAAGTCTAAAAACAAAAGTTAAGCATAATTGAACATATTTGGCTTTTTACCCAACATTATTTTGTCCAATTATGCCAATTAAGTCTATGATGTGTTTAGGTCATTTAATCTGAATAGTTTATAAACATGCGTTCGTAAAAGAGACAAGGAAACGATCACAAGAAAGGTAAAAGAACTAGCAAGTGGTAACAAAATAATCAAAATCAATGGTATTGACGGAAGTAGGTTCATAATAATGCACAAAACAACAATAACAAAGTACTATTTTTAGCCTCAAATTGGATTAGAGTAAATACACTTGCCAACCAAAAACAAAAATATATTAACTTTTATCAAAATATATATTTTAACAAAGAAATTATAATAATATTTTGTCTAGCCGTCTACCGATCGTGGGTCCAAAATATTTAACCACCTTATTAAAATAGGATTAAGCTATAGCGTGGTAGTTTAATATGTCAAAGGCCTCGGACACAATCAAAGGCTTTTGTTAGCTAACAAAGATATATAAATTGAAGCTATTTTAGTTAATTACTTGGCATGACAACATGAAAAATATTATTTAAGATAATTACGTTGACAAGATGTGTGACATTAATATCTTTAAGATATTATTAATAGTTTCTAAGAAACAAATTCACGTACATACTTGTTTGTACGTTACATCTTCGGTCCCATTGATCGCGTATTCTGATTTCTAAGTATGTTAGCGTTTAGGAGCATTTTAAATTAGCTAGCAATTAGCATTTAGCATTTTGTACGCAATGTTTATTTGGTAACAAACAACTAGCAATCTTAATTATTTTAAATGCTTCAAATCCAAATACTACTTAAAAGAGTATTAATTAACTAGCAACTTCGTTTACATTTAATAATTACAATCATACAACTATTTTATCAAACATTTTGTCAAAATAAACAGTTACTGTCTTCTCCTACTGCATCTCGCCATTGCTAACTACTATTGCTTTCTACTGATGCTATTTTCGTCAAACATATTTCATAACTCTAACATGTTGTCATTCAATTTTCCGAACAAACCCTTTTTGGGCATGTCATTTAAATTGTATAACATGAAAAGTGGATAAGATCCTAACTATTTTAATTGCAAGAAAATATCCGATTGGTAGAGTATAAAACAAATAGATATAATTAATAAGTTGGCAATGTCAAGCACCCTTTTTTAAATGTGAAAAACATATGAGTTAGTATAGTGGAAAAAATAACTATTCTTGTTTGAGTAAATTACACAGATAATCGTTGTAGTTTGCATTGACATTCACATATGATCCTTTGACTATTTTTTTTTTAATCATAGAATCCTTAATTCTGAAACTTTCAACGCTCATGGTCTTTTGACCAAACTGACGTTAAGTTTGACCATTAAAACCTTTTAGTCTCAACCCACATGTATAACCATTTTCACTTATTCTCTCCGGCCCAAATCTCTCTCCCTTTACCTTTTAACCAAATAGACGTTAAGTCTGTCTGACTGTTAAAGCCCCTCATGTGACTTGTACATGAGGGCATTATTGTCTTTTCGCACACCCTGCAGTTATAACTTTTTTTTTTATTTGGTAATTATATTGTTGAACTATTTCGTTTGATTGTGTATATATATATATATATATATATATATATATATATATATATATATATATATATATATATAGAGAGAGAGAGAGAGAGAGACTCTCTCTCCCCCTCTCCCTCTCCCCCTCCCTCTCTCTCTAATCAAATGATATAGTTCAACAATGCATTTACACAAATCAAAAAAAAAAAAAAAAAAAAAAAAAAACTGTCATGAAAGAATTTAAAGAAATGCACACGTCAAATTAGTATACAAACGTACTCCAGACACACCCCGGTCGGACCCACCGCATCTGAAGCCATTGATGGTGGGTTCGATGACAGCCGTAAGTCTGTACCTAGTAGTGGGTTAATAATAACCATTGCATAGAAAGAGAAGTTCCTAGACGATGATGGTAGCAGATTCTCTTTGATTTTGGATATGATATTGAATCTTATTTTGAGCATATTTTGCAAGTGCTAGGTATTTAATGAGTTTTTCTTTTGAGGTGTGTTTCATGGTGGTTGCCAATATGATGAATTGGTAGAGACTTCTAACTATTATTGTTCTATGTGTATTATGTTTGTGTATGTTGATTTGGATTTGTGATGTAACTGGTTAAGAGAGTAAAATATGTGTTTAGAATTGTTTTTATTTTTTAGTTTAGAAAGAATGCATTTTAGAATTGGCTTTTACTTTTTAGATTTAAATGAAACGGCATATGATGGAATAGGATGAATGTAAAGTAATCAAGTGTTTGTCTTTTTAAAATCAAGCAAGTTGGAACAAAATAAATACGAAAAGACAATAATTCTCTCAGGTGCAAGTTAAGTGCAAGGTTTTAACGGTTAAACTTAACGTTTGTTCGGTCAAAAGACTGCGAGTGTTAATGGATTCAGAGTTAGGAACTATACAAATCAGATAAAAAAAGTCAAAGGACCACATGTGAAAGTCAATGCAAACCACGGGGACCATATGTGGAATTTACTTTCTTTATTTTTTAATAGCTATAGGCTATTGACTTATGCATGTCAGACATTTTTCCTTGTAATGGTAATAGACACACGATTTAAGACTTAAGAGGCATGATTCGTGGTATTTGACGCAAAATTTTTCTCAAATCATGGTTAACGTAAGAAATTCTCTACCAAATTATGTGATCAAAGTAGTTCTTGATCGATATATTTCATGTAATCCAAGTTTTAAAGAAAATACGTGAATCTATAAGATCTTATAAATCGAGAGAAATATAAATTGGATTAAAAGGATGAATTTCAGTCGTTTTTATTTGTCAGTCGCGAGCAATATAAGTTCATTAGTTCAAAATTTATGGATTGCTGTTAAGAGACTAAGAGTTAATACAATTTTCTACATGCTTTGCTTTGCGCATTCAAAAAAATATACAATATACACGTCGATATCATATTATTTTTGAAGGGAGAGGGGGAATTGGGGAAATGTAGTTGTCTATAAGTAGAAGAAACCTCAAGCACTTCAGAGGTCAAAAGTTGCTCACTTTCTTTGTAGATTTATACATATAAAGAATCATGCCAAAAACACATTCAAGTGATGACATAAATGAGTTACCCATTATCACGACCGAAACACCAGAAAACCGTCAACTCAAAGTTGCTACTTTGTTTCATGTGTACCCTCCTGGATTTTTACGAAAGGTAAGGTACCACTTCCATAGTCATTAACTAATTAATTTCAGTATATGTTCGTGGATATTTGACAATATTTTTTGCAACCAGGTTGTAGCGGAAATAGTGGCTACATTCTTGCTGGTGTTTGTGACATGTGGAGCAGCAGCACTTAGCACAAAGGATGACCACAAGGTGTCACAGCTTGGAGCCTCAGTAGCCGGTGGGCTTATTGTGACCGTCATGATTTATGCAGTTGGACATATCTCTGGTGCACACATGAACCCTGCCGTCACACTAGCTTTTGCATCCGTGGGGCATTTCCCGTGGGCTCAGGTACCTAGCTAGAGACCAGTCATACCAAAACACGTTATTCCGTTAGCACCACATATCTCAACGTATTCAACCATATAGAATCATATGCACTTGATGTGACTAACTAGACGGGCTATACGTACTGAAAACACATTGTACGTTAGGACCATACATCTTAACAGATTCAAACCATAACAGAATCGTATGCGATTAGTGTGATAAAAGACAAGCACATGAGACCATGACCATAGTTAAGCCACATCGGGCCCTACTGGTAGTTGGCAGTATGTATATCATTCAATTATTTAAATAGAATAACCATGAAGTTCAAACAACTCGACGTGTTTTATTAAACACTTTGTCTACGCAGGTCCCTATCTATGCAGCAGCACAACTAACAGGGTCCATATCAGCTTCATATGCCTTGCGGGTACTGTTACAACAGGTAAAACATTTGGGCACAACTACACCATCAGGGACAGACCTACAAGCTCTGATCATGGAAATCATCGTCACGTTCTCAATGATGTTTGTCACTTCAGCTGTTGCCACTGATTCTAAAGCCGTAAGAAGCCTATATCAATTTAGCACTTAAAAAACTTAATCAGATAAATAAGACTCTTAAACACATGTTCTTATAATTATCAGGTAGGAGAGCTAGCAGGTATGGCAGTAGGATCAGCAGTCTGTATTACTTCTATATTAGCAGGGTAAAGCTTAATATCCAAAATATATTTCAATATAACTAGTTACTTCCAGGAATGAAACCTTTAACAAACGACATATTTTAATTTCCAGACCAGTATCAGGAGGATCAATGAACCCAGCACGAACACTTGGACCAGCACTGGCTAGTAACGACTTTAAGGGATTATGGGTGTATATTATTGGCCCAGTAATTGGAACGATATCTGGCGTGCTGTGCTACAGTTTTATACGAGCAACAGACAAACCAATCCAAACAATTTCTTCATTTAAACTTAGAAGAATGAAGAGCAGCAATGAAGATGTTTCAGTGAAAGATTCTCTTAGTACGGTGTAATAAAAGTATAAAACTATCATATGATATTAAAGAACCTCAATCAAGTACATTGCATTCACCATTGTTTATGTTTCAGAATAAATACTTGGTGATCCAAAAACAACCTAATTGTGTGATGATAGATATAAAACACATATACAACTAGAAATACTTAGGTTGACACATGAAAACATAACATGGGAATGATCTTAAAAATAATTTCACAAGAGTTGAGTTTAAGCACCCTTTTCACTAACTACGAAACTTCGTGGATTGATGGTGATGCTCTTCGTGCAATTATCCGTTTTGTAGATCCCCACAAGACGATAGCCAGCTCAAACATATTGTTTCTCAGGCTGCAGATAATAAATCACGTTTAACAATACATGACGAGAAAATATTTACAAATACAAAAGACAGTATCATGATTTAATAATATCCTGATGATGATAAACTGTGCATCTTTTGTACGATCTTTAACATAATGTCCCACAATTGAACGTTCTTAAAATCTGAAAGTCCATACGTGAGTGAGTAGATATACTCCAATACCAAATTAATCAAAACAAATAAAAAATAGTAATCGTTTATTTTATAAGAACCCTACCCAAAGCAGCATCAATTTCATCCATAACGTAAAGTGGTGTTGGTATGTAATGGTGGAGTGCAAAAACAAGAGCTAACGAGCTGAGAGTCTGCAAAGCTACAGTCGTCATTCCATTTCAGTATATCAATATATAATAACACAGATATAGTATAAAAATAAAAATAAAAAATTGTGAGCAACAAACCTTTTCGCCGCCTGATAAATGAACAATATTTTTCCAACTCTTCTTAGGAGGCCTAACACTAAAGACAACACCTTCAGAAAAAGGATCTAACGAATCCACCAACTCAAGTTCTGCGTCAACTCCAAGAGTAATCATCTGTACAAAGATCATCGTAAGTTGCCACAAATTGAATAAAAAACTTTATATGAGTTCAAAGAAAAACACAACAATTACACGAGAGCTCAACATTCACGGAGAAAGATGGAATGTTGTTATATTTAGCAAATCTGGTACATTTCCTTCAACTTCAGTGATATGGTATTGAACCCAGCCATGAACTCATCTAGCCTGGAAGATAAATTTAAATCAATGTATTAGAATTATTTTGTAAGATAGAAGGTATTAAGCTAATGCAAAACTAATGACTTCAAAGAGGCTATTTAGCGCCTAGATAATCGGCTAAAAGATTAATTGCAACCAAAAGTCTCAATGATCAAGATAATAGCTTTTGCCTTTCAAAAAAAAAATCAGATAATAGCTTTTAAAACACAGATCAAAACAACCCCAAACTTGCCTTTTCTTTCCCCATTCATCATATTGCTTTTTTGTCTCATCACGCTCGTCGGTTACCACATTAAGCTCCTCCACTCGCTCATTGTATACAGATAATTTTTTTCGATAACTGTAGAGAGAAGCAATTAAATAACAACAAAATGTAACATGTAACCAACAAACTGAACAACACATAAACACAATTTCTTACTCAGTGATAGAATCAAGATTAGGATTCATCTCTTTCATCTGTGCTTCAAGTAGAGCCACCATTTCTAACGACTTTTTAAGATCAGAACCCTTGGCAAGTGATTCATCACCAAGCGTAACCTGAAGTTTTTCAGGGTCCACTAAATCTTTCTGGATTCTATCATTATAAGACAGCAAAAGAATATTGAGAGTCACATTCTTTAAACATGGTTTCATGTTAAAGAAGAGGTATATGCTACAAAACTTACTGTTCCATGTGGTTAGAAAGAGTTTTATACAAATTTTTGAGCTTTTCATTGTAACCTTTGTCCTTTATTTCCAACTCCTTTAACATCTTCTTCAAGTCTTGTAGCTTATAGTCAGCATCGACCTGTACAGGAAGTAATGCATTACGTAACATTGAAGCAAAATGAAAATTAAACATTTCACCAATTCTAAGATTCACTCTTCATGCTTCATATATAAACTTTTTCTGATAACAATCTAAAAGGGGTCTTTTTTGCGGCAATGCACATACGGGTTTCATGAAATGCTAAGCAATAATCTTATCCAACCAACCAACCATAAACCCCTTTCGTGCATCGTAAAAATCATTGTTAAATGGTAATGCTAGTGACAAAAACTCATTTAAGAAACAATGTCACATGTGGGTACAAATCATGCACAAAACAAGGCCAAAAAAGAAAGTTTTATCGTAGAGAACACGAGTTAGATAATTAAAGCGATAGACCAGAAAAAGAAACACGCAGCCATTTTGAAGCTGAAATCGATAATACAAGGGAAATAGGACAAGTGGTCGCTTCTTAGGGACCTTGAGAAAGAAGTTGGTTTTGTTCATAAATGGAACTTTATATCTGTTATCAAGAAGTACCCGGTGATATTTTATGTGAGTGGTGGACATAAAAGGCAACTGCTGTTATGCTTAGTGAAAAAGCGGAAAAGATTGCTGCTGTGCTCAGGAAGGGGAAGTTAATGAGCTGATGGAACTGATTTTGGTTAAGAATTTGAGGAAGTTGTTGATGTTGTCAGTTGAGTGTAGGTTGCCGCTTGAAACGATTGATTTTGTGCATGCTGAGTTGGGTTTGCCTATTGATTATAAAGTCTTTGATTCCTAAGTTTCCAGAGTTTTTAGTGTGAATGATGTGCATGGGCTTGAATTGGGAATTTTGGATTCGTCGCTTGCGGTTACTGCACGTGAAGAAAGGTATATGGAAGAAAGAACATTGGACACTTCTGGGACGTGAACGGCCACGATTTCAAAAGATGGAAACTTTTCTGGCCCATTTGTATTTCATTTGAAATTCCCGGCCGGGTTTAGACCACACATGAGTTATCTCCAAGAGCTCAAAAAGTGGCAGAAAATGGAGTTTCCTCCACCCTGCTTAAACGCTAAAAAATTTGAAGTTTCTGATCCTAAAGCTCGAAAGAGGGTAGTGGGAGTGCTTCATGAGCTTCTTAGTTTGACTATGGGGAAACACTTGACTTCTGCTCAATTGGATGCGTTTCATTCAGAACTGCGATTGCCAGCCCGACTTTGTTGTGCTTAATTAAGCATCATCGTATGCAAAGAGTACTGTTTTTTCTTAAAGCAGCTTATGTTGGGTCAAGATTGGTTGATTAATGCCCCACTTTAAAGTTACTTAGGAATGAGTTCATAGCACTAGCTCACTGGTAGAAGTGACACTGAGTCTTCATCATATGCTACATGAACTACAAGAAAATGAATCTGTCACAGTTTTACATTTGTTTCTTTTGAGCTAATTTGGTTTTACCTTCTTTACGTGTGATTCTAGCTCAAATATCTTTTTCGGACAAAAAGAGTATATACTAGAACTGTTGTTTAATAATGCAAACTAAGAGTATAATAGTTTATGACTATCATATTATTTTGATCCGTTTACTTGATTTATTGCATTTTCGTTGGATATTTTATATGTTTATCGTGCTCGATTCGTTTGTTTACTTGCTTGAAGTATGTTGGCTATTGTCTAGATTATAAGTTTTTTTTCTTTGATTTATAATCTGTATCATAATGGTTGGTATAGGTGATAATCTTACATTCACTATAGTTGCCATTAGGACTAGAGGCCGACCGTATCTCTAGGTTAGTCAATATATGATTAAGGCAAGTAAGTTAGCGCGGGAACTCTTATAGATGACCATTCGTGGGAGTTTAGGTAGCCTTTAATTCCGTATATAATGTACAGCACAACATCACTTAACTTTCCATATTCGACATAAACATAAGGAATTTATGTTGATACTCGCAATCCAAATCATTCAAATGCCATTTGTTCATTGTTCATAAGGAGTATGCACAAAGTAGTAGACTAGAACTCAAAATTATCTCGATCTGAATTCAACTTAAACAAATTGATCAATGAAAACTTATAAGAGTATAATAAACATGCTTGAACCTTACATGCATCTATGCATTCATATTATTAATTGGATTTGCTGACTTTTGGTGAAACAAGGCTTTCGACATAGGCACATTTAACCATCCAGAGATCCATATCAAAAATATCAGCAGTTTCACAGAAAGTTCCTTCTTCAATATCATATATCCACATTATTTTGCGGTTTACAAAGAGAAGTTTTCTGTTGTCATAAAAAATCTCGGGTTTATACGTTGGAATTTTATTAAATCCATGGACTACAATCTTTGTCCAGGATTCCTTGACCCCATACTCATTCATCAACCAAACAACACCTTTCACAGCATGGAATATAGCAAGCTTTTCACCAAGTGCAACAAGCTTGCTATTAATATCAAACATGATATCTACATCATTAATAAACAAACTAGCAGGTGACGGTAGTTCACTAAATTTCTCATCCGCTAAACTAAAAGCAACAATAAGCGGTTTAGAAAACCTGTTAACAATCCAATGAAGAAACCCATTAACAAAAATACCTGAACTACCCTCTCCAGTAGAATGATGATAAGGTGCCTCACCCAACCTTCTCCAAGTATTGTTTCTAAGGCTATATACATGCACAAACAATTCATAAGGTGGAAGCAAATGTCCATAACGATAGATGCTAACAACCTTGTAATCATCTGTCACAGAATCATAACCAAAACCAAGTATCATAGAATCATGTTTAATGATGCGTGACCAATGCCTGAACATAAAGAATTCCACATAATCTCTAGTAATTAGATTCACAATGACAAACTTACCAACCCAGTGCAAGTCATGAGGAGAAGCTAAAACAAGACCATTGCAAGAACCATGTATATTAACCACATTTGATTCAACTGGAAGCTTTGCTAGTCTTGATACTGCTTTTCGGTTATTAAATGGAACTGAATAATGAGAACTATCGTAGGAATAGAAGATGAAGCAGTTTCTATTGCACCTTTTTTGATGGGTTTTGATGAAGTGTGGTTCTGAAAGTAAAGATAGCCATTCCTTTGAAACACACCGGAACCGGCCTGCAGATTTGGTCGGAAGACGATATAGAATCTCCACGATGATATCCTGTGGGATTGTGATTCTGCTTTCTTTACAGGCCATTGCTACGTTAAGAGCACGAGGAGAATAGCCATAAATATAGGTGTTAATGTTATCGATAATTATGGAATGAATATATTCGTATTAATTAGAGAATAGCCGATATATATATATAGAAACATGTACTTTCAGGGTCAATATTTATAATATTGATAGTATTGACCCTGAAATTAGATGTTTCTATAATATTGACCCTGAAACATATTTATAATATTGACCATGAAAGTAGATGTTTCTATAAAATTTAAATGGTATTTTGGCTACTTGTTTGTTTGACTTTGAGCTATAAAACTTGTAACTAAAACCACGTTTGAAAGGTTATTCAGCGGAAAATAACAGTGGTCTAACATGATCACAGGGGTCTCTTTGGTCACTTGATAGAATTCAGTGCAGTTTGAAAGAAGAAAAAGTGGCCAGCTACTTGAAAGTTGGAACATCCATTGGTAAGCTTATTTATAATCGAAGGTAAAAACTTTAGCGATGGTAAGCTTATTTATAATCGAAGGTAAAAACTTTAGCGACAATTGTTAACGGTGTTATTTTGGGGAGGAAAAAAAAAAAAAAAAAAAAAAAAAAAAAAAAACAGTCCAGTGAAAAGTTAAACACCATTTCCATATTCATATTTATTCATGATATATGCAGGTGTAACCACCGCGGAAATGTTTCTACTTTTCATGACTGCATTATGGTATTTCTCTCATCCGGCACAATGTCATAAGTAGCTTCAGTGGTGCCAAACCAGGTTGCGTGATCCAATGGGCGAGCATGTTAAAGGCTAAAGGTGTCACTAAACTCATATCCTACACTCCGTCCAAACACCTTCAAACCTGTCCAAACCCGACCCGAACTGACTGCTAAGACCAATACCGACCAACCCGCATACCCCTAATGGCCTAATTCAAATACAAGACTCTGTATATGGAATTTGGAAATAAATATACCAACAGTATCTTGGAGGAATTAAATGGGGTTAAAGATAAATTGACCTGGACCTATATGAGCTTATCTGACACAACTTGACCTATATGACTTGAACAGACCTACTGAAGTCTGAAACTTAAATCAACAATAGAGACCTGCATTAGCATATAGATATCTAAATGCCCCAATCGAAACTAGGCAACCATTTGCAATAATAACCCCAAATAAACTCTTAACATAACATTACAGCCCAATCTACTGTAATTGACCTAATGATCCTAATTAGACCAAATGCCATTTAAAGCTACCCAAAGCTTCTGCACTTCTTGGAGACATCAAATGAAGGAAAAAAAATGAATGTAACCCGACTTCTGTCAACGTATCTGAATACTCCAAAAATAAACATCATGCCGTATGCCCTAGCAAATCAATCAAAAAATAGTAGCCATTGACTAAGAACAAACCAATGTACAGCATATACATGAGATACAGTTTTCAAACAAATTAACTTTTCTGTAATGCTTCTGAAATGAAGGTAGTCTTTGTAATTAGATAAACTCGCAAGGGTGACTTAAGTAATAATATCACATTTAATAAAAACTCCAAGATCTCCGCACTACGAAAAAGGGGAAAATACACAAAATACATATATCTAATATCTGCCATTTGATCATAAGAGAGACACATAAAAGGTACGGCAGGAGTAAGCACAAGTTTACTTGGTTGCCTGGGCGATTATATTGCTTATTGAATTTGCTTCTTCTTTGGCTACCTCCACCAAAGAATCCTGCAAAACACAAAAAAACACCAAAAATTCAGTCAGCTGTGAGTCCAGGACAGACATACTCACATACCCTCTATGTGATTCTTACCTGTGCAGCAACTAAACGAGCCACAGTCTTCTTGCTTGATTCCTGAAGTTCCCCAGCTATAAGTACCTCATCCAGAATATAGTAAGCCTGCAACAAGCATCAAAACACATTCAATACTTGAACCACACCAGAGTCTTATGAAGTAGCAACACTTGATCATAATTTAGAAAGAAAAAAAAAATGACTACTAATTCAAATGTCCACAACACCCTACATGTGGGCGAGAAGATAATGTACCTTGTGAAAATTGAAGATCAGGTCCAGCTCACAAACCTAGCATATAGAAGTTACAAATTAAGGTCAATTTCTAGATAAAAATAAGGTCTATTTTAATTCCCAGTTATTTTTCTTTGACTTTTAAAGGTATGTGACTAAAAACTCACACTTCCAAAGTAACGATCTAGAATCTCAACGTAATGATGAATAATTTCGAGGACTTCCAACTCATTGTCTTCCTGGTTAATGCACATACAGAAGTAGAGGCTGGCATATCTGAAAAGTAAAAAACCATGGAAAAGTAACCAGTTACGAAAAATGATCAACACAGTAAAAAAAGAATTCTATAGACATTTAACATAGTAGCAATTTTTTAAAAACACCTCTTATAAACAACTTTGAATCCTCTCCACTCAACAAAATTGCAAAGCTTGGGGCCACGGGTAAGAATCATCCCACTGAGCTCCCGTATTACCTGTATCGAGATTCGAGTACAAACGTTAATGACTAAGAATAGCTTTTTTTCACATAAGGAAGTTCAAGAACCGAGCAGACTATGTTGGTGGGAATAAAAAAAGATGCTCGTCAATCTTACATACCTTACTTCGTTCTTTCTGAGAATACGGTGAATACCATTTCGTCAGCCTAACTTTTCCTTGTCGGCTTATCAAGAGAACAAAGTGAATCTGCACCAAGAATCATAGCATTATCCAAGTGGTAATAAAAAAATGAGATAAAAAGAGGGATAGAGAAGGACGTAGGAAGTGACAAGCAAAGAATGCAGATGATTTTTTTTTTAATTTGGGACAAAGGAAATTAATCCCAATTCAAAACCACAACTTCTAATCCACGCATGAAAAGGGAAATTTTTTTCTAACGGGATGATAGTCAAGAGACTGCATCTCCTAGCAATGGACAAAGGCAAACCCAGATGTTGCAAAAGAACAATAAATTGTGCTATTAGCGATTACTGTCTTCTTCTAACTTGTCTTAGTAATATACACATCGTTAATATTGCCTTCTTACATCACTAAAATCAACCAATAAATATGTTCTATTGGCGATAACTACACCGAATTATAGACCTACTAATCAATTAGATATCCTATTTACATGTTCCAAATGACATCTAGGAAAGACCTTATGTATCTCCTTTCCGTCTCGAAATCAGGGTCACCATACTTTGGAGTTTGGACTTGGAGATTACTCAACCTCCTCACCAAAATAGTCTATTTTCCCATTCTTCATGAACACAAATATAGCACTTGATGAAGCATCAAATACAATATAAGCTTGTCTTTTTACCTCGTTAATAATGCCTTCTAGTTTCTATGTAGTTAACTTGCATATAGCTCCTGATCTGAGTATCTAACACATAAATGGTGACCATAGTGCACAAACACTCGTGGCCTCGTGCCCTCGTCTACCCTAAACAGGCAGGGAGGTTGGGAGGGAAGTCTTTGTTACACATTGTTTCTACGCAAGTGACGTAATAACAAAAAAGTAACCAGGTACTGCAAGTCTTGACCTTACTTACAGACTTTGTAAGCAATAGCAACATTAAGTTTTTTTGCATCTAATAATCATAATTGTTTAGCTAAGCAAGTCACTACAATTCAAGCATAAATCTCTAACTCACATCCGCAACAGATTTATCACAGCTATACATCCTAGGTAATTTAGTTTTCCACCTAGTGCTTTCTTCATAAGAAACATAACTCACGTGTCCTAAACTCCAATTACGCGATTCCAAGAGACGTCCCACTTAATGTAGCTCAATGACCCATGACTAGACGAAACTTGAAACACACACACGTCTTGTTATACTTATCCACGTGGATTCACGTAAGGCCTTTGCTGTGGTTTTTCTAATGTGCAACACCATACCAGTGTGCTCTTAGACTATAAATAACTACAAAGACATCGCTACCAACGCTCGGATTTAAACATAAACGCTAACGGCAACAAAATTCCTTTAAAACAAATACAAGCTACACGCGTCATATTCCTCTAACCAAAGTGTGCCACAAACTTCCTAATCTCCTATACTCTCATTACATTACTCCGCACCGCATAACGTCTCCTTACGCACCACAATTCATAATCATTGAGTAAATATAATCAATCAAAACAACAGCATTCAAAAAAAAAAAAAAAAAAAAAAAAAAAAAAAAAAAAAGGATATTGAGAGTCTCACCATTATTCAATCTTGTGCGATGTACACCGTCCGATCTGAATCAAAATAATCAAAAAGTTAATTATTTATAAATAAAAGGAGCTGGTTGATCTAATCTTTTATATAAATGAAATGAATTGATTTAAAGCTTTGAACAATTAAATAATGTTGTGGATCGAGATCCAGATAGAACAAGTGTGTGTGTACCTTTTTTTTTTTTTTTTTGGAGGTGTGTTTGTTTGATCGTTGCTGTTTGATGAAGAACCGGAATGGATGGAACCGGGTTTTGTTTCTATGTTAATTGGGTCGGACTCCGGTTAATACAACCCGTTTCTCTTTAATGTATACAACTCGCGAGTTATTCGAGATCGACTTTTAAAATACTCGAAATCGACTTGATTTAAATGAGTCGAGCTCGAGTTCGAGCTACTCGAGTATATTTCCGAGTAGAGTTTTAGCTCCAAAATACTCGGCTCGTGAAGCTCGCAAGCCTTATCGAGCTTCGATTAAATTACATTTTTACCCTTTCATATACATAAATTTACTTAATTTTCATACAATTCGAGTTGAACCGAGCTTGATATGCCGAGTATTTATCGAGTTCGAGCATGAAATGTGGAAATAATCAAGCTCGAGTCGAATTTCGAGCTCGAATTTTATACGACGAGTCGAGCTCGAGCCGAATTTCGAGCTCGAGTTTTAGTATTCAAGTCGAGCTCGAGCTTGGAAGTACTCAGCTCGACTTGGCTCGTTTACACCTCTACTCACACATAACGGCGACGATGTATAATAACGTTAGTTTGGGTGCGGATTTTTTCTTTCTTTTTTTTTTTTTTTTTTTTTTTTTTTTTTTTTTTTTTTTTAATATAAGTGTGGAGTAAGTGGAAGTGAAAAAGTTATTGGTTTAAATTATAAGGAGACACCACTAAAACCACACCTCACTGCCACATCAACTTTCTCTCTACTAAGACACCAACCAGACCAAACACATGTAGTAAGGAGACCAAACACTTTTTTTTAAACATATTTCTATTTGTGACGCTCCTTCAAAATTTCCCAACATGCAATCATGTTAAAAGCCGAACCATAAATTTTATGATATTCGATTTCCGCTTCTTGGTATATCGTACTCTCACATGCTCTACTATGGTGTCTCCCATTGATGCTATTATAAACCTCAGAAAATTGACTAACCTTAGGACAAATCTTATTTTTCCATTTGCATTTGATAGCATAATAGCCTCTTTTGTCATCCCCATTTCATTTTGAAAGTATTCTAGTACTTCCGTCCAAAATTCGCTTGAATTTTTATGATTTCCTTCGCGTGATCTTCCGACACGTCAATCCAAGCTTTGCACAAAACAACCTCTTCCGCATGGGTCCAAATTTCACTTTCTTTGATAGTCTTCTTTGATGGTTGACGCCTTTTAGTACACTTTCTTTTGACTAGTGCAACTACATCCTCGACGGGTGAGTCGTCTTGAACGGGTTGGGATGGGCCTTTCGAAGCCTGGCCAAATAACGGATCAAACTCATCATCATCAAGATCTAAAGTGTTAATCGGAGAAAAATATTGAGAAGCTTGAGTTTGAAACGGTGGTGATATCATCTGTGGATAATAACCGTATTTTGGGTTAAATGGTTGTTGCATTTGGTTTTGTTGTTGTTGGTTAAATGATTGGTTCATTTGGTTGTTGTTGTTGTTGGTACGAAGGAGAAAATGGATTATTTGTGTATATAGAAGGTTGATGTGTAATTGAAACTAGCTAGATGAAAATTAACCGGTGGCGATTGAATGGTTAAGATGAAATTGGAGTCCGTTGTTGCTGGAACGTTTTGTTGTCGTTGGATTTGGTGTTTTGGTTTTGAAAGTTTTGGAAGACATTTTGTGAGTTGGTGTTGGTTGAAGATATGGGAAAAATGAGAAAAGAGGTGATGAATATATAGGGAAAAAAATGAGATGTATTGATTAATTTTATTTTATATATAGCCTAATTTTTAAAGAGCTTCTTGGAAGTTTGCCTCTAATAAGTTTTGATCTATTGAGCTGGCTTGTTAGCTTAGTAAATTCAAAATCCCACTGAGATGTCACAAGCGTAATAATCAAGCAGGGCCTTTTATGTTTAATAGACAAAAATCATATATGATTAAGCATTTTTTAAGCAAATTTGTTTACTAACGTAAAAAACATTGTATGATTCTTCTAGCTGATGAATAATATAGCATAACTTGGTGTTTCACTCTGTTAAGTTCTAGAACAGCTTAGGTTTTCCAAAAATCCGTTCACTAACATAGGCATACAACAATGACAAAGTATATCCCGTGTTTGATTATATTTGCCACGTCCGATCTTTACTCATGGTCAATTGTATGTTGGTGTTTCGAGAGTAAACAGCAAAGAGGGCTTGAAAGTGGTGGTTTATGATACAAATGGTAAGACTAGGAACACAACAACCAATGTAGTTTACATGAAAGTCCTACAAAATTTGTAATGCATAGATCTTTTTGTGGCCTGAACACTACTGTAATGATCGATATGCATTTTGATTTTACTATTTTGAGAATGAAAAACTCTTTTTTTATGTGTATTTATGGAATGGTTAGTTCACTCTTTTACGCTTGTGTTTAATTTCGTAGACGGCTATGGTTAAACTAAGTCATTAATGTGTTCTCTCATCAATTGTGTCATATTTATGTTGTTGATTAGTGTAATATTCATGAATATTACGTTTGGCTTGTAGTGAAGTATTTGCGAACTTTATAATGCAAACATCTATTTTTAATAGGAAATTAATACATTATATTTAAATAGTGCGTGTACCAAGGTCATTAAACTAATTCTAGTAAGTAACAATTGACCCATTCTGTAAGAAGCAACCCAACTATAAATAGCTCGAATCTGACATCCATAACGGTTTTTTTTTTTTTTTTTTTTTTTTTTTTTTTTTTTTTTTTTACTACTACAATATTGTGTTACGTCAAAATCTCATACCTAATGGAACCTACACGGATTAATACATTTTCATATCATCTTATTTATAATCGATCATTATTATTGCAGACCGCCGTATGTTCTTTGTTTGTTTGAGAATTATTCAGGAAAAAAAAAATACGATAAGATCTCATATCTAAAGGCGGTTAAAACATCCTGGGCTAAGTGAGTAGACTACCATGTTGGGCTGAATAGCATATGTTATTGGACTGAACGTGTTGACTGGCAACCCAACTAATATTTTAATAGAACCTCGCGTAAAGATATACTCCGTATATATAGGTTTGGGGCCAAAATAAAAAATAAATTTGGGTTTTACTATTTAAGCAACCATCACCAACATATATTCATTCATATCCATCCGACCATCCGTGATCGATAGTTTTCAATTTCAATCAATTGTGAGCTCATATTATCTGTATATTGATTGATTGTGTTAGGGTTTATGATTGTCCTTTATTATTTTGTTAGTTTAATGTACTCTAACCCAGGTTATCAGTTGATTTTTAACCAATAGATTAGTTTTTCGAGTTAGTTTCGTAATTACTTTTCGAAAAACTTTGTTATGCACACTGCTGATCTAAGAATAACAAATATGACCATGATTCCTTTAAATTGCGGTTCTAAGTCTTTGTGTTGGTATATATCAGGGTTCTAAATAGCGCGCCACGAGGCGTGGCCTCCACGTTACGAAACAGGCCAAGGCGTCGTTTCTAGGCGTAGCGTGCAATAAATTTTAGGCATAGCGTGCAATAAAGCGTGATAAGCCTTTTTTTGAAGCTTTTAAGATTTTATTTTTAATTTTTTTTTTTTAAAAAAAGATTTATTAGACTTGAGCTTATTTACAGGTATTTATTCGGGCTTAGTAAATCACTAAATCCATAACTGAGTTTTAAGCCTATTAGCTAACTAATATTGACAACTCTATAAATATTTTTTGCCGCTTTGTATCACGCCTTAAAAACGCTATGACGCAACGCCTCACGCTAAAGCTTGAGGCTTGGCTATGCTGCTACGCTACACTTCACGCTATTTATAACCTTGGTATATATTCATAGTTTTTCTGTTTTAGGTAACGCTAAAATGCAAATTAAACCATCAAACGTGGTAATACATGCATGTGTTCTTGAATTTGTGGGTTTATTGTACGCTTAGAACAAACATAATATCGGTAGACACTAGTTAAATTTGGAAAGTAAGTGTATATGAATGGAGGTGGTTTTGTGTAACTGTTTCTCGGTTTGCTTGTTCTAATACACACCCACCTTAAATCACTGCAAGGACCTGCAACTTATTAGTTGTAATCAGCCTTTCAATGGGCTAACCACTAAGAATGGAAGTTAAACTATTTTTAAAGGTAGCCCTTGTACAGGTTTGATGCTGGTGTACTTGGTTTCTCTTCCTACTAAGTTGTATAGGAGTGACGTATATGAAAATGTACATGGAGTTAGCGAGATCTGTTATAGCTTGTGAGTCATGTGCAATTATTTGTTGATTGGATTCATCAATAGATCTGTTGGAATCACCGCAAAAGCCCTTTTTTGTTATTCTTAATGAGCTTCTCGGTTGGGTTTGCCTCTATTAAGTTCTGATCTATTGAGCTGGCTTGTTAGCTTAGTAAGTTCAAAATCCCACTGAGATGTCACAAGCGTAATCATCAAGCAGGGCCTTTTATGTTTTATAGGCAAAAATCATCTACGATTAAGCAATTTCTTAAGCAAATTTGTTTACAGACGTAAAAAAAAATGTATGATTATTCTCGCTGATGAGTAATATATGGTAATATAGCATAATTTGGTGTTTCACTCTGTTAAGTTCTAGAACGGCTTAGGTTTTCCAGAAATCCGTTCACTAATATAGGCATGCAGCAATGACAACTCTTTAGTATAAAATTAGTTGGAGTAGGGACTAATCTCATAATCTTTGCAATATATAGGCTTATAAATCTTTATACTTCTTATTTATTGGATTTCTCAAACTGGCTTGTCGTTTTGAGCTTTCTGAATTAGTGGTCACATGTTCGCTGTAAACTTATCAAACTTTAGGCACTTCAAGATTAATATAAGTGATTTCCCAAATCTGGATGTGAAGCACGGAGTCCAAATATTATTGCAAATAAACTTTGGTTGAGTGTGATGAACAAAGATGCTGATAATTACTCTTGATGATGCCTTCATGCAAGAGCCTCTGTGGTGTCATGTGAGGGTGCTCATGAACAGAGGTAGGGTGTTTGTATGGAGGAAATGTAGTCAAGACTAGAGTTGTTCTCCATGGAGTCCTAGACTCCTAGTTGTAGTAAGATGTATTACTAGACTAGAAGAATTGGTGAACGTGTTTTCTGTTAGAACATGCCTCTGTTCAGCTTTTTAAGTGGTGTTTGGGTCTGTCCTTCACCTTCTTAAAAAAGCTTTTGTATTGATATTAATTTGATGGAAAGAATATATGTTCACCGGTTTACCAAAAAAAAAAAAAAAAAAAAAAGATGCTGATAATTATTTTTTTTGGCAATCAACAGGTACATTCAAGCTTTTATGATCTACACATGACTAATACAATGACCCCTCTTGTCTACCAAGAGCTTCAAGAGGTACTTGAGACCTATATTCTCGGACTTCCAGTTTGTCGTTTGCCTCTTTTAGAGGGAAGTTACCGGCAAGAGTTTCGCAGACCACTGGACTATAAGTCCTTAGGTGTGAGTAATATTGAGGACCTTGTTCTTAAGATGGGCAGCATGGTGCTGTGGTGTGAAAAGCAAGAAAGCAAGGAGAAATATGTGATGTCTGCTAGTGCGGTAGAACTCAGACGAATGTTCTTTTTGAAGTATGATGTTCAAAAATTACTCAATATGCATGGTGGTGAAATCGTGTTCAATTCTTTTGAGGATTTATACAAGGATCATTTTCAGGTGAAATTGAACTATGATTATTATGGTTTGACCAATCTTAAACATCTTTGTGAAATCTTGAAAGATATTCTGGTGGTGGGAGTAGCAAATCCCTCAGGAGAGAAGGTGATAAAGGGGGTCAATTTAAGAAAAAGGAAGAGGGATGAATATCATGAATATCATGAATGATGATATTTTACTCTCTTTGGGTAAAAGTATTTTTGGTGGATCGTTTCAGGAGGAGCATGCTTCTATCTTAGTTTTATCGGTTCAAATAATTAATATACTTCCATAGGATATACAATTGCGTTTACTTGAGGTCAAATAAATAATTTTATAGCTCTCGAAGTGAGGCAATATTTTCTAAATTTTTACAAGGAGTTGATCTTTGGTTTATCCCTTTTTTTTTTTTTTTTTTTTTCCCCTTTTTTTCTTTTAAAAACGTTTTTTTTTTTTGAACCTTATAACTTCAAATTAGAGACATTTTTAATTCACAAATCGTTTTTCTAAATAAAAATCACAATCACTTATGACCAGTTCATCTAGACCTACTGTTGAATGCTCTCTCTTTGAACTTGAAATGTTTTTGTTCTTGGTTATGGTGGTGTAATGGTAGTGTTCATAACCTCTACGTTAGCGTCACCACATCCTTCTTCTCATCACCTCTACATGATATTTACCATTATAGTAAGTACCGCATTCTTTACCATTTATCTATACCACAGTTAAACGCACACATACCTCACAACACATTCAAACACGCCCCCGCATACACACAATGTTTCAACTCATTTGGTGTAGGCCACCAATTTCCTTCTTTTTTGCTTGAATGAATATTCTTCGACTATCCCAGTGGTGATTCACGTGTGGCCCAAGCCACTTAGTACAACCGTCTTGTATCAAAATAATGTATTATGCTCGTTAAATATAAAACTGATTGTGCTCATATTTACCCTTGCCACAATCACAAAATGCTTGAATTTTACACTTCTAAAAGAACACATTTGAAATAGTATAAGCATAACTGACATTTGCTACAATTTATCAGGATGTTTAATTCACAAAACGAAGGTAAAGGAGCTACGCTCCTGTCAACACAAGACAAAACACGAACCAATCATACGACATACATATCTGTCATGCACATATGACCCAGATGCGGGAACCACCACAATTATCATGTTAGACCTACATACATGTTAGACCTACATTTCAGGATCCCTATTCAATCACCATATATAATTGGCTTAGACAATACTTCTCAACGCCTTTTAAATAGTTAAAAACAAATAGCTCCACACCCGTTATATGCACGACACACTAGATCCACATATGATATCTGAATAGTGTATGACATTATCAAAAACCCCATAAAAAGATAAGATTTGTAGAAGCCAAAGCAAATACAACACTACTAACTATGTTAAGTTTAATCTTGTTCGAGTAAAGACACAAGCATGCACATTTTACATTTGAACAGAAGAGGCAAAGGACATGAAAAAGGCCTCCTAATTCTCTCATGAATCTTAGTGGCTAAGCAGCAGTATTATACGCTGTAACGAGTCCCCTTCCTCAGATACCCTTAACTCCTTAAGATTACATGTTACAGCAGTGCCCTTCGAATTCATAATCCTAATACTAATATTAGTAGCATATCACATACATACTTATTTGTAGCCAGAAGAAAGAAGGCCTCAATCAGTATGTTTCGATATCCTAACCTGATTGTGGTTCCAGGCGGCACCACCTCCTTGCACCTCCAGCGAGACACTATTTTCCCAAATAAACACAGACAATTTCTAGCGGTCGATCATCAATGACATCATGCATTCGATTTTGGACCACCATTCTTGCTGCATTAGCCGCGCACTTAGCTGCAGTCACTTCTCTGTTCACCCTCTCATCCATGTAAGCTACAACAGCAACTGCTTTCTCAGCTATACACCTTGCTTCCTGAAAAATCAAACCATTCTCATTTTGTTAAATTATTCAAGTTGAAATGCAACTCTTTTGACTTTTAAAGTCAAAGTGTGTCTTATTTTCTTGTTGATCGATGATCATTAGCACAAACTTTTTACCAAATGATATGCTTAAAGGAACCATGTAATTTCAATTAATACAGAAATGTAACGAAATATTTTAGCGTAACACATTCAAATCTATATATACCACGTAAAAAGTATTTCATGGGAAAGGGTCAAAAGGGTTAAACGGCACTATGGTTTTTGTAAACGTATTTGATTATACATTAATCATTTATCAAACTTGATCAAGTTCAAGTACAATTACGATCCGAGTTCAAGCATATTAGATGTCAACTCGAATTTTGATAAATATTTCTAACCCCCGTCTATCTATTACGTAGTTATAATATGGAACATAGTTCACAGTAGTAAAAACCAGCTTCCGAGTTGAACACAGTTTGGACACATAGTTTCAAGCTATTTAAGCTTGGGCACAATCTTCCTTGACCCAAACACAAACCTATAACAAAAAGATTCATTAAGCTAATAAACTATGTTCAAGATAACCTAACGCAACCAAATCAAGCACAGGCAAGGCTTAGATCAATTTCCAAGTGACCCTTGTTAGTAGACAAATATATCAAGATTTAACAATCAAGGAGACTCCATATCAGTATGAATAACAAAATTGTTCAGTCATAGAGTATTAGCATCCACACTCGAGTAATGACAGTACTAAGACACCATCTTCAGGATTGGATCATAGGCTCAGGGCCTGATGACTCTGGCTGAGATTTGTTGGACTTTCGAACGGAGTTGAAAAGTATGTCCTTGATAACCTAACAAATGCAAACATTAGAGCGTTAGACAGACGGTTGGTGCCATTGAATTACAGAAGTGAACTATTATAATGAGATGGAATAGAGTAATCCACCATGAACTTGCTCCACAGTGATCTTTGCACTATCTTTTGTAATTTTAGCAAGTGGTGATTCTTCCTGTAAATGACAAATAGATGACATATTAGAAACACAAAATACAGAAACATCTTTCTTTTTTTTTTTTTCTTTTTTTTTTTTTTGGGCTTGGCAACTAGACAGACAGCGCTTTTACACATCTGTCCAATTACATATGAAAAAAGAGCTTCAGAAAATGATCTATACTACACAAACGTATCATCTGAATCCCAACCAACAAATTGCAATCCACTTAGCTAACAGATTGCTTTATTATTTTTGCAAGTTCGTGCTAAATCACAGAAACAGAACACTAAATCTCATGGATGAGAAATGCCTGATATCCCTCTCATCATCATCTACAGATTAAATATGTCAACTGTTGCTTTTTCAAGATCTATGCTCAATATGACATGCAGCATAAGATGAGCCAAACTGGTCCAGTGACTCCGTTCGAAGTTTACTAAAGTGATTTGGATGGCAGTTGGCAATATAACAAAACAGGAGCTATGCAAGAGGTGATAGATATGTATGACACGTATGTGATTGTCTAAGACAGAGAAGTATGTATTTTTATCCAATCAGTACATCTTGGTAAGGTTGTGCAAAGTTATGGTTCAAATAGATGCAAGAGGAAACTGTCTTGCTGATATGGTCATAAAGGTCGCTGTACGACATGTATAGTTATCCTAAAAGAACATCATAGTGATCTACAATTCAAATACAAGAACACTAGAAAAGCGGTTTGAGAAAAAGAACGCAAAATATGTGACCCACTAACCTCTTTCTTTCTTTGAGCGGGTGCCATGAGAGGACCAAAGCGTGTATGGGACAACTGACCTTCAGCTTGCTCCAACTTTTCAGCTGTGTGACAATAAGGGAAAAAACACATGGGTTTGATATAGATTATATACGACTAACACTTCCATATAAAGTTGGTTCGATTTGCTAAAACGTTTTTGTATAGTATCCAAGTCACCGAATTTCCTGAACAAAATATATTCCACATTAGATGGTTCACATCTTCTTTAGTTTGCTCGACATTTTTGTGAGCATCGGTACTTTGTTCTAAATATGAGAGTCTATTTTGATCTTATCATGGATACTGTATAGGTCTCTTGCCTTGATAAGAAAAGTATGTAATGTGATGTTAAATTTATAGCCTGCAAGCTTAACTAAGTCAAAAATCAAACACCATGTCGAACTAAAACATAGGAATTGTTGTCTGATGATGTCTTGATAGGATAAGACTCATCCATAGCTAACCCACACAAACCCTCGGGTGCATTTAACCCACACCGCATCCTAATGTAACCTTGTTCACCTCACCCGGTTCCCCGTGAGTTTCTCACAATCCAATAATCGATCCCATCTTGAGTCGTTCCATAACCTACGGCTCCCACACTATGGTTCAGCTCTGTGCCACAATGTCCATTATAAACACCCTAAAAACACGATCATGAATCCTTAGCATATGCTAATACAGTAATACAGATGTAAGTTTTAAAAAGAGTGTTGGTGGTTATGAGCCCAGAACAGGGTGAAGACAATCAATGACCTAACTACGTACCAATGAATGGTTACCGGATATCACTTGGAATCGTGTTATCACTTTCCAAAGTAAACTATTCGACCCTAATGTCTGGGTATCACGAATATCTACTTGGGATAAGACCGAATGTTTGTTATTGAATTGGGCACAAATCAATAACCCTTTGCGTTTAAGTGTTATATGTTTTTCTGTGTATATCTCATGCATAATCTGATTTCCTCTTAAATAGGAGAATACTCATAGCTAGTCAAATGGAATTATGACAATTAATCGGCTCATTAATCTCCACATAATTGCCTCCATTATAACCAAAAAATAGTGGTTACATGACCAATTAAACGTGGTCATAAGTGTAGATATAACTGTCATTTGAATAGGTCAAATCAGTTACATTCTCATCAGCAGAATCTGCTTAGCACTAGCAGCAGAATCACTGCTCAGCAGCAGAGTCATACTGTAGCAGCAAAACCACTGTCAGCAGAATCCTAATGCTAGCAGTAGGATCCACTATCGGCAGAAACCAATACTAGCAGCAGAATCCTCAACAACCATTATTGAGTCAGGGTAATCAGGGACTTGATGGGTGTACACTCCGTACCTCCAAACCCATTACCAAGTATGATTTGATCCCTCAAGTGCACTAAATTTTCCAACAATCCTCCCCAAATTTAGTTCACTTTCTTTGCATGAAAATAAAACATTAAACAAAACGTATGCATAAACGAAAATATCCTGAGGATTGAATTTCCATCAAATATTCGAGAATCAGAGTGTTATAAGAATTGAACCCTTCAACCCATTTGAATACCTAAAGATAAAATACACATACATTTCCAAACACTTAAACACCCCTAACACTATACAAGCCATGTGTCCATATCCAATTTATAAATGTTGTAAAAGCTAAAAGTCCATGGCTTCCAGAAGCGGCAAAACTTCAACATTCACATAGGTGGTTCCTCTTTATTCATGCTCCTGCCAAGCACTTTTTCAAAGAAAATTAACCATTAAAAAGTAATGACTTCATCCTCCTTTCTAGCAGGTTCCAAGCACAAACCTTGGGATGTTTGTAAAACATGTGCTTCAGTACACTGAATGTTCAGCTTCCCACATTGAACTCAGCTCCCAAGTTTCCTCAGGAGGGAGTTGGGTGTCTTAGCATTTAGTGACTAAGTTGGACTTTAAACCTATCCCTTTAGCAGACTTTAAAACCAAGTCTCTAGCCAAGCCCTTCGTCAAGTGATCAGCTAAATTTTGTTGAGATCTAACAAACTCTATAGATACCACCCCATTCATGATAAGCTCACGAATCATGCTATGCATGACACCTAAGTGTCTAGACTTTCCATTGTACATCTGGCTATAAGCCTTTGCCAATGTAGCAGCACTATCACAACGGATAGAAATAGGTGCTATAGGTTTAGGCCACAATGGAATCTCAAGAAGCAAGTTTTTCAACCATTCCGCTTCTTTGCCAGCAGCTGCTAAAGCCACAAATTCAGATTCCATTGTTGAACTGGTTATGCAAGTTTGCTTCTTGGAAGCCCAAGAAATTGCACCTCTACCAAGTAAGAATACCCAGCCACTGGTAGACGAATTGTCTTCAGTGTTGCTGATCCAACTTGCATCAGTGTACCCTTCCAACACTGAAGGATAACCAGTATATGAGATACTATAATCCATAGTCCTCTTCAAATACTTCATTACCCTCTGAATTGCTTGCCAGTGCTGAGCACTAGGATTACTAGTGTACCTGCTCAGTTTACCCACTGCAAAGGCAATATCAGGCCTTGTACAAGTCATGGCATACATCAGGCAGCCAATCACCCTAGAATACTCAAGTTGAGATACAACTTTGCCAGTATTAGGCATTAGCTTCTCAGTTGTGTCCATAGGAGTACTCACTGGAGTACAATCAAAGTAATTAAATTTCTTCAGTACCTTCTCAATATAATGAAACTGAGAAATTGATATACCATTACTTTCATGTTTGATCCTTATACCAAGGATAACATCAGCCTCCCCCATGTCCTTCATGGAGAATCTTGATGACAAAAATTTCTTTGTCAAATCAACCTGATTTCGGTCAGTGCCAAAGATTAGCATGTTATCAACATATAGACAAATGATGACTCCTTTACCAGATTCATCAAATTTGCTATACACACATTTGTCAGCCTGGTTAAGAACATAACCATTAGACAAAACCACTTCATCAAATTTTTGATGCTATTGCTTAGGTGCCTGTTTCAATCCATATAAGGATTTAATCAGTTTACACACCTTGTTTTCATTGCCAGACAAGATGAAGCCCTGAGGTTGGTTCATATAAACCTCCTCATCCAATTCACCATTCAAGAAAGCTGTCTTCACATCAATCTGATGAATAATCAGATTGTTAATTGATGTCAAAGCAATCAACAATCTTATGGTACTAATACGTGCCACAGGGGCATAAGTATCAAAGTAGTCTATCCCTAACTTTTGTCTAAAGCCTTGAATGACTAGTCTAGCCTTGAACTTTTCAATAGTTCCATCTACCTTCATTTTCCTTTTGAAAATCCATTTGAAACCAAGAGGTTTGCAACCTGGTGGTAGATCAACTAACACCCAAGTGTTGTTGCCCATGATGGAGTCAATTTCATCATTTATTGTTTCTTTCCAGAAAGCAACATCCCGGGACTTCATTGCTTCTTCAAATGTTTTGGAATCTTCCTCAACAATGAAGCAATAGGAGTATTGGTCAGATACCTCATCCCTTGTACCTTCAATTAAGTATAATTGTAACTCAGGTCCAAATGATTTTGGAGTCCTGACTCTTTTGCTCTTTCTAAGCTCAGGTTCAGGTTGTTGAGCCACAATCTCATCAGTGGCTCGAGATGATAATTCATTAGGGACCTCTGATACACCAATGTCATTAGTTCCATTTGGAATCATTTGACTTGGTCTAGGGATTGATGAGAATCTATTCTCATCAAAAAGTGCATCCCTTGATTCAATTATTGAATTAATTGAAACATATTCATTAGGTTCAATAACATAGAACCTATAAGCTTTGGAATGCTCAGCATATCCAACAAAGATGCATTCAATACCTCTTTCACCCAAAGTTTTCAATTTTGGATCAGGGAGTCTAACAACAGCCCTACAACCCCATACCCTGAGATAATTCAGGTTGGGTTTCTTTTTAGTCCAGAGTTCATAAGGGGTAACTTTGTTCCTTTTGTTGGGAAACCTATTTAATAAATAGCAATCTGTTAACATAGCTTCACCCCAAAACCCTTGACTCAGTCCTGAGTAGGACAACATGGAATTAACCATCTCCTTCAGTACCCTGTTTTTCCTTTCAGAGATACCATTTTGTTGAGGAGTATAGGGAGCAGTCGTTTCATGGATTATACCAACAGACTGAAAATACAGAGTATCCATGTACTCACCTCCCCTATCAGTCCTGAATCTTTTGATCAGGGACCCAAGTTGCAAGTCAACTTCAGTTTTAAACACTTTGAATTTATCTAATGCTTCATCCTTGGTATGTAATAGATAGACATAACAAAACCTAGAAGCATCATCAATAAATGTCACAAAGTACTTCTTGTTCCCTAAAGAGGGAGTGGCATGCAAGTCACACAGGTCACTGTGTATAAGCTCCAAGAGCTCAGTCTCACGTTTAACACCCTAAAAAGGTTTCTTAGTAATTTTGGTCAACATGCAAGTTTTGCATTTTTCAGTGTCTATGTCAAATGCTGGGATTAACCCATCCTTAGACATATCTTGCATCCTTTTAAAATGTACATGACCAAGTCTAGCATGCCACAAGGTAGAGTCATTCAGTTTAGAGGTTGACATGAAGGCTGAGTTAACAATGTTAGTGACAACATTTAGCCTGAACATTTGATTACACAAATAGCCAAAACCAATAAACACACCATGTTTAGACAAAATAAATTTATCAGATTCAATAACTTGTTTATATCCATGATTATTCAAAACACTACTTGAAACCAAGTTCTTCCTTATATCAGGAACATGAATAACATTAAACAAAGTTACAATCTTTCCAGAACTAAAATTAAGATCTACACAACCACGACCATGCACCAAAGCTGTTGACTCATTTCCCATGTGAAGAATAGAACCATCATTCAATGACTCGTAAGTCTTGAAACATCTTCTATCTTTGCACACATGAAAAGTTGCTCCAGAGTCAACCCACCACGCAACATCATCATCCTGCACATAATTAGATTCAGATACATATGTAACATAATAAACCTGAAAAGATTCATTAAACATATTCTAACCTTTCAGTGAGTTGGCAGAACCACCACTCCCTGAACCACTAGTGCCTGAACCATTGGTTTTACCACCAACCTTAACACCTTTGCAATCCCTTTTAATGTGACCAGATTTGCCACATTTCCAACAAGTAGGTGTTGCCTTCTTGTTAGGATCAACCCTTGTGTTATCCTGATGTTTACGTTTGCCTTTATTGTCATTGTACCTGGTGGAATTGTTATGTTCCACCATATTGACAACAGATGCACCAGTAGCATTGCTACTCTTTGGCTTGTCATTATCCTGCGCCCTGAGGGATTCCTCAATACACAAATGACTACCCAACTGAACAAGTGTCAGATCTTCCTTCTTATGTTTCAAGGTATGCTTGAAATCTTTCCAAGAAGGAGGGAGTTTGTTAATGATACAAGAGACTGAAATAGCCTCATCCATGTTCATTTTATGCTGTGTAAACCTTCCAAGTATTCCAAGAAGTTCATTGTATTGTTCCATGACTGGTCTTGAATCAGTCATTTTGTAATTTGTGAATTACTTACAAGAAACTTCTTACTTGAAGCATCCTCAGCCATATATTTGGCATCCAAGGAATCCCAAAGTTCTTTGGAAATTCAACATTCTGATAAATGTCAAAGAGAGAATCAGACATATCATTAAGGATTAAACCTCTGCAAACGTAATCGTCATTCTCCCATTTGCTTCGATTCCTTATCTGTTCCACAGTAGCATCATCCCCATGATCCTCAGGAATGGCAGTGCTTAGAACATACACTACATTCATGCTTGACAGCAAGAAGTGCATCTTCTTCTGCCATCTTCTGAAATCAACACCTTCAAACTTTTCCAATTTGGAAAAGTTAGCAGCCATATGCCTCATAGCAGCAGCCATTGATTATCACAAAATAGTTTACTTTGATTGTTGGTGGTTATGAGCCCAGAATAGGGTGAAGACAATCAATGACCTAACTACGTACCAATGAATGGTTACCAGATATCACTTGGAATCATGTTATCGCTTTCCAAAGTAAACTATTCGACCCTAATTCCTGGGTATCACGAATATCTACTTGGGATAAGACCGAATGTTTGTTATTGAATTAGGCACAAATCAATAACCCTTTGCGTTTAAGTGTTATATGTTTTTCTGTGTATATCTCATGCATAATCAAATTTCCTATTAAATAGGAGAATACTCATAGCTAGTCAAATGGAATTATGCGAATTAATCGGCCCATTAATCTCCACATAGTTGCCCCCATTATAGCTAAAAATAGTGGTTACATGACCAATTAAACGTGGTCATAAGTGTAGATATAACTGTCATTTGAATAGGTCAGATTAGTTACATTCTCATCAGCATAATTTGCTTAGCACTAGCAGCAGAATCATTGCTCAGCAGCAGAGTCATACTGCTTGCAGAAGAACCACTATCAGCAAAATCCTAATGCTAGCAGTAGGATCCACTATCAGCAGAAACCAATACTAGCAGCAGAATCCTGAATAACCACTATTGAGTCAGGGTAATCAGGGACTTGATGGGTGTACACTCCGTACCTCCAAACCCATTACCAAGTATGATTTGATCCCTCAAGTGCACTAAATTTTCCAACAAAGAGTTCTTTACCTCACGGTATAACTGGAAACTAAGACCGCCAACATCTATAGCAATGGACACCGGCTGTTGGACTACGGCTTTCTTCAATGTGTTTTCGTCGTTCACGGGCACGTTTTCAAAACCCATCGATTATCACTATAAGTGACTTTCTCTGCAGAACAAAAGTCGCATTGAAAATTGTTAAATTTGTAACCGGTTATCTTAACATCATATCTGATATCTATGTAGAAATAGCACTTTATACATAAATTCACCATTTTCATTAGATGATTATTATTGAAAGTGAGTATTCAAGAGTCTTTTGTTTTTTGTTACAAAATGATAAAAAAATTTGAGATGAAAATATTTTAATGACCCAGGTGCACAAAAACTGTTAAACTTTTTTTTTTCGCTACCTTTGATGTATCACAACAATCACCTCGTGCAAATTAAGGGTAAGTTTGCTCGCTTGTTACCCCACCGGTTTCCTTAATGTACTTGTATGCATTTTTCATTAACCCTCCATTGCATCCATTGTAGTCGGTTTCACAATCAACAAGCTCTTGCTCAGACAAAGAAAGTAGTTGGTTCGTCTTGATTTTGTTGATGCCCTCCACACCAACTATGGTAGAAAATTCCCAACAACTACCTATATCACATGGTAAAGAATGATTCAATATCAAGCTGAGGTGGCAAATAAAACTCATTAACCGGCGATTTTTGAGCCTCTAACGGGTCAAACGAGCCGATTTGGGCTTGTATGTATACATTTTTTTGGACATTTAATATAACGTACCACATCGGCCTTGATTCTAGATAGGATTGACAGCTCCGTTTTTCCTCCGATCAAACAGAAGATGGAAGATCAGTTTTTGTGCCATGCATGAATGGGGTTTGGCGTCTTTCGCCTTTGAGCATTCTAAAATGGAGGATCTTTAAATCAAAACCATCCCTGACTTCATGGTTGGTCATATCAGCAAACTCATTGAGGCCCAACTTGTAAGGCTTGTCCATTTGGTTAACTCTATGATTATTGAACGTTGTACTTGAACACGTTGAATCGTTTCCTCTTTTCACCAAGATCCCTTGAGACTGTGTGGTGGGAACTCCATCTTTCGTATAAGTCCCACAGGCTCTCGTCTGTGGCCAAGTCTCTTTCAGTGAAGTCAATGGAACTCAACACTGATATGAAAAGGGTAAATGAAAGAGCTATAAAGAAAAAGAAAATCTTCCTGATACGACTAAACCACCCTAGAGTAAAACATGAATAGTCTGGTAAATTAAGTTGTTCTCAGCTAGTCTGTGATGTGACTAAATTACCACATAATATGATCAAACCAAAAGACATACTTAAGGTAGAGTATTGGAAACTTATATATCTCACGAGTCATGATACATAATTTTGTTTCCATGATGCATTAGCTACAGTGAAACAGATACACTTTGAGCATTCACTATGCATTATGACTTCATATTACAAACCAATTGTCGATGGAATTCAGTTGTTATTAGAAAAGACAAGGAAAATTGTATCTTTGTAATACAAAAGTCATGTCTAGGTAAAATCCAGAAAATACAATAACATTTCATTCGTGAGATCTTTTGTAGCAAAGAGGATCACAAGTTCATACTAAAAGTTACATGTCTAGGAAAATTGTATCTTTGTAATACAGAAGCCTGCTGTCTTGGTTGGCTATAAATAGCTAGCCACAATCAAGAATTTTCTTATCACTTCTCATTATATTTTACACATACATTCTCATTACATTCATCTAACTCATTAACATTTCATTTGTGAGATCTTTTGTAGCAAAGAGGATCCAAGTTCATATCGAAAATTACAAGTCTCAACATAACGTTGCAAGTCTTGTTAGCTTAGCATTGTGTAAACTTGTATAGTTTACACTTCATTTGATAGTGTAATTTCAGTAGTGACCGGTTAGTATTTTAGTCCTTAAAATACATAGTGTGACAGGAGTGGTTGTACCCTTGTAAAAGAACTCGACATCTAGCTTTGTGTCGGTAATCTTGTGTAAGCGACGTGTAAGGTTTTCTCCGCCGGTGAAAGGAGCTTGTTGACTAGTGAAAGAAACTCTCGATTTGGATACTCAGGGCGTGGAGTAGGGCAAGGAAAAAGAGTCCTTGTAGCCGAACCACGATAAACATTCGTGTTGTGGTTTGATTGTTTCTTTCTTTACTCTTACATATTACTTATCGTTTAAGTAGTTACTATTGTTGATTACTTGTAAAGGTTTCAAAGTTAATCAAGTTAAAAACCGGTAAACTATTCAACCCCCTTCTAGTTTTCCACAGAGTATTCGCTGGCACCTTTGTTATGCTATGTTGGTTAGGCATAATGTTTGTCGTAGCCTCAGTTGTATGAGCTTAGTGTTTGCATATGGTTAGTGTGTGCCTGCTGATTTATTTGTTATGGTCCATATATGCTTATTTACTATAAACCTATGAACTCACCAGCGTTAGCTGACTTTTAGCATGTTTTTCTCAGGTGTTTGAGTATGTATTTGATGAAGGCATGGCATGGCATCGGTCATAACTACCAGAAGTGTTTTTAAACATGAACTAAACTCTGATTGGGACAATCATGTTAAATGGTCCTTGTTTTATTTAAACTGAACTTGATGCATGACATCTTAAATTTGGAAATGTAAACTATTTTTAAAACGGATTTTTAAATCCGTTCTCTATATCTGTGTGTTGTGATATCAATTTAGTAGCACCCAAAACATGTATGCTTCTGCGAATATAGTTTTTTGGGGGTGTTACAAAACTTGAAAGTTCATGAAATGATAATCAAGAAAGAATCCGATATAGTTAAAGGCGAAGGAGAGAAAGTAAGGTCTCTAGCATTGAAAGCCAAGTAGGAGTCTCGTGATGAGGAGAGTTCGGCTTCCGATAGTGAAGATGAAGAGTATGCCTTAGCGGTTAGAGATTTTAAGAAGCTCTTTAGGAGAAGAGGTAGATTTGTAAGACAACGTAGAGATCAAAAGAAGTCATTCCAAAAGAATCGGGACGACAAGAAGAGCAAAAGTGATAGGAAATGCTTTAGATGCGGATATCCAAATCATCTCATCGGAGAATGTCCTAAACCACCGAGAACCAAGAATCAAAAAGCACTTGTAGGAGGTTCTTGGAGCGATATCGGTGAAAAAGAAGAGGAAAAGCCCAACGACGAAACATGTCTCATGGCTCACACTTCAAATGAGGTATATTCCGATTTCTCTTATTATAGTGATGATAATTCTTCTATGGATGATAACATACTATATGATGAATATAATAAATTATGTGAAGTAAGTTCTAAAATCATAACTAGAAACAAGACACTAAAAAGCAACTTTGCATAAATTCGAAACCGAAATTTTAGAACTAAAAGACCAAGTCAAGAAGCTTGAGAAAAACAAAAAATAGATACTTGATGTAAGTCATGTATATGCCTTCGAGTTGAGAATGAGAAACTCAAGGAAACTACTCTTAAAATTGCTAAGTTTTAAAAATGAACAAAAGCACTTAATGATATGTTAGAAAACATCAGGTATAGTGAACATGCCAGAGTGGCCTTAGGTTTTAACCCAAATGAAGCATCAACAAGTGAAACTAAACAAGTAAAATTTGTAAAATCTGGAAATTCTGAAGCAAAAGTGGACGACACCATTAAAGTAGGCAACGACGCCACTAAATTTAGTGATACCGTGATACTGTCTGCTGAGAAAATCAGAATGGCTTTGATTCTGAAAAATAACTTAAGTCCTAAACCAAGTCACGTAGTAATTAATAATGCCAAGGTATTATTAATTAATAAATTTAATTGACTCATGTAACTTGTTTAAATGTAACTTTTGTGACAATTTGTAACAATGACTACATAAACCACTACTATATTAGTATTTACTGACACTACCAAAATTTAGTAGTAATTAAACCAAAATAAGCATACAAACCCTCATACACACAAAAATCAACAAATTTTCATATAGACAAGAAACCGAACAAACCATCTCTAAATTTGATGTTTGACGCGTCACAAAGACCCTTGTAATGGATGAGTACGCGTCAAAATGAAACCCCATATAATTCTTTTTAATGTTAATGTGTTTAAACAATTGTTGACCCGGAATCGATATGTCTAGTTTGTTCATACCCAAACGTTAACACGTTTATTTAGTTATTTACATGTACTCGTTTGATAGCTATCATGGTGTAAGGTTTTGCTCAAACACTTAGAGCAACTGCAATGGCAAAGCTTTTCATAGCTTTTTACTATTTTGTCAAGTCTTCTAAAAAACTTTTTACCATTGTGACTAAAGCTTTTACAAAAGCTTTTTGTGAAAGACTTGGTGTTTACCAAGCTATTGGAAAAAGCTTTTCCACTCTCACCTTATCATTTAAATACAATTGTTTATATATATACAAAAGCTTTTGTAAAGCTTTTTAGCATTGGAGACAGCATTTGTAAATGACTTTCTAGTATTCAAACATTAATGAAAAGATGATCCAGTAATGCAAAAGGTCTTTTGGAGCTTGAGTATTGCAGATGCTCTTAGAAAGCAGACATAAAAAAGTTGACATGGAAGGCTTTGTAGCAAGTGCTAGCCCCATCCAATAAGTACAATAGCCCATAATCATTATCGTTTATTGTAGGGTGAAAACCATGAAATGGTAATCAAATTTAAGTCTTGTTTTAATTTAGTGACTCTAACGTTCTTTTGATTTTAAAAACTTAAAGTTTCAGTAGTGTTTCATTGTCATGTTGTGAAATTTTTATGTATAAGCGACCAAAATGGAACACTTCTTAAACTTGGTTATAAGTTATAACAGATATTTCTTTTCATGGTGTTTAATTTGGTTGTGCATTAAGTTGGTTGAGATTAGTTAAATTAAAGGGGTGCGTATTTACTGTTATGGTACAATCGAATAATGCATATATGAATATCTTAAACATAATTTTGTTAAGCATTTTCATAACAATTGACCAATTTTGAAACTTGGATGATTTTGTGGTTAATTTAAAGTTTGAGTGACTTAATTGAAATAGTCATGAAACATTGTTATTATTAGACAACAAAATAAAGTTATATTTTTTTTATTGTTCAAAATATTCTTATTATTATACAATGAAGTTCGCCCCCTCAGCCATAAAGAATCAAATGATACCATGCTTAACTAAACATGATATGGTATTGTTATTTATGATATTATAAAGTATGGAAGATGATCTCAAGTTGGTCAATATTGACCTTTGGTTTTAATCCAATGGTTAACTTGAGTCAAGTTACTTGAAAGAATCCTCTCCTATAAAGGAAGTATAGGATATGACTATGGTCACATGCTTTTATTCGTATTTAAGACTTTACTATTATACATTTTTGAAAAGACACATAACAACTATTTTTATACTATAAATCAATCATTAAACTAAGAGCCACTACTAGAAAAAGGGCTATCCTTGACTCTAAATGCGAGTTAAGAAGAGACATTATGACGCGCAAATGCGTGTCAAGGAAAGACCCGTCATTAATCTTCATGACTCGCATTTGTGCGTCATCCCTCTATAACTCGCACTTATAACCCACGTTGCGTGTCATTACCCTTAAAATCATTTTGACTAACTTTTATGACACACTTTTCTGACATATGTTTTTGCGAGTCATTACCTTAAAATCATTTTTTTTCTGTTTTTTAATTAAAACCTGATTATATACATAATTACTGACAATAGACCTGATAATTTTACAAAATTAACGCATTTCATATATATCAAAACCATGCGTTACCAATTCATTACATAACAATTCATGTCAAAATATAGACCGATAATTAGTTAAAGTTACTACAATACGATTTCTATATTCCAAAACGCCTAGCTAGCTAACACATCTTAAGCTTCTGTCATGGGGTACTCAAACACGACGTCTTTACCAGAAAGCTTCCTGTAGACTCCACTGAATGTTTCCAGCTTGTACTCGGTGTCATTACGAGCCTTTGGGTCCAAGTATGTCACAACTCGTAAATTTTGGTCTTTTCCCGAACTTTCACATTTACTATTCATCCGTTACTATTCACCGATCACTATTCGTCATTTTACTATTCATCGTTTTTTGTGTCAGTTTGAGATTCCGAGAAGCGTCCAAAAAATTTACTATTCATAAAACACTATTCACCTCCGGAGAAAATTTGTCATTTTGCCCGAGTTGCGTCATTTCTGTACACGTACGGTTATCTACCTAATAAACGTTATCTTATGAGCTCTTATTTTGAATAATTGATCCGACAATCCCAACTATGGTCCTAACATATTTTTATACTCATAATAATAATATAAAGATTTTATTATTAAATTTCCCGGTGTTTTCGAATCAACTGTTACGTTTTCCGGTCAAAGCTTATAACTCCGTCGGTTTGCGATATTTCAACCCGATCATTATTTTAACTTCCGATTCTCATCAGGAATATTATTTTACAATTTCATTATATTTTATTTTATCTAGTTAAAATTTATTTTTAGTTAACCCGGTACCCGGTACACCTTAAAACTACCAATAAACACAAAATCTTCCACCAATACACCAACTACCTTACAAAATCTATATTTTTCTTCCTACCCTTTTAAATTGCCGCCCCCCCCCCCCCCATGACTTCTTCCCTAAAAACAGGGATCTTGTCTTTTGTAATAATATATATAACCTAAAAACTACACATTTCATTCATTTTGCACCAAAACAAACTAGAAACTCTTTCTTTTTCTCTCTTTGGGGTGGTGATCGGCCAACACAAGAAGAACAAGGAGGATCCATCATTTTTCCAAGATCAAGTGTTAATCTTGTCCCTTTAGTTGTCCTTGTTTGAGTTTTGTAATAAAAACTCAAGGTTTCTTAGGTTTTGCTCATCTAAGCTCTATAATATCTCTATGTAAGTTGTCAAACTTTTGTTCATAATTTCTTCATGTTATTTTTATGGTCATATGATTTCTATTCAAGATCTACATGCATGTGTTAGTTATACCACTCATTTATATATATATATCTAACTTTTGAACCTTAGAAATGGATTATAGTTAGATCCTTGTTAGATCCACTTGATTTATGATGTTTAGGAACCCATGACACCCTAAGAAGGTGTATGGTAAGATTAGACTAGATTTGTGGTGATTGAAAGTGGTTTGGTTGAAGTTGGAACTAGATTGGAACACTAGAAATGGTTTTTGAAACTACATATTGACCTACTGTCCCTATTTTTGAAACGTGGGAAAATCAGTGGATGATGGGTAATTTTTGATCAAAGATTTAGAAAATACTTTTAAAAACGAAGCTTTTGGCGAAAGAACGGATTAAAACGAGTTAATAACGAAGGAGATATGATTTTCCGAATTTAACGACGAAAACTATTTTCTGAAAAACTGCATGCTGTTTGACAGTTTTCGACGGGCAAATAGAGGCGTTAGACGTAACCTAGAGGAACCGAGCTATCGAAAATATATTAGTATAGGTTAAGACGATTCCGGGGATATAAAGAACGAGTAAAATGAGCTTAAAACGACCAAGTTATACATGTTTTAAAATCGTCAAAACTATATATATATATATATATATATATATATATATATATATATATATATATATATATATATATATATATATATATATATATATATATATATATATATAGTCACTACTAGAAAATAATATAACTACGTACTAAATAATATATTTTCTAGATTTCTTATTCAAGGAGTTTATTTTTAATTAGCGAAATACGTACGACTCAAGGTTTATTTATGTGACTACTAGACGATATCTTAAGGTTTTCAAAACGAGGAATATAACACTAACGTTTTTATATACGATATATTACGACAAGTTTTTATTATTCTAGTTGGACTTATTTTCTTAAGGATGGAAAATACTTTACTTTGACAATAACAAGTATTTTCAAGTTACGAGTGGTATAGGTATCATGTGCATGTGCATTCATTACATCCTTTCATGATCTAAGTAGATCACTATCATTCATATTAGGTTGCGGTTCAAGATCGTGTCTCATTTTAGTGTATCCACTTTATCATCGTAGCTATCGCACCAGGTGAGTCATAGCCCCTACTCTTTTAAATTGTTTTGTCAACTTTTGGGGGAGAATACATGCTCGTTTTTACTTGAACTATGACTTGACTCTTTAAACATGGTTTTGACTTGAACTTTATTATGAACTTATGACTTGTCTTGACCATTTGAACTTGACTTAAACTTTTGAACTTATGTACCGTACGTACTTTGACTTAAAGTCTCCCTTGTTCGGAGCAACACTATGAAGTCTCCCTTGTTCGGAGCATCCTAAATAATTCTCGCCTTATTGGTGGAGTGACTAATAATTCTCGCCTTATTGGTGGAGTGACTTAAAGTCTCCCTTGTTCGGAGCAGCATTATAAAGTCTCCCCTGTCGACGGAGCAGCATCCTAATACGACGGTATTGGAAGGCCATTAATTTGGATACATCCTAATACTACGGTATTGGAAGGCCATTAATTTGGATGCATCCCAACCGTAAGTTGTTGGAAGACCCTAGAGGTGTGTTGTGCATCCTGACTGTATGTCGGAAGACCCTTGTGGTGATGTTTACACTTTTAACTACTATGATACACGTACATATGATTGACAATTTGACATATTATATTGACCACTTGTGCTTGACAACTAGACATAAACTATTTAGCAGTGGGTTGTAAACACACAGGTTACAAGTCTCTTATGGCGGGACTTGTAACTGAGTGGATTTACGATGCCTTTGCTGTGTGATCACTTTACTATAAACTTTATTTTTTAAACAAACTCTATGAACTCACCAACCTCGTGTTGACACTTTAGCATGTATTTTCAGGTTTTAACCTACGGCACGCTACAGGAGGTTTTGGCAGGGCATGGCATGGTCATAGAAGACTCTGATTATTTATATGGGGACCGTTTTAAACTATTTTAAGGGCCTACTTCCGCACTACTTTTAACGATGTAAATTCAACATTTTGATTTAAACGATTTTATTCTAAATCTTTAAAGTGAAAACCATTTTTGTACTTGTGTTGTGTTACCGATTGAGTTACACCCCAGCTACACGTATGCTTCCGCTGGACCTGATTTTGGGGGTGTGACAGATTGGTATCAGAGCTTTGGCTATAGCGAACTGAGTGTTTTTAAAACCTAGACTATAGCTACTTTTACGAAAAACTTAACCCTATGACCGTCACGTGCTTGCCTGCTAAGATGATGCCTCACTTGTGGTTCGTTGCTGATTTAGGTGATGAGATTTGTGTCTCATTATCTGGTATATTATATTCACTTATTCTAGTGATTACTATCATTGTCGTTCATATAAGCATGTTCACATATCATATTTGTCGCCCTGTTATGTTTTTCCTTGCATAGTTTCATCATTTGACCTCGAGTTTGGTCACCTGCCTTAGTCTTTCTGAACGTCTTGGTATTTGTGAAGGACATAGTCTTAGTATAACTGAGCTGAGTATTTCAAAATTCATGGAACCTCGGTGGAATATAGACTAGTCACCTATATTCAACCCGGGATAGTGGGACATAGGCTGACTACCTATATCCGACTCAGAAATGAATTTTGCAACACCGAGAATGGTTATAATAAAATTTTGTCTGGATTGAATCCTATACTCAATTTCCAAATGTTTCATTCTCGTGTGAGTGTACCCTCGTTGTCAGAACGCTTATGTTTTCCATCACCTAGTGAACCGCCGCCTGGAAGCACGTCAACTGGTCATTTCATCTCATGAATCTTCACCTTTATAACACTTCAGAGACCAACGTTAACTGAACTTCGGGACGAAGTTCCCTGAAGGGGTAGAGACTGTCACAACTCGTAAATTTTGGTCTTTTCCCAAACTTTCACATTTACTATTCATCCGTTACTATTCACCGATCACTATTCATCATTTTACTATTCATCGTTTTTGGTGTCAGTTTGAGATTCCGAGAAGCGTCCAAAAATTTTACTATTCATAAAACACTATTCACCTCCGGAGAAAATTTGTCATTTTGCCCGAGTTGCGTCATTTCTGTACACGTACGGTTATCTACCTAATAAACGTTATCTTATGAGCTCTTATTTTGAATAATTGATCCGACAATCCCAACTATGGTCCTAACATATTTTTATACTCATAATAATAATATAAAGATTTTATTATTAAATTTCCCGGTGTTTTCGAATCAACTGTTGTTGTCCCACTATCTTTGGATCGATATAATAAGTTGCAAAGTATAATGAATAAGTAAATCTAAATTGTCATTCAACCATTAAACGATTCTAATACATATGTATATATAAGGTTTGAATCGACATGACCCAACCATTGTGTCCTTTCGGTTATAGTTCCAACCGGTATAACTAATAACTAACTTTTCAATAACTAACTTCTGTAACTAACTTTCGGTTACAAAGTTTCTAACTAACATCTTTGGTCCTTCGAGTTTTAAGAAGCAATGAAGCGAGATTATTGGTTCACATTCTCCTCCTTAATCTTGATCGTTGCTTCTTGTTAAATCTTGAACTCCGAGCATTTGTCGCATTGTCATGAACTTCAATCTTGGTAGAGCCTTTGTTAGTATATCTGCTCTTTGTAGTTCTCCGCTGACATGTTCTATATTGATGTGTCCATTCTCCACGCATTCTCGAATGAAATGATATCGAATGTCGATGTGTTTACTTCTTCCATGAAAGACTGGGTTCTTGACTAGTGCAATTGTTGAAACGTTATCTACCTTCAACGTAATCTTCTTTTCTTCATTTCCAGTTAATTCACTAAGTAATCTTTTTAACCATAAGGCTTGACATGATGCTGCAGTAGCTGCCATAAATTCTGATTCACATGATGATAGCGCCACTGTCGGTTGTTTCTGAGTACTCCAAGTAATGGGTGACTCTCCAAAATAAAATACTATGCCAGTAGTTCCTTTTCCTTGATCAGTGTTGATTCCATAACTACTGTCGCTGTAACCTGTAATCTTGCATCCGCCTTCTTTCTTGTAAATTATGCCATGCTCCTTTGTTCCTTTGATATATCGGATTACTTGCTTTACTGCCTTTAGATGATGTTCCTTTGGGTCTTGCATCCATCTACTGAGTAGTCCGACTGAATAACTAAGATCTGGTATTGTATGTAGTAAGTACCTGAGACTTCCAATTAAGCTTCTGTAATAAGTTGCGTCAACTGATTCTCCATCTTCCGCCTTGACCAACTTAGTACCGGGGTCCATTGGTATCTTCGTATCATTACTATCATCCATATTCGTTTCCTTCAAGATCTTGTTAATATAACCTGTTTGCTTGATTGTAATCTCTCCTCCTGTCTGTGTAACTTCTATCCCAAGGTAATAAGCTAACAATCCTAAGTCGCTCATTTCAAACTTTTCTTCCATCTGGGATTTGAATAATTCTACTTCCTTCTTTGGAGTGCCAGTGATTATCAAATCATCTACATAAACTCCTACTATAATTGTAGAATTCTTGTTCCTCTTTGTATATACTGCTTGCTCGAGATTACACTTCTTAAAATCTAATGACTTTAATGTTTGATCAAGCTTCATGTTCCAAGCTCTCGGTGCTTGTCTTAAGCCATATAAAGCTTTAATAAGCTTGTACACTTTTCCTGAGTTTTTCTGGTTGTACAAATCCTTCAGGTTGTGTAACATAGACTTCTTCCTTCAAATCTCCATGTAAAAATGCTGATTTTACATCCAAGTGATGAACTTGCCAACCATGATATGCTGCTAACGCTAATATTAACCGTACTGTTTCTATCCTAGCAACTGGGGCAAATACTTCATCAAAGTCTATTCCTTGTTCTTGTACATATCCTTTTGCTACTAAACGTGCCTTGTATCTAATGATCTTTCCTTGTGCATCCCTCTTGGTTTTAAAAACCCATTTGAGTCCAATTGCCTTGTGATTTTCTGGCAATGTAGTAAGAATCCATGTCTTATTCTTATTTATTGAATCTATTTCAATTTCCATAGCCTCAATCCATTTCTTATCTACTGATGCTTCCGTATAGTTACGAGGTTCTTCTTCTGTGAAAAATAAACTAGGTGTTTCCACTACTCTTGCAGTTTCGTAAATTTCTGCTAAACCTTTCAATCCTCGTATTGGTGTATGATCATATCTTTCATCTGAGGTTTCTAATGAACTAATAGTAGCCTCTTCTTCTGCTGAGTTAGGGTCATAATGGAATGTTGGTGGTGTAATTGGTGAGTTTGGTTCTGATGTTGGATCTGGTAACGGATCCGGTGTTGGATACATATCATCATCATTTTCTATGTTGACAGTCATAGGAGTTGTATTGTCAACTTCGTCTACCACAAAACTAGTCCAAAATGTGTCTTGTGTACTTGTATCCTCTTCATTCTTCTCCCAATTCCACGGCTTTGTTTCCATAAACTTTACATCCCTACTAACATGTTTCTTTTTCCTTATTGGATCATATAACCTACATGCTTTTGATCCTTCCTCTACTCCTAAATAAATCATTGGTATGCTTCTATCATCCAGCTTCTTTAAATGAGGAATTGTTACTTTTGCATAAGCTGTGCATCCAAATATCCTTAGGTTCTCTAAATTTGGTTTTCTATCATAGAGTGCCTCATATGGAGTTTTATATATCAGGGCTCTTGTAGGTACCCTATTTAGTATGTAAATAGCATGTTTCACTGCTTCCGCCCAAAAAGTTAAGGGTAACTTCATGGCTTTCATCATACTTCTCGTAGTTGATAACACTGTTCTATTCCTTCTTTCCACTACTCCATTCTGTTGTGGTGAATATGGTGCTGTCAACTGTCTTGCTATTCCATTATCTTTACAATATTTGGTGAATTCATTTGATGTAAATTCGCCTCCTCTATCTGTTCTTAGCATCCTCACTTTCATTCTTAACTCCATTTCTATTTTCTGCTTAAATTCCTTGAATATACTAAATGCCTGATCCTTTGATTGTAGAAAATAAGCCCACATAAATCGTGTACAATCGTCTACTAACAAGAATATAAGTTTCTTGCCTGAGTGTGTTGCTGGACTAATAGGACCACAGAGATCTCCATATATTAAATCCAACGGGTTCTTTGATCTGAATTTAGCTTGGTTTGGAAATGGTGTTCTACTGTGTTTTCCTAATAAACATGCATCACAAATCTGTCCGGCATGATTTATTCTAGGTATTCCTTCTACTAGACCTTTTCTAGTCATCTTGTTGATATCTTCAAAGTTTAGATGACCTAATCTAGCATGCCATAACCATGCTTGGTTATCTATATTTGCTAAGAGACATATAGGTGTGTCTATCCGTAATCTAATACTGTAAAGTCTGTTCTTGGATCTTTCAACTTTCATCAATAACTTCCTGCTCTTATCATACAAAGTCAATCTATTTCCCTCCATTATAACTTTACAACCTATTTCTGTAAGTTGTCCTAGACTTAGTATGTTGCTCTTAAGATTTGGTATGTAATATACATCCGATACGACCTTTTGTTCTTGGTTTTTGCAACCTAACAATATAGAGCCTTTTCCCTTTATCTGTACATATGATCCATCTCCAAAACTTACTCGTCCTGTTATGTTTTCATCAATATCTCTAAAATGACTCTTGGTTCCCGTCATATGATTACTTGCACCGTTATCTAAATACCATATGCTTTCGTCCTTTGAAGCATATTTTCCTGGTTGAATTTGGCCTTCATTCAACAAAACTTCCTCGTGTTTGGTTTCGTGCTTAGTCATTAATAGTGATGGTTCTTCATCTTCTAAGATAAGGTTTGATTGTTCCTGATCTGTCAATTTTATTCTACACTTTCTCATAAAGTGTCCAAGTTTGTTACATCTGTAACATCTTAACTTACTCACATCCTTTCTATTTGTATTCTTATTAGGGTTTTCCTTATAATTGGATTTTCCTTCTTGTGAGTTATTTCTGTGTTTGTTATTTTGCCAGTTTCTTCGTGCATAGTTTGATCTACCTCCATGCTTATTAAATTGCTTTCCTCTACCTGAGTGTTCACCGTGTGTGAATAATAAATTATCCTGGCTTTCAACTTGATCTCCCTTCCGGAGTTTTATCCTTTCCTCAAATGCTTTGAGTTTTCCTGTGATCTCATCTAGGGTAATGTTGTCTAGATCACTAGTCTGTTCTATGGATGCTACTATCTGAATGAATCTATCTGGTGTGGAATCTAATAGTTTTCTAACTATGAGTGATTCATCTATTGTTTTCCCTAGTTCTGTTGCCTTCGTGACATAACTGTTTAACTTGTCTGCAAATGCATCCACCGTCTCATCATCCTTCATCTGAAGGGCATTAAATCCTATCATTAAAGATTGTAATCGTGCTTGTTGCACTTTCTCTTCGCCAACGTGTCTCCTTTTTAATGAATCCCATAATTCCCTCGCTGTTTTACAACTTGCCACTTGTAAAATTACATCCTCTGTCAACGCTTGATATAACAAGGCTATTGTTGCCTTATCTTTCTTAACATCTAATTCTGTATTCTCCGTAGGTTCTATTGTCTCCCATAAACCATGTGCTTCTAATATAACCTTTATTTGTATAGCCCATACCGTGTAATTTGTGTTTTTCAACTTAGGACATTGGTATTGTGCTATAGGTGTTAAGGGTTTTAATGTAGTTGTTGCGTTCGTATCATCGCCCATCTTGAAAGTATGTATGATCTTCACTTTCTAATATTCACGGGAATTTTCTAATATGGTATCTCTTCTAATATGGGAATATATATAGTTTTTGGGAATTCCTAGTAATTACGGGATCAATAGTAGTTCTCGGGATTCCTAATAGTATAAACTAACAAAATCTATACTATTCTAATGAATTGAAATCCAGAAAATTAGAACTTGTGACCTCGTTATCGTATTGAATATGAGATGTATTCCCTTGTCTCCTTTTTCGTTTATTTTCCTGCCTCGTTATTTCTTTCCAGATCGACTTCAAAACTTTCCAAGCAACCTCTCGAATTTTTTTGCCTTACTTCTGATTCGAACCAGTAAACAAACACCAAAGATTTCCCTTTGTTCTCCTTCTTGTCGAATTGTTTTTTTATTAACGAGTCCCTGCTTTTTTGTTGTTGTTGTTGTCGAATGTTGTTTCAGAAATTCGACACAAACAAAATAATATCACTCTACACGTTGTTATCTCCTTCTTGTGTGTTCAACTTGATCTCGTTTCTTGAAATCTCCACGTATCTTACACACATCTACTTGTTACCACGCCTTGGTAAATATGAATCAAATCTGTCTCGTCGTTTGATCCTTGTTGCAACGAAACAACCAATATTTTGGTTATACAGTCCCTTGCGCCTCTCGTTGTTGTTGTTCTTTTGTGTTAATATCGACACAAATTCCACACTCTTCTTTCCAAATGATCAAATAATACTACGTATACGCTTTTCTCAACCAACAACGCCCTTTGCTTTGTGTTTCTTTGCCTCGAACTAGTTCCTTTTTCTTAATACACAAAGTCTCCACTATCTTCCTCGACACCAATACGCTTGATGCTATGCGTTTGCAACTCCTACGTAAAACAGATCGTGCACTATCTTTTCTACGCGTTTCCTTATTCAAAAAACGTGTTTCCTTCGAAGATTTAAAAGAAAACAAGTTGTATCTCTTCTCGCTCAAAGGGGAGTAACGAATTGTTCTTCCACTTTTCTTGCGTCTTTCTTTTGGCTTCTCACTGATTTGTGTTGATTTCGTTATACAGAAATCGTTTTGTATTTGATGTATAATCCTTGCTCTTGATGCCAATTGTTGTCCCACTATCTTTGGATCGATATAATAAGTTGCAAAGTATAATGAATAAGTAAATCTAAATTGTCATTCAACCATTAAACGATTCTAATACATATGTATATATAAGGTTTGAATCGACATGACCCAACCATTGTGTCCTTTCGGTTATAGTTCCAACCGGTATAACTAATAACTAACTTTTCAATAACTAACTTCTGTAACTAACTTTCGGTTACAAAGTTTCTAACTAACATCTTTGGTCCTTCGAGTTTTAAGAAGCAATGAAGCGAGATTATTGGTTCACAACTGTTACGTTTTCTGGTCAAAGCTTATAACTCCGTCGGTTTGCGATATTTCAACCCGATCATTATTTTAACTTCCGATTCTCATCAGGAATATTATTTTACAATTTCATTATATTTTATTTTATCTAGTTAAAATTTATTTTTAGTTAACCCGGTACCCGGTACACCTTAAAACTACCAATAAACACAAAATCTTCCACCAATACACCAACTACCTTACAAAATCTATATTTTTCTTCCTACCCTTTTAAATTGCCCCCCCCCCCCCCCCCCATGACTTCTTCCCTAAAAACAGGGATCTTGTCTTTTGTAATAATATATATAACCTAAAAACTACACATTTCATTCATTTTGCACCAAAACAAACTAGAAACTCTTTCTTTTTCTCTCTTTGGGGTGGTGATCGGCCAACACAAGAAGAACAAGGAGGATCCATCATTTTTCCAAGATCAAGTGTTAATCTTGTCCCTTTAGTTGTCCTTGTTTGAGTTTTGTAATAAAAACTCAAGGTTTCTTAGGTTTTGCTCATCTAAGCTCTATAATATCTCTATGTAAGTTGTCAAACTTTTGTTCATAATTTCTTCATGTTATTTTTATGGTCATATGATTTCTATTCAAGATCTACATGCATGTGTTAGTTATACCACTCATTTATATATATATATATCTAACTTTTGAACCTTAGAAATGGATTATAGTTAGATCCTTGTTAGATCCACTTGATTTATGATGTTTAGGAACCCATGACACCCTAAGAAGGTGTATGGTAAGATTAGACTAGATTTGTGATGATTGAAAGTGGTTTGGTTGAAGTTGGAACTAGATTGGAACACTAGAAATGGTTTTTGAAACTACATATTGACCTACTGTCCCTATTTTTGAAACGTGGGAAAATCAGTGGATGATGGGTAATTTTTTATCAAAGATTTAGAAAATACTTTTAAAAACGAAGCTTTTGGCGAAAGAACGGATTAAAACGAGTTAATAACGAAGGAGATATGATTTTCCGAATTTAACGACGAAAACTATTTTCTGAAAAACTGCATGCTGTTTGACAGTTTTCGACGGGCAAATAGAGGCGTTAGACGTAACCTAGAGGAACCGAGCTATCGAAAATATATTAGTATAGGTTAAGACGATTCCGGGGATATAAAGAACGAGTAAAATGAGCTTAAAACGACCAAGTTATACATGTTTTAAAATCGTCAAAACTATATATATATATATATATATATATATATATATATATATATATATATATATATATATATATAGTCACTACTAGAAAATAATATAACTACGTACTAAATAATATATTTTCTAGATTTCTTATTCAAGGAGTTTATTTTTAATTAGCGAAATACGTACGACTCAAGGTTTATTTATGTGACTACTAGACGATATCTTAAGGTTTTCAAAACGAGGAATATAACACTAACGTTTTTATATACGATATATTACGACAAGTTTTTATTATTCTAGTTGGACTTATTTTCTTAAGGATGGAAAATACTTTACTTTGACAATAACAAATGTTTTCAAGTTACGAGTGGTATAGGTATCATGTGCATGTGCATTCATTACATCCTTTCATGATCTAAGTAGATCACTATCATTCATATTAGGTTGCGGTTCGAGATCGTGTCTCATTTTAGTGTATCCACTTTATCATCGTAGCTATCGCACCAGGTGAGTCATAGCCCCTACTCTTTTAAATTGTTTTGTCAACTTTTGGGGGAGAATACATGCTCGTTTTTACTTGAACTATTACTTGACTCTTTAAACATGGTTTTGACTTGAACTTTATTATGAACTTATGACTTGTCTTGACCTTTTGAACTTGACTTAAACTTTTGAACTTATGTACCGTACGTACTTTGACTTAAAGTCTCCCTTGTTCGGAGCAACACTATGAAGTCTCCCTTGTTCGGAGCATCCTAAATAATTCTCGCCTTATTGGTGGAGTGACTAATAATTCTCGCCTTATTGGTGGAGTGACTTAAAGTCTCCCTTGTTCGGAGCAGCATTATAAAGTCTCCCCTGTCGACGGAGCAGCATCCTAATACGACGGTATTGGAAGGCCATTAATTTGGATACATCCTAATACTACGGTATTGGAAGGCCATTAATTTGGATGCATCCCAACCGTAAGTTGTTGGAAGACCCTAGAGGTGTGTTGTGCATCCTGACTGTATGTCGGAAGACCCTTGTGGTGATGTTTACACTTTTAACTACTATGATACACGTACATATGATTGACAATTTGACATATTATATTGACCACTTGTGCTTGACAACTAGACATAAACTATTTAGCAGTGGGTTGTAAACACACAGGTTACAAGTCTCTTATGGCGGGACTTGTAACTGAGTGGATTTACGATGCCTTTGCTGTGTGATCACTTTACTATAAACTTTATTTTTTAAACAAACTCTATGAACTCACCAACCTCGTGTTGACACTTTAGCATGTATTTTCAGGTTTTAACCTACGGCACGCTACAGGAGGTTTTGGCAGGGCATGGCATGGTCATAGAAGACTCTGATTATTTATATGGGGACCGTTTTAAACTATTTTAAGGGCCTACTTCCGCACTACTTTTAACGATGTAAATTCAACATTTTGATTTAAACGATTTTATTCTAAATCTTTAAAGTGAAAACCATTTTTGTACTTGTGTTGTGTTACCGATTGAGTTACACCCCAGCTACACGTATGCTTCCGCTGGACCTGATTTTGGGGGTGTGACAAAGTAGATCTGCCAAAACATACAAGTCAAGTTATAAAAGCTTTCATAAAGCTAGTACTCAGTGTCATTAAGCTTCTGTCATGGGGTACTCGCTGTCATAAAAGCTTTCATAAAGCTAGTAAACCCCAAATATATTGGTCATTAATAATCTAACTAATAAAGTAATTATAGACTTATGTTTCTCGTGTTAATGTTGCAAGACACCAAGACCTACTATCACCACTTTAAAAACTCAAAATCACCACAACAATGACATCCACCAGCTGTAGATAACAACCCTACATATGAGAGATACTAGCGGGCGAGCTTTAAGCCCTTAAGTCTGCGGGGAGGTGGGCTCAGGCCACATGGATTGGTTGGCTAAAAGGTCGGAAACCATGGTTACCAAATAAAAAACATATGAGAGGCACTACGAAGCTCCCACTCAATCTCCAAAACATTACAGTAACTGACGCATGAATATTAACACTAAATAACCAAAAGAGTAAGGTTCATTCAATACTATAATTAGGCACCAAATCATCACAAGGCAACTCTATTTTTTCATCACATGCAGAATTACGTATGCATTAAGAAATATTACAAGTATAATCGTCTAAGTTGCACATCCAATAGATCTAAAGATACACTTGAAAAGTACCTGGATTTGTAGAAAATCTTCTCCTAATTTGCACATCAGAGCTGTTAAACATACATCAAATAATCAGAACATGAATCAAGAATACTGTTTTCAAGGTGTTAAGAATGATACAAAAATTACCATGAAATTCCTCTACTGAACACCATGCCACTAACTGAAGTGTGGTCTGCTTTAGCAGTAAGTCCATTTTGCCCCTATGAACACAAAGCAGCCGATAAGTATTAATTAAGAGAACATACATAAACTTTATGTCCAGTCTACAGAATAAAAAGCCTGACGAGGTGCAATATTAATAGATTTTACATACCTTTGTGGTATTCACTGCCCTATAACTTCGAGTGAACATGGGTGTATTTGACGCGGATCCAATGCAAGACTTACATAAGCAAGTATTGTCCCCAGAAGCATGGTGAGCAACTGCAATGACCAAAGAATTTTATGTATTTGTTATTCTAACAGTCATATAACGTGGCTTACTTCCAAAAAGCAAAAATAAATAACAAAAAATTGCAAATAATTCACACTATTTGAATAACATGTAAGATAATAAGCTGCTTAGGCACTTACCATTCCCTCTGCCAGTGACGGAACCATTACTATGCGAAAACCACCGAACCAAAACGGCATGATCCTGCCGTAGTATGCCAGGAGCATTTCTCAACTGGAATAGAACAAAACCAGTCAATACAATAACAAATTCAGTAGCAAGCAAACAAGTATCCAACTTATATAAAGTATCATTTTGAAGCATTTTTTCATTGCAATCCCATATAAACAAAAACTTCCTCTCCCCCCAAACAATTCATAAGCCTACTAAACATGAAGGTACGATCCAATGAATACACGAAAAACCAAAATTTACAAAGTCCATTTAACAAGCATAACAACAAAAAAGTACATATTTCATATCCTAATTTATTTATCCTTTTGGCAGCTACAAAAACACTCTTACACGGAATATAGATCTTAAGATGAAAGTGAAATAATCTAACGTCGACACATTTTGAAACTAATATTCAGCAGTAATCATCATTTGCAGCATCATACATGCAATCTAAACATGGTAAAACCACAAACAAGATCAAATGTATAGCAGTAACAATTGTGCAGAAGTACAGCAGCCTAATATATCAAACGGCAGCATACTCATCTCAATCAATAATCATAAATCGAACTCCATACATACAAACCATGACATTTAAACGCAACCTAGCAAATCTACAGTTACATCTATGAGCAATCGTGAATCGAATCTACATACTGTAAACATCAAAATACACAATCAGAACCTTACGAATCCAATGTCAACACATTCACATCGATCAGTTTATTTGTTTATCTCGCAACCCGAGGGTTTTTGAGACAAACCCGTGGTGAGAACTTCATAAAAATGGTGGGTTTACCCACCTTGGTGAGAACAAGAAACGCGAAAAGAGGAAAAAGGTGTTCGGATTCGAGTATAAATCTTAGATTGAAGTGGTGTTAATGTAGGTCAAATGGCGCGTTTGATAGCTTAAAATGACGGGAAGGAAAAATGGTGAATGATGGTGGTGGAGGTGTAGGTAGACGCGCGGCGGTGGTGGAGTTCTCGCCGGATAAGTGATCGGAGAAGAAAGGAGATGTGGGTGGGTGTGTTTGTCGGCGTAGAGAGAGAAACAGAGAAGTTGAATAACCCTAAGGGGTTATTATATGTTTGAGAAGGGGTTTGAGAGGGGGCGGGAGTGTTTTGAGTGTTTTGAGAAATTTTAGAGGGGTTTGAGAGGGAAGTGTTAGTGTTAAGAGCGGGAAGTGTTTTTGGGGAAAAAAAAAAAAAAAAAAAAAAAAAACGAAGGAGATGACCCCTATTTAGGACGAAGCAAAACGAGCGTCATCTTGCAGGCTAAATTTTAACTGATTATGACCCTATGTTATGACGCTTCTGAAAACGAGTCATCCCCAATAAAAAATTTACTCGTTATGACTCTTATTTTATGACTTTGCTATTTGCGCGTCATCTTGTAGCGTGCGTCATAAAATGCGAGTCAATGATAGCCCTTTTTCTAGTAGTGAGCATTGGATGAGGTTATTTGGCACCGAAGTTGACGTGGCCCTAGCGCTGAGGTACAAGGGAGGAGTGTGTTTTTTGGTTGTGTGAGTGAAAAAAAATGAAAAGAGGAAATATTGAGATGTCGCTAAAATAAGAGCTTGACTGCACCTGATGCTATAATATGTTATAATATGTTACGTAGTATTTTCCAAGATAGAAATTTAGAAGTGTGAACATATAAATTAGGAAAGTAAATCCGAAATATACTTAACTAAAGAAAACCCAGTCAATTAAAGCACAACTCTAAAACTCAAATCTTTCACTTCTATCACTTTCCCCCTTTATCGTTACCACCATCACCATGACGGATATCGGCAGATCCGGAGGCAAAATCCTCAAATACAAACGCACCACCACTCGAACCACCCCATACGACCGTCTTGTTCAACCACCACTACCACCACCACCGGATAACCCTAATTGGCTAACCGCTCTTGCTAAGTTCATTGCTGGTGGTGCTATAAAGATTTTGTCTTCGTTTTGGAACCCTAAAGCCTGGGCCAATTCTCAATCTTTTTCTTCTTCTGAAGAAGAGATTGATTCTGGTTCAGGTGTGGTTGAGTAATTTTTGAGAATTAGGGCCTTTTTTTTAATAGCGTAATTTTGTTGAATTTCAATTGCATTTGTATTGTGTTAAAAAAAAATTGCATTTATAAGGTGAGTTACTCACCAATGTTACGAGCTGACAATTTGGGCACCACTCTAAGTAATTGTTTTTCATTTGTATTGTGATTGTATGTGAGGTATTTAGTGGGGTATATATTTATAAAGATGAGAGAAGGTGACGAAAACAGATGTATGGTGAGAGGAAGTGAGAGGAGAAAGAAAGCTGAGATGACATTGAGTAGCTCACCATCACTACTTTCAGCCTAACAATAATGACCACAGTAATCTGCGGTCACCATTACTAGGGGTGAGCATGGGGCGGTTCGGTGCGGGTTTTGACTAAAACCGATCCACAACCGCAGTTTCTATAAAAGTAGAAACCGAAACCATGCGGATTTTGCGGTTTCGGATGTTGTGGGTTTCGGTTTTCATTGTGGGTTTTTTCGGTTTTAACCGCACCACACCACATTTAGCCTTCTTGTAATTTTGGGCTTGAACCCAATAGTAATTTGGGCTTCAACCCAACAGTAACTTTGAACACATTATTATAACAATGCATATAATCAAGTAATAAACTGTAACTAACTGAAATAAATAAGATAATGATAAGTTGCGTAGTTGATTAAAGGTTCAAAGACTAAAAGCAAATGATTGCTAGTTTATAAGTTACATGTAACTATGTAAGGACACAATTCAAAATTACATGCATTGTTGCGTAATCAATATAATCAAAAGTTTGAAGACATAACATTTCATCACTTGCTTCTTGCCTACTTGCCTTCTTGGTCTTGCATCAGTTCAAATAACAATAAAATCAAATATAAATAAAACAAAACATAATTAGAATAGGGATGCCTTACCAAAAGGAGATAACTTAGTAGAATTGGAGTTTATCTTGGTAGAGTTGAATTTTAAAATGGAATTTGATTAGGTTTTGATTTAGTTTTACAGTAAAATTTTAGATCTCAAATACTCAAACTTGCTTTATCTCTACATTCGAGATTATGAGTTGTAATGTTGTATGATAAGACATTGCTTTGACTTTTGAGTTAGGTCCTATATTGTAGACTTGGAGTCTATAAGACTCGTGACTTCTGAAGCCCAAAAGCCCGCCTTTTCTACAAAGTTTCTCAAAAGTTGAAATATTATCATTAATATTATTATTTAATATTTATAAAAAATTGCGGATCGGTGCGGGTTTATCGGTGCGGGTTTACGGTTAAAACCGAAACCGCAGCGCAAAATCGGATATATATATATATATATATATATATATATATATATATATATTTTAAAACCGATCCACCGGTTTTCTTTGTGGTGCGGTTTATGTGGTTCGGTTTTTGCGGTTTTTTTGGATATTGCGGTTTGCGGTGCGGGTTTACGGTTAAAACTGAAACCGCACCACAAAATTGGATATATATATATATATATATATATATATATATATATATATATATATATATATATATATATATATATATATATATATATATATTTAAAACCGATCCATCGGTTTTCTTTGTGGTGCGGTTTATGTGGTTCGGTTTTTGCGGTTTTTTTGGTATTTGCGGTTTGCGGTGCGGGTTCTGCTCACCCGTAACCATTACTACGAGCCTTATGATATTAAATGGCCTAAAATTTGAGTATGGTCATTTGCCTTTATTCTTATTATGATTTTAAAAACTTTAACGAGCATTTGTTATGGGATTTTTAAGATGGGGATCAGGTTGAGGCCCAAAGTTTGTTGTTTGGTGCATATCCAACGGAATGACACACGGGAGTGGTGCCCAATATCTAAAAGTAAACCCACTACAAGGGTTTTGTATAATTCTTTTGTTAACTTTCATTTTTAGCCACATGTTTACATATGAAGTACAATTCTTTTTTGTTTTTTTTTTTTTTAATTTTTTATTATTAAAATATTACAATAAATAAATTATAAAATATCTTTTATTTATTTTTCTCTCTCTTACATCAAATTAAAATCCAAATATCTTTTATATAAGTGTTTAAGTTGTATTATAATCAGTGAAAATGGTTTTAACGAGAAGAATTAATATTTAATTGATGAATTTTTTTTTTTTTTGAAAATTAATTTATATTAAAAATAGGAATATAAGAGGGAGGAAGTATAAATTAGGAAAGTAAATCCGAAATATATTTAACTAAGTTGGGTCAATTAAAAAAGCACAACTCCAAAGAGAAAGAAACTCAAATTCTTTTCACTTCCATCACTTTCCCCCTTTACCGTTACCGTTATCACCATGTCCGACACCGGCAGATCCGGCGGCAAAATCCTCAAACTCAAACGCACCACCACTCGTACCACCCCATACGACCGTCCAATTGCCCCACCACCACTGGATAACCCTAACTGGCTAACCGCCCCTGCTAAATTCGTTGCTGGCGGTGCTACGAAGATTTTTTCCTCCTTTTGGAACCCTAATTTCTGGGCTAATTCTTCATCTTCTGAAGATGAAGAAGAGACTGATTCTGGTTCAGGTGTGGTTGAGTAATTGGTCTGAATTAGGGCTTTTTTTGTTATTATTGTTATAGTTTAGTTAGGAAATGCGTATTACGTGTGTCGAATAGTTATTGGATTAGGCGTATGAGTTAGGTATACGTGAATTAGTTTTTCTAGGGTTTGTTATGGATGTTAAGTAACTTTATTCTGTTAGGAGTTGAATTTTTCTATAGGCGCGGGACTTTGATTATGTGTGTGCTGCGCTAGTGGTGAAAATGTAGATTGAAGTTGAAATTAGGAAGTGGAAATAGTTGTAACCATCATTGTGGCGGTTTGAGGTTCATTATTGGAATGTGCGGTTTAGTGCTGAAAATAGAATTACAAGTGGTTATGAACCATTCTTATTATGGATGAATAAAAAATGGATATGTATTCTAGGTTCAAAAGATTGAGTAGAAACTCGAATAACTTTGTTTCAGTGAATGAGAAAATTTGATTTTCAGCAAATTGGGTAGTTTAATTGATATGGGTGTCCTTACATACTTTCTTTTGCAGAAGATGAATCTGGAGATGATGAAAATCCTTCTGACGCGGTAGATGAGTTGAATCAGGTTATTGCTTATGCCCTTATTCTCATCGTTTGTTGTATATGCAGTGATGACTACTTCTGAGCATAAATGAATTGTTTATGTAATTGATATGAGTTGCATACGGTTTTTTTGTAACTCTTAGTCGGTTAGGTGGCTAGGAGCTGTAGCTTAGGGAGTACAATTGGGTAGGCATGCTACAAACATGCTTATAGTTGCTAATTATTTAGGAGCCTGGGAAATTTTGAAGCCTTATTGCCTTCACCCTATGTGTTAAGGATTTTGCAAGCCATAGATTCTGTCCCAAATTGTATAACTCCCAAAGTTTGAATTGGAGCGAACGCGTTTGCACTTGTTTGTTGGTTTTTGTCAAGAATGCGAACATTTCATGCATCCTTTAAAGGATCACTTGGTATGTAGTGATGGATTTGGTGTATGTGCATTGCTGTTACATGGTTGGCAGCTGTGAGTCTGTGACTTAAGGTAGAGGCCTAAACCTCTGTATAGTTCTGCATTATTTTGAGAGTTTGTCGTTAGGTTCCACAACTTCATTGACCCTTCTTTTTCACATGAGTTCAGTGGTATGATGTATGGAGTATAAAGAAAAGAGCACTGTCTGATATAGTAGCATTTTCTATGATATTGATATGTGAGATGATCATACTACTGATCTCTTGTTGCTAAGGAGCTCTTTCAATGCAAAATTTTCATTTAGCAATGCGCCAATGCCTGTCATAGAATTGTTGGCAGTATTGCTTCATATTGGGCCGTCTTTTATGTGTATTGGTATCAATGTTTAAAAAACTGTTGAGCAAAATTAGGTGGTTTAGTCATTAGTGATCTTCTGTGCTAAATTGTATAATTACTAGTTAAGCGATTTTACGTTGGTCATTAAAAGTTCAAACGAAATCTAAACTAATAAGAAAAGGCATTTGACAAAAACATTTACTCATCTTTGCTTAACTTTTAGAATATTTCTACTCAGTACTCACTGATTAGTTTGCTAATTATTGCCTAGTTGGCTGCTTTAGGGGACTTAAGCATGGATTTATAGAACAATGTATGTTAATAGTTGTGACAACTTCAAAACCATGATGCCAGTTGCACATTCTTTCAGCCAGTGTTTTGAGGCAATGGGCAATCAAAAGGAAATTTGATTGCATGCTAATGTTAAGGTAGAATATTTTAGTGCAATGCAAAAGTGTTAACGGTATTTTGTGTACAGCAGCAGCAAGGCAGCTTATCTCAGAAGAGTCAAACCTTGCATCTGATTGAGCAGCTACTTATGCTTGAACAATTTTCAAGGTATCTTTTGGTCAATACATTTTCCTATTACTTTCTGATAACATTTCTCTTTTTGGTTAATTCTGTTCTCTTTAGTATTCGCTGAATTGGATAATGCTAAGATTATGCACTTTGGTGTCAGCATATAGTAATCAGATTCTATGATGATTGTTTCTCTATCAGTTTTGGTTTGGAGTTCATGTGCTTAGATGAAACTTCATCAGTGATAATTTGAATCTGGGGAACCCTTTGTGGTTCACATAGTTATTTCAACCTTGCTGCTATAAGTAATATAACCTGCTTGTTAATGGAACATTACATACAATCCAGTTATTAGTATTGAGAAATGTATACTACAGAACATTACATACAATCCAGTTATTAGTATTGAGAAATGTATACTACATGTTTGACGTCAAGGACACATCTCTACTTTGCTCTATTATGTATTTCTTGATTTAGTGGTAATCAGTTCAGTTAATTTTTTGTATTTTTAGTTGACTTTCATAGATTACCGAAGTACATGCTTAGTGATATATGCTTGTAGTTTAAGCAAGTGGAATAACTGAAACCATAGAAGCTAGAAGCTGTGTATATCCTTTTTTGTCCCAAAATCGGCCAATGTATTTAATGTTTACTTGCAATATATTCTAACACCTAAAAGTTTACCACATGATTAATATTGTTGGAAATAACATACCTCAGTACTACTGATTTGAGCTCGCCTTTATTTGCGTACAATCGTATTCATGTAAGACTGGCAAATGCAGTGTATCTACTTTGTCTGATGTCGTTGCTTAGTGATCACTTTTGACATTTCTAACAGGGAAGAGAGTGATAGACTGATAGAGATTATCAGATCACGAGTTTTAGATTATTCAATGAGAGAGGGTGGAGATGCAGGACCAAGTACAATCCGTAATAACACTTACGATGGTATATCTTGGGACATCTGTAACATGTTTCTCTACTCTTCTTTCCTTGATATCGATGAATGATTTCTTGTATGGTAATTTATAAACAGGGACTCCTGATATCCGCAGCCAAGCTATCATGGAAGCAAAAAAGTGGGTTGAAGAGAACAAAGTTAAATCTGGTTTAAAATCAAACTTGGACAATGGATTCTATGCTCTTAAATCTGCTGTGACACCACAGGTTAGGCTTTCACCTGTCTGATTCGATAATCTGTTCTGTAAGAACTTGTTATTTGGAACTTGTATACTCTGTATATGTTTAGATATAAATGGTGATGCTACTATGTTCATACAAGATAGCTGACGTGTGATATCATTTTACTACAAATATACAGTTAGATTCCTTCTTAAGATAGATGATATAGGACAGCTAGTTTGTCATATGATTAACCTGTGTCACGGGAAAGTACACGTGGTTAGAAACCCATAACATCCTAATAAAGGAAGCAATTGGAGGAGAAAAGACAGAAATCTAGAGAGTGTCTTTTGTTAAGCTAATCTCCATATCTTCTTTATGTGACTCGTGAAGAAAGTTATGATCCGAAGTGTTTTTTTTTTTTTTTTTTTTTTTCCTTTAAAGCGTTTAGGTTAATGGTGGCTTATGGCGTATAAATCTTGACAAGTTTGAGGGTTAGGGAAAATAGAGTCTTACAAGATTTGTTTAATATTGAATTCTGTGATTATTTCTATGTTTTCTCAGAAATAAAGTATTAGACCTTCTAGCTTTTTCTATATATATGTGCTTTAAACTTGTACTATTGTTGTGTTCTTTTTAAAGTGAACATGTGAGTATTTGATGTTCTGTTTGAAATACTTTTATGTATGAAACATGAATGATATGGTTTTTCCAACTTGCATTTACTGATTTTTTTCGGAAAGTTATCCTTGAAATACTTATCTATAATCATTTTGTGTTACTAAAAGTAACGTGTAGTACTTCAGTGTCTTTTATGTCCTCTTGTTATGCAATTTATCTTAATAGCTTAAGTACAAATCAATGTATTATCCAGGCCACTGAAGGGGATGCAGGCTCACCGATCGATGTAGCCAAATCATACATGAAAGCGCGTCCCCCATGGGCATCTCCTATAAGTCATGAAAATTCGCCAACCCCATCACCATTTGCAGCAGATTTGTTCAAGGAAAGAACACCATATTCTGGTGGTGGGACTTCTTTCTCATCAGCAAAGGTAATAATCTAATGCATCACAAGTTTATATGCAGCCTATCATTGCATTCTGTTTTTCTATGTACACTGATATATTCCTATAAAAGGTTACTTTACTATTGTTGTCCCTTACAGTCCCACAAAAGAGGCAACCTTTGATTTGGCATGTAGTTTAATGAGAACTTCTGGGCTCTGGCTAATGATTAAATACTTAAAAGTGTCCCTTCATAAGAGAAAAAAAATGAAAAACCTATGTGAATCAAAATCATGGACACCAATATCTTGAAAATATGTAAATGATTGTATTTTTAAAGGTAACAATTCCCCTTTTTTGGACACCCCGACATTGAGTGTTGCTGTTTTTGGGAAGAGGGGGGGGGGGGGGGGAGTTTCTTGGGAGAAGAGAAGGTGACATTCATACTGAACTTTTCTCTTCTATCTTAGATCTATCTTTTTCCTGATTTATTAATTCTGTCATGCTACAGAGGGATTATCTGTCGGCTGGATCATGGAACATCCAGGAAGAAATTCGCCGGGTTCGTACCAAGGCAACCGAAGATATGCTAAGCAGCCATCGATCCATGAAACATGCACCATCTACTTTCGAATACAATACTACAAAATTTTCTTTATTAAATGACAAGTTCGTAGTCGTGGGAAGAGATGAGGCGATTAATTTCGGAACACCTAAATGTGCTAATGAAATTGTGACCCTGGATTCGGATGAGGGTACTCCAGGCCTCTCAGGTCAGTGTCCTAGTGTTTTCAGATTATCTCAACATGCTGAGTGAAAAATTTGGCAAATATTACTTGTTTTGAATTATGTCTATTCTGAAATACGCAAGAATTGAAATCACCTTTTTCTCTCTATCATCAGATATGAAGGCTGCTCAAGATGATTTACCAACTGAAATGTCAGGCCGGGAGCAATATCAGGTATAAGAACAAACCTATGCTAATTAAGTTCATTCTTTTGGTAGCATGTAGTACCTCCGGTGTTCCGAGTCCCTACAACCATAAAATATGGAAAATTACCATTTTTTCCCGTACTTTTTCCAAAATATAGGCATTCTTAACTTGAAACTTGATATTGAAAGGAATAATTCCCCATTCAACTTGAACCTGAATTCATACGTTGTCTCTATCTTGCCATGACAGTTGACCTTTATGGTTTTATGTCACTGAATTAGTACACATGTAAGTGTTGCAATGATTATGGGAAAGGACTAAATATATATAATGCTAATGCTAATAGTAGTTTTGGAGGATTCTTGGCGGTGACAGTTTTAACCCCTTGACTTGACTTTCTTTTTTTTGCTCAACATGCCTATGCTGCTACCTTTATTTATTTTTTATTTTTTTTTCCCATTAATTGTTCAATTAATAGAGACTTTTGGCTGTTATACAAAGGGTAATCATTCAGACAACAAGCAAACCACCAGGAATTCTAGTGACGGAAACGGTCTAGAAAAAGAAGACAACAATAAAAAGATTAATGATCTGGTAGAGAAGAATTGTTATCTGATGACTGAGTCACTAGATATGCCACCCATCAATTATTCTCAGGACAGCTCTAACAACGATGACCACGTTTTGGCTACAAAGATAGATGACCCCTCTGAAAACCGAGTGGTGACAAGAGCTGGTAGAAACGCTCGAAGAGGGAAAGGAAGAGGCAAGTGACGCGAGGTTAGTATTGTAACTTAGCTTACTTCATGTTGCATGAAGGAAATGTCATTCATGCAAGTGCCACTACATTGTAACTTTATTTGATAGTCTACTCTATGGTTGCTGCAATTTGATTAGTAAACTAGTTTGGGTTTCAGTTTTTAGGGTAGAGGTAGGTAGACCGTAGACTGTATTATCGAGTCTCGGTATTTTGAGTTTATGACTAATCTTAGTGTTTGACCGACAATCTGTAACTTAAAAATCATATAGTAGATCTACTATGTGATTAAATGTATTGTATTTATTGCAAAATCTTAATTTTTACATTCACCGTGTTGTGGTTTCACTGGTCTTAAACCACAAAGCTTACTAGTTTTGGCGATAACTAATGTGACTTTAGTATCTGTTAGAGACAAATCAAAATGTGGCCATGTAGATATGTGATGGAACAAGAATATAAAGTAAAAGTAAGTCATGCAAACCTTTTTGGGTTAATGGCATGTAATAGCTATGTACTTTCTCACTTGTGCCATTATCAGATACCAACCCAAAATATTACAACAATACCTATCAAACTTTATAAATTTTTTCTATTATCATACGTTTGCTTACGTGGCTTAACAGGCAACCGGCTACACCGGTAATAAACAATACGTGGATTTTTTTTTTCTTTTTTAAGTGTTGACTTAGATGTTGACTGTCATTTAAAAGACACAGACACACACATTTCAACACAAAACACACACACATATCAAACCCACACATGAACCCTAATTTTCTAAACCTAAAATTGATCTCCCAATTCGTTAAATTTCATAGGGCTTTTTAAAGGTAAGTCTTTTGATTAAGTTATTAATGCATTTGATCAATTCAATTTTGTGTTTTTTGTTGTTACGATCAAGGAAATTAAAAATCATCCAAGGTTCTTAAAGAATTTACCAAGAGAGCTCATGGAATCAACTCAAACAAATTACTATCAAAGAGACAACCGGACATTTTACCTACAGAGTGTGGACGAAATAACGAAGATTGTGGCAGAGGCAAGAAACCCTCCCCCATCATCAAGATCAGTAGGGTATTTTGGTTGGGGAGCAGAACAAGAAGATGAATATGAAAAGAGAGTTAAAGAAGTCCATGTTAGTGGTGAATTTAATGTTGTCTAAGCGCATATGTTTCATATCATGTATTGTTTCATATCTGTGGGTTTAACTCAACCCATTTGAAGAAAGTGTGGGTGATATTTAATAATGATTCGAGTTTCGAAAGGTTGTGAAAAATGTGATTGATTGTGGTTGAGGTTACGAGTGAGCCGATTTTCGGTCTTAAGAGATAATCCCAGGAACATGATTTTAGTACAATTGCTATAACTGGTTTTAGTAATTTGGTTTCATTTGTAACATGTTTTATATTAACCATGATTTGACAAAACAGATGAATACTAGTTCTATGGGTTTATGTGGTCTTTTATGTTTCTGAGGTGGAAATAAGAGGTTAAAATAAAAGGTACAAAAAATGACGTGGAATTTACATCTGTCACGTGCCTGAATTTTGTAGGTAAAAAACGTGAATTTGTTGACATCAACACAAAACTTATAAAGTTGGATGGGTATTCTTGTAATATTTTGGGTTGGTATCTGATAATGGCACAAGTGAGAAAGTACGTAGTTATTACATGCCATTAACCCAACCTTTTTTCTTACCTTTGGACAAGATGTAGATACAATTTTATTTTATGTTTTTGCAATTACTAAATAAAGGTTAATGGTTCAAATACTCGTAATGGTTTGATTTCAATTTCAATCCTCTTGAGAGGATGAAGTGGATAACAATATGATGTTACTCAGTTGTTATTAATAGTTTATACCAAGTAACTTGATAGTAACCACAGTAATACCTTTTCTTTGTGTACCAAAGAAACACAACCGAACCACCTTTAACGACGAGAGTAACCCAGGACTCCACAGTATTATATAACATAGTTACACCTTCGAAAGGTCACCAACAGAAACAGTTGCATCTTATAGCCGATACGTCTGTTTCTAACCAGAGCGACATGAAAATTTCTGTCAATGCTATAGACATGGTTGCTCAATGCCTTAGAAAGTTCTTTGGTAAGCAAGTTGATTGTGATTTTTCAATGAAAAGAGGTTACTACTCATTCTAAATATCTTAAAATTCCCATAGATTAGTAATTGGAATTTTGTAGTCCGAATCTTCTCATGATCTTGTCGTGTAAAGATCAACAAACAAAGACACTTGACATATAGTTAAAGATTAACAAAATCTTCAACCGTATAAAGTAACCAGTTTTGCTATTTAACTACAAGTTCATTGTCACGAATATTTAAGTTTGAATCTCCTCACGAATCTGTCATGTAAAGGTTCCGGAAACAAGAAAGACGCAGCATAATAGTGAATAACTAATTTACAGATACTCTACTATTTAAGACTTTAAATCATTAGCAACTAGTTGGTGCTTACAAAAACTATAAATGTTTAGCTTGAATGGTATTCGGCTCGTCCTCTACATAGTTGGTGCTTGAACCATAACAACAAGAACTGGCCCTAATTATTTTGCTGAGCTAAGAGAAAAAACCTCTAATACAACATACTTCCCTATATTCAACCCTCTAGAAAATTTATATCCATTTTTTTGACAAAAAGATAACTCGGATCAAGAAAACAGGAGGACGAGGAAAAGACCAAACATAGATTACAAAACTTTCCTAACTGGCATTCACATCTATACAGACACACATATTTACAGGGTGGTCTTATTTTACTCCACATACTGTTCAAGACATTGTTTTAAATTCTGAAGAGTAACTGGCTTTGTTATAAATGAGTCCATACCATTCTCGAAGCACTCTTCTGCACTTTCTGACATCGCATTTGCGGTCATCTGGCAAATAACATCATCTTTCGTTAGTCACAAAAGTCAATGGTTTATAAAGAGACTATAATTATAAACTGCACAGCTAGATACTATAGGTGATAACTTTGACCCATTGTAGGTAAATGGGTCAATTTGGATTATATTTTATCTATAATGGGTTAATGGAATGAGCGGGTCAAAAGTCACCAAAAATGCATAAAACCTCCTAAACAATATGGACTACAGAAAATCAAAAGAATTACGGAAATGATACTGCATTTGATAGACTAGTTATGCAAATCCTACAACAAGCAAGGCAATTCACGATGGTTAAGATATTCAACTTCATGGTACTTACTGCGATTATGGGAATTCTCCTTCTTGCCTCTTCCAAATTTTGATCATATGAAGAAGAATCACATGGCTCAACTCCAGCCTTCGTTGCTTCATCCCAATTGCCGGTTTTCTCAAATGAACGAATGAGTCTAGTAGCTTCAAGCCCATCCATTACAGGCATGCATACATCCTGAAAATTACCCAAAATCACAAACATATTGCAAAATTAACAAAGATGTGGATTTCAATTTAGCAGGAATGTCACAAATTTACTTGAATTGTAGAAAATAGTCAAATACCATGAGAATCAGATCATATTTGCACTTCTGAACAGCACGTACAGCTTCAGCTCCATTATTGACAATATCCATGTCTTGATTCAACTGCCTCATCATCCGCTTTGCCACCATCACATTGACTACATGATCTTCCACAAGAAGAATTTTGGGTTTCTTTTCCGACTTAACAATTTCTTGCTGGTTGCTAGAACTATGCTCTGAGGTTCTATCGGAATCTTTTCTCGCCTCACATAAGTTACTGGAATGGTTATCGGAAGGCGAGCATGAAGAAACGGGTAGGTCGTCATGGTTCTCTTTCTTATTGCAATTTGTGTTTTCAATATCTGAGTTACACTTTGAAGAATTTTCGGGTTCTGATGAGTTGTCAAAACTAGAAAAGTCATCATCCATTGAAGTAATTATTTCTTTTGGACCAATTCTATCTTTGTAAGTGATTCCACAACCATTAGAGTTAAACAGAGAGCCTAAAGTGTGTGGCTGGAATTGGAAAAAGCCACAAGTAATGTCATCATCTGTAGACTCGTTATCAGCCATATCTCCAAACTCGTCAGTATCATCTGAACTATCACACGCATGTGAAACTTTATAAGGTAGAGTGAATGTAAATGTCGATCCACAATGTTCTATGCTTGATACGGTGAGATGTCCTCCCATGAGCTCAACCTGAGGTAAATTAGCCAGAACCATAATAAGTTTATAATGTATGGATAAACATCTCATGCTTCTTCTGATTATAAAAGAAAATGGCTACTGTTAATTCGTACACACACAAAAAAAAGTACTTTTTGGTAATTTATCTACCAATTTTTTTATAAGTACATCCCCCGTTCTATTTAAAAAATATTATCTCATTCTAATAATCTCCCTGAATCTGCTATAACGTTCCCATTTTGTTAGATTACACAAAATTATCCATTATAGAAGACTTTACCAGCTGTTTGCAGATTGCTAAACCTAATCCAGTCCCGCCATATTTACGCTGTGTATCTGCACCGGCTTGCATGTATTTCTTGAATAAATTTGGCAACGCGGTTTCTGATATCATAGTTTACAGTTAATACATGAAAACAGCTTATCTGATAAGACAACCAGCTAGAAAAGTTGCCAAACATAAGAAAACTGGGAACTCAAAAGGTACCTGGTATTCCTATCCCTGTATCCCTAACATCACAGCGTATCCACACCACAGTTTCATGTGAATGAGATTCATTCTCCAACATTACTCCATTTTGTGAAATTGATGTGTCATCATTTTCCATCTTTTGTTCTTGCTGGCCTTCGAGATGTGGGTCTGCTGTTACATAAAGATTGATCTCAACCTTCCCTTGGTGGGTAAACTTGATAGCATTACTGCACAAAATAATCAAAAGGTTTTTGGTAAACTCCATCTTGTCCAATTAATAGACACGTCTAAAGCTTTTAATATGAAATTATTAGTTAAGTAGTTTAACGATGTTGGTAGTCATACCTGATCAAGTTGGTAAGGATTTGCCGTATCCTTAGGACGTCACCTATAACCTGAAATCAAACTATGATGTTAACATAAACATTTTATTTTTCAGATAAGCTTCAATTTACTTCTAATTTTTATTGATTTATTGAAGATATAACCTCCACGGGAACATCATCTGATACATGTCCTTCCAAGATTAGCATCTTTTTTAAGGATGCTGCAGCCGTTTGAAGTACATGCTTGATTACCTCTCTAGGCCTAAATTTTGTAGCCTCGAGCTTCATAACACCTGAAAAGAATTACGAAAATATTAAGCGTCCGTCTTTGATTTATATATCCTTTCACAAGGGAAACAGTTGTGCATGTTATATAAGATATAATAATTGTAAAGGGAGGGATAGAAATTAACCTGACTCGACTTTGGAAAGGTCAAGAATGTCATTTATAAGTTGAAGGACTAAATCACCAGAAGACAACATGACACTCAGGAGTTGCTTCTGATCTTTATCGAGTTTTGTAGTTGACAGAATCTCAGCCATGCTGACAACCCCGGATAATGGGGATCTTATCTCATGTGACATGGTTGCTAACATTTGCTTTGCTCTCATTGTTTCCTCTGTGATATGAATTGTTTTGTTAAGTTCAGTCTCCTTCGCCTTCTGCACTGCTATTTCTTCTCTAAGTTTCGCCATTTTTTCTCGTTTTTTCACCTGATTAGGAATTTCAAATCTTTACCTTTCTAAATGTGAAATAATTAGTTTAGAATATAAACAAGTTGAGTGCGATCTAACCTGATCAGTGATTTCCATACCCATATAATTCACACCAAGTTTCTCACCATCTTTACTGAAAACAGGTTCGACATATATTAAAAATGTTTTGGCTCCAAACAATTCGGTCTCGAAAGTAATTTCTCTCTTTGCTGGTAATCCTCTCTCAAGAACTTCTCTTTTGAAGTCTTGCGATTCTTTTACACCGCCACCTTTGAATATCTCAACGTCTGTTTTTCCAATTATATCCTGAAAATAAAATTGAAAACAAGATAAAAATAAGCACATGATTCATTGATTCTTAATCATGTGATTAAAATAAGCACATGACATGAGCTTTTTTCCCCTCATTAATGATTCTGTGTACAGGAAAGTAAGATGAATGTTGATGGTGAGCATGTTACCTCCTCTCCTAGACTTGGAAAATGATTATAGATGAAGCGATACCGCAAGTCTTTATCCTGAAGATCAAAAAAACAAAACAATCATCCATTTGTTAGTAAATGCTACCCACGGGTGTTCATAATTCTGGTTAACCGGATAGCTTAGGCCAATAACTCAGGTTACTTGGTTTTTTGTTCAGTGTTTGGGTGAAAATAGATATAAAAGCGGTTTAAGGATTTGATTTCAGATTGGGTCTTTTGAACCGGCCTTTGCCCAGAACCCAAATGAGCATTTACATTTTTATCGTTGTTCTTTATTACTGTATAAATTTATGATTTATCTATGTATTTCAAATCAAAGTATCTCCAAATAAACCACTCTAATAACCCAAATCCAAATCTGATTATTCGAATATAACACATTAGAAATAACAAAGTGGTTTAGGTGACCCAATTTTTGGTTTGGTTATTGTGTTGACTTTGGTTAGAGGAAAACTTACATAACCCATACTATTAACCCATTTGACCCATAACCTGCCACAATGAAAACCTCTAAATCTAACATGATGAACACAAGCAATCACCAAAAGCGAAAAAAAGGTAAAGCATAGTACCTGATGTCCGATGACAACAGGTGCGTTTTGAAGAACAAAATGCAAGAAATTATCAGCTCTTTTCAAGATATGCGAAAGTTCCTCAACAGGCGAAGATTGTTTTTCAAGATTTTCGATACTTTCCTCCAGTTTCTCCAAAAGTATCTGCTCTCGCTGAACACTTGCTTCCAACAATTTTCCTAAATGCAAAGCCTGTTGCTTCCAATAAATTACAGTATCATACTCTGCATCTACTTCTACCCGTTTATCCTCAACAATAACATCATTTCTTTTTCTAGGAACATCTTGAAATATTTCATAACCCTCTTCCAACACAGATACTGGACGTTTATCACCTAAGGTATCCTCCTCAAAACGATGTTGTTCAAATATCTCTAATTTTTTTAACTCGACTTCGCGTTGTTGTTTGCTCAAAGTTTCAAGCTCTTCCCTTAGAAGTCTCACGACGTTTTCCTGTTTATATTCCCAGTTCTGCAAGAGATTGGATAACTGGGATGACCCTTTTTCACTATAACTTGTGAGTTCTACTAATCGTTTAAAGTCAACTACACTAGGCTCATCAACAAAGGTGAGATCCTCTAACATATGGTCATGGAGTCCTACTTTTTCCACATTAAACTTTTTTCCAGCTTCGTCAATGTCTTCAGGCCACATCGAAGTTAGAACTTCAACCTCCATATCGTCAACTTGGTCCTCTTCCATCTCGTGCACCATTTTAGAACATACAAATGATCAAATTACCAGTATCAATATCTGATTTTCCTAAAGATTCTTGATTTTGAGCATCCGGGAACACTATTAGGCCTTTCTTTCTGCAAATAAAAATTTGCGAACTCATGATCAATAATAGTTTACCATAAGAAATTCATTATAAGTAAAGTATCTATGGCTTTATGCAGAGGCAAGCAAAATTCACAAAATTTTTTTCTACCCAGCCTTCACAAAACAAAAACGCCCTGGTGAACAATGAACACGTCATGGTGCACCAGGACCACGTATTGTGCAGACCCTTTAACGACTTTATATATAGCCTATCATCAAATTTGCCTACAACTATACAAGATCAACTAAAAGGTGGCAGATTTCCAAAAAATTACTAGTGATCATATAATCAAATATTTAATACGATAGCCATACTGTTCATCATCAAATTCAAAAACTTCAAATTTCAAACAAAAATACCAAAGTGGGATACTCACCAATACATATAGCTTATTGAAATGATCCAAAAATCCTCGGTTCTCGGTTTATACTTCCAAAACAACATGAACACCAATCAACCAATACTCGACAAAGCTCGAATTCCTTAAAGATTGACACCCAATAATCTTTTTCCACTAGCTTATAAACTTATGCCACCTTGATCAAAAAGTTATTGGGAGAAAAAGCCCATGTCATAATCATCTCTGCAAGTCCTTTTTGCACTATAGATCTGGAAAGTATCTCAGAAATGCTCAGTCAATGAATAAAATAAACACACAGCTTGTATTAATCATATATAAAAAAAATAAGTAAAAAAGAGAATGTGGTTAGACAAACCATGTGAGAAGAGAAGAAGCTCAAAAGACCATGTGCATTTCAGCATTTGACAACAATATATAAATATAGTATAGACTGACAGTAATTATTTACTATTTATTCAAGAATCTGTCACAGACATTTATACAACAACACACATTGGTGTGCATTCATGATTTAAACACATCTGCATTATAACATGCAACATAAATAGTTAACTGTTTCTCAATTATTATTTAACTGTTGTTAATGCGTTTCCTTTTCGGTTTTTAAGGATGCACTCCCATTTTACTACAAAAATATCTAACCATCATATCATCAATTATCAAAGTGGCCTAGTCGATCAGGATGATGTAATTACGTATTTTTAGGCGGCCAGATGAAGGTCACAAACAAACGTCAGTTAAACCGTGTACATTTGAGTTAAAAACTGGCCACGTCTAATAATATGGAATCTTGAGGTTGCCTAGTGATCAGCATTTTGATGTTTTTATATAACTATTTGAGTTCAAACCTCGCTAGTTACACTCTTACACACAGGAACAAAACCAGGACCAAATACGACCCGGCGTATAAATTTTTTGGAACCGTAATATAGAAACACAGTTCGATGAGATGGACCAGGTGCATTTAAGATGCATTTAGGAAAAATTATTATTATTATTATTTTTTTTTCAAAAATTAACACTAGATCGAAAAAATTCATAGGGGTCCCGGAGTCCCGGGCACCTGCGGAACCCTCTGGTTCCGTCCTTGCTTACACATCTTGAGGCGACCTAAAAAGGGTCAGAAATAATCACGGGATGCTATCAGATTAAAAAACGCGCGGAAAAAAAAAGTGATCGAGAGACCTAACAGATTTGTCAATAAGTTATTGTTTTGTGAAAAAGTAGGTATTCTTGCTGTCACCAACAGGATGATGACAAACAGGTATATACATATAATTAACTAGTCATATCAGTTAAGCATGCCAAACAATGCTCGGAAAAAAGTATAAGATGGTTTATCTGTTTTTGTGAAAAGTATATAAGAAAACACGAATAAAAGATAGATGGAGTGAGTGAGGAAATTTAAATTTAAAAATGGCAGGCAAACCAGGCTGTTCCCCGCCACCTTCCGAGGTTAACGCATATCCAGGGCGCGTTGGGATCCACGCGCCATTTTCTTTATTTTTGGCTCCTTGTTATCAGGCACTTTAATCTCAACCAATTAACTGTTTTAATTTTTTAAACTTATTTTACTGCTACCCCTTTTCTTGTATTGCGGATTAATATATTCATTTACGTGTACAAGTGGCGCTTGATGCAATGATTTTGATTTGTTTATTTAAAGCTACCTGGTTAAACGTACTTAATTCGTATACGTTAAAACTACTTAAAACGATAAATGACTCATCATACAGCTTAATTAAGTTCCAACTCTTTTGAGTAAAACTTTTATTGATTTGTGTTTGAATTTAAGCTCGAGCGCAGTCACATGTTCAAGGTATAATAAAGAATACTCTTGTAAGTCGACGGTGTATAGCAGCAAATAATTATACTTACGAACTTATATTTTGATGTTACTCTTGTTGCAACACTTACGAGTTCAATTTTGTGGTCACTGTGAAAAAAAAAAAAAAAAAAAAAAAAAAAAAAAAAAAGAAAAAAAAGGTTCACAGGTTATAAATGAAATATGTTAAAAGTTTATGGATTAAATAATATTTAAATTATTAATTTAATTGTAGATGTTACCATTTTTAATCAAGAGTATTTAAAACTTGTCATTAGTGTAATTAAAATTGTAATTTAGGCAAAATATTTTACTCAATTTTAAATTATTTTAAGTTTTTAGCATCAGTATATGCTCTTTGTAAGTAATATAGATAATGAATTCGAACTTATAAGGTTCGACTTTTGTTGAACCTTAATGAAAAAAATTAGTCGTTTGTTTAGTTGATTTAATGTTATTATAGTTCAATACTAACTTGAACTAAAATTACACTATTGATTGAACATTTAATTTGTTACGCATTTGATAGTTGTATAAATGTGTTAGCAAAATTGATTCACTTTTGCACATATCGTTATGAATAAGGAAAATACATGCACTAAATCCAAGTTACGTAAAAAATAAAATAATACTCCGTAGTAAGTAGTGGTTTGTAAATCTTTTTTCAATAAGAAAAGGGACGTGCCAAATCAAACATCAAAATTGCGGAATCATATGTTGTTTGTTGCGCTGAAAAAAGCTAGGTCGATTAACTGTCGTTCAAGCGCTAATCGGTCATCAACTTTTTTGAATTGTGTAAATCAGTTAACTGTGATCAACATCAGTTTACGGTGATGAAACTTATCAAAAACCTGCAAATTTTGCCGAAAATACTTAAAATTGGCCATAAACTTTTTCTAATCACTTCGCTGTTTATATTTATTATACAAGTTGTTTTTTTAAATAAAAATTTTGCTAAAAATAACTAAAACTCATCAGAAATACGCAAAACTTGCCGGTAATATTAATCTGATTAACTATCAGCTAATCTCGCCTAAACTGATTACAAGTTACAAAATAGTCGACCCACTTACTGATGGTTCTTTTCGACCTTAACTAGTTATAATACCTGTGCACGCACAGGGTTTTTAAAACTTCGTTTTGATTATGTATTATTATCGATTAAGAAATGATTGACTTTAGTGTGTATAACAAAAAAGTTAAACCATAAAAAATGTTACTAAAACTATTAGCTAGATAAGACATAAGCCAAAGTTCTGTTGAGGACTTTTTCAGATTTTATCGAGAAGCAAAAAAAGGTTAACACATAAATCATAAGTATAGAAGAATGGTATCTCACATCCGTGATTACCAACTCAATAACATTATTGCAGTATAGTAACGTAATAACCCGATTAAAAACGATATATGTTTGCTTAATAATTCTCATGTACATACTTTAATTCCTTTACAACGGCCAACTATTACGTTTTTTTTTTTTTTTTTTTTTTTTTTATGAAACATCGCGTCAATGAATAAAGTTAGGTTATCACCTACATAGTTTTTCTTTTTTTGATTTAGAAGGTGATTGTTATCAAATAAGGATTGTGATGCGTGCATTATTTTTATTTTATATAATTTAAAGAAAACACATTCTAACTTAAACAATGACTACTTAACTCATTTTTTTTTAATTATTATTATTATTATTATTATTATTATTATTATTATTATTATTATTATTATTATTATTATTATTATTATTATTATTATTATTATTATTTTTAATAATTAGCTTTGTATAATGTTTTTAACTGGCAGACATGCTGAGGTTGATGTTGATGTTATTGTTTAACTTTAACTATTAGTATCATGTTGTACAAAATGTGTGAGTTTAGTAGCACATAAATGTGCGTTAATGAAGTTAAAATCATTGTTATAAGTAGAATCGCGTATATTTATTTTTATATCACAGTAACTCGTGTTTACCATTTGATATTTATATTCCCGTTACTAATAATTTAGCAGTATTAATATTCAAACCCGTGTACGCATAAATTAAACTTTTAAATAGAATAGCATGAGTCCTTATTTAAAAAAATATTCTAATGGATGAAAGTCTACAACTAACAATATTAAAAGTAATTCGCAAATTTACAAAATTTTGTAATTTAAATAGATGAAAGTCTGAAACTAATACTAATACTCACGTCATTTTAAACAAAGTTCATATTATAAACTATAAAGTATAAATTGTATAAAGTGTAAGGGGTTATTTGTATTTTTTCTAAAGTTGTTAAAAAACATGAAATTTGTAATTTTACACTTAGCTCCATATATTTTATGTAAAATTCAACAACTAAAGTTTTATTAATTATTTCCTCTCTTTTTAAGTTTTTGTTTTTATAAATTTGACACCTATATTTTTTTGCATTTTTTTTCTTAACCAAATTTCTCCACCAAATTTATTAAGTTTGACCAAAATCAATTTAATTTTGACTTTTATTGACCAATCACATTGTTCGATTTCACTTACGTGACAAAATCGAGCTCTCCTATTGGTCTAATTTTTTTTCAATGAGAAGGAATTTGCAAAAATACTCTAAAATAATGTAATTCTTTTATTATATAAAAGATTGTTTGCATATCCTTATGTGATTTGAACAATCTAATATGTTTTTTCTCCAGTGGTGATATTTTATTATTTTAATCATTTACCGTCTAAAAAACGAAATTATAGATCTCCAAGGGAAAAAGTAGATTCCATTGTCATCTTCTGCTACGTTACTCCCTCATTTATTTGACACACAACAAATACTATAGAAGAGAGAAGTAGCATCTCTCTTGGAAACTCCTGGAAGTGGAGCTAGGCTGCCTAGGCATAACATTCTGTTTTCAATATTCATATTTTACTTCTATATCGTTTAAACTTTATAGAAATAATGTGTAATTATTTGCTAGAAAAATATGGTCACTATAGTTCGTTTAAAAATTTACATATGTTAAGCTGATAAAATACATGGCTTTATTTTAAGAGATTTAAGTTAAAATATAAATTAAATAGGAAAATAGATATGGAAGAAGACAAAGGTAGTTTAGTTATTTTATTGGGTAAATTGCAAAAATGGTCCTTAACGTTCCACAAATTAGCAAAACGGGTTCGAGACAAAAAGTAGCGAAAAAAAGACACCCACGTTTCACATTTTCGTAAAATCGCCACCGAAAGGCCTTTTTGGCTAACTTCCGTTAGTTTTCCCGTCAGTCAAGGGTATAATCGCATGAAATGACAAATATACCCCTTTAACTTCAAATACAACCCTAATTGTTGCCGCCAAATCTTTACCAGTGCATTTTCCTATTCACTGCTTTTGAACGATACGTATAGTTCCGGTTAGATTACATCGATCGTCCATGCCTTTGAACGATATGGTAAGACACAATGCATTTTCCTCTTTAATTTCCTTTTTTTTTTTTCTTTTTTTTTCTTTTTTTTTTAAGGTGTATTTGTTGTTAATGTTATGGACTTACAATTGCAGGTGGTCAGATGAGAAATGTGAAAGTAGTAGAGGTAGATAATGAAACAGAAGAACATAGTGGCGGGAGTGATTCAGAGGATTTGGACTATAATCGAAATGATGATGAAGTGTTTGATGACGATGATCGGGTAATTGAAGATGTTCCCGTAAAGTAAGTCTGATTTGCTATGCCATAAAGCCTGTGAAATTCAATCAGGTATACCTATTTTTACCAAACATTATGCACTGCTTAGAGAGTATGCCCAAGAGTTGGTTAATCAAAATCCAGGCACTACTGTTAGGATTGATGTACAGATATAACCAAATCCAGCGAGTTCAACAAGAACTTTTAAAAGGGTGTATGTGTGTTTGGGAGCTATGAAACAAGGTTTCAAAGCTTGTGGCAGAGAATTCTTAAGATTAGATGGATTCTCCATGTCAGGTCCTTTTCCAGGTCAATGACTAACAGAAGTTGGGATTGATGCAAACAATGGGATGTATCCAGTAGCATATGTTGTAATTGATGCACTAAATAAGGCAACTTGGTGTTGGTTTTTGAAACTACTAGGAGAGGATCTTGGGATAGAAACCAACTACAAGTTCACTTTCATTTCTGATAGGAAAAAGGTGCACATTTCTATTGTATAATTAATCATGCGTTTTATGCACAATGAGAACATGTAAAGTTTTAACACCATCCATAACCTTACCTGTTCACAGAGATTGATACAAGCTGTTGCTAGTGTGTTTCCAAATGCTGCACACAGGTTTTGTGTTAAGCATATTCATGAGGAAATGAAGTCACATTTGAAAGGAGGTGTTTACAAGGACATGCTTAGGAAGGCTGCAAGAGCCACAACTGTTTTTGAATTCAACAAAGAGATGGATCATCTGAAGAATAACAATGTTGCAGCTTATGATTGGTTGCTGAAGATTCCAGCTGAACAATGGAGCCGATCACATTTTTCAGGTAATTCATTGTGTTGCTAACATGGATAGGAAGGAGTGTGGTTGTAGGATGTGGGAGCTGACTGGAATACCATGTAGACATGCTGTGGCTGCAATAAACTATATGAATGAGGATGGAAAAGGAGTTGTTGTACCTGAAGAGTGGGTTCATGCTACTTACAGCCTAGAAACATGGGCACGTATGTACTCATTCAAGATCAATGGGTGTTCTGGCCGTAGATACTGGCCAAGAATTGAATCTACAACAGTCATAGTACCACCCAATCACAGACCTCAGGTTGACAGGCCAACTAAAAAGATGAAGTCAAATGATGAGCATGCACTTCCAACTTCTTCATGTGTTACCCACTGATCTTTGAACAATATGTTTAACGTTATTGTCTGTTGGATTCTATATTTGTAATCTTTGTTTAACTTCATTGTGTTTAGAACAATATGTTTGAACCCATTGCAGTTGTACTTTCAAAAGTCAAACTTGCAAAAATGTTTATGTTTCTGATGTATTCTATGTTTGTTTGCATCAACCATGGCTTGCACCCATTGCAGTTGGACTTTCAAAAGTCAAACATGCATTCAAGACTTATCAAAAAACATACTGCAAGAACATTATGTTTGCACCCAATGCACTTAGACTTTCAAAAGTCAAACTGCACATGTTGAATTGGAATCATGTGTTTTCACCCATTAATTACCAAACAGAACCAAACACTTTTTTAGACGTTCACCCGTTTGACTTTCATGTCAAACATCACCTAGCTAACATTTTGTGCATAAGCTGCAAACATCACCTAGCTAACATATGAGTAACGTAAACATTAAAACTTTCATTTATCAATATAGACATATCAGTAACATAAACGTTAGAAGTTTAATTGATCATAGGAGTTCACAACCATTAAAATTTTTAAACACATATCTAAACAAACGCTTGTTTAGTAGTTTGAACCACAGCCCTCCGCATCAACCCTTTTCTTCTTTTTCTTCAATTCTTGTTCTCTCTTGTCCTTCATATCCTTCAGATACTTAAACGCAACTTCAAGACGGGAAATCCTCTCTCCCAAATCATTTAACTTTGGTAAAATGGTATCCAAAGTCTCTTCCTTCTCCTCCTCCTCCTCCTCATCATCACCCAAAAGCATCTCGTAGTAGCCATTTTGTTTCCTCGGCCAAGTCAGAATCTGTTTTCTGAACTTAGGAGGTATCTGCTTATAAGAACCATGCTCCTCAATTGGTTCATGATGCATGGGGTTTGCACCAGGCTTTACCTCTCAAGGGATCTTGAGAAGCTTACAACCCCCACCAGGCAGTGTACCTGATCGTTGTAGTATAGTATAGTGACAAGTACAGGGGGATTGATCGTTCAGCTAGGAATAGTGTTGCTAGGATTAGAAAACCTAATTACTAGTTCTAGAGATGAAGGATGATTCTTTTTTGTATTTTTTATATTTTTTAGAAAGCAAGTAAATATCTCGGGTTTGAATGATATGGGCGGAATTAGTTGCTAGTCAACTAACCCGATACTAAAGATGCAATCAAAATAAAATACTAGAAATGAAAATAAAACTAAATTAAACTAAGGTTGTGAGCAATAAGTGGAGAAATGTGTTTACTTAGATTTCACTACTCCCTAGATATCTTTTACACGTTAATTACTTGTTATAGTTGCGTGGATGACGGATTGTATTCCTTAATACCATTCATGGGGTGGCGTACTTAACTCCCCAATCCTATGAGTGCCTACTTCTCTCCTATGTCGAGCCGGCTAAGAAGCTCCTAACACGGGATCATTAGAATTTACTCATGCATTAAATACAACCAATAAAACCTAGTACACATCGGTTCATGTTTCCTAAGACGTTCAAGTATGTTACCAATTGGAGATCTGCTAGTTTTCTTAAGCCTAACATTGAAATCATTCATCCAATACAACCATAAACAAGTAATCAACACATAATCAACATCTAGGTTTCATTAGATCTAAGCAAACACAAGATAAATCTAGCCTAGCATGGTGGAATCAAGACAAGCACAAGATATAGACAACCAACACATAGACATATTGATTGAATTAAAAGAACACTTATCTCAATTACACATGTAAGGGTTCAAGGGCTGAAAACCCTTGAAAAACCTGTAAAATTCGTATATGGTTCGGCCTTAGGGTTTCTCCAAACTTCTTCCTTCTAATGAATGAAAATTAGAAAACTATATATAGAAAATTGAGGCTGACGGCGTCAAGAACAACCTTGTGACGCCGTCATCTCGCCGCCAAAAGAATCCTCGGACTGCCTTGATCTACATCTGACGCCGTCATGTATTAAGTTTTTCCAGGCCGTCACGTATTTAACTCTTGACGCTCTTCCTTGTGACGCCTTCATTTCTGTACTGGGCCGTCATGAAATTTACTCTTGACGCCGTCAGGATAATGGTCTTGACGTCGTCACACACTGTTCCCAGCTTGGAAAATTAAGTCTTTGGCGTTTTCTTCACTTTTATGCTCAAAAAACGTCCGAATTGCTTCCTTTTCCAGATTTCACTCCCAAAGTACCCAAAATCACAAAAGGAACGATTTAGGGCAATATTTGATCAAATAAATTCAATTTTGGGCTTAAATGACCCCCTAAAAGTGGTTCATTTTTCGCCTCATCATATACCCTTACACTTGAGATTTGCTTGTCCTCAAGCAAATGCGCTTTTATTCTAGTCAAAATACAAGTTAGAGGTCATTTAACACTAATATAAAAGTAATTACAACAAATAATCGTTCCACTAAAGACCAATAGACAAGCACGGAGGTCATATACTAGCACCTCACAAATAGTGTTTAGATACTCACATCTCTCGGGTGTAATAAAGTAATATCACAATATGGAAATGGAAAACATCTCTCACTACCTGTCATAGCAAAATAGATTACCATAGGCTTGGGAAAGGATCAAACCTCCACCACATGGCGTAAGCACCTAGGATAAACTATCAAAGATGTCTTTTAAAGGGTTGTAACGTTAGGTGTAGGGATATGAAATGTACGGTTTTGTTGGATATAGGCAGTCTTTACTGATGCGAGTTAACAATCTTGGTTAATTACATGTACAATATGGCGTTGCTAAGCCAAGACTAGACTCGACTTAAGCTAATAAATGAAAATAACAAAAATATAAAATGAACATAGAATGAAAAGGGATGGTAGTCCATATGTTTTTTCTTTTTTTTTTTTTCTTTTTTTTTTTTTTTAGACATACACTCTTACCCTACCATCCAAAATAATACATCATAGGGAATGAATATTCCCCTTACACTTGAATCTTTACATACTTTACAATAAACTAATCTAATGACTCGAATTAAGAAAATCAAAACACTTGGAGCACTTTTAAGATTAACGCACATATGGGGGTAATATAAGATGTTCTTCCCCATTACTCCATAAAATAAGTACTTTACCCATGAGTCCCAATCGTCCCAAAACAATATGTACAAGGATATGACTCGACTTAGCAACCATGTAATCAATTAGATAGTTAACTTAGGGTTTAACAAATAACAATAATGCACTAAAGATGAGTGCATACACGGAAGGCTAAGGCGATTTGGTTGTACATTTAAGTGGGGTGTAACAAATTCTTCCTTTAAGTAAAATGCTTAAAGTTAGAAATGAAAAGATAGGCTCGGAGGGGTGTACTAGGGGTTTCGTGTACTAAAAATGAGTACAACGCTAAGGTGTGGGAAAAATTAGTTGACTTAACTAGCCAAGTAATATGACTTAAATGGTCAAGTAATTATGATACGGGTTTAACACAAGGGTGATCCTAATGCCTCTTATCATGTAGTAAATCCTACTACACGAATGTAGTCTCACTAGCGGTCTCGGGATGCATCACTAACGCAAGTTCTAGAATCTAAATGCTACCGGTACACTCATAAGCACTAATAGTAAATGCTTTTCCTATCAAATCTAAAGGCGAACCTCACATATATGGGTGGAAAATTTTTCTGAATGATACGGTTATGTGCTAGTCATACAATCTCCTATCCATGAGACGCTTGCTATGGCTAAAGTTTCACTCCTAAATGTTGTAAAAAAATTTAAATTTGGCGCTAAAATTGCACTAACAAGTATTTCTCATAGTTTTATTACACATCTACCATTAAACAAACAAACTCAAGCGAAAGTGTATTTGTAAGGTATCATCATTTTACCCTCCCCTTACACTTAGGATGAACATTGTCCCCAATGTTCAAGTAAACAATGTAAAAGTGAAATAAGTAAAACAAATGAAATCAAATACTCCCCTGATTCGCTCGGTATGGATAATAAGGTGGTCAGGTTAGATCTTCCTCCAAGAAAATAAACAATCAAAGCTTCCCTTCCAGAATATAAATCATCTTCTTGTCATACATAACCTGTAAATCCTGAGAAAACAAACAAGACAACCTCGCATAAAATCGGCGGCAATCTACATAAGTTACTAAATCTTAGAAAACAAAATAAGATATAATGCTTGTGGAATGAAGTTTGCAGATTTCCTTGAGATTATAAAACTTAATAATTCAACAAAAACTTTAAAACTCCGTTAGAAAAATAAAACTGGTAAAATTTCCAGATTTTTACACGTGACGCCGTCATGAGTAAACTCGTGACGCCGTCAGAAGTGACCTGCAGAAATTCTTATGTTAAGTTTCCGGAAAATTTCTGAAAAAACTTGGTCCTACTTCCTGGAAAATCCTACAAAACTTCATTATGACTCGATACAAGCATTTGACTCTAACAAATATGAATATACATGTTCATTTAATATTGTGGAGAATCATGGTCGGTTTGTTTCTTAAAAACATATTTGGGGCTTCCCCTTACACTTATCTTTTGCAAAAATACCTTTAGGTGGAGTTAAGACTAGGCCAAACAACAAAGTAAAGTATTTCCACTTGTTAGTTTAGAAACATGATCTACCAACAATAAAAATAAAGCATGCATACGGAAACAAATAACAAACAAACAAAATAAAATCACACAAAGCATGGGTTGCCTTCCAAGAAGCGCTTTTCTTTATTTATGAGTCTTGTAGCTAGACTCAAGGTCATGGGTTACTACGTGACCTCATCATTGGTTTCACTCTCTAGGTCATCTTCTAAACCAGTTTGGTACTCCGGACCTAGTTGCAAGCATTCTTTGTAGAAACCAAGCATCCTATTTTTCATATACTCTACTCCTCTACGTCTATCCTCATCATTCCTATAATAAGCCGCTTGCTTGTGTTCCTTTTCAAAATTAGAGAGAAGGCAGTATTGCTCAATCTTGTAGGGCATTTGGTAGGCAATCTCATCATTCCCTTCCTTGAATCTAACTATCCTTAAAGTTGGATCATAACTCATCCTAGTGGCCTCAACAAATGGTTTTCCAAATATTATTTGGCTTAGGCAAGCATCTATCACCGAACGAATGTCTTCTACTATCATAAAATCGATCTCATAAGTGAGATTGCCTATAATCACATGCAATCCCTTCACTCTTCCTACAAAATTACTTATCAGATTCTTATTGGGCATCATCCTAAAATCAAGTTGTTTCTTCATCACCCAATTGTAATAAGTCCTAGTCATGATGTTAACAGGAGATCTAGGATCGATGTAAGCTTTCCATATATGCATATGCCCGATGTTGCATGGTATGTTAATGTTAGAGGGGTCTCCCATTTTGATAAGGGGTGTGCCAAGGATATATGGTCTCTCGGGACTATCAAATAAATCCTTATGGTATTCCCGTTCTTCCTTGGTGGGCAACTTATCAAAGTACATCTCTATAATTTCTACTTCCTCTAACCCCTTTTCCTTATGAACCTCAACTTCCTTATTTTCATCCCTAGTTTCGGTTTCTACTCCAACTTCATCCTTGTCACTTTCTTCTATCTCCTCATCTATTGGCTTAATGGTGACAACAATGACAAAGTGGACATGTTTAGATGATGAGGGGTCCTTAATTTGGATTCCGTTATTGGTGTCCCTAGTGTCCTTCCTAGGTGTGGTTAACGCTTGGTTGTTGAGGGCTTTCAACAAGTTGTCTATCTTGTTGGTCATCTCCGTTTGTTGTTGGTTGAATTCGGTTTCAAATCTAGCTATGCGAGCTTCTTGAGATGCCATGAACTTAGACATCAATCCTCCAAGATTGTTGGTACTATCATAGTTGTTAGAAGGATTGTTGTTGAAAGTACGGTTGGAGGGTGGACCGTTTGGTTGGTAACGATTAGGCGGATTGGAAGAATTAGGTTGATTTTGTTTCCACCTAAGGTTTGGGTGATTTTTCCAAGAGGGGTTGTATGAATCACCGTAAGGGTTTGGCTCGGGCTTGAAAGTGTACCACTTATCTCCCGCTTCGTCGGTACGCGAGGATGCGTAGTCCGCAAAAGCTGTTCCGGGGAGTTCCACACAATCACGAGTGTCATGGGGACCACTACATAATTCGCATGAAGAAGTGATTTTGTTCACTTGGCTTGAAGGCTTAAGAGCTTCGTAGGATTTCATGAGAAACTTGACTTGGTCCTCAAGTTCCATGATCCTACGGTCGGGAGTGCTAGAGTTATTCGAAGGCAAAGATATTGCCTTGACCGTTTTGTTCAAATCACGGGGATCATTCCAACTTTCGTTGTCATAGAGAGCAAGATCTTCTATGAGTTCCCATGATTGTTCCGCACTTAGATCACGTAGCTTACCACCGGCCGATTGGTCAATGGCTCGCCTAGTGGAGAGATCGATATGGTCATAAAAGATTTGGACTTGGAGCCAAAGGTCTATGCCATGATGAGGGACTTTTTGGAGTAAGTCCTTGAAACGAGTCCATGCTTCATAAAGAGATTCATTTTGACGTTGTTGGAACATCAAGATGTCATTTCTAAGCTTAGTAGTTCTCCCCGGTGGGAAAAATTGAGCAAGGAAACGAGTGGCGAGATCATCCCATGTGGTGATGGATCCCGCAGGTAAACGCTCAAGCCATTGACTAGCTTGATCCCGTAGAGAGAATTGGAATAGGCGTAATCGGGTTGTCTCTCTAGTTGCAACATCTAGGTCTATGGAGTCTACGATTTTAAGGAAGTCCTTAAGATGTTGATTTGGATCTTCGGAACGAAGTCCATGGAATGCACATCCGCTTTGCACCAACCGGATGGTGTCGGATCGAAAGGGGGTCACATTGGCTCCGGTGAGCTCAATGGTGTTTCGGTAGCCTTGGTGGCTAGGTCGGGAATATTCTCCTAAGGTTCGGGGCTTAAGAGGTTCTAGTGTTGGGTTTTGTTGTGGTGGGATGACGGGTTCAAAGATGTTCCCATCGTCTATGATGTCGGGTGGTGAAAAGTTACGAACAAAAACACAAAGAAATAAGATAGACTAAAGAAGACCTAAAAATAAAAATAAAATCTTACTAGAAAGGAATCTAGCAAGTAGACCTAATAAAAAGAAATTCTAACCTAGATAATAACTATTCCCCGGGCTGCGGCGCCAAAAACTTGATGCGTAGGGATTACACCAGGCTTTACCTCTCAAGGGATCTTGAGAAGCTTACAACCCTCATGATGAGGCAAAAAATGATCCGTTTTTAGGGGGTCATTTAAGCCCGAATTCGAATTTATTTGATCAAATATTGCCCTAAATCGTTCCTTTTGTGATTTTAGGTACTTTGGGAGAGAAATCTGGAAAAGGAAGCAATTCGGACGTTTTTGGAGCATAAAAGTGAAGAAAACGTCAAAGTCTTAATTTTCCATGTTGGGAACAGTAGGTGATGGCGTCAAGAGTAATTCTCTGACGGCGTCAAGAGAAGAATTCCATGACGACCAAGTACAGATTTGACGGCGTCACGAAGGTAGGGCGTCAAGAGTAAAAGCCATGACGGCCTGGAAATGATTAAGTCTTGACGGCGTCAAATGTAGATCAAGGCAGTCCGAGAATAGTTTTGGCGGCCAGGTGACGGCGTCACAATGTTGGTCTTGACGCCATCAGACCCCTTTTCCTATATATAGTTTTCTAATTTTCTCATTAAAGGAGAGAAGTTTTGGAGAAACCCTAAGTACGATTTTGGTGCAACTTTTACAGGTTTTTCAAGGGTTCCAAACCCTTGATACCTTTCATTGTAATTGAGATAAGTGTTCTTTTAATTCAATCAATATGTCTATGTGTTGGTTGTCTATATCTTGTTCTTGTCTTAATTCCATCATGTTAGGCTAAATCTATCTTGTGTTTGCTTGGATCTAATGAAACGTAGATGTTAATTATGTGTTGATTACTTGTTTATACTTGTCTTGGATGAATGATTTATATGTTAGGCTTAAGAAAACTGGAAGATCTCCAATTGGTAACATGTTTGAACGTCTTAAGAAACATGAGCCGACGCGCACTAGGTCTTTATTGGTTGTATTTAATGCATGAGCCACTGTTTACAATCCCTATAGTTGTGCTGGGCATGGTGTAGGAGGAGATAAGAGCTCATAGAATTGGGGAGTTAAGTGTGCCACCCCATGAATGGTATTAAGGAATACGATCCGTCATCCATGCAATTATAACAAGTAATTAACGTGTAAAAGATGTCTAGGGAGTAGTGAAATCTAAGTAAACACATTTTCTCCACTTATTGCTCACAACTTTAGTATAATTTAGTTTATTTTCATTTCTAGTGTTTTATTTTGATTGCATCTTTAGTATTGGGTTAGTTGATTAGCAACTAATTCCGCCCAAATCCTTCAAACCCGAGAATTTTACTTGCTTTCTAAAAAATATAAAATACAAAAATAATCATCCCTCACCTTTAGAACTAGTATTTAGGTTTTCTAATCCTAGCGACACTATTCCTAAGCTGAACGATCAATCCCCCGGTACTTGTCACTATACTATACTACAACGATCAGGTACACTGCCTGGTGGGGGTTGTAAGCTTCTCGAGATCCCTCGAGAGGTAAAGCCTGTTGCGATTCCCACGCATCAAGTTTTTGGCGCCGCAGCCCGGGGAATAGTTATTGTCTAGGTTAGAATTTCTTTTTATTAGGTCTACTTGCTAGATTCCTTTCTAGTAAGATTTTATTTTTATTTTTAGGATCTCTTTAGTCTATCTTATTTCTTTGTGCCTTTGTTCGTAACTTTTCACCACCCGACATCATGGACAACGGGAACATCTTTGAACCCGTCATCCCACCACAACAAAACCCACCATTAGAACCCCTTAGGCCCCGAACCTTAGGAGAGTATTCCCGACCTAGCCACCAAGGCTACCGAAACACCATTGAGCTCACAGGAGCCAATGTAACACCCTTGCAATGCGACACCATCCGGTTGGTGCAAAGCGGATGTGCATTCTATGGACTTCGTTCCGAAGATCCAAACCAACATCTTAAGGACTTCCTCAAAATCGTAGATTCCATAGACCTAGATGTTGCAACTAGAGAGACAACCCGATTACGCCTATTCCAATTCTCTCTACGGGATCAAGCTAGTCAATGGCTTGAGCGTTTACCCGCGGGATCCATCACCACATGGGATAATCTCGCCAATCGCTTCCTTACCCAATTCTTCCCACCGGAAAAGACTGCAATGCTTAGAAGGTACATTTTGATGTTTGAACAACAGCAGGGTGAAACTTTCTACGAGGCTTGGGCCCATTTTAAGGATCTCCTCCACAAGGTCCCTCATCATGGTATAAACCTTTGGTTTTTAGTCCAGATTTTCTACGACCATGTTGACTATCACACTAAGCGCACAATCGACAGGGCCGCGGGAGGTAAATTGCGTGATAAGAACGCCGAGGAGTCTTGGGCAATTATCGAAGAGCTCGCTGCTGATAATCATGAGATGTGGGAATTTAATCATACGATAAAAGCGGCCATCAATGCAGTCTCGACATCTGGAGGGACCACCGAAATCCCCGATGAACTCCTATGCAAACTCGAGGCAAAAGTTGACTATTTTGAGGAAAGGCAAAGGAGACCTTTAAGTCCTAGACGGGTTACTGTCAATTCTGTCTCAAAACCAACTTCGGCACCATTATCTGAGTCACCCTCTAGAGAAAATGTCGAGACTTTTCAGAACTATGCCCCACCTTGTTCCCCTCCCAAGGAGCTTAGCTCGGAGTTTGAAGCTAGGATGAGAGAATATATGGCAACTCACTCAGATCGGCTTGCTAGATTCGAGGAAGCAGTTTATAAGCAAAAAGAGGAGATGCAGGAGAAAATGAATGAGATGATGAGTTTATTAGAAGAGTTTGCCAACCAGAGAACCCCCGAAAGAATACTACTAAGGAAAGAAAGCGCCACTCCCACCACCCAATTTGTTAACTCCATCACCATTATCCAAAAGGATAACGAGAAGGTAGAAACTCCTGCTAAACAGACCTTAGAAAAACCACCAGAATCCCAACCTTTGAGTTACTACCTGAAACATGATATAAACAAAAACACCATAACAAATTGGATTAAGGGTGATGGGCGTAACCAACCCTCCAGACTGGTTTCTGAGAAAGAGGAAGAAGTGAAAGATGAGTATGATACGCTTCCTGGAGGATCAGTATTCGAGAGGCTATTGGTACAAAAAGTGGCTACTAAGCAGATAGCATGTGGGAACTTTGAGATACCAACGAGCATCGGGGACTTGAAACATCTTAGTGCTTTCGCCGACCAAGGATCGGAAGTAAATCTTATGCCCCTAACTATTTACATCCAACTAACGTAAAAAATGCCAGCCCCTACTCGTGTTAGGTTATCTCTCGTTGGACACTCGTACGTGTACCCCTAGGAATCGCAGGAGATGTATTAGTTAATGTCGCAGGATTCACGTACCCCGTTGATTTTATGATCATCGATGATAAAGGGGATGAATGCATGCCAATAATCCTTGGGTCACCATTCCTCACCACCGCTAGGGCTGTCATTAAGTATGAAGGTAGGAAGATCGAGCTTAAATCTGGAAAAAGGAAGATTAGCTTCCCCATGACCCCGCGAAGTGGGCATGAGAATTTGAGTTGGAGAAAGATCAAAAACAACATTGACACGACACCCATTCGTGTTCAGAATAAAATTCTTGCATGGAAGGCAAGAATCAAAAGCTATAAGGAAGCCAAAAATGAAAGAAGCAAAAACAATAAGGTTCAGGTCGAATTCGAACATACTCAACCCATAGAAAATCATGTACCATTTGAGGAAGGGAACTTGGTACTCTTGAGACACTTGGAAACAACAATACCACCCGATAAACCAAGTCCTTTGTGGTATGGGCCATTCACAATCGAAGGTGTAAGCCAAGATGGGGTAGCTAACTTGAGAAGTAAAGTAGGTGGAATGGTAATTGCGAGTATCGACAGATTGAGGCACTACCACCATAACTGTAATGATCGCAACTACATGGGGTATATCATTTCAAGGGATGAGATCACGTAGTAACCCATGACCTTGAGTCTAGCTACAAGACTTGTAAATAAAGAAAAGCGCTTCTTGGGAGGCAACCCATATTTTGTGTGATTTTATTTGTTTGTTTGTTGTTTGCTTCCGTATGCATGCTTAATTTTTATTGTTGGTAGATCATGTTTCTAAACTAAATAGTGGAAATACTTTACTTTGTTGTTTTGGCCTAGTCTTAACTCCACCTAAAGGTATTTTTGCAAAAGATAAGTGTAAGGGGAAACCCCAAATATGTTTTTAAGAAACAAACTGATCATGATTCTCCACAATATTAAATGAACATGTATATTCGTATTTGTTATAGTCAAATGCTTGTATTGAGTCATAATGAAGTTTTGCAGGATTTTCCAGGAAGTAGGACCAAGTTTTTCCAGAAATTTTCCGGAAACTTAACATAAGAATTTCTGTAGGTCACTTCTGACGGCGTCATGAGTTTACTCTTGACGGCGTCAAGTGTAAAAATCTGGAAATTTTACCGGTTTTGTTTTTCTAACGGAGTCTTATGGTTTTTGTGAATTATTAAGTTTTATAATCTCCAGGAGATCTGCAAACTTCATTCCACAAGCATTATATCTTATCTTGTTTTCTAGGATTTAGTAACTTATATAGGATGCCGCCGATTTTACGCGAGGTTGTCTTGTCTATTTTATCAGGTTTTACAGGTTATGTATGACACGAAGATGATTTACATTCTGGAAGGGAAGCTTTGATTGTTCATTTTCTTGGAAGAAGATTTAACCTGGCCACCTTATTATCCATACCGAGCGAATCAGGGGAGTATTTGATTTCATTCTCTTTACTTTTTCACTTTTACATTCTTTACTTGAACATTGGGGACAATGTTCATCTTAAGTGTAAGGGGAGGGTAAAAAGATGATACCTTACATATGCACTTTCGCTTGAGTTTGTTTTGTTTAATGGTAGATGTGTAATAAAACTATGAGAAATACTTGTTAGTGCAATTTTAGCGCCAAATTTAAAATTTTTTTACAACATTTAGGAGTGAAACTTTAGCCATAGCAAGCGTCTCATGGATAGGAGATTGTATGACTAGCACATAACCGTATATTCAGAAAAATTTTCCACCCAAATATGTGAGGTTCACCTTTAGATTTGATAGGAAAAGCATTTACTATTAGTGTTTATGAGTGTACCGGTAGCATTTAGATTCTAGAACTTACGTTAGTGATGCATCCCGAGACCGCTAGTGAGACTACATTCGTATGGTAGGATTTACTACATGATAAGAGGCATTAGGATCACCCTTGTGTTAAACCCGTATCATAATTACTTGACCATTTATGTCATATTACTTGACTAGTTAAGTCAACTAATTTTTCCCACACCCTTAGCGTTGTACTCATTTTTAGTACACGAAACCCCTAGTACACCCCTCCGAGCCTATCTTTTCGTTTCTAACTTTAAGCATCTTACTTAAAGGAAGAATTTGTTACACCCCACTTAAATGTACAACCAAATTGCCTTAGCCTTCCGTGTATGCGCTCATTTTTAGTGCATTATTGTTATTTGTTAAACCCTAAGTTAACTTTCTAATTGATTACATGGTTGCTAAGTCGAGTCATATCCTTGTACATATTGTTTTGGGATGATTGGGACTCATGGGTAAGTACCTATTTTATGGAGTAATGGGGAAGAACATCATTTATTACCCCCATATGTGCGTTAATCTTAAAAGTGCTCTAAGTGTTTTGATTTTCCTAATTCGAGTCATTAGATTAGTTTAATGTAAAGTATGTAAAAATTCAAGTGTAAGGGAAATGTTCATTCCCTATGATGTATTATTTTGGATGGTAGGGTAAGAGTGTATGCAAAAAAAAAAAAAAAAAAAAAAAAAAAAAAAAAAAAAAAAAACATACGGACTACCATCCCTTTTTATTCTATGTTGATTTTATGTTTTTGTTATTTTTCATTTATTAGCTTAAGTCGAGTCTAGTCTTGGCTTAGCAACGCTATCTTGTACATGTAATTAACTAAGATTGTTAACTCGCCACCAGTAAAACTTCCTTTATCCAACAAAACCGTGTATTTCATATCCCTACACCTAACGTTACAACCCTTTAAAAGACCTCTTTGATAGTTTATCCTAGGTGCTTACGCCATATGGTGGAGGTTTGATCCTTTCCCAAGCCTATGGTAATCTATTTTGCTATGACAGGTAGTGAGAGATATCTTCCATTTCCATATTGTAATTTACACTTTATTACACCCGAGAGATGTGAGTATCTAAACACTATTTGTGAGGTGCTAGTGTATAACCTCCGTGCTTGTCTATTGGTCTTTAGTGGAACGATTATTTGTTGTAATTACTTTTATATTAGTGTTAAATGACCCCTAACTTGTCTTTTGAGTAGAATAAAAGCGCATTTGCTTGAGGACAAGCAAATCTCAAGTGTAAGGGTATATGATGAGGCGAAAAATGATCCGTTTTTAGGGGGTCATTTAAGCCCGAATTCGAATTTATTTGATCAAATATTGCCCTAAATCGTTCCTTTGGTGATTTTAGGTACGTTGGGAGAGAAATCTGGAAAAGGAAGCAATTCGGACGTTTTTGGAGCATAAAAGTGAAGAAAACGCCAAAGTCTTAATTTTCCATGCTGGGAACAGTAGGTGATGGCGTCAAGAGTAATTCTCTGACGGTGTCAAGAGCAGAATTCCATGACGACCCAGTACAGATTTGACGGCGTCACGAAGGTAGGGCATCAAGAGTAAAAGTCATGACGGCCTGGAAATGATTAAGTCTTGACGGCGTCAAATGTAGATCAAGGCAGTCCGAGAATAGTTTTGGCGGCGAGGTGACGGCGTCACAATGTTGGTCTTGACGCCGTCAGACCCCTTTTCCTATATATAGTTTTCTAATTTTCTCATTAAAGGAGATAAGTTTTGGAGAAACCCTAAGTACGATTTTGGTGCAACTTTTACAGGTTTTTCAAGGGTTCCAAACCCTTGATACCTTTCATTGTAATTGAGATAAGTGTTCTTTTAATTCAATCAATATGTCTATGTGTTGGTTGTCTATATCTTGTTCTTGTCTTAATTCCATCATGTTAGGCTAGATCTATCTTGTGTTTGCTTGGATCTAATGAAACCTAGATGTTAATTATGTGTTGATTACTTGTTTATACTTGTCTTGGATGAATGATTTATATGTTAGGCTTAAGAAAACTGGCAGATCTTCAATTGGTTCCATGCTTGAACGTCTTAAGAAACATGAACCGATGCGCACTAGGTCTTTATTGGTTGTATTTAATGCATGAGCCACTGTTTACAATCCCTATAGTTGTGCTGGGCATGGTGTAGGAGGAGATAAGAGCTCATAGAAATGGGGAGTTAAGTGTGCCACCCCATGAATGGTATTAAGGAATACGATCTGTCATCCATGCAATTATAACAAGTAATTAACGTGTAAAAGATGTCTAGGGAGTAGTGAAATCTAAGTAAACACATTTTCTCCACTTATTGCTCACAACTTTAGTATAATTTAGTTTATTTTCATTTCTAGTGTTTTATTTTGATTGCATCTTTAGTATTGGGTTAGTTGATTAGCAACTAATTCCGCCCAAATCCTTCAAACCCGAGAATTTTACTTGCTTTCAAAAAAATATAAAATACAAAAATAATCATCCCTCACCTTTAGAACTAGTATTTAGGTTTTCTAATCCTAGCGACACTATTCCTAAGCTGAACGATCAATCCCCCGGTACTTGTCACTATACTATACTACAACGATCAGGTACACTGCCTGGTGGGGGTTGTAAGCTTCTCGAGATCCCTCGAGAGGTAAAGCCTGTTGCGATTCCCACGCATCACCCCACCAGGCAGTGTACCTGATCGTTGTAGTATAGTATAGTGACAAGTACCGGGGGATTGATCGTTCAGCTATTAGAAAACCTAATTATTAGTTCTAGAGATAAGGGATGATTCTTTTTTGTATTTTTTATATTTTTTAGAAAGCAAGTAAATATCTCGGGTTTGAAGGATATGGGCGGAATTAGTTGCTAGTCAACTAACCCGATACTAAAGATGCAATCAAAATAAAATACTAGAAATGAAAATAAAACTAAATAAAACTAAGGTTGTGAGCAATAAGTGGAGAAATGTGTTTACTTAGATTTCACTACTCCCTAGATATCTTTTACACGTTAATTACTTGTTATAGTTGCGTGGATGACGGATTGTATTCCTTAATACCATTCATGGGGTGGTGTACTTAACTCCCCAATCCTATGAGTGCCTACTTCACTCCTATGTCGAGCCGGCTAAGAAGCTCCTAACATGGGATCATTAGAATTTACTCATGCATTAAATACAACCAATAAAACCTAGTACACATCGGTTCATGTTTCCTAAGACGTTCAAGCATGTTACCAATTGGAGATCTGCCAGTTTTCTTAAGCCTAACATTGAAATCATTCATCCAATACAACCATAAACAAGTAATCAACACATAATCAACATCTAGGTTTTATTAGATCTAAGCAAACACAAGATAAATCTAGCCTAGCATGGTGGAATCAAGACAAGCACAAGATATAGACAACCAACACATAGACATATTGATTGAATTAAAAGAACACTTATCTCAATTACACATGTAAGGGTTCAAGGGCTGAAAACCCTTGAAAAACCTGTAAAATTCGTATATGGTTCGGCCTTAGGGTTTCTCCAAACTTCTTCCTTCTAATGAATGAAAATTAGAAAACTATATATAGAAAATTGAGGCTGACGGCGTCAAGAACAACCTTGTGACGCCGTCATCTCGCCGCCAAAAGAATCCTCGGACTGCCTTGATCTACATTTGACGCCGTCATGTATTAAGTTTTTCCAGGCCGTCACGTATTTAACTCTTGACGCTCTTCCTTGTGACACCTTCATTTTTGTACTAGGCCGTCATGAAATTTACTCTTGACGCCGTCAGGATAATGGTCTTGACGCCGTCACACACTGTTCCCAGCTTGGAAAATTAAGTCTTTGGCGTTTTCTTCACTTTTATGCTACAAAAACGTCCGAATTGTTTTCTTTTCCAGATTTCACTCCCAAAGTACCTAAAATCACAAAAGGAACGATTTAGGGCAATATTTGATCAAATAAATTCAATTCTGGGCTTAAATGACCCCTAAAAGTGGTTCATTTTTCGCCTCATCAGTTCACCACCATACCCTTCAAGAACTAAATCAAGTAGATAAGAGTTACTTAAAACTTTGTCCCATTCCTCTTCCTCGGTACCAATGTAGATACTCTTCCCTTTTCCATTGTTTGCCATCGTCGGTTGTTTTGATCGTTGGGATTGTGTGTGTTATGGTTGAATAAGCGGGATAAACATGAACTTTATAGTCCTATGCAATCGCTTGGGTTGCCGAGTTACACAAAATAAGAGGGAAAGGTTAATCGCTTCGGATGCCAAGTGTGCCTCCAAAATTAAGTTTTATAACTTTGCAAATTTGGTCATTGAAATAAAGTTGGGGTAGTCAAAGGCGGGAAGCGAGTGAAATGGCGATTATACCCTTGACTAACGGGAAAACTAACGGAAGTTAGCCAAAAAGGTCTCTCGGTGGCGATTTTGCGAAAATGTGGAACGTGGGTGTCTTTTTTGCGCTACTTTTTGTCTCGGTCCCGTTTTTGCTAATTTGTGGAATGTTAAGGACCATTTTTGCAATTTACCCTATTTTATTTTGATTTTTGAGTAAACTTCAAAATACATTCATGTGATTTATCAGTTTTTACACTAAACATCTATGAGACTATGACATATACTTTTAGAGAGATGATTTGCACACTTCACTTTTTTATTTGCACACTCACCGTACAAGTTATTAAAGCAGAATGTAAATATGGTACAACTGTCTCATGCGATATTTAGAGTGTCTCAATCAAAAAACAAACGTAGTGTTTGGTATGTTGTAATGATAAAATGTTGTTTGCTTACATATATGGAATGTAATGGTTCATTACAAGGAATGACCCATTACAGCAAAATCATTCCTCCACTTTTGCTAGCTAATATGGTGGTCCTATTGGGTGGTGGAGGTAGCGAATGATGGTGGTCAAAGAGCCAACCACCACATATCTAAAGACGGTATTAGTAGACATGGCGGATGGTGGTGGTAGAGATGATGAGAAGAAGATGGTGACGTGTTTTTGTATTTTGTGGTGTTTGTGAGTGATTTTATAGTATTACGTATAAATATTTTACGGGTTTATGTATTTTGTGGTAGTTGAAAGTGATTTAATGGTCATTGATTTAGGTATTTAATGGTGGTGAAAGTACCGAGAACAATATGATGATGAGTGATTTTATCAATAGTGTGTTTGACTATTAGTAGATAACGAAGAAAAAATTACAGCGTTAGTCATTAAGGATGTATTCCATATAATTTTTACTAACAGAGAGATGATTATTGTTAAAAGTCTTTGACATGGATGTTTAGTGTGAAAACTGACAAATTACTGGGATGTATTTTTCAGTTTACTCTTTTATTTTGACCAAAAGCGAAAATTGCAACTCAAAATCGCGCACATAGACGATGTGTGCACTTTCAAAATGATAAGAATGGCATCTGCAATTTTTCCAAAGCACATGGACGATTTTTGCAATTTACTCTATGGAAAATAAGGACAAAATGAATAACTGACGACAAACAAAAAAGTTAAACATATAGAGTAACGTGGTTGTATAATCGACAAAGTAATTGTGTTTAGTAGTTATACGTCAGTAAAGTCTTGCATGATAGCCAATAAATTTTCAATAATACTCGAAGTAGGCTAATCAATCTGTATAATGATATCGAAACTAGCAAAATACGTGTCAGTATGTTAGCAAGTATTGAAACAACGATAAACTTATTTTTTAAATAAAACGAAGTAGGTGGTGCTGGATGAATGTTGCCCTCTAAAATGTTGTATATGATATAGTCGTTATACGATTTTAGAAGTATATATGACCTCACCAGTCACCACTATATATAAATATATACATTGAAGGAGACAACTTTAGTTAGATCATCATGTATCCATTGGAAAATATATTACTCCGTAGTATTTATAGAATAGTTGTTTTTTTCATACATAAATAAGTACAATAACTTTATAGGTTGTCTAGGAATAAATGTATTACTTTTCATTTTGTTGAACAAAATATACTTTTGGTCCAAAAAGACATGCTGTACATATTTAGTAAGTGCTAATTCTTTAGAATCATACAAAACCTTAGTATTTGTTTACTACAACTCTAATCCATCATTGAATTTTTTAACAATCATCCAAATTATTGGTATGATGTTGGGGCTATAAACTTTTTCTTTTTCAGGTCCTATCAATTGAACTTTATATATTGATTAAGGATCAAATGTTATAAAAACCCAATCTAATCACTATTTTTTTGCATAAAGTTCGTTAATTGTTTTTTCATTCTTTTGTCATGTGTAATTGTTTTTTCAAACGGAAATCAAACCAATGTTTCAGGCAACCAACTGCTGGAGCCCATAAAGCCCAATTTAGGCCCATAAGCTAATAAGCAAATACGATTGGACAAGGTTTGTTGATGCACAAGGCACTTATGAGTTTGGCTCAAAACCATTTTACATAAACAAGAGTAACAGTGATTTTAGAAGTTCAAACGAGCTCGAGTGCTCGACAATGTATATGAGAACCGTATACAATAGATCATGCACGACTCGATATTAGAATATATGCATGGCTTTTGAAAAACTCGATAAATGCTCGAGTTTGTCTATGATACTTGGACTGATTTGTTACAAATGATCATCAAACGTTGTTTTATTGGTAAAGCTCAATGTAAATGGAAAACAATTGGAGTGGTCAAGAAATTCCATTTATATAGGATTTTTTCTAACGATTGAAAACAAATGGTGTTGATTGGACAGAAATTTATTAGCTTCGTTGCAAACAAACCATCAATTTTCTTTAACATTAACCTATATATAAAACGTCATGAAAACTTTGAGTTTCTTGTCTCCTCTACGGGCCCTTCTTCCGACGTCACAACTACCATCAACGATCTTCTAACAAGGTATCGCATATCTCTGCATACTCGTTACTCTTTTGGTACCTTGTGTCGGGTGTTGTGTTTGTTTTTCGTTTCATTATTGTTTCTAAGTTTCGTCATTATAATTTATTGAAATTTCAAAATTTCCATTAATGTAGTACTTGATCTGTTAAAAAAAGTGAATTGTTACGAACGCAGGTTCTCAAATACTTGGTGGTTTTATTTTAACAATGTCGAAAAAAGGAAGGGTTACTAGCATGAAGGAGAAAAGAGATAGGTCTCCTTCGTTATCTCAAAAACCTGATTCAGGGCAACAATGGAGATGCCCAGAGCCTCCTTCAACCTTAGAACGAAAAAAGGCTTTGGCTTCTACGGAATCTGGCAAAATACCTATTTATGAAAAGCATACGGTGTGTTCAATCATGTATGCTCAAAATAATAAGAAACAATATTACTCTAACAAAAGTAAACCTTCAAGAGGATCCTTAGACAAGCTTGTAACACGTTCTATTCCCCGTCCTCTAGTTAAGTTGAAGAACTCTGTGGATATTATGGAGAAGAATGTTAAGCAAATGAGGCAACCAATGAAGGATTTGGAAAGCAAGACCGTGGTTGTTGAAAAGAAGCCAAGGTTGTCTAATGCTCTATTACTATCTAAAGACGATCACAACATTGTAACTCACAAGGAAGATAATTTCATCATTCTAGCTCATGAGGAAGAAAATAAAACCACCCAAATAGCAAGTAGTGGCATCCTAATAACAAACGACCACAGTAAACGAGATTCGGACAATGAGGATGTTGGTGTCTTACCAAATGATGGTGACAAAAATGGAGGAGGAGATCAAAATATGTCTGAATCCAATACATGTTCCCAAGAATATGAAACAATTGATGAATGTTTCAACATTGAACATATTGATTGTCATGATGACACGATCCACCAACAAGATCAAACGGACAATGCTATGGATGTTGCTAGTGACCAACTTCCTTATCCTGAAGTTGACCAAGAAACAAAAAATGAACAAGCAACACAAGAAGTAGATGACGGCCATGGATCAAAAGACAATGACCCAGAAAACGATGAAACAGAAGAGGTACCAAAAGAAGAAGATCCAACATCAAAAGTGGTGGCCGAGAATCAACACGTTGTGACTAATGGGAAGAAGGATACCGCAGCATACAAGAATGTGATAGAGGAGGCAGAAAGCGAACTTAGGGAGCTAAGGAGGAACAAAGTAAAAGCATTAGTTGGTGCATTTGAAAATGTTATTTCACATGAATCCCATGTTGTGCCAAAAAGATCATTTCGATTCAATAAAACAATAACCTTGTGATATTATAATTTAAATGATCGTATATATACTAACCGCAATAACTTTTTCGGGCAAGTCTTAGAAGCTAGATGACGTTTATTATGAAATCTTTTGTTTTAAAGACCTAAAAAGCTAAAAGCAATGAAAAACGAGTAACTTAACAAAACTTTGCCCACTTTGATTAAGTACATAAGAATATTTTATTAGAGGATTAGGCCCAAGCCCGGTCTGTGGGTTTAGGGTATCTAGTGTTTTACCATTACACGGAGTTTCAATGTAATCTAACATATTTGAGTGAAAGTCACTCGATCACCCAACAAGAGGTTAAGAGTTCAACCTCACTAGTTTCACATTTTACGCTCTGTTCTCAAGTTTAATTTTTAAATAATGGAAGGGGAGGGGATGGGAAAGGAATGACACTAGGAAGAATGGAAGGGTTTTTATTTGTGTTCTTGAGTTTTAATTTTTAAAGTGCAAGGAAAGGATGGGAAGCTACACAAATTACAAATATACCCTCAAAACACAATATTTCAACAAATCAATTACGTTCTTGTAACTCAACATATGTGAAATACTCATCATCTGCAACATGCTATCAATACTAGTGACATTCTTGTAACTCAACATATGTGAAATAATGCATTACTTTGTGAAATACTCGTGGAAGTATTAAAAACAAACATCGCTCACAATACTAGTGACATTCTTGTAACTCAACATATGTGAAATACTCATCATCTGCAACATGCTATCAGTCTGCTTGTATTGTGCGGATTCCAACAACCAAGATGTTTTTTTAAGAACAAATATAATTACCGATTACGCTTTGGCTAATATCTTGATTTCTCAATCAGATTATAGCCAAATAAACCAACATATTTCATATTGTAAGCCATAAATAAGATTCAAGCGCAAAAACAAAGTAGGTTTATGCTCCTTCCACAAAACAAAAACGATCACCTGTTGTTAAGTCGTAAAACAATCCAGAAACCACCTGTTGTTAAGTCGTAAAACAATCCAGAAAACTTGAACACAGATAACAGATTAATTGAGTGAAACATATGTTATTTATTTATTTATTTTTTTTCAATAAGTAGGCAATCTGGTAATATATCAAATAGATTTCATAAATTTTTTTCACATAATGACTAGTAATATATCAAATATGTTATTCATAATTTAAACATCATAAAAACTAAAGTTGTGTCCACATAGCAGTTCAAAACTGAGGCAAAATACCAACAAAAAACATGACATTTGAATGTTTGAGATGCCTGAGTTTGCCCATAAGATCATATCAGGAAGGTCACGAGGATAATCAGTTTAATGAAATCATCACCTTAACTAAATCGACTTGATGTATGTCACACTTGGTCTTTCAGAATTGGACAAAAAGTCTTCAGATGTCTAGGCCCATCAAGGTCTTTAGATAATCCCTTCTGGCTTCAAAAGGACAGCCAAAAAGTCCACGTATTTGGACTGGATGTTCCAACAAAAACACATACGTAGGCTGTATGGCTTCTTTAGGAAGACCCAGACACTGCAGTTCTTCGTAAATTTCCTTCTCAGTATACACATGTGGACGAGAGTTCTCAATTACCTTATAACAAGTAGATAACAACAAGATCAATATATATATATATATATATATATATATATATATATATATATATATATATATATATATATATATATATATATAAACAATAAAATACTACTAATATGTGTTCGAAATAAACCGAGTACCTTAGAATTTCTGTCTAGAGCATGTACAATATTCTCAAGAGAGTCCGCAATCTTACTCCGTATTGGATCCTCTTCATCAACTTTTCTTTTCTTACTCTTTGATTTAGTTGGGAGCTTAGCTTGTTGTGGTAGTGGTGATGTAATTTGGATGTCATCACTAGTGTCGAAATTATCTAAAGTTACCCTATTGTTCTCACAAAAGGTATCGGTTTCTTCAACTTCAACTGTATCTGATTCCTGATCATTGTTTATTTGCTTTCTTTTCTCTTTAGCAGTTATAGAAGAAGTACCTGTAGCTCTATCTTTTGCCCACAAAGCATACATTTCATCATAACATTTAACTTGTTTATTCTTCAAGTCGTAAACATCAGGATTGTCCTATATATTAAAAATAATTAATAAAAAAAATCACAATCACTAATTTCACATGAATTAGATTGAGCATACCTTCTTGAGTGCTTCCCACACCTCATCTTCAACCTCAATTAACTTGGTACTCGGGTTTCATGCATAACCACTCAATGCAACGCCTTTAAAAACATCATGGAACTGGTTGAAGTATTTTTTCAGAGTCTTGATTCGATTTTTCAATTTGTCTTTATCAAAAGTAATATTAAACTTGGCACTTAACCCCTTCACGATATTATTATATGTAGTAGACGAGAAAGTCCCGTTAGGTCTATTCCCTTCATTTTGTTCTTTAAGCAAAGCCTCGAGGAATGCAGCATCCATCTGATCATTCCACGACAATGCTTCTTTCTTCACGGTAGCTCCATCATTATCATTTTTGGCAGCTCCATCACTTTTGCCCATTATTACAATCTGTACATCAAAGAAATAATCATTGTTACAAGCTTTTAAGAACAATCAATATATATATATATATATATATATATATATATATATATATATATATATATATATATATATATATAAACTAAACAATATATTATCCACATGTAATTGATTCAGTAAGAAAATTCCAAATATGAATAAGTAATCATGCACAAAAAAGTCTTGATAAATTATATTCTAACAATGATGAACAAAGTAAACAAAAAGTCTAGATATGTTGTGTTTCAAAGGACAATACAAATTCAAACACTAAATAGACATGTTAATTTCATTGTTCGGATGCAAAATGTAATCATTCCACATGTCATCTGCAATTGAGTTTCTAATTTGTTCACCCCTCTCATCTTCGTCTCTTGTACCATTGAGTTCTTCATCTTGTGATGCATCTAACATATCGTGAGTCACTTCTTCTTCTAGTTCTTGGTCACAATCTGCCTCAAGTAAAAAGTTATGCAAAATACAACATGCCAAGAATATGTCTGATTGTGTATCGCATGAGTAAAATGGTTCTGTTGCACTTCTAATTATAGGAAATCTTTTTTTTAAGACACCAAATGCGCGTTCAATAGAGTTTCGTAACGATGAATGTCGAAGGTTAAACAACTCTTTTGGATTCTGAGGTGCACGCGCCGAGTACTCCTTAAGATGATATCTAACACCTCTGTATGGTGCTATAAGTGTACTTTTATGGGGTAGACCACCGTCAACAAGATAATACTTACCTATATAAACATAGTATATTTTAGAATCTAAACGTTAAAATTTATATTATTTGACTTTTATTAAAGATTTTACCGTCAGGAATAAGTAGCTTATCATCTCTAGTAAGTGCATCTTTTATTATTCTCGAGTCTGATGCTGTCCCTTCCCAACCACTTAAAATATATGTGAACTTCAAATCAAATGTACAAGCAACTAACACGTTGATTGTTGGATATCCTTTACGACCACGATATCTAGGGGCATCTCTATTAGGTACTCTCACACGAACATGTGTTCCGTCGATAGCCCCTATACAATCTTTAAAAAATGGATAAAATCTTGGTTTATCTTGGATTTCTTTCTGAACTATATCACCAGTTGGTTGCTTAATATATTGTTCTTCTAAAGATATTATTGCATTCAGAACTCTATGAAAATGTCTACTAGTAGCTGATACGGATCGACGATATATCCAAGAGACAAAACGGGTTCTAAAATCATTCCCTACTATATGAAGAAATCTAGCAACTTGTTCCTCAACCGACATACGTTGGGTTTGACGTAGACCACATTCATTTTGTAACTTTTGACACAATAACTTAAAAGCGTCCACACTCATGCGAATTATTTTACGACTGTTGTTATTTGCTGATAGGTCTTGCAACATCTCTTCCCGTACTGCTTGTCTATGCAACCTTAATTCTTGGGAAGGTAAATTAACACGTTTTTTTTTTTTACGAGATTCGCTAAGAGCAAGATAAGCGACAACTAAACAAACCACATGAATTACGGCTAACTGTTGAGTTCTCGCCATGCGAATTAAGTTATCAATATCCATGTTGCTAGTGTGAAGAACCTAGAATGTGATTATTTTGAACTATATAAGTTATCATAATACAAATACGTACTATCATTTGCTAGATACATAGTAATTAATTTTGAACTATATAAGTTATCATCAACATGCCAATGTGGCAACCCATAATCTAGTGTTAAATAGCGAAAGCACTGCATGCATGTATATAAAAAGAACTTGCATAAAATATTGTTTTCATTAATTTAGTTCTATAATTATGCTTTTGGATCTCCTAACTTTAATAAATAAAGCTACAACAATGATCTTTTTCAGCTAATCAAAGGTTTTTCATTGCTCATATTTGTTTGGTAGATATGTTATACTGATCTATACTCCTATGGTTTAAAGCATTATATAGTTCAACTGTTCAAGCTTCTACCAATATTATGCGGTTCCATGTAGAATCAGTGTTAAGTTCTATGAATTATGTGTTTGTGAGATTTTATGAGATTGTTTCGCTAGGTTGGTATAGTATCTAAAGTGCTGCTATACAGATGGTTGAAGATGCTGAGCTTAACCTTATATTACAAACTTAAACTTCAAATAGCCATCAAACTAACTAGTTTCTAATTTTTCAAAGACTGACACAATTTTATCTAAAACTAAAAGTACGCTGAAAAGAACAGATTCACATAACAATGTTGCAGATAATCAAGAAACTTGGAGCTAGAAGTCTAGAATGGAAACAACTAAAGAACTCTAAGCAATCGCAAAGATAAATTAACAACTAGCCCAACAGCTTGCATTTTGCTTAACAAAAGATGCGTTACAAACTATTGATTCAAACCACGCTATAGGCTGAACCTTTACAACACAAGCATCTACTATAACCACTTTACTAGCAAAATATATCATACTTTTGGCCTAATTTAACATCTCCATCCATGGTTATTAATTTATTATACCCTATACATAAGGCAAACTTACTAACAAAAAATCAAAGTAATGATCAAATTAAAAACCTATGTCAAAATTAGTCCATTGCCCATTCAACCTTGAATTTCTAAAAGTTTTAGGTTCCTCCAATATTTTGAAGTGCTGGTGGATATATGCTTGAACGGTGAGGAACCTCTTGATATGCGTCATATTTTTTTTTGTGTTTATTGTGTTTTCGATTGAAACCCAATTAGCATCGTGTTGTGTTTTGACCAGACTTATAATACTAGTTAGAACTTCAATGTTATACCCAACCAAACAGTGGTCCATACTACACACGCAATAGTAATAGCAGTGGTCCATACCAACAAGAGTAACAGCAGTGGTCCATACCAATTTTCAATTATCTAAAACAAATAGCTCCTTGTACAAACATGGCCGATCAGTTACCATAGTAATATTGTCTCATCATCAGTTGTTAATTATTATAGTTTACATATGGTCAATCACAAACTAAAGTCACAAAAAAAAGTTCTGAAACATCAATAACAAGAACAGTAGACATGCATTCATATTATATCTTGAGAAAAACACATGTAAACAATGAAAACAAAAAAACAAACGATCTGATCAAACTTGAAATCAAAGAATAAACTTACAACTGGTTTCTTGATTGAGAGCAAAACACGTTGTGGCCGTTTGGTAGAGAATGAGATGCGTGATATGGGATAACTAGGTCAAAAGATATATAAACGTGCATGAAAAGTGAGGATAGAATTGTAATTATACACAAGCCCATGATGTTAATAACAGGCTTCCCTTCCTAATCCGCCCAAAATTGGACGGAACAGATATACACAACAAAACACGTACCTTCCCATCCCCTCCTAATCCTCCCACCTTCCCGTCCTCTCCTCTTCCTTCTTTAAAAAACTTAAGAACACACATTTTTTGAATTTCCCTTCTCATCCCCTTCCCTTCCTTAAAAAAAAAAACTTGAGAACAGAGCGGGTTGTCAGAGAAGGTTTGGAAGTTGGTTATGGGAATACCTCGATTAGGCCGTGAACGTCTGAGTCAAAGACTCATCTCCCGGGTAACAACATGAAAAACTTCATCCATCTAATTTTGTTAAGAAAATGTGACATGTCACTAAGAAAGTAGTTTGAAAAAATGCATGATATTAAGACTAGTAGTAATGCTGACCCTATGGGTGACTTTATGACCCCGTCACCCCAACTTTTCTCTCTAAGATCAAATGCATGATCAAATGCCTGTAGTAAGGTGATTCGAGAACAAAAAACATACTTACAAAAATTAATTAAAAAAGCTCACACACACATAGGGCTGAGCAAATGTCCAAAACTGAACCGAATCGAGAACCGATTTTGCGAAAAACATGATTAGAAACCGAACCGAATATGGTCAGTTCGGTTCAGTTTTTTGTCGGTTCCGTCGGTTTGTATGGTTTATGTGTGTTTTTTTGTCAGTTTTGGGTTGAACCAAACCAAACCAAAATCGAAAACCGTTAGGATATAGAATTGAAACCAAACCGAATATGGTCGGTTCGGTTCGGTTCGACTCGGTTTTCGGTCTAATATGCTCCGCCCTACACACACAAACTTTGCATTTCCATCCCGGTCGAATCAAGCAAAAAAAGGGGGACGCAGTTGCAAAGGTCGCCGTAAGGGGCACGTGGCTCGAAGGCGACCCAACCAGGGGTCGCCATTACGACCAGCCTAACATCCAACTTCAAAATCATAACGTAGGAGCAAGTGAGAGAAGAGAGTTAACCACAAGGACTAACGATGTATTATGTATGTAAAAAAGTACTAGTCAACATAGATAAGACAATAAAGTATTGGAAAGACATCCCAAAACCTAAAAACCTCAACAGAAGCGTGTGTTATAAAATATATCACAAAAACACAATATTAGTTGCGCCTCTTTGCCGAACACATCTATCTCTTGTTCTATACTTTTCTTCGATTCAATTCACAAATTAAGGTTTGTTTTAATTAAAGGTAATCTAATCTCATATATCTTGTCATTAATTAATACTAAACTATAAACCCTAATTTGTTAGATCTATTAAATGTAAAAAACCCTAGCTCATTATGTATTTAAAAATTTGGCAGGTGTGATTATTGAAGATGTCACGTGTTTATGTTGGTAATTTGGATCCTAGAGTTAGCGAGCGAGAAATCGAGGACGAGTTTCGCACTTTTGGCGTTATTCGCAGGTTACTTACTTGTAATTCTATGATATTGTTTTTTTATGTTGCTGTAGTTGGTTTTGTTTAGAATTCTATGTAAGATGTTTTCTTAAGTTGTAGTCCCTTTTTAGTTGTTATACTTTTTTTGCCAACATCGTTTGCAGTGTGTGGGTTGCAAGACGACCTCCTGGTTATGGTTTTGTCGACTTTGATGACAAAAGAGATGCTCAGGATGCTATCCGTGAGCTTGATGGTATGTCTACGGCTTATATTTGTGTTCAACATGTTTTAGAATTTATGTTCAAACTAGTGCTTGAATCATTGAGATAACAGCTGTGCTAATAAGTGGTTTAGGCCTAAATATCTTTAGACATGTGTTTTAAGCTTGAACAAATTGGTTATTTTTTTGTCCCATCTGCGAATTTCGTTGTTCTATTCATGATTATTATACTACTTTCCGTGGATATGTTACGTAGTATATCTTTTGCTTTTATAAGTACCGGTATATTTGCTTTTTATGCTTATTATTTATTGTTAAATAAACCAGGTAAGAATGGCTGGAGAGTAGAGATGTCTCATAACTCAAGAAATGGAGGCCGTGATGGAGGTCGAGATGGAGGCCGTGGAGGTGGTCGTGGTCGTGGAGGTGGTTCTGATCTTAAGTGTTATGAATGTGGTGAGCCTGGTCATTTTGCTCGTGAGTGCCGTGGTGGTGGCGGCGGCGGTAGACGTCGGAGCCGCAGCAGAAGCCCGGTTGCTAGATACCGTAGGAGCCCAAGTTATGGTCGCAGGTGAGATTGCTGAAGCACATGATAACATTTTGTTTGCTATTCCATAATCTCAATTCAAACTATATTTGTTTCAAACATACAGGGAATATATAATTCATTATAGTTCTGATGCTCTGTGTGCCTTTTATTTTACTTTATTGCAGGAGTTACAGTCCTCGTGGTGGCCGCTCACCCCCGCGCCGTAGTGTGTCACCACCCCGTAGGAGTACCTATAACAGCAGGTCACCCCCGTACCGTGGACGGGAGGAGGTCCCATATACAAACGGGTGAAGCTCCTTCATATTTTTTCAGTTTAATTATTTTTTTTATTTTTTATTTTTTATTTTTTTTTATTATTATTTTTTATTTTATTTTATTTTTTATTTTTATTTTTTTTCATATAAGTCTTATAAAGTTGTCAATTTGGTATCCATAAAACAACTGTTATCCACACATGCTGGTGTAAAGTTTTTCTAGATCATGACTTTAAAATAGCATAATTGGTTTATGAAGCTTGTAATAACGTTTACTTATATCTGGTTGCTTGATCTTTTCAGAAACGGGCGCCGTCGTAGCAGGAGCTGATCATTAGGAGATGGACTTTTCAAGTATCTGGAATTTGTTATCTGTGTTGACCTGTTTTCAACTTTATGTTTGACGATACCTGCATGAATTTGGTGAAGGTTCTTAACTTTAAAAGTACTTAGTTTTGTCTATTATCTATACTTTTATTACAGTTATTTATCGACTATGGTGAATCATGTCTTTCATAGAACAGTTCTAAATATGCTTGTTTTTGTGTCGAGGAGGTGTTATGCTTCATTGGTTTTCTGCTTCTACACTTCCCTCGCCAGTTCGTTTTATCTGCTCTGCTATGGGATTATCATTTGAATGATTGTGGGTCCCAGCCGGCCTTGTTTGATTTGTCAACTGCTGTCATATGCTCCACAAATAGAGTCGTATTTCTTAACGGCATCAAAATGGATTTCATGACAGGTACTTAGATCTGTTCTTGAATATATTCATCTTGAACCGATGGCAGTTGATTGCAGTGAGAAAGCTGTCATTTAAATTGTTTTACAAGGTCAAATAATTGTCATGATTTGCTTAAAAAAATTAACTTCTTTAAAAGATAAATTAAAATGCATTTAAAATGCTACAACACCTTTTTGTAAATTAAAAGATTAGCCGTTAGTGTGGCATAATAAGGCATGGTACTTTAAGATACTACTGCCTGTGTATTTAACCTTTTGATATGCTGAGAATCAGATTAGTGATCAAATAATAGCTACATGCTGCTAGCTGCTATATGGGTATATGGTATTCTTAAATTTAGCAGTTCTCATCAAGATTTTGGAAGAACTTCATAAAATTCAAAGTCAAGATCGTGACAAGCTGTTTATAAGCTGACCTTTTTCATTAATCTTGCATCACGTCCCACCTTGAATTGAAAAGTACGATACAAGCTGCATGCTGAAGCAAGCGGTACTGTTAGTTTTTTGAGCTGGGCTTCATGAAGAAAGCTTGATCCCAGTTTGTGTCAGCTACATGTATCGGCTGTCTCATCTTCGTGTGTCTAAATCTCATTTCAAGTTAACGTGGCTGCTATCCCTTAATTACCCACTGCAAGGCCACTATCTCCTCCTACCTTGTGCTACTGACCCGATTACTGCATTGTGCAAAAGAATTGTCACATTGCATTAAAAATTCTGTACTAGGATTTGAGATGTAAAGCTTGAATTTAACTTCAATATGTATGCAAGTTTAAACTCAAAGTCCAAATTTGTTACCAAAGTTGGACAAACACAAGTAGCCATTCAATTTTCACATTTGACCCCGTTAGCGTGTCATGAATAGAGCGAATTCTTTCAAGTAACTAGAATATTCATTAGTGGCAAAGAGGATAATAGCAACTAAGGACGCACCCAAAGCAACAATAAAAGGCAATATTAAGATGTATGAACATACAAATACCATAATGCATTCCAAATCTAGAAACAGAGATGATGCAACTCTTTACAAACAAACCGAAAGACAAATAAGTATAACATGATCTCCAGGAAACAATTGTTGTCTTTTAATGAAGCATTACACACCGGCTTGGTAAGAATTATTTGACCAGTTGATAGTACTAGGTATAACCGTTGAGCCACAATACATGCTATCAGCCTTACAGCATTCCAATAATCCACCTAAAATGAAGCTATAAACACAGTGTTAACAACATATTGTAGGTTCTGTACCTTCCTCTCTATATATTTATTTTACAGTTCTTCAATGTCAAAACAATACTTTTAATGAATACTGATGAAGGTAAGAACACTAGGTTAGCCCCTGATGTGATTATCTGGGGAAAATGCCCAAACTGTAGCTGCACCTTGTAGAAGTTTCTTAGAATATGAGGTGTCATTTTTAAAGACGATCGATGTTGCTGCCAATGCGGCTGTCATTTCACCTGCAAGATCAGCCCCTGATGTGATTATCTTGCATGGGGAGATTGTAGTCCATGTCTTCGGGTCTTTCCCAGCAGTTTTGATCATCTGGTGGTGTTGAACCTTTTGGAGATGTGGTCAATTTTGGGAGATGAAGAGTTGAAAGTATGAAGCAAGTAATCAGTTCAACACTTGATTAGTTCTTGAGTGTGATCGTATTCGTTGATGGACTTGTACTTGTGCCCATACTCGATCACACTCCAACTCAGCATTGTCATAGCGAATGACATTGGAAAATGGAATTTAGCATTGTCACCAGCGTCGTAATACCCTCCAACTAGAACTCCTTTGACATTGGTTACATCGCTTCCGTCCTCAAGCCCTAAATCCCGTCTCCATGTAATTCCATTGTCCTCGGGTAACTTCCTGGCTACAATACATCATATTCCCCATAGTTGGATTTTTTAAGAAAATGTGACATTTTTGCCACCCATCACTCTAAGGCGTATGTTCAAGGCTTAAGCATGTAAATAATCTTACCACTGCAGGATTATTTACATATTAGTGAACATTATCAAGATGGATAAACTTGATAAACGTCGAGTAATGCATACTGTTTCTGGTATTGAAACACAAATTACAAGTAACCAGAATTGTAAAAACATATATAAAAACAATAATTTATAACTTGTCACAAGTAAAGGTAGAATCAAACTGAAATTTAGTTAACATAGATCAAAGTTTTACCATGAATCAGAACTTAATTAGAATGTGATACCACAAAACCAAAAACCAAGTGACAGAAAGTCTACGTAAGTAACAAAACTTGGTAATTTTTGATATATCGATCACATCAACCGGAAACTGTTTCCTGTAAATGCTTTGAACCTTTGGTGTTCTTCTTCCTTCACTTTTACATGAACGTTCGATTGATCATAATCCACATCCTTTGCCACCACAGGTTGACCGTCATGTCGCCTGGCCACCCCCGAAAATGGCTTGAACTCTGTTGTCCCTTGTTTGCTCTTCAGTTTTCCATCAACCTCTTTGGTAGTAGTTACTTCTGTTATTTTCAATTTCTTCATCTGCTTAAACGAGTTAACACCTCTTGGCACTTTTTTTCCACCTAGTCGCCTCCCTTCACCTGGAAACCGTTTGGTTTCATCATCATCTATGGGACTAGACTTTCGGTCTTCATCATCCCCTGATGTAGTACTATTTCGTTTACCAAGAACGCTTTTCTTTTCGTGTTCTTTATAATCCAATGGTTGTGCAAAGTCCACTTCACAGTCAGTATCAAGCATGGATATAGCATGAGCTGGTTCGGTTTCAAGAACATTAATCAAATACTTTTCGTGTGCGTGATTGATCTCAATAGTTTCACCAGTTGTTAGACACACAAAATCCCTAAAAGCTTTTTCAAGCAACGACCTGTGATCTGAAAGAGTAATGAACTTAGTATCATGTGGTTGTAACTTAATGTACTTCCCTCTTCGTAATCTAGTGTATTTGATTTTCACTAAGCCACCTTCTTGTATTCTCATGCTTTTCATCATCCACGTGGGCAATAAAACTGACCCCTCATCAGCAGTGAACTCGACAACACCACAATGAGAGTATAGGCCTGCGGCCTCATTTGTTATGCGAAAGAGCATTGGGACAACAGCTCTAATAGATTTGGAAACAAGTTGTTCGAGGGCAGAAGCCGGCATAACGATCTTGTTTCCGGCTTCGAGATGCTTTATGGAAAGCGAGAAAGCGGAGTAGTATTGATTTAAACCGGAAGTCTTAGAGACAGGGATTTGGGTATGAGTTTTATCCGATACCATGTTTAACTTCAGGATCGAAGATGATCGTTCGAGTAAGGCAAAGTTATTAGCTGCATGGGGATCGAAGATGTTAAATATATATAGGCCTATGAGGAGGTTATTACTATGATTATTAGGAAAGTCGGTCTCCTTATCCTTATTCAATTAAAATTAAAATTAAAATTATTTACGTATGTTTTATAAACAAAAAGGTAATAAAAATTTACGATGAATCAATTAGCATAATAAAATGTTGGGAAAAATATTTTAAAAGGTATTATACTTGCCCCGGGTTTATCTTCTGGGTATCAAACTAAAAATTTTCAAAATTAACACCTTTTACTTGTATTTTTGTTACTAAAAGGTGAAAATGTAACCTTGACAAACGGTACCCAGTTCACTAATAAACTACTCCACATCCACATCATCTCCCGCCTTCTACCTCGTACTCAATCCACACGCCCTCCACAAAATCACACACACACTCATCCACATCACCAAATGTGTACTTCAATTGATTAATAAATTACTTACCTTTTTGATTATAAATCCTATATAATCAGAGACAGATCTTATGCAAGATCCCAAAAAAAACTTATGAAACCCTAATTGGTCCCCCCCCACATTGAATACTTCAAATTGATTGCATTTTTTTATAATTGTTACTGTGAAAAGGTAATTCATGTCATGTATTTAATGTTTTGTTACCCCAATTGTAATAAATTATTGAAATACTTTATTTTTCAGTTTCTAGGGTTTTGAAAAATTAAGGTCTTCTATATTTGAATCTTGTTTTATGTTATTTAAGGTGTAATGGATACCCCAGAAGAAGATGTTGTCTTCAAAATACACCATGGTGGTGTATTTTTCTTTGATCCTCTCAGGTATGAACAAGGCCAAGTAAATATAATGAAAGCTTGCTCAACCAACAAGTTGATGTTTAATGAATTGTGCAACATTTTAGTTGATAAGTTGAAAGATAAAATTTGGGCTGTGTTTCGTTGCATACCTGAGTTAGACATAGACGGGGGTGGGTTGATGATAATTGAAAGGGATTCAGATCTTCAAGTTGTGTATGATATGGCGAAAAATGAGTATTTACACTTGTATGTAGCCCATGAACCCCAACTATTAGCTGAATACTATCATAACTTATGCTTAGAAGGTTCAGATGAAGAAGTAACATCTGCTAAGAAAGATCATGAAACCAAAAAGAAACATGCTGGTAATATGTCTGTTGAGGAGCTCATTGCATGGGCTAAGGAAGAAGCAAAATCTCCTTTTTTAAGGTCTCCCACTAAGTTGTCTAGACCTGCTAGAAATGGTTTTAAGGGCAAGGCTTTGTTTACTGCTACCTATGATGAGTATGATACAGGTTGTGATGTTCCAGTAATTTTAGATGACAATGAGGTAGGTCAGGAAGACCTTATTGCTAAGTCTAATGATTTGGAGAATGAGGTTCAGTCTTTGCCCAGGGACAATGTAGTTGTTGATCAGGTTGAAAATGTCGTAGAAGAACATAGGGTTAATGATCATAGGACTGAGGTTGAAAATGGCGTAGAAGAAGATATGGTTAATGATCTTACTATTGATGATCAAGTTCTTACTAGACAAAAGACCCTCAACAAAGGTAAAGGTGTACTAACAAAACAAGACATTCTTAACAATAGGAAAAGAAAAAGTGCACCTAGGAGTACTGGTATCGTAATTAGAGAAAATGCTGATCCTATATCTTCAGAAAGTGACAGTGATGACTCTGAGGCTCATGAGTCTGAAAATTGTTATGAAACTGGCTATTATTCTTCTGAAACTGAGAGTCATGAATCTGATAAGTCATTTGATTATCTGAGTGATATTGAGGATGAAGTCATTGAGCTTAGAAAAAGAAAGCTTAAGTCAAAAGAGAATATACATGAAGGTACTGATGATGTTGAACCACCACCTGGTTACGATGATATGGCACCGTGTATTGATCATGTAGGTGACACTTTTGGTGAGACAGTTAGAGAACATGAACATTATATGGAAGGTCTAATGCGTAAACTGAAACACAATGGGGAGGGGGTCTTAGACCCTTTTGTGATGGTGGAGAAACCAAATGATAAGTTTCTAATCTATGATGATCAGACACATTGGAGACTCAAGAAACCTAAGGTACTATTTTAACTTTGTTCACACTTGGTTTCTTATATATCTATTACTTTAGTAATTACAAAATTTAATTTTGCCTCACAGCTTGGTGAAAAGTACGTGAACGTTGACCAGTTTAAGGAAGCACTTACCTATTATGCACTGGCAAATGGGTTTTCCTTGTGGTATGAAAAGAGTACGAAAAAAATGATTATCGGTAAGTGTGGTAGAAGGAAAGAAACATTAAAGGATCCAAGCAAGGGGAAACAAAAGAACTTTCACAAGTACCCAAGTTGTTCACAGGTTAATGAATGCAAGTGGAGAATCTACGCAAAGTGGGTCAACAGTTTTAGTAGTTTTCAAGTTATTTCAATGATCGATGAGCATACATGTGTACGCGACTTCAATTATGGAAGGCTTGTTACGTACAAGTGGCTTGGAAGGAACTTTGGTGACAAAATAAGGATGAACCCAAAAATTACTATTGATCAAATCAAAGAATTGGTTATGAAGAAATACCAATGTATAGTCAGCTCTACTCAGTGTGTGAATGCAAAGAGGTATGCTTTGAATGAAGGTGAAGCTACTATTCAAGACCATTATGGACTGCTAAGGTCATATGCAAAGGCAATCCATCAATCAAATGTGGGTTCGACGGTCAAAATAGGTGTGTTAGTTAACCCAGATGACAAGACCTATTTTGACAGATTCTATGTCTGTTTCCATGCGTTAAAGGAGGGTTGGATAAAGGGATGTAGAAAGATACTTTCATTAGATGGATGTTTTTTGAAGAAGCCAAATTGTGGAGAGATTTTAACAGCGGTGGGAAGAGACGGTAACAACCACATATTCCCTGTGGCATGGGCAGTGGTTACCATTGAAAATAAAGACAATTGGACTTGGTTTCTTAAGTTGTTAGCTGATGATTTGATGATTCCTTTTGGGTATGATGTGACATTGATGTCTGATCAGCATAAGGTATGCGTATAGTTCTTTACTTTACTATTTCTGCTACAATTTATCATTCTGCTCAACAATGAATTTCTAACTTGGTTCACAAATTTTTTTGAAGGGTCTAATTGAAGCAGTTAAAGAGGTAATGCCTTTAGCAGAGCATCGGCAATGTGCACGCCATATATATGAATATTTCAGAAAGCAATACGCTGGCGAAGAGTTTCGCGGTCTCTTCTGGGGTGCATCCAAAGCTTCATATCCTCAAAAGTTTCAGAGAATTATGGACAAGATAAAGGCTGCTAATCCCAAAGCACATGAGTACTTAGAGAAAAAAGACCCAAAGTCTTGGTCTAGAGCTTACTTTAGAGAAGGTGTATGCTGCGAGGCAATCGGAAATGGTTTCAGCGAGTGTTTTAACTCAGTTTTGTGCACTGTTAGGGATAAACCAATAATCACTATGTTAGAGTCCATGAGAGTGACAGTCATGGAGCGGATGAACACAATGAGAATGCTCTGTGAAAAATGGACTGGTGACATTTGTCCCAACATCCAGAAGGTCTTAGAAGTGTCTAAGGATTACCAAAGGTACTTTCCTATTTGACAATACTTATCCAGAATGTTTTGTGTAGTCTGCTTATAATGTCAACTAATAATTGTATGCTTTTTCTGCATTTTGTTACAAGGTTTTGGCATGTGATCCCGTATGGTGGAAATACGTTTGAAGTCAGAAAGGGATATGATGCTTTCAATGTAGATGAGCCAAAGAGAACATGCTCTTGCAGGATATGGCAATTGTCAGGTTTGCCATGTACTCATGCAATAGCCTGTATTTTTAAACTAGGTAAGTATGTTGAGGATTATGTCCCTGATTGCTTTAGAAAGGATAGGTATATGCTAGCCTATAGTGAGTACATTAAACCAGTGGATGGGATACAATTCTGGCCTGATTGTAGTAACTTATCTAGGATCTTGGGCCCAATACCAAAGAAGATGCCTGGTAGGCCAAAGAAGAAAAGGGTTAGGGCTTCTCATGAACCTAAGTTAGGTAATAAGATATCTAGGGCAGGTATACCAATGACTTGCCATAACTGTGGGGAGAGTGGCCATAACAAGAAGGGTTGTAGCAACCAACCAGTACCCAAACCACCCAAAGCAAAAGGAAAGGTAGGTAGACCAAGAAAGGTGATACCCACAGAGGAACCTTTGGTTGATGAAAGTGACATACCTGCATTTGTTAACAATAACATTGATGAGTTTGAAATGGGTGAAACTAATAGAAATAGTGTGTTTACATTTTCTGATGGGGAGAGTTCAGCACATGGGTAGAAATTTTGAAACAAGGAAGAAAGGTAAGTTTGGGTATGTTAAAATGAGAGGTGGGAAGAGTAAGTGTGGTGGTCTTATACTCACACAAAGAATTGGCAGGATGAGAGCATGGTTATGAATGGACAGAGATGGTACTAACAGAGATGGTACTTCTGACACCATTGAACATAGGGAGCCTCTTCATGCAGCACATACAGCAGGTACACTAAAACAACAATATATTTCAATTTGAAAAACTTGCTAAGATAGTGGTTTAAAGTTACTTCCTTTCAGTTGCAGGTACAAAGAAAAGGAAAACAGATGGTCAAAACAATCCTGGAACACAACAATCACAAGTTGTAGGGAGATCAAAACAACCTGCATCAAGTCATGCAAGAGGTACAACTTCAACTGCAAGAGGTGGAACTTCATCTTCAAGAGGTGGAACTTCAAGTGCAAGAGGTGGAAGTACTGCTGCAAGAGGTGGATTAAGAAGGCATAGCTTGACACAGACAAGGTTTGCTAAACAAGATACAAGGGAAGAACCCACCAGAGCTGCATCTGCTGAGCCAGTTGCCAGGCAAGGAAGAGCAAGAGCACAACCACAACCTCTTCCTCCAAGAATGAAAAGCCAAAGAATTCTCCATAAGAGGCTTGCTGTTCCAGTTGCTGGTCTAGGTTCAATTGTGGGGAATGAAATTGTGTTGGATTAAATTCCTTTAACACAAAGCTAGCACATATTTTGGGCAATCTGTATTTTGTGCTAAAACTATTTAACAACTATGTTTTAAATTAGGTATGTAAAAACTAAGAAACTGATATAGTGGTGCAGTATGTGCCACTATTCTGCCCTATTTTGCACACAGAGGGCCTAGTTTATGTAAATAGATGCTAACAACCTGATATAGTGCTACACTTTATGCCACTATATATGCTAGCCTATTTTGTTCATGGAAAAGGCATAACAGGTTTATGTGTTCTGCTTGTAACAATGTAATGTGCTGATTCACAAATAATTGTTGTTATTAAAGAACACTTGTAGTTGAATGAATGTATCTTAGTTTTTCATTGTTGTGCTTTGTATGTTTGGTCTTAGTATGTAGTTGTAAAATGGTTATTTACTCACTTTGTTTGAACCTATAATTCATCCAGACAATATGGTGTTGTATGTTACTGTCAATATGCCAATTAAGTAGGTATATGGAGTGACAAAATACAACCACAAAATAATTGACCACAAACTAGAACCATTTTATTACACATATTAGAAAGGTTGAAATGAGAACCAAAATACATAAACATATGCTTTTATAAGCATATAACAGTCAACTAACAGACTGATACTACAACTATTAGGAACCTTGAAGACTTAGTTTTTAAAGGATACAACAATGAGACACATAATCAAGACAATTATCAAACCAAATACTACCAACAACAAACTATCATACACTTTTGCCTTGGACTTTAAAGCATTCATTTCTTGGTAAATTAGCTCCATGGAAAGATCTTGAAGTGGTTGTTGCCCTGTTAAAGCTTCACTAGCCTCATGCACTGTTATACCACCAATATGATTGGAAAGCTCCTGCCTGAGGTGTTTGTTCTCCTCATGTTGATTGAAGAATAGCTCTTTGTAGTAATCACAAGGTAATTCGTCATCAAGAAAACCATACACTCCACATTTCTAAACATCATTAACTCCAAAAATTTAGAAAACAAAAATTTAATTACTTATGTTAATTATTGTAACTGGTAACTTACTCGTTTGGGACAACCCTTAAATCTTCGACCCGGATTCGTGGGAGTCCAAGAAACTTGCTCATAAATTGGAATCTTACAATCACAATGCGTAATTTCACGTATTTCTTGAGGACTATAGAATCTCCGTTTTGATCTACATGTTGAACTTGATGAGCGCATATTTTTTGAAGACTAATGTGGTTAGATTTTATGAATGAATTAGATAGACAAATTGTGGTGGAAATAAAAAGAAAGGGGAAAGTGAGATGTTAATATTATAAATAAAAATGGTGTTTTAGTTGGATCCTACATGGCATGCTTACCTGTACACGTGGAACAAACCGTTTGTCAAGGTTACATTTTCACCTTTTAGTAACAAAAATACAAGTAAAAGGTGTTAATTCTGAAATTTTTTAGTTTGATACCCAGAAGATAAACCCGTGGCAAGTATAATACCTTTTAAAATATTTTTCCCTAAAATGTTTACCAAACTTTTTTCCCTAAAAATATAAAAGTTCCTTTCTTTCAACATTTTTTTCCCTAAAAGAATCCATATTAACCTATTATACATTAGGCGTGCGGACGATACCGTTTTAGGAGTATTAAATGCAAAACGACGTCGTTTTGCATTATAGCACGTCTTTTGGTGTTTTGGTGGTGTCGTTTGGTAATTCATTGGGCTTTTGTGTTGTAACTGGGTCTTCCGGTTTTTTGCTCTTGGCCCTAGCTTCTTCCTTAAAAACTAGGCGGGTGAGTTTCGTGGCTTACTAAAGAAGGCAACATACGTGTCTCCTTGGAGAGCTACGTGTCTAAATCCTAATCACTCTCTCAAATCTACACAGGATCAAAATACATGCAAATCTCATCTTTATTTCCAAATGGATTAATTGCTTGAAAATGTAACATATTTGTCACTTTTTGTTATTATTTGTACCGAACTTTTTTTTTTTACTTATTGTGTGTACTGAACTTTCAAATTTCGATTATTGTGTGTATTTTGTGACCATTTTACCCTTACTTTTTTCGAATTTCAAAGGGTAAAAAAGTCATTTTACATGGCTAAATAGTCGCAAAATACACGCAATAATTGAAATTTGAAAGTTCAGTACACACAATAAGAAAAAAAATAGTTCAGTACATACAATAACAAAAAGTGACAAGTATAATACATTTTCAAGTAATTAACCCTCTCCAAATATATTCGGGTTAGATTTGCAAACTTTATAAAATATGATTGGTAATCCTCAATAATCGGACCGTGTTATAATGTTTATTTCCCTTCCACTAATGTATATAAATGTCCAATATTACATGGTATGCTTATATTAAATGGGTCAACCGCTTGGATGATTGGTAGATTCATGTAATATGGTGGATTAGGATCATCAAGTATATTCTTATGGTATGCAAGTTAGTCCATTGTGGGAAATTTGTTAAAGTAATCATCACTTAGCCCTTCCCCTTTTTCATTCGAGTATGTGAGCAATCTATATAGAACAGAAGTTAGTTTTTAGGTTCGTACATTGAATTATATCGATGAACAATGTAGCCCAATACAGTGTTTATGATGTGTGTCTTACCTTTTTTTTTTTTTTTTTTTTTTTTTTTTTTTTTTTTTTTGGTGCAAAAGGTGAATTCTTATATTAAAATCACAAAAGATACAACTTAATACAATATGAGTGAACAAATCTCAACTCAGAATTAGAACATCAATACTAAGATCATCTGAAACAGAGATTACTAAACTCTATATCAGACAAATACTGAACATCCATATAGTAGACCCAAACTACACTATAATGTAAACCATGCCAGTTTGGATCTTTGCTGAATTCACCATTAAGCACCCACCATCTAACTACATTTCCATATCACCCCCCATCAAGACCATTCAACCCGCTCCCACAATGATCAAGACAGGATAGGTGTGTGGCTTCGTCAGGAACCCATAACCCATCCATGGAAGGGCTCTTCCAAACAGCCTACATTTCCCTCTCAAATGGAAGGCTTCAACTGTTTAGAAACACTCACCCTCCATGATGACCACCCTTCCTCCTATGCCAATGTATTGAGAGGACCAAGCAGGTTCATCTTTCACTCCTCGCTATTCCACTCATCATACATTAGCCGCCCCAACCATATACCCTTCACAATGGGATGCTCTACATTACGGTACATTCAAATGAACTAGACCTCTCACTTAACATCAAAGCCTAGCTCAATTTCCTCCCAAGGCCAAAATAAGGAAGCCAATGAAGATTTAGTGAGTACAGTCACACCAAATGAACTCCAAGGTACTAGAAACATACCCATTGTTATGGTTTGCATATAAGAGACTCGCTGACTTTTGCATCATAGCCAAAAAGATCAAGAGTCTGATGTAAAATCCATGTCGAAACACTCCTGAATGTGCATCACCAATACAGATCAAATCACATTACCCCCATCTAGTTATGAATTTTCATTTTGATGTTCCATTCCTCTTCCACATCCCTCACCTGAGCTGAATTCCTAACTTGTAAGCTTAATAATTGCAGTTTAACACTATCTTCCATTTCTTTGATAACCATATCAGTGCTTTTCCTTTCAGTAGTAAATATTCTTGCATTCCTTTCTCTCCAGATTCCATAAACACAAGTAGCAACAACTATTTTCCTCACCACACTCCTAATATTGTTATTGCAGGGCATATCAGATAGCCTATCTACAATGTCCCTCCAATCATCATTAATGTGCTGGACTTTCATTTTTCTTTTCATCACCTTCCAAACAGCACAAGAGTATACACACTTAAAGAATATGTGGCTATGTGAATCATTACACACCCCACACAGAGGACACAACATACTAGAATTTTTACACCACTTCATCATTCTGTCTTGTGTCTGTAATCTTTCTTTTATAGCTAACCAGAAAACAAACGAATGTCTAGGTATCCCTTGTGAGTACCACACCAGTTTTTCCCATTTCACCTTCTAATTATGAGGCCTCATATCCTCCCAAACAACTTTAATACTGAACTCTGATTTATCCCCATTACTTTTCTTCCATAAGACCTCATCTGAAACATCATCATACAAGACTGGAACATTAACTGAAGTTAATTGTGGGTAAGTCTGAATCTATCCATCAGGCCATTGCCAATTACCATTGTCAATCATATCAGCCACAGACAAATTATCATCCAATCTAGCAGCATTCCTTGCAGCTTTTGGAATTAAGTTACATAATCTTCCGGTGTTTCCCCAATTATCATACCAAAGAGAAATATTCTGCCCATTACCAACTTTGTTTACCACATGATTCCTAATTTTGTCTCTTAGTCCCATTAATACTATCCAAATCCAGCTATCATTCTTATCAATATCAATTTCCCATATATTCCTACCCTTCAGCTTTACAACATGTACCCATTTAACCCATAATGATTCCTTCTTAGCAGCTATGTTCCAAACTTGTTTTATCAACAAAGTTTCATTCCATAAGCTTAGAGGATTTTTTTAGGAGTACATACAGTCTTCCAAGCTACTTTTACTTTCCCCTTCACATATTCTCCTTGACACCACAAAAAGGCTTTAAGTATCTTATCAATTTCTTTGACTGTTGCTTTGGGAATAAGGAACACAGCAGTCCAATAGACTTGCATTGAGGACAGAAGAGATGCAACAAGTTGCAATCTACCAGCAAAGGACAAAAGTTTGTTTTTCCAATCTTTAACCTTGGATTTCACCTTATCTACTAATTCTTTACATTCATTGATCCCTAATCTTTTTGTGATAAGAGGAACCCCTAGATATTTCATAGGAAGAGTACCAACTTTGAAAGGAACAATTTCAAGAATTCTTTGCTTCTCTTGACAGTTAAGATTACCAAAAAAAATAGTACTCTTGCTCATATTTGGAATCAGACCTGAACATTTACTAAATTCAGTTAAGGTCTCCTTGATAACCTCACTGAATTAGTACTACCATGGCATAGCACTAGGAGATCATCTGCAAAGCAGAGATGAGTAAGTTTTAGTTCTTTGCAGCCCACATGATATTACTTCTTTGCACATTTCTAGCCATCATTAATGTTAAAACTTCCATGACCAATGTAAACAGGTATGGTGACATTGGGTCACCTTGTCTCAAGTCTTTTCCACCTTTGAAATACCCACTCCTCTCTCCATTGATGCATAACGAGTATTTAGGAGTTGTAACGCATTCCATGATCCAAGTAACCATAGCCTCATGAAACCCAAACATCTCCAAACATTTCTGTAGGAAATTCCAGTTAACTGAATCATATGCTTTAGCAATGTCAATTTTCAAACAACATCTTTTAACCCCTCCTTTTCTATTGTACCTGTTTAACAGCTCTTGAGTCAGCATAATGTTGTCTTGGATCACTCGAAGGCACTCTGATTCAAGTTCACAAGTTTTTTCAAACCATGCTTTAATCTGTTAGAGATAATCTTGCTAATGCATTTGTAAACAACATTACAACATGCAATGGGCCTGAACTCAGTAACCTTATTGGGATTAGAGACTTTGGGCACAAGAGTAACCAAGGTAGCATTCAACTCCCCCAACAGCTTCATTTATTGAAAAAAATTCCTTAATAGCCAAACGCACCTCATCACCTACAATATCCCAGGCACTCTTAAAGAACATAGAAGTAGGTCCTGGAGCTTTATTCTCCTCTATATCAAACATAGCCACTTTAATTTCTTTGTCACTCACCTCCATAATCATTCTATTAGCTTCCTCCTTATCCAACTTTCTTGTGAACAAACTATCTTCATCAGTTAAGGGCTCCACTTCATTAGCTTTGCCCAAAAAAATTTCAAAATGCTGCACAAATTGATCTGACATACCATCACCCTCATAGTAATTACCCTGATCATCTTGAATACTATACGAAGAAAAAGCTTCAAATGTCTCTTAAATACACATTTCATTTTGTGTTTAAACTTGTATTATGTTACTGTATAATACAAAGTTATTATGTTGACTTTTTTAAGTTGACTTTTAAAGGTTGACCTGCATTCAACTTGTATTATGGTATTAGATAATTTCATTTGAATGATTACATGAAAGCTGGATTTCATTGGAGAATCATACATTTACATATGAATTTATTACTGTATCTGTAATCGAGTTCTAATAAAATTAAATGAAAACATGTAATCAAGTTGCCTGTAAAAAATGTACGGAGTAACAAATAAGATAACAATAGGAATCAAAGTTTCAAAATGTGCTAAGGAATCATTTTCTGTGTGGGTTGATACGAAAAATATTTTTAAGGTTTCCATGGTGCTGGAGGAGGTGGAGACTTCAGATACATCGACGGAATTCTTGAAAAAATAGAGTTCTTGTCAACACCATCACCCGCAGTTGCAGTAAGTGACACAAGTGCTGCAACCAAACCCGCGTTTCCAGCCAATGTAGGTTCTGTGTAGTTGTAATTTGAACGCACATCTTTAAACATGTCGAACTGGTCAGGACCACCAACCATGGCGCCAGTGATGGTGTTTGGGTTAGGTTTACCCGAAGTCATCCATTGCAAACCACCTTTACATGAGTATTTGATGTTGTTATGTGGTATTGATGCACCTCGATGGTGAACGTGTGTCGGATACTTTTTAGTGTATCCGACCACATAGCTCATACTCATTGGGTTTTTCCCCAAAATGTAGTTCATCTACAAACATACAATAAGTTAAAAAATTTCCATGTAAACAAGGGTTAAAATGGTATAACCACGGAGTGTTGGCAAGTTTGTGTTTCGAACCTGAGACGATGCAAAATCACGAAGTGTTTTCAGTGGGATAAATGTTGCGCCACAATACCAACCGGGAAGATTAACACCATCCAAATAATCCCCATAAAGTGAAGCCAAAAATGCAGCATTAACGACATATTGTAGATTTTGTGGTCTTCCTTCACTCAGTTCGATTAGCCCCCCTACACATTGGTTTACATTTTGTAAATCCGCTTTCACTTTAGATCACAATATATAGTACTATTACAGTATTACAGATAATATGTTATATATGTGTACCTTGAGTCCAACGAAAGACTTGATATTGTTTAAGGTACGAACACATGGTAAGTGATGTAGCTTTGTGATAACTAGCTAACATGCCTTCATAAGGGTACCCGGGATTCAAGTACAAGCGAATCCTTGTAAGCAATAGCATGGCAGCTGGCAACTTGTTATCCCAACTTAGAACCCGTTGGCTAGGTTTATTAGCTAATGCTTTTGCGTTTCTTGAGATATCTTCATTTGTAGCTGTCAGTAGGTAACTAGAGTTACCGGTTGCATAGTACATCCAAGCACTACCCCACATGTATTCGTCGTAGTACCCTGTGGAGTTGTAATAGGGTTCTATGAAAGCATTGTCTTTAGAGTATGTGCTATTTCTGCTCCTACCTTGGGCAAACGTCCATACTGTAGCCGCACCTTGTAGAAGCTTTTGGGAGTATTTTATATTGTCTTTAAAGACTATGGATGCTGACGCCAATGCGGCTGCCATTTCTCCAGCGAGGTCGGGCCCTGATGTGATCCTTTGTGTTCTTCTTTCGTAGTCCATGTCTTCAGGTCTTTCCCAGCAATTATGATCATCTGGTGTGGTTGAACCATTTTGAGATCCTCCCACCTAAGAAGCAAGATGGATGAAATGAAATGTGATTAAATATTCACAGATTAGTATAAGATGGATGTGTTATGCTATACCTGGCCGTAAATGTGGTCAATGTTGGAAGCAGACGAGTTGAAGGTACGAAGCAAGTAATCGGTTCCCCATTTGATTAGTTCTCGAGTATGATGGTATTCATTGATGGACTTGTACTTATGCTCGTACTCAATTACACTCCAACTCAACATTGTCATTGCGAATGACATAGGGAAATGGAACTTAGTATTGTCACCAGCATCGTAGTACCCTCCTACTAAACCTCCCTTGACATCTGTTGCTGTTGCTCCGTCTTGAAGCCCTGAATTCCCTCTCCATTTAAACATGTTGTTTTTTGGTAACTTACCGGCTACATGATTATATCACAAATGTTAGATTGTCTGAAAACAAAACATTCCTTAGTTCCTTTATGGTAAAGCTCACTACAGATTACAAATTTTGTCCATTAACAATTTTCTTGCAAATTTTGGTCACAAGTTTTCTTGATATTTATTGCTACGACTATTTAAAGTGTTTAGCGATAACTCTGATCAAACTACACTTAAAATGTTAACACTTTTTACAACAAAAAATGGATCTCATTTTTAGCTAAAATGCTATCTTGGGCGTTTTTCTTTAAAATTCAGAAACAGGTAATCCAGTGAACAAGGAAGAAACCCAATGGGCCAACTTGAATAAGGCTGTTTTATTAATTTTTTTAGTTGCTCCTGACCTGCTATTATAGAGGTTTAAAGTGTTTTTAATACTTTAGCGACATATGCTTTTTTTTTTTTTTTTTTTTTTTTTTTCAAACCAATTGATAATAGTCGTGGTTGTTTGACATTAGCATATTGTCAAGATGTGCACTAGAATCTTATAAGCTGCCGTGATTAGGGTCACTCAGACAATCACCAATTACCACTAGCCTAATTTGTAGCCAATGTATTTGTATAGGAATATTTTCAATATCCATGAGAATTGCGTTTCGAACCAAAGTCCAGGTTCTCGTGGCCTAAAAAGTAAAATTATTACATGACTTCATATCCTCACAAACTAATGTACTATTTACATGTGTATTTGGACAGTTCTACATTAGCCATGCCAATCGACTTCATGCCATAATGAATGAAATGCTAACCTAGTCATTATATCGCTCTATAAGATTCAAACACACATGATATTAAGTAGCTGAAATCCATCATAATAGCCAAAGGTGTTAAAGAAACATACATTTTTGGGCATTGAAGAACATCAAAGCCTTATGCAATGCTTCCGAGTACTGATCCGGCGGTGCTGGTCCAGGTTTATGCTTAGGTATCGACTTCACTATGATAGTTGGAAGCCCGATCACAAGAAAAGCAACAAAGACCGTGATCAAAGTCCATTTCAATACCTCCCATTTGACAACAATGCACCCTAAATCCACATACCTTGTCTTGTTTTTCTTCCTTAAAGCTTCATTTGGATCCAACATCCAACTTTGTTGCGTCGCATCTCTTGTTGTTACATCTTGTCGTTGAATTTGATTAGCGTTGAATAATGATGCTCTATCTGACTCTTCTGTGTTGCTAGTTCTTCTGCCTTGTCGTTGAATTTGATTAGTGTTGAATAACGATGCTCTATCTGACTCTTCTGTGTTGCTAGTTCTTCTACTTGGATCTTCATCATCAATTTCATTTACTATTTCCAATGGTCCTCCCCAGTGATTTGATGCATACATTGTCTCTTTAATTTTCTCTCTAAAATTTTTGAGATACTATGAAATTAAATGTTTACAGAAGAGCATGAATACCTTATGTGGATAAATTTAAATTAAACTAAATCTTTATAAACCAAGTAACTAAATATTCTAGCTAAGGGAGCTTCCTTAAATAACTAAAGCTAAATACAGTATTTGATTGTGCAATATGATCCTAAAATATCAGTATTATCATGTCATAATGTTTGAAATATGGCACAAAAGATACAGATAAGAACCATTCATAAGAAACACATAATGAATCCCTTAACTATTTTGATTATACAACAAAAGTTAACTTTCACATAGGTATTATAGTACCCGGATGAAGTGGTGGAATTGCTGAAAACATAGACTTCTTTTCGATTCTATTGCCACCAGTTCGCGACACAAGTGCAGCAACCAGCCCTGCATTTCCAGCTTTTATTTAAACGGTCATCTATTCACACTAACGTAATGATCGATATGCATTTTGATTTTACTATTTTAATTTGAGAATGGAAAACTCTTGTTATGGAATGGTTAGTTCACTCTTTTACGCTTGTGTTTAATTTCGTAGACGGCTGTTGTTAAACGGTTAAACTAAGTCATTAATGTGTTCCTTCATCAATTATGTCATATTTATGTTGTTGATTAGTGTAATATTCATAAGTATTACGTTTGACTTGTAGTGAAGTATTTGTGAGCTTTATAATGCGAACATCTATTTTTATTTGAAATTAACACATCATCTTTAAATAGTGTGTGTACACATGTCATTAAACTAGTTCTAGTAAGTAACAATTGGCCCATGCAACCCAACTATAAATAGTTTGAATCTGACTAGGGGTGAGCAAAAAACCCAAAAAGACCGAATAAATCGAAAATCGAAACCGAACTGAACCGAAAACAATCGAACCATACTAATAACCTAACCAAATTTGCTAAATCCAAACTGAACCGAACTACTAATTCTGTTCTCGGGTTGGATATGGGTTTGACAGTCTCTACCGAAACTGAATTCATATATATATATATATATATATATATATATATATATATATATATATATATATATATATATATATATATATATATATATATATATATATATTTCTATATATATAATATATATTATTATCCTAATGGATCATTTTATTCATGCTTGAGTTTAGGTTTAGGCTATGTTTGGTGCAGAGCTTTTTGGAGCGGTGAGCAATGAGCTTTTTGATTTTTAGTGTTCGTTTGACATAAGAGCGGTGGGCTTTCCTATTTTTTTTAGCAATGCTCATTTTTCCAATGCTTATTTAAGAAGCTGTGAGCGGTGAGCACTGAGCTGTGGCTACTGGTCACAGCTACTGCTCATATCTACTTTTGCCAAACATAGCCTTACTATTTAAGACCGATTTTTTATCAAACCGATTAGTGAAAATCCGAGCGGCTGCCCGCCTAATCCGAAGTTTGCAACACTGGTATATTTTGATTGTGTTAGGGTTTATGATTGTCAGGCCCGGATTTGGGCCAGGGCATTATGAACCATTGCTCATTCCTCAGGGCCTCAATATTAGGTGGGCACCAATTTTTTCATAAGCCCACTGTATGTACGTATGTAAAAGGCCTTTTTACAGCCCATTAGGAGAACTTATACGTGAGGTTAAGTACAGTCGGCATAGTTAGATTATTATTAGGATTCATATTCCAGTCTTTTAGATTTTTGTTCGCCATATATGCATATATACGATGTCCATAAAAAAAAAAAAAAAAAAAAAAAAAAAAAAAAAAAAAAAAAGGTACGATACTTTTGAGTTTTGATCCATCGAACACTGGACACCATTAGTCCATTCTTCATTCTTTTGGCTATTAAACTTATAAGGTAACTCTTCTACTTTGTTTACTTTAAATTTTTAATTGGTTAGTGTTTATCTATGATGTTATAATTTACTACGGAATAATATAGTGATCATAGCATTGCTTAGTACTCATGTAATAAATTTAGTAGTTGCCACTCTACTTTTGAAGTTCTGATTAATTACTGATGTTTACCAAATTAAGTGGTTCCATATGAATCACTTAATCAGCCACTTAATTGGGAGAGTGAAGTTTTAATGCTCCTCCCAATTAAGAGATATTAAGGGTATGCGCATGGCCGGCCCTGGTAGTGGGCGAGCTGGGCGACCGCCTAGGGCATCAAACAAGTAGGGGGCATCAAATTTTGGTGTTGTTGATCGGTATATATTATGTTAGTGGTACTTTGTGATAAAACATTCCTAATAGAATTTAGAAGAAGAGGAATCAGTATTAATAAATGAAGAAAAAAAATGATATAAAGATCTTGCCGGAAAAAAGTTACAGTGACCGGAGGATATTGAGTAGTCAAAAAGAGGTTAAAATGAAGATGAAGATCCCACTCTCTCTCTTTTTTGATTGGTCACGTGGGCTATTGTAGAAAAAGGAAATTTGAAACTTTATTAAACGCATAGGAAATGGGAAAAGCAACTACTAGTACTACGTAATTTTAATTTCTATTTTTATTTTTCCTTATGATCATCATTTTTTAAGGACCCGTATTTTTTATTTTTATGCACTGGACGTTTAAATTTAGTTTTAAGTTGATAATTAGTGAATAATATCATGATTTACTCTAACAAATTTATAAAACGTTACCCATATAATGTGCATATACTGGTTTTATGCATAATATTGTAATATCTAAACTAGTTATAATACCCGCGCACGCGCGAGTTTTTTTAAAATTTTTTTGAAATAATTATTTAAAATTTTTAATCCTATTGTTAATTGCATCTTATCTATATTTTTTATATTTATCTTCTACTTGTGTTGTGGATAAATATAAAATAAACAATTTTTTTTTAAAAATATCATATCTATATTTTTTGTATTTATCTTCTACTTGTATTATGGATAAATATAAAATATTACTACCTCCGTCCCATAAAAACTGTCCAGTTTGACTTTTCAGAGTCAAACTGGTTCAACTTTGGCAATATCTATTTTTGTGAGTATTATATAATACTTGATGAAAAATATATGAATGTATTGAGTTTTAAGTGTGTTTTTCATTGGTATAATTTTTCATCAAGTATTATATAACACATAAAAAATATTTAAGGTCAAAGTTGAACCAGTTTGACCCTGAAAAGTCAAACTGGACAGTTTTTATAGGACGGAGGGAGTACCTAATAAGAAAATAATATTTTTTTTAATAAAATTATTACTAAATCAGGTATGAATTGATTTTTTTGAAATGCAAAATTTTCAATAAGAGTTTTATTTTATTATATAAAAGATAATAAGAATAAAAAAATAATACACAAAAATGTTGAATATTACTTCATTGCATAAAGTAAAATAATTCAATAAATTAAATAAAGAATACAAGTTTGATAGATTTATATGCAATTTTTGTTTGCACGACAAATTAAATTACTAAAAAGTTAATATGTAACTTGTTGACACTTAATTTATAGTACACTTATTAGTCTCATAATAACTTGCAATTAAAATGCACAAATTTTTAAAAATCACACTAACTAAATCTTTACTAATCATAAATCATCTCTAACATTAATCTTCTTTCATCAGTTGGAGTACAAAATAAGCATTTATTATGTGATATCCCAAAATAGAATTGTCAACACTTAATGGAACTGAACAAATAATATTTAGTAGGGGCATGTTCTTATAATCTCGCACAGGGCATCCAAAGTCTCAGGACCGGCCCTGGGTATGCGCCCACTTTTTTTTCCCGCTAAGAAGAAAAGAAACACCCCTCAGTGTATGAATGATTAATGGTTGTACTGTTGTAGTTATTTTCCTAAGGCTGAGCACTTGAGTTTATTTAACTAGGGTAATGATGTTTATATCAATATCAAATTTGAATTGAATAGATTGAGCACTTGAGCGTATACAAAATATGATAATGAATAATGATGCTTTAAAATGCAATTTAACGTATTTAGTATCGCTGAGTTTATTTAAGTGACATGTTTTATTTTAAAGGGCCTCTTTTTATTACCGCCTAGGGCACCCAAAATCACCGGGACGGCCCTGATGATTGTCCTTTAGGTTATCAGTTGATTTATTACCAGTAGGATGGAATATACAATTAGTTTTTCGAGTTAGTTTCGTAATTAGTTTTCAATAAGTTTGTCGCATACGTTAGTATGTGCACTGCGGATCTAAGAATAACAAATATTACCATCTTTTGGATGATTCCTTTAAATTGCGGTTCTAAGTCTTTGTGTTGGTATACATAGTTTTTATGTTTTAGGTAACGTTAAAATGCAAATTAAACCATCAAACGTGGTAATACATGTATGTTCTTCTTTATACTTCTCATTTATTGGATTTCTCAAACTGGCTTGTCGTTTTGAGCTTTTTGAATTAGTGGTCACATGTTCGCTGTAAACTTATCAAACTTTAGGCACTTCAAGATTAATATAAGTGATTTCCCAAATCTGGATGTGAAACACGAGTCCCAAAATTATTGCAAATAAACTTTGGCTGAGTGTGATGAACAAAGATGCTGATAATTATATTTTTTTGGCAAATAATTATATTTTTTTGGCAATCAACAGGTAGATTCAAGCTTTTATGATCTACACGTAACATGACTAATACAAACTATGTTGTCTACCAAGGGCTTCAACAGGTACTTGGAACCTATGGTTTCGGACTTTCAGTTTGTCGTTTGCCTCTTTTAGAGAGAAGTTACTGGCAAGAGTTTCGCAGACCACTGGACTATAAGTCCTTAGGTGTGAGTAATATTGAGGACCTCCTTGTTAAGATGGGCAACATGGTGCTGTGGTGTGAAAAGCGAGAAAGCAAGGAGAAATTTGTGATGTCTGCTATTATGGTAGAATGCAGACGAAAGTTATTTTTGAAGCATGATGTTAAAAAATTACTCAATAGGCATCGTGGTGAAATCGTGTTCAGTTCTTTTGAGGATTTATACGAGGATGAGTTTCAGGAGAAATTGGACTATGATTATTATGGTTTGACCAATCTTAAACATCTTTGTGAAATCTTGAAAGATATTCTGGTGGTGGGAGTAGCAAATCCCTCAGGAGAGAAGGTGATAAAGGGGGTCAATTTAAGAAAAAGGAAGAGGGATGAAGATCTTGAATGAAAATATAGAAAACAATAGGAGATAGAGGGTTGCCGGACATATGAAGAAGGTGATGATATTTTATTTTCTCTTTGGGTAAAAGTATTTTTGGTGGATCGTTTCAGGAGGAGCATGCTTCTATCTTAGTTTTATCGGTTCAAATGATTAATATACAAACCATGTCAAAGTTATCTGTTTATGTTTTCAAACCTTGTTGGATCGTACGTTTCAGACTTCTCGTTTTGTTGAGTCCATTGAAAGTTTTATTTGGCATCTTATTTGGTCAAAATCAATGTTTGTTGATGGACTTGTACTTGTAGCTAAAATGCTTAAATGTTTTAACACTTTTTACAGCAAAAAATGGATATCGTTTTTAGCTAAAATGCTATCTTGGGCGCTTTTCTTTAAAATTCAGGTAGCTATAGAGGTCGTAAACGGTTTTTAATACTTTAACTTAACGACGTATGTTTTTTGTCAGCCAATTGATATATCTCCCAAGTTATAAGCTGCCGTGATTAGGGTCACTCAGACAATCACCAACCACTAGCCTAATGTGTAGCCAATGTAATTGGATATGAATATTTTCAATATCAATGAGAAATGAAAGCACTTCAACTATTTCACATATGAACCAAAGTCCAGGTTCTCACGGCCTAAAAATTAAAATTATTAAATGACTTCGATTTGAAGATACTGAATAAGGGCTCATTATTTCACAAACTAATGTACTATTTACTTGTGATTTTGTACAATTTTGGCCATGCCAAGCAGCTTCATGAAGTGTAACAAACGAAATGCTAGTCACAGACTCACATCATTATATCGCTCTATAAGATTCAAACACGCATGATATTATGTAGCTGAAATCCATAATAATAGCCAAAGTGTTAAAGAAACATACATTTTTGGGCATTGAAGAACATCAAAGCCTTATATGCAATACCTTCGTGTACTGATCTGGCGGCGGTGGTCCAGGTTTATGCTTTGGCATTGACTTTACTATGATGTAGGAAGCCCGATCACAAGAAAAGCAACAAAAACGGCGATCAGAGTCCATTTCAATACCTCCCATTTGACAACAATGCACCCTAAATCCACATACCTTGTCTTGTTTTTCTTCCTTAAAGCTTCATTTGGATCCAACATCCAACTTCGTTGAGTCGCATCTCTTGTTGTTACATCTTGTCGTTGAATTTTATTAGCGTTGAATAATGATGCTCTATCTGACTCTTCTGTGTTGCTAGTTCTTCTGCTTGGATCTTCATCATCAATTTCATTTACTATTTCCAATGGCCCTCCCCATTGATTTGATGCATACATTGTCTCTTTAGTTCTCTCTAAAATTTCTAAGATACTAATGTTTACAGAAGAGCATGAATAGCTTATGTGGATAAATTTAAATTAAACTAAATCTTTATAAACTAAGTAACTATAATATTCTATCTAAGGGAGCTTCCTTAAATAACTAAAGCTAAATACAATATTTGATTGTGCAATATGATCCTAAAATATCAATGTTATCATGTGACTCATGTCATAATGTTTGAAATATGGTACAAAAGATACTGATAAAAACCATTCATAAGAAACACATAATGAATCCCTTAACTATTTTGATTATACAACAAAAGTTAACTTTCACATAGGTATTATAGTACCCCGGATGAAGTGGTGGAATTGCTGAAAACATAGACTTCTTTTCGATTCTATTACCACCAGTTAACGACACAAGTGCAGCAACCAGCCCTGCATTTCCAACCAAGGTTGGTTCCGTGTAGCTTTTATTTAAACGGTCATCTTGAAACATGTCAAACTGGTCTGGACCTCCCACCATAGCACCCGTGATAGTGTTCGGGTTAGGTTCACTAGAAGACATCCATTTAGACCCACCTTTACATGAGTACGTAATGTTGTTATTTGGTATCGATGCACCTCTATGGTGAACGTGTGTTGGATATTTGTTACCGTGTCCCACAATGTAGCTCATATTCATGGGGTTTTTGCCCAAAATGTAGTCCATCAACAAACATGACATCATTCAATTAGTTGACATATGGTGTGTGGAGTAAAATAAGCAAATAGGCAGTTTTATCCAAAAACCCTCAGAACTGCATAAAATATTTACTTTAGAAAAAGTTGAGAAGAAGATAATGACTTAAATAAGCAATCCCAAAACCAGAAGCTTATAAAATACGAAGATGGATTTAAGTTTCGAACCTGAGAAGTGGCAAAATCACGAAGTGTTTTCAAGGGGATAAACGTCAAGCCACAATACCAACCTGGAAGTTTAATAGAATCCAAATAGTCCACATAAAGTGAAGCCAAAAATACAGCATTAACAATATATTGTAGATTTTGCGATCTTCCATGACTAAGTTCGATCAACCCCCCTACACATATACTCCGTATTTGATATTCTGTCAATATATTTGCTTTAGATATGTCACACATAGTACTTTAACAGATGTGTTAATTATGCATACCTTGAGTCCAGTTAAAGACTTGATACTGTTGAAGATACGAACACATAGTAAGCGAAGTAGCATTGTGATAGGCATACAAGAAGCGATCATAAAGGTACCCAGGATGATTAAACAAACGAAAACTTGTCAACAAAAGCATAGCAGCAGGCCATTTGTTATCCCAACTAAGTACCCTGCTTTAACTAGGCCCTCTATGGAAGATCTTTCTCACATTATTAGGATGTACTTCCTTTACAACTAACCATAGGTAACGATCATCACCGGTTGCAAAGTACATCCATGTAGTACCCCACATATACTCGTCATAGTACCCCGTTGAGTTGTAGCCATGAGGATCCCAGAAAAGATTTCCGCCACAATATTCAGTACACATGCCCTCATCTATGACAAATCTCCATACTTTAGTGGCACCTTGGATTAACTTCTTTGAGTATGCAGCGTCGTCTCTAAAGACAACGGATGCCGATGCTAATGCAGCTACCATTTCACCGGCAAGATCAAACCCTTGATCTGTAATCATCTGTGTTGGGCGATTGTAGTCCATGTCTTCGAGTCTTTGCCAACAAATTTGATCGTCTTGTATCTTTGATCCGTTTTGAGATCCTCCAACCTGAGCATAATATGTTTCAATTGTGTGTGACTTATTCCTTTTTCATTTCCGCCAAAATGTCAAGTGCTATAACAAGATGTAACTGTAAGGTGTATGACAAACCTGGCTGTAAATATGGTCAATCTTGGAAGCTGAAGAGTTGAAGGTACGAAGCAAGTAATCAGCTCCCCATTTGATTACTTCTCTAGCATGATCATATTCGTTAATGGACTTATACTTATTTTCGTACTCAAGTACACTCCAACTCAACATTGTCATCGCGAATGACATAGTGAAGTGTGACTTAGTATTTTCACCAGAATCATAGTACCCTCCAACTAGATCTTCTTTGACATCTCTTCCGTCTTGAAGCCCGGAATCACCACTCCATTCAATCCCATTGTTCCTTGGCAACATCCCAGCTACATTATTTATAAAACTATTAGACTAAGTAGGCGAATTTATCTTTTTAAGAGCCTAGGTCAAAATGATTTATAAACTTAGTTAAAGAAGAGAAGAGCCTTATGCAATGCTTCTGAGTACTGATCCTCATCAAATTGTGGTTGTTGAGATTGTGTGTCCTGATCCAGCGTCTGTGGGCGAGATTTATGCTTAGGTAGCAGCTTTGCAATTGTGACTGAGACCCCAATCACTAGAATAACAACAGCTACAGCAACCACTGTCCATTTTAATGCTTTCTTGCTCACGACAATGCACCTTAAGTCGAGTCTTGTTTTCATTCCTGCTCTGAGCTTCATTTGAAATCGAGTTTGATGCATAAATTATGTCATCCATTTTTTAATTTTTTTTTTTTATTATTTTTGAAGTCTTGATGAACAGTAACTTGTTATTTACATTCTCTAGTAGTACATATTACGTACATTCTTTATAATTGTATTCTTTTTTGTGAGTATATAATTTTCAGACAAAATGAAGTATTAATTTAATACTCTTGGAGACTGGAGAGGGTAAATGTTGACTTTTAGAAAGTTGACCTGAACTCTCAACTTGTATTTTGTTAGCATATAATTTATTTTATGATACATGAACAGGTTTTGATTGGAGAATCATGTTAGATGCGTGCATTTTAATATGAATTTTAAGTGAAATATGAAAGTTTAACAACTAGGATAGTAAAGGTTCGAATCTTTCCATTTGCGAGAAGGTTGACTGTTTGTTAAAATATTGTACGTACTTTTAGCATAGATGATAATACTGAATTTAATATCGTTGATGGGCGGAATTAGGGGTCCCGGGTGTCACGGGACATTGATGATTTTCTGTCCCGATTAGTAATATATACTAAGTTCATAAAAATTCAGATTTTTTCTAAATGCAAGAAAAAATTATACATAAATCACACATTTTTCTTAAATGCACCCTATTTAAATGATATCATGGTTCCGTCATTGTTGATTCTGTCTTTTCATGTGAAAATTATTTACAAAAACATTGTAGTGGACAATCTTGGCCATTGCATAGAAGCTGCTATTTTCAAAACATCACCTTAGGGACAGTGTTTATCCCAAAACTATCAGATGGTGACTGAGTCAGACTGACTATTTGAAAGGGCTATACTACTACTGAACAGTCACTAGAACCATATTGCATAGAAGCTGCTAAATCGCCAACCATTGTTACTTTTCAAAACCATATTGCACCTTTTAGTCACCAAAAATGTCTACCAAATATCTGTTCTCTTCCATACCATATTGCTAAGAAGTCATGTTAGAATATTAACATGATTTAATCATGAGTAGTGTTAATAAAGATATCGCTTCCCTGTATTTTAAGAAGTGATTCACCACAAGACCCAACACACTATCGTTCAATCGCATGGTTTGGGGAGCGGAATACATAGTTAACTATCTCCAAATGGCTTAGTGGCTTAGTTAACATTTGGAAGTGTTAGGGAACGAGTTGGAAACTAATTAACTTTAAAAAGTTTCTAGTCCAGGCCCAAGTTCATTGAGGCTATACAAACTCATCATGCAAGCTCGTTATTTTATTACAGACCTTAACCAGATTACTTTATTGTGCGAGTACATTTTAGTAAATAGCTCACATAAGATCGCAATTTTATTGGAAGAATATTGAAGGTCTTTATTTTACCCTGCAAAAAATAGCTTGATATATAATTTAAAAAATAAGTAAATATGAAAGCTTTACTTAAAAAAAAAAAAAAAAAAATGGGGTTTATGACTAAGACGTGATGGAGAGTGGTTGTAAGCAAGAATAAGGGATATGATGAAACATGGACATGTATTAAAAGTTGTAACAAAATAGATTAAGATATGTTAAGATGTACCCAAAGTTTATGAATGTAACAAACTAAGAATCGTTTATTGTACGTCTTTATATTGCAAATCTTTCTAGGGTTTCCATGGTGGAGGAGGTGGGGGAGCCATTGGATACAAAGGTGGAATTTTTGAAAAAATTGAGTTCTTGTCGACGCCATCACCCGCGGTTGCTGTTAGGGACACAAGTGCTGCAACCAAACCTGCGTTTCCAGCCAATGTGGGTTCTGTGTAGTTGTAATTTGAACGCACGTCTCTATACTTGTCAAATCGGTCTGGACCCCCAACCATGGCTCCTGTGATTGTGTTCGGGTTTGGTTTACCCGTAGACAACCATTGGAGCGCATCTATACATGAATATTTGATATTGTTATCGGGTGTAGATGCACCTCGATGGTAAACATGTGTCGGATACTTTTGACCGTATCCGACCACGTAGCTCATGCTCATCGGATTTTCGCCCAAGATGTAGTCCATCTACAAACATAAAATAGGTTTAGAAGTTGGCATATGCACAATATAACAGTGTTCAAGGATATGATACATTTTTAAGGATAGAGGTACCAAAGGAAATGTTTTATGTAGTTTCAAACCTGAGAAGTTGCAAAATCACGCAGCGCTTGCAAGGGGATAAACGACGTGCCACAATACCAACCGGGAAGATTAGCACCATCCAAATAATCCGCATAAAGTGAAGCTAAAAACACAGCATTAACAACATATTGTAGATTTTGCAGTCTTCCTTGACTGAGTTCGATTAGCCCCCCTGCACATGTATTTACATTTTCTTAGATATGCTTTAACTTAAAATTGTAGAACATAGAACTTTAACATGTGTTAAGGGGTACCTTTAGTCCAATTAAAGACTTGATATTGTCGCAAGTATGAACACATGGTAAGCGAGGTTGCATTATGGCATTTTGCTAAGCAGCCCTCATAGGGGTACCCGGGGTTCAAAAACAAACGCATCCTTGTTAACAAAAGCATGACAGCTGGCAACTTGTTATCCCAACTAAGAACCCATTTGCTAGGGTCATCTGTAAATGCTTTCGCTTCTTTTGGTAGTCCTAGACTCGTGACTAACGATAGGTAACTAGCGTTACCAGTTGCATAGTACATCCAGGCACCACCCCATAAGTACTCGTCAAAGTACCCTGTGGAATTGTAAAAAGGTTCGATAAAAAGGTTGTTTTTAGAGTATAGGCTACGCTTGCTTGGATCTCGGGCAAATGCCCATACTGTAGCTGCACCTTTTAGAAGTTTCTTAGAGTATAAGTTGTCGTCTTTAAAGACGATGGATGCTGCTGCCAATGCTGATGTCATTTCACCTGCAAGATCAGCCCCTGATGTGATTATCTGTGTGGGGCGATTGTAGTCCATGTCTTCCGGTTTATTCCAACAGTTCTGATCATCTGGCATTACTGGTATTTCTGAAACTTGTTGATACCCTCCTACTTGACCGTAAATGTGGTCAATTTTGGAAGATGAAGAGTTGAAGGTACGAAGCAAGTAATCGGTTCCCCACTTGATGAGTTCTCGAGCGTGATCATATTCATTGATGGACTTGTACTTGTGCCCATACTCGATCACACTCCAACTCAGCATTGTCATAGCGAATGACATTGGGAAGTGGAACTTAGTATTATCACCTCCATCATAATACCCTCCAACTAGACCTCCTTTGACATCTGTTACATCGCTTCCATCCTCAAGCCCTGAATCCCCTCTCCATGTAATTCCGTTGTCCTCAGGTAACTTCCCAGCTACATAACACCATTTTCACCAACAGTTAGATTGTCTAAGAAAATGTGGCATGATTAAATTTTGCCACCCATCAATTAAATTATCTAAAGCTAAGATTTAAACACATGATATTTGAAATTAGAATATGTATGTTCAAGGCTGAAGCATGTAAATAATCTTACATTTTTGGGCATTGAAGAACAAAAGAGCCATATGCAGTGCTTCTGTATACTGTTCTGGATGTGGCGACCTGGATTCAGTGTCCTGATCCTGTGGTGGTGACTGTGATTTATGCTTAGGCAGCAATATTACTAATGTGACCGTAACTCCAATAACCAAAATAGCAACCACAAATGCGACCAATGTCCATTTTATAGTTTTCTTGCTCACGACAACGCACCTTAAATCAACACTTCTTGCATCGTTTGTTGAAGCGTCATTTGTATTTGGCTCAGATGCATTATCCATGTCCTCTATAATATCGTTCCCTGTGTTTTGATCTTAAATGGTCATTTCACTATTTAGCTCTAATGATCATCCACAATATCTGTTAGCATTTGAGTCAAAATGAAATTTGTTACTTACCTAAACGGTACACAATACTAAAATGTTAAATGCAGTTATATGAATAAATGGACATTTTAATGAACCCGTTTTTGAAAAGTACCAACATTATTAAGATGGATAAACATCAAGTAATGCATATTTTTTCCGGTCTTGAAACACAAAATTTCAAGTAACCAGGGTAATAAAATCATACATATATATATATATATATATATATATATATATATATATATATATATATATATATATATATATATATATATATATATATATATATATATATATATATATATATATATATATATATATATCATATCGCGTATGTGAGCAATGTATATAGAACAGAAGTTAGTTTTTAGGTTCTTACGTTGAATTGAATCGATGAACAATGTAGCCCAATATAGTGTTGATGATGCGTGTCTTTCCTTTAGCTATATGATGAAGAGAAGCTTCAAATTTCTCTCTTAAATACACATTTCATTTTGTGTTTGAACTTATATTGTGTTACTGTATAATACAAAGTTATTGTGTTGACTTTTTAAAGGTTGACCTGCATTCAACTTGTATTATGTTACGGAGTATTATATAGTTTCATTTGAATGACTGCATGAAAGCTGGATTTCATTGGAGAATCATACATTTACGTATGAATTTATTATCTGTAATCAAGTTGTAATAAGATTAATGGAAAACATGTGATGCATACAAGTTGCCTATAGAAAAGTGTAACAAATGAAAATAAAAATAGAAGTTGACGGAGGAATCAAAGTTTCAAAATGTAACAAGGAATCATTTTAAGGTTTCCATGGTGCTGAAGGTGGTGGAGACTTTAGATACAAGGACCGAATTCTTGAAAAAATAGAGTTCTTGTCAACACCATCACCGGCGGTTGCAGTAAGTGACACAAATGTTGCAACCAAACCTGTGTTTCCAGGCTTCCAGCCAATTGTTTATGCATTTGGGACATTGGGTGGTGGTGGTGAGTGGTGGTGGCGGTGTAGCAGTGGGTGGCGGTGGTGCGTGGTGGTGGTGATTGTTGGCGGTGGTAAGTGGTGGAGGTGGGTGGTAGTGGTGTTGGGTGGCGGTGGTAGGTGGTGGTGGCGGTGGTGGGTGGTGTTTATGTATTTGGGAGGGGTGTCCATGGTACTGGAACCGTCCCGAACCGGAACCGTCCCGAAAGAACCGAGAACCGAAAATATGGAAAAAGTGGAACCAAGAACCGTCCCAAGTTCTTCGGTACGGTTCCGGTACGGTACTCGGTTCCGGTACGGAAATTTCGGGTAATTCCCACAAGAACCTAAGTGTTTTAAATAATTTTTTTTTCGTCGTCGATCATTCATAAAGACATGTTAATAATGCTATAACAATACAAATACACACGGTATTTAACTAATGTACATGATTAAATATTGAATACTTAAACAACAACATATATACTTGATTTAGTTATTTAGTATACTTGATTAAATATTACGCATCATATTGAATCGAAAAGCATGAAGTACACCAACACCAACTGACCAACATTTTTATATAATATAACATGCATTCATACTTCCAACCCATTATACTCGTTAACTACAGATTCGTCATTCGTCATTCGTCACATATTGCATTATATAATTCACTTGATTTTTCTATTACTATAAGTAAGTATCAAATTTACGATAATGATCTCAAGATAAACATATTTTCATGTTGATAAATGATGATGATGATCTTTGAATGAATTAAAAGTTTGGTATTTAATTTTATTATGTGTTTTTAAGTTTTAGATTTTTTATATTACAGTTTAATAATGAGTAGGTTTTTTATTTTTATTTATTTATTTTCTCCTTAAAATGCTATAAACATTACACAATATCCCAAAATAAACCCTATAAATTTCATATTTTTAAAGTAGGCGGTTCTTTCGGGAAAGAACCGGAACCGAACGGTTCCGACCCGAACCATCCCGAGAACCTAAAATTTGGAATTTTAGGAACCAAGAACCGTACCATGGTTCTAATATACGGTTCGGTTTCGGTACGGTAGCGGTACAGTTCCTCGGTTCTTATGTATTGAGGACCAATGGGGCAATTGTTTATGTATTGGGGACTAACCGTGTAATTATCATGTCAAGTGCTTAGTCATATTAGTTAAAGTGTAAAACCCTGAAATCTGAAAACCTAAAATTCAGTATAAATTGAACTTTTGATATGATTATAACCTAAGTTGGAATATACGCTATAATTAGAAACTTTAAAATGCGAAGATATAAATCGACGCCACTTAATATTATAAATATTTCATCACAACGTGTACATGTAACGAAGTTTAATAGGCGATTTGTAAAACATTTTGGACATGCCTTGAGCCGATTTTCATTTCCGTTTGGACTCCTTCACACGACCAAGTTACACATGTTGGGCCGACTTCCTTTAATATTGTGTAAAATATATCACACGTTTAAAAGCATTCTAAAGAATCTAATTTCACTTTATTTTGGAACACACTTTTGTTTTGAAATATGGATAATAAAATTTGCAATATTTCATCCCTAATTTTCGGATAATCACCATAAGTTATGACACATATCATCCTATTAATCACCTCCCATATTTTATTCAATTCCCCAATAAAGAATCCCTGGTTTCTCTCAATTTACTCGACAAATTTGATTGTCATTCCTTTCTTTTAGTTGTTTCCCTAGTTACACACACGTTTATTTATTTTATTTTTTTTTAAAACATGAGACCCACCATGTCTCATCTACGTATACAAATATATTCCTTTCTTAATTGAACCGAAAACAAACCCTCAACAAAACTTCAAATCAAAGATACGTTCGCATGAGAAAATGGTGATGATCGGATTCGTGGGTAAACAAGCGTTAGTGATCGTTAGCGCCTATCATTTGATCGTGGGTTTAGTTCGAGTGTGGCTCAGTTCTTATCCTCGTTTCGTTCGTTTAATCTGACCAGAAGCTAGCAAAGAAAACTAATCGTTGGAGCTTAGTCGTTGGTCTGGTCATGCATGGCATTTCGATTCAATAGGTGTTGGTGATATTTTTTGTGTTCTTTGTTCGTACCTTATGTCCGACTACAAGAGATTCGCTGAAGAAGGAGTAACTTCTTATCTTTGTGTCTTCTAATGTGTTTGCACTTGCGGTTTAAGGTACATATATTCTGCCTTTTTAAGTAAAGGCCATCCTTCTCTTTGTTATTGCTTTGATTAAGATCCCTTCAGTTAAGCCATTGCTATGTTCCCTTCGTTTGATTCGTGTTTATTGATACTTGATATTGATATGAGCTTGATATTCATTTGCATGCTATATTTTCTTTCTATAGCATTCTTGATTCTATGCCCATTATGTGTTACTTGTATATGATTTGATTAATTTGTAGCCAGTCATGGGGAGTCCATGGCCTTGCCACTGATGCACCAGTGGTATTGACACTATCTGTGGAGGTGGGTTTTAGTCCACATCGTTCCCTTTAAGCTAGCTATTCAGGCCTATATTTATTATTGTATATGTTTACTTAGCCTAGAGCTTTGTGCATATATATTTGTTTTGCAGGGGGTGTATGGATGCATCCTAGGTACTCAGTTTAGTATTATTTGGTGAATGTTTTGGTGTGTGTGCAATACACCCCTTTCACATTTGGTACAATAGAGGTCATGACTCCTATGTACAATTAGTATATATATTCTTGGGCATTCCTATTTGTTCTACTTCTCTATGATTCTTATTATCTTGTCATCTGTATGTGATTAACTTATGGTTGCTTTATTTCTTTTGCTTACACTTATGACTCATTTCTTTTCGTTGATTGTTTGATATCCATTATCCGTATTCCTTTGATCATATTCCATGTTTCCATATTCTTGATTTCTATCTCAGCAGGTTCGCTTGGACCTATGTCGTATTCACATTCGTTTTCCTTTTGTTATTAGTTTTTGTTTGTTTATATCTGTTCACTGGGCTTTTTAAGCTCAACCGCATTTCTTTTCCTGCGGTAGGTCTTTAGAAGGAAGTTGGGTTGGGTGAAGAGTGCTTAGGAGCTCTTAGTGGACTACACTGTTGATAGCTCCCCATGGATTAGAGATAGACTTAGAGATTTCCTTCTTGGTTCTTAACTTGTAATTAATTTGGAAGTTGTAATGTTTAGAATTAGTCCTTTATCTTTTCATTAGAAATACATTGTAAACCTTGTATGATTAATGTATTCCGCTTACTTATGTTCTGATTTGACCCCATAATGTTACACTTTAGCCCTTTTCGGGGTGGGGTGTTACAATTATGGTATCAGAGACAGGTTTGATCGGCGGATTCAAAACCCGTAGAGCTTAGGCTATAACCTGTGAGTATTAGGCCCGCTAAGTTTTGCAACATATGAGTTATGAAATAACCTTTGAGAACTTGCGTTAGGATTTCCACTCTGAAACTTAAGTTATGACCGGTGAGGATTGGGTAGACTATAGGACCAGTGAGGATTGGGTAGACTATAGGGAATTTGTGTAGGTATTGTTGCTTCCGCATCACTCTGATTCGTGCCTTACTTCTAGTTAAGCCTTTTTATATTTCTCCTTCTGGAGATTTGAAGCCTATTATTTTGCGTAATATGAGTTAGTGACCAAGTAAGTTTAGAATGCATTGAGAATTTTACGGTAATGTATGACATTACATAAGCTTTATCTTCTTTGATTTCAACCTCTGATTCATTGGTTAACCCTTTAGATGCATCTACAGGCACTCTGAGAATTTCTATGATCATGACGTGTTTGACACGTACTGTGAAATCTCTTGCTTTTGATAACCATATTTAAGTTTCCCTACACCATTATATTTTGCCTTATCCAGTTGTATTCCTATGAGAAATCTTGTGGTGGTCAACCACGAGAATAGGAATATTAGTACTCACTTCTGAATGATAAGATTTGCTATGCTGATCTGTCTTTCCTTGGAAAGTTTAAAGTTGACTGTCATTCTGATATTGACTGGTGGACTGAGTATCAAGATGCTAACTACTGTCATACTACGTCTCTCCTTTGACATTTTGAACCACTCTGATTTATTTTTTTCATGATTTCTGATTGTTAAACTATTGTTATCCTTACTACCCTGGAAACTCGTATGTTACTTTCGCTGTTGTGGAGTTTTACTAGTAACTATTCTTGTTTCCAGTGGGATGAATCTCACTTTGAGAGTCATTTTGCAATCTAAATTCTTCCAATGAATCCCTGAATGAACCACCCAGGTTTTCCACCGATTGTGAATTTGATTTGACTTAGTACTGAGAAAATGTTTAGTCACGACTCGAGGTAGAATATGATTTCAATAAAGGCATGTTTATATGATGCAAGTATTATGACGCCTGGCCAACATGATAATAATTACATCATATAACTTGAACTTACGGGGATCATAGGATATCTTTGAGGAGTGCCTGAGAACCGTTAAGTTTGATGAGACAGAACCCTATCCGTATAGGACGATGTTTTGCCTGATTTTGAAACTCCATATTGAACAGCACCAGCCAAATTGAGAGAACTAGAGGAGTGGCAACCAAAAAGCTATGAAATGGTTTGTTGTCTTAGTGTATCTCCTTGGAGTGCTTTAATTTTTTTCACGATGAAGAAAGATGGTAGCAGGAGATTATGTATTGACTTCTTGAAGCTGAACCGTATCACTATTTGAACCCATTATTCCCTACCTCGAATCGACAATGTATCTGATCAACTTTAGGATGCGGAGTTTTCCTTTAGATGGATTTATGGCTTACGCATCAAGACAATTAGAACCGTTTGAGGAGAATTATTAAATGGATGACTTGGAATTGGCGGCAGTGTGGTTGCTCTTAAGATTTGAAAGACATATCTTAAAAGGTAAATTTGGTGGCAGATGCATTTAGGAAGAAATTTGAAGTTCCGTTTATCTTGGAGATTGAACTTAAGAAAATCAAGACTTAGAACTCAGGGAAGTTGAGTCGTAGCGAACATGAAGGTTGAACCAAATTACAAATTTTAGATGCTCAGGATAAAGATGGCGAACTATGATCTGTGTTAGAAGACTGGAGAGAAGCTGTTATGATTGAGGCACAGTTTTACTTTCTCTATCCCTCTTAATTGTACTAAGATGTATAAGGGATCTAAGCAGAATTTTCAAAGGGAATGGCATGAAATTGGTTGTGATCACATTAGAGATGATGTGCTTAGTATGTTACAAGTAAAGATTGAACTTCAGCATGCAAGGGAGTTCCTTTAACTTATGGACTTTCCGAATTAGAAGTAGGATTAGACTTTTCAATAACCTTGTAATGAAACCTCTTCGCACATTTGAGATGAATGATATAATTTGAGTAGTTATGGATCGTTTGATTAAGTCAATTCATTTTTGCCTCTTAGAATGTGTATTCAGTTAGCAAGGGGGCATAAATCCTTCGATAGAAGATTATTCAATTACATGGCGCACCTGCAGTGATCGTGTCAGAGATTCGCGTTTTACTTCACATTCCTAGGAAGGACTACTGAAGGCTTAAGGGACCAGACTCAAGTATAGGAATGCTTTTCACCGACAGACTGATGGGTAAGCAGAACAACTATTCGGACTTGGAAGAAGTGTTGAGCAGGAAGTTGACAAGTGGTTGGTCTGGTTGTGTTTGCTTATTAAGATTTATGTCATGCAAGTGACAAGGGTTTTCCCTTCAGATTTTGTATGAACGGAGATGTAGAACACCTTCTGGTTGAATTAAGTCGGGAAGCTGCTTATTGAATGTTCAGAGTCGATTACAATCACTAATGGATTAGTTATCATTGTGTAAGAGAAATTCTAAAACTTTAAACCAGGAATTTGTGTGTCCGGTATAATGTTCCGTATAACAGAGTTATGACATTTTGGCATAAATTTAAGATTTGGTTCGTGATACATTAATCCTTAGATTCATTCTTATCCGTGCGGTTATCCTATCTATCCCATTTTACATTCCGATATGATTCGATACTCTGATGTATGCTTAGTTAATCGTTAGTACGAATAGGTTACCAACCTCTTTAGGAAACTCTCGGTATGTCTGATAATTCGATATATGCTTCTCTGGTTGTTAGCAAGGTTCTTAGTTCGTTCAGAACCTGATTGGACTTGTGAAATTTCTACCATCTAGCATCACTTCTGTATTTATTCTATATTCATCTGATGTTCATGTATCTCTCTGTGAGATTTCGACTATCATCTATTTCAAGTTCAATTCGTACTCATTGGATCATATTTGTTATGATTTTTTTTTCAGTGGAGAACCCGAGGCTCTTCTATTTGTTTGGATCGGGTCAAGAGAAACAAACACTTCCGTTCGTTGAAATCCTTTGGAAGGACCTCTCCGAGCATGAGGTTAACTGTCGTCATTTCTCTTCGTGATTTGATACGTATCCGTCTAACTTTTGCGACTTCAATTTTCTAGGACGAAAATTTTCTTTTTTGAAGGGAAGAGTTGTAAAACCCTGAAATCTGAAAACCTAAAATTCAGTATAAATTGAACTTTTGATATGATTATAACCTAAGTTGGAATATACGCTATAATTAGAAACTTTAAAATGCGAAGATATAAATCGACGCAACTTAATATTATAAATATTTCATCACAACGTGTACATGTAACGAAGTTTAATAGGCGATTTGTAAAACATTTTGGACATGCCTTGAGCCGATTTTCATTTCCGTTTGGGCTCCTTCACACGACCAAGTTACACATGCTGGGCCGACTTCCTTTAATATTGTGTAAAATATATCACACGTTTAAAAGCATTCTAAAGAATCGAATTTCACTTTATTTTGGTACACACTTTTGTTTTGAAATATGGATAATAAAATTTGCAATATTTCATCCCTAATTTTCGGATAATCACCATAAGTTATGACACATATCATCCTATTAATCACCTCCCATATTTTGTTCAATTCCCCAATAAAGAATCCCTGGTTTCTCTCAATTTACTCGACAAATTTGATTGCCATTCCTTTCTTTTAGTTGTTTCCCTAGTTACACACACGTTTATTTATTTTATTTTATTTTAAACATGAGACCCACCATATCTCATCTACGTATACAAATATAATCCTTTCTTAATTGAACCGAAAACAAACCCTCAACAAAACTTCAAATCAAAGATACGTTCGCATGAGAAAATGGTGATGATCGGATTCGTGGGTAAACAAGCGTTAGTGATCGTTAGCGCCTATCATTTGATCGTGGGTTTTAATTCGAGTGTGGCTCAGTTCTTATCCTCGTTTCGTTCGTTTAATACGACCAGAAGCTAGCAAAGAAAAGTAATCGTTGGAGCTTAGTCGTTGGTCTGGTCATGCATGGCGTTTCGATTCGATAGGTGTTGGTGATATTTTTTGTGTTCTTTGTTCGTACCTTATGTTCGACTCCAAGAGATTCGCTGAAGAAGGAGTAACTTCTTATCTTTGTGTCTTCTAATGTGTTTGCACTTGCGGTTTAAGGTACAGATATTCTGCCTTTTTAAGTAAAGGCCATCCTTCTCTTTGTTATTGCTTTGATTATGATCCCTTCAGTTAAGCCATTGCTATGTTCCCTTCGTTTGATTCGTGTTTGTTGATACTTGATATTGATATGAGCTTGATATTCATTTGCATGCTATATTTTCTTTCTATAGCATTCTTGATTCTATGCCACTTATGTGTTACTTGTATATGATTTGATTAATTTGTAGCCAGTCATGGGGAGTCCATGGCCTTGCCACTGATGCACCAGTGGTATTGACACTATCTGTGGAGGTGGGTTTTAGTCCACAGCGTTCCCTTTAAGCTAGCTATTCAGGCCTATATTTATTATTGTATATGTTTACTTAGCCTAGAGCTTTGTTCATATATATTTGTTTTGCAGGGGGCGTATGGATGCATCCTAGGTACTCGGTTTAGTATTATTTGGTGAATGTTTTGGTGTGTGTGCAATACACCCCTTTCACATTTGGTACAATGGAGGTCATGACTCCTATGTACAATTAGTATATATATTCTTGGGCATTCCTATTTGTTCTACTTCTCTATGAGTCTTATTATCTTGTCATCCGTAATGTGATTAACTTATGGTTGCTTTATTTCTTTTGCTTACACTTATGACTCATTTCTTTTCGTTGATTGTTTGATATCTATTATCCGTATTCCTTTGATCATATTCCATGTTTCCATATTCTTGATTTCTATCTCAGCATGTTCGCTTGGACCTATGTCGTATTCACATTCGTTTTCCTTTTGTTATTAGTTTTTGTTTGTTTATATCTGTTCACTGGGCTTTTTAAGCTCAGCCGCATTTCTTTTCCTGCGGCAGGTCTTTAGAAGGAAGCTGGGTTGGGTGAAGAGTGCTTATGAGCTTTTAGTGGACTACACTGTTGATAGCTCCCCATGGATTTGAGATAGACTTAGAGATTTCCTTCTTGGTTCTTAACTTGTAATTAATTTGGAAGTTGTAATGTTTAGAATTAGTCCTTTATCTTTTCATTAGAAATGCATTGTAAACCTTGTATTATTAATGTATTCCGCTTACTTATGTTCGGATTTGACCCCATAATGTTACACTTTAGCCCTTTTCGGGTTGGGGTGTTACATAAAGTCTGAAAGTATAATAGTTATTAGAAGTATGTTAGTCATATTAGCACAAATTGAAAAGTACGTTAGTCACTTTTGCCCTAACTTATATAAGCAATCCCAAAGACCATATGAATTTTTATAAATAGGAGCGGGTTTAGCTTCTAACCTAAGAAGTCACAAAATCACGAAGCATTTTCGGGGAATACATGTCAAGCCACAGTTCCCACTAGGAAGTTTGATAGAATCCAAATAATCCGCATAAAGTGAAGCCAAAAACACAGCATTAGCCACATATTGTAGACTTTATGGTCGTCCTTGACAAAGTTCGATTAACCCCCTATATTTACATTTCATCAACATGCTTTATCTTTTAATGCCGGGCATAAAATTTTAAGCTTTAACGAAAGTGTTAATTATGCATCTTGAGTCCAATTAAAGACTCTATATTGTTGAAGATACGAACACCTAGTAAGCGAAGTAACATTATGATAAGCATAAATAAATAAATAAAAATAATGATCATAAGAGTACCCAAGTTGATAAAACAAACGAAAACTTGTCAACAAAAGCATGACAGCAGGCCATTTATCCCAACTAAGTACCCTGCTTTGAGTAGGGCTTTTATGAAAGATCATTCTCACATTATTAGGAAGTACTTCCTTTACAGCTAACCATAGGTAACGATCATCACTGGTTGCAAAGTACATCCATGTAATACCCCACATATACTTGACATAGTACCCTGTTGAGTTGTAGCCATAAGGATCCCAGAAAAGATTTCCGCCATAATATTTGGTACACATTCCTTCATCTATGACAAATCTCCATACTTTAGTGACACCTTGGATTAGCTTCTTTGAGTACGCAACTTCGTCTCTGAAGACAATGGATGCTGATGCTAATGTAGCTACCATTTCACTGGCAAGATCAAACCCTTGATCTCTGATCATCTGTGTTGGGCAATTGTAGTCCATGTCTTTGGGTCTTTGCCAACAATTGTGATCGTTTGTTATCTTTGAATTGTTTTCAGATCCTTCCACCTGAGTACATTTTTTTAACAAGTGAATAGGTGATTATTTTGGTATTAATGCAAATTTTGATAGCCTTTTTGCAATAATAAACATTTATAATGGGACTATTATGATGAAATTTGTAACACCCGAAAACCGGGTATTTGGTATTATATTACGAGAATGACTTGAGTAGCTTGAGTAAGACTATATATGTATTAAAATACTAAATATGATTGGTTAGTCAATGTTTTAGGTTGAACGTCAAACTTGTTAGTCAAACTATAAGTCAAGATATTATGTAAATAGTTTTAGAAAGTATTGTGTGTCACTAATATAAGGGAAAAGAACTTAATGGACCTAAGTTGCCAAAATTCCTAACTGGTACTAGAATCAACTTGTTTTAGTACTTTAACCAACTTGTTTTAGTACTAGAACCACATTAAACAATAGTAGCCGAATGAAAAGGAGAATGAAGCTCCCGAAGAAATTATGCAACCAGGAAGTCTCTGCCACTGCATTGACAACACCATGATACTCAGCCTCAGCACTAGAGCGAGAAAGAGTGTATTGCCTCTTAGATGACCAAGAGAGTAAATTGTTGCTAGTAAAACACAATAACCTGAAGTAGAATGACGAGTAGTTAGACATCCCACCTAATCAACATCTAAATAAGCAACCAGATAAGATGTCAAGGAAGAATACAACCGAAGACCATAATCCAAAGTGCCGCGAACATAACGTCAGATCCTCTTAAGAGCAGCAAGATGAGGCTCTCGAGGATCATGCATATAGAGATAAACTTGTTGAACCGCATAAGATAAAACAGGTTTAGTGAAGGTGAGTTACTGTAAAGCCCCATCAAGGCTCCTATAAAGAGTCTAATCAACAACCAGAGTGCTATCGGCCCACAACTTGGACTCCGTATCAACGGAATCCTGCAGGAATGACAATTGCGCATACTCGTGCGCTCAAGAACCTCCGTTGCATACTTTTTCAGGCAAAAAAACATCCTCTTCGTGATGCGGATGACAAAGATGCCCAGAAAATAGTTCAGCGGACCAAGATCAGTCATAGAAAACTCCTGATGTAAAAAACCTATAATCCTTTGTAATAATGTTGTAGAGAAAGCTGTCAGCAAAATATCATCCATACAGAGTAATAAATAAACAACATCGGAACCCTGTTTATAAATAAACAAGGACAAGTCATATCTGCTGTGAGAAAAACCAATATGAGTAGCATAACTCGCAAACCGCTGAAACCAGGCAAGGGGTGCTTGTTCAACCGCTAAAGAAGAGAAAACATGATCAGGACGCTGAGGATCCCGAAAACCAGGAGGCTGATGCATATGGACGGTCTCAGATAAAGTAACCTAGAGAAAAGCATTCTTGACATCTAGCTGATGGACAGGCTAATGCCAAGAAGCAACGAGACTAAGGATCGTCCTAATAGTGGCATGTTTAACCATCGAGCTAAATGTCTCGTCATAATCAACACCTTGTTGTAGACTATTCCCATTAGCGACAAGACGAGCCTTGTACCTGCTTAAAGACCCATCTGAAAAATACTTGTACTTGAACAACCACATGGAACGAAATTCGCATGAGGTGGTCATGGCACAAGAACCCAAGTATTATTTTTAATTAAAGCGTTGTACTGGTCAAGCACAACACGTTGCCAATTAGGATCTTTGATTGCATGGGTTTGTGACTTTGGAACGAGAAAAATGATAGACACATGAAAATTATAATGAGGGTTTCTTTTATTACTACCAACATGAAAATGCGTGACCATGGGATGAGTTGAGGTTGGGTTTGGATGAGGATTAGGTGTGGCTGGATTAGGCACTTGAGGAGAAGCTGGGTTAGGGTGGACAAGTGGTGTTGGGCCGGGTAGTTACTGATGTGATGTTTGGGTTGGTGGTAGGAGGGATAGGAGTAGCTGGGCTGGGAATAACCGGTGTGGGGAGTGGACCGGTGATATGCGGGAGGGGAGTTAGGCCAGTGGTCTGGACATGTGGTGTTGACTGATATGAACCGGTGTGGTGGTTAGGTCAGTGGTATTTGGAATATAAGTTGGACTGGTGGTATTTGGGTTATTCGTTGGTTGTTGAAGAATACAAGTCCACTAACAACTAGAACCTCTATATAAACATAGAATATGCACCTTTTATTCACCAAAATTGTCTACCAAATTTTTGTACTCTTCCATGAAGGTCGGCCAATTCACAAGTAGGTCGCCTTACTCTGGCATCTAGTCGCGTGAAGGCCGAGTACTTTTATTTACTTATTTTTTTATTATTTTTTTCAGTCATATACACAAATCAATTGAATATGTTTTTCTTATCATTTTGTGTGTATGTTAATTAATTAAAAAAAATATTTGTAGGGTATGTTTTTGTAGTGTAGGTTGTCTTAGTAGGATAAAAAGTCAACACACTATTGTTCAATCCTATGGTTTCAAGCGAAATAGCATAGAATATACAGTTAGCTATCACCAAATGGCTCATTGGTAAGCCACCTAACCTTCTCACAAGAAATTTAGAATCCAAACCTCACTGTATACACATTTGGAAGTAGGGGTGTTCATCGGTTTGGTTCACGGGTTAATCGGTTTATTCGATTCAGGTTGTTCGGTTAATTTTTTTTGGGTTATAACCGAAAATCGAACCGAACCAAAAATATATGTGACCGAACCGAGAACCGAACTGAAGTTCTGTTCGGTTATGGGCCAAAACCGAAAATCGAATTTTATACTTGAATTACACTATTTATATTTTTTTATTTAATTATATAGATTTTTCAAAAAAAAAAAAAAAAAAAAAAAAAAAAAAAAAAACTCATTCAAGCATAAAAAGTATTTTTTATATTAGAATAAAATTTTATTGGTCTTTTTTTTTTATATATACAATAATATAAATATATAAAAAAATATATATATAAATGTTTATATAAATTTGATTTTCGGTTTAAAGAGCCAAAACCATATTCAAACCGAAAACTGAATTTTTAGTTCGGTTCGGTTTAATTTTGACAAATTCGGTTCGGTTATAAGTTCGATTTGATTTTTCCAAATTCGGTTCAGTTCGATTTTCGGTTTATTACCCGAAGCATGAACACCCCTGTTTGGAAGTGTTGGAAACTACGAGTAACTTTAAAAGTTTCTAGCCAAGGCCCAACTTTCATTATATTGAGGCCAGACAAACTCATAACGCTAGCTCGTTATTTTATTTCAGACCTTAACCAGATTATTTATTGAGCGAGTACATTTTAGTAAATAGCTCACGTACATAAGATCGAGATTAACAGGTCCTTATCAATTTTATTGAAGGTCGTTATTACACCATGCAAAAAATAGCTTGATATACAATCTAAAAAATAATTAAATATGAAAGTTTTATTTTTAAAAAAATGTTAATGATTAAGACGTGATAGAGAGTGGTTGTAAGCATGCATGTGGTGTAAGCAAGAATAAGGGATATGATGAAACATGCACATGTATTTAAAATTGTTACAAAATATATTTAGATATGTTAAGATATGATATAACCAAAGTTTATGAATGTAACAAACTAAGAATCGTTTATTGTACGTCTTTATATTACAAATCTTTCTAAGGTTTCCATGGTGGAGGAGGTGGTGGAGCCATTGGATACAACGGTGGAATTTTTGAAAACATTGAGTTCCTGTCGACACCATCACCCGCGGTTGCTGTTAGCGACACAAGTGCTGCAACCAAACCAGCGTTTCCAGCCAATGTGGGTTCCGTGTAGCTGTAATTTGAACGCACGTCTCTATACTTGTCAAATCGGTCTGGACCCCCAACCATGGCTCCTGTGATTGTGTTCGGATTTGGTTTACCCGTATGCAACCATTGGAACCCACCTTTACATGAGTATTTGATGTTGTTATCGGGTATAGATGCACCTCGATGGTGAACATGAGTCGGATACTTTTTACCGTGTCCGACCACGTAGCTCATGCTCATTGGATTTTTGCCCAAAATGTAGTCCATCTACAAACATAAAAATTAGGTTTAGAAGTTGGCATACGCACAATATAAGAAGTGGTCAAGGTTACATTTTCAACGATAGAGATAATAAAGGAAATGTTTTATGTAGTTTCAAACCTGAGAAGTGGCAAAAGCACGTAGCGCTTGCAAGGGGATAAATGACGCGCCACAATACCAACCGGGAAGATTAGCACCATCCAAATAATCCGCATAAAGTGAAGCCAAAAACACAGCATTAACAACATATTGTAGATTTTGCGGTCTTCCTTGACTGAGTTCGATTAGCCCCCCTGCACATATATTCATATTTTCTTAGACATGCTTTAACTTTAAATGTGGTACATACTACATAGTACTTTAACATAAATGATGTGTTAAGGGGTACCTTTAGTCCAATTAAAGACATTATATTGTTGAAAGTATGAACACATGGTAAGCGAGGTTGCATTATGGTATTTTTGTAACAAGCCCTCATAGGGGTACCCGGGGTTCAAAAACAAACGCATCCTTGTTAACAAAAGCATGGCAGCCGGCGACTTGTTATCCCAACTAAGAACCCGTTGGCTTGGGTTATCGGTTAATGCTTTAGCATGTCTAGGGAGTCCTTCATTTGTTGCTAACCATAGGTAACTAGAGTTACCAGTTGCATAGTACATCCATGCACTACCCCATATGTACTCATCATAGTAGCCTGTGGAGTTGTAATAAGGTTCTATGAAAAGGTTGCCTTTAGAATATCGGCTACGCTTTCCACCATCACGGGCAAATTTCCATACTGTTGCAGCACCTTTTACAAGTTTCTGAGAGTATTCTGTGTCATCTCTAAAGACGAGAGATGCTGATGCAAATGCGGCTGCCATTTCTGCTGCAAGATCCGCCCCTGATGTAATCAATTGTGTGGTCCGCTTGTAGTCCATGTCTTCGGGTCGTTGCCAACAAGTGTGATCATCAGGTGTAGTTGAAGCGTTTTGAGATCCTCCAACCTAGGACACAACATCCAAACCAATTCACAGATTAGAATATCAATATAATCACAAAATTTTATGACATGCTAGAAATCGATTATTATTTGACTGCTTTCATGAATTTTCATAAATAAATATGATCTGACATACTTGGCCATAGATGTGGTCAATTGTGGAAGCAGAGGAGTTGAAAGTACGAAGCAAGTAATCAGTTCCCCATTTGATAAGTTCTCGAGTGTGATTATACTCCTTGATAGACTTGTACTTGTGCTCGTACTCAATCACACTCCAACTCAACATTGTCATTGCGAATGACATAGGGAAATTGAACTTAGTATTGTCACCAGCGTCGTAGTACCCTCCAACCAACCCTCCTTTGATATCTGTTGCATCAGATCCATCTTGAAGCCCCGAATTCCCTCTCCATTTAACCCCGTTGTTCTTAGGTAACCTGCCGGCTGCATCATTTATCGCGATTGTCAGATTGTCTAAAGTGCACAATACTAAACCTTTAAGTATAAACAACTAAGGAACGAATCCACTAAGAAGAAAAAAAAAAAGAAAAAAAAAAAAAAAAAATGAGAAATATTTTCAGTCTCACATTTCAAATGAGAACGAGAATTTCATGGGAGATGCATCTCTTTTTGTAGGTGCATCTAAAATGTACGTCTGTGATTATTTCTCATACTTCTCATTTTACTTTTATTTTTTATTTGATCCTTACTCAACTAATTAACCATTCATTAACAACAACAACAACAACAACAAAAATAAATAAATAAAAAAATAAAAAAATCTGAACCTATAACTAGTAAAAAGTATTACTATAAGTTAAACTTAAGCTATTTACAGAATATGATATAATCAACTTATAGCAATCATATAATATAGCAAAATAGATGAATGCAAATAGCTCAATGACTTTTTCAAACAGTCTTCATCAACTTTAATAAAATTAGTGAATGAAAAGATAGTCGTCACATCTATCAAAAGTCAAAATCCATCATTTAAGCTAGCATGAAAGTCAAGTACTGAAAAGGATAATTAGAATTTAAGAAACGTACATTTTTGGGCGTTGAAGAACATCAAAGCCTTATGCAATGCTTGGGTGTACTGATCTGGTGGTGGTGATTTCGATTTATGCTTAGGTATCGACTTTGCTATGATGATAGGAAGCCCGATCACAATAAAAGCAATCAAGAGCCCGATCAACGTCCATTTCAAGACTTTCCGTTTCACAACAATGCACCCTAAATCGACATACCTTATCTTGCTTTTCTTCCTAGACGCATCATTTGGATCCAAGAGCCAACTTTGTTGAGTCTCGTCTAACATTCCACTATGTTGACTTTGCATGTTGTATGATGATGCTCTATCTATGTCGTGTCTTCTGTTGTTTGGATCGTCGTGATCATTTTCACCTGCTATTTCCAATGATCCTCCCCAATGATTTGACGCGTACATTTCTCTCTAAACTTTAGAAAGATCTTGTGTTCTTAGAGAGGTAGAGAGTGTGGGAGCTAGCTGAGTTTCACCTGTCGAAATACAAACAAGTGAACCAATCAATATTTCTCGACTTTTTTCCGTATACGTCTTCTTAAATGGAAATTTCATCTACCCTATTTGTAAAAGATGAGAAGTTGTAGAAAACGGGTAATTTGTCATTAATTTGACGTGCACAAATAAACTTTTATCTATATAAGGTGCTAATGAGGCATTGATGGATACTAAGGTAGAAAATCGATCAAGATGACACGATTTTGATAAATGAGGGAAAGCATATAAGATATAACTTGTAATAATCGTAAACGATACATGAAAACATAATTACGCTTAAACGTCGCTATAACAAGTGTATAAAAACATACGCAAACAAGTTAGAACTATCATACAAGTGAATAAAAGCATATAGAAGAACATTGTATGTCTTACCATAAACTATGTGAAAAAGGAAAGCTTGAGTTCCATATGGAAGATATACATTCCTTTTTGTTTTTTGATCAAGTAGTGGGGTTAAGTATATTAATAGTCTTTGAAAGGCGATGTAGACTTTTCGAGGGTTTACTTACATACATTCAACTTTTATTTATTTATTGTATAATTTAATGATTTTGATGATCGGATGAAAGCTGGAGTTAATTGGAACAAAGCATGTTAGAGGTGTGGTATTTGAATATGAATAGTTTTTTTATATATTGAAAATGATAGTTTAGCAACTAGGGTAGTTAAAGCTTCACATCTTTCCAATTTTTAGAGATTTTCAGGAGTTGCATGACAAATTGTTACAAACTACTGTAATAAATTCTTAATGACAAATATCTCATGTCACATAATAATAACCAACATCGTAAATGCCTTATCTTAGCCTTATAAAACACGCTTGATGATAATTAGACCTAACATGAAATAACTTCAATTAAAACATTTGATGATAGATTGCAAGTTGTATAATTAAGTTTAAAAAGTATTGTATATCGAAAAAGTTAAAATTTAATAATAAAGAAAAGGTGAAAATTTTATATAATCCCTTTTGAGCTAAGATTTACATATACATCGTTCGCACAAGCATTTTTCAGAAGAGAGAAGAGGAGAGAGGAAAAAAAAAAGTAGATAGTGCAATTAACGTTAGATTTGGGTTTTGACCCAATAGGAATTTCTTTGTCCTCATGTTAACTTCTAACCCGCGTATAAACACGGGTCATGAAATATAGTAATTATGTTAAGATGTCTGTTCTCGTCGTAATTTCACTCGGAGCTTGTATGGGATTGCATTAAAAATATTACGGAGTGAAAACCGGTGACATGACTTTCATGAGTGAGGATTTTTCTTTCGTCTTTGTTATCTGTAATTGACAAAAGTTTTTTCATCTTTTTCGTAGTACTCACAGTTAAAGCCTTGGTAAGAATTTAGATCGTGTACGTTTGTTTATTTTTAGATTTGTATTTATACAATTTGGCTTATAGAGTCTTACTAATAATTTTTTTAAATATAATTCAAACCTTAATAATAATAATAATAATAATAATAATAATAATAATAATAATAATAATAATAATAATAATAATAATAATAATAATAATAATAACAATTTTCAAAATTATATTTTTCTATGCGCACATGTTCTCCTCGATTCTTTGAGTGTGCTCAGGTTTCACTTGATGCGGCACTCCGTTCTTCGTTGGTGCGTATTGTCACTGCTTCTGGGCTTGGTTTCGGTGATGGGCATTGGAGACTTGCCACCTTACCCTTTGCTTTTGGGGGGCTTGGTGTATATTCTGCCAGGGATATCTTGAACTACGCATTCCTTGCTTCTATACTTCAATCTGCTAGCTTACAGACTAAGCTTCTCCGACATTCTGGTATTGTGACTTTTGGGCCTTCCTTTGATGATGTCTTATGTACTTTTAAGTCGAAAATGGAGATTGACCTTTTGAGTAACTCAAGTGAGATCGCTGCCCCCAAACTAATGAAGAAATTGGCAAATATATATTTCACATGTGTTACCCAAACGGTTGAATCCACCCTTTGCCTATCTTCTCAACAGATGACGCTATGGAGCTCGCAAAAGGAGGACTACACTTCAGATTGGCTTATGGTAGTTCCAATATCTAGGTTGGGACAGATAATGAATGCTAGGACTTACCGATGTGCGTTGTGTTATCGGCTAGGCGTTCCCCTATTTTCTGTTCAGATGTCGTGCTCAGCTTGTTCCAGTGGTTTTACTGGGGATATTTATTGGGACCATGCTGTATCGTGCGCGGGTATTATTGGTGTTAAACATCGGCATAATGTGGTGCATGATGTTCTTGTTGACATATGTTCTCGGTCAGGAATTTCGGCTCTTAATGAGGTTGATATTGGGCTTAGGGGGAAAGGGATAAACCTTTACGTCCAGCTGATATATTACTTTACTCGTGGGATGGTGGGCTCGATGTATGTGTTGATCTGACAGGGTCATCGCCCTTGACGCAAACTGGTATGATTGATTTTGTGCCGGATCGTGCGGTGATTGAAGCCGCACAACGTAAACGCGTCAAGTACGAGGCTAAATGCGCGGATATTGGATATGGGTTTCTCCCCTTTTCATTCTCTTCTTTTGGAGAACTTGAGAAGTATGCGGTGACCTTACTAAAGCGTATCCGAATATTCTCGGTGACTCAAAACATTGGAGCACGTGCTGCTGCTCATATTTTTAGTAGGGTTAACTTCGCTATAGCTAGAGGAGTGGGGGCCGAGTCTTATAAATCCTATGTTTTTCTAATAAAGTTATCTTATAATAATAATAATAATAATAATAATAATAATAATAATAATAATAATAATAATAATAATAATAATAATAATAATAATAATAATAATAATAATAATAATAATAATCTGACTAAAAGATAAAATTTAGTTACGGAAAGCTATGTTTGTAATAACATTGAAGTTGCTATAGACAATAAAATTAAACTTGTAACTTAAAGAAAATTCGCTGAAAACGTTTAACGCGTAACCTTTATTGAAAGACAAAAATGTTTTTTCTTACATGTTTTGAAGTCACATATGTAGAGTCAACTCTAAACTTATAAAGTTGTAAATTCTAATTTTACATGGTGGTATATATTAAAAGAATACCGTTGCGTCGATGACGGCACATGATGATTGTCTTTGCATCTTTAACCATTTTTTATATTTTCGTATTATTTAAATTAGGAATGTGATATTCTACCGGCTCAAAACATATGAAAATCATATAACACATACCGTGTGTGTTATTCTAGTATAAACGTAATAAGAAATTTTAATCTTATGTTTTTGTCTAAAGTAGACCAATTCAATATTGATAGGTTCACTTTTTCTAAATATCTACACGAGCTGTTTACATTATATAGTTGGAGGCAAACGCGTACAATAATATTTCTGTTTACACGTATTAAAAAAAAAAAAAAAAAAAAAAAAAAAAAAAAAAAAAAAAAAAAACCTGGTTTACTAATTGTATTATGTTCAAAACAGTGAATATATTGCTCATTACAAACAAATTTTAGAAAATGACGTTGTTAAGTACTTAAGATTATTAAAACGGGTGAAGTGAATGTCGAAGGTGAACATGATATAATCACTGGAATTTCAGGGGGAAAAAAAGGAAAAAAAAATGTTGAAGTAAATTGGTGAATTGGTCATTACCAGTGTTTTGTTTTGCTGTTGCATGTTGCTTATGTTGTCTGTTTGGTGTTAGCTCCAATTTCAGTTGTTGTGACATGTCACTAGCAATGATTTTAATACTTATCATATATTCTGTTTTGAGCTAATATATTTTTCACCGTTGACACACACACCAAAAAAAAAAAAAGAGGGGGGAGGGGGGGGGGGGTGGTGTTAAATTGATGAAGGGTTTTTTTTTTTTTTTTTTTTTTTTTTTTTTTTTTTTTTTAATATCTAGCAAAAACGAGTTTTTAACCTATATGTAGCCGGCTTGAGAGGAATATATTGGTGACCATTTTGAACCCATTTCGTTGTCACATCCGCAATGTGTAACTAAAGAGTTCTAATCATAGATCTTTTTATAAAACATAACGATGTCTAACTCTAATCACTGTTTTTTCTATAAGTTTATAATAATTCACGTAATCAACGAACATTAAAAACCTCGCATTTACAGCTAAGCGTCACCTCTTACATCACCGAAGATGAAGAACCACTTACCACAAGGCCACAACCTAACCATGAACCCAAAAACAACCACCCACTTGCACTACTTACACCTTATTTTAATAATGATAACAAATACTAGTCGAGTATTTACAATCTTTAATGTTTTTAAAATTGCATATAAAATTGGCATCCTCTTGTTCTAACGTGTAACATTTGACTTCGTATTATTAAATATTAAGATCTTTTAAAGAATAAAATATCAATAAGATCTCCGGACATCATTATAAAAGAAACTTCGGATGAAATTTCAATACACAAAAAAGGTAACCAAACTTAGATTTGGAGTAATTTGAATAGAATTGTACTCAAGAGCATAAAGTCGTGAATAATATCAGGGGTGTTCACAGATCGGGTAATACTCACAAAAATCAAAAATCGAAACACCCGAATAAAATCGAACCAAATTGTAACCGACCCGAATTAAAGTTAACCAAATAACCTGATAACCGAATCGATGGACACCCAATATGCAAAACTTGTTGGATTAAACCGGGCTAAAACTAAAATCGAACTCCATGGGCTAAAAAGAAGTTCATTGGTGGCTATTGTTTATATAGCAAGATGCCTCGATAGGTTTCACTATTAGCACAAGAATAAACAAACCCCGAATAAATTGGACCTAAATGGACCAAGTTGATTGACATGAGTCCAGTAAGCTACTGCCATAAACAACCCAAAACTGAAACTCTAACTTTATTAAGCTTGTATCACAAATATTTATTTTTGTGCCACAAAACTATGGAGCAAATGACTGATTTTCATCGGTTTTTGTGCCACAAAACCTTATAGTCTTATAGAGATAATAGAGAAGTTTAGGCCAAGAGAAGAAGTTCTAGAATTTGAGATCTTCTTTTCTAACTCAACTATGTGCTATGGAGTATTGAAATGTGTATTTCTAAGTGTAAAAGTGACATATAAAAATCCTAGTTACAAAAGAACATACCACTAATCGACTAATGTAAGCACTTTTAGAGTTTTAGGCCCAACACTGAACACCCACTAAATCCACTTGTTGAATTGTAAGAACCCAAAATAAAGTATTTTCTATGCAAACTTATGAACGCTGGTTTATAATCCTTGGAATTTCTTTTCTATTTGTATCTTGTAAATGAAGTAATATGTTATAAACTTTGAAACACTTTTTCCTTCTGAAAGTTATATAAATTGGAGTCACTTTAATATGCATATTCTTATTTTGATGCTTATCAAAAGATAAATCTTAATCATCCATCTAATTCGATATAATTATGGGGATTAACCTAAAATTAAATAAAAAACTTAAGTCCATTTATTTTATTTTTTTTAAATTCACGCTAATTTTTTTAATTCACTTTTTTTCCTTTTTTTCTTTAATTCACGTTTTTTTTTTTAATTCACTTTTTTCCCTTTTCTTATCTCTTTTTTTTTTTTTTTTTTCCTAATTCACGTTTTTTTAGTAATTTACTTTATATCTTTTTTTTTCTAACTATCATACATTTTCATCTGTTTTCGTTCGTTTTAATACATTTTCATTATTTTCTTTCGTTTTCGTCCATTTTTTATACGTTTTTCAGATATACTTTTACGCTTTAATACATTTTAGCCTGTTTTCATACATATTCATCCGTTTTCTTGCGTTTCCATCTGTTTTCTTACGCTTTCATCCATTTTCGTCCGCTTTCATACTTTTTCGTCTTTTTCATACGTTTTCATAGATATTCGTCCGTTTTCATTCATTTTTGTTCGTTTTTAAATGTTTTTGGCCGTTTTCAGATGTTTTCAAACATTTTTGAATATTACAAGTGATATTCTGTGATATTCACAAGTGATAATCTGAATATCACAAGTGATATTCTGAGTACCACAAATGATATTTTAAATATCATAAGTGATATTTTGTGATATTCAGAATATCACAAGTGATTTTCAACTAATGTTTTGTAACATGAAAATCACAAGTGATATTCAGAAAATCACAAGGGATATTCAGAATATCCCATAGATATTCAGAAAATCACAAGTAACATTCTAAATATCAATTGTGATATTTAAAAACGTATGAAAAATGGACGAAAACATAAGAAAACGGACGAATACGTATGAAAATGAACGAAAACATAAGTGATTTTCTGAATATCACTTGTAATATTCAAAAACGTAAGAAAATGGACGCAAACGTACGAAAACGGACAAAAATGGATGAAAGCGTAAAAACACGTATGAAAACGGACAAAACATATGAAAAATGGACAAAAACAAAAGAAAACGGACGAAAACATATGAAAACAAACTAAAACATAAGAAATCAGATGAAAACATATGAAAATGGGAGAAAACGGACGAAAACGTAAGAAAATAGACAAAAATGTATGAAAGCGTAAAAACATATCTAAAAACGGACGAAAACGTATGACAAATGGACGAAAATGAAAGAAAACATATGAAAACGGAAGAAGACGTATTAAACGAACGAAAACAGATGAAAACGTATGAAAACGAACGAAAACATAAGAAAATAGACGAAGACATATGAAAACGAACGCAGACGGGCAAAAACGTAAGAAAATTGACGAAAACGTATGAAAACGGACGAAAACGTATAAAAACGGGCGAAACCATATGAAAACAGACGAAAACGTAAATAACGAAAAAAAAACGTGAGAAAACAAACGAAAACGTATGAAAACAGACGAAAAAAAAAATAAAAAAAATAAAAATAAAAAAAAAAAAAAACCACAAAAAACTTGAACTAAGCAAAAAAAAAACACGTGAATTAGAAAATAAGACAAATAAATAATAATAAGAAGAATAAAAAAGATCAAAAGACCAAGTAAAATAAAGAAAAGATATGGGCTTAAGTTTTTATATTTAATATTAGGTTAATACTCACTATTAAATCAAATTAGATTAATAATAAGAATTTGTTTTTTGGTGCACCAAAATAAAAGTAAGCATTTAAACTTTTCTCTTATTAAATTAATGATAGAAAAGAATGTCTTTTATGATAATTACCTAAAATGAACACTTTAAAAGCTTTTACCAAAATCGATATTATCTTAAATTAATTACCTAAAAAAAACATATTTTAGACTATTTTACAAAAAATGAACACTTTAAAAGCTTTTACCAAAATCGATACATCCAGCAAGCAAATATCAATTGGTCCCACTTTCCATTTGCTCGCCAAAAATTAACACTTTTACTGTTGTGCAACTATACACGTCTGACGCATCTTTGACAATTATAGTATAGTACTGTAGTACAAATGGATTTTATACTCTTGTTCAGGAAAGAAAAAAAAAAAGTGTAGTACAACTAGGGCTGCAATCGAGCCGAGCCGAGCTCAAGCTCAACAAGGCTTGAGCTTGGCTTGAAAGAAAAACACTAGGCTTGAGCTTGGCTTGATAGCTTGTCAAGCTTTCATCATTCAGGCTTGAGCTTGGCTTGAGTAGGTTCGAGCAAAGCTTGAGCTTGGCTTGAAAAGCTTGAATGAATACAAAAATATTTTATTCAATAGCTAAACTCAACAATAAGTATATGTATTTTAAGTAAGCAACAGTAGCAACACAATATTAAGTAATACTTGCGTAAATATTTACATATGGAGTGCTTGCGTAAATAGATTGATGATGCTAACACTTAATAATGGCAAGATAAAAAACACAGATACCTTTATATAATATAGATTGATGATGCAACACTTAAGATTATTAAATTAAAAATCTTGATAATGATAAATTGATAACTGAACTTACGAATATTTTTGGAAAAAAAAAAAAGAGAAACTTTGGACTTGGTGGTTGAATGAGTGGAGGAGATTGAGGAGACGCTTAGATTAGATCATTAGAATACAAATCGTTTGGACGTTTGGTAGGTTTAAACGTTTCTAGAATATCCAATATTTACGAACTAAGCCCTTATAAATTATAATTAGCTTAATAACCAAATTTGCTTCTAATTACTTATATGAAATTTATATGAAAATATCTATATTAAAGCTTGATAAAAGCTTGATACGAGCTCGAGCCAAGCTATCCAAAGCTTGAGCTTGGCTTGTTAAATATTTCGAGCTAATTTTAAGGCTTGAGCTTGGGCTTGAGCTTGATAAAAGCTTGACTCGATCGAGCCAAGCTCGAGCTCGAGCTCGAGTTGCTTGATAAAAGCTTGACTTGATTGCAGCCCTAAGTACAACTATACACATCTTTGACAATTCATTTCCTTCATAGTGTAGTACAACAATACACATGTTTGACAATTCATTTCATACGTGCCTTGTGCACATTGTATATGTTTGTCTATCAAATGGATTTTCAATAGCTATGCCATGCATGGCGAGCAAAATAGGGCGAGCAAGATACATTTGCTCGTCTATTTTGTATGGATTTTCAATAGTTCATTTTTGTTTAAGAAATGTAGCGAGCAAATGATAGGGTGAGCAAACCAATTTGCTCGCTATAGCCATGTGTAATCATCTAAACGGCTCACAATGTCCACATATCATCAAATGGGGATAGGCGAGCAAGAAAAGCGACGAGCAAAACTCATTTGCTCGCAATGTTTATTTTGGTAACACACTTTTCGATGGTTCATTTTGGTAACTCAATGTGTATTGTTCATTTAAAAAATTGATATTATTATCTTAATGAATAATCTGATTTGCCAAACACTAGAAAACAGATTATATTGCAAAATCAAACCTAAACGCTATGTTTAAGAATCACATTTTGTAACAATTGATTATCTGATTATCCGCTTTCAAAACGCATAATTTATTTTGAATAAGCAAAATCCCAAACACCCCCAAAAATTGGTATTAGTTTTGACTTTTATTAGTCAGAACTCAGAAGCCTCAATTTTGCCACGTGACAATATGGAATTATGTTATTGTCTAGTTTGGTTTTCATTATAATATTAACTTAAAAAAAAAAAAAAAAAAAAAAAAAAAAAAAAAAAAAAAGTGATGTAATTATCTTATGGTTGAGGATCCTCTCCTATTACTTGACTCAAGTTGGGATCAAAGATGTCGCATGAAAAGTTCCAATTCGTTTTCTAGAAAAGGCAAATTCTAAAAGTGCATTTGGTATCCCTTATGAAAATGAGGGAATTATAGTGGTAAACTAGTAATGCTTATAAGTGTTTGATTAAGATGAGAGGTCCACATTATATGAGAATGAAATATGGATATTGTCCATATTTCATAGAAGTTCAAGAGGGGATGTATGAATCTATCATAGGTGAGGGACCCATCTTATACCGAAACCTATACCAATTGTAATTCATGGCAGCATACCAAACGCACCTTAAATTTTGTGAATAATAGTTTGCCTACATTTTTGCCTACGTTAAGGGAGGACAAAAGGTGTATTTATGCTCAAATAGTTTTGTGAATGCGGTTATGGATTCAGATAGGTAATTTTAATGTGTCTATATACGTTAGAATTAGAGAGGTAATCGTTTTAAAACTAATAAAAAAATGGCATTTTAATACCTAAATTCTTCTATAAGACCGACACAATTTTTCTACAAAATCATTTTTTCTACCAGATACCAACCTCGAACTTATGACCATACATAATTTCACTTGAAACAAGTTGAAGCTATTTAAGTATTTAACCAATGGAGCACAAGTGTGTACACAGTTGTATGTTGCTTTCGATACATTGTAACCAACACGGGGAAAGAAATGTGTACATCATCGGCTATTATGATATATGTTAGGTAACTGGCATGCATTAATAGTGAAATGATGATCTTGAAAGAAATGTGTACATTTTGTAACAATTGATTATCTGATTATCCGCTTTCAAAACGCATAATTTATTTTGAATAAGCAAAATCCCAAACAACCCCAAAATTGGTATTAGTTTTGACTTTTATTGGTCAGAAGCCTCAATTTTGCCACGTGACAATATGGAATTATGTTATTGTCTAATTTGGTTTTCATTATAATATTAACATAAAAAAAAAAAAAAAAAACTCAAAAGTGACGTAATTATCTTATGGTTGAGGATCCTCTCCTATTACTTGACTCAAGTTGCGATCAAAGATGTCGCATGAAAAGTTCCAATTCGTTTTCTAGAAAAGGCAAATTCTAAGAGTGCGTTTGGTATCCCTTATGGAAATGAGGGAAGTATAGTGGTAAACTGGTAATGATTCTAAGTGTTTGGTTAAGATGAGAGGCCCACATTATATGAGAATGAAATATGGATATTGTTCATACTTCATAGAAGTTCAAGCGGGGATGTATGAATCTATCATAGGTGAGGGACTCATCTTATACCGAAACCTATACCGATTGTAATTCATTGCAGCATACCAAACGCACTTTAAATTTTGTGAATAATAGTTTGCCTACGTTAAGGGAGGACAAAAGGTGTATTTATGCTCAAATAGTTTTGTGAATGCGGTTATGGATTCAGATAGGTAATTTTAATGTGTCTATATATGTTAGAATTAAAGAGGTAATCGTTTTAAAACTAATAAAAAATTGGTATTTTAGAATACCTAAATTCTTCTATTACCGATACAATTTTTCTACAAAATCATTTTTTCTACGAGATACCAATCTCGAACTTATGACCATACATAATTTCACTTGAAACAAGTTGAAACTATTTAAGTATTTAACCAATGGAGCACAAGTGTGTACACAGTTGTATGTTGCTTTCGATACATTGTAACCAACACGAGGAAAGGAATGTGTACATCATGGGCTATTATGATATATGTTAGGTAACTGGCATGCATTAATAGTGAAATGATGATCTTGATAAGATGCCCCCACTCCCTCCCCCCCCCCCCCCCCCCCCTCCCCTTTTTCTGTAGTGTGTGTTAGGTTCTTCTTCCATCTCTAATCTAATACGCACATTTCCACTTTCTCTCACTACTCTCTCTATACTATATCATGTCTAACTGCCATTTTGAGCTTCCCCGACCACCCGAATTTGTTTAGGATCTGTTACAAACTTAATGTATAAAACACAATATCAATAATTAAATTTAAACAAGATCAACTTAAACAACATGACATTTAAACAAAATCAAATCATTTACAAAATATTATTCAACATTTACACACATAAAAAAAAAAAAAAAAAAAAAAAAAAAAAAAACAAAAACAAAAACCCTTACATATACAGGGTATTATAATTAACTATATAAACATTAAAAATATAATATAATTTTTGTAGAAAAATCTTAAACATTACCAAATCATAAATTTGAATTGTCATAATATTTAATTTAAAACAAAATTATTGGAATATTATTAGCTTTTCAAACCCCGTGCATAATTCTAAAACTAGTAAAATATTGATGGCTATAATTCAACAGGAAAACAAAGAAAAAATGTTTTTGCGCTTACAATTTCATGTGACGTCAACCCTTCTATCGTTTATCGTGACATCATATAACTATTCGGAAATTCATTTCTCTTTACCCGCTCAATACATCTCTCAATTGTTTTATCTACCACGTCGATATCAGACATGATGAGAGAAATCATAACTTTTTAATTTATCTTTCAGAAATAACTATGACGAATTAATACGCAACTTTCTTGCTCATTGAGATTCTCGTTTTCCCCTACTCCAACAATGAGACCAATAGCTTATTATCTCATATCGGTATAAGTTGACACGATCCCTTTTTGCGTCCCTAGCTTATCGATCTCCACAATACGCAAACGTTCAAACATACTTAAAGGTAACACATATAACTTAGATCCTTCCTAACTGTTGATGTCAAAAAAATTACATAAGGACGAAGACATAAATGACAAGTAGGTTCAGAAAGTTGAACTTGTAAGCTGATGTCGAGCACGTAATTAAGAAACGTACACAAATTTCTTAAGCAAAAATAAATAAATAAAAGAACTGCATTATTTTTTCTTAACATTTTTTTACGTAACATCTTTTTTTGACGCTCTTAGAATATGGACGCTCTTAGAATATGTTCAATTACTATTTTTTTTACATTTACTCATATGCAAACCTTTTAGTTCTATAAATTAATGTATCAAGTGTTATTTCCATGTTTGTTGTTCAAAATTTCAAATAATAATGCAATGCTGATGATAATTTAGCTTGACAACTCTATATATGGTTTTTAATATAATGACTTGAAGAATTATTGGTAGGTGTAAACACGAAAATGAAGCACATTTAATTTATTTAATATGTTAGGTGACGTTCCGAAATTGATATGTATTATCATATTTTAAATAAGAGTTTTGATATTGAAGCACATGTGGACATGGATATATGGTCATCAGGGGCTGGTGGTAACAGGATTAACGATTAACAACAGTTAATCGGTTATAGGCATGATCTCGTCGAAAAGAGAATATACGTATCAAAACTGGGAGAAAGGAAAAAAGAAAAAATGTTTTTATTTATTGATGAAGGGTATATCGGGTATCATTCAACGTTTGCCTAGTTTTCTGAATGTCCCACCAATCAAATTTGTAAGCATAATATTAGGTATAAATCTATAATTTGTAGGCACAAGTATCATTTCTCTTTAAATAATAATTAGATAAGCTATAGGTACGTTAGTTTGAATTTTGAACCATATTGTCAAGTGCTAAGACACATAACATTCTTACAAAATGTATAGTGTTTAAATTGCATTAGGTGCACATTTAGAGGTGGTAAGAGATAGGGTTGGACTCATTCACGCATGAGCATATATATGTTAGGTCGCATACATATAAATTAAAGACTCACAATTCTTAAATAATCTTAAGAAAAAACCTCATGCACGTTTTAGTTTAATTTTTTGTTACTTTGAGAAATTATTTTATGCGCACCAATTAACCTATTCAGTTTTGAGGTACGTTATTTGTAACATAGGTGAGGTCATCCTTCTAAAATGATACTATGTCATCCATAATCAAGGACATAGTGTTACAAAGGGGGCAAGTTATTTGAACCCTCATACGAAGGGTTTCCAATCATTGTACGCATCGCCGGTTTGTACGATATGCATCGCGGGTTGTACGGTTTGACCAAACCCTTCTGATGTGACAATATAGAGAGGGTTTGTATAACACAACCCGTTACAATGATAAAATGTCCGGCCGTGTCAGCTTTCCCATTAATAAGACAACACTTCAAGGACCCTCCTTGTGATTTGCGTGTTAAAAAAGTTTTGGTAGTTTTGCGAAACACAATTATGTTATGGTTAATCATTTCTTGATAAATGTTAGTATTTCTTCTTATGTACATCGAATACACGGAATACCATAAGAATAAATAGTAGGAGACCACACGCATTTTCCATGATTTAGAAAAAATATTGTCTTTGCATCGACTTTAAAAGTCTTTGCTTTTTTTCTTCGCCTTTTCGTTGATCCAATCGACGCAATCGATATTGACATCACCCTGCATGACGTAGTTCAAAGGTCCCAAATTTGCGTTGCCGTTTATCCACGAGTACGTACCAACTATTGGAGTTTTGGATTATTTGAAAGACACCGTCCTATTCTTCTTTTATCTACTACCACCGTCTTTTATTTAATACTAGCAGGGTACCCGCGTTGCAGCGGCGGGTACCCTGTGATTAAAGTTTAGACGCCAACAAAATAACAATGGCGAACTCATTAACCGGTGAAAAACATGATCCCAATCCGACCAAATTCACCCACTTTTACCAATTCTGACGGGTCATTTTCCGTTTCGTTTTTGAACGGATTTTATTATCTAGCCGAACCAATGGCGACTTCGGGTTCCGGTAAACTCGTTGGTCCGGTCCGGTTGACCCGTTGGTCTGGTTCGGTTGAACCAGTTGGTCCGGTCCGGTTGAACCCGTTAGTCCGATCCGGTTTTTAAAATCATATGTACCATCAATGTAAATTGTATAAAGCTCTATGTGTTTTACTTGTTTGTACAATGTGTATTATAACATGTATTTTTTATTATATGGGTGCTTTAAAAATAATATTAATTAGTGTTTAATGTTTTATTCTTAATTTTAAGTTTTTTATATGTGTATTTAATTGATTTATACCAAGTGCTTTATATGTTGTATTTTTAACTTTAAGACTTTTGATTATTAATGTGTTTAATGTTAAGAAATTAAGTTAATTAAGAGATATTTAATATTTTAAAATTGTGTTTACTTTACTTGTACATATTGCTTTGTTAGTTGTATTACTTCATTTTAAGATATTTAATGTCATTAGTGTGTTTAAATTACCATTTTAAGTTTAATGTCATTAGTGTGCTTAAATTACTTGTACATGTAGCTTTGATGATTGTAATGCTTAATTTTAAGTATTCTAATATTGGAATGCATTCCTTCATTATAATATAGTATGATTCGCTCCGTCTCTCAAGCTAAACGTCTATATTTTTATTTTAGTATGTCTCAAAATAGATATCTATTCCGCATTTCAATCAACTAAAATAAAGTTTAGTAGTGATATGGACAAAATTTAAGACCAAAAACTATAGAAGTTATATTTCTTCCCTACGACGTAAAACCGTAACCCTTGTTACACCTTAGAGAATAAGAATTTATTTAGGAGTGTTAGTTGTTATGGCGTAAACAAGAATATCTTGTACGTTGTGGCGTAGAGGCTTTGAAAGCCGAATTTTATTTTTTATGTTAAAGTCGGTATTTTTAATAACTATGTTACTTTTTCTCCAATTTTAAAACTCTATAAATATAGGATTCATTATCATTGTAATTCATTTTGGATCATTAATATAGTTCTGATTTTGAGTTTTATATTTTATTAGGGTTTCTATCATCGTTTATCAACCCTTGGATTAGGGATAACAAAATTCGTTACTGAGACCTGCGTTCAGTGGGTAAAGATGAGATTTGATTGGTGCAATTAGTGTATTTCTAAAAACTTTGTACAGTTTGAAAGTGAACATTTATTTTGGGACGGAAAGATAATTTATTTCAAATTAACATGTTCACTTTAAAAAGTACGATCACTACAATACGCATTAATACGATATCTTGTTATTTTAGTTGAAAATATTTTAAATCATGTTTGAAAAAAAAAATAATAAAAAATAAAATAAAAAATAACAATCTAACCATCTGAACTAAAACTATGAAAAGTTTGGGATTTTGGTTTCATTTTCATACGTATAAAATTTAGCAAGTTGACAAAGCCTTTAAAAATTCGTCAACAAATCAAAAATAGGAACAGGACACCAAACTCTAAATTGATGTTATTTTACTATCAACTAGTTATAATTCCCGTGCACGCGCGGGTTTTTTTTTAAAATTTTTTGAATCGTATATTTTTATTTATTAAAAAACAAATAATTTAATCTTTGTTTTATTTGATTTATAATGTTTAATTATAGTTTTTTATTATTAAAGATAATTATTTAAAAATTTTAATCATATTGTTAATTGTATCTTATCTATATTTTTTGTATTTATCTTCTACTTGTGTTATGGATAAATATAAAATGTTACCTAATAAGAAAATAGTTTTTTTTAAATAATATTATTACTAAATAAGGTATTGTTTAGTTTTTTTGAAATGAAAAAGCACTCACTTGGGGTTTTCTTTTAGAAAAATACTAGATCCACTCAATCTTTACAAAATTTCTCTCACACGCTGATGTGTCAGAGAGATGATAAGTTGGTTTTCTGTGGGCCACATAAGACCAACCAATCATCTCTATGCCACATCAGCGTGTGGGAGAAATTTTGTAAAGATTGAGTGGGTGTAGCACACCTCTTAGTTTTATTATATAAAAGATTTTCATGTGTAAAACTTCCACTTTGATTTACAAGACTTAAATTATAATAAAAACTTAAGTTAATGTCGTAAAATAACAACGTACTTTTTTAAACTTTTATTTTGGTAACTAAACGTCGTTTTGTTCTAGTTTGGTTATTATACTTATTGAGGTGATTCATAATGGTTATTATTTTTTTTGAATTTTCATCCGATAACTAATATATCGCTCAAAATATGTAACATGCCATAAGTTATACTCAAATATTGACAAATTACGATATTTTAAACCGATTTATTAAAAAAACGAAGTAAAAATACGAAAGTGCGACAACTGGAGATTCTTCCTTTTTCATAACACGTTAAAAAAAACAAATACATCAAGATTTTGATATAACTTACCTTATATATGTTAAAGATCTTGACAAGTTCAACCAATCATCCGTTAAAAAATTGAGAAAGTAATAACCATTTTAAAATGAACAAAAATAAATAAATAAATAAATAAAAACTAATTATCAAAATAAACAACTACGAAAAATAGTATAGTATTTATTAACCCTAAAAATGTACTATAAAAATCTCTCAGACTTTTTACAAAGGGAAATGATTGACATACTCTCAAAAGTTATTGGCACACTCACAATACAACTAGTTAAAGCATGTTATATTTACTGTACAACTGTCTAATACATTAAGTGGAGTATGTCAATAAATTATGAGAGTGTGCAAATCACTTCCCTTTTCCAAACCTTGATATAACGTGTGTCTCTTTCTCTCTCTTTGTATGTGTGGAAGTACATAGCAGACAAGTCCAAACTTATCCGTTGGTATTTAGTAGGGCAACAAGTTCTTGGAAATTTCTGCAATGCATTTATAAATATTCTGACCAATTGACTTTTGACTTTAAACGTGCTACCTGTTTCTATAAGAACCCTGAGCCCTTAAGGGTTTCAACTTCAACAGTTTGAACAATTTAAACCTTCAAACCAACAATTATCTAGCAACAATGGTGGCTGCAACACATGCCTTAGACCTCAATCTTAACCTCTTCCACATAACCGATGATGATACACCAGTAAGTTCCGAAATATATGTTGACCTAAATACGTAGCTAATGCATATGTTAGCATTTTACTTATCACTTTTTTTTTTTTTTTTTTTTTTTTTTTTTTTTTTTTTTTCTCTCTCTAACGGCAATTAATCTTAACTTGTCGACTTGTTGTGTTAAGGTTGTGGAAGTTCATTCCAGTTCTGATGAGGAGGACGACGAATGCTCATTCGAAAAAGAGGTATACATGTTATAAACAAAATATATGCATTTGAAACTTCTAGTACATGGATTTAAGTGTTTATTCTGGCTTCTTGGTAAGTATATTAACTTATTAAGGTATGGTGAATGTATTTAGCAGGACAATGATCCTTTGGATGGGGATTTAAGTCGAATAAGTAAAGAAAACAAGAAGCTCAAGGAAATGCTTACAATTGTATGGGACAATTATACCACTCTCCAAACTCAAGTGAAGAAAATAATGCAAGACAAAGAAGTATCCGAGTCGAGCCCAAAGAAACGAAAATATGATGAATCGGTTCAACAAAGCTTGTGGAAAAGGCCGAATGAGGAACTACCAAAGTCGGGAATTCAAAGAGTTTATGTACAGATAGATCCATCGGATAAAAGCTTGGTACTTTTTCAGTCTTTTTCTGAAATAAAAACTATCAATGTTCATGCACTATTTCATCTGACTATTGAAGCAAGATGTGAATATAATTAAAAGGGTTGTTTTGTTGTTATAGATAGTGAAAGATGAATATGAATGGAGAAAATATGGGCAAAAGGTTACTAGAGATAACCCATCTCCTAGGGCTTACTATAAGTGCTCTTTCGCTCCAACCTGCCCAGTCAAAAAGAAGGTAGTGAAGTGCGGCCTACTTATAAATTTAATCATGATTTGATTATGTGAATACTGGAAAGGGTAAAGCTGTGAAAGTTTGTTAAACACAATATGTTGTTTTTCAGGTTCAAAGAAGTGTGGATGATGCAGGTATTGTTGTTGCAACCTATGAAGGAGAGCATAACCACAGAAGCAGGAAGCAAGAGGCGACATATGCTCTAGCTAACAATTGCGATATTTCGACTAGCGAAAGAAGGTTCGACTCTCCAAAGGTTATGCCAACTTATGACGCGGTTTTGGTTGAACAAATGGCTACTTATTTAATCAAAGACTCTAAATTTACTGAAGAACTTGCTGCTGCAATGTATTCCAAGACTTTAGAAGCTAGTAATTTTTTGTTCAAAGTATCTTAATGTATTAGCACTGATTCTTCCATGTGGTTCATAAAGGAATACATTTAAGAAGTGTATTTAGTAGTAAAGCTTAATTGGTAGCAACTCGATCAAAGGACTGGTAGTTGCATTTTTGTTTTTGCGTTTTTGTTATCCTTCTGGTACGTAGCTAGTTTGTTAGATAGAGCACTACTCTATATTGGAGAGTTTCGTATTGTTAGCGGGTTATTATATTGAGAAACTTTGTTTGTATTGGGCTTAGCCAATTTAGCATGAGGAGAGATTATTTACATATCAAAGGTATCTTAGCCACTCATTTTTTGGTTGAGAAAATAAGAGGGAAATAAACTGTATAATAAATAAAATATTCAATTACATCAAAATTTTATAATTTAAATATATTTATGAACCGTTAATCATTATGTAAAACAAATTTTACTCTCGCGCCAGACATTTTATTATCGTTTAATAGATTGACACTTTCATATATCACTACTAGAATAAGTGGAACTGGCGACGTAGAAAATCCCGACGACATAAAGTCGTCGGTATATTACACTAAACGACAAAAAATACGCTTGACCGAGCCAAACGCACGTTGAGTTTTATAATACCGACGCCATGTCGTCGGTATTGTTTTGGTCAATTTTGACTTTCCCAATAATTGCGAAAACTTGGGAGGGAATTTGACCGCCAAAATTTTCCCGACGCCCTGTCGTCGGGATATTTTACTAAATAAATATGTATTGAGATTAGAGATTTAATTAGCGTTTAATATAGTTTAAATAAATTTGATTTTATAAATGCCGACGAAATGACGTCGGTAAAATATTAAACATTTTTTTCCCCGTTTGGCTTGCGAATAAAAGTGAATATTTTGCGCGGAGTTTTTCCCGCCTTTTTATTACCGACGACATGACGTTGGTATTTATTTTCCCGCCTTATACTCCTTCCTAATTTTCCATTGTCCCGCCAATTTTTTTACTTTATATACACAAAGAACCATAAGTCAGTAAAACACATATAAACTCACAAAATAAAAACTCCCAAGTCCCATTCTCGATGTCTCGCAAAGATTTCTCGCAACAATTTCCAAGTCCAAGGATTTCTCGCAACAATTCCCAAGTCCTCCAAAAGAACCGGTGATTATGAACACTCCAACTGCAGAAAATGGAAATCAACAACAAAACAGTCCAGCTGAGAATGAACCGGTAAACAATCCACCAGTGGAAAACCAACCCAATACATTTGGCTGGACTGATGAAGAACTCTTCGAGCAAGATTTGCAATTCCGACGAGAGGTTGAAGAAGACAAAGAACGTGTGGCAGCTGCTCGTAGGGCTCGGGAAGCTGCTCATGCGGCACGGATAATCAGAGAACTACCACGCCGATGGGCCATGGGGCTTGGCCCTGTACCATCAGAGTCTTCTTCGAGTGAGGAGGATGGTTGGGTCTCAGATGATTCATTTTCTTAATTCGTAGTTTTATTTTAATTATCGTATTGTAGTTTCTATTAATCGTACTTTTGTATTTCATGTTTTAAGTTTAATGTTTAATGTATTTCGTGTTTTAAATGTTATGTTAGTTATTGCATTAACAGGAAGCTAGTCGATTTATGTCTGAATTAGAAAAAATAAACACATACGACATCAGTTTTCACAACAACAACAACATTTTATTAAACAACAATTGCATCTCGACTCGTTCGTTTAACATCTCGTGTATAACCATTGCATCTCGACTCGTTCATTTAACATCTCATGAATAACTATTGCATCTCGACTCGTTCGTTTAACATCTCATGTATAACCAGCCATAGCATCTCAGATCGTTCGTTTAACATCTAGTGTATAACCAGCTATAGCATCTTGAGATTAGTTAGATCTCATGAACCCTGCTTTTTGAACCTGGTCACTGAGCCTGAACCCCACTAAATGAACTCCGGTCACTGAACCCCCTGATCATTTAACATCTCAACTCGTTCGTGTATAACCATATCATCTCGACTCGTTCGTTTAACATCTCGTGTATAACCAGCCATAGCATCTCGGATCGTTCGTTTAACATCTCATGTATAACCATATCATATCGACTCGTTCGTTTAACATCTCGTGTATAACCATAGCATCTCAGATCATTCGTTTAACATCTCGTGTATAACCAGCCATAGCATCTCAGATCGTTTGTTTAACATCTCGTGTATAACCAGCCATAGCATCTCGGATCGTTCGTTTAACATCTCATGTATAACCATATCATCTCGACTCGTTCGTTTAACATCTCGTGTATAACGATTGCATCTCAGATCGTTCGTTTAACATCTTGTGTATAACCATAGCATCTCAGATCGTTCGTTTAACATCTCGTGTATAACCAGCCATAGCATCTCAGATCGTTTGTTTAACATCTCGTGTATAACCAGCCATAGCATCTCGGATCATTCGTTTAACATCTCATGTATAACCATATCATCTCGAATCGTTCGTTTAACATCTCGTGTATAACCATTGCATCTCAGATCGTTCGTTTAACATCTCGTGTATAACCATAGCATCTCAGATCGTTCGTTTAACATCTCGTGTATAACCATAGCATCTCAGATCGTTTGTTCAACATCTCGTGTATAACCAGCCACAGCATCTCGGATTGTTCGTTTAACATCTCGTGTATAACCAGCCATAGCATCTCAGATTGTTTGTTTAACATCTCGTGTATAACCAGCCATAGCATCTCGGATCGTTCGTTTAACATCTGATCATGTATAACCATATCATCTCGACTCGTTCATTTAACATCTCGTGTATAACCATAGCATCTCAGATCGTTCGTTTAACATCTCGTATATAACCATAGCATCTCAGATCGTTTGTTTAACATCTTGTGTATAACCAGCCATAGCATCTCGGATCGTTCGTTTAACATCTCGTGTATAACCAGCCATAGTATCTCAGATCGTTCGTTTATAAAAGTGACCATCCGAAGTGTCCCGGTAAATTTTTTGCATGTGTTTAATTAAGTATAAAAGTATTTTAAATATAAAGTATTTACTAAATTATTTAATTTTAAGTATAAAAGTAATTTATTTTAAATAAAAGTAATTTATTTTTATTAATCCATATTTTTTTTGAATGTGTTTAATTAAATTATAAACCAAAATATTTAATTTTAAATATAAATATATTTTTTTAATTTTAATTATAAATTAACTAATTATTATTTTTTTAATTATATATTAAATAAAATAATTTATACTAATTAATGTTTTTTTAATTTTATAAAAGATAATAAATTATAAGTATATTAAAAATACCGACGAATGTTCGTCAGCAAATGTTTGGAAAAAATACCTCGAAAATTTCCAAGTACCCCGCCAAATCGATAAACGACAAAAAACTTTCTATTATACCGACGACTTGTCGTCGGTATGATTAAAAGTAATATTAATTGGGACCCTAAAAGCAGATCTGGTCATCACTTTCATATCAAAAATAAAAAAACGACCTAGCTACCAACACCCCATAAACCCAGCCGCCGACCACCACTAATCCACCAACACCACCACCACTAATCGACCAACATCACTACACCACACCCGCACCACCACATTTGCTACCACCACCACCACACCATCACAGTCACCACACCCGCACCACTGTGCACTTCTTCCCCAACCCCTCTATTGTTTAATTCATCCCCCAACCCCTCTATTGTTTAATTCTTCCTCTTCTTCTTACCCTATATTTCTTTTTTACCGAAGGTATTATTTGATTTTTGGAGAGCTGTGATAGCTGAGACCGAGAGGCGATGGTGAGAGCTGTGACAACCAAGACATATATAGGTAACGTACCTTATTTTATTTTTTTATTAACTTTTGGTATCACGACGACATGTCGTCGTCGACAGTTTTTTATCTTTATTTTTAACCAACCGTTTTTTATAGCCCGAGAGAAACCACAGCACGAGAGAGACCACAACCCGAGGAGACCACAGCAGCCCGAGACAGTATGTTACATATCCGCATTGTTTTTTCATTTTTATGGTTAATTGTAACGCGTTTGGTTAGTTAGTATTGTGTTTGGTTAATTAGTATTGCGTTTGGTTAATTAGTTATGTGTGGAATAGATAGGTTTTAATATATTGGTGAAATGTTAGTTTGCGTTTGGTTAGTTAGTATTGCGTTTGGTTAGTTATGTGGAATAGACAGATTTTAGTATATTGGTGAAATTTTAGTTTGCGTTTGGTTAGTATGGTATACTAATTAATGTTTATTGAAAGTGCTTAATGTTTATTGAAAAAGCAGGTTATGATATAATAAACTTATATATTTGATTTCGGCATATATTTGTTATTTGAAAGTGATTATGCATTCAAACTTATTTGATTTCGGCTTATAATTCATAAGCTTCAATTTTCCGGCTTATTTGGAGAGTTGTGGGCTTATATAAGTATATTATGATATAATAAACGTATATAAGCTCACAAGTCTCCAAATAAGCCGAAAAATTGAGTCTTATGATATACAAGCCGAAAAACCATTTATAGAAAACTATTGTAAATGATTTTAGGATTTTAGTGATTAATTTCGGAAAGTCCCATCCGAAGTAAATCATCCTATAGAAAACCCGTCCGAAATTAATTTATTAGAAATTAATTTCGGAAAGTCCCCTGTTTGGGACTGCTTTTTGAATGTTTTGTCTCGTTTAGGATATGGATGCGTGTAACTGATTTACTATTTGAGATGATTTCGACAGTGTTTCTCCTTTACTCCTACGAATATGTCTTAATTGCACATATTTGGGGAGTTTAGGGGAAATGCTGCCGAAATTTTCTCAAATAGTAAATCAGTTATACGCATTCATATATGAGACAAATCATTCAAAGAGTGGGTTAGGATTGCCTTCCATAGTTGCACTAGGTGAACAAAACAACTCGTAATAATTCCACGGTTATATGTGTTTGTGTCGAATCTTTCGAATGTGTTTAATTAAGTGCATATATTAAACTGATTCCATTATAAAAATGCAGTTATGATACTTGATAAGAGTTGGACTTTAGAGAGTCGTTGTTCAAAACAATTTTTTGATAGTCTTGCCGCATTCCTCGATCATTGCAAGCCGTTACTTAATAGTTACGGAAAAATAAAATGTCCATGTCGTCTTTGTCATAATGTTCGTTGGGTAAATCTTAAAGATCTTAAAAACCACATAGGTGACAATGGGTGGGACCCAACGTATACACAATGGCGCCTTCACGGTGAACCCGATCCTCTGCCATTAGAAAATAACACAACACAATGTGAGGTGAGTGACATGGGTGCGTGCCTTAATGATATTTTTGATATTCCTCCGAATAATGAACAAAATGAGCCAACTCCTCCAAATATTGGCGAGACAAGTAACGAGCAGACTGAAGCAACGACACCTCCTGTACGTAACGAGTTTGAAGAGTTACTTGCCAGTTCCAACCAACCTCTTTACCCGGGTTGTGACTTTATGACCACCTTGGATTTTATGTCAAAGTTTACGCATCTCAAGGTTAGCGGTAAATGGAGTGATACTTCATTTAACAATACGCTAAAATTTCTCCAGGAGGTATTTCCTCCCAGGTTAGGTTATAATCTCCCACCGTCATACTATGCTATAAAAAAGACATTTAAAAAGATCGGGTTAGGGTATGAGTCGATACATGCTTGTGAAAATGATTGCTTTTTATATCGGGGGACTGATGCTGAAGATTTTGAGTATTGTTCGGTCTGTAAAACTTGTAGATGGAAAGACAGCAACACAACAGGGAAGAAAGTTCCTCACAAGGTGTTGCGTTACTTTCCTATCATTCCTAGACTACAACGTTTGTACAAGTCTATTCACACCGCAAAACATATGACTTGGCATGCCACTGGAAAGTCTACGGAAAACGGTAAAATGCAACACCCGGTTGATGGTAAAGCATGGCAGAAGTTTGACAGCGGTAAATATTCGGAATTTGCTAACGAACCAAGAAACGTCCGATTAGGGTTGGCGGCTGATGGTTTCAATCCGTTCGGCAACCTTAGTCAATCATACAGCATGTGGCCTGTTATCTTAACAACATACAACTTGCCTCCGTGGTTATGCATGAAAGAGACTACTTTGATGCTGACGTTGTTGATTCCTGGCCCTAAATCACTGGGGAAGGACATTGATGTTTACTTAAAGCCTTTGATTGATGATCTTCAGAAATTATGGAAAAAACCAGGTGTCCCGACTATGGACGCTGTTACAGGCAAAGAATTCAACATGAGAGCGATGCTTTTATGGACCATCAATGATTTTCCTGCTCGTAGTAGTTTGTCTGGTTGGAGTGGGCAAGGTTACTGCGCATGCCCTACATGCAAAGTAGACACTCCGGTTACACGTGTGATAAGCAAACAAGCTTATGTTGGCCATAGAAGATTTAAAATAAATAAAATAAAATAAAATAAAATAAAATAAAATAAAATAAAAGAGGGACTTTACTACATTCAATGGTGCAACTGATTTTAGAGATCCTCCTAAAAAATATACTCCGGCTGATATCTTGACTCAACTTGCAATATTGCCCACACGTTTACCGGGGAAACATCCAGATTATGGGGGTGGGAAGATAAAACGTAATACTAAAACCGACCTGAACTAGACTAAACGGTCTATTTTCTACGAGCTTCCATATTGGTCTTATCTTTCTCTACAACACAATTTAGATGTCATGCATATCGAAAAAAATGTGTTGGAGAGTATCTTGAACACTTTGTTAATGAATGACAAATCTAAAGACACCGCCAAAGCAAGACAAGACTTGCAAGCTTTGGGCATTCGACGGGAGTTGTGGCTCGGAAACAAACAAAACGGGAAGTGCTCGAAGCCTCATGCTAAGTACTCCCTGACACCCAATAAAAGAAAACTGTTCTGTCAATACATCAAAATAGTTAAACTGCTAGATGGGTTCGGATCCAAGTTCAAGTCGAAAGTGACCAAAGATGATAACAATATAACGGGCTTGAAGTCGCATGACTGTCATATAATGATGCAACGGTTACTTCCTTATGGACTTCAGCAATACTTGGACGCACAGACTTATGCACCATTAATCGAGCTTTGTTCATTCTTTAAGCAAAGTTGTGCCCAAACTTTGATGGTGAATGATATGGTAAAAGCTAAAGACCAGTTGATCAATATTTTGTGCAGTCTCGAGCAAATATATCCTCCTGCTTTTTTCGACATTATGATACACTTGGTTATGCATTTACCTGAAGAGGCTCTTGAAGGCGGGCCTGTTCCATTCCGGTGGATGTATCCATTTGAAAGATACATGAAGAAGCTAAAAAACTATGTACGAAATAAAGCTAAGCCGGAAGGTTGAATAGCGGAGGGTTATGTTGCAGACGAAGCATTAACTTTTTGTTCTCGTTATTTTTGGGGTGAAATTGGGACGAAATTTAATCATCCCACTGCATCTCAGGACTGTCCTCGCCTAACAAGTGATTTCCAGGTGACATTCACTCATGTTGGCAACAACGCTAAGTGGTTCAGTAACTACTGTGGTGAGCTGATTAGGGAGTTCCCGTTGTGGTACGAGTCCTGGCACAAAATTGAAGAGGAAAAGAAGGCGCATGTCATACCTCAACTCTCGATCAGTTATTCCATTTTCCTTTTATATTGTTTTGTTATCGTGTTTATATATTTTAATGTGTATATTTATTTAAATAAAAAAAATTAGTTAACAACATTTTTTATTTATTTAGATGTATATATATTAGTTAACAAATGTATATATTAGCTAACATATTAAAAAAATTAACAAATATCAAAAAATTAACAAAAATAATTTTTTTTTTAAATTTATTTTAGTTATGTTTGATTGCAGCAAATGTTTGATCAGAAGTCCCACCAGCGTACACCCCGGTGGAAGACCATCAAAGACGGCATCAACGAGTATCTCGCAGGTCGCTACAGGGACAACAAGTACGACGTCAAGCGAGATTATTGGACTATACCAGGTGGGGCTGATAAGGTGGATGAGATACGAAGGTAAATTTTTTGGTTTGTTAATTTTTTAATATTTGTCATTTTTTTTAATATGTTAGCAATTGATATATGTTAATTTTCTGCGTTTGTTATTATGTGTTAGCAAGCCTCCTCCTAACATGGAGCCGTCTGTGTGGGATAAACATATTGAGCTCTACCTCAGTGAAAAGCATGCCAATAGGTCCAAAATCAACAAGGAAAACAGGCAGAAGAACAAGAACACTAGCCGCCACGGATCTCGGTCGTTGGCCGCATCTCGCCACCAATACGTAAGACACATTATGATTATTTTACATATATCTCATTATATATGCTGTTTGATTTGTCGTTTTTAATTTGTTTCACCTTATATGCTTGTGTAAATATATATATATATATATATATATATATATATATATATATATATATACAGTTTGAGAGGAGTGAGAACCGTCAGTACCCCTCCTTCATACAGAGCTTTTACGACCAGCGTTGCAAGAAAGGTGTATGGTTGAAGGACGAGGCTCGTTGATGAGGCGAAAAATGAACCACTTTTAGGAGGTCATTTAAGCCCGGAATTGAATTTATTTGATCAAATATTTCCCTAAATCGTTCCTTTTGTGATTTTAGGTACTTTGGGAGTGAAATCTGGAAAAGGAAGCAATTCGGACGTTTTTGAAGCATAAAAGTGAAGAAAACGCCAAAGTCTTAATTTTCCTTGCTGGGAACAGTAGGTGACGGCGTCAAGAAGGAATTCCTGACGGCGTCAAGAGTAATTCCCATGACGACCCAGTACAGATTTGACGGCGTCACGAAGTAGGGCGTCAAGAGTAAAAGTCATGACTGCCTGGAAATGCATAACACATGACAGCGTCAAAAGTAGATCAAGGCAGTCCGAGAATTATTTTGGCGGCGAGGTGACGGCGTCACAAGATTTGTCTTGACGCCGTCAGACCCTATTTCCTATATATATTTTTCTAATTTTCACACATTAAAAAGAGAAGTTTTGGAGAAACCCTAAGTACGAACGTGGTGCGAATTTTATAGGTTTTTCAAGGGTTCTAAGCCCTTGATACCTTTCATGTGTAATTGAGATAAGTATTCTTTTACTTCAATCAATATGTCTATGTGTTGGTTGTCTATATCTTGTTCTTGTCTTAATTCCATCATGCTAGGCTAGATCTATCTTGTGTTTGCTTGGATCTAATGAAACCTAGATGTTAATTATGTGTTGATTACTTGTTTATAATTGTATTGGATGAATGAATTTGATGTTAGGCTTAAGAAAACTGGCAGATCTCCAAATGGTAACATGCTTGAACGTCTTAGGAAACATGAACTGATGTGCACTAGGTTTTTATTGGTTGTATTTAATGCATGAGCCACTGTTTATAATCCCTATGGTTGTGCTGGGCATGGCATAGGAGGAGATAAGAGCTCATAGGATTGGGGAGTTAAGTGCGCCACCCCATGAATGGTATTATGGAATACAATCCGTCATCCACGCAACTATAACAAGTAATTAACATGTAAAAAAATGTCTAGGGAGTAGTGAAATCTAAGTAAACACAACTTCTCCACTTATTGCTCACAACCTTAGTATAATTTATTTTATTTTTATTTTTAGTATTTTACTTTGATTGCATATTTAGTATTGGGTTAGTTGACTAGCAACTAATTCCGCCCAAATCCTTAAAACCCGAGATTTTTAATTGCTTTCTAAAAAGTATAAAAATACAAAAATAATCATCCTTCACCTTTAGAACTAGTATTTAGGTTTTCTAATCCTAGCGACACTATTCCTAGCTGAACGATCAATCCCCCGGTACTTGTCACTATACTATACTACAACGATCAGGTACACTGCCTGGTGGGGGTTGTAAGCTTCTCAAGATCCCTTGAGAGGTAAAGCCTGGTGCGATTCCCACGTATCAAGTTTTTGGCGCCGCAGCCTGAGGAATAGTTATTGTCTAGGTTAGAATCTCTTTTTATTAGGTCTACTTGCTAGATTCCTATCTAGTAAGATTTTATTTTTATTTTTTTTAGGTTTTATTTAGTCTATCTTATTTCTTTGTGTCTTTGTTCGTAACTCTTCACCACCCGACATCATGGACAACGGGAACATCTTTGAACCTGTCATCCCACCACAACAAAACCCACCACTAGAACCTCTTAGGCCCCGAACCTTAGGAGAGTATTCCCGACCTAGCCACCAAGGCTACCGAAACACCATTGAGCTCACCGGAGCCAATGTGACTCCCTTGCGATCCGACACCATCCGGTTGGTGCAAAGCGGATGTGCATTCCATGGACTTCATTTCGAAGATCCAAACCAACATCTTAAAGACTTCCTCAAAATCGTAGATTCCATAGACTTAGGTGTTGAAACTAGAGAGACAACCCAATTACGCCTATTCCAATTCTCTCTACGGGATCAAGCTAGTCAATGGCTTGAGCGTTTACCCGCGGGATCCATCACCACATGGGAAAATCTCACCAATCGCTTACTTACTCAATTCTTCCCACCGGGGAAGACTGCAATGGTTAGAAATGACATTTTGATGTTTGAACAACATCAAGGAGAAACTTTCTATGAAGCATGGGCCCATTTTAAGGATCTCCTCCGTAAGGTCCCTCATCATGGTATAAACCTTTGGTTATTAGTCCAGATTTTCTACGACCATGTTGATTACCACACTAAGCGCACAATCGATAGGGCTGCGGGAGGTAAACTGCGTGATAAGAACGCCGAGGAGTCCTGAGCAATTATTGAGGAGCTCGCCGCTGATAATCATGAGATGTGGGAGTTTAATCATACAATAAAAGTGGCCATCAATGCAGTCTCAACATCTGGAGGAACCACCGAAATCCCCGATGAACTCTTATGCAAACTCGAGGCAAAAGTTGACTATTTTGAGGAAAGGCAAAGGAGACCTTTAAGTCCTAGACGGGCTACTGTCAATTCTGTCTCAAAACCAACTTTGGCACCATTATCTGAGTCACCTTCTAGAGAAAATGTCGAGACTTTTCAGAACTATGCCCCACCTTGTTCCCCTCCCGAGGAGCTTAGCTCGGAGTTCGAAGCTAGGATGATAGAATATATGGCAACTCACTCAGATCGGCTTGCTAGATTCGAGGAAGCAGTTTATAAGCAAAAAGAGGAAATGCAAAAGAAAATGAATGAGATGATGAGTCTATTAGAGGAGTATGCCAACCAGAAAACCCCCGAAAGAATGCTACTAAGGAAAGAAAGCGCCACTCCCACTACCCAATTTGTTAATTCCATCACAATTGTCCATAAGGATAACGAGAAGGTAGAAGCCCCTGCTAAACAGACCTTAGAGAAACCACCAGAATCCAAACCTCTGAGTCACTACCTGAAACATGATATAAACGAAAACACCATAACAAATTGGATTAAGGGAGATGGGCGTAACCAACCTTCCAAACAGGGTTCTGAGAAAGAGGAAAAGGTAAAATATGAGTATGATACGTTACCTGGGGGATCAGTATTCGAGAGGCTATTGGTACAAAAAGTGGCTACTAAACAGATAGCATGTGGGAACTTTGAGATACCAACCAGCATCGTGGACTTGAAATATCTTAGTGCTTTCGCCGACCAAGGATCGGAAGTAAATCTTATGCCCCTAACTATTTACATCCAACTAACGTCAAAAATGCCAGCCCCTACTCGTGTTAGGTTATCCCTCGCTGGACACTCGTACGTATACCCCCTAGGAATCACAGAAGATGTATTAGTTAATGTTGCAGGATTCATGTACCCCGTTGACTTTATGATCATCGATGATAAAGGAGATGGGTGCATGCCAATCATCCTTGGGGCGCCATTCCTCGCCACCGCTAAGGCTGTCATTAAGTATGAAGGTAGGAAGATCGAGCTTAAATCTGGAAAAAGAAAGATTAGCTTCCCCATGACTCCGCGAAGTGGACATGAGAATTTGAGTTGGAGAAAGATCAAAAACAACATTGACACGACACCCATTTGTGTTCAGAATAAAATTCTTGCATGGGAGGCAAGAATCAAAAGCTATAAGGAGGCTAAAAATGAAAGAAGCAAAAGCAATAAGGTTCACGTCGAATTCAAACATACTCAACCCGCAGAAAATCATGTACCATTTGAGGAATGGAACTTGGTACTCTTGAGACACTTGGAAACAACAATACCACCCGATAAACCAAGTCCTTAGTGGTATGGGCCGTTCACAATTGAAGGTGTGAGCCAAGATGGGGTAGCTAACTTGAGAAGTGAAGTAGGTGGAATGGTGATTGCGAGTATCGACAGGTTGAGGCACTACCACCATAACAGTAATGATCACAACTACATAGGGTATATCATTTCAAGGGACGAGGTCACGTAGTAACCCATGACCTTGAGTCTAGCTACAAGACTCGTAAATAAAGAAAAGTGCTTCTTGGGAGGCAACCCATGTTTTGTGTGATTTTATTTTGTTTGTTTGTTATTTGCTTCCGTATGCATGCTTTATTTTTATTGTTGGTTGATCATGTTTCTAAACTAAATAGTGGAAATACTTTACTTTGTTGTTTTGGCCTAGTCTTAACTCCACCTAAAAGTATTTTTGCAAAAGATAAGTGTAAGGGGAAACCCCAAATATGTTTTTAAGAAACAAACCGATCATGATTCTCCACAATATTAAATGAACATGTGTTTTCATATTTGTTAGAGTCAAATGCTTGTATTGAGTCATAATGATGTTTTGCATGATTTTCCAGGAAGTAGAACCAAGTTTTTCCAGAAATTTTCCGGAAACTTAACATAAGAATTTCTGCAGGTCACTTCTGACGGCGTCACGAGTTAACTCTTGACGGCGTCACGTGTAAAAATCTGGAAATTTTACCAGTTTTGTTTTTCTAATGGAGTCTTATGGTTTTTGTGAATTATTAAGTTTTATAATCTCCAGGAAATCTGCAAACTTCATTCCACAAGCATTATATCTTATCTTGTTTTCTAGGATTTAGTAACTTATATAGGATGCCGCCGATTTTACGCGAGGTTGTTTTTGTCTATTTTCTCAGGTTTTACAGGTTTTGTATGACAAGAAGATGATTTATATTCTGGAAGGGAAGCTTTGATTGTTCATTTTCTTGGAGGAAGATTTAACCTGGCCACCCTATTATCCATACCGAGCGAATCAGGGGAGTATTTGATTTCATTCTTTTTACTTATTTCACTTTTACATTCTTTACTTGAACATTGGGGACAATGTTCATCTTAAGTGTAAGGGGAGGGTAAAAAGATGATACCTTACATATACATTTTCGCTTGAGTTTGTTTTGTTTGATGGTAGATGTGTAATAAAACTATGAGAAATACTTGTTAGTGCAATTTTAGCGCCAAATTTAAAATTTTTTACAACATTTAGGAGTGAAACTTTAGCCATAGCAAGCGTCTTATGGATAGGAGATTGTATGACTAGCACATAGCCGTATATTCAGAAAAATTTTCCACCCAAATATGTGAGGTTCGCCTTTAGATTTGATAGGAAAATCATTTACTATTAGTGCTTATGAGTGTACCGGTAGCATTTAGAATCTAGAACTTGCGTTAGTGATGCATCCCGAGACCGCTAGTGAGACCACATTCGTGTAGTAGGATTTACTACATGATAAGAGGCATTAGGATCACCCTTGTGTTAAACCCGTATCATAATTACTTGACCATTTAAGTCATATTACTTGGCTAGTTAAGTCAACTAATTTTTTCACACCTTTAGCGTTGTACTCATTTTTAGTACATGAGACCCCTAGTACAACCTTCCGAGCCTATCTTTTCGTTTCTAACTTTAAGCATCTTACTTAAAGGAAGAATTTGTTACACCCCACTTAAATGTACAACCAAATCGCCTTAGCCTTCCGTGTATGCGCTCATTTTTAGTGCATTATTGTTTGTTAAACCCTAAGTTAACTATCTAATTGATTACATGGTTGCTACGTCGAGTCATATCCTTGTACATATTGTTTTGGGACGATTGGGACTCATGGGTAAGTACTTATTTTATGGAGTAATGGGGAAGAACATCATTTATTACCCCCATATGTACGTTAATCTTAAAAGTACTCCAAGTGTTTTGATTTTCTTAATTCGAGTCATTAGATTAGTTTATTGTAAAGTATGTAAAAATTCAAGTGTAAGGGAAATGTTCATTCCCTATGATGTATTATTTTGGATGGTAGGGTAAGAGTGTATGCAAAAAAAAAAAAAAAAAAAAAAAAAAAAAAAAAAAAAAAAAAAAATACGGACTACCATCCCGTTTTCATTCTATGTTCATTTTATGTTTTTGTTATTTTTCATTTATTAGCTTAAGTCGAGTCTAGTCTTGGCTTAGCAACGCCATCTTGTACATGTAATTAACTAAGATTGTTAACTCGCCACCAGTAAAACTTCCTTTATCCAACAAAACCGTGTATTTCATATCCCTACACCTAACGTTACAACCCTTTAAAAAGACCTCTTTGATAGCTTATCCTAGGTGCTTACGCCATGTGGTGGAGGTTTGATCCTTTCCCAAGCCTATGGTAATCTATTTTGCTATGACAGGTAGTGAGAGATATCTTCCGTTTCCATACTGTAATTTACACTTTATTACGCCCGAGAGATGTGAGTATCTAAACACTATTTGTGAGGTGCTAGTGTATGACCTCCGTGCTTGTCTATTGGTCTTTAGTGGAACGATTATTTGTTGTAATTACTTTTATATTAGTGTTAAATGACCCCTAACTTGTATTTTGAGTAGAATAAAAGCGCATTTGCTTGAGGACAAGCAAATCTCAAGTGTAAGGGTATATGATGAGGCGAAAAATGAACCACTTTTAAGGGGTCATTTAAGCCCGGAATTGAATTTATTTGATCAAATATTGCCCTAAATCGTTCCTTTTGTGATTTTAGGTACTTTGGGAGTGAAATCTGGAAAAGAAAGCAATTCGGACGTTTTTGGAGCATAAAAGTGAAGAAACGCCAAAGTCTTAATTTTCCTTGCTGGGAACAGTAGGTGACGGCGTCAAGAAGGAATTCCTGACGGCGTCAAGAGTAATTCCCATGACGACCCAGTACAGATTATACGGCATCACGAAGTAGGGCGCCAAGAGTAAAAGTCATGACGGCCTGGAAATGCATAACACATGACGGCGTCAAAAGTAGATAAAGGCAGTCCGAGAATTATTTTGGCGGCGAGGTGACGACGTCACAAGATTTGTCTTGACGCCGTCAGACCCTATTTCCTATATATATTTTTCTAATTTTCACACATTAAAAAGAGAAGTTTTGGAGAAACCCTAAGTACGAACTTGGTGCGAATTTTATAGGTTTTTCAAGGGTTCTAAGCCCTTGATACCTTTCATGTGTAATTGAGATAAGTATTCTTTTACTTCAATCAATATGTCTATGTGTTGGTTGTCTATATCTTGTTCTTGTCTTAATTCCATCATGCTAGGCTAGATCTATTTTGTGTTTGCTTGGATCTAATGAAACATAGATGTTAATTATGTGTTGATTACTTGTTTATAATTGTATTGGATGAATGAATTTGATGTTAGGCTTAAGAAAACTGGCAGATCTTCAAATGGTAACATGCTTGAACGTCTTAGGAAACATGAACTGATGTGCACTAGGTTTTTATTGGTTGTATTTAATGCATGAGCCACTGTTTATAATCCCTATGGTTGTGCTGGGCATGGCATAGGAGGAGATAAGAGCTCATAGGAATGGGGAGTTAAGTGCGCCACCCCATGAATGGTATTAAGGAATACAATCCGTCATCCACGCAACTATAACAAGTAATTAACATGTAAAAAAATGTCTAGAGAGTAGTGAAATCTAAGTAAACACAACTTCTCCACTTATTGCTCACAACCTTAGTATAATTTATTTTATTTTTATTTTTAATATTTTATTTTGATTGCATCTTTAGTATTGGGTTAGTTGACTAGCAACTAATTCCGCCCAAATCCTTAAAACCCGAGATTTTTAATTGCTTTCAAAAAAATATAAAAATACAAAAATAATCATCCCTCACCTTTAGAACTAGTATTTATGTTTTCTAATCCTAGCGACACTATTCCTAGCTGAACGATCAATTCCCCGGTACTTGTCACTATACTATACTACAACGATCATGTACACTGCCTGATGGGGGTTGTAGCTTCTCAAGATCCCTTGAGAGGTAAAGCCTGGTGCGATTCCCACATATCACTCGTGTTCAATACGTAAGTACCGTTTTATTTTAATTAATTTTATTTAATTTTATTTATTTTTATTTTAATTTAATTTATATTATTTGTTTTTGTTATTTTAATTTATATCATTTGTTTTTTTTTTTATTTTATATTAATTTTATCATTTTTTTCAACTACATAGGAAGAGATGTGCGCATTGCGGGATCTGGTAGCTAACACGCCTATTGGGAGAGCCTACACAGAGGAAGAGATACTTGCAAAGGTTTTAAAGGGCAAGCAACGGGGGTATATAGCCGGTAGGGGTAGGGTGGTACCAGGTATTGGCAAGACAAGGTTACCCATGCCGCCAGCTTCCGATTCGTACACCACACCCGAGATTGGCAAGATGTTTGCCGAAAAAGAAAAAAAGATCAAGGAAGTTGAAGAAGAATCTAAGGAAACTAAGCGCCAACTCAAGGCAGTTATGAAAGTAATGAAGACAAACCCCAATCTGTGGTCCCAGTTGATGAGCCAGATGGCGTCTCAAACCGAGGCAGGATCGGGGAGTGGGACTGGCGTGGGCGCGGCAGGATCGAGGAGTGTGAGTGGGAGTGGCAGTCAGAATGGCTCGAGGAGTGATGAGGCTGACTTGGGTAGTGGTGATGAAAACAGTGATTACGATGTTGACGAGGGACAATGAGGTATATTTGTATGGGTTATTTTGTAAACGTTAAACATTTTCTCCATCTTTATGCTTGATCCTCATCCGTATGATGTACACTTTAACACTTAACACCTTGACTTTGTCCATCCGTATGCTATTGACTCATCCGTATGTTATTATTGTAAACTTTGACATTTTGGCAACTTAAACATTGCGGATATAGCAGCTTTTGTGCTATTGGCAGCTTTATAACGCCCATTTTGTAGAATTTGAAACGTTTTAATGTATTTGGGGTGTTTAGCGATTATATATAAGAGTTTTAGCCGTTACAAGTTGTTTTGGCATATTGGCATGTTGGTATAGAGGTTTGGATTGTATAGATTTTTTCCCGAAAAATTTCCGGAAAAAATCTGGAAAACGGCTACATTACAGGCTGCTATGCAGCCTGCATAAAATAAAAATACCGACGACATGTCGTCGGTATATTATAGCATAATTTTGACTTTTTTGCGTTTGACCCTTTTGACTTTTTTGTATGACTTTTTGTATACCGACGCCATGTCGTCGGTACCATAAAACGTTGACCGTTTGACTTGTTGACTTATTGACCGAGTAATTAACGGTTTTTGTTAATTGTAATTAAAATACCGATGACTAGACGTCGGCATTTTATTTGTCGAAACAAGTTTTCAGTTGACTGAAAATGGCTGTGGGCTCCACTTTAGCGTCGGGAAATATCGTCGGGACAGTAAATCCCGACGAGGCATTGCCGACTATCATAGGCCGACGAAGCTTCGTCGGCATCGAACCCTTACCGACGAACGGGCGTCGGTACAGTCCAAAAAATTTCGTCGGCAAAAGTGTAAAACCTCGCGAAAATTCACATAATTAACTTCAGTTAATTTAATAAATATTCTTTGTCATTATTGTAATTACCATTTTTACGGCGAAATTTAAAATTTTCTTTGTATATTGAAATGGACACGATTACAATATTGTCAAATTCGTCAAACGACAAAACAAGTTCTCGACAAAATTAACAAAATATTTATTTAACTAAACCTAATTAATAAAACTAATTACTAAAACTAATTACTAAACCAAATCGGGCCCTTAATTCCCCTAAGCCCAACCGGCCCACACCAAAACCCAATTTCAATAATAATAAAAATTACAAATCGACTAAGTAAGCCACGAAACCCCTCGTTCATTTCAAATTCGTACACACGACCTATGTATATTTTTGCACAATCTCGTTAAGCTCCTAGCCAACTATTAGTGTGTCGAATCTCAAGTTCACACGTTGAGTTTTGAGACGTTTTTACGAGGCAAAGTGTTTGGCTATTAATCGATCCAAATAATTTGCGAATTATTCAATTCTTATCCGTTTTAATCCCCGTTTGTTTCTAAATGATCCTAATAATGTTTCTAAGATGATTTTATGCTCAAATGTTCAATATGATCATGTATATACGAGTATTAAACGATTTGGTAAATCGTTTATGTATATATGGTTGTGTCGACATGCATACATGAATCACCACAAACATATTCCTTCTTTTGTGCTCTCACAAACAATATAAAACTCATTTAGGAAGCTAGGTTCACTGACATACATTGTCCTTGTGTTTCTTGAATGAATTTCCAAACCACACAATTCGTTTCAAGTTAATACATATATACGACATGCATGCATTTAATTTTCTCCCATTCTCAAACTCTTTCATATACGTTTTGCTCCTAAACATCACTCTTACAACTCATAAGTCGAAGGTTATATTGGTTGGAACTCAAGAAAGGAAATCGGGTTTATATGTATATATAACGTTTGGGTTATATAGTGAGACTTGATATTCTTGTGTTCTATCCTAACACTCTCAACCTTTGATCATCTCTAAGGTGTTTGTAAGTCTCCACAACTCGTTTCTATTTAAATTCCTACGTCAAATATTAATCATGCATCATATTTATATTGGTTCTATCGTATATCATTTCATATATATAATACACGTATATATTTATCTTTAGAACACGAAACGTGACTAGCCTCTATCTTGGTAGGCCTAGGAGTCACGTAGCACGTACACTTCACGTTTATTTTCATGTTACATGCATTTAACGAGCCCATTTCAAACCATGTCACACGTATAAAAATTTAAACACTTAGTAAATAATTCCAACTTTTCAAATAATGAGATCGATTCAAACATGCCACAAAACCTACGTATAACTTTCAATTTCACATAACAAGCACCCAATATTTTTATACGTACTAATAGACCACCTAGAAAACTATTAGTTTCATGTACACGACTTATAAAAATATTCACGTTTTGACACCCTAATTGAGCCAAAGTAAATCGACACCAACAAGATTTTTCAAATTAAAACTTATATAAAAACCTTAAGTTTTGTCGAGTGGGCTAAAACAAGGCTCAACAAGACTTTGCGTTTTAACAGCCCACTGGGCCTATAAAATATATTTTTAGAATCATAAAGGAAGCCCAAGTTCAAGCCCAAAAGAATTTCTATGCCCTCGCCTCTAAAATTTTAAATGGGCCTTTATTTGGTTCGAATCAAGGCCCATAAGCTAAATAAATAAGCTTTTTATGGAATAAGCAGTTGAAATAAGCTAGAAATTAATAAAAGAAGCCACGGAAATTTTTATAAAACTTTTATAATCACTTTTGCAAAAATTGGACTAAAAATGTAACGCGACGACACGTATAGGGACTAAATGTGAAAACTGTGAAAACTAATGACTAAAAATGTAGAAACAGAAAGAAAGGATAAAAATTGATAATATAATATTGTTACAAGCTTAGGTTGTAATATTGAACATGTAGTGGACTATAATTGTAAATATATATAAAAAGGACTAACGGTGTGACACTAACGCCGTTAGTATAAAAGTTGTAAAATTGGAAAAAAGACAAGGACTACACTTAATCTATTTGACATTCTTATTTTATTTTCTATTTTACGGCAACCCTCACGTCATATGCATTTTGTTACATTATATATATATATATATATATTATTTACTTTTACGTTAATTATATATATAACGATATTTAAAGAGTTAATAATTTTTATTTACGATTAAAAAGGTAAAACTACAATGGATATTTTAAATAAATTATTTTAATATATCATGCATGACATAATAATTTCACTTCACATCATCTATTCGTCATAACGAATAAATCTTATTCGTTATTCGTTCGTATTTACCAAATAGTATTTGGTTATATTCTCTGATAAATTTATTTATCAGGTTCTGTGTCAAAGACATTCCCATAAATCTCATCCTATCTTACTTTTCATCATTTTCAAATCAATCCAGGTGAGTTATAGCCCCATTTCAAATAATTGTTTTTATCTCATTTGGGAGAGATACATGCTTACATATACTTTGATAACTTGATAAGTATATGAAATAAAATAAAATATATGATTCAAATCAATTTCCTAATTGATATTAAAATAATATAATTTGTGATTTATAATATATCAATGTTTCCAATGTGATTATTGTGGTATGTGAAAAATCTATATTGACGAATTATTTGACTGAAATATTGATATTCATATAAAAATGTTTCCAATTCGATTATTGTGATATGTGATATAAATGTGTTACTGGCGATATATTCAAACTGAATTTCTGATACTCCAATAATACTATTTTCAAACTGAATTTCTGATACTCAAATGATAATATTTTCAAACTGAATTTCTGATACTCAAATGATGATATTTTCAAACTGAATTTCTGATACTCAAATGATGATATTTTCAAACTGAATTTATGATACTCAAGTGATACTATTTTCAAACTGAATTTCTGATACTCAAATGATACTGTTTTCAAATTGGTTACTGTGATACGATACTTGATTTCTTGATGTTATGCTAAATGGGCCCATAGGTCCTTGATATTGCCTAAGTTAGCTATCGCCATGAAGCCCCTCAATCATGAGCCATTAACCACATGAAAGTGAGTGCGAATATAGTGAACAGCTTCGAAACCTGTTAAGGATTGACCCCCTGTCCCACTAATGCTTGATGGAATGCCAATTGCAATTGGTTAGCCGCATTAGTCGTGATACACTATATTCGTAGACATGTAGGAATTGGCAAATCACCTACGAATAGAGGGCAAAATCTGTCATTGATTTGATAGAACACCCCCTTTTGGTTAAGCTTTGGTGTCATGAGGCTCGGTGCAATATCTATAAAGGAAATATATATATGTATTCAACATATATTTTAGATACAGCTGTATAGGTTTGGCCATACGTGAATTGTTTATCTGATTGAATTAGTATCATGAGTTTCCAGCTCATGTTAAGATTTTTGATGATTTATTGAAGATGATTGAATATTTATATGATTTATTTGTGAATATATTCGATACTTGTTTCATTACTGTTTGTATTATATTAATACCAAATATTCCCGAAATCTAACAAAATAAAGAGTTTTTCCTAAAACTCTATGAACTCACCAACCTTTGTGTTGACACTTTTAAGCATGTGTATCTCAGGTAATTTAAAGGAGCAGGACAAGACACGGAGTGGGCATTTATTACTCTGATAAATTAAAATGGTGTAAAAATTAAATTTGTCATTTTTATAAGTCTTTATATCTTTTCATAAGATTTTAAATCAAATGGTTCAGCTTTTATCAAAATTATTATTTAAATGATAAATGATTTTCAAGATGTTTCTTTCAAACCTTTTTATTGGTTAAAACTTCGATCCTCACCGTAACACCCAATTTAATTTTCCGCTGCGACAAACTTTAAAAATGGGGGTGTTACAAAAAGTGTGATATGTACTAGTGTATTTTTACACACAAACGTTAACCTTAAAGGAGATCCAGTTCTTCCAAAGAGGATGCTTGTATATATATAACACCATTAGATAGGAGGCTGATTTGAACACTTTTGAAGATAGATTTGACCTTAAATTTACCCGAAGTGCCACTCGACCATTTCCATTTATCTTCCAAATCCGGGTTAAGGGCTAACTCGCCAATCGGTCGTGTAAAGTTTTTTTGAATATGATTTCCACACTACAAGAAAAAATACCTTTAGTGACAAAACAGCTTTCGTCACTAACTGTATCAAAAATCGTCAAAAACCAGTTAGTGGCCAAAACTAAAGTCGTCACCAGCCATCACTATAGCTCCATAACTATTCATTTAGTGACAAAAATAGAATTCATCACAGATTAGTGACAAGAGTATTATTCGTCACTGTTTAACCAGGTTAGTGACGAAATATATCATTACAATGATGACAATAACAAAAAATCGTCACTGGCATTACAATTAGTGACGATAATGCTATACAAGTAAAATGCGTTTAGTTGCGGATTTTTTTTCTTCACATTCCTCATGACACGAAGCAAAAGAACTACTCAAAGAAGCAAAGTTTTAATTCCCAAATCAATCTTTTGGTCAACACTTAGAAAATGGAGAGTAATAATCTTTTCATCGAAAAATCTACAAACTCTTTCGTGTTAATTTTGTATTGGGCACAGACCCATGTTATAGATTAGTCATTATAACATTGAGGTGGTAATTTGTGAAAAAATAAATAAATAAATAAATAAATAAATTGGCATGTTGGGCAAATTTATAAAAGATTTGGGCATATTTAACCACATTTTTTTTAAATGGGGAGATATTGCTCATTTAAATGTTAAATAGGCATAAATTGGCACATATTTTCTATCAATTGAAGAACATTACGATTGTTTTTAAAGAAAAACTTATAAATATAATATATTCAATTTTTTAAATATAAATGAGGTGTTATTTTTGAGAAATTTATTTTATCGTTTTGAATCTTTTCTAAAGGGATTCGTATAACATGCGTCCGTTTAGCCCGTGCCCATTTAGCACATAGCCCGTTTAGCCCATAGACTATGCCCGCCCGTTTTGCCACCTCATATATGTATTATTATTCTACGTTAATGAGATATGAAACATTATAGTGTTACAAAGACTAATCTAGCATATATAGTGTTACTAGAATATGGGATTGAGCCAAATACAAAATAGTGAAAATACAGACTAACATCTCGTTCTATAATTCAATCGATCAATCAAGTGTTATTCTCCATATTTGTTTTTGAAATGTTAGAATGATAATGCAATATAATGATATTTTCACTTGATAATTCTAAATATGTTTTTTAATGACTTGGAGAATTAATAATTATTTCTTTTTTTAACTTTCAGAAACTTTTCTTTTTACAAGATTCTCTGATATGATGCTTTGTCATGGTACAAAGAAGTCTTTGCTTTATATTTTTTATTTTCTACTACGTGAATGGTTTCGTATGACGCTATAATTCGCACGTCATATTCTTTTTAGCAATGACGACATAACTCTAGAATAGTTACTAATGGACCACATAAATACTTCTTATCATTTATGTATATTTTCATTACACACGTGGACATGTATGATGTATATATGGACAATTTTTCAACAAAAAGATGTTTTATATAAGCAAACTTAACCACCCGTTTTCTTCATGCATTCGTTCAAAAGTAGATCAAATAAAGACTTTTTGACCCTGATCGAATAATGAACTTATTCAGGATTTACAACTTTTATAAACTTTGAAGCTTTTAAACCAGCATTAATTAATGGTGCCTAGGTCATTTGCCATATATTTGTTGAAAATGAGGTATATATGTGGTTGGATAAAACTGCATCGTAGATGGCTGTTATACAATACACACGAATATATTTTTGTACTTAATTATTAGAGTAGGTCAATGATCGTATGGTACGTTCAGGATTTAATTAAGTGTAGGATAAACGATGAAAACAAGAAGCTAGTTAACGAGATGCTTAAGATTGTATGGGACAAGTATAACTCTCGGCAAACTCCTGTACGTCAAGGAACTAACGTGTGCCAAAGAAGTAGTAGTGTCAAATCCAAAAATTAAATCGTTTGATAGGTTTTAGACATTTTCTTAAATCTACCGTCATAGATGCCAAGTTTAAATCCGTTAGATATACAAGTAAGCAATGTTGCAAAAATCGTGAGTCAGTAGTGAGGCGGTTGACCACCATGTAGCATATAATAACTGATTATAAAGCCGATTACCTTGTAATTGCCGATTATAAGGTCAATTACCTTGTAAAAATCAATAAGGTGGAAGGCCGTGTACCTTGTAATCGCCAATTACAAGGCCGACTAGGCCGATTTTTGCAAGATTGCAAGTAAGTTAATTTTAGGGCTAATGGCCGTTAAATATATCATAGTTGTAATAACTTCTTTTTATATTTATCGAACAAATTTTTTTTGCTATAATGTGTACTAAACTTGATTTTTTTGGCATTTTGTGTACTTTATTACTATTTTATCTTTCCCATGTTAATAAAATGAGAGGCAAAATGATTATAAAGTACAAAAAAATGCCCAAAAAATTAAGTTTAATAAAATACACAAAAATGCCTAAAAAATTAAGTTTAGTATACATAACAGGAAAAAAAAATATTCGATACACATAAAATAAATAAGTGACAACTATTATACATTTTTGTGCCATTAGCCTTTTATTTTAAAAAAGCAATATTTTTCTAACACCTATTAATCTATTTCTCAATGCACATTTAATTTTTTTATATTAAGTCATAAAAAAAACCTGAAAATTAACGTCGTAGTCATATAAAACAATACATATCACACACACGCATTATATTCCAGTACGTTACACGGAAATTAAACGTAAATTACGCAGTGACGCAATTTATTGTGACATCACTTATATTCAAGATAATATAATCTTTTATGTCGTCATCTGTATTACGACACATGTTTTGACGTTTTGCAATGCTAAGAAGTCCTATTGTGACTTTCGTGCTAGAAAAGTTTGGTAGTTGTAAACACGAAAATGAACAAGTCACAATTATTTACTAGTATTTTTATATGTAAGATATTTTTAAAAGTGTCTTTCAAACAAATAAGATATTTTAAAAGTCTACACTTAATTTTTTATTAATTTTTTATATAATACTCCATCAGTCTCAAAATATAACTCCAATGTTTTGAATTCAACGTTCTCTTAAAATATTTTGTTTGTATTATATAACATTTGATGAAAATTATACAAATAAAAATATATTTAAAACGTAATTCATTTATATATTTTGCATTAAGTATTACATAATACAAACAAAAATATTAAAAGTAAAAGTTTGATTCAAAAAGTCAACCTGGACTTATATTTTTAGATGGAGAAAGTATAAGAGAAGATAAAAAAAAAAAAAAAAAAAAAAAAAAAAAAAAAAAAAAAAAATGAAAACTAATTCTTCTATCTATCAATGAAAGAGAGCAATTTTGAAATTAAATCTTATAATTGATCAATAAGAGTCAAAATTGATTTCAGCTTTGCCAAACTTATCTAAATTTTATCCACTAAATGAATATGTATATAGCACCATATGTGCCAATTTTGTAAAAGAAAAAACTATAAAAATGAGGGGTAATTAATAAAACTTGAGATGTAGATTTAAAATAAATTATATGAATTTAAGTAAACTTGTCAATTTTCATGTTTTTTAGTAACTTTAAATTTAATAAATGCCAATAGACTTTATACCCAAAAGACTATATATTTTTTTCCTATAAAACAACATATATGTTGTTGTTATCATATTAATATTATTATATATTAATTTAATGTATATGCACGAAGTTATAAATATTAAAAAGAAGTACAAGTTAGTGTTATATGCAAATAAATATACGAAATTGTACACTTACAAAAGTCTAATTTTATTTCTCTTTAAGAGAATAAGTAAGAATATCCAAAAAAAAATATGTTTTTTTTCTTTTTTTTTTTTTTTTTTTTTTTTTTTTTTTTTTTACTATCTGTTGAATAATGACTCATGTTATTCTTCTTTATAAGTTTAACCCTCTTGTACACGAGTTTAAAAAGTTTATACAGGTGAAATTATTATTAACACTTTAACAATAATATAAATACCAAACTGAAGGCACGTCTCACAATAACTTGTGTATCACTAGCTCAAAAAGGGTATCTAGAAAATCATTTTTTTAAATGTCATTACTGTTAGACGTATATTTTTTACCTGCCTTGTACTTGGTTAATGGGTTTAGCTTCTTACTTGATTTAATTTAGAATAAACCCCATTCGGTTATATATTGTAATTATCATTATCGAATGACAAACTAATTAGTCACTCCAACAATTATATGTTAATAAACATGATATAAGTAGTTAAATTAAACAAAAGATTAATTTCATATATCATCGTACTTTTAACAACATCAGCCTCAACATCATTAGATTAAAAAAGTCAAATCCTTAGTTAAATAAAAATATATACAAAATGTTAATCAATAACGTGCATAGGTATTATAAATTTATAACCATATAAATATAAAAATTTTGCATCATTTAAAAAAAAAAAAAAAAAAAAAAAAAAAGTGCGGGGGGGAATCTTATTTAACAACTACATGTATGCATTCAATTAAAAACCACTTACATAACTAACGTATTCTAGCTTGATTACTGATTCGGTACTTTTTAGTTTTGACTCCTACTAGAAAATTTACTTCGTGCAGACTAAAGTTGCAAGGTGTGTTAGTTGTATTGTAGCATATGATCTTTATTTTTGGTATATACTAGTAACATGAGATACTAAGATTGCATTCACTTCAGAAACTTAACCAAGATATAAATTCACAACGAGGTTGAAAAAACACCCGTGTATCGCTAGCTAGGTCGGAACTCTCTTGTTCACATTGTGAATGGATACAATTTATAGTGAGGTCACCGGCCCTTCCAAGATGTTATGTCATACATGGACACATGTTTTAAATGCTGAGAAAGTCCGTACCGTATATTCCCCACTAATAAAACAACAGTGCAGGGGTGGGTATATCTTGTCCCTGTGAATAATTGTGTTACAAAAGTCTAGCCGTCTAGGTAGACAACTTCCTTAATAAACCAAGTTTAATTCTTCAAATGACTTTTTCGAATACATTTATGATGTTAAATAATGGTACTGAAAAACTTGAATTTATTAGGTATGTACCGGTGAATACCATATATAAGACCTAGCATTTGAATTTATTAGGTATGTACCGGTGAATACCATATATAAGACCTAGCATGGTACTGAAAAACTTGAATTTATTAGGTATGTACCGGTGAATACCATATATAAGACCTAGCAGGCCACGATTGTTCTAAAAAGAAAAAAGAATTAAAAAAATAAAAAAAATAAATAATAAATAAAAAATAAAAGTACTGTAGTTATTGCGTCGACTTTGGAAGTCTTTGTTTTCCAGTCATTGCCTTGTCATCGTCCCAATCTACGCATGTTAGATAATGATATGATGACGTCACTTAAATGACGTAGGCACGTAGCTCACAAAATTAGGTTACTTAAGTGGTGTTTGTTTTTCATAAAAAGTCTCTGAACAGCCTCTTAATCTGAACCATTTAGATGTGGTCAGACAATTTGGTCGTTCAGACAGTTTGTTTTTCTTTTTCTGTTTAGACGCGTTCAGAGGCAGTAAGATATTAATGGTCTACACTTGAAAGAGGTGTCTAAATGCCTCCTGTTGCCTCTTGCTGACAAAAAAAAACAATAAATAAAATAAAAAAATAAAAAATAGTACAAGCAAGCAAATGTGTGGTTCAAACATGAGTTTCTTTTCCCGTTCAGATACGGTCACATTCAGATATTTACGCATCAGATTCAGATTCAAATATGCGATTCAGATTCAGATTCAGAAACTTTTAAAAAACAAACACCACCTTACAACATCCACAATGCTCAAAGTCTTCCATGACTTGAAAGATTTGATGTATAATGCATTTAATGACTAAAGCTTGGCTGAAAAACTTGAGATTTATAAAGTTTTTGAAGAAAAGTTTTTTTAAAAGCTTTTGATGCAAGAGTTAAGATCAAATAAGAAGAAAAATTAAAATAAGAATGATAAGGAGAAACCGCAACCACTTCTTTCAGATGCACCTAAAAAAATAGATGCATCTCCCTTTAAAATTCCCCCTCTTACTTGAAATGTGTGGCTAAAAACTCTTATTATTCTTCTTATTTTAGTTTTTCCTTTTACCGGATCTCTTCCCTTAAATACAATGCAAAAAAACCTCCTAAAATAAATTTTTGAAATAGTGAAAAGCTTTTAATAACTTGAATCATTGTGGATGCTCTTACCACCACCTACGGTTGGAGTGTAGGAGTTTTTAAATTGAAAACTTTGTTACGTTGGAGGGTGCGACTTTTTTTTTTTTTTTTTTTTTTTTTTTTTTTTTTTTTTTTTTTTTTTTTTAGTAGTAACCATGTTTTCCAACCCAACCGCTTTGTGGCCCATCGCATCCTCCAGCACCAAATCACCACCGCTACCATCCCAAGAGCACCATCGTCGTAAAACAAAACCACTAAAAAGCCAGTTCACCCAAAACCCCACCACCCAAAAACCCGTTCATCGAGACCGGCGCCTCCAAAGATCTGAGTTTTTTCTTGCATGATTGGGAGGTCTGAGGTTGAAGGAAGGGCAAATCAGGTGTCTCATTCGATTTTCGTTACGAATTTTCCTTCTGGTACGTCGACTAAACAACTTTGGGACATATGTGAACAATATGGTAAGGTTGTTGATTCGTTTATCCCATATAGGGTTTCAAAGAAAGTAGGAAGTTTCCTTTTGTGCGTTTTTCAAAAGTGAATAACATTGAGGTTCTTATTTGGAATCTCAATATGGTTTGGATTGGAAAGTTCAAATTACGGTTCAATGTAGCTAGATTTCAAAGGGTTGCAAAATACATTGGGGTTAAGAATGTGGAACAGAAGCAACCTGTTCGGTTTAGTGCTTCTGCTTCCTGTAGCTTTTCTCATTCTTTTGTTGTTGTAGTTTCTAATGAGGCACGACATAAAAAATTGAAAAACATATGGAGGATAAACAGGTGTTGGTTATTGATGATGATTGTTTGTTTGATAAGAAGTTTGATCTAATGTTGGTGGCTAAGGTAAAGTCGTTTGATTCCATGCCTAATCTCGGTGTTTTTTTTTTTAAGATGAAGGTTTCGAAAACGTTAACATCAGATACCTGGGAGGTTTTTGGGTGTCTTTGGAATTTATGGATGATTATGCACGAAACCGTTTTAAAAAACAAGTAGGTTTGGTGATAACATCATATAGTCATGATGTTCTTAGTGTCAATTTCCCCAGTTATGATATTATATTATGCTAAATTACCTTCGTTTATGCTCTTATTTCTTTATATTTCGTTTCAGTACAAATAAGCAAGTGAACGGTTTTGATGCTTATCTTGAGTTATTTAGCTGAAGAAATGATCAAAGACATGAAGACATGATAAAGACACAAGACTACGGCCTAACTTAGCATTGGAGTTACGCCGTGGATGATTTATAATGACGTCGCTTATATGACGTAGGCATGTAGCTCACAAAATTAGGTTATTTTTTTGAATGTCAAGTTAGTACAATACGATAGTTAGTGATTTGACTCCACAGTACTTACCCACAAGTTAGTCCCTACCAGCATTGAATCGACGCATCTATGGGGCAGAACCACAACAGATCCCAGACAGGAGGAAAACTCTACACGAAGAGACTCGAACTCGAAACCTCTCCCATGTGATAACAACTCTGTTAAGCAGAAGTTGGCACCACCTGCGACTGTAGATACCAGTTTTGAAACTAAAAACTTTGTTAGAGTAGAGGGCTTGGCGAGGTTTTTTCTCGTCTTAACATCTACGTCTCAGGTTTTTCTCTTTTAAATTTTCACTTTCAAATTTTCTACAATCCTTGCAGCACTATTTTCTCCTCCCAATAACTCTTTTTTATTCTATATCATTACCCCTAATAACACATGTAGTCACACAAAACACAATCACACGTAATAAAGAAAAATATACAATTTCTTTCTCGTGTAATTAAACCTTACGGGACACTAATGCCGCAAGGGAAATCTTTTCATTTCTTCCGCAAAAATCGGTGCAATTTGGTTGTTCCCGCAGATTGGCATCTCTTCCCGCTACTTTCCCTACTTCGCACCCTCTACGCTTAAAAAGAATAAAAACATAGATACTAATCTCTATTCATTATAAAATCAGCTAACTATATCATATGTATCAAAAATATATTTCACATGCTCTATATAAAACTTGAACATACATTAATTAGTTTAAAGATCATTACCACACGATATAAGTTGCATGAACCACATAATAACTCTGATTATACAAAAACTATTATTCTTCAGTTTTACTAAAATACATAAACATGTACACCGTATCGAAATAGTAATTCTTTTTAGTTACGGAAGAAAAATACGATTTTGTAATTATAATTAACTATTTTACTACTTCTCAACGGTAAAGTTATTCTAAGCAACAAATTAATCATTTTGTTTTACTAAGTTCATGTTAACAAATTAGTCAACAATTTTTAGATTTCGATGCGACAATAAGATGCTATTCGTAACAAGTAGTTTCCTTGAGACAATACACTGTTTAAATAGTTCAAAAATATAAAATATTCAACAACTAAAAATCTATAATCAACTAAAATTACAAAAGACATATTTCTTAAATGTTTGTCAAAAGTCTTAAAAAAATCAATAACTAATAAAAAAATAAAAATGATATTTTTTTCTCAATTTTATTCTTATTTATCGTCCTTACTCTATGATGATGACAAGTGCAATAATCAAAGTCATAGATGAAATGTGAGAATGAGTAGAATATGCATGTTAAAAATATTTGAGGTTAAAAAGATAAGTTGAAAAAAAAATTAAGAATATATACATTATTCATATAAAAAAATTACTCCATAGTAGAGAAAGGTAAAATGTAAACAGATCATATTCATACATCAAGAATAACTTGAGTGTACGAAGACTGCTTTCAAAAAGATCCCAACAAACATACGTGTGAGGGTAAAAGTGCTTAGATATATGTGAAAACTAGTGAAATTATGCTGATAAAAAAACCATATAAACATTAGACAAGTACCATTATAAAATTTTAGCATAACAACCACATAATAGAGAGACAACCAAAATTTTAAATTGATGCCATTTTGGCATTTTATGATATTTCGAGTTTCACTTCAGAAATTAAAATTTAAAACAATACTGTATTTCTTTATTTCTATTTATTTTGCTGTAACTATAAACTTTGATTCCATTTAAGAATTTGTACTGTGTGTGGAAATGCATAGACAGTTCCAAATTATACTCGGTTTTAATAGGGCCACGAGTTCTTGGAAGTTTCTGCACACACCAAGACTTTTGACTTCAAATGTCTATAAAAACAGTGAACCCTAAACGGTTTGAACATCAACAGTTTTGAACATTATATTTTAATCATTCAAACCAACAACTAACTAGCGAGCAACAATGGTAGCTGCATCACATGCCTTAGACCTCAATCTTAACCTCTTCCACATAACCGATGATGATATACCAGTAAGTACCTACCATATAGTACCCAATGCATATATAAAGTTACAAAATTATGCAAGCATTTGACTTATAACTTATTACTGTAATTACTTGTTGTGGTTAAGGTTGTGGAAGTTCAATCCGGTTCTGATTATGAGGATGATGACGATGATAGCTCGTTTGAGAAAGAGGTTTGTAGCTCATTAATACTATGCATTTTAAACTTATTTTACGAAAATTATGAGTGTTGATTTTGGGATCTTGGTGATGATATTAACTTAAGGTGTATGTATGAGCAGGTTGATGATCGTACGGTTGGGAATTTAAGTCGGATAAGTAAAGAAAACAAGAAGCTAAAGGAAATGCTTACAATTGTATGGGACAATTATAACACTCTCCAAACTAAGGTGAAGAAAATTATACAAGACAAAGAAGTATCCGAGTTGAGCCCAAAGAAACGAAAATTTGATGAAACGGTTCCACAAAGCTTGTGGAAAAGGCCGAATGAGGAACTACAAAAGTCGGGAATTCAAAGAGTTTATGTACAGACAGATCCATCCGATAAAAGCTTGGTACTTTTCAGTCTTATTTCGAACAACAAACCATCAATTTTGCCCTATTTCATGTCATTATGGAAGTATATAATGCCAATAATTAAACGGTTTTTACATTATTTGTTGATATATATAGATAGTGAAGGATGGATATCAATGGAGAAAATACGGGCAAAAGGTTACTAGAGATAACCCATCTCCTAGGGCTTACTATAAATGCTCTTTCGCGCCGAGCTGCCCAGTCAAGAAGAAGGTCGGTCTACTTATGAATTTAATCTGGATTGGCTATTATTAGTTTCAACGGCTTGATCTCGATTTGATTATATGTACGAGTACTAGAAAAGGTAAAGCTATTAAAAAAAAGCTTGTTGATTTAGCACACGATGTTGTTTTCAGGTGCAAAGAAGTCTAGATGATGTTGGAATTGTAGTTGTAACCTATGAAGGAGAGCATAACCACAGAAGCACAAAGCAAGAGGCGGCATGTGCTCTAACCAACGAATATGATATTTTGACTAGTGAACGAACGTTTAACTCTCCTAAGGCGAGGACGACTTTTAACGAGGTTCTGGTTGAACAAATGGCTGCGTATCTAAGTAAAGACTCTGTTTTTACAGATAAACTTGCGGCTGCAATATACTCCAAGACTTTAGAAGCAAGTAATATGTTTTAGGTACGTTAATGTATTTGGGCCGATTCTTCAATGTAGTGCATATAGAAATTAATCTGTACTTCTGTTTGTATATGACACCTATAATGTAGAAGAGAAGACGGAGAGTTTATCAGTGAAATTCAGCTGATATGATTGAATGCGAGAATCAAGAAGGATATATATTGGCTTGATTTGTAGCAATTCGAAAGGCATATATGTTTCAGTTTTTTTTTTGCCATCTAGTTAGTCCTCTATTGTATAAGAGTTGGGATTATGTTTGCGCCTCAATTTTACTGTAATACTGTATCTTCTGTTGTTGATTCCGGATAGTGTGTGGTGTGTGACATATATCTTCTAGATCCCATCGTATACACATAGTTTCCATCTTACTATTATCATATCTTTACTTCTGTCGTTAATCATTCCATCTTTAGCGTTGGTGCATCAGGAAAAAAATATTGTGAATGTGATTAAACTCGTTACTAATGCAACGTTATTGATTTTATAATAATCACACGTGGTTATTAGTCTTTTACTAACAGTTTTGTGTTTACAATTACTCCAAAATCTTCCAATAGTGTTTTAAAAATTCAACATATAATATGTTATTATGAGTTCAAGAAAACATAAGTTATTCCATGTTGTAACTATAAGATAATAAAAAATGGGAATTGATTGACACACTCAAAAAATTGATTGGGACACTCAATGTACAAATAATTAAAGCAGTTTATATTTGCAGTACAACTGTTAATGCACTGTTTGGAGTGTGCCAATAAAATATAGGAGTGTGCAAATCACCTCTCATAAAAAATACATGCGGTAGAAGGGATCCGGTGATAATAAAAGAAGAAAAAGAAATATATTTAGCCGCATATATTAAATAAGACAAAGAATTTTAAAATAATAAGAAAAAATATTTAATAATGTATCATACTTGTCACAAAAATTATTTTCATGTAGCGTACAAAAAAAATAGCTTTTTGATGTACTGAACTTTTATTTTTGTCTTTTTTGATGTATTTTCGTGACTGTTTTGCCCTTGGATTTTCAATATTTTGAGGGGCAAAAATGTCAATAGTACATAAAAAAGGCAAAAAAATGAAAGTTCAGTACATCAAAAAGCTATTTTTTTTGTTCGCTACACGAAAGTAATTTTTGTGACAAGTATGATACATTATTAAATTTTTTTCCCTAAATAATATGCATCATTTTACATGTGCATCTTCTCAACTTTTTTTTTTTTTTTTTTTTTTAATTTTTATTATTTTTTTATATGCGAGAAGAGTGTTGAATGTTAAATGCACTAATCATAAAAATTGCTTTCATTTCACACCTAATTAGTGTGTATTATGCTATTTTTACATTTTAATAGTGATATGAGCATTTAGATGAATACATACATGTTATTTCCCCTTCAAAACAGTGAAGAAAACTACAAACCAAAGGTCTAGTTGCGAAAGATAGAGATCCTCTAATGTTAAGTTTAACATGATTACTCATGTTGTCTCACATACTAAAAATTGGTCCCTATAAGATGGCCCACTAATTTTTATGTAAAACAACATGACTAGTAATGTTAAAGCCAACATTAAACGATCTCAATCAAGTTGCAAATCAAAGACCTTGTAACCTAGTGGTACTCATGTGGTGAGAGAATGCTTCCTGGTAACTTCTTGTGTGTTTAAGTCTTTGAGACATGTGTGATAGATGCTTGATGTCGTTAGAGACCGAGCTACGGAGGGGGCAGTGTGGGCACGTGCCCCCTCAAAACTTTCCGGCAGAGTGTAATATTTTCATAAATATATTCACGTGTTTATCGTTGTTTTGGCGCCTTAAAACCAAATATATGAAATAAAGTCAATCGGTAAAGTTGAACAAAAGAGCTCTAGGGTCGAATGGTCCTATGTTGCTAGAGATGGAGTTGTCTTTTAGAAGAAAATGGAATCATGGTATCAAAAGGGTGGACCATGTAATGTTGGGTTTGTTGACTATTGTGTGGCTGTGTGCTAGTGGTGAAGGAATATATATATATATATATATATATATATATATATATATATATATATATATATATATATATATATATATAGTAGAAAGGTGCTCGGACGATGCGGGGGCGGATTGTTGGGGTGAAGAAGAGGGAGGTGAGGTGGTGGAAAGTGGTTGTTGGAGTGGTTGTTGAGGTGGTTATAAATAATTGTTGGGGGTGGTTGTTGAAGTGGTTATAAATTGTTAAGGGTGATTGTTAGGGGTGGTTGTTTTCATAATTAGTAAGTAAAAGTCTGAATTTTTAAGTCTTTCAAATTATAGAATAGTTCCAAATACATTATATATATATATATATATATATATATATATATATATATATATATATATATATATATATATATATATATATATATATATATATAAAGTTACTGAATCTTTTTTCCTATTTCTTTATTTATAAAAGTAATTCTTCTTGAAAAATAAAATGTATTTATTATTGTGTTGCTAAAGAGTTTATGATCAAGTGCTACATTATTTGTTCAAAAACACGAGTGTTGCACCATTAAATAAATATATGATTAGGGTGTCTTTAAAGGGTAATTAATACATACTGAAGACTTATTTTATTTCATTTTTTCCAATTCTTATCAAAGAATATAAAAGATTTTCTTTGTTAAGAGAAAATGTATAGGTTAATGTGATGTTGAACTCGACACGATACCACTGGCATATTTTTCGTTGTAATCACTTTTGTTATTGTACCCGACATGGCTTGACCCATTTATCAGTTGGCTAGGTTTTATTTATTTTTTATTTTTTTTCGGCTCGTCTTTTTTTTTTTTTTTTTTTTTTTTTTTTTTTTTTGCCCCTCCTAAATAAGTATTCTAGCTCCGCCCCTTGATGCCGTGATGTATAGTGCGATATAGAAATTAGTTTGGCTTGTATAATAAAAGGTATGGTTTTTTGAGGAAGATGCATGTCTCCAATAGGGGATCTCTTGTGTATTGGGTCGTTATTGATACATTTCATAATTGCTTTTGGAGAAAAAAGATGTTAAGAAGCTAATAAGGTATAACATTGTTGTGCATAAAATTTTACATGAATGCAAAATCATTTGGTTAGAGATTACTATATTGACATAGATACCACTATACTAGTAACATGACTTGGTTGGGGTCTTGGGGAGTACTACTATAGGCTATGTTTGGGGAGAGCTTTTATGGTGCTTATAGGGGCTTAAGCTTTTAAAATAAGTCGGCTAATTAAATAAGCATCGCTTGTCATGCCGCTTATGGAATGGCTTATAAACTAAGCCGGCTAAAAACTTTAACCTCACAAAAGGAAAAATAAATTACTTATTTACCCACAAAAATATTTAACATATACAAAAACTCATTTAAGTATATCTTTTTTAGTAATTTTGCAATAATAAGCCCCAACCCCAGCCCATTTGCCAAACAAGTTTATAAAAATACAAATTTTAATTTCGGCTTATAATATAAGTCCTAGCCCCAGCCCCAGCTCTAACCCCAGCTCCAACCCATTTCGCCAAACATACCCATATATGTCTATATTCACATAGTACCATGGCTTTGTAAATATGTTATTGTATTATTATTTTGTTATATCTGATATAGAAATAATCAATATAGCATTTGAATTGGAGGTAAATATAAAGACATAGTTGTGTGAAGAATATCCAAAAATGTTCTCTAGTTGAGAACAGTATGTTATTATCATAAGGTTCATGAATCTAAACTGTTAATATAAATAAGTCGTAAAAACGTTTATTTGAATTTCTCGATCTCTTTAAGTTTTGTCGATAACAACAATAAAACTATCTCAAGTACAAATCTAAGATTACATGTTATCATATTTATTTTACTAAGTATATATATTTGTTAAATGTAAGTAAATTGTTGGGTTATCTTTGACCCATGACCCATGACCAAAAACCCATGGCCCATGTGCATTACATCATGCATGACATCAAGTTGGCTAAATTCCATGGCCCATGACCCATGACCCAAAGTTCATAACCCATAATCCAAAGTATGGTTTGCATCATACATGACATCATGTTGAGTACCCATAACCCAAAACCCAGAATTGTAACCCAAAATCGAGACTGGTTGACCCAGTTGCCAAATCCCTTGGTTTACACTGGCTGGATCCCTTTTCCAAGAGATCTGCCGGATCCGGATGAACAGTGGACAGTTTTGCCTATAAATAATGAGTAATTTCTTCTTTGTTTTCACCCATTTATATACATATCTTCTCTTATTCTTATATCTCTCTAACCTCATATCTAAGGATCATTCTTGTAGTTATCTTCTTATGTTTCTCAAGGTTCTTCTTAAAAGACGAGATCACGTTCTTTGCATGCAAGTCTTCCAATCTTCAAGAGAAGAGTTGCTAGGCTTCATTATCACTACAAGATCACTGAGTAGTTTCTTGTATTTGATACATTACATTGTATTCGTTAAGTTGGTGTGTTAGTTGTGTTGGATTGGTTCTTCCATTGTAAGAACCCGGTATTTAGCTTTGTACCGGAAAAAGTATAAGCGACGTTTTGAGGCTTCTCCGCCGGTTAAAGAAGCTTGTTGACATAGTGCTGAAGAACCCTCGAGTTGGGTACTCGAGGAGTGGAGTAAGGCAATGAATGTGTCCGTGTAGCCGAACCACTATAAATCATTGTGTCACGGTTATATCTCTTCCTCTCTTTACTTTATCCTATTTATCTCTTTTCATATTTACTTGAATTGTCTGCTTTTCATCATCCAAAGGTTTCACATACAATTGATCTAAAAGTTTTTTGTAAACTAAATTTGAATTGGTAAAACTATTCAACATCCCCTTCTAGTTTTGTACATAAACCTTGATGACCATCATTGGCATGTTTACGACTTTACTTTTATGGACTTCATGTGAAGATTTCCCGGTAAGTCAATCAAAGTAATACTACTATCACATGAGCACACTTAACTAGTTATTGAGAACTTTATCTGCAGTTGATCACAAAACAAGTTATGTCTAGTAAGTCCAAAATATTACTTACTTCTCAGTTCTCATACATCCCATTGTGTTAGTCAATGTGTGAATGTCTATCCTTATGATGTATCACTATCATGCACCATTAGAATTTTATGCTAGATTGGTTATCTGAAACTTAAACCGTACATGTTGATAAACAAGTCATTTTTTTGGATAACAAAATATTACATTTTCTTTTCTTTTAAAAGGCAAAAATCTTATATACAATTCACAATTCACATAAACACATCAATCTCAAAAAATTAATTCACAAAACTTGAACATACAGCTTCTTAAATTAAAATTTAATTTTTTTTGACAACACGCAAAATTAAATTGAAACACCTGAAAGGGCCAATATTCAAAGACATAGGAAAACCTCCCACGTGTCAGGAGGACCTAAACAACGAACAAACTTTCAAAACTAGAAGCCAAAAGGTAAAAAAAACAAAAAAAAAAAACAAAAAAAAAAAAAAAAACAAAAAAAACAAAAAAACAAAAAAACAAAAAAAAAAAAAAAAAAAAAAAAAAAAAAAAAAACAAAACAAAAAAAAAAACAAAAAACAAAACCAAGAAGGTAACAAGAATTAATCTTGCTAGATCACGAAGACAACAACTAGAAATAATATATGTGACAATAAGAAACTATGACTATGATGCGTTTTAAGATCACGTTTTAAATTTATAAAATCCCGTCGACCTATGATATACGAATGCACTAACGGGCAGAGTATCCGATCGTGTATAGTGTAGGATTGGTAAGCCAGAGGTTGTTCTCAAGAGCTAATGGGCAGTATAAATTCTGAGTTTTAATTGTCACGATTTTAAGTTGATTTAATTAACTAAATTGCAAGAAAATAAATAACGAAAATGTAAATGAAGTGAATTTATCAAGGCAGAAAATGTGCTAACCTAGTTACTTCTTTATTAATGCAATGATCCTACTCCCTAGTGCAATGTCTAACTTTTGTTTTACATAGTGGTTTTAATATCACTAGGTCTGATTTGTAGTCGAAACCTAACCTATAATTCCTATGACCTCAACCCCGTTGTCAGGGACGGACCCAGGATTTTTAAGAGGGTGTTGCACAAAAGAAATGTTGGGTTAACCAAAGTTACATCGTAAGAAACGAAAGTTGAAAAAAAATTTGGGGATTGCACATACCGCAAAAACGGCAGTTTTGAAATATTTTTGCACTTCGTGACATAAAATTAGGTATAGCCCGTGCCACACCTGGCATACATGTGGGTCCGTCCATGCCCATTGTTCACGAAAGCTGGGCATCTAGTTCATAGTGATTATGTCCCCAACTATTTTAGAGACGTACTTAATGTCGACAATTCCACTTCTCGACTGTTGATACAAAAGTTGGGCTTACCTTGTTTGGACTCCTGCTCTCATACCAATTAGAACTTTAGTACTTGTGATACCTGCGCACTAAGAAAGCAAACAACACCGTTAGGCTTATCGTGGGATTGTCTCCCACGATTAGACTCCGGCGTGAGAGTAAGTAATCGGTTTTAGGGTTTAGTTGAAGAGTTAGGGATTGTGTAAATCGTACCTTTTCATGAGAATATATCATTCTATATATAGGGCGCAGAAACCGTGTAGGTATCTTGCTCCTTACTCTTCGCACTCGTGGTGCTTATCTGGGGTAAGGATATCTATTCCGTAAATAGAAGATCCTTATCCATTAGCCGTGTGTTTTGGTTGGGCTTCGTGAGCCCAAGCCGTTGGTAATTATGACCCAAGTCATTTGTCATGATAACCCATTCGTGGTGGGTTTGGGCTTAGTAATGTCTATAATTTGGGCTCGTGGCCCAACTATAGGCTATACGTCATCATGTCCCCCCAGTCTAGTGTGTGCGGCTCGTAGCCTCGGATACTAGACTAATGAAACTAGCGGCAAGCGTGGCGGGAAGAAATTAAATACTTCCCTCCCAAAAGGTAGGAACAATGTACCAAGTCCCAAAATATCACAAAGGGTACTTCGAAAAACGGGGAGGCTATCCACGTGTGCCTCGAGAAAAGGGGAAAAGTGCTTGTACCTTCCATCTCCCAGCCACACGTTTGTTAGTGGGATCCACGTTGCATCCCATTTAGGGTTTCTTACCGTCTTATATAAATCACCGCCCCTTTTCACTGTGGTTCACACAGTCAAACGTTTTTTCACCATTTGCAAAATTCTAAAAGCTTCTTCTCCTTCAATCTTCTATTTGCATTAGATATCTACCCGTGCGCATTATTTAATATACCTTTGTTGTAAAATGGTTGCTCAGTTACACGAATTCCACTCTAGGTTGGATGAGGATGACGTACGTCAGTTTTCTTCTGACTTCTTCATTCCTCTCGACATCCATCCTGAAGCACCAGACGTGGATGCGTGTATTGCTGATTTCCTCGATGGGAAGATCGGTTTGTATACACGCTTTTTTGATTACGCGAATTATCGTGTACCCATTTCTGTCTTTTTAGCAACGTGCTCAATCATTACCAACTCCATATCTCACAGCTGCGCTGTATAGGTGCGGCTAAGATATCAAATTTTGAGATTAATTGTCGGTTATTGGCTATCAATCCGACAGTTGACCTATTTCGTGCGTTTTACCACACAACGTGGTTGCATGGATGGGTTTCTTTTGCCAAACGCGCAGGGCGCCTTCAATGCTATGAAGAGAAGGTAGATTCCTTAAGGCATTGGAGAGAGTACTTCTTCTGGGTAGATGATGTTGAATTTCCGTCGCGCTTTGAGTTCTATACTCAAAGGTCGTTGCCGAGGGATGAGCGTCCTATCCCTGGTTCTTACAGCACCGCGGATGCGGACATAATTGATGCTAACCGCATTCCCATTAACTCCTATCCTGAGGAGTTCTTGGTGCATATGGGGCTGAGCCGTAATTATTTTGATGGTGCGGACGAGGTTCCAACCTTCATCGATGAGAACAGCCAGGGTGGGTGCTCATCCTTTTACTGCCTCTATAATGTAAGTATTTTGCTTTTTATCCCTTGAATAACTAACTTTGTTCTTTGTTATTTGTCTCTTGTCTGTCGCAGAAAGGGATTTGTTCGCTGTCGTGAAGCTGAAAGAACCCAAGCGCGTGACGGTGGGGGTGCGTCCCCTGAGGGAGGGTGGGCAGCCCATTTTGCAGGCCACAGCGGGGCACCTGACTGTTTTTGGACCTGTTGAGCGTCAGGACTCTCCCCCTGCAGCTGTGCTTGTTGCGCCAGTGCAGGTTGTCCCTCCTACTAAGGAGAAGTCTCCCGTGGAGGAAGAGACGCACGTGGAGTCGTCCAACAGTGTGGAGATTGTGGAGGTTCGTCGGGAGAAGCGCAAGGAAGCGTCTTCTGGTGGTTATGTTGGTACCTCCAAAAGGAGGAGCCGCCTGATTAGTGAGGATGAGTCAGATGCGCCAGATGAGATGTCTGCTACTAGCGCGCAGAAGAATCAGGCCAGATCTCCACCACTTGTGTAAGTATTTATGACTGTAACTTTCTTTTATTTGTCGTATCCGCATACTAATTACATCTTCTTCATTTTGTAGGGACCACGCTGCAGATGATGATGCGGCTGTTGCTGATCATGCCGCATCGCCTAAGGCTGCTGATGTGGAGGAGCCTCTAAAGGTGGCGGCGCAGATGTCTACGCCGGAGTTGGTGGAGGAGTTGGCTAGTGTTGCTGCTCGTCAGGCTGAGTTGATCACTCAGCTAAAGGCGCGAGCTGTTGTTGAGGGAGGTAGCCTCGCTCAGAGGGATGAGCAGATTGCGCAGCTCAAAGCGCAGTTGGCTGAGGCTCAGGCAGAGGTGTTGGCTGTCGATGAGCGCGCCAAGAAGGCGACTAAGGAGAAACTTGTGTTTATGGCTGAGCTGCAGCGTGAACGTGGGGAATCGCAGCAATATAAGGCTGACCTCGCCTGGGGGGTAAAATACCTGGAAGAGAGGAAGAATGAGCTCTGCGGTCAGCTTGCTCAGTTTGGCAAGAAGGTGGGAGACTCTATGGAGGCGCAGGAAGAGAAGCTGCGCAGGCTGAGCATAGAGTATGATGAGGAGTTGTATCCTCATCTTATGTCTACTATTGCGGAGCGCAGGTACTTGTTGTACGTTTCTCTTTAATTTTGTATATTGTTTGTTTTTCTAATGCATTTGTTGTTGTCTTCGCCGGTGGTTAATCAGCCATGGTTTGCGCCTAGCAGCCATGAGCACATTGGAGTCCCCAGAGGTCGTGAGTGCCTTTGGGAAGGTGGTGGAGTACGCCATTGCTCGTGGCAAGGCGCAGACTGTGGAAGAGTTGGCTGAGGCGCAACTGCTGAAGGTTTCCCCCTCTGCAGTTCCCGAATATAATGCTGGTGCCTACGATGAACTTGTGCAGGCGATGGAAAAGATGAGGCTCTTTGAGCTTCCACATATTGCGCAGCTGGAGCGCGACCAAGATTATCCCATCCGAGTGATCATGCATGGATTAACTCTTGGGAGGCATATAGTAGAGAACGCAGAGGCCGAAGCTGACTTCTTCTTAAAGCCTGATGAGTCCCAATTGCAGGTTCCAGTGTTCGTGCGACCGCGTGACATCCTAAACCCATTCGCTCTTGAGACGGAGGTGCCATTGAAGGAAGTTTTGGAGCGTCATGTAGAGAAGGCGGCCAAGAAGAAAGGTCTTAAAGGAAAGGTCACTCTCTGCGGTGTGGGTGCTGCACATCTTCCCAGGTCGGATGGTGTTGCAGTCAGTGTGGCAACCGTGTCACCAAAAGATACGCTGTTGTTGAAGAAGCTTCAGGAGGCGGGGAGCTCAGCTATGCCAGAGCCTTCCCCCGAGCGTATCCATAGTGTATAGATATGTATAACTCGTAGTTATAGCTTTGTAAAAACGCGTAGTTTTTTGGTAAATAAAATTATGGAACTCTTTTGTGCACATATATTGTTTTGTACTTCGATTTTTTTTTCTTTTATGTGAAAGACTTATCTAGAGGTACGATGTGCATGTAATATCTTGTATTTGAGCCCATAACTTGTGCATTAAGTTCGTAACTTAAGAAACGTTTGCGGTCCATAACTTGAACAAACGCGCGAATAAATGTGTAGCGTACTACGTTTATCATTTATAGTAACCAAGTGTCTTGGTTTATTAATTCGTTTTAACTTGTTGTTGCGCATTCATTGTGAGATGCGTACTAAAGTCATAAGCTTGTATGAAGTTAGTGTACGAATTTAGGAGTCAATTATTTTGAATCCATGTGGTGGAGTGCAGCGTACTGCAAATTCCACTATGTAGGAATCAATTGTCTTGAGTCCATGTTTTGTTAAACGCGCACCGTGTGCGATAAAGTGCATCCATCGTGGGGTGTAGTTATTAACTTACTCCAACGTCTTGATAGTAAGTTGTTTAACAGGGATACGTGACCCAGTGTTGATGGGTTTGCAACCCTCTTACTTAACGAGTACTTTAGTAGGTTTACTCATCCTGTCCGCCCTCGTGTGATCTTAATATGTGCATGCACGCCATGTAGGCAATAATATAAACAGAATTGAAACATAAATGAATAATGTAGCAATAATGTTGAAATGTGTTGTGGAGTTAGCTAGAAACCACAACGTTTTATTAATTGTTGCAAGTGCAAAAAGACAATTTCCTAAGAAAGAAAAAAAATGAGTAAATACACCAACATTTATTGAGCGCTTACTAAAGTGCGGAGGTGTCAGTGTGTGGGCCGTGGCCTAAAGGTAGCATCTCTTGAGATTGCAAATGTTCCAGGTGCGTGGTAGCTCGTAGCCTTTCATGTCGCGTACTCTGTACGCACCGTCGCCTAATGCCTCTGTGACCTCGTAAGGTCCTTCCCACTTGGGTCCAAGCTTGCCCGTGTCTTCTGCGTGGCTTGCATCGTTGGCGCGGTATACAAAGTCCCCTGGTTTGAAAGAAGTGTTTTTGACTCGTGCATCATAATACTTCTTCATCTTTGATTTAGCTTTTGCTTCGCGGATAGCCGCCCTTTCGCGTCGTTCTTCCAACAGATCTAAGTCAATACGCCGTTCATCATCGTTTGTTGTGACGTTAACTTCCGATATACGGATTGTTGGCATTCCAATTTCTGCTGGTATAACAGCTTCTACCCCATCTTCCTTTATGTCTGTCCAAGAGCGCCTTAATTCCTTCACCCAGGCTACGATTCGTGCGTTCTACTAATCCATTTGTTTGTGGATGTTTAACTGATGCGAAGTGTTGTGTGATGTTTAACTGCGCGCACCAATCTTTGAATGGGTTATCACAGAATTGTTTTCCGTTGTCTGAAATAATTTCTCCAGGTAGGCCAAAGCGGCATACAATGTTATCCCAAACGAATCGTTTGACCTGGTTGCCTGTGATACTTGTCACTGCTTTTGCCTCGATCCATTTGGAGAAGTAGTCAATGGCGACAATAAAAAACTTGAGTCCTCCTGGCGCGACTGGAAAGGGTCCTGCAATATCAATTCCCCATTTATGGAATGGCCGTGGTGAGGTGATGGGTGTTAACTCATGTTGTGGTCGACGCGGGATTGGTCTGTGAACTTGGCAGTCGTTGCATCTTCTAATCATGTCTCGCGCGTCGCGGTGCATGGTAGGCCAATAGTACCCGGATCGCAAAGTGCGCGCTACAACAGACCGTGGTCCTGAGTGCATGCTGCAAGAGCCAGCGTGGATTTCCCGGAGTACATAATCTTCCTGAAGAGGTCCGACGCACCTGAGCCATGGTTGTAGGAATGAATGCCGATATAGGATACCATCTCAAAGTTCGAACCTCTACGTTGTGCGCCATATCCGTCGAGCGTCCTTTTGTTCTTGGGGGAGTGTTCCCTTGCTAATAAAATCCATTATGGGTGTCATCCATGTAGGATGTTCTTCCTCTATTACTGTAGTCACTTCCATCTCAGAGATGGATTTGTTCTTCAAGGTTTCCACCAATACCTGTTTTGACAGGTGTGCAAAGCTTGTGGATGCGATTTTACTTAGCGCATCTGCTTTTTTATTTTCTCCTCATGGGATTTGTTTAATGGAAAACTTGTCAAAATTCTTGATCAAGGATTTGGCTTTATCGAGGTATTGGATCATGTGTTCTTCTTGAGCCACATACTCGCCTAACACGTGGTTAGCTACTAATCGTGAATCCACATTAGCTTCTAGGTTGCGTACACCCATTTGATTTGCTATGCGTAGTCCAGCCAGTAATGCTTCATATTCTGCCTCATTGTTTGTGGCTATGAATTCAAAGCGTAGTGCGTAAGTGTGCTCTGTTCCATCTGGGCTGGTAAGGATAAGGCCTGCGCCTGATCCTTCTGTGCACGAAGATCCATCTGTAAATAGAACCCATGGTTCTTGTAGTAGTACTTCAACCTTTGGTGATGGAGTATCAGCATCTGGCTTCTCGATAATGAAATCAGCCAATATCTGTCCTTTGATCGCTGTGCGCGGCCTATAGGAAATGTTATGTTCGCTCAATAATACACTCCACTTTTGAAGTCGCCCTGATGCATCAGGTTTAGAGATAACCTGCTTGATGGGTTGGTCCGTGATTACAGCTATCGGATGCGCTTGGAAGTACCTGCGCAGTCTCTTAGCTGCGAATACTAAAGCTATGACCAGTTTCTCCATAGCGGTGTAGTTAGTCTTTGTCTTCTTGAGGGCTTTGCTTACGAAGTATATAGGTGTTTGAACATAATTTCTGTCTGTCAATAGCACCGCACTGACTGCTCCATGGGTTGCTGACAGATACATGATCAGTTCTTCCCCTTGTCGGGGTGCAACAAGCTTTGGTAGCTCTGCTAGGTTTTGTTTTAGCTGTTGGAAAGCTTCTTCCGCTTCTGGAGTCCATCGAAAATATCCTTTCTTTGTACACTTCATGAGTGTTTTAAAGAGAGGAAGTGATTTGTCCGCTGATTTGGACAAGAATCGATTCAGCCCGGCTAATTTGTCGTTTAGTGACTGGACTTCTTTTAGTGTGCGCGGTGAAGGTAGTTCGATGACCGCTCTTGTTTTTTCTAGACACGGTTTAATACCATCGGGTTCTATTAGGTATCCAAGAAACATGCCTTCTGTTGCTCCAAAAGTGCACTTCTTAGGATTCAATTTCATGTTTATTCTTCCCAATGTTTTAAACGTCTCTTCTATGTCACGCACCAATTCTTCTTCGGTATGGCTTTTTATGACCAGGTCATCAACATAGACCTCCAAATTGCGGCCCACTTGCTTCTCGAATGCGTTATCCACTAACCGTTGGTATGTGGCTCCTGCATTTTTTAATCCAAAGGGCATCTTTGTGTAGCAATAAACTCCTTGACTCGTATGGAAGGATGTTTTTTCTTCATCCTTATTCGCCATTTGAATTTGATGGTATCCTTTGTATGCGTCTAGGAAGCATTTGAAAGGGTATCCGCACAGGGATTCTACTTTCCAATCAATTTCTGGTAGCGGATAGCAGTCTTGTGGACATGCTTTATTGAGATCGGTGAAGTCCACGCACATTATCCAGCTACCATTGCTTTTCTTTACCATTACTGGGTTGGAAAGCCAATCGTGGTAATAGACTTCTCGCATGATCCCTGCGTCCACGAGCTTGTGCACTTCCTCTAGGATAGCTTTTGCGCGTTCTGGAGCTTGGCCACGTTTTTTCTGTCGTATTAGAGGATATCCTTATCGGATTTCTAGCTTGTGTTCCGTGATGGCTCTTGGCACTTCGGTCATGTGTTTGGGTTCCCATGCGAAGATGTTTAGGTTATCTTGCAATAATGCGCACACAGCCGCTCTGCCCTTGTCGGACAATGATCCCCCGATTGATACCTCTTGGTCAGGATAATCTGGGTGTGATGAGGCGAAAAATGATCCGTTTTTAGGGGGTCATTTAAGCCCGAATCCGACTTTATTTGATCAAATATTGCCCTAAATCGTTCCTTTTGTGATTTTAGGTACTTGGAGAGTGAATTCTGGAAAAGAAGCCATTTTGAATGTTTTTGGAGCATAAAAGTGAAGAAAACGGCAAAGTCTCAATTTTCCATGCTGGAACAGTACATGAAGGCGTCAAGAGTTAACCCATGACGGCGTCAAACCCCAAGAATTAAAATCCGTAGCTCATGACGGCGTCACGCAGGCCGTCAAAAGTAGATCAAGGCCGTCCGAGGAAGTATTTGGCGGCGAGATGACGGCGTCACACCTTTGTTCTTGACGCCGTCACCCCGATTTTCCTATATATAGTTTTCTAGTTTTTCACATTAAAAGAGAGAAGTTTTAGAGAAACCCTAAAGACGATTTTGGTGCAACTTTTACAGGTTTTTCAAGGGTTCCAAACCCATGATACCTTGCATTGTAATTGAGATAAGTGTTCTTCTAATTCAATCAATATGTCTATGTGTTGGTTGTCTATATCTCGTTCTTGTCTCAATTCCATTATGCTAGGCTAGATCTCTCTTGTGTTTGCTTAGATCTAATGAAACCTAGATATTGATTATGTGTTGATTACTTGTTTATTCTTGTCTTGGATGAATGATTTTATATGTTAGGCTTAAGAAAACTGGAAGATCTCCAAATGGTAACATGCTTGAACGTCTTAAGAAACATGAACCGAGGCGTACTAGGTCTTTATTGGTTGTATTTAATGCATGAGCCACTGTTTACAATCCCTATAGTTGTGCTGGGCATGGTGTAGGAGGAGATAAGAACTCATAGAATTGGGGAGTTATGTGCCACCCCATGAATGGTATTAAGGAATACTATCCGTCATCCATGCAATTATAACAAGTAATTAACGTGTAAAATATATCTAGGGAGTAGTGAAATCTAAGTAAACACATATTCTCCAATTACTGCTCACAACTTTAGTATAATTAGTTTATTTTCATTTTTAGTATTTTATTTTAATTGCATCTTAGTTTTGGGTTAGTTGAATAGCAACTAATTCCGTCCACTCTTCCAAAACCCTAGAATTTTAATTGCTTTCATAAAAATATAAAAATAATCATCCCTCACCTTTAGAACTAGTAATTTAGGCTTTCTAATCCTAGCGACACTATTCCTAAGCTGAACGATCAATCCCCCGGTACTTGTCCCTATACTATACTACAACGATCAGGTACACTGCCTGGTGGGGGTTGTAAGCTTCTCGAGATCCCTCGAGAGATAAAGCCTGTTGCGATTCCCACGCATCAAGTTTTTGGCGCCGCAGCCCGGGGAATAGTTATTGTCTAGGTTAGAATTTCTTTTTATTAGGTCTACTTGCTAGATTCCTTTCTAGTAAGATTTTTATTTTTATTTTTAGGTCTTCTTTAGTCTATCTTATTTCTTTGTGCCTTTGTTCGTAACTCTTTACCATCCGACATCATGGAAGGTGGAAACATCTTTGAACCCGTCATCCCGCCACAACAAAACCCACCACTAGAACCCCTTAGGCCCCGAACCTTATGAGAGTATTCCCGACCTTGCCACCAAGGCTACCGAAACACCATTGAGCTCACCGGAGCCAATGTGACCCCCTTGCGATCCGACACCATCCGGTTGGTGCAAAGCGGATGTGCATTCCATGGACTTCGTTCCGAAGATCCAAACCAACATCATAAGGACTTTCTCAAAATTGTAGATTCCATAGACCTAGGTGTTGAAACTAGAGAGACTACCCGTTTACGCCTATTCCAATTCTCTCTACGGGATCAAGCTAGTCAATGGCTTGAGCGTTTACCCGCGGGATCCATCACCACATGGGATGATCTCACCACTCGTTTCCTTGCTCAATTTTTCCCACCGGGGAGAATTACTAAGCTTAGAAATGACATCTTGATGTTCCAACAACGTCAAAATGAATCTCTCTATGAAGCATGGACTCGTTTCAAGGACTTACTCCAAAAAGTCCCTCATCATGGCATAGATCTTTGGCTCCAAGTCCAAATCTTCTATGACCATATCGACATCTCCACGAGGCGAGCCATTGACCAATCGGCCGGTGGTAAGCTACGTGATCTTAGTGCGGAACAATCATGGGAACTCATAGAAGATCTTGCTCTCTATGACAACGAAAGTTGGAACGATCCCCGTGACTTGAAAAAAACGGTCAAGGCAATATCTTTGCCTTCGAACAACTCTAGCACTCCCGACCGTAGGATCATGGAACTTGAGGACCAAGTCAAGTTTCTCATGAAATCTTACGATGCTCCTAAGCCTTCAAGCCAAGTGAACAAAATCACTTCTTCATGCGAATTATGTAGTGGTCCCCATGACACTCGTGATTATGTGGAACTCCCCGGAACAACTTTTGCGAACTACGCATCCACGCGTACCGACGAAGCGGGAGATAAGTGGTACACTTTCAAGCCCGAGCCAAACCCTTACGGTGATTCATACAACCCCTCATGGAAAAATCACCCAAGCCTTAGGTGGAAACAAAATCAACCTAATTCCTCCAATCCGCCTAATCGCTACCAACCAAACGGTCCACCATCCAACCATACTTTCAACAACAATCCTTCTAACAACTATGGTAGTACCAACAATCTTGAAGGATTGATGTCGAAGTTCATGGCATCTCAAGAAGCTCGCATATCTAAGTTTGAAGCCGATTTCAAACAAAAGCAAAGCGAGATGACCACTAGAATTGATGCATTGTTGAAAGTCCTCAATGACCGAGAAATGGGAGCACTCCCAAGCGACACGGTCAAGAATCCGAAACTAACCGTTAATTCCATATTCTCAGTTTCGTCACCCACTTCGTGTCCACAATACAACTCGGTTAAATCAACGAGCACGTGTTTCAAACAAAACCAAGTTCCCCAAAAGGACCAATCAAATAAAACACCCATTATAGAGCCGGTCAAAAGCATAGTTGAAACACCTCTTACGCAAGACCTTGACGATGAATTCAAAGAACTTCACCTTGAACGACCCGTCATTGATGTCTTAGCGCGTGCTCCCTACTATAGTGCCCTCCTAGAAAAATATGAGAAGTGTAAGCTAGGTAAAAATGGGACCGCCTTCGTTCAAAACAAGTTGCCTAAAAAGCTTGATGATCCGGGTATATTTGTTTTGCCTTGTAAGATAGGAAGATTCGAAGCTTTTGACACACTAGCCGATTTAGGGTCAAGCCTCAACTTGATTCACCTATCCTTATTCACCGCTCTTAAGCTAGGAAAGTTAGAGGAAACGGAGGTATTGATAAGGCTAGCGGATGGGAGTATTGCCCACCCGGTTGGAATGATTAAGGATGTAGTTGTTCACGTAGGAAAGTTAACTATATTAGCGGATTTTCACGTCCTAGACATGGTTAGTGACACTACATGCCCATTATTGGTAGGAAGAGGATTTTTAGCAACCGCTAGCGCCATGATAGATTGTAAGGAGTCTAAGATAGCGGTAGGTGAAGGTGATACTTGGTCGGTGTACGATGTAAAGAAGCATAGTTATGATTGTGATGATGAACCGACACCGCATTGGGTAGAGATGAATAGGAGACCGTCTAGATATGGACCTTGGATAGAAAGGAACTTTATAGGGCCTCAATGCCCATTCTATCTAGAAAAAGACTTTGTTGAAAAGACACATTCGGTAGAACAACTCATAGCTAGAGATGAAGAGCTAGACCCCTTTGAGGACCCCTTAGTCTTTAGGAAGATGATTGAGTTATTAAGTGTAATGCCCATCAAATAGAAAGGAATAAATGGAAAAGAGAGGGAGATAAGTGTAAATGGAGGTGGGACAAGCCACCTAAAGAAAGTGACGGGTCATGGCATATTAGAATGACTTTGTATGATCCGGATGGAGAAAAGTTTGAAAGGTCATACCACACTAAGGAAACCGATAGGAAGTTGAAACCTAAGTTTGATCCCAAAGATGTCCTCAATGAGGAACTCACCCGTATCACGTAGTAACCCATAACCTTGAGTCTAGCTACAAGACTCGTAAATAAAGAAAAGCGCTTCTTGGGAGGCAACCCATGTTTTGTGTGATTTTAATTGTTTGTTTGTTATTTGCTTCCGTATGCATGTTTTATTTTTATTGTTGGTTGATCATGTTTCTCAATTAAAATGTGGAAATACTTTACTATGTTGTTTGGCCTAGTCTTAACTCCAACCTAAAAGTATTTTTGCAAAAGATAAGTGTAAGGGGAAACCCCAAATATGTTTTTAAGAAACAAACCGATCATGATTCTTCACAATATTAAATGAGCATGTATATTCGTATTTGTTAGAGTCAAATGCTTGTATTGAGTCATAATGAAGTTTTGCAGGATTTTCCAGGAAGTAGAACCAAGTTTTTCCAGAAATTTTCCGGAAACTTAACATAAGAATTTCTGCAGGTCCATTCTGACGGCGTCAGAGGATTACTCTTGACGGCGTCAGGAGTTAAAATCTGGAAATTTTACCGGTTTTGTTTTTCTAACGGAGTCTTATGGTTTTTGTAAATTATTAAGTTTTATAATCTCCAGGAAATCTGCAAACTTCATTCCACAAGCATTATATCTTATCTTATTTTCTAGGATTTAGTAACTTATATAGGATGCCGCCGATTTTACGCGAGGTTGTCTTGTCTATTTTTGTCAGGATTTACAGGTTACGTATGACAAGGAGATGATTTATATTCTGGAAGGGAAGCTTTGATTGTTCATTTTCTTGGAGGAAGATTTAACCTGGCCAACCTATAATCCATACCGAGCGAATCAGGGGAGTATTTGATTTCATTCTCTTTACTTTTTCACTTTTACATTCTTTACTTGAACATTGGGGACAATATTCATCTTAAGTGTAAGGGGAGGGTAAAAAGATGATACCTTACATATGCACTTTCGCTTGAGTTTGTTTTATTTGATAGTAGATGTGTAATAAAACTATGAGAAATACTTGTTAGTGTAATTTTAGCGCCAAATTTAAAATTTTTTACAACATTTAGGAGTGAAACTTTAGCCATAGCAAGCGTCTCATGGATATGAGATTGTATGACTAGCACATAACCGTATATTCAGAAAAATTTTCCACCCAAATATGTGAGGTTCGCCTTTAGATTTCATAGGAAAAGCATTCATTATTAGTGCTTATGAGTGTACCGGTAGCATTTAGATTCTAGAACTTGCGTTAGTGATGCATCCCGAGACCGCTAGTGAAACTACATTCGTGTGGTAGGATTTACTACATGATAAGAGGCATTAGGATCACCCTTGCGTTAAACCCGTATCATAATTACTTGACCATTTAAGTCATATTACTTGGCTAGTTAAGTCAACTAATTTTTCCCACACCCTTAGCGTTGTACTCATTTTTAGTACACGAAACCCCTAGTACACCCCTCCGAGCCTATCTTTTCATTTCTAACTTTAAGCATTTTACTTAAAGGAAGAATTTGTTACACCCACTTAAATGTACACCCAAATCGCCTTAGCCTTCCGTGTATGCGCTCATTTTTAGTGCATTATTGTTATTTGTTAAACCCTAAGTTAACTTTCTAATTGATTACATGGTTGCTAAGTCGAGTCATATCCTTGTACATATTGTCTTGGGACGATTGGGACTCATGGGTAAGTACTTGTTTATGGAGTAATGGGGAAGAACATCATTTATTACCCCCATATGTACGTTAATCTTAAAAGTGCTCCAAGTGTTTTGATTTTCTTAATTCGAGTCATTAGATTAGTTTATTGTAAAGTATGTAAAGATTCAAGTGTAAGGGGAATGCTCAATCCCCTATGATGTATTATTTTGGATGGTAGAGTAAGAGTGTATGAAAAAAAAAAAAAAAAAAAAAAAAAAAAAAAAAAAAAACTGACTACCATCCCTTTTCATTCTATGTTCATTTTTATGTTTTTGTTATTTTTCATTTATTAGCTTAAGTCGAGTCTAGTCTTGGCTTAGCAACGCCATATTGTACATGTAATTAACTAAGATTGTTAACTCGCCACCAGTAAAACTTCCTTTATCCAACAAAACCGTGTAATTCATATCCCTATACCTAACGTTACAACCCTTTAAAAGACCTCTTTGATAGTTTATCCTAGGTGCTTACGCCATGTGGTAGAGGTTTGATCCTTTCCAAAGCCTATGGTAATCTATTTTGCTATGACAGGTAGTGAGAGATATCTTCCATTTCCATAATGTTATATTACTTTATTACACCCGAGAGATGTGAGTATCTAAACACTATTTGTGAGGTGCTAGTGTATGACCTCCGTGCTTGTCTATTGGTCTTTAGTGGAACGATTATTTGTTGTAATTACTTTTATATTAGTGTTAAATGACCCCTAACTTGTCTTTTGAGTAGAATAAAAGCGCATTTGCTTGAGGACAAGCAAATCTCAAGTGTAAGGGTATATGATGAGGTGAAAAATGATCCGTTTTTAGGGGGTCATTTAAGCCCGAATCCGACTTTATTTGATTAAATATTGCCCTAAATCGTTCCTTTTGTGATTTTAGGTACTTGGAGAGTGAATTCTGGAAAAGAAGCCATTTTGGACGTTTTTGGAGCATAAAAGTGAAGAAAACGGCAAAGTCTCAATTTTTCGTGCTGGAACAGTACATGAAGGCGTCAAGAGTTAACCCATGACGGCGTCAAACCCCAAGAATTAAAATCCGTAGCTCATGACGGCGTCACGCAGGCCGTCAGAAGTAGATCAAGGCCGTCCGAGGAAGTATTTGGCGGCGAGATGACGGCGTCACACCTTTGTTCTTGACGCCGTCACCCCGATTTTCCTATATATAGTTTTCTAGTTTTTCACATTAAAAGAGAGAAGTTTTGGAGAAACCCTAAAGATGATTTTGGTGCAACTTTTACAGGTTTTTCAAGGGTTCCAAACCCTTGATACCTTGCATTGTAATTGAGATAAGTGTTCTTCTAATTCAATCAATATGTCTATGTGTTGGTTGTCTATATCTTGTTCTTGTCTCAATTCCATTATGCTAGGCTAGATCTCTCTTGTGTTTGCTTAGATCTAATGAAACCTAGATATTGATTATGTGTTGATTACTTGTTTATTCTTGTCTTGGATGAATGATTTTATATGTTAGGCTTAAGAAAACTGGCAGATCTCCAAATGGTAACATGCTTGAACGTCTTAAGAAACATGAACCAAGGCGTACTAGGTCTTTATTGGTTGTATTTAATGCATGAGCCACTGTTTACAATCCCTATAGTTGTGCTGGGCATGGTGTAGGAGGAGATAAGAGCTCATAGAATTGGGGAGTTATGTATGCCACCCCATGAATGGTATTAAGGAATACAATCCGTCATCCATGCAATTATAACAAGTAATTAACGTGTAAAAGATATTTAGGGAGTAGTGAAATCTAAGTAAACACATTTTCTCCAATTACTGCTCACAACTTTAGTATAATTAGTTTATTTTCATTTTTAGTATTTTATTTTAATTGCATCTTAGTTTTTGGTTAGTTGAATAGCAACTAATTCCGTCTACTCTTCCAAAACCCGAGAATTTTAATTGCTTTCATAAAAATATAAAAATATAAAAATAATCATCCCTCACCTTTAGAACTAGTAATTTAGGCTTTCTAATCCTAGCGACACTATTCCTAAGCTGAACGATCAATCCCCCGGTACTTGTCACTATACTATACTACAATGATCAGGTACACTGCCTGGTGGGGGTTGTAAGCTTCTCGAGATCCCTCGAGAGGTAAAGCCTGTTGCGATTCCCACGCATCAGGGTGGATTGCAACTTTCAGGTTTGTCACCTTGGCCGTGTGTTGTTCTGGAGTGTGCGGAACTTCATCTGTTACTACGTTGCATTCTCTTGGAGATGCAGTAGTATTATATAGGGTGACGATTCCTCCTTCCACTGGGAACTTAAGCATCCCATGTGCTGTGGATGGAACTGCGCGCATGGCTGATATCCCTGGTCTCCCGATGATGCCATTGTACGACGAGGGAGACATGATTACCATGAAGTTCATCCAGGATGTTGTGGAATGGTATTCATTGCCGATTATCACAAGTATGTGTAATTGTCCCATGGGCCAAATCTTTTCGCCTGTGAATCCAGTTAGCGACATTGTGGCCGGAATTAACTGGTTTTGTATCTCAGGTTTTAGCCTTTTGAAGAAGTGTTCATACATGATGTCCGCATATGCTCCTCCATCGACATACATGCGGTGGATCTCATGACCTCCCGCTTGTATCTCGATGGTGAGTGTAACACCCCCAAAATTTGGTACAGCGGAAGACTCAACAAGCTTTCGGGGTGCTACGGGGATTGGTATCCAACACAAGACATAAAAGAACGAGATAAAGTAAACATAAGAAAAACACAACCAAAATGGGTTTTTAAAGTTTACATTTATCCCAAATTCATTCAGAGTCAGGCCCAAAAGAAATAAAGGTAGGTCCACGATTAAATATCAGAGTTTTAGAAAATAGATCATAACCAGTGCCATTGCCAAGCCTCCAATCCAAGCATCCATTGAGCATCACTTAATTTCCTGAGAAAACGTGCTAAAAGTCAGCTTTCGCTGGTGAGATCATAGGTTTAAATTCATCTAACAATATAGTGGACATATACGCAAAACGCTTGCTAGCTAGACTAAGGATTCGTTAAAAGCCTGCGGATACCCTCCGCTCCAACCTAACACACGGATACCCTCCGTTCTAACATAGATATTCGGGTAACCCCCGCAATACCAATAAATACTCGGATAACATCCGAAGTATTAATAACCTATAGGTGCACACTATAGTATCTAAATAAGTCAACCTTGAATAGTACACACGAAACCGTGTGACTAAAGCTGACAATCCACCAATAACCAAATAAGTCAACCTTGAATAGTACACACAAAATATATGTGACTAAAGCTGACAATCCATCAATAACTAAATAAGCCAACCTTGAATAGTACACACAAAATATATGTGACTAAAGCTGACAATACATCCTAGTCCATACGCATAGCAAGTTTAGAAAGAGTATAAAAGCGATAATAGTCCACATAAAATAATTTGCACGTTTCTCACCCCAAGTATTGAAAACATAGTTAAAGAGTAAAAGTGGGGCTATGACTCACCTCAAGTCCAGAAAATCAGCAATAAGAAATCGGTAGAGGTAAGATGTATAGTAACTCAAAAGACGGCAACTACGGACTCGGCACGACCTAACATTATCAACTCGTTCAGAAATCATTTCCTCAAAATCAAATATTCCCAAACCCGAACGTATTCCATTATACTTTCCAAAAATCCATTTCTCGTATTATCTCGGATTAGTTTGGAGTTTGGAGTTTGGCGTTTGGTATCCATACGGGTGGTGGGTCGACACAACTCAAACCAAGAAGTCACAACAAAAAGGATGATAAAACCATCTATAGGTCTAATATTAGCCCAATATATCATTTAAATAAATCATCGAAGCTTATCAAATCCGTCGATTTGGTAATCCCCCACATTTATTTACTTAATATATCATTCTAAGATTATACCCGAATCCTAGGTCACACATTGCACATAAAGTACTATATGGTATATATCAAAGTTTAATAAATTCTCTAATTATGCCGTTATACTTACCAAATTCGTCAATTTGGCAACCTCACAGGATACTTAGTAATTTATTATTCTCGTACACATACCACAACCTATGGGCGTCGTAGGATACGATGCCCATTAATATACTCAATTTAAACAACTAAACAGCTCTTATTTAACCCGTCGATTAAATAAGTTACGTAGTCATCGAAAGCGAGTGTATTAATTGTCATATATCCGTGACAACACAAACGTCACAAATAATAAACCACTTGGACTCAAGTGACCACGACCCCGTATAACTCGACAGTTTCCTTTATTTATTTAAAAGAAGTTATTTTATTTAATATTTATTTAACGTCAAGATTTCATCGTTATTTATAGTCGTTTAATAATAATAACGCTCCCGACATTTATTACACCACTTTCATAGTATAATATTTATCGTTACGTTATTGTTATAATATTACTCGTGATCGTTTTATTATTAATATACGCATTTATATATTTATATATACGTTATTCACGTCTATATATTTATATAAACGTTTATATTACCAATAATATTATTACGAGTTTTATTATTTGCGTTTGATTATAAATATTTATCGAGTCATACGAAATGGTCACATGTCCGAGTCATCACTCTCGGCTCATTGTCCAAGTCCAAAATAGAAATAATAATCAAGTCAGACCAAGTAATCAATCTCCGTCCAACAATACCCATATCACGTGCTACAACAATAGGGTCCGACTACGGCACCCGACTAACCTACCTTCGTCATTCTAAGTGACCGTCTCACAATCGGTCCCCATATTCCACTTCGACAACAACTCCACAAAAATAATAATTCCATTGCCGAGACCACAAGGGTCTCGGCCCTTCTACTCTTTCTTAGCCCAAAGTAAAATACAACAACAACTACATAATTACAATAGCCACAAGAAATAATCAACAAGCAATAACAACAACACAATGGTCACGAATAAAATCCGGTCGAACCCATCATGGGTCTCGGCTTGAGTACACTAGTCACGAGACAAACCCCGAGACACAGGGGGTCTCGGTTAGGCTCCATCGAGCCACAATAAAACCAAACGGACCCTTGAGGTCATCGTTAACCAAACAACAACAACAATAATATATTAAACCCAACAACAAATCAATCTACGCCAGCTCCTGGTCCTTACCTCTCGTTATCCAAACCAACGAGACCAGGAAAATCAAAATAACCACAAGGACTAACCAAGTATAACAAGGAAAATCACTAGAACTCAACAAAATATAACAAGTCGTGAGCGTAGGCTCTTGGCTTCACTTCGACACCCACAAGAAAATGTAAACCCGGATACCAAACTTGTTATAAACACGTTTTATAGCAAAACCCATTTATATATTTCGTTTTTATATAAAAATTCGCCCAAAGATTCGACCCCTTGGCTCATTAGCCACGTTTTTAAGAAAAAATACGAGTCACCACGCTTGTGACTCGTCTTACCTTCAATATTACAAGAAAAGAGGTCACGAAACATCTTCAAAATCAATAAAACTCGAGCTTGAATTAGTGGATCTAATAGATCTAGTAATGGGGGTTTGTTTGGAAGTGTTTTTAGGTGTCGGTGGAGGGTAGATAGGCGGCGGCAGCCACTAGGTGGTGATGGTGGCTAGGGTTTGGTGAATGGGGTGAAGAAGATGAGATGGGAGAGAGAGAGAGAATAGTATTTGTTGGTGTTTGTTTTGGTGTGTGAATAAGACCAGGAAACCACATGGACGATTTGTAGTTTTACTCTTAAAGAAAATATGTATTTTCCTTTCTTTCTTTTACTCAAACAATAATAATAATAGTAATAATTTGATAATAATAAAAGTATTATTAACATTTAAGGTTAAGGTGGCTAGGTGTAAAATACACGGACCAAAACCCGAAACTCGTTTCAAATCTTTAATATCTTACGAGGCGTTTCATAGAAAAATATATATAGTCGAATTCGTAAACTCAAGACATAAAATTTCTGTTAGGTTATCCTAGTGCCGGATTCAACGTAATGCCAAATGAGAATTTCATAATTAAATCACCACATACATTCATATCGAATCCTTAAAATAAACCTTCAAATCTCATAAAGATTTTAAAATATAATCAACCATAATGTAGATTTTACAAGTTCGTTACGAATAAAACTTCAAATAAAAGTTTATAAACGAACTTTAATGTAATGCGGGTTTTCAAAATGGCTCCCTAATTTGTTGTCACAGTGAGTGGTTCTATTACTGCGTTGTCCGCAGTGAGAGTGGGGAAAGAGATATGGTTTCCCTTGGAAAATCTTTGGCTGACTTTTTGTTTCATATTTCGTTGCCATGATTTTATCATGTATATCGTATCAGCCTTATTTTTTGGTATCTCCTTTTTGGCCCCATTCTTTTGTCTATCTTTCCCCTCTTTGATGTTTTTAACGAGGTGGTCCATCTTCCCTTCTCTTACTAACTTGTCAATTAGCTGACGTAGTTGAACACACTCGTTAGTAGTGTGACCCTTCTGTCCATGGTATTCGCAGTATCCTCCTCTGATGCGCTTTTCTTCTGGAGTGCTCATGGGTGGAGGTTTTGGAAAATTTGCTCCTTCTATCGCGAATATTTCCTTAGGGGTTTTTGTGAGTGGGACATACTTGTCGTTATCCCTTCCTCGGTTGCGGTAGTTCCTGTTGCGATTGCCACTTTGGTCATTGGATTGTCTCCTAGACTGTTCTTGTGGTTTAAAGGTTGAGTAACCTTTTTTACTGTCTGCCGCCGCCGCTTCCCCTTGGATGAAAGATCTGGTGCGCTTTGTTAGCTCATCAAAGCTTTGGGGTACTTTATCGTTTAGCTTCCGTATCAGCTCTGGGTTATTGATCCCGTTCATGAACCCTGAGATTTTTAGTACCTCGGGGCATGCCTTGACTTGCATGCATTCATCCTTGAAGCGCTCCATGTAAGCTCTTGTGGATTCCCCTTGGCGCTGTTTCACTCTGGCTAGTTCCACAGGGTTCTTTGCGCACTTTTTTCGTTGTGTGAAATTTAGGCGGAATGCTTTCCGCAACTCTTCAAACCCATTTATGCTTCGTCGTGGAAGCTTGCTGAACCATGTTCTCGCATTCCCCACTAAGGTAGAGTTGAACATATGGCACCACACAGGTTGTGGCCAGTTTTCGACAGCAGCCGCTGACTCAAAAATTTTTAGGTGATCATCAGGATCACCCGTGCCATCGTATGTTTTAACATTGGTGGGCATGCGCCTTTTCTTGTCATCTGAGAAATCGCTTATGCGTCGCGTGAACGCATCAACCTTTTGGCGACGCCAAGGAAGGGAAATATCCTCGTCCTCATCGTAGCGTCGTCGGTTCTTAGATTTCCAATGTCCCGTCTCTCTATCCTCGTTGTCCGAGGAACTGCTTGAGGAAGAGTCGTTTCTCCTGTGGCGCTTGCGCCGCTTTTCCTCGGAGTCTGAATTTGAAGGACTTGTACTTGGGGAGTAGTGTTTCCCCAATTTATCTTGGATTCTTCTGCTTCCTGACCTTGAGGTGCTTTCGCTTGGTGAGCGTTGTCGTCCAAGTCTGTCTTGTATCCTTCGGCTGCCAAGCCTAGCATGGACACTGGTGTGCCTCGCATTGTTTTCGTAATCCTCCGAGTATTGAGAGTTAGATGCTGTACCAAGTCTATCGTGGACGTTGGTGCGCCTCTCACCGGTTCTGCGCTCATGATGGCGCGATGAAGATTTTTCTTGGTTAAAGTTTAGCCTATTTTGCAGGTTGCGGCTTGACCTTTTTCTTTCCTCCTCTTGCATGAGACTAGTTACAGTCTCATAATGTTGGGACACGGAATCGTTTAATGTCACCTCAGGTGCATCCTTTTCTACTGCGAGGATGTCTGTCTCCGCATAAGGTTCCCTCTCTCTATTAGGTGCTCCTGGTGGCACAGTGGTGTCCACTATGGATGCCACCTGGTGGGGAGTGGTAAAGAGGGTGCGCTGAATGTCCTCAGCGCTTAAGACTACGGTAGTAGTTCGGTTTGTCCCCAAGGGCAATTCTACCGCGGTAGAGATTGGAGTTACATTCGACTCACGATGACTAGGCGCACTGGTTGTTCCAGAAGTCGGCTTAGGAGTCGAATCTTGATGCTTCTTCCTATGTGAATCATCACGTGTTTTCTCCGGCTGCGGAGTCCGCTGGCCTGAGTTCTTGTTTTTCGGCATTCTGGTCTTGAGTTCTTAGTGTAGGGTCCCACGGATGGCGCCACTTGTTGATACATAGGGCGCAGAAATCGTGTAGGTATCTTGCTCCTTACTCTTCGCACTCGTGGTGCTTATCTGGGGTAAGGATATCTATTCCGTAAATAGAAGATCCTTATCCATTAGCCGTGTATTTTGGTTGGGCTTTGGGCTTCGTGAGCCCAAGCCGTTGGTAATTATGAACCAAGTCATTTGTCATGATAACCCACTCGTGGTGGGTTTGGGCTTAGTAATGTCTATAATTTGGGCTCGTGGCCCAACTATAGGCTATACGTCATCATCGACATTTAAACCCCATTAGGTGTCAACTAACAAAAGGTTTACCCGCGCTTTTTAAGTACCTAATCTAATGCAGGAGGTGATATGGGCAACCCCTACAATCGAAATAGATGCCATCCCATCTCGAGTAATCTACTAGACTTACTTTCAATTGTTCACACCTACTCGCTAGCTAATAAGCTCTACACTAGCCTTAGTACTACCATAACGCAAGGATCAATCAATAGACAAATAAGATACCCATATAAAATGATAATTAAACGAAGAAATAAGGACCAATACATTAATAAATACATAACTAGGCTAGCATAAAAGGAGCTTAGCCTCTCATGTTGTAAAGTATAGAAATCATGGATGGATTAAACATTAAATTCGATACAATTACATGATGATTAACTAATACAAATGATGAATTGAAGTGAATTCTTCCTTAGAAAATGGTTGAAGAATACTGGAAAACGCATTAGAATGGAGCCTTAATCATCCTCTGAGAGTTGTGTGAAGTGGAATGACGAAATTAGCTGAATTAGGGCTTGTATTTATAGGCTCGACTCTGCTATGGCATAATTATAAGTGCGGAGTTACGCTGTAGCCTCCTTAATGCTCGAATCATTCACTAGTTGTAGCAAAGTTATGGCGTAACTAAATGTACAAGTTACGCCGTAATCGTCTCGTTAACCACAACGGCCTTTTTATGCTGCAGTTGTGACATCATCAAGATCTTCTCGTATATCAATGCTAGTTACAGCGTAGCTCTATCGAGGTTGCTACGCCGTAATGTCTGATGACTAGACTTGGTCTCTTTCAGCAACAAAAAGGGTTACAACGTAGTTCTTGCGAACCAACTGCGCCGCAATATATGTCTTGTGCAGCGAGTTTGTATTTCTTCAAGTAACCTTTCAAGTTCCACGTATTTTTGTTCCAATGCTCAAGTTTTAACTAATAACAAAATATGAAGCAATTAAGTACATATTCGTATAAAAACATAGCAAATATGAGCATTATATATGGGAATTTGATAAAAAAAAATATATATATTTGGAACATTTGATGTAATCAGACTACGTACTATACATCAAATGATATATCAAGATGCGTTCACATTCGATTCTCTATAGAGTATACTAGTTATAATTCACGCACACGCGCGAGTTGTTTTTAAAAGTTTTTTGGAATAAGATATTTTTATTTATTAAAAAATAAATAATTTAATCTTTTATTTTGTTTGATTTATAATTATAATTTTTAAAATAAGATTTTATATTTTTTTAAATTATATTTTTTTATTATTAAATATAATCATTTAAAATTTTTGCATATAATCTATAGTTTTTGTATTTATCTTCGACTTGTGTAGTATATATCAACAAAACGAATTTAGAAATTTATAAATTAAAAAATAATAATTAATTAAAATATTACTTAATAAAGAAATAATATTTTTTTTGAAATTCGAAAGTCTCAACTAGGGGTTTTATTGTATTATATAAAAAGATTAAAATGTCTAGTTAATGCTCATTTCCCTTAATAAATTAATATAAAAAAAACATCTTAAAAAAATATAAATAAATAAATAAATAAATAAATAAAGTATTGCCAACTGACCTTTTAAGATTATTAGGTGTAGCAACCCTCAATAGCACTTATTGGTGTGTCACCTTAGTTCCATCTCAGCACTTCTCCAATAACACACCAATAAGGCAATAACGAAAACACTCTCTTTAGCAATAAAACCAAATAACTATTATTGTTGCATGTATGTCACACAAACCAACCCACTAAAGATACCCTACTCACTTAAAAAAAAAAAAGAAAAAGAAAAAAAAAGCCATCTATTGGTAAACCAACGAAGGTTGAATGGCGTGCACTACCACACGGTGCACTATTGCATTTAATGCATAAGTAATGGCTAAAAGTGTTGTTGGCCTTGTGTATCGTGTCCTCTAAAAGTAGAAGTCTTAGAGCATCTACAATGGCTAAAAGTGTTTAATGACTTTTAACATTTAATACATACATCTTTTAGTGGAGTTGCATTTATTGCATAAGTAATTAATGGCTAAAAGGTTTTTATAAAAGCATGGAGTTTGCCAAGTCTTTTGTATAAAGTTGATGGCAACCCAACACTCCGAGTCATGGGAGGATTCTCACTAACAATCACAGAGTGCCATGTGGCAGGAGGATTCTGGAGGATTTTTAAGACAAAACTGTTGGCAGTGGGAGGATTCAGAATCATGCCTCAATTTATTCATTTAATAAATAAATACATGCCTCACTTTATTCCCATCACACTCACTTTATTCCCATGATTCAGAGTCTTCACGGGGCTTCCGAAACCCATGATTCTAGAATCTTGGGAGTTGGCGGCGGTGTTCAATGGAGGATTCGGAATCATGCCGCTGGGAGGATTCTTCCCAAAACCCTAAAGCTTTACCAAAACCTCTTGCTACAATGTTAAAAGCTTTTTAAAAGCTTAATAGAGTAGTAAAAAGTCTTTTGTGTTTTAACCATTGGATGCTTTTATGAGTTAAGTAAACTAAAACATCAAAAGTCAAAGCACAAAGAAACCAAAGGACTAATCCGTCAATACACGAAACCTTAGGGACAGTTTGCCATAAATTCCAAAGTAAGAAAAGACTTTAGCAGACAGTCTTCTTCTTCATTAAAAACCAAACAACACTCGAAGGCAGGAACAAAAGACTTTATTCCCAGGTCAACCTTTTGGTCAACTCTTAAAATGGTCAGTAACCCATCTTCTAAATTTACCAAGAACTTGTGTTGCTTATAATCTTAATCATGTTAGAAACTATAGATTCCTTTTTTTTTTTTTTTTTTTTTTTTTTATTTAAATATGTAATTTGATTATGTACTTTGTTTGTATAACTAGTTTTTGTAATGTTTTTGTGGGAATAAATGGTACAGTACTAGAAGCCCTAATTAATACTACATGATTCTAGGTTTTTAAGTGTGATAATATGATTATAGAGTATAAAATAGGCTAAAATAGATAATTTTTTTTTTTTTTTTTTTTTTTTTTTTTTTTTTTTTTTTTTTTTTTTTTTAATGTGAAGTTGTGATAATTAGACATTGTGTTCTGTAAAGTATTAAAATCATAAAATACCAAGATACTGCATTATCATGAGGAGATGGATTATGTCTTGTGAAACTAGTTATTTGAACCCAAATACTCACGCAAGAAGCACAATCTATGTATAGAAACCATTCAGGTAAACACGTGAGGTTTTCCCTATTTAGGTTACCGGGAGGACGAGTCTTTGGCTGCCGCCTAACTGGGCTTATTCCCGGCCACCCCCAAGATGTGTAGTAGTTAGGTTTGAATGTGAAACCTCTTGTGAGGACCTCAGGGTGTGCGTGAACACTAGGCCACTTTAGTGGTGGTTATATATCCAAAGTTCCAGACAATGTTAAACCTATTATTGTGACCATCAGATAATCAGTTTCACACCACATATCCAAACACCCCCTAGACACAGTAGAAAATTGATGGAAATTTTACTTTTTTTAGCCTCGGATGGGGGTTGCTTCGTGGTGGTAGTTGCGTGAGGTGGTTTGGCAAGTATTAGGAACGAAGTATGTCGTTTTGCATCTTATATTGAATTTTGGATTTTAATAGACCTTGTGTAATCTAACTTTATGCTTTGTAGTTTGTACTTAACATATGCAGTATGATTTTGTTTCTAAAATTTGTCGGGAATTTGTTTATCTTTTCACATTATTAGTAGTTGCTAATTTTCAATATTTCTATTAAATGCAGTCGAATAGGCACACTATTATACTCATGCAGACTTCTCAAAGCCGAGCTACTCGGACATTTATGGATTACGAGTCAATAAGTCAATCAATGGACGGTATGCTTAGGTTATTTGCTCAAATTAAAGAAACAATTATCATTACCATCACCTTTTTAAGGACCTATTGCTCCTTAAATAAAGTACTTGGCTGTTGAACTAGTAATGTCTTCCTTTTTATAAGTATCAATCTTTTTTTGTTCATTGAATACAGAGTTCAAGACTTCATGTCACTATTGCGGTCTTCAAACGAACATCTTACATTAACCAAAATCTTATAGTTTAAAAAAACAGATTATTTAATGTAGTTAGTACTGTGTAGTGTAGAAACTCAAAATAAGATTTCACATTGATCTAGTGTAAATATTTGACACTTGTCGTTAATGATGGAAAATAGTGAAGGCGGTGATGAAGTATTGAAGATAATTGGTGAGCCAAATTAAGTAGTTAAAAAGTATATAAGGAACAATACAGTGGAAGAGTCTGTATCAATGAAAAATTAACGCAGAACTTTGTGTAGTATTTTGTCCATCTTACATTTGCTGTCTGTCATTCTGTGTGCAGGTATATGTGCACTATATGAAAGGAAACTCAAGGATTTGAATCCAGCAATGAGAAACATCACCTATGACATCCAAGATCTCTATAATTTCATTGATGGCCTTGCTGACTTGAGTGCATTAGTGTAAGTTTCCTTTTATTAACCACTAAATAATTACCAAAAAGGCATGCTTCCGAATGTTTTCTGCCGTCGTCAAACATCCATGGCTAAGATAATTATTGGATCGGTTTAGTCCCCTTTGAGCCCATGAGTTGCACGTAGTGGTGACAATTTTAACCCTTATACGTGATAATGAGTTGATTTTTTCATTATTCTAATGCGAACGGGTCAAAATAGTACAATTTAAAAACTTTTAACTGCAAGAGAAATGGGCCAAACGGGTGAAAACGTCTAATTTAGAATTATATAATTATATCAGATACATAATTATGTTTTATATAAGAAAGTTAGCGGCTCAACCCAACCCAACCCGTTTTGACCTGCCATATAAGGTTTGTTCGTTTTGACATGTAACTCTACCCGTTCGACCTGCCCATTTTGCTACTTGAGTTTCTCATTATGCATTTTTAAATTGACGAAACACAGATTGTGGATGGCTTTTTTTTATCTATTTTTTCAAATGACAAACTCAGAGTCGTGCTTCATTGGAGCAAAGTCCCGAACTTTTACCTAATCGGTTATATATGTTTGATGACACTAAAATGATAACCATGTGTTATAACCGCCAAGTTATCTTCGGTTATTTGTGTTTGCACCAATGCATTTTAAGCTGTTCAAGCTTTTTCCAAATTTTCTTGAGCTCTTGGGGATCTTTCCATTTTTTTCGTTTTAAAATCTAAACCATAGAGACTAAAACTGAAACTTAAACTTACGCTAAATAAACTAATATGTTGTTTTGGTTTTGCTTTGCAGTTATGATCACTCTATTCAGGCATACCTCCCGAATGACCGACAGTGGATCAAAAACAGAATGTTCAACCACCTGAGGAAATTGGCTCATTGATGTTGCGTTTGAAGTCTTTTTCGAAGGCACAAGGTTCTTGCTCCATTAATGTGAATGTGTGTTATGACGTTCTAAGTATCATCAAAATGCCTGAATATTGTGGTTTCAAATGGGCATTGACTTTATAGTTAGCTGTATCATACTTTGTACTTTTGGCATTGACGATAACTTAAACGTTGTATGATTTGGTAAAACTTATCAAAATTTTAGGATGCTTTTTATGCTATGGTAAGGTTATTGGTATAACAATAGAGTTACAGAGGGAAAAAAATCTTCTGTAATTACATATATATACCATTAGACCTCTTGCCTTTCCCTTAAGGGGAGTAGTTGCAAATTGTCACTGTCTGTTTCCAGATCTGCGCTTTTGCTTTCTGACTGCAAAATCTCTGTTGGATTTGGTGTGTCCAAACGACCGGTATTAGGGACAAGAAAAATGAAACACAATGTTACAAGTCTCATAATGCTCTTAATGAATGTCACAAGCCATAAGTTTGTGAAGTCGGTTCTTGTGACGTGAAACACTTGAAGAACTATCGCACCACCCCACTTTGAAGAAAGTGAACCGAGGCTATCAATGCTCATTAACAAAGCAAAAAATGTGCCTTCGAGGCCAATTGGGCATAAGCTTGTGCTTAATACGATCATAGGCATCCACCTAACCCTTGACACAATATGGGTAACACATTCTTCCATGACCACAAAAAGGTAATCAGGAATCCCGAGAACAAGGTTCCACCTTAAGATGAATATGAGATCAAGAAACCCAGAGAGCGCGTACACAAGTTGAGCAAAAAATAACAACTTTCGAAATGGGTAGTCTTTGAGGAGTTTGTGGTAGATTAGGACTCCAACAATGGAAGCACATGCTCCAATTGCTCGAATCATTCCGACCAATTCCTGCAGAGTGTTTGGCCATTTTCATCTATCATCAAACATACATAACTGCCCGCGGGCGCACACACACAAAATATGACTCTGGGTCACGTAGATATGACCCATATTGTGCAAAAAATTTACCTCAGAAAATGCGGGACCAGCTTTAGAGTCAGTGTACCAATAAAAGTGGCCTTCATGGGTGCTAAAACTAAGAGCTATGGAAAGGTACATGTAAAGAGTTGGCTTCCAAACTTGTGGGATTTGAATAGTATCATACATGCCTTTTAGAGCTCCTCCCAGATTGTCTATTGCCTGAGATAGCGTAACAAATGAGATTATTTAGTTATTGCGTTTACATAATGCACAGAATCACAAAAATATTTTTGCAAACAATATGATAAAAATGATTCATTTGCGTTTTGTTGAGACTATGACTAGACAAGTCAAGTTGCAAAAAAAACTAACCTGTTTTTTCTTGATAGAGGAGTCATGATCAGCTGTTTTCTTCTCATAGATGACAAATCCTAAAAATATTTGTGATGATGCTGGAATTGCCAAAAGCCCCAAACCGATCTTTAGACAATAACAAAAAATAAAAATGAATGCGTTAATTGTGCAAAAAAAATGGCCGATTGTAATTTTAGTTTCGGTGATCATTCAAATTTCTATTTAGTTCAAAGGTGGTGTATGTTTAGTTTTCCTTGGATACTCGTTTTGAAATCTGATATGATTTTTATTTTTTCAGACATACAAAGATCCCATATATACCCAGATTCATAATAGTACCCATCTAGAAATAGCAGAGACTGCTTAGTTTAACTATTTACCGAACAAAAACTATTAGCAAGTCAAGCATTATATTGTCTATTCAGCAAGTTAGAAGATCGCTAAAATATCCTATATCCGGAATTTCTGGATAATTTCGAATGGGTACTTTGGATAATCAGATCCGATGTTCCGGTTCAAGATTTTGAACCCCCGTTTAATGACCTAATAATCAAATTTTGAACCGCTGTTCCTAATGATCTGTTCCGGGTTCAAAGATTTTGCATCTTTGAACCCCCGCTCCTAATGACCTACTCATTACAATATTAGTTTTGCTACTTATTGTTATATTTTTATTATATAATATTTTAAAAATAATTATTTTTGTTTTCTAAAAGATCGATTCCAATCTAAAATTTATTTATTATTTGCACTTTTTAATATCTTTATTTGTACAAGTTGTTACAGTTTTGTTTTGTTACGAATATAAAAGAATATATTTTTTCTTACTAATTTTATTTTTATTTTTATTTATTATTTTTATTTTTTTATAATTAACATTTAGTCAAGCTTTGATAATGCACAGAGACATATTCAACATATCCATCCCACGCCTATTTAACTCGAAATATATATAGGGAGGGTTGAATATCATATTATGTACACAACTTACATAACTTATTTAAATAAATTAGAATTTAATATTTTTGTTATTTTATTTTTCTAACACATGTAATTTTGGAATGTATCTTACATTTAAAACATTCATTTAGTTGTTAATAAATGTCCAAAATTTAGAGTAGGTTCTGATCAGTATAAGTTATGCATGTTTACCTGACAGCACATTATTTATATGTACAACTATAAACACATTTTCACATACATGAGTACATTACTGTGTTGACAATAGAAGTTCGTGTTTTATATCATTATAAACCTACCTCAATATTTTTTTTTTTTTTCATTATGTTATTCAAGTGTATAAAAAGAGAGTTCTGTTTCTGCACATAAAAATGGGTTATGTATTGAACCATTTACTATAGGTTTATACAACAACAAAGTTTTTTTTTAATCTTATCATATGTTTAATTCTTAAAATAGTAATTTAAGAAGCAAAGTAGTATAGTTATTGACTTATTTCTATCTATAGATCGATGGATATGTGGCCCAACTCCCAAGCCATATCCATCCTCTAATACTTTCTAGTTTCTATACATATTTCATCTTATAATGAAATTTTGAAGCAAACTAACCTGAGGACCAAGATGATGAACAAAGAAGCCACTCGTAGCGTAACCAATGAGCGCACCAGCCGACGAGCACACCCCACATAAGCTTTGCATGTCCGGAGCCAAAGATTTAAACTCAATGCTATTTCTTGCAATGCAAGCATCGATTGTTACGTCCGCTATAGCCATCCCAGCCGCGATAGCTATCAAACACCACAAAGCCGTAGCTACTCCTACTCTTGTGCCACCTTCTGCCACTATAGTAGCAGCCACCATCCCAACAACTCCTGCTATAATAAAATATGGACGTCTTTTATACCCCATTACTGGAAAGACATCGGTCATGAGGCCCCATACAGGCTTCATGACCCATGGAATATGGTACAACCCTATAAAGAGCTGGACTTTAGAGGGTTGTACTTTTTGCACGTCTTTCCAGTAATAGTCTGTAACGACTTTAAAAAATGAGGCTGAGAAACCTTGACTTAACCCGTATATAAGAAATACACCAAGTATGAAGGATGGGTTGAGTTCGGAAGATAGCATTTTTAGCCATTGGAATGGTTGGAGTATTAGTGAAGTTATTGGGTTTGGATGTTTTGTGGCAGTTTCTGGTGGTTGTTCGTGGTGTTGAGGTTTTGGTTCAATGAGATTTTCGGTCTCAAAGTTGGACATTTTGAGATCTGATCCACCAAAATATGTTGACTAGGGAAGCCTTCAAGAGATTTCATAGCAAAGATAACTTAATTAATCTGAATAAGTTTTTTATTAATTTGTTTGGGATTATGCGAAAGAGGAAATCTCCTACTTGCTTGTAAAATAGTAAAATACTCACTCTGAATATAAAAAACCTTAATGTTAGACTTTACCATATAGTTTTGGCCTTTTGGGTGTCTAGTTGTGTGCTTTTAATTAGCATCTTCAACAATAATGAGACATATAGCAGTACAACAAATTTGTCATTTTTACACACTTTTTTCTTCGCACTTTATAAAGTGTGAACTTTTTCTTAAAGGTATTCACACTTAAGAGTGTGAATAATTGTTTCAAAATCTTCACACTTAAAAAGTGTGAAGAATTTCAATCTCACACTTAAAAGTGTGAAGAATTATTTTAAAATCAAAAGCATCATACTTAAAAGTGTGAAAAATTATTTCAAAATCAAAATCATCACACTAAAAAGTGTGAAGAATTGTTTTAAAACCCTCACACTTAAAAGTGTAAAAATATTTATAAACCTTCACACATAAAAGTGTGACAATATTTGCTACACCCAATTGATTCACACACATGCTAGTGTGATCTTTTTAATTCTTCACACTTTAAAGTGTGGCGCCATGCTCTAATAAGTGTGAGCATGTTACTATTTTGTTGTAGTGTAGTAATATAATCACATAACTAAGATGATAGAATATTAAAGTTATAAATAGTTAGATAAGATGTTGTTGACTCTAAGTCTAAAGAATGTCTTGTATGTGAAAGTTAAATTAAATTGTGTGTGATTAATTTGTGAAAATTACTGGTATTCATATGAACTAATAAGTGTTATAAAAGCAGCAATTAGAACAGTGACATTTGAAAGTTGTAGTTTCTTCATTATCTTCTCGAATGTTAGAACCTCGTTGAATGCCGTGGTCATCACAACGTTGGGCTAACCACGGCTTGTGTAATGTGGTAAAGCGATGTATTGGAGCAACTATGTCCGAAAAGGCCAAGACACCAAATGCTTTTATAGTTTAATGTTAGCATGATATTATTACTCTTGGTTATCCAAAGATGACATAAAAGGAAGCTACCAAGTACTAAGTACACACGTTCGACATTTATAGATGATTAGCCTTTTATAGATTTTGTTAAAACTTATTAGCTTAGTTGATTCGGGTTATAACTTAAAGCAACTCATAAGCATTCTTTTCCAGCTTATTATTTTCACTCACGGATTTTATAAATTTTGTCATAGTGTTATTATAGTGGCATGGGTTAAAAAGTATTTTTGAACACAATTATTTCTCAAAATAAATTTAATCTTATATTTGACTATATTAAACTTGGTAAACAAATGTAATCCAATAAGATATAAATGTCAATAAAGAAATTTAAGTTTATTAATTTCTCTTTAACATGAACCAGCATGATACATATCAGAAAACCCCTTTCATAATCTGGTAAACCATAGCTTAATACATTGTCCACGTCAACAACTCACATTTTTCATACCATTCCTTCACTACTACTACTACTATTATTATTATTATTATTATTATTATTATTATTATTATCATCATCATCATCATCATCATCATCATTATTATCACTTTATTGAAAAACAAATATGATTTTACAAGAAATTAGTGGGGAGCCGAGAGACTAACTGAGCCCCCACACCTCTAGCTATAGCAAAACCGATCCTACTAAAAATATGTGAAGCAGCACGTGCTCCAATGTCTTGGGTCATAGAGAATCGTCGAATACGCTTTAATAAGGTCACTGCATCCTTTTCAAGCTCTCCAAAAGAAGAGAATGAAAAGGAGAGGAACTCATATCCAATATCAGCGCATTTAGCAGCGTACTTGACACGTTTACGTTGCGCGGCTTCAATAACCGCCCTACCGGGCATAAAATCAACCATACACGAACGCGTCAAAGGTGACGATCCTATGAGATCAACACAAACATCAAGGCCACCATCCCAAGAGAAAAGTAATATATCGGCTGGACGTAAGGTTTTGTCCCTCTCTCCAAGAAGCCCAATATCACCTCCTTACGAACTGAAACTCCAGACCAAGAACATATATCAACCAGAATATCACGCACAACATTATGCCGATGTTTAATACCAACTATACCTGCACACGATACAGCATTATCTCCGAAAATATCTCCAGAAAAAACCTTAGAACAAGCTGAACATGGCATCTGGACAGTAAAAAGAGAAACCCCCAACCGATAACACAACACACATCGGTAAGTCCTGGCATTCATAGTTTGTCCCAATCCGGATATCGGTGCCACCCTAAGCCAATCTGACGTGTAATCCTCTTTTAATGAGTTCCATAAAGCCATCTGTCTAGGGGATAAATGGAAGGTGGATTCAACCGTTTGGTATTATTATTATTATTATTATTATTATTATTATTTATTTTTATTTTTTTATTTTTTTTAATAAAAACATCACTTCATTAGAAAACCATAGGATTTACAAGAAATTAGTGGGGAGCCGAGATACAAGCTGGGCCCTCACTCCTCTAGCTATGGCAAAGCTAATTCTACTAAAAATATGATCATCGGCACGTGCTCCAATGTCCTGAGTCAACGAGAATCTACGGATGCGTTTTAGTAATGTCACCGCACCCTTCTCAAGCTCTCCCAAGGAAGAGAATGAGAAGGGGAGAAACCCATATCCACGATTCGCACATTTGGTCTCGTACTTGGCCCGTTTGCGTTTCGCAGCTTCAACAACCGCACGCCCAGGAACGAAATCAGCCATGTTGGTCTGTGTCAAGGGAGAAGCCCCTGTCAAATCCACACATGTGTCCCGCCCATCATCCCAAGAATAGAGTACCACACCAGCTGGGCGTAAGGCATTGTCCCTGTCTCCGCACAGCCCAATGTCAACCTCTTTATGGGCCGAGATCCCCGACCGAGAACATATATTAATAAGGGTATCACGTACTATATTATGTCGATGCTTAATCCCGATGATACCAGCACATGAGACCGGGTGATCCCCATAAGTGTCCCCCGCAAATACCCTGGAACAGGCTGAGCATGGCATTTGAGTAGAAAATAGGGGAATACCCATCCAATAGCACAACACACAACGGTAAGTTCTGGCATTCATGGTCTGTCCTAACCCAGAAATCGGGATAACCCTTAGCCAGTCTGAAGTGTGGTCCTCATTTTGCGATCTCCATAAAGCCATTTGTCTAGTAGATAAGCAAAAGGTGTATTCTGCCGTTTTGGCAACACGTGTGAAATATACGTCTGCCAGTTTCTTCATAAGTTTGGGGGCAGCGATCTCACATGAGCTGCCTAAAAGGTCAGTTTCCATCTTCGCATTAAAAGCGTGCAAGGCCTCATCGAAGGAAGAGCCAGGAGTAACGATGCCAGAATGTCGGAGAAGCCTAGTCTGTAAGCTAGTAGATTGGAGTCTAGATGCAAGGAAAGCATAGTTCAATACATCACCTGCAACGTATACACCAAGTCCCCCAAATTCAAAAGGTAGCGTGGCTAGTCTCCATTGCCAATCACCAAAACCAGGCCCATAAGCAGTGACAATACGCTCGAGAGAGGAACGAAGTGCCGCATCAAAGGCAACCTGAGCCCTCTCGAAGACCTGAGGGGGGCACGTGCGCAAAGAAAAATACAACTTGGAGATTCCAGCACATGCCCGAAGGAGTAGCAACTCACATTGAGGGTCATTAAGCTTAGCAACAGCATCCATAAGCTCAATGGTTTTAGCAACCCGCTTCATAACAAGTTCACTGTTAAACGCAAGGTCTACACTGGCAGGTCCCCCCAACAATTTAACAGCGTGTAAAGGCCGGGCAATATTAGGCGGGAAAACGCCTGCAAGCCTGCTTCTAGGATCCACCCTTGGCGAAAAAACCTCGGTTTTATCGACATTGAGATGCAACCCATAATGGGGTCCATCTATCATAATAAGCTCCAAAACCTTTCCAACTGTTAGAGTATCACCAATGATCGTGCCATCGTCCAAGTACCACGCTTGAAGGGAGAGACTAAACGAATCTCTGATCTTGCAAGCCAATGGGTGTAGCACTAGTGCAAAGAGAAGCGGCCCAAGTGGGTCACCTTGTTGCACCCCTTGGTGCGACCATAAAGTGTGTTCACCATAATATAATCTAGCTGGGCTGGAGTAGCAAAATTCAACCCAACGAGAAATGACAGGACAACGCAGGCGAACCTCTTGTAACATGACCTCTCGGTCAACCAAGTTGAAAGCGTTTTTGAAATCCACCAGTAGCATCGAAAGGCCTTCCTCGCAACCGCGATCTTCAATAAACCTGTTCACTGCATGATGTTAGGTCACACTTTATGTAAACACAAGTATTAGAATGATAGAAATGAGATGAGAATGAGAATGGGATAATTATGAGAATGAGAGAATTAGAATTGCAAGAGTTTCCTTAATATTTCACATAACCAACCAAGTATTACAAAGACCTAAGCCATCTATTTATAGGGAAGGAGCTAGGGCAACACTCCCTCTCCTCCCATTCATGAAATCGTATGGGCCTTAAAGCCCATGGATCACCTAGCTTAAGTCTAGTAAACTTAATACATTTTGTAAATGAAAGTAAATAATAACTAAGCAACCTAGCATTATTACAAATGACCGAGACTTCATAAAATAGTGAAAACTATGATCCCAACAATCTCCCCCTAAGGGTCGGTCATCATGGTTGCTTGACGTCTTCATCTTAATCTTTGACTTTCATAGCTTTAGACGTCTTCAGAAATGATTTGAATGATAATGGATGTACTTTGCTCTTTGTCTTTGTTCTTTGGTGATGATGTAGTGATAGTGTAATGAAGTTGTCTGCCGTTCGTCACTCCAACGTCTGTGGTGGTTGTCCGCCATTCCAACATGCTCATACATCTTTGAATTCTGACTTATACATGCACGTAGTCCCTTTCTTTCACTTAAGATCTTTAGTCTTTATACTTTGTAGATTCTTCTTTTTTTGGCATAGAATCTTTCTTTGAACTTTGTGTTGCTTTGATCTTTGAGGGAGCTTTTGATGACTTCAAGATGCATGTATGAGCATGTGGAATCCGTCGCCATGGAAATGATGTAACCCTGCATGTAAACAGTTAGCAATAAAACAACCGGTACTTACGGATAAGGAATTAGAGATCGTCAACAGCATAGTGTGAAGACTCCTTCTAATCCTTATCAAGGCCGTTCCCATATCAGATACTCCCGAAGGAGCTTACGAGACCTACTAAGTAGCTCAATGACTGGGTGAGTCGCTGGGGATCACTCCACGACTGTAGACCGCTATGGAACCACCGCAAACACTAAGCGTAACCCTTGTGGGGTTACCGAAGTGACCTGCTGTCAGGGCTGTTTGATGTTGACCCTGGCAGGATTTCCGTTCAATCATTGAGAAATACTTAAGTAATCCTCTCATAAACGTTCTCGGCAGATTGCTAAGATCTGCGAAGGACTCGATAGTTTACAACTGATGCCCATTGATGTAGAACACCAGTTGCAGAAATACTAAGTGTTCCTAAGAGATCTTTGATGTATCTCATGGCTCTAGACTCTATAAGTGCACACCTAGGTTTCCTATGCGGAGACTGGGGAGGTGTCTCCTGCTTCAATATCAACTGTTTCTAAGAGATAGGTCGATAGGTCTCGCGGGTTCCCCGTGAGAATGAAACAAGTCCTTTTAAGAGAACTTGAGTGGTTAAGAAGGTTTAGTGCATTGCGTCACTGGGTCCATGACGACTTAATCTTCAATACCGGTGTTGTCTTTTGCAACAGCCAGTAGCATACGTATTGAACCCGGTGTCTGCCCTAAGGTTGAATCATATGGAGGGCTATTTCTTTTCACCCTTTACTTTACTTTTCTTTTTAATTCTTCAACTCCTTCTTTCCCTTTCATTCATTTCTCCTTTTTTCGTATAATACCTAAGGACTTCTAATTCTAACTATGGGAGATGTCCTTGGGTAGATCCCTCCGGCTCTGGTGGATCATAGGACGGATATTCCTATCTTAATCACCTTATAACTCCGACAGTAGCCAAGAAACCTTTGATTGAAAATCTCTCAAAGTGTTTGTGATAATCAAATATTTTGGTTAACACTTTGAGAGTTTTGTGTACACTTTTGAAGGGCTCCCCCTGCACATGTGCTCATAAGTATTTAATAAATTTGCACATGCGGGAGGAGCAAGCACTTTTGAATTGATCCACTTTCCGTGAACAAGATCGATTCGAGACACGCTTACATCACTAGTTAGACTAGCTTGAAGTTATTACCCGGCCTGATCAAGTTCACAGAAAGTTTTTCGAGACGGTACATTTCTACTCAGACATATCCTTTTCGAGACACGCTTACGTGGTTAGTTAAAGAGATGCATTGTCAGCTTTTAGGTGACAACTAGCTCTAGTAACTAACTTGATGTTATTACCCGTCGAGGATAAGTCCTTTCGATGTTACTAACTTGTATTATCTCGTCAATTCCTGGGTTAATACTGAGTCTAGCTCTCACATGATACAACTTAAAGCTTTGACTTCGTATATTTTAATCACTTTTTTTATTTTCTCCCCCTCAAAAATAGCATATAAAATGGTGTTTTTGACAAACTTTTAGATTAAAATATGCCTTTTGAGTCTTACGAGGAGATACACCAAGAACTTTTGATTTAGAGCAAAGTATTTTGTTTTGACAAGTGCTCCCCCTCAACAAGTGATTAGGTCTTATTGAGGTGAAATACTTGTCCTTTTGAGCAGAATTATGAAAAATCATAAATGTTTGATTAATTCTACTCAAAAGTAAGAAGCCTTCGCTCCTTATATTAGGATTGAGGCACTGAAGCGTACCTCAGGGTCCTTTCTTTACAAGTTCGGGTTGTACACTGTTATGTGTGCACAAACCATAAAAAAAAACATGATTTTGACAAAGCATTTTGATTTCAAACTACTCCCCCTCAAAACGAGCATGTGTTTTGACATTTATTAAACTATGGATCGAATTGGGGAGTAAAGATTTGAAAAAATCTTGAGCAATATTTTGAAAAGTTTTGAAAAACCTTTTGAAAAAATTTTGAATAAATTTTGCTCAAGATTAAGAGAGTTTAAGATAAGCTTTGCATGAGAACTTCTTGTTTTCAAGGAAAAGTGCACGTTTTGTTTTTAAGAAATGGTTTAGCAAGGCACTTTCCTTTCTTTGAAAAACAAATTGTACACTGAAATGAGTGCACAAGTCGTTGTTTTAATACAAAATTAGTTTTCTTTAAACAAAATACTCCCCCTCAAATAATGAACATTATTCGAGAGATAGTCTTCTTGAGCAGAATTTAGAATCGTATTTAAGAAATACTTTTTGAAAATTCGTGAGACGACTCTGCTCAAGGTTTTAGAAAACACAATCAAGTATTATACAACAAAGAATGCTTGAAATTCAAAACTCTTTTACTTGTTGAAAAGTTGTTTGAGACCCGGAGTCTCTCTTTTGAGTTTTAAAATCTGAAAAAGATTTCCATCTAAAGTTGAACCTCATGGGTTCTTTTTGAAGATTTGTTTCTGTGATGAATGGAAAACTTCCGGTATTAGGGATGCCCAAATCAGAGTCATTCTTTTATCGTAGCCAAAGCATTCCAGATTTTGAAAAAAATTTGAAAAGTTTAGAACAACTTTGCTTTGGTCTTCACACTTGCTTTACCGGAGTAAAACGAGAGTGTAGAGTTTTGAAAAAAATTTGTTTCTCACCATTTTGAATCCTTTTACCAGTTTTAGCCTTTTAACACATTTAACCCTTTGCCCTCAAAGTATGTTCCATGAGAAACATTTTGACAATTGTTGAAGTTTTGACTTTCAATGGGATGACATGTACTTGCACTCAGAGAAAATGCATCAGGCACAAACAAGTATACAGATGAATCAAGAAACTCATTCTAAATCTACCAAAATGCTCAGAATTCTCAAATTAACACACAAGATCACAGATTAATTCACTCTATCACTCGAGATTTTCCAATTATGAAAATGGTTAGGGGTTATGATTAGAGACTTAGCACGCATTGTTAGCATCAAAATGCAAGAATATTGTACAAACAAACGTCCTAGTAGCAGCAAAGACAACTATATCTTAAACCCTAAATCACATGATTTCAAACCTATGTTGTTTCTAATCGTGTAAACACACCAATCGAGCATTCTTTAGTGTTCTCTAAAGTTATATGAAATAATTAAATAGACTAAACACATAAAAAAGAAATGCCACGATCGATAATTACATGAACCCTAGTTTCTGATTATTCCTTTTTGACCGTTGAAAACACTTGAAACATTTAGGGAACGATTAGACAACATCCATAGAGAAATTTGAAACTCACAATTGTGGATAAAATCGAGGAAAAAAAATCGTTAGTCTGATTCGTTGAAATATTAACCATGTGTGCAACTTTTGAGAACATTTGTGAAAAACATTGATTAGAGCCTGATTTATTTTCCATGCAAGGTCCTTTTACCTAAGTTTAAGACATTTATGAATCTTAACTCATTAAAGGTTAATTACTTATCCATTTGAAGTCCAAACTAGATTAATTCGGGATCGTTGCAGAAAAAAAAAAATTCCTTTTCTCCCCCTCGAATTAGCATATATTTTGTGAAACCTTTTTGTACATTTTAATTCGAGAGATCATAGAAGTTTTTGAAACTGAGTTTAAATCCGAATGATGAAGAAACATTTTATCCTTTGATGATTAGAAAAGAGGTGTGCAAACTTCATGATTTTGTGAAAAATTTCTCCCCCTCAAAACATGTTCCATTTTGACAGTGTAAAGCAAAATTTGTTTTAATGGAGGAACATAGTTTTGAAGATTAGAAGTTTGTACACAAAGAAAGAGGATTCTTTTTGTAGTTTTTGTGTTTTCTTAATGATAAAATATTACAAAAAAAATTTGATGGAGTCAAATTTTGCAAATCATCTGGAGTCAAACACCGCATACCAATATGGTGAACTAAATCAACAAACCTTGATGGAGATAATGACTTTGTAAACACGTCCGCCAATTGGTATGTAGTTCCCACAAAATCTAATTCAATTATACCCTTTTCGACATGCTCTTTAGAAGAAATGGTAGCGGAGAGCACTTTGTTGGGCTTTGGAATGATGAATGGTGTTGCAAGAGATTGCAAAGGCACACTTTGAGTCGCAGTACATTGAGATCTAGTCAAATACATAGCCGAAGTCCGTGAGCTAAGTTCTCATCCAATTGACGTGAGCATAGAAAGCAGACATGGCTACATACTAAGCTTTTGTTGATGACAGTGATGTACAATCCTGCTTCATTGACTGTGTCCCTTTGTAACTAAACAAGAATTGTTGCGAATCATTGTGCCTTCTGCGTGCAGCTTGTTTTCCAAATCCATTTAAATCCAATGATGTGTCGAAGGGTGATGTTGATAGAACGTATGCATATTAGACGGATCCAAATTGCGAGAAGACGACTCTATTATATCAGGAATGGTTGGAGTCGTTGCAAATGGATTGGAGAACGCATCAGGATCATGCTCTGCGGGTTGTGGAACTGATAGTGGTGTTGGATCTTCAGCTGGATGCCGGGAGTTAGAACCAGTTTGTTCTGCTGTTGATGGTGATACAATTGGAGGACCGTCTCTCTCAACACTTGTAGTAGTTTGTTGAGGTGAGTCTGGTACTGGAATGTTTTCAGGTTGAGCAGCGGAATTAGGTGAGACCTCAGTAGGACGGTATTCAATTGTGTCATCAAATAGTGGAGCAAACAAGGTTTCTAATTCTTTGCGGTTGAGTGGCAATGGTTCAGCTGAAGATGCCGGAGAGTTAAGACGGTTAAATTCGGGTCCTAAGCTGTGTTGCTCAGAAGCCATTGCTGAAGTGCTTTTAAACGGTTGATTGCGGGTTCTAAGCTGTTGTGCTTAGAAACCATAACATTAAGCTCGGGTTCGAAACTGAGTTGTTCCGAAGCCATTCCTGTTATAACTAAAAAGAAGAAAGAATAGACAAAACAGAGAACATGGATCCCCAAGTGTAATTGGGTTCCGGATGTTATAAGCATAAAGATGTAGTGTCAATTATCTTCTTGACACTCGAACACACAATACCGATGGTTTTCATTCTAGTCTCAGAGGTAGAAGTTGTGGAGATCACATTAGTTTTGGTGCAAATGTCTAAAATCTTTCCTGTAGGAATCCACCTAAGACCAATTGATTTGAAAATTCTACCCGTGGGTACCCACCTAGTGTTAGATCTAGGAGATGTTTTCCTTTTAGATGCAGTTGAATGAAATGTGGGAGCATCACTTCTTAGAGAAAACCTACGTCCTATGTTGATCCACTTCTTAGGTTTCTGACTTATGACTTTTGGTTCAACGGGTTTGTTTGTCTTAGTCGATTGAGCCTTTTCAAGTGAATTTCCTTTTTGAAGATATTTTAAAGCACAAACAACATGATTATTTACGCAACTACTCTTAGATGCTAGCCAATTTGTTGGATCGTGAACACCTTGAACTTGTGTTGATAATGATACTTTGAGTGATATCACTAAGTATGCGGAATCTACTTAATGATACTTAGAAGATTAATTGTAGGTGAAACAATGTATGAACAATGAATATGACAAAACAACTAGCTCCAATATTATTAATAATAATAATACGAGTGATCTGAGATATCACTAGGGTTACACCTTGAAGCTCTAAGAAAACGTATTAGAAAACTATATTCTAACTATGATCTAGGATCTCCTTTTATACAACAAGGAGTCCTCTTGTACAAGATAAGTATAATACTAATAGAATAAGATATACACAATATCTTTTCTATGTTTATCTAAGCGCGTTTCTCTAACAGCTAACAAGTGAGCAGTGGTAATATTTGTTCTTGCAGTGGTAATGAGTTTCCACTGCAAGTACAATCTTCTTGCAGTTGTAACTTCTTCACTAGCCGTGGTAACTGATAGAATAATTCCCAACAATCCTCCCCTAAACTTATGATTGCTTTGTAAATCAATAAGTTTCTTCAAGTATACAATAAACCTGAGGATATGGGAATTCTTCCAAACACTTATCTTGTTCTACTTAATCCTTTATCAGCTCTTGCATATTGATCTTTAATCTTCTGAATCAAAGCTCGAACCTTTTCATTATCTGCATAAACTCTTAACTTTGACATCAACATTGCAGACAAAGTTGTAGCTTTAAGTGGATATTCCTTCTCAGCAAACATAAACACATCCACTTTATTTGTTGTAGAAACATGATGAACCTCACATTTATCAAAATAAGTCCATGTAGTATTCAAGTTTGATGAATTAAACTTCCAATACTTATCATTAAGATCTGGTTCATATAATCTTCTCAAGTCAACCCAGAGCTGCATTTCTTTCATATCCTTGAGAGTATCAGCCTTGAATCTTTCATTTACTAGCTTCCAAAGAGTATCAAGATCTTCTCTGTCACATGCTTTAAGAAGATCTTCAAACTGAATAAATGATGAAGATTCTCCTCCCAGTCTTATAATTTTCCAAGTGGGAGCAAAATACTTTGCTGTGTACACTTCCCAATCAATAATTTGATGTTTTGATTGTGAATGATCTGGATAGAAATCTTCTTCTTCAACAATGATAATTTCACTAAGTGAATCTTCTGCACTTTTCTCAAATTGAGATTCTTTCTCTTGAGGAGCTTTCATTCTTTTAGTGACATGATCTTCAACTGTTGAAGCTTTCCTTTTACTTTGTTTGAATCTTTCAACTTCTTCAAAATCAATAGGTCTGAAGGTATTATCTTGCCTTTTAATTCTGTAGTAGATACCTTCAATTCTTTCATGAGACATACCTTTGAAGTCAGCCATCTTCCAAGTTCCAACATGACAGCAATATACTTTCATCTCATGAATGATCTGTGCCTTTGTGGGTTGTCTTTGTTTCTTTTGACCTTTTCTAAAGTTTCCAATAATGTCATCCAGTGCTTGTTGATTTTTCATTTGAATGAAATCAACCAATTGAGCTGTTCTTTGATCTTCAGTTAAGGACTTGTTAGCAATAAGCTCAATAGCTTTCTTCTTTACAACTGGATCATACTTAATCATATGCTCAATTTCTTCATCTGATGGCACATATGAGAACATAGGGGGTTTCTCATGTAAGATGGTAGGTGGAACCACTGAGAGTGGTTGTGCCATTTCTTCTTCAAGTTTATCTAGCCTCTGTGCTTCCATAAAGCTAGCAACATCCATCTCCTTTTGCTGTTTCATATTTTCTTTCTCTTTAGCATCAAGTTGTTCTGCCAATCTTGCATCATAATCAATTTGAGCTTGATCTTTCTTGGAAATCTTTCTTGTATGTACTTCCTCTGCATCAAACACCATTGCTTTACCTTTAACTAATCTTTTTCTGACAGCTTCTTCCTCTGCAGTGGTAACTAATGGAACATCAGTGGTAACATTCTCACTTGCAGTGGAAATTATTTGATCAGTGGTAACATGTTCTGCTTCAGTGGAAACTTGTTGAGCAGTTACAAAAACCATATCATTATCCAACTTCCTCCCCTCAATCTCAGCTACATCATCTTTTGCTTGAGCATTTTCAGAATCATTGAGCTCAGCGAACATATCATCAAAATTAGTACTCCTCCCCTTAATCTCTGCATTTGTTTTCCTCCCCTGTTTGGAAGAAGTTCCCAAACCATAACCAGAACCTGCAGAAAGGTCATCTGAATGTGAAGATGATGATAATACAATCTGAGATCTTTTCTTCTTGAGATTCTCAACTTCAGTCTGCAACTTTTGGATCTCTGTCTTCAATAGATTCAACTCTGTGGCATGTTGTACTTTGGTCTGTGTCAGATCTTTCTCCAGAGTTTGAACCTGTTTGACTAATTTGGTACATAATTCCATCAATTCAGTTTGTTGCACACTACCTTCATCACTTCCAACTGTGTAACCTGCTGGGAGAGGTGAATCATAAGGCATTGATCCAGGCTCTTCTCTAGTAGGACTAGATGGAAGCCTTGAACCACCACTGCTTGTTCCTAAACCATAAAGGTCAGCAACATGCAATGTTGTCATGGAAGGAGTTGGCTGTTTTTGCCTCCTTTCATATGTGTGAGTTATAGCAGGAAAATGTTGAATTTGTGGAACAGAAAGAGTGGGTGTGTGATGGGATACAACTGGGATTGTTGCATCTTCACCCTGTACCTGTGAAATCTTTGCAAGCATGTTTGGTAAAAGAGGATGAATCACTCCATCCCAAAAATCTGAAGCCTTACACATGTTTTGAAATACTTTTGGCTTAAGACATGGAGTGTCATAAATCCTATTATGATTTTGCAGTTGAAATTCATTTAACACTGCTTGCACAAACCTTGGATACATTAAAAATTTGTATGAACTTGTTACATTGCTTTTCATGTTATTAAATATAAACCTTGAAAAATTGAAAGTCCTATCAGTAACCAAGCAAACTAAAGGGTAAGCCATGGTTGATCCAAATTGTTCATAAGAAGTTTTCTTAGGACTTAGGCAATGCAACAGAGTGTGTATCAAAAATCTCCAATGGGGACAAAAACATCCTTTCTTAAAAGTTACTTTTTGGTCAGATGTATCATACCCCATCAAAGCAATATAGTTGAATATGTCTGAATTAGGTAATGTGATGATACCATTAAGATCATCTAATTGGAGAATTCTCCTTAAAGATGATTCAGTAACATCAATAGTTACCCCATCAACTGTGGCTCTAAGAGCTTCCACAGATTCATGTATGTCTCCCTGTTCAAGAGTGATGGACTCCACAGAGTTCCAAAACTGTTTGATTTGAGAAACAAAGATTGTGGGATTCATAGTTAAGGCATACCTTATATGAGTTGTGTTTAGAAAGTCCACAATCTGATGAAAAATAGGTCCACTCTTGTCGTTTGACTTTTGAAGGTAAGCCACTTGATTGTGTTCATCTGCAAACTTGAGAGATACCATGATTTTGTGATTTAAGAGAGAAAAGTGTTAGTAATCGTGAATAAAAAACAAGCCGTATAAAATCAATTTATACTAATAGGGTTTTGAGAAAAACGCGGATGGTGAATTATCTTTAGAAAAGAATAAATAAACTTTGGTAAGTAGATAATTCCCAAAAATTTAACCCTATTAATAAGGAAAGACAGTTATATTTGCAACGGCTAGTAAAAATAAGATTACTGACACAGTTGTAACGGCTAGTTCACCAGTGGTAAAATTTACACTTTCAGTGGAAATGGTGAACTTGCAGTGGTAAAAATCAACAAAATTCCAAAGAGCAGTGGTAAGTTAAACATGTAAAATTTTACTACTCTTATCATAGTTTTTAGCAAACTATCAGCTATCAACGGATTTGAGAAGTCTTTACCAAAAGCCGTTTGCTCTTGGACTAGCTGATTCTTATGTGGGTTAGACATGGTGAATCAATAACCATTTGTTGTGTGTCAAGATACACACCTTATTACTCCAATGACATAGGCTGTGAACTGCTACACAAAATAAGTCTCATTTTAACCCACTAAGATTAACCCAAGTAACTTTTTAACCAAGTTACTATGCACAAAAAATATCTTCTCAAAAGTCAAACCACAGTTACTACTCAAACCAACCAAAACAGATGGAAGTAAATATCCTTCATTAATTAGCATAACACCTAATCTTTGCTTATATAACCTCCTCCAAACACCACATCTCAGTCACTAACAATTTCTCAAACCCTAATATCCCAATCAACCCAGTTTTCTTCCAAAAATCATGTCATCAAACCCTGAGTCCTCTGATCAACACCCTTCTTTTCCAACATCAGAAGAAGTACCACCATATCCATGGGGTCTTGAAGGTTCTGATTTTGAGAGAGAGATAAAGAACCGATGGGATGTGCAGGAAAGACAATGGAATGCATATATAAAGAGTGTATCAAACCATGATCCGAATCCTGCAGAGAGAGAGCTAGTTTCTCCCTTCATCTGGACATCTGATGAAGAATCTTCAGAGGAAGAGAATGAAGATCCAACCTTTCTTCCTCCTTCCACACCAGAGAGATCCCAACCAAGATTAGGTAAGAGAGATCCATCTCTCCCAACATCATCAACCTTGGTGTTGGATCTTCCAGCTCCAGAACCTGGTCTTCTGTATCAAGAACATATTGGACAGAGCAAGAAAGCTCAGATCACACATAAGGGAAAGGAGAAGCAGAAATAGATGACTGAAGAATGTTGCCAAGGAACAAAGTTCTTGAGTATTTTCTTTACTTTGTTACTTGAGCAGCTTCACAGTCTTCCTACTCTTCTTTTTCCATTTTCATCTTCAGCTTCTTCATTGTACTTGTCATAGCCTCAAGTATTATGTAATAATTGATAGAAGCTAGTAGTTCTCCATTAGCCAAATGTTTTAGGAATGGACATTGTAATGCAGTTGGAACTTTGAATGTAAGCTGTAACTTGTGTCTTTGAATGAATGAAAAGTTCTTCTTTAATAAATCAATATTGTAAGACCTTCAGCTTATTTGACCACATTCCTTTGGCTACCAATCTTGGTGACTTTAACACACAAATTATAATCTCTAAACATTTGCAGAACAGACATATACTAAACAACTTGAAAACATATTGGTGAGTCACTGGAAAACTCAGAAAGTATTATCAAGTCATTCATAACCATTAATAGTCTTTGACTGTCCCTGCACACATCATAAACAAATTAGTACCTTTTGGGGACCCAAGCCACAAATGACTTGGATCTGCCTCGTGTATCAATATAATTATATCTATCAAAGGTCATTGATACACCATTGGGATTGTTTGTTGTTCCTTTTGGTTTCCATTCCCAACGAGCTGAGGCCTTAACAGCTTTTCCCAATTTTACCCTTTTCTTTTGAACATCAGTGGAAACATTTGGTCTTGCAGTGGTAACTGCATGCCTAGCAGTGGAAACTGCTGGTTTAGAAAAATTGGATCTCCACATGTGATTCTTGTGATCATTCTTTTCAAAATAAGTCTTTTTCCCTGTTTGATAAGATTTAACAAAAGAAGTGACAGGGGACTTAGGATAAACTCTGTTATTACTTCTGGCAGTGGTAACTGCTGGTCTAGCAGTGGAAACATGTTTAATGCCAGTGGTAAGTATAACAGACCTGGGAACCATCTTGCTTAGGGGGTTTGGGTGAGTCATTTTATTAGAATTAGATCCATTCACCCTTGTAAAAACTTCCCTTCTTCCCATGTGGTAGGTACAGTCTTTAGCTAAATGGTCAAAGCTACCACATATGTGACAAGCCTTATTGTTGAACACAAAATCACTACCAAACTGCCTAGTTTTAACATGATTCCAACTTCTCATGTTCCCTCTAGGAGATTTAGGCCTATCCCTGTACATTTCTGCATACCTAGTAGTAGGCCTAGTGAAATTTGACTGTGTTCTAGGCTTCTCTTTGACTTCTTCAGGAATACTTTTTCTTTCCTCAACTTTAACATCTTCAGTAACACTAGTTTTAGACTCAACATTTAAACATTCATCTTTAAGAGATGAGTCACTAGCACTATCAAAGGTTTCAACCTCAACCTGAACCTTTTCAGTTTCAACTGGTTTAACAAATTTTGGTCCATAGGTCATGGGTGGATCCTGAAACTCTTCTAAGCCTGTGTGAGCTAGATCAATGCCAGGTGGTGCTGGAACACCTCTTAGAGGTGGTGGAACAGATTTGTATCCAAGACCAGATTTAGCTTTGCTCACAACTTGGGCTTCCCAAATTTTGTCAATGCTCTTGGATTGATGGTCTAGTTTTTTCTTAGTAATCTCAATATTCTCACTAGCCTTTTTAACTTTTTCAATCTCTTCCCTAAGAGCCTCATTTACTGCAATCTTAAAGTCTAAATCGCTTTTTAACACAGCAATGTCATCACTAAATTTAGACTCATTTGCCCTATAATGCTCTATCTGTTTTTCTAAAACACCTAGACCTCTCTTATGATTTGCTAAGTTATGATTAGTATGGTGTAACTCTAGCATCAGCTCATCATATTGTTTTTGTAAACTATTATACTCTTTTAAGGCCTTACAGTTTTTAGAACAAGCATTATCAGTATATACCTCAGAGTCAGAGAAAGCCATGAGTGCATGCTCAGTAGCAAGCATTGCACATTCTGAATCATCTTCTCCATTCTGACCCATAAAGCTCCAATCAAAGCTTACTCCATCAATAGCCAATAGCACCTTTGGCTCTTCTGTTGTAGGTTCTTTGGTCTTTTCCTTCTTGTACCAAGTTGACTTATTGTCAGATTTCCTTGGTTTTCTGCATTCTCTTGCAAAGTGCCCCTTCTTGTGACAGTTATAGCACTCCACCTTCTTTTTATCAAAACCTACAGTCTCATCTCCACTTATATGAATCTTTCTCCCTGTCTTCTTCCAGAACTTCTTTGATCTTAAGCTGAGCAATGCTACCTGCCATTTGATGTCCATCTCCTCCATATCATCTTCATCAATTTGATCCAAGTCCTCATGATTGAGGATTGAACCACCCACATGGCTGGATATAAAAGCATAGAAAGTAGCATCACTTAGTCCTGCAATCTGCTTCTTGGAGCTCCTAGTGGAAACATTTCCATTACCAGTGGAAACAATCATGTTACCACTGTCATCATCACTGTCACTTTCATCATCAGAACTGTCATTACCTGATGATGATATGAGTGCAACTCCTGCAGAACTTGTCTTTAACTTGCCAGCTTTCTTAAGTCTTTGTTCAATAACTTTGAAGTTATTGTACACATCATTAAGCTTCATAGTCTCAAGATCTGACTTGTCCTCCCATACAGCAACATTTGTATCAAACTCAGCAGGTAAACTTCTTAGAAATTTAAGATTGAGGTCTTCCTTTTCTACCTCAATTCCAAAAGCAGTCAGCTGAGTTACAATCTTTTGTAGCCTTGTGAATATGCTATCAAGAGATTCATTGCTTGATGAGCCAAAATTCTCATAAGTCTGCTTCAGTAAAGTCTTTTGAGTTTTCTTGGTATAGTCATTACCACCAAATACTTCACATATCTCATCAAAGAGGGTCTTTGCATCCTTGTATTTGGTAAAAGCCTGGACTTGTTCTCTGGGTAGAGCCATCAATAGCAAACCTCTAGCCTTCAAATCATTCTTAAGTTGGTTTCTTTCATCATTTGTAACTGGACCAGTATTTACTTTTGTTACTGGCTTGTCACCAACTGTCTCAACAGTTGTACCAGGTTTGAATGAATTTCCACACGTTATGATCTCCCATAATGTGTAGTCTTGAACCATAAAGAATTGTTCAATCATAAGCCTCCACATCTCAAAGTCATTAATTTTAAGCTTGGGAAGCTTTGCAGCAATATTAGATTGGCTTGTTTCTGTCTCCATTGTATCTTTTGAATCTGCCATAGGATCTTCTAAATCAAAATATCAAAGCCTAGCTCTGATACCACTTGTTGGATCGTGAACACCTTGAACTTGTGTTGATAATGATACTTTGAGTGATATCACTAAGTATGCGGAATCTACTTAATGATACTTAGAAGATTAATTGTAGGTGAAACAATGTATGAACAATGAATATGACAAAACAACTAGCTCCAATATTATTAATAATAATAATACGAGTGATCTGAGATATCACTAGGGTTACACCTTGAAGCTCTAAGAAAACGTATTAGAAAACTATATTCTAACTATGATCTAGGATCTCCTTTTATACAACAAGGAGTCCTCTTGTACAAGATAAGTATAATACTAATAGAATAAGATATACACAATATCTTTTCTATGTTTATCTAAGCGCGTTTCTCTAACAGCTAACAAGTGAGCAGTGGTAATATTTGTTCTTGCAGTGGTAATGAGTTTCCACTGCAAGTACAATCTTCTTGCAGTTGTAACTTCTTCACTAGCCGTGGTAACTGATAAAATAATTCCCAACACAATTCCTATTAGTTTGTTGAGAACTCCTAGGTTTTGGTGTGCTACTACTAGCAGTATTTTGCACTACAGTGGAAGGCATCACACGAGGTTTTGAACCTAGAATTCCATCCTTTTGAAGTAGCGCCTTTTTTTCTAGCCTTTTCTAGATCATAGTTCTTGCACATGTCATATTTTCCATAAGAATCTTTACTTTTAATGCTTGTTTTAGACACTGTGGTAGAACTAATCCTAGATGAGCCAGGTATAATCACTTGCTGAGATTTAGCAGACACAGATGCATTTACCTTAGGCCAAGTATGTGGAGTGACTGGTTTTGTCAAATTGTTTTTCTCAAAAACTTGGGAGGCAAACCGAGGTTTTGAAAATTTAGATCGTTCAGATTTAAATGAAGTAGGTTGTCTAACCACTGCTTGTTTTCTGATTGTTTGAGAAGGCGGTTTCCCCAAGATTGATGGTTTTGCAAACTTAGTATCCACATTCTGGCCAGTCAGTCTTCTTAATTTGTTTTGTAATGCAGCATGTGCAAACACCTTTTCATGAATTTGACCTTTTAAAAGCTCATTTTCTTTAACTAATGTATCCACACGTTTTCTTTGTTCATTCAAAAATTGACCATTGTTGCCCGAATTTAGAGATTCGTTTTGCATTTGAAGTTCAAGTGAGATGCAATGTGCCTCTAGTTTTGAAAAATTTTTATGACACTGGGCAATGGTCTTTTTGAGAAGAAGGTTTTCAGACTCAAGAGTTTGGTATGATGTTTCAGTAATTGGATTATCAGGTAGGGACTCAGACTCAGAACGTTTGTCAAGACATTGAACAGCATTCTGGTCAACCTCTCCTTCATTACTGAAGTTAGGTTGCTCAGATTGTTGTTTCTCATTAGCAGGCATAATGTGATCAACAGTAGATTGTACCTCATCCATGTGCTCTTTGTCAAAGTAGGGTTCTGTGTCATAGATGGGTATGACATCTTCCTCATCCATCTGTTCTTTGTCAAAGTTGGGCTCTGAGTCGTAGAAGGGTATGATCTCTGCACAGTCTGCATCTGTATCATTCCCCAATCTGCTGTTGTCATCCTGCACTTCTGATTCTGTCCCATTGTAATCCATGAAAACCAAATTAGCTTCCAACACATCAACCATATTAGATTGCTCTTCTTGAATCTGCAACTTCTGTTCATTCATTCTTTGGACATAATTTCTTCTGTGAAGAATTGCCTTCTCAATCGAATCCAAATCTCGTATCAATATGTCTTTGAAAGTTTCATCCTCGATTCGGGATTTGATGAACTGCTGAAACTGTTCCTTGATCACTCTGAAGGTGGCGTTGGATTCATTCTCGTGAACTTCTTCTGATGCAAGTTGCTTTTCAAGTTGATTCACGTTTTCGAACATCATGTTCGTGAAAATGTCAAAGTCTTCTCCAAGGAGTGATGGAAATGCCCGTTTGAATCCATACTCGGAACGAGTTCCTGCTAAGTCTTTGTTTGAGAGGACCTTAAGGTGTGACTTAAGTGATCTACACTGTTCCATGCATCTCTTCACTAAATATGTCTCTAACTCATGCATCAGCGACCTTGATTGATACATTTTCTCTCCGTTTAATCTCACAATTGGATCTTCAGAATCATCAGAATCATGCTCTGGGCATGTATTATTCATGTGAGATTCCTGCATGTTTGCCATTAACATCACATCTGTTGTATCGGTTTCCAAATCTGCTGTATTGGATTCCAAATCTGCATATTCATCATCAGATGGAATATCTCCCATGACACTTTGCAAAACCTCATTGAGATAACTCCCTTCAACTTCCATTTGACTAAGTGTGGCATTGTATTCAACATTATCGTCAAAGACTGGAGTTGAATCATAATCCTGAGCTTCCTCATCTGCAATATTTTCTGTATATGCCAAGAATGCCATGCTTGGTTCGATAAGATCTTCTTCATCATCAGTATCTTTCATTGTGTTTAAGCATTCAGAAGTTATATCGCCATTGCCTTTCTTGGAAGATACTTGACTAATCTTCACTAGATTTTGCAGAAGAGATTGCACATTATTATGTAGTGTTGCAGGATGGTATTGTGGAATGAAGAAAGGCTCAAGTGTATTCGGAGGATTGAAGAAGAGACCATTTGGAGTGTAAATTAAGGATCCATGGTCAACAGCTGGAGCAGGGAGAATGGTCTTCAGAGGATTCATGCTTAAACAGGATTCAATATTTTGCATCATTCTGATGTGATGAAGTTCTTCTGTACGATGCATAGCTTCAAGATATTTCCACATTTCATAAGCACTGGCTTGAAAGTCCATATACATGTAAATTGAGTTGGGAAGTGCCACTGTTATGAACCATACAGCCTGTTGGTCAGCATCGTACTGAGCAAGTTCAGTTGCATTCAAATCTTCATCAGTTTGTATTCTGATAATCCCAGTTGAGTCAGCAAGAAATATCATTTTGTATGGACCATCTTGAATGGATTTAAGCATGAGATCTGCTGCAGGACGATCTGTGAGCCATTGTAAAAATCTCCGTTTCCAAACAGTATACGTTCCTGGTAGCAACATCGGAGGCCTTGATTCATTGCCAAAGAGCAGAACATGGCGAATGAGGGAGCTGTGACTATGTTGTTGATGATACTGTTGCTGATGAGAATATTGGTGAGGAAGGTAGTTGGAAGAAGGTCCTGTTGCTGATGACTGTTGCTGATGAGAATATTGGTGAGGAAGGTAGTTGGAAGAATGTCCTGTTGCTGATGACTGTTGCTGATGAGAATATTGGTGAGGAAGGTAGTTGGAAGAAGGTCCTGTTGCTGATGACTGTTGCTGATGAGAATATTGGTGAGGAAGGTAGTTGGAAGAAGGTCCTTGAGACGTTGTAGATGACATTTCTCTCCCCCTTGATTGTTGCGACGTAATCGAAATAATCAAACAAAATGTCACACTCAAGGTCGGAATAGTGATTTCTGGTTTTCCCTCCAAAATAATTTGAAAAATTTACTCTTCCAAAATTTTGAAAATCACTTTAAAATGCAATTCTAAGGTTACAGAAAAAATTTGAGTTTCAAAAATTTTGCCGCCAAATTTTACCGAAAAAATTTGAATTTTAGCCTAAAAATTTGAATTTTGGGCCAAAATTTTCACTTTTAAACCAAAATTTGAATTTCGCGTAAAAATTGAACGTTTAATCTCCTGTAAAAATTAAATTTTACTCAAATTTTCCCGCCAAGAAGATAGTAAGGAGAGATTTAGAAAGAAACTTGTGTAATTATGGATCTTGTAGAAAGTGTAGAATTAACCAAGTATCGAAAAAACTTTGCACAACTTCGGATTGCGAAACTATGTTGAAATAAGGATTGCGAAACCAATGATTTCGAAAAATTCTCAGCTGTGGATTGCGAAATTGGGATTTCGAAACTTTTCAGGTTTTCGAAAAATAAGATTTCGAAACTTTTCAGGTTTTCGAAAAAAATAGGATTTTGAAACTTTTCAGGTTTTCGAAAAAAATTAAGATTTCGAAACTTTTCAGGTTTTCGAAAAAAATAGGATTTCGAAACTTGTCAGGTTTTCGAAAAAAAAATTAAGATTTCGAAACTTTTCAGGTTTGCGATAACGTTTGTGATTTCGAAAAGATTGAATGTTTTCGAAAAAAACACAAAGTTACGAGAAAAAGACAGTTTTCGAAATTATATAATTTCGAAAACTTTCCCAAGCGTCGAAGTACTTAACTTTCTTATACAAGAAAGAAAATACCGAGTCCACACAAATGAAGTCGAGGTAGTGCACGTAGAGTAGATCTCGAAATAGGTTCAAATGTAAGATTTCGAAAACTTGGCAGAATTTGTTTTCAAAGAAAGTTAACCAAAAACTCGTTTTTATTTCAAGATTCTTGTACTTTTAAGTATAAAATGATGAGATCTTAAAGAAAGTTGAAAACTTTATTAACTTTTTCAAAAATGAAAAAGATTTAGAAAAATAGTACAAATCTCCAAATAGAATTTTTTGATAAAAGTTTGGAACTTTTTGGTTTGTTTTGATTTTTAACACAAGTTTGTAAGCAAAGATGTGATAAAAACCAAGAAACAAACAAGAAAGTACAAAAATTTCATAAAAAAAAAAAAAAAAAAAAAAAAAAAAAAAAAAAAAAAAATTCGATTTTTAAAACAAGTTTAAGATCAAAAATTAATGAAAACAATAGCTACACCTTCTTCTAGCGAATGATACCACTTGTTAGGTCACACTTTATGTAAACACAAGTATTAGAATGATAGAAATGAGATGAGAATGAGAATGGGATGATTATGAGAATGAGAGAATTAGAATTGCAAGAGTTTCCTTAATATTTCACATAATCAACCAAGTATTACAAAGACCTAAGCCATCTATTTATAGGGAAGGAGCTAGGGCAACACTCCCTCTCCTCCCATTCATGAAATCGTATGGGCCTTAAAGCCCATGGATCACCTAGCTTAAGTCTAGTAAACTTAATACATTTTGTAAATGAAAGTAAATAATAACTAAGCAACCTAGCATTATTACAAATGACCGAGACTTCATAAAATAGTGAAAACTATGATCCCAACACATGAAGAATAGCCTCTCCTCCTCCCGGTACCCCAACACCAAATTGGAGATCATTCAAATAGCTGTCTATGGAGTGGCCAATCATAGAAGCACCAACCTTGGAAACTAAACGTCGCCAAAGTCCCCACAGCAATGGGGCGGGTACCCCCTCCGGGTTTGATCAGCGGTGTGAGAGGAGCACTAGCAATGAACTCACCCAACACCCTGGGACATTTACCACCAAGAAAAAGATTAACCACCTGGGTGATAGAATCGATTAACTCATCTGAAATGGCCACAGCCACACCACTAAAGCAATCCAAAAGGTGTTGGGTGCGCAATCCGTCTCGACCACAAGAGGTACCACGGGGGAAACTCTTGATCATATCAAGGACCACAGCAGTAGGTGCAATGAGGCTATGATGATCAATCGGTATATTCGGCAAAGAAGGGGCAGACTTGAAGGGGTGCTTAGCCTTAAGGTCCTCAAGGGTGGTATCATTATAAGGAGCAACACCTGAAGAAGAAAGAACCCTGACAGCTGCAGATTAATGGCCATCACAAACCTTCCTCTTGCATTGTTTGACATTACGCTCCCCCACGTCTAAGTTGTCATCATCAATATTAGACCATGCAGGGGAGGGCTCCGCTAAAACCTCTTTAACAAGTTGTAATCCACCACCAGGCGTAACCCAAGAGCTAATGGCATTAGCGATATATTCTTCCTGGCGTTGGCGTTTAAAGGCTGACCTACACTCCATGTTACTCCTCGGACGAAAGGTTTTCATGAGACAAAGAGGCATGACTAAAAGACGGACCCAACAAGAAATATCTTCAGGTGTGCAGATCATCTTATCCAGAGCTCCTTTCAGTACGCGAGCGAATCCCAAACGACACTTTGGAGGGATGGATTTGACAGTATGCAACCCCTTGGAAAGCAAGGTGTCAAGCAAGTGTAAATCGAAACCAAACTGCTTCTCCGAGGTCGAACCCTTATCCAGGGCATGCTGAACAGAAGAAGGAAACGGTGGCTTGGCGAGATCAAACAACACAAACTTAACAACACCATTACCACAGTCAGGGGGTAACACACAATCAGATCCATGTCGGCATTTGGAACGAAGGGAATGCGTCTTAAAACACACACCGCACAACCAAATACCCATACGCTTCAAAGTGACCTCAGCCGATTCAAAAATGGCAAGGCTAGTAGCCAGAGAATGTTTAGTGGTAGGTAAAGCGTCCTCATTGAAATGACGATCACGTAGGTGAGCGATCAACGAGGTTTTGGTGAGCCCATTTCCACCACCATTTTGAAAACCGCTTAAACCCGCAAAAGGACAATGAAAACGCGTGATAGTCATAACAAAGAAAACAACACTCTAAGAGCCCGTCTATGAAATGGCAAAACACTTAACACAATAAAACCACAACAAGGCCCAAAACAATAAAACCACAACAAGGCCCAAAGGAACAGCGGCCCAAATCCCAAACGAAAAGCAGTGTCCTTTTTTAAACAAACAAAACCTGCCCAAAGTGGGGTCCACCACCCAAACCGCAAGAAAACTAGTCACCAGGAAACGCAACACACCAAGATTATGCAATCACCAGAAAAACGCAACGAGGACCCACCAAACTAATCGCAATGGTCCTAGTACCACACGCAACCAAACAGTGTGGTCCCCTTAAGGCAAACCGCAAACCCTTTCAACTCCGCAGACAAACGAAAATGACCAGTTCTTCCCCACAACCAAGTTTCTAACACTAACCCAATGCACAGGAAAGAGATAGAGAACAAAGAAAATGGAGAAAACAAGTGAAGACCCCAAACGGAAATATGCAACTCGCCACCAACCCCGACACAACGACCCAAACAAGGAACCACAAACAGCCACGACCAAGGAGATGATACGATCCAGCACAGGGTTGAATCAAAGGTGGGGGGAGGGACGAAGATGATGAAGGATCAAGGGGATCCTCCCAGTCGCCAAAATCGCCCACACATTGAGGAGTTATTATTATTATTATTATTATTATTATTATTATTATTATTATTATTATTACTCCTGCTATTATTATTATTATTATTATCATCATCATCATTGAACCTGCCATCCGGTCCAATGTGGACGGCGTGACACATATTAGAAAACCAGTTTCACTTTTAGGCTTATTATGACTTTAAGATGAAAAACAAGGTCATAAGCTGAAAAATAAGCCCAAAAAATAGGCATCAAATTCAAACCAAAACAGTTGAGCTAATAAGACCAAAACAGCTTGAACAAACAAATTAAACCAAGATATTCACTTTAAAACACTACCATATCGTACAGTTATTTATTTATTTATTTGCACCAAGCGAAACTTTAATTTTGAACCTCCGGAGTGAAAAACATATTCAGTTATGATATCGATTATTTTTACGATGGTTACAAAGTTTATACCAACATCTTGATTGATTCTTAAGTCGATGTCGCCCAAAAAGGCTTGATGCTTGACGGGTTTTAAACTTATTGAGAATTGCTCCTAATTGGGATATCGAGAAAATTCTAGGTCCAAAACAAGCTATCACCCAATCCAGCTTGGGACCGACCCATATGGAACTAACATCTTAGAACTTTATATTGAGTTGGTCTTGAGACCAGTCTTGTGCCAACTGCCCGGACATGGTCATCACCCACTCAGGAACAAAGATCTATTGGAAGAGAAGCGATTATGATTTGACCACATAAAATCATCCAAAAGCTATTGCCATGTGCAACTTCTATCTTCTTTATGACATCTACCAAACCTTCCTGCTTTCATAATGCCAGACCTGACTACACACAAACTGATTTTTCAGTCTTATTTCATGAATTAATTTGGATTTACAGAGTTGGAAGACAAACGAGCGACAAGTTGCGCCACTAGCCCAAAGTTTCAAAGAAATGACCCAAAGTTTCAAGTCAAATTAAATACACAGTAAAATGATGCAAAATAAGGGGCTATCTGCTACTATGCATCAGGGGCTATGAGCAACGGGCAAAACAAAGAGTCTGATCACAGTTTGATCATCTGGCTGTCCAGAACTACTTACTGATCCCATCAAGTCACTGTCACATGCTAACAGTACAATATCACCTTCTTCGTCTTCATATTTGAGCTTAAAGCTTTGAACACTGAGCTGAAACCATCTCGCAACCAGCTCTATTAACTTTGCCAATCCATCTGAAAGCCGGAATGGAAACTTTACTGTACTCTTTTCGTATGTTGCTTTGATCTTCAAATTTTCCAATGTGTTTGCTGCTGATGTATTCTGAACTCTGATGGTTGTTTCAGGTTGTGCAGATCCTTCTAGCAGAACTGGTTCACAAGAAGCCCCTAAAACTGGGGTAGGTCCTCCTTCAGATGTATGGATGACTGCGTCTGTTTGATTTGACTTCAGAAGGGAATTCCTCTTATGATTCTTATATGGCCACCTTGAGATACCAAGACCCCTGCAAATCTCCTGCAACCTTTTTCTGGGAACTATACGTATAAAATGCACAAAGTGAATTAGACATCAATAGAGAGGGCAAATGGGACCTGCAGTCCAGTTAGTAGTTAACATTTATATCCAAAAAGTAAACAAATAAATTAAAATAAAAATATAATGTGAATGCGTTAATCCTAAAACAATTGATAAGATGCAGTATAGATGTGATATCATGAAAAAGTCTACCAAGTTTATGGTTTGTATATAAGGCATATCTATTATTATTATTAAAAATATAAATAAAGGCTTCTTTGTTTATAAGCGTTTCTCCAACATTGCCCACTTTAAAAATCATATAAATTGTCTTTCTGCTACCATACATAATATCTGTACATGTGGGCGGTTCAATTAGCAGGGCTTTTAAGTACCAAACCTAAAATAAACTACTTAAGTGCATCTCTAAATTATGAAATTAAAATAATCCACAGATGGTTAACCTCTATTTCTATTTGGTTTCTGTTTGCAATATGAATCGGATTTAGTTTCATTTTTAAGCTCCTCAAGACAAGCCCTAGGTAACAGGTCAAAACATGTATTTTTTGGTATGGGTCAAAACAATATTGGTTGTGCCGGCCATAAAAATGTTTTATCTTCTATTATGTGTTATATATTATAAATTATTTAATTAGAATAATAATCTGAAAAATGATTTAGAAGTTCTATGTATTTAAATACAGTTTGGATGCCCAATTGAACCATTTTCATTTACCGGAAAAGGGGTTGAAATTGCCATCTCTAGACATCACCAACAAGCTATGAACTCACCATTAAGTTTAACCGCAGCTTCCTCTATACGCATTCCAAAATGTTTGCTGATTTCCTCTAAACTAAATGAGATCTCACTCATCTTCCTTTTTTTACTTGGTTTTTTGGATTTATCTTTATAATTTTGTCTTCCCTTTTTCCCTTTATTACTATCAACATCTTCAATCCCTACATCTAAACAAGGAACAACACTCCGGCTTGTTCCTGCAGCAGCATTATCCATGCACTCAATTTCCAAATTATCATCTTCCATAAGCTCCACATGAGCAACTACACTTGGATCTTCTAAGACTGTAACATCATGAACATCAGTTACTTCATTCTCTACTAACAGTTGATGATTTCCAGGTTCTTTTAAGACCTCTTCTTCAGTTAATAAGGTTATAGGAGAAGGTGGAGATTCGAGGTTCCAATCATGAGGATCTCCACCAATGACTAGAAGAGACGACATGTTCCCTAATTCCACACTAGAGACATTCTTAATGTGCAGTTTCAGTGTTTTCACCAAGCTTTGTAAATCTGCCTCGTTTGTGTTATGCGGTGGCAAAACTAACTCAATGACATATTCAACATCCCTTTCAATACTTTTTAAGTAAATAGCTAAACAACTAGTTATTCCATTATCACGTGCATAAGAACCCAAAGGGTATTCGTCTTCACCAAGCTTTGTTACATCTTCACAGAAACATATACCACAAGATGACAATGACCTTCCAACAACTCCATGGGATTTATCCAGGTGTCGCTCTTTACATGCGTCATGGAATCCCCACATGCTGGGGTCTTGAAAGTAAACTGGTAGACCATATGTTGACATGCATACTTTCCCGATACATTTTCTGTTAAAGCTACTACAGCTCGGTTCTAGATTTCCAGAATTGGCCACAACACTACTATATCCACACAGAGCCCACGTTTGAGCTAGAGGTATATTTTTAGCGTGACATATACTCTTCAAAGCATCGTAGATTTCATCCAGCTCATTTTTCTTTCTTTTATCTCCATCCTGTGTCTGAAATTTCAAAAATCAGATCACAAGAAATATACTCACATATATAAATATACTTGTATGAACACAACTCACATAAAAGTTATAATCCTCAAATAGGTTTGGACACTTCAGATTTTCCTCCTGCCAATTTAACTATAAGGTTAAATATACATTCATGGTATGAAGTGTTGGAATTTAAATACTATGACAGTCATAAATCTAAACAAATAAACACGAGCCACACAAAGGAAGCAATAGATCAATATAGCATAATTAATTAACCTTAATTTAAATGTAAACGTACATTGTTAGCTTTCACGCGAATCAAGTAATCAAGTAAACAATCAACCCTAATTAAGGGTTAATTACAAATCGTCCTTAGTGAGAATCGACCACCAAAAACCCTAACTTGGGTTTCTCTACGATTTCACACACACGTACTATTAGCGATTCAATTAAAATGCTAGTTTCTTTATCACAATCACTAACCAATTACTTTGGTTTTATTCAATGTCAAACGCAAACCCTTGTGAGGCTTGTAATTCGAACGACAAGGACAAAAGAGGAGAAGAGGAGAGAAAATTGGCTAGCTAGGGTTTCACCAGATTACCAACTAATGACTACAAGGGTTTGTATTTATAGTGTGGTAACTTAGAGTTCAAGTTTGATAAGGATTCCCTTGGGATCCTTATGGCCGGTCGACCACAAGCCCAAGGAGAGGTTCTAGAACTTTCTCCTTGGCTATTTTCTCTTTAGTCCCTCTAGTTAACATTTAACGTCCGTTAGTTAACAACCGTCAAGTTATAACGACCGTTAACTATTTATTGTGATTTAATAATTATATGATATATTAATTATTACAATTGAATCTCATACGTAATGTGTGTGATCCCATAGGCTCGAGTTCGAAACCAGACATACGACTATTAAATATGTTCACAAACTAACAGCTCCCACTTGGACATATTTTAATATACATAATGACATTGGTTAGCGTCTAGCAACACGCCAATGCCCCCAGAACAACTAAAGTGTGGTTTTCTAAAGCACATTTAATGATTCATCATTATACTATCCTTTTGTTTCAAATATCGTGTTAAGTATGGATAGGGATCTTAGTCATTCCATAATTTAACTATTCTGTTTCACACTATATTCCGATTGAACAAGATTACCAAATCATCGGGACGTATTCCAGATTGACATTGGGTATGGCCATACAAACATTTTGTCAACCCTACGAGGGCCAGTAGTATTATACTTCAAAACAAATTCGAAGAAACAAATTCTATCTTGACTATAAGCGTAATTCATGAATTTCACTACACTTCTGAAAACAACCCTTATGACTACAAGTTACAAATAGCGGTAGACTATTTCATAGAAATGGGCTCCACCCACGACCATTTCGGCTTATGTCTCAAGTCTAAGGATAAATAAAGTTATGATTTACTTGACGACAAAGATCCATAAAGTACAATCATGTTAGTTTGGGATAAGTCCAATATGCAATCCTTTGAATATCATGTGAGTATGGCAGGACCTTCCATCAATATACAAAGTATATTTTAACCAATCCCTCATATTTTGTCTTAATTCAATCATATTTGATCGACAATTGACAATTTAGAATAACACAAGTTATACATGGATTTAAACATGCAAATATAGTTATGAATGAAAATAAACATAACAAGTACTTTAATTCATTAAAATAATAATTGTTTAATGCATCCTTTATCCAAATACTAATTTACATGAAACTACTAGCTAAACGAAGTCCAATGCTCTCAGTATAAGCCTTCGTGAAGGGTTGTGTGAACTTTGCGTAGATTGATTTCACCAATGTCGACTTGTTCTTGAACATAGTGATATCGTCTAGGAGTGTTGTCGCCTTTCATAACTCCTAGTTCATTGGCGAATGTAATTGCTCCGGAATTGTCGCAATACAATCTCATAGGTTCTTCATTTGAGGGCATAACACCAAGCCCTGAAATAAACTTCCTAATCCAAACAGCTTCCATAACACCTTCTGAATGGTGCCTTTGCTCTCCCCCTTTAGGTTTTTAGGAGGCTTGTGGCCTTTCTTCTTTTTTTCTTTTTTTCCTTTGCTTCGCCTTAGATTTAGCCCCCTTTGCATTGCCTGCTTTGTTATGCTACTTCTCCTAAATCCTTCATAGCAAAACATCTTCTAAGATATGACTTAACCTCTTGTAAACTTGGAATATATTTTCCCATAATCAATATGTCATCAACTTACGTGATAAAGAAAGTAACATTACTCCCACTAGTCTTATGGTATATACATGGCTCATCAAGATTTTGAGTAAAACCAAATTTCTTGATTTCCTCAGCAAATCTCTTATTCCATTGCCTTGATACGTACTTCAACCCATAAATGGATCTTTAAAGCTTGCATACTCGCTTTGGAAATTATGGATTCATAAACCCCTCAGTTGCGCCATAAAGATATCTTCTTCAAGACAACCATTCAAGAAGGCGGTTTTGACATCCATCTGCCAAATCTCATAGTCATAGTACACCGCTATTGCTATAAGAATCCCAATGGCTCTAATGTCTGCTACACATGAGAAGGTTTCCTCATAGTCAATCCCGAAGGTTTGAGTATAGCCCTTTGCTACTAGATGAGCCTGATAGGAGTGTACTTTACCATCCATGTCAGTCTTCTTTTTGAAAAGCCACTTGCTGCCAATGACTTTAGCATTAGGAGGAAGGTCATCTTCAACCCGAACTTCATTATCTTTCATGGATTGCATCTCCGCATTCATAGCTGCTTTCCATTTGTCCTTTTCAGGATCAGCTATAGCAGCCTTATAGTTAGCAGGTTCATTAAGATCCCCTAAACTATAATCCTCGACCTCTACATTTAGACATAATCGTTCAGGAGTACGAATGGGAGTAACTTCAGGTGGAGGTTCAAAACTTTCACCTCTTGAAGTTGGCTAGTGTTTTCAGAAGGTGATGTATCTTCTTGATCATCATCAAGATCAATTACTCTCCCACTCAATTCTTGAGATATGAGATTCCTTTCAAGGAAATCAGCATACCTAGCAACAACTATTTTGTTTTCAGGTGGATAGTAAAAATAGTAACCCATCGTTTCCTTTGGGTATCCTATAAAAGACACTTTAACAAATCTCTGTTGGAGTTTATCTAGTCAGTCACGTTTAACAAACGCCTCACAACCCCAAACCTTTAAGTAAGATAAGTTGGGAGCTTTTCCATACCATAATTCGTATGAAGTCTTATCAACCTTCTTAGTTGGAACCATATTAAGAATGCGAACAACGGTCTCTAAAGCATAATCCCAAAAGGATAAGGATAGAGTTGTAAGATTAAACATAAATCGAACCATGTCTAACAATATTCGATTTCTCCTCTCAGACACACCATTATGTTGTGGTGTATATGGAGTGAGCTGCTGGACAATTCCACACTCTTTAAGGTAATTTTTAAACTCTTCGGTTTATGTATTCACCACTTTTATTGGATCGAAGAGCCTTAATCTTTCCTAGTTGTAACTCTACTTCATTCTTAAAAACCTTAAATGTTAAAAGACTTCATGTTTATGTTTAAGTAAATAAACATAACCATAACGACTGATATTATCTGTAAAGGTTAAAAAGTAGCTAGCATCTTGCTTTGACACATGTCTAAGTGGACCACATACGTCTGAAGCCCTTTGCGTTTGATGCGGAAAGGATTTCCTTGCCATCTTCCTAGATATGCAAGATTCGCACTTATCAAATGATTCATCATTAATAGATTGCAAAAGCCCATCGTGTTGTAGCTTTTCCATCCATTTCTTGCCTATATGAGCAAGTCGACAATGCCAAAGATAAGTAGAATCCAAGACAAACTTGACTCTCTTATTGCTAATGTTAAAAACAAAATTATTATTATCATTCGACACAAGTTCATGCATATCAATTTCAAATACACCATTCACAAGAATAACATTAAAGTAAAAAATATTATTTAAAGAAACTGAAATTCCATAACTTGTAAAAGTCTGAACATAACCATTATCAATTAACAAAGAAACTGAAACGACACCTCTAATTATAGAAGCTGCGTAATGACAATTGTCTAATACTAGTACTAAGCCCGAAGGCAAAACTAAATCAAAAGTCCGTATGGCTTCAACACCTGCACATATTCCATTTCCCACGCACACGTATTGCTCTCCATAGGTTAGCTTCCTTGCTCCTCTAAGTCCCTGTAATGTGTTACAAATATGAGTACCACATCTAGTCACCCAGGAATTATATTTGAGGAAAAAGAAAATAATTCTATCATGAAGATACATGAAGTGCTGGCGACATGACCAGCGCATTCTTCCTCTTCTTCTGTTGCAACTCTTGAAGGTAGAGAGGACACTTCCTCTTCCAATGCCCTACCTCGTTGCAGTGGTGACAAGCCTAATCCTTTCCAGGATGATCTTTCTTCTTTCTTCTTTGGAGGTTACTTCTCGGGCATGGGTTGATAAGCCATAACCTGCTTACCCTTCCCCTTGACATTGTTTGCTTGCGGCTTATTAATTCAGCCACCTTGTATTGCTAATACCTAAGGTGCAGGAGCCTTCTTAGGTAAATGGTAAACCCTTCTAATAATCAATAAACATTGCATGCAACTCACTTATTGTTATTCCCATGCAGAAAAATGTCGGGTTGAGCCATTCTACACAAAACAGTTCATCTCATCTAATGCCTTGGGTTAAAGGATCTCACTATGTAATTCAATTAAGTTGTCCAACTTAAAAAGAAAAAAAAAAAAAAAAAAAAAAAAAAAAAAAAAAAAACTGTTTCCATTGCCATCTCACGATAAGTGGAGATTTACCTTGGGATTACAATCTAGCTACGTCTCACGTAATGTAAATGGTAACTGCAAGTGTTCCTTTAATTGGATGGCATAAACTTAAATTTCCAAAGGGTACGTGTTAATTTGATGTGTAATCAAATATAGACGAAGAAGCATGCACACGTCTTCGTATCATAGAATTTTAATAAAAAAAACTTTACTCAATTAGTTCTTTTATTATGGTATATGTTCTTTATGTGCCAATCCTGTGAACATAAAAACTTTACACAATCAAATTGACGATTCAACATGATTTTAAGAATAAAGTAACAGTTTTAATCGAGGTATTGGATAAACCGATTAAAGAATTACCTCTAATCATCATCTACTATATCCTACTACTGCATGAGTCAAAAGACCCAGACCCAAGTTATTCAGATAATTACCACAAAGTGGCGCGTAGAATTAAGGTAATTCACCCTTAGGATGTTTTTGTCAATCAAATAGTCCTCGGTAGCTCCATTTGACGCACAAAAAAGCGGAGAAGCGGGTTAGCGCGAAGCATATTAAAAACCTTCTTCTTTAGGGATCAACCCTCCTTATACCTCTCTTATTTTTTTTGTCACAATGGGTGAGCCGATTATGACTAAAGATACAAACAACATCAATCGAACAAAAGTTTTAAGACTTTATTGTTAAAAACACATTATAAACCATAAAATCTTGCTAGCCTCGCCTGGGAGCCAATTACCGTGCGAAGCGAACCACTATCGGCACATAAAACTTTGCAAGATAATAGTTTACAATAAATCAAATTTCACCATTATTAGTTAGGTTTATTTTTCTTTTCTAAAAACACCCTTTGCTTTACTAGTCAAACAATAATAAAGCAAATAGGAAAAATAACCAACTAATACAACTAATATGCATAATTTAAAATCAACCAACATGTATATATTTAGCTAAGGCTCCCACTTGTATTCGATCAAGGTACAAGTGGACCACATACATTGATAAATCGATTGCGTAAGCCCTACGTTAAATATATACAATAAATCACATAAGTTGATTAATTAACGATACATATGGGGTCTTCCCCAATTTTAAAATTAATTAAATATTAGATAATTAAGTGTCATATAATTTAATTACTAATAATCCCTAATTAATTAATATATCATCAAAGTAGCCATGCATGAGCACTTAACAATTAATGCACACAATATAATATATATCAAGATTTATAGATCCATGACAAAACATGCATGTTTTCATCATGGATCTCATATAATCACGTATTAACAATTAATACAAGGTAACAAGGTCGTTTTTAACGTCATAAATCTCAATTTTACGTTACAAAACCACATAAAAAATTGCATGTATCCTGTAATCCTATATTAGGGTTTCTACAATTTTTTTTTTTTTTTTTTTTTTTTTTTTAAATAATATGGGTCGATCGACCCTAAGGGCTTTAAAACACAAAAATCAAGAAAACCTAAATAAACATGCAATAATCTTTCAAGATTCGATTTTTATGTGTTTAGGTAATTAATTACACTATAGATCCTAAGGGCTTTAAAACACAAAAATCAAGAAAACCTAAATAAACATGCAATAATCTTTCAAGATTCGATTTTTTATGTGTTTAGGTAATTAATTACACTATAGATGACACTGTTGGAATTTAAATACTATGACAATCATAAATCTAAACAAATAAACACAAGTCACGCAACGGAATTAATAGATCAATATAAAATAATTAATTAACCTTAATTTAAATGTAAACGTACTTTGCTAGCTTCCACGTGAATCAAATAATCAAGTAAACAATCAACCCTAATTAAGGGTTTATTACAAATCGTCCTTAGTGGGAATGGACCACCAAACCAACAAAAACCCTAACTTGGGTTTCTCTACGATTTCACATACACGTAGTATTAGCGATTCAATTAGAATGCTAGGTTCTTGATCACAATAACTAACCAATTACTTTGGTTTTGTTCAATGTCAAACGCAAACCCTTGTGAGGCTTGTAATTCGAACGACAAGGACAAAAGAGGAGAAGAGAAGAGACAATTGGCTAGCTAGGGTTTCACTAGATTACCAACTAATGAATACAAGGGTTAACTAATGAATACAAGGGTTTGTATTTATAGTGTGGTAACTTAGTCCAAGTTTGATAAGGATTCCTTTGGGGATCCTTATGGCCAGTCGATCACAAGCCCAAGGAGAGGTTCTAGAACCTTCTCCTTTGGCTATTTTCTCTTTAGTCCCTCTAGTTAATATTTAACGTCCGTTAGTTAACAACCGTCATATTATAACGACCGTTTACTATTAATGTGATTTAATAATTAAAATATAACTATTATATATTAATTATTACAATTGAATCTCATACGTAATGCGTGTGATCCCATATGCTCGAGTTCGAAACCGGACATACGACTATTAAATATGTTCACAAACTAACATGAAGCACGTCCAATTTTATGCATGTATGCAATGAATAAAAAGAAGAATATGGCAGACCTTCAGTGCTCTTGAAACTTCCTGAACCTCAAAAGTATAATCAACGTGATTTGATGATGTTATGATTTCAAGTACGCCAACACAGCAATCACTATCTGGCTCAAATACAGGCAAATTAATATATCCATGAGTAGTGTAACAAGAAGCCAAATCTTGTGCAGATTGTCTAACCGGTAAGGTATGAACACCCAAACTCCATTCTGGCAACTTTTGGCGATAAACACGACCAGGAGGACCAATTCCTTCTCTCTGCTCCCCATCCACAACAAAGATACGTTCCTCAGACTCGAGCCTATACAAGTAAAGGGCTTCAGCAACAACACCGAGACCAAAGGGTTGGTCTAAAGTTGTTAGCAAGCATCGTTTCCGGACAGTAACAGGTGACCAAAACTGAACAAGCACATATGGGTCTCGGAAACTCAAATTTGAAAGCGCATGAGTGATTTTTTCTTTTATTTTCTGTGGGTCTATAGTATTTTGATCGACCAACAGCTTCGAGAAACCTATAAATCATGGTGAAGTAACAAATGTTTATTTATTAGAGCTTGAAAAGTCAACAGAAAAGGTCAACAAATAGCATAGAGAGAATTTATTTGTTGTCAATGTCAACTTGTATGAATAAACTTATAGCGAATACAATGTACACAAATGAAATTCACGAGATCTAGAAATTTCTGCATACAAAATCAACTTCACTAAACATATGAAAATTACGTAAGTGCTTGTAAAGCACAATAACCTGATAAACTCTTTTCAAAAGTTTAGAAAATTCTAATAATCAAAGATAGAAAGTGTTGATCTGAAATATCTTAATAAAAGTAAGTTTATTGAAAACACTATTGAAAATAACTGAAATAAGCTGAGAAGCATAACCTGTTTTGGGGTGCTTAGGAAAGCTTATTGAAACAGCATAAACATATGAAAAATGATTGTTATGCCTAAACGGATTGATGCAATGTATATTTAGGCACACCAATCATTGTTTTGCTTATCTAAACCAAACAATTTATCACCGTATTAGAACATAGTATCTAGAATTTATTAATATTCCATTTCAAATAAACAAAAAGCCTTTTGAAAACAATATAATTAAATGGTACGCGTACACCGAATATCCTTCTTAAAATTCTACACACACACACACACAAGACCATGTTTATCAACAATCTATCACAACTCAATCCTCATTAAAATATTATTCTTATTTCTCCACCTATACTACAACAGATACATACAATCAATCTCAATTTTTTTAACCATTTATCAATGACCCAACATAACATATAATATTATTTTGTCTATAATAGGGAGACTATATCTAATAAAAGAAAATATGCATAGCCTATCATGGTAGACATGTGAAAGATTGGGTCAACAAGTGACACGTTCGGTGCATTTAAACTTTTGTATACAATTAATATTATATTATGTATTCATTAGATTTGTACTCATAATCCGTTGATAGGTTGATGGACCCAAGTAATTGGTACGTACTGTTGAAAAATCGGCCTAGGAGGCCAATTAACCAGCGAATAACTGCTAGGCGGGGATTAACCGCCTCGATTTTCACTAATCGGCCTTATTAATCGGTTTGGCCAAAAATCGGTCAACATACCAATTAATCGGATAAAAATGGCCAAATCGGGCATAAATATAATAAAAATCAGGTAAATCAGCCAACTCGGTTACGGATAGAAGTAAACCAAATCAGGCCAAATTGGAAAAAAAATCGGCTAGATCGGCCAAATCGGATATATAGTTTCAAAATTTTATAATTTTATATATAAAAATAATAATTAAAAAAAAAAAAAGGTAGTAGTATATGTAAAAGCTAGATAAGATGCAAACTGAATATTCCGTCTTAAAATTCTACACACAGACACACAAAAGGATAGAAACAAGAGCTTACTGTCATCAACTTCTTCACTACCAAAAACTGTAAGTGGTGTCAGATATCTGCGTCTGGGAGCAGAAGAAGGATCGAATAAGCAAGTATATTTCGAATTTAAGGCTTCCAGAACACTTAAACGACTGCTATATTCGCCGGTGTTGTTCATTTCGATCAGATCTACTGTTTTTGAGTTACTCTGCCTTCTTAATTTTTTTTTTTTTTTGATAGAAAGGAAAGCAAGTCAAACAAGGTACTGAACAAAGTTTTTCAATAAATAAAGTGCGGATAAAGAAAATGATTTGCAAAGGAAAAATTAACTAAAATATACTTATCTCATTTTTAATTTAATTAAATCCAACTTTCCTTTTATATTATAAAATATACTAAACCCCAAAATGTAACGGGGTCATTAGCCGGAGCCTGTTATTCTCTAATCCGGCCTCCTATTGGTCCATTATTACCGAGATACGCGCGCTATGCACACACTCCTAGGTAATAGATAGTGTGGCGAAATTTCATTGATGTATGTGTGATGGGTTTTCTTGTTCATCCCCGTTTCTCCGTAATAACCCCGTTATACAACCATACCCACACATTATCTGCTAAATCTCACCTCCTTTCTCTTGAAGCTTCTCACCTCTAATAAATCCAACCTCCCCTCCCTCATGTTCGTGAATCTTCTTCCTACCAAAGCACTAAAAAAAAATACACCCTTTGGTTAAAATTGCAGTTTCTTGTTTTTTTTTTATGCAAATGAATATATGCTTCGATGAACCTCACAAAAACGCCGGCGTGGCTTTCCGTTTTCTGGCGAGCCTTGTGCTGTCGTCTTCACTCCAGCCACAAATAGTAAGTCTAATCATATGTTTTTTTAAAGTTTTAATGAATTTTTAGTTATTTTAGTTTAAACAAATTTATACCCTTTAGAGCTTTTATTGCTACAGGCGCTTAAGCCTGTGGATTTGGGTGCGTTTTTATTAGTGTAATATAGTTTTCCTTTTATATTATATGCTGCAAAGTCTGATGTAATATCATTTTCTTAGAAATTTGAGGAAGTTTGATACATATTGGTATAGTTGGTATTTTTTGTTGATATTATGGTTATATATTAGTTGTTAAATATATTTGAAAATAGAAGTAAATTACCCTTCTTAAAGACAATGTCAGATTACTCTGTTTCTTATGGTTCTTCACAATTGGAAATAGAAGTAATCAAGTAAACTACTTTTGTTGCTAAAATTTTGGATAGTAAAATGATATGAGGTGTTTGGGATTGTTTGTTAAAGTTGGTTATATTATCATTGTGTTTTCATAGGGTACATAAGTTGTTTTAGATTGTTTTAGGGTTGCAAATGTAATCTGGCATATGATTATTTCTAAGTTTATTAAGTTTTGATAAGCTGCTTGAATGGCAATAGGCAGCCGCACGTTTACCATTAAGTTTTGATTAGCCGTTTGAATTTCATGTAGCACAACACTTCTATTTGCAAATTGTGGTTTTGGCTTAAGAAAAAAATTACGCACTTCAATATGTGTAATCATATTGATTTACTTTGTATCTTGCAACCACTTCATAGGACACTATGGATCGATGGAAGTAGAAATCAACTAATTTAATGGCTTTACGAGTTTCATCTCTCAGTAAGTTCTAATTTACATCCATTCAAACATAACAGGTTGTGTATATGTAGTACATAGGCATTGCAATTGTAGGTTGGTTGTTAAAACTATTATGTGTTTGGCTTGAGGGCGAGATTGTCAGAGAAAACGAATCAGAAAAAATCGATCATGGTGGGTAAAGAAGAAAAGGCATCAAATTATGCAGTATTTATTCATTGATCAATCCGAAGGAAAAAAAAAAAAGAAGATGGTGAGGAAAAATAAGTTGAATCGGAACATGATTTGATTATTCAGTTGGAATGTGTGAAAACCGAACCACGACAACACAAATCGAAACTCCCGTCAATCAATTAAAAAAAATCATAGGTCCATATTTTTTGTGGGTTTGTAATCATGTTTGATTTTAGATAATTCTGTATTGTAAGATAGTAACTAATTGGAACCTGGTCGTGTTTCTAATTTCAGGATATGGTAGGCGAGAAGGGAGAAAATAAAGAGGTAGACGTACTTCTCAGTGGCTGTAAAAGGGCAGCGTACTACTCACGTGGTGGAACGTTTTATTGCGGCTTTGGATTGGTGTTAACCTGCAACTTGTTCACATGATGTATGTATACTAATGCGAGCCTGGTAAGTTACTTTACTTTATCTTGAGGTGCTTTCAAAAAAAGGTTTCATTTTATATAAATGAACCTCTGTAATTTAAGCGAATACATGTTATTCAGGTGTACTGCCGCCATCAGGCTTCGTCCAAGCTGGAAAAGGAACTTACCATTCTCGCTTTAGTATAACAAGGTCTACCTGAACAACATGTATTCGCTTAAACAAGGTCTATTTTGCGTAAGTACTCCCGTACAGGTGCAGGCAGTATTTGTAAAGCACATTTCATGCCTTTTTTTTTAATTGTACTTTGTCGCTTTTTGGTCAGCTATCGATCATTTCACTTATATCAAAACTTTTATTCATAGATACTAAAAGTTCGTGGGTTGTAGCCGAAGGAACACACCTTAATTCAAGTCGGTCTATGCATAAGAATGGTGGAAAGGTGGGTTTCTTTAACATAGTATTATATGCAGTTTTCTCACTACGGAATGGTTGCAAACATTTGGTTAGAGGTCGCAATTTGTGCCCAAAATAAAAAAAATTGGCTAAATGGGCAAATTTTTAAAAGATTTGAGTACATTTGAGCCTTTTTTTTATTACTTTATTTTTTTTTTTTTGAAATGGCATATATTACCCACTTAAAAGTTAAATGGGTATAATGGGCACATATTTTTCTCTCAATTGGAGAACATTAAGTTGTTTTAATGAAAAACTTATGGATATAGTATATTTAGTTACTTAAATATAAATGAGATGTTACGTTTGAGAAATTTTTTTTTGTTGTTTTAGCTTTTTTCTAAACCGATTTGTATACCATGCGCCATTTGGCCCGCGCCCGTTTAAGATTGTTTATCTAATTATGTGCGAGGTAAATAGGAAATCTGAAATAGCTTATTTTTTACATGAGCTTCAAAAATTCTGTCTTTGCTGCAACTGTACAACGCTTTGTGGCTGAAGGGAAAGTTCTGGCAAATCTTGTTGGTATGTTAGCATAGGTTCCGGCTTTCATACCAGAGTTCACGTACTTATATTGGACTATTGAATATTGACTACTCGGACCTTAGTGCTATAGTGTATACCTTTGTATCTCAATGTAAGTTTACAAATACAATGGGTCATTTTTTTAATCTGATCGCGTTGGGGTTCTATGTACTTTTATTACATATGTTAGGAGATACGATACTAATTATGTCTTTCATGTGTTAATGATTGATGCAAGCTTGCTAAGCTAGATTGCAACTCATAGCGTCTCCTATTTGTGGTGTAACTTTGTGTAGGCTTTTGTGGAGATGGCGACATAATAATTGCAATCGTTGATCAAGAGATGATAGTGCTAAGTCCAGCTACTAATAGAGATGGGAAGAATGTATTCCCAAGTACAAATGCATCAGATAAAATGAATGGGTAAGTTTCATATTCGCATTGGTTCCATAATCCATATTTTGCATACGATTATGATCTTATTGTATGTCAAAATTGAGTCTCTTTCATTTTGTGTTTGCAATGGTTCTCCAGATCAGATAACGAAGTTAATAAATTATGTGTAGTTGACGTGGATATCTATAATGCCCATACCATGTTTGATAAATCGTAATCATCCAACACAGACTAACATGTATGAATTTGGAGTTCCGGCTTACAGTTTTTCTTCTTTTAGTATATGTATTTTCACTTAATAACTCGATTTTTGATAATCGCTGCCTTTTTGTAGTTGGCACACACACAAAGGGAATGCGTCGAAAACAGTCCTCGGGTGTTAGCGATAAATGTGTCTTTTGTTGCTGGATCGGTTGGGTCGGGTCAGCCTCATGCTGAATCGAAGTAGTTGGGGTGCAACATAGCGGAGCTTCGGGTTTTCGCCATCCGAGCTGTTTGTCAAGTTTTTGCCGCTTACAGATTGGGAAACGTTGTTTATTTAAGATTTAGTTTGATTGATTACATTGTTATACTTCAATTTAGACTTAAATTTAGTTAATCGTTACCGTAGCTGTCGTGAGATGATTAGATTAATGCAAAAGGTGGTATGCACTTCTTTTTTATTTGGATTCAGTCCGCGATATAAATTGTATTATGATAAAGTAACCAATTTTATTACGTTAAACGGTATTAGTGACTCACCACCTAGGAGAAATGACCGATAACATGTCTTAACTGTATTTTGGATGGAGAATAAGCGCCGCTTATGCTAGGGGGATCAGTAAGCCTTAGTTCAATATGCCGATACATGTTTGTGTCTTAAATAAGTTGTATACAGTAAGACTAGAAGTGTAAATCACATCATAACTATCATTATTCCACTTTTTCCAAAATCCCACTACTTCACCCCACTTTCTCTCTCTACCATTCAAACCCCAGCCATCAAAATAAAACATCAACCATGATTAACCATAAATTAACCATCAGAGTTCATTAAATCACAACAAAATGGAAGCATCTATCGTTAGGAAGTTGATTCCCGTAAGATTTACGGCTCGAAATGAACCAATCCGACCTCTGATTGAAAAAATGATGTACAGTATAAAGTAGAATATTCATGATAAGATATGGTAATTTATTGTTATTTATGTTGTTTTAGTTGTTTTTGTTGCCAATTATTGTGACATCTTTATTAGAATGTTTATTTGTTATGACCAAGAAACACCTTCCGGAGGTCGCGGTTGATGGAAATACATGATCGTTCTAGAGAGAGAAAGTAGAGAGAAAGGTAAAGAAAAGATGTGTTTATTAGATTGAAACAAATGAGGCTTACACAATGATTTCCCACACCCCTCATGGAGAGTCTTGAGGGGTATTTATAGGCTCATTACAACATTACTTTGCCTAGTGTACAATAATAGTCCCTAAAGGTACTACTTGTTACTAATCTAGTCCATTTCACGTATGTGACGTTATCTTTATAAAATAGCGAGGCTAACAATCTCCCTCCAAGATATCGTCACACGTGAATGGTTACAATGAGACCTATAAACAAAATAGATATAAACTATGATGACGTTGTTGAAGCGCAGAGTCTCTGTAGTCTAGATACTAAGGCATACTTGAAGTTCTCTCTTCCGACGATCTCGGCGTATGATCTTTGACATTGACGACAAAGGTCTTTGTAGCTCTGAACTTCAACTGTAATGGTCTAGTTAGGTTATTACTCCCTCCTAACTACTGAGCCTTTATTCTTTTTCCTGCTCCCTCCTGAACCGACAACTCTCTTTTCATCTCGCAGCGGATAAAGTAGATTCAAAAGTGTAGGAACATGGTTGTCGTTCGGGTAGCAGCATAACAACATAACTCACATAGTATTGCATAGAAGGTTGGTAATAAGCTCTGATTGTAGAACCGTAGAGCGGGGTGAATACGGTTTCTTCGGCTTTTTAGAAGTTTAAAAAAAACCTTTAAGCCAAAGAGAACACCAAGTGGTAGTATAATAAATCAACACCCACTATCACAACCAATGTATATAAAGCAAGTAAAAGACACCACGATATATACTGGTTCGGGATGGGGGGTTTATACCATCCGTACGTCCAGTTGCGAATCCGCGACTCTGATATTATTCACTAGTATAATCCTTTCGGTGGACTACAAACCGTTACAATTCACTCCACCAATATTCACCAATATTGATACTCACAAAGAAGGAGTTACTCCCACGGTATTCCGCCCTCGGAAACCACCCAAAAGAATCTCACGATTCGAATTCACCTAAGGATCACAAAGATCACTACCAAGACTTCCACCCGGAAGTATCAAACCCCAACTAGATCCCCAATGATCTAGGCTTGGTCACCAAGACACAAGACTTCCTTTACAAACAATTAAATGAATGAATGTTTGTTTAATCAAGTCCTAACCTAACCTAGAGACTCGATTGTAATAGAAAGGGTATAAGAAAGAAGACCCTCGACACAATCACAAGAGTGGATTAGGTTCTTGTGATTCTTCCCTTGCAAGTAGATGTGTTCTTCCAAAGATGTTAGTGTGATAATCAAGAACACAAGATTAGAGATTGAGATAGAGATAGAGATTTGAGAGTGTTTAGAGAGAAAGAATCTAGAGAGAAAGAATAATGGCAAGGGGTGAGGAATACAAGAGGCAAGGGTGGTATTTATAGGCCAAGACCCAATCTTGGGAAAAATTTACCGAGGCCGGCGCGTCACCCGAGCGTCAACGCGTTGGCAGCGCACCAAGACTCTGTCTCAAGTTTTTCCCAAAACTTGGGTGTTGAACCTTGTAAATATCTATCCTTGCTAAACCCCCAGTTGTACTTCACACTAAACCTTAACATTAATCATTCTAAGGTTTACCAACTCAAATAGCCAATTTGGAATTCATTTGTGAAGTATTTAAAGAGAAACCAAATTACCAAGGGTTTAAATGTAGATAGGGTATGGAAGGGGTAGAAGTGTATCTCCTCACATGGCATAAAAAAGAGAGAAAGAATATACCAAGGAATATTCCAATGCTTGGGGGGGGGGGGAAGAATGAGATGGAGGGTTGAGATGAAATGGTTTGAATAGGATGGCTAGGATCAAAGGGAGCCTCCCTTGGCTTTCAAACAATTTGGCATGTGGTGAATGTGGATAGTTGAGATGATCTCATTTGAAATAGATGGCTAGGATCAAACATGCCTAGGTTAGGGTTGAGAAAGGATATTCCAAGGAATATGCTTTGCTTGGGGGGGAAGGGGAAATCAATGGTTGAGATGGTTTTGGTTTGAATTCAATGGTTGAGATCAAGCACATGTGGTGGCATAGATAGGAGAGATTGGATGGATGGTTGAGATGAGTTTAGTTTGAATTCAATGGTTGAGATCAAGCCCATGTGATGATATAGAGATGAGGGATTGGATGGATGGTTGTGATGTGTTGTAATTTGAAATCAATGGCTAGGATGAGATGGAGCCTTATTAGGGTTTCCAACAATTGGCATGTGTTGAATATGAAGGGTTGGGATGTGTTGTAAGGGAATGGATGGTTTAGATGTAGTATGTAAGGGAATATGTAAGGGTGTAAGAGATTGTGTAAGAGAATATTTGATTTGGATATGATTGATTTTGTCTTATGTATAAATGGGATTAGAAGAGGATTAAGGCATAATCATGCGTTTACGCAAAGTGACCTTTGACTTAGTTTGACCAATAAGGGAGTAAACCCGTTACGTAATTAGAGAAGACGTAAGCACGGGATATGAGCATATGGATGCTTCAACACGATGTCATGTGAAATATATAAGCTCCATAAGTTTAGGAAAGCCTTGGCTAGAGGCGATAGTTAGAAAACATGAGTTGGCGTTTTCCCGTAAATGGGTGTTCTAAAAGTGGGATCTCTCAAGTCTCAAAACTCGTTTCGAGTGTTCTCAATTAAGCACATAACATATTCATACCTGTATTGAAAGATCCACATTTGTCGGGTAAGGGGAAAGCCGACTTTCAAAATTCACCCGGAACCATACAGACTCCTGGCGCGTCACCCGCGCGTTGACGCGCGGGCAGCGCGCTAGGAGCAGACATTGGCTCCGGCGATTTTGAGCTAACGTTTGTTATTTTTGTGTTCCGATGGTTTGTTTGTCATCATTAAAACATAAAGAGATCTTGATCATGTTGCCTCAACAATCTCCCCCTTTTTGATGATGACAAATAAAAACCGAAAGCAAATAAAATTACCAAACTTAGCGAAGACAAACCGCGCCTTTGGTGTAGCTTGCGTCTTGACCTTTGTCTTGTAATTTGATGAAGCCTATAACATAACTTGAATGGTCTTCACGCCTTTGGTGCTGGTGTTTTTTTTTTTTTTTTTTTTTTTTTTTTCTTTTTTTTTTTTTTTTTTTTTTTTTTTTGTGCTTACTAGATAAGATGTGTATAACTTGATAGCTTCTTCCTAACTCGATAACCTAGAGCAATTTTGGTAGAGTTTCGTTTAGGTAAGCCCAATTGATATCCTTTCTCGATAAACGATAAAGTTGATGCAGCCTTACTCGGAAAAACTTATGTAACTCGATAAGACTTGGTAACCTTAACTCGATATTCTTACTCGGTAAACACTTCCCTTAACTCGATATCACCCCATACTCGGTATCAACCCTTACTCGATATGTTGGAACCCTAACTCAATAAGTTAACTCGATAAAACCAGCACCCATACTCGATAACCAAACTCGATAGAGCCACCCTTACTCGATAAAATCAACCCTAACTCGATAAGACTCATACCAAACTCGATAAAGAACGCAAGATCAGCTCAAAAAACATGATTTTTCACCCAAAAACACCACGATTTGCCCCTGGTTAGCTCTGATGCCACTTGTTATGACCAAGAAACACCTTTCGGAGGTCGCGGTTGATGGAAATACATGATCGTTCTAGAGAGAGAAAGGTGAAGAAAAGATGTGTTTATTAGATTGAAACAAATCAGGCTTACACAATGATTTCCCACACCCCTCATGGAGAGTCATGAGGGGTATTTATAAGCTCATTACAACATTACTTTGCCTAGTGTACAATAATAGTCCCTAAAGGTACTACTTGTTACTAATCTAGTCCATTTCACGTATGTGACGTTATCTTTATAAAATAGCGAGGCTAACATTATTGATGATCACAAAAAATGTAGTTGTGACTGTAAAATGCTTTTCGTTGTGTTTTTTAGTGTTTACATTTGGTTGAGTTTCAGAGTAGAAAGCTTTGTATACATGAATGCACACCAAGTGTTTGATGAAATATGTGAGTGAAAAGTATCGTGTGTATCACCAGTGATATTTGAAGTTGAACTGTATATGTGTGTTAACACTAGTGATATTTGTATAAACACTTGTGAAATTTTGTTTATTTGATAGGTTTTTTTTTTTTTTTTTTTTTTTTTTTTTTTTTTTTTTTTTTGTTTTTTGTTTTTGTTTTTGTTTACTTGTTAAGCTTTATTATATGCCATGTATACTATCACTTTTGATATTTCATTGTTATTGTTTTATAATCATAGTTAAAGGTTTTTTTTCTTTATATATATATATATATATATATATATATATATATATATATATATATATATATATAGTTTTGATGATATACTATTTACTGTATGTTTTATCACCTTTGTTTTATATTATAATTTTGATGTTTTATGTGCTTTTTTATGGATGATAATTGTGTTTAGTTACTGATAAGCTGTTTATTATAGTGCAATATTGCTTATTATTTAAGTTGATTGATTAAATAGCTTAAACATGTTGATTTTGCTTTAAACACACAATTATTTAGTGTGATTTGCTTATTATTGTTAGCTAGTATGGTCAAACTGAAGGTCAAACTCAAGTACAGGGACTAAAGCTGGACAAATTAAAGATTTATCTACTTTGAGCTGAGTTTAGCTGGTTGGTGAGTGCTTATTCACTCACTATTTTATGGCCAAAAACCGACCCAATACGATTATTTGAGCTAATAAATGCCAAGAAAACGCGTGTTTTTATGTTTGTGATATGCAGGTACGGATATTTATAAAAAACGAACAAAACAAAGCCAAACCGAGCACGAGAGTGGAAAAGGAATCAAAAGCCGAGGCCGGGAAGCAGTTTTCAAGTCCGGATAAATAATCGAGCTCAAAATGGCAACAATAGTCCTTGAAGATTCATTATGATCAATTTTAGCCCTTGGATTAATTTTGCAAAGTTGATAGAAATTGCCCTTGGATTTTAGTTAAAGTCATAATTGGTCCTTGTAATTTTGTTACCAAAAAAAATCTGAAATTAAATCATAAAACAGTCCATGAATCCAAATCCAAAGCCCAACACTAAACACAACTCAGCCCACTACTTAAAACCTTTGACCCAAGCCCACCCATCTTTACGCACGGTCAAAAAGGTCAAACACCAAATAAATAAATAACCAAACTCACCCCGCCTTATTCACCCCCAAATTAACCCTCACCCCAGAAAATACTATTCACGCTACAGTAATTAAGAACCCTAGAATTACTTCGTCCATAATTACAGCAATTAAGGGCCAATTAGTCATTTAAGAAGGGATTCTAGAAGGTCCGAGCATGGCAGAAGCTTGTCAGAACCAAAACAAGCACACATGGGGATAGCTGGCAGCTCGTGATTGGTCAAACCACGTCATAAGAAGTAATCCAGGCTAGAAATCATTGGGTAATGATTATTTGGTGATCAAAGGCTCAGATTGGCTATCAACAAACACACCACACGGATTGCCAACATGGCAATCCGTGAGCTCATCCCTCTCTCATGTACTATAAATTGATTGTTAGGTTAGTGTAATCGGTGTGGAGTCTTGGAGTAGCCAAGCTCTGCCAAATTTTCCTCTCAACTTTTATTAGTGTAATTTCATATTCAATGTATTAATTTTAAATTTTTAGTTAATGAAATTTAGTTTTCATATAATCCATTTCAGCTTATTGTTGTTTAATATTCATCTTTATTGCTTTTTAGATCAGATAATCTTAGTTTGATTAATAGTTAATTCAAGTTCTATTTCCAAATTCAGTATCACATTTTCATTTAAAAGTTTTGAGAAAATTGTTTTCAATTAATATTTCAAAAGTTTTCTAGTCAAGCATTGGTCAACATTGGTAGAATGGTTCAGAATCAATGGTAATGGTGGTTTATGGATATGCTGAGTCAGACATTGAAGGTTTCAGCCTATCTTAGAGATAGGCTAGCAAAGTGAGTCCCCCTCTGTTTGGCTGAGGGGGTATTAGTTTGTAAGTGTTATTCATTTAACATTCATCTCTGCAATAGTAGTTTATAAGTAGTTTAGATTCTGCTTGTTTGTATTATTTGCTGCTTATTTTCTATGTTTAGTATCTTAGTAACTATTTCATAAATTTCTGATTCATTTGGGTTTGGTACAATTTCATTATCTGTCATCATTTAGATTTGAGTAGTATAGTTGTGTGGAGATTTAGCTTATAAATCTGTTTAGGCTAAGTGTAACTGATCATCTGTTTTATTTAGTAACTGAGTTTTGTTATGGTTTATGATGGAGTACTGTTTCATTGTGATTTTGAGTTGAGTAGTTGAATTGAGTTTTGGGAATTTAATTACTGTTTCATTGGGATTTATAGCCGAGATTGAGTTTGATTTGTTTTATTGCATTTCAGTGTGTGGATCTGAGTTGGATTTGAATTGCATTTGTATCATTGTTTCATTAGTATTATCTGTCATAGCTGTAGTTTTATTTCATTTAATGTCTGTTGGATTGCTGTGTTGGTTGTTGATAGTCTATTGTTTCATTAGTGTTTTAGGTCTGTTATTAATTGTTATTTGTGTTCATTAGTGCTTTATTCTAGTAGTAGTAGTGAATTAGGACTGTTATTGGGGTGTTTGGATCAGCTCATATTAGGAGTAGTTTTTGTTATTGTGTCGTTATATTTGCACCATTAGTTCACATCAGGTAAGTTTAAATCATTAGTAGTATTAAATCAGTAGTAATTTAGCATTTTTAGTCATAGTCATTTTAGAATTCTCGCAAATTGTTAACTGCTTGATATTTGAGGTTTTGTAGAAGTTTAGGTTGGATTTAACTGAACAAATTAGAGTTGAATCATATAAAGAGTTGGGACATGCTTAATTCAGGGTAGTAGTAGTGTACCACATGGTATTGGAAGTAACTATAGTCAAAAATCATTTTTTTTTACCACTTTGAGCAAATCTGTTTCAGCATATATTTTCTCAGTCCTAAGGTTTTGTCGCAAACTTTTTAGTGTGCTATTGAGATTGGAAATCTGTGAAACTTGGTTTTATGAAAACTCTTGTTGCTAATCTTCATTAATCAGTTTTGTTTTTAGCATTTTGAAGCTCGTTTAAGTGCTTATATATAAGCTTGAAGTAGACCTTCAGGCCTGTATTCCCCTGCACCTCAGTTGTAGGACTACTTTCATGGCATCTTTTAGATTAGTAGATCATAGTTTTAGCTTTAGCTTTTTGTTTTTATTACATCTCTGTATGGTAGACTCTATATTGCCTTTCTAATTTTCTAATTTGTAGCTTATTAGAACTGCTTATTCTGGCCTTATTATTGGTAGTGTAGGATTAGTTATCTGGAATCACTTCAGGGCTGCTAGTGCCCATTTGAGCTTGTAGCTTGTGTTTTTTTTAGTGTTCTGAGTTTGATTAGTTGAGTTTTAGCTGTTTCTTTCAGATTTTTAGTTCCTGGCTTATCTGAGTGCTTATTTGCTTGTTCGTTAGCTTATTTTGGTAGCTTATTGCTTGCATTATATTGTTTCTGAGCTATTACTGTTACTTTCTTAGCTTATTTGAGTTTATTATAGCATTATTCATCTGTGATATCAGTTTGGTGAAGTTTTGTGGCAAGTGCTTATTAATAAGCACTTGCCATAAGCTGTTTTGGTCTCTTTAAGCACTTCTTCTCAACTTTTAGATCTCAAAATTTTTCTGCAAGCTTCTTTTAATATTTTAGAATTTCTGTAAAATTTTCATAATTTTCTGAGTTCATTTACTATTTTTCTTAATTTCTTTTAGTTTAAAATCAATTTTAAATACTAAAAATCAATAAAAAAATACAGAAAAGTCTTGAAAAATACAAAAATATTTTTAGAAATTCTTTTATTATATCTTAGAATTTTTAGAATTAAATTTTCATTTTTCCACTTTATTTTTCTATTTTTCTTTATTTTTAATTCATTTTTAATTCCAAAAATATAAAATTAATTCTAGAAAATAAATAAAAACTCAAAAAAATATTTTTCTTTTTCTTAAAATTCTTTTTAATAATTTAAGATTTTTAGAAAATATTTCCAAGATTGTAGGATCATTTTTCATTAAACGTTACGTTTTAAATTTTACGGTTGCATTTCCGTTATCGCATTTTCAACATTTGTACATATTTAGCTTGTAAATTCTTCATATTTCATCATTTCTTATCACAACTTGAATTCCAAAATCAATTTTTTCACTTTACCACTTTTCACGACTCGATTTCGCGATTCGATTATTCACGACTCCATTCTACCTTCGCTGGGAAAACGACCCGGGAAATACTTTCACCGGTATTTCTTCGGAATAATTATAAACTACGAAAAGAGACTTTATCACTGGTTATTACTTCTTGAGGGGCTAAAGTGTAAAGTATGGCTATATATTCTCTCAATCCGGATCTAGGGTTTATTCCTTCTCATTGTCTCATTCACACAGTTGTAGTTTTGCTCTCTTATTGTTCTCTCAGTCTTTGATATCATTCTTGATATCTTGTGGTTTGTTTAGTCTTGTATTGATCACTCAAATCTTATTGTTCGAGTGATTCTGAGTGTTGAGAGTTCTTGTAAAGCGAGGTTTAGGTTGGTGCCTTTCTGAAAGAGATTAACCATTGTCTTTTGTATTGTTTGGTAAACACCGTTTGGGATTTATCTACAATAGCAGTGATTTAATAAAATACACAAAGGGGTGGTTGGTTGGGTGTAATTGTGAGTTGTTGTGTTGTTCTGATACATTTTTACATGGTATCAGAGCAAGGCTCTGGGTAATTAGTGATTTAGGCATTCTAAGGTTTCTAGGGTTTGGATCGTTTTTTGGGGGTTTCTTGAATTGGTTGGTTCTGGTTGTGATTGTGGTCGTTTTCTGTACGGCCGTTTGGTTCTTGATCTACTGAGGTGGTTCTAGTGGTATTTCGTGGTTTTCTTGATTAGGGTTTGTGAAACCCTAATTGAAGAATTTGGGGATTTTGTTGTTCGTGCTATTTGGGACCGTTCTTGGTCACAATTACGCTAGACTAAGTGAATCTAGCTTGGTTGTGGTGTTTTCCGTAGTATTATTTGGATTTACCCATTGTAAGTATCATTTATCTCTTAAGATAACAGTGACTTAGTCAAGAAGGTGCAAACGGGTTGGTTAACTCCTTGACCTGCCACTTTTTGAGTGGTACGGAAACCTGCTCTGGCCAACCCCAGTCTTCTTGGCCGGTTACTTGTTTTTCTTGGGTGTGTGTTTAGTTTTGATAGTTATTGTGAGTCTAGGTCGCTGGAGATTAGGTTTTTTGGTTTTGGAAGTTGGTTACATTCTGTTTTGCTTATTTGTTTATCTGTTAGTTGGTTTCTTTCTAGTTTGTTTGTCTGTTTGTTTGCTGATTTCTGGTTCTTGTTAGCTCACTGTTTTGTCTTGTGTATTATCTGTTTCTTGATTGTTTGTTGCAATGGTTGTTGGTGAAAGTAGTAATCCTCATGTTTTAATTAATAATCTTGATGCTGCAAATCCATTACATGTTCAGACTAATGATAATAGCAATACTACTTTAATTCCTTTCAAACTTTTGGGCACTGAAAATTATAGAATTGGGTCTAGTGCTATGAAACTTGCTCTGCAAGCTAGGAATAAAGTTGGATTTATAGATGGAACTTGTCTAAAAGATACTTATGTGACTAGTGATGTCTTGACTGCTCAGTGGGACAGGTGTAATGCCATTGTCCTCACTTGGATTATTAACTCCGTGTCTCAAGATGTGTATCTTGGTCTTGTGTACTATGATAATGTTGCTTCCGTTTGGAAAGAATTAGAGGAAACCTATGATAAGGTGGATGGTTCTGTTGTGTTTAATTTGTTACAAAAAATTAATGGAATCAAACAAGGCGGTAGTTCTGTTGCTGATTATTATCATAGATTGAACTCTCTTTGGAGAGAATTTGATGCTTTAACTAAACTGCCTAAATGTGTTTGTGAAGTTAAATGTGATTGTGCTGCTAGTAAAGAGTTATTGGTTCACCAACAACTCATGGAGTTAATGCAGTTTCTGATGGGCCTTGATGATTGTTATCAGCCCACCAGAAGTGCACTTCTCACCAGGGATCCTCTCCCTGACGTGAAAGATGCTTACACTGCTATTTCCAGAGAGGAATCTCATAGAGGGATTCCTGAGTCTTCTGGTGTTACTGAGTCTAAACTGAATGCTTCTTCTTTTGCTTCTAAATCTTTTAACATCAATTCTAATAGAAGGGCTAATAATAATTCCAATAACATCAGAGGAAATACTAGTAATTCTATGAACAGAGGACCTAATCCGAATCTAAGTTGCAAACATTGTGGTAAAATTGGTCATACTATTGATAGATGTTTTGAACTTGTTGGTTTTCCACCTAATTTCAAAAGGTTTCCTAATAATGGTGCTAAACAGAACTATAACTCTAATAATGTTGACATTAAGAATAATGATAAACAGTCATCTATTAATCTTTCTTCTGGTTTTACTTCTGAACAGATGAAGAAACTGTTGTCATTGATCAATGAAACACCTTATGGATCTGTTCATGCTAATATGGCAGGTAGCTATTCTTTCTTTAATGGAAATGTGTGGTTTAATTTGCATTTCTCTAAGTATTTTGTTGCTAATTCTGGTCTGGTTGTTAAAACAGTTACCTTGGGTTGGATCATTGATTCTGGTGCCAACCAACACTTACCGTCTCTACTAAAGGGATGTTTGATGTTGTTGACATTTCTGGTCTGAACATTACTGTGGGTTATCCTAATGGGACTCTTGCCAATATTAGTCATGTTGGCAACCTTAGGTTGACTTGCAATGTTGTGTTATATGATGTTTTAGTTGTTCCTGGTTATTGTGTGAGTCTTTTATCTGTGAATAAACTCATTAAAGATAGTAAAATGTTTATGGGTTTTGATGAGGAAAAATGTTATATTCAGGACTTGAAAAGGCAGAGTGTTCTGGGAACTGGTAGTGAAACTGGTGGATTATACTTGTTTGATATGCATAATGGCAATTCTGTGAGTGTGTCTAATATGGTTATGTGTTTTAATGTTTCTAAAGACCTGTGGCATAGCAGGCTTGGTCACCCTGCTGATCAAGTTCTGTCTGTTTTTAAAAATGATTTAAAATTGGTTAAGTCTGTTCATGTCACTACTTGTGAAACCTGTCATAGGGCTAAACAAACAAAGGAACCTTTTCCCTTGAGTGATCACAAGTCTGTGACTGTTGGTGAACTTATTCACCTAGACTTGTGGGGCCCTTATAAGGTTTCTTCTAGAGAAGGGTTTAAGTATTTCTTAACCATTGTTGATGACTTCTCAAGGGCTGTTTGGGTTTACCTTCTTAAATCTAAAAATGAGGTCTTTGATGTGTTTGTTTCTTTCACAAAATTAATACATAATCAGTTTAATGTTTCTATTAAAACCATCAGATCTGATAATGGGTCTGAATTCATTAATAAGAAAATGTTTGATTTCTTAAATTACTTGGGAATAATTCAACAAACTTCTTGTACCTATACTCCTCAGCAAAATGGTATTGTTAAAAGGAAACACAGACACTTGCTAAATGTAGCAAGGAGTCTTATGTTTCAGGGGGGGGGGGGGATTCCATTGTGCTTCTGGTCTGATTGTATTCTTACTGCTGTTTATCTCATTAACAGGTTGCCCTCATTTGTCTTAAATGGAAAAAGTCCTTATGAAATGGTTCATAAGAAAAAATCTGATTTGTCTCACTTGAGGTGTTTTGGATGTCTCTGTTTTCAAATTGTTTTAAATAATCATGATAAATTCACATCCAGGTCTAATAAATGTATTCTTCTTGGATAGTCTTCTGTTAGAAAGCTTATAAACTTTTTAATCTTTATAATAGAAGTGTTGTTTTTTCAAGGGATGTGAGGTTTTATGAAACTACATTTCCTTTCAAAATGAAAACTAAAATAGTCAATGATTCAGTTGATGATTTGATCACAAGTGATACTGATCAATTGACTTTCTTTGACTACAAAACATCTCAAACTCCCAATGATGATATTGGTAATATACCAGATGAGGATGGTAGTTAGCCATCCTCTAGAACAGATACTATAAACTTAGAGGATGAGACTGCAACCCATCATGGTGACTCCTCTGAGGGAAATGCTCCTAGAAGTCCCATATCTTTTTTAAATACAGATCAATCAGATGTGACAGATGATGAGCAACCTAGTACTAGAAGGTCTAGTAGACCTTCTAAACTTCCTGTTAGGTTTAATGATTATGTTGTTGAGAGAAAAGTCAGGTATGGTGTTGAGAAATATGTGAATTATTCTATGCTTAATTCTGTGAACTATTGTTTTTCCATTACTTTGAGTAAGTCTTTTGAGCCTACTACTTATCATGAAGCTGTTAAAAATATTAATTGGGTTCAAGCTATGGATAATGAAATTGAAGCTTTAAATAGAAATAATACTTGGGATGTTGTTGAGTTGCCTGTTGGTAGAACTCCTATTGGATATAAATGGATTTACAAAATTAAATACAAAGCTAATGGTAAAATTGATAAGTATAAGGCTAGATTAGTTGCTAAGGGGTTTAATCAAAGAGAGGGTATAGACTTTGATGAAACATTCAGTCCTGTTATTAAGATGGTTACTGTTAGATGTCTTATATGCATTGCTGTTTCTAATGGTTGGCCATTGTATCAACTAGATGTGAATAATGCTTTTCTCTATGGTGATTTGGAAGAGGAAGTTTATATGACCTTTTGGTTTTAAATGTGATAGTCCAACTAAGGTTTGCAAACTGAATAAGTCATTGTATGGCCTGAAGCAAGCCCCAAGGCAGTGGAATGCTAAACTCACTGCTGCCTTGGCTGAGCATGGTTTTGAACTGAGCAAACATGACTATTCTTTATACATTAAACAAACTGATGATGTTTTTGTTGCCTTGTTGCTATATGTGGATGATATTGTTGTGACTGGGAATGATCAAAAGGTGATTGATGAGTTTAAGTCTTATCTTAGTAGTAAGTTTATGATGAAGGATCTTGGTATGCTCAAGATTTTTTGGGCATAGAAGTTTTGGAAAATGATAGTGGTATTTGTATGACTCAAAGAAAGTATTGTCTGGAATTGTTGCAAGAGTTTGGGTTACTTGCATCAAAACCAGTCACTACTCCTTTGCCTGAAAATTGTGTTTTGGCCATTGATGAATCTAAGTCTGATAAATTTCTTAAAGATATTGGTGAGTATCAAAAACTTTTGGGTAAACTTATATATTTGACACATGCAAGGCCAAATATTTCATATGCAGTGCATTGTCTTTTTCAGTATATGCACTCACCTTTACAATCTCATTTGAAAACAGCTTTAAGGGTTTTAAGATATCTGAAAAATTCACCTGGAACAGGTTTACAAATCTATAAGGAAAATGATTTTAAGCTGAAATGTTATACTGATTCAGATTGGGCAAAATGTCTTAAAACTAGAAGATCTGTTTCAGGATTTTGTGTATTCTTTGGTAAAAGTTTAGTCTCATGGAAAAGCAAGAAACAAGCTACTGTGTCTAGGTCTTCAGCTGAGGCTGAATATAGATGCATGGCTAGTGCTACTTGTGAAGTTGTTTGGATTTCTAATGTGTTGCATAGTTTACAAGTTAAAAGCTTGTATCCTATTAGTCTTTTCAGTGATAGTATATCTGCAATTCAAGTTGCTGCTAATCCTGTATTTCATGAAAGGACTAAACACTTTGAAATTGATGTTCATGTGGTGAAAGAAAAGGTTTCTGCAGGTGTTATTAAAACTAAAAAAATACCATCTGCTGATCAAACAACTGATATTCTAACTAAAGCTCTAGGGTCTGCTCAGCATAAAAAGTTGTGTGGACAACTAAGTTTGTGTGATATGTTTGCTAAGTGATGTGCAGGTTTTAGAATGTTGCCCAGTTCAGTTTGAGAGAGGGTGTTAGCTAGTATGGTCAAACTGAAGGTCAAACTCAAGTACAGGGACTAAAGCTGGACAAATTAAAGATTTATCTACTTTGAGCTGTGTTTAGCTGGTTATTACTTCTTGAGGGGCTAAAGTGTAAAGTATGGCTATATATTCTCTCAATCCGGATCTAGGGTTTATTCCTTCTCATTGTCTCATTCACATAGTTGTAGTTTTGCTATCTTATTGTTCTCTTAGTCTTTGATATCATTCTTGATATCTTGTGGTTTGTTTAGTCTTGTATTGATCACTCAAATCTTATTGTTTGAGTGATTCTGAATGTTGAGAGTTCTTGTAAAGTGAGGTTTAGGTTGGTGCCTTTCTGAAAGGAATTAACCATTGTCTTTTGTATTGTTTGGTAAGCACCGTTTGGGACTTATCTACTATAGCAGTGATTTAATAAAATACACCAAGGGGTGGTTGGTTGGGTGTAATTGTGAGTTGTTGTGTTGTTCTGATACATTTTTACAATTATTTAAGCTGTGATTGGATTTGTCTATTTAATGGATACATTGTGCGTATTTCAATAGGTTTTACAATGGGATTTGAAAATATATATGGTTGAATCAGCAAATTGAAGAAGCTATGGTTAAATAAAGCACAACATTTTCGTAAAGAAACTGAAGAAGCTCAAACACATGTGATAGCACACGTGATATCACCTATGATATCACAGGTGATATTGATATCACCTGTGATATCACACGTTTCAACAAATAGAAGAAGCTGGCACATCTGTGATGTCACCTGTGATATCAAATTCTCCTCCAAAAAGTTGAACAACATGAGAATGAGATACACGAAAAATTAGCAATAAAAGTGTGGTAGTTAGTAGTTATTGAGGGATGGTTGTGATAATGTGAAGAATGTTGTGATAATATGAGAAATCACAGAGACATTGAGCTTCTAACATGCTTCTTTTAGATTTGTAATGCATTTATTTTCTTAATTGATAGAGTGTGCATGTTTCGATAGGTTTAACACCTTATTCGACACTAAATATATATTTATTAAGTCCCGAGCCACATTGCATGGTGACCGAATTTGTACTATTTTGGGAATGGTAAGTGACTTGTAATCTTTGTATGATCATTTATATGTAAACTGACAGTATCACACGTGATATTACTTTTAGCTAACTAAAACATTTTGATTTTATATTAAAATGGACGAAAACGTATGAAAACAGACGAAAATGGGCAAAAACGTAAGAAAACAGATAAAAACGGACGAAAACATATGAAAAATGGACGACAACATATGAAAATGGTCGAAAACGTAAGAAAACGAACGGAAACGTATGAAAATGGACGTAAACGGGTGAAAACCTAAGAAAACATACGAAAGCATATGAAAACGTATGAAAGCGAAGAAAAAACGTGAATGTAAAAATTAAAAAGAAAAAAAACATGATTTGAAAAGAAAAAAAACGTGAATTATAAATAAAAAGACAAACAAAAATAATAAAAAAAATAATAAAAGTGAATAAATAAGAAAGAAAAAAAGACAAAGAAAAAGGAAAAAAATACATGGACTTAGTTTTACATATTAAATTTTAGGTTAATCCACACTATTAGATCAAAGTAGATGTATGGTGGGGATTTGTCACTTGGTAAACATCAAAATAAGAGTAATCATTTGAACTTATGAATATATTGATGGTTCGATAAAATTCTTTACTGTTTTTCAGCACCTACTCCAGACGACCTTCAAATCAAACAATTTTCTTACCACAAATTACTTAACACAAATAAATAAAAAAGAAACAAACAGGCTCTAATAACAGTTAAGAAATAGCCTAGATAAACAGATCCACAAATTATTTTTGGCACCAAGTCTGATCTCATTTAACGATCACAATTTATAGTGGCCTGATCTCAATTCCTAGCACAATCAGCCCTGTAAGTTCCAGACTTGAATCACAAAGGCTCAGCACAAAGCGTGCACGTTCAATACACACAACATCATCTGCCTTATAATCCCACATCTGAACCTCCATCCAACCATCTTTTCGTTCTTTTGGGATGCTATCTAGTTTAGGTCTATACAGTGGCTTCAGTTCAGGTATCTGACTATGGTCTCCATCATCCTTTATTGTATTAATCACATGGGTTGCTGGGACAACCAAACAAGCAAAAACATTGTCAGTACTCGTTAAATAATAACTTTCAGAATCTTGTATTTGTAGAGGGCACGTGTAGATTCCACAACTGTTTTCTGGCAATGTGTAAACTAAATAAACTGCATAGGCAGTGTTTGGTGACAACATGTGGGAGTTGATATGACAACTTATACGGAAACTGTTGCCCGATAGACACTCTGCCACCTTTCCAAATCTGTAAATACATCGAAATTCGTTACAAAGGTGATCACTGTTTTGATAGTTGAATTAAAAATCAGAGTTAAAAGGCTGGTACCTTGATTCACTAGTAGATGTCCAATGAAAAGACTCACTGGCCTTTAAGACTGAACTTGCTGATTGCATACAACATTTGATCCCATCTTTGTCAAGATAAAAGAACTGTCCAAAAGATTTTTAACACCATCAGGTTATCTGTCTCTAGAGAGAATACGGCTACGCACAATATGTCATGCTTTTAGGGTATAACCGGAGGAAGGATTCTGGTGATCGATGACACATGTCACCTGTTTTACGTACACATGGATGCATAAAAAATGTGTCACCAGCAGAATCCTCCCAAGAATTTCTATCTTGAGCTCACTTTTCTAATTACGACAAGCCTACCGTGCAACAAGTCTAATGAAAATTAAATAATATGTACCGCTTGGCCTTTATTTGTGAGGATCCCATTTGAAAGAAGCAAGTAGAGGTCTTTGTTGGTAATGTTGTATGGCACGCGATCCTTTGCCATTTTCATTATGTCTCGATAGTCGTCTGGTAGTTTTTGTTCCCTTTCTGTATCCGGTATGTTTGCCTTGTCTACTTGTACTGACTCGTCATTCATAGGCTGCAAGTAGATTAAAACAAAATGAAGATAATCTAAGACTTCATATGTATTGGACAATGTTAAATGCAGATTTTTTAGTCATGAATATAACTAAATACCCTAAATACTAGTTCAAGGAAAACAAAATGTGTCTTTTTGTACTTGTATTGTTTAGTTAATGACTCTTCCATATGATTCTTTTGTTTTGCGTTTACTATTGATTACTTTCAGGAACTATGATATTTTTGCAAATAGACTCCAACTCGACACGAATATAAAAATATAAATGGATGGTTACCTTCTCGATAGGCAAGAACTGGATGCCTTCCAATACGATACCATTATACTCGAAAGTACTCTCTAAGAAAACCTCAAGCTTTGTGACTTTTTTGTAACAAATGAACTGGCATAATTCTATAATCATCCATCCGTCATTTGTAATGTCTGCAAGGTAAGTGATTGACTCTTCACTCACCTCTTTAAGTTTGTATGTTAAACCAACAAGTTGTGGGTTACTAGAAACCCCTGTTTCTTCTACCTGAGAATCAGATTCTTGTAATTCGAAACCATCAATAATGAACACCAGGTAAGCTGCATATGTGATCCCTGGTGACAAGAAAACTGTTTCTATATCAACCTCTATATATAACTGGCGTGCACTTTTAATCTTTGCTACCTCTGAAAACCTGCACACGTTGAAGTTTAGATAACAAACATGTGAATTTATCACATACTAAATGAACAAACATGTGAATGAATTTTGTTAAACCAACATATGGGTTGATTCAACAAACCTTCATGCTTTGATTAAAAGCTTTCTGGATGTGGTTATTCTAACTACTGTTTGGGTAATTTGGTGCTACCGCAACAAGATTTGCTTCGACGAAAAGCCTCCACAGAAAGATACCCTCATGTGGATGACATAAAAACTTTTTCCTTTTCTTGGATTGTTAACAGGTCCAAAACCTTCCGGCCTCTTTGGTCCGATTGGCTAAATGATGTCTGCTTTTAAAACTTGTTTGTAAATTGTTTCTTCTTCTAGCTTCTTGCTAGTTCAATAAAATCGCCGTTCAAAAAAAAAAAAAAAAAAAAAAAAAAAAAAAAAAAAAAAAAAAAAAAGATCGATCTCACAGACGGATTGAGGGGAAGGAGTAGACTAAGACTTAGGTGGGAGGATAGAGTCAAGCTTGACCAGAAGGAGCTTCACCTGTCGAGGACATAACCTCTAATAGGAATACGTGGAGAATTTTTAGGATAGATAGTGTTAGGGTTCCTCGGCGACTTAGTGTTTTCACGTGTATATGTTTGGCCTGATTTTAGGTACTGAGATAAACTATATACATAGACTTATATATGATCTTATATACATTTAATCTTAGTCATGTAGTCTATATGTCCCTACACTCTAATACTCACACATGGATCGCTAGTCTCTCCACCCTCGGATAGAGGTATTATTGTATACATCTTAGTGCAATTTGTAACCATTAATGTTACAAAGTGCATACTTTTGGTAAGAAATGGTACCTATCTTGCATTAAATAGTGGAGTAGTAAAAAAGTGAAGTATGTTTAAGATAATATTTTCATGCAGTTTTCCATATATAAGAGAGAACCTTGATCTAGGATGAGGGATCCACTCAATCATGTCAGGATCTTGGAACGAAAATTCTGATGCAGAAATCAACTCACAGTTGTGTTCGTTCTTGCTTAAGGAAAACCACTATACATTGAAAAATCTGGAGTTAGTACAAATAAACCAGAATGCACAAATGAAATAGTGATATATTCAACTTTGAAAACTCAATAAGAAGCTCATCACTTTCGAAATGCAATGCAAAATATCCCTTAAGATAAATAAAGCAGCGGATTACCCTTCTACCCCAATCAACAAGAATTCCTGAAGATAGAAGCGATATAAGTTCCCTTTTGTTTGTGTAGACCAAAGGGTGTTCTCTATCAGCCATTTGGAGTATTTCTTCATATTCCATGGGTTTTCCACTTTCATAACTTTCCTGAAAAGCAAATTGACAGTTTTACCATCTAACATTTGATAAATATTCGGTAAAGCATAAAAAGTAAAAAATAAATACATACCTGATATTCATATGCAAGCTCAAGTGCTGAAAGCACATCAACCATGGTTGGACGCTCTTCACGGTCTCTTTTCAAACACTGATACGCAACTGAAGAAAAAGTTTTCAAAGAATATGGTTCCATTTGTTCTCGTAAACCACGGAAAATAATGTCATCTAATGTTCCTTTTTCATAGCTCCTTTGTGCAAGTGGTACTAATAACCGATGCTCATCATCACGTTTCCCAATGCAAAATCTCCCACATAATACTTCGAACAATACAACGCCAAATGAATACACATCTGACGCTTTTGTTAATATACCAGTCTCTGCATAGAGCGGATCACAATACCCTAAAGTCCCAGCAACGGTTGAGACTAGAAATGTGAATTCTTGATTTGCCGGGCCTATTCTCGACAACCCAAAATCAGATATTTTAGCCTCCCAATTATGATCCAAAAGAAAATTTGCACTCTTTACATCTCTGTGCAAGACTCTTTGTTGTGTCCCAAGAGGATCGTGAAGGTACTCGAGTCCACGAGCCGCCCCAATGCATATTTTGAGACGTTGACTCCACTTGAGATCTTCTCTACTAAGATACTTTTCCAAGCTTCCATTAAACTCATACTCATAAACCAGAATTTTTTCGTCATCCTCGTCACAAAAGCCTATTAAAGAAACAAGGTTTTTGTGACGATAACGAGAGAGCATCATTATTTCGGTCAAAAACTCGTGGTCACCTTGTCCATGCCTTCGGTCTAACCTTTTAATAGCGACGGTTTTGGTCAGCCCGCCATTATCGGATATCTCACCTTTGTACACTTTGCCAAACCCGCCGACCCCGATAAAGTTCTCGGCACCAAAGTTATTGGAGGCTGACTTTATCACATCTAATGAAATTTTGAGGTGGTCTAACTCTTTCACTAAAGCCATAACTTTGAACACTTTTAGAAAGATGAGACCAAATGTCACGTTTGAACTAGGAGTTAAATGGGAGGTATATATATATACGGTAAGTTGCTTCCTTTCAAAGTATAGGGAAGAAAGAGAAAACCGCTTACTTTTATTTTATATAGTTTGCTTGTATAGAAATTAGAAATGCTAACATGAACTCGTTAACTTTTTTTCGGGTAAAGATGAAATCGTTTACTTTGATATTTTATAGCACGTCAAGTTGATGTGCTTAGTACGTATTTGTCCAATGTTCACACATATGGAAGATCCGATTAAGCCGGTATTCATTAATATCAGAATCAGCACAGCAGCAACGAAATTAGACGACGGACCATGATCTATTGCTACAAGCACTTTGGCGACAACAGAAGAAAAGTCGACATATTAGCAACGAACGAAAAACTTTATAGAAAAGAATGTGACTGTTTTTATATAAGCAACTCAAAATAAAATATACATCTGAGCAACCCATATCACATAAATGAGACGATAGAAACTACTGAGTATAGAAACTTCAATTCAAAATACGGAGAACATCGTTATTATTTTTCAAATTTCATAGTTTACATTCCAAGAAAAGTGTTAATCTTTTATTTATATAATAAAAAAATTACATCATTTCGTAGTTTTTGCAAATCCCTTCTCATTGAAAAATAAATTGGACCAATAGCAGAGCTCGATTTTGCCATGTAGGCGAAATCGAGCAACGTAATTGGTCAATAAAAAGTCAAAATTAAATTGACTTTGGTCAAACTTAATAATTGATAGAGAAATTTGGTTAAGAAAAAAATGCATAAAAATATAGGTGTCAAATTTATGAAAACAAAAACTTAAAATAAATAAATAAATAAATAATAAAACTTTAGTGATTGAATTTTTAATAATTCATATAGAGTAAAGTGTAAAATTACAAGTTTCCATGTTTTTTAATAATTTTATAAAAAAACACAAATAACCCCTTACACTTTATACCCTTTATACTTTATAATATTAACTTTGTTTAAAATTACATGAGTATTATTATTAGTTTTTAAATTTTCATCCATTAAAATTACAAAATTTTGTAAATATGCGAATTAGTTTTAATATACGTTAGATATTTTTTTTAAACTAATGTTAGTTTTAAACTTTCATCCATTAAAATATTTTTTTAAATAATGTCTCATGTTACTATTTAAAAGTTTAATTTATGCGTATACGAGTTTGAAATATGGCTAAATTATTAGTAACGAGAATATAAATATCAAATGGTAAGCACGATATTGTGATATGAAAATAAATATATGCGATTCTACTAATAAAAACGACTCATGAAATTGTTATTTAAAATTTGTATATGAATATCTATAAAAACATTTTAAAAACTTTACGGGGCATATTTTAACTTCATCAACACTCATTATGTGCCACTAAATTAACACATTTTGTAAAACATGATATCAATAGTTAAAGTTAAACAACAAAGTCAACATCAACCTCAACATGTCTGTCAGTTAAAAACGTTATACAAAGTTAATTATTAAAAAAGCAAACAAACACATGGGTTAGATAGTCACTGTTTAATATAGAAATTGTTTTCCTTAAATTAAATAAAATAAATGCACGCATCACAATCCTTATTTGATAACAATCACCTCATAGAAAAGCTACGTAGGTGATAACCTAATTTTATTCATTGACGTGATGTTTTATCAAAAAAGAGGTAATAGTTGACCATTGTAAACGAATTAAAAGTATGTACATGAGAATTATTCGGAAAGAATATATAGTTTTAATCAGGTTATTACGTTACTATACTGTGATAATGTTATTGAGTTAGTAATCACGGATTTGAGATACAACCATTATTCTATAGAGAAAAGTCCAAAATACATCCCTGTGGTTTGACCTTTGCTCGCTTTACATCCTTTTTCTTTTTTTGGCACAAAAATCATTCCTGTGGTAGTAAAGTTAGCACAAAACCATCCCTCCGTTAGTAATATCAGTTAATGAGGACTAACGATGCAAATTATTTTCCGTTATCTGCTAACAAGAGTTAAAATATTTGCATCATTAGTCCTCATTGATTATAGAGTTAAAATGTTTGCATCGTTAGTTCTTATTGAGTTAAAATATTTGCATCGTTAGTCCTGATTGACTATAGAGTTAAAATATTTGCATCGTTAGTCCTTATTGAGTTAAAATATTTGCATCATTAGTCCTTACTGAGTTAAAATATTTGCATCGTTACCATTGCCGCCACCACCACCCACCAACACCCACCACCACCCATCGCCGTTACCACCACTACCAACCACCGCCACCCACCATATAGAGTAAAGTGATTGAATTAAAGTGTAAAATTACAAGTTTCCATGTTTTTAATAACTTTATAAAAAACACAAATAACCCCTTAAACTTTATACCCCCTATACTATATAATATTAACTTTGTTTAAAATTACATGAGTATTAGTATTAGTTTTTAGACTTTCATCCATTAAAATTATAAAACTTGGTAAATATGCGAATTAGTTTTAACATACGTTAAATATTTTTTTAAACTAATGTTAGTTTTAAACTTTCATCAATTAGAATATTTTTTAAAATAAGAACTCATGTTACTATTTAAAAGTTTAATGTATGCGTACACGGGTTTGAAATACGGCTAAATTATTAGTAACGGGAATATAAATATCAAATGGTAAGCACAATATTGTGATATGAAAATAAATATACACGATTATACTTGTAACAACAATTCATGAAATTGTTGTTTAAAATTTGTATATGGTATCCATAAAAACATTTTAAAAACTTTACGGAGTATATTTTAACTTCATCAACACTCATTATGTGCTACTAAATTCACACATTTTGTATAACATGATATCAATAGTTAAAGTTAAACAACAAAATCAACCTCAACTTCAACATGTATGACAGTTAAAAACGTTATACAAAGCTAATTATTAAAAAAAACAAACAAACAAACACATGGATTAGATAGCCATTGTTTAATATAGAATGTATTTTAATGTACCAAAGATGTGTTTTAGTGCCTATACGAGGAATTTTATGGTAGGAATTTTTTTCGGAATGTAATTTATCTTTGAATGAGTTGATGATACTTAGCAGGTGTTTGTTGTCATTAATACTATGGGTGTCAACAAATAGTCTAAAATATGGGTGTCTTTTACCTTGATGATTTAGGCCAATTGTGAAGAAAGTTGTATTAAAGTGAAAGGTCGGCAAGGATTCAAACAATCCTAAAAGACTTGCGAATATACTCTTTGTCATTTTTTTCATTCATTTATAATTTACTTATACAAGTAATAATAATTTTCTTATATAGTTCAGGTTAGAGAAAAATTATTCTTATACATTATACATAAACGTAAGATTAAATTTGAGTTCTACCTATTACATCTTTTTTCGTTTCTCTTTATGTAATAAAGAAGCTATGGTGTAAGCATCTATGTTAATTTGGTAATTTTATGATCAAACATGAGAAGTAAATAATACAAACTTATGAAAATACAACTTTCCAAACAAAAAGGTACATTAGTAAAAATGATATGATAGTTATTAATAATTAAGGAAATGAATCAATTTTCAAAACTATTTAAATATGCTACATATTTTAACGAAAATATAAGTAAAAGAAATATCACAATTACAAAACACATCATAAATTGATAGCACGTGTTTGCAAATCTAAAAGCATATATCACTAACATCTCATGCAAGTCAAGTATCGTCATGTGATTTTGCTTGAATAATAAAATATAATTTTTAATCCAAAATCATTCTCCTAAAATAAAAATAATAGGTAGGTTATAACATATACATAAGATTTTTTTTTCATTTTTAGTCCACCAAGTAAAACCATTTGAAACATATTAAGTGGTTCATTTCTTAATCGATAATAATACATAATTATAACGAAATTTTAAAAACCTTGTGCGTGCACAGGTATTATAACTAGTAAGCATTAAACAATATACATCTCTAAGGATGAATGATGTAAATTTTTTCTGTTATATATTAACGTGATACTAACATGAAGGGTATTTTCGTCCGTTTGCTCGTAACAGTGATGTATTTTGCAATTTACTTATTATTATTTTTGTTTAATTTTAATTTTTATTATTATTAATATTTTATTACTCATATTTATTTTATTATTTTTATTAATATTATTATTATTTCAATATTTAGAGAAAAAAATTGTGTTTAATTTTTTATTTTAATTAGAGTAAATTACACCATTCATCTTTCTGGTTTGCTTGACCGCGGTAGTACTCCTTTGACCGAAAAACTGTATTGTTCGCCTTTAACTACCAAATGTTATCAGTCGTTAATCCCTCCCTCTAACTGCTTTGAATAACCCACGTTAAGTCTTCCTCCCATGTGATACCCACGTGAGGGTATTTTCATCATTTTCCTTGTTTTTCATTAGCATCCATTGAAATTTTGAGGAAGAGTTGGTAAACTTAATTAATCATTTTCCTTGCTTTCTCGAATATGTTTATGGAACCATTGAAATTTTGAGGAAGAGTTGGTAAACTTAATTAAAGATTTTGGCCTAAAAGAGCATAAGTGGTTGAAAAATATGTTTACATATCAACCCAAGTTCGAAACCAAGAAAAGAAATGCCGACGTTATAGAAAGATCTAAATGTGATTGTATATATATTTCATAAAAATATGATGACATTTACAAAATCGCAAGTGATTCTTAAATTAAATCACATGTGATTCTCAAGTGTAATCACATATAAAATGTGATTTACTCATAAAAACAATTCTGAATTCATTTTCTTTCTTTTGTGTATTGATTCTCAAATGAAAACACACCAATCATGTTATTTTACAAATATAAATAGATACGATGCCTAAATGGATTAATGGATGAGGTTTTCTTGTTTGGTTTTCGTGTTTGGGTTAACCGGGAGGCGAGTCTTTTGACAATTATATATGCAATTGACGAAAATGTTTTTTTAGTGAATATGGGACTATTTGTTTCCCTAGATTATAGAAGATAATGCCATCTAGTGCTCCTCTTTCATAGCTTCATTGCACAAGTCGTCTTAATACCTGGTGCTCATCATCATGTTTTCTAATGCAAAGTCGCTCACACAAGATTTCAAATAGTACAACGCTAAGTGAATACACATCTGACTCAATTGTTAAAGTACCTGTCTCTTCATAGAGCGGATCACAATACCCCAATGTGCCAACTACACTGGAATATTTGCACTCTTTACGTCTTCGTGCAAGACTCTTTGTTGTGTCCTAAGAGGATTGTGAAGGTACTCAAGAGTCAAGTCCACGAGCTACCCTAATGCATATATTTAGATGTTGAATCTGTTAGATAATAAAGGCCTATTGGCCCTGCCCACTTGTTTAGGCCCGTTTAGCTCTAGGGTTTATTTGTTTCGTTTTCTATTTAAGCTCGTGTAATTACAATTATTTAGTGAATCTGATAATACAATTTTCAGGGTTTGTTTACTTATGGAGAAAAAAAGAAAAAAAAATTCGTTTAGGGTTCGTTTGGATTAAAGTTCATTTGAATTTGGTTTGAAGAATCGTATGGTTACTTGAATTTGTTATGGTTTGATTAATTATGCTTGCGGTATTTTTCTTGAAAGCCTAATCAAGTTTTTGGCGGGGTTTTCATAAATTTATTGTTTTTTTGTCGTGTTTGTGAATTGAAGGTGGGAAGCACTTCATTATTTAAAAATTATTTACTTAATTCCCTTGATCATTTAATAGTTGGAAGGACCTCAATTCATTAGATGATCAATAAGTGGGATGGTAGGAATTTTTCGTTTTGCATCAATTGGTAAGTTTTTGTTTTCGTTTGGATCGGTATGGTATTCATATGGGATTGTTGAATTGTAAATTGGTATCGGTATTGATAATGATTTGGAATTGGATTGGTGTTGGTGCTGGTGATGGCGGTGCAACGGTCTTAATTAATCTGACTATGTCTTGAGTAATTATGTGTAGCATTTCGACATCAACTTGTTTTGTCTTCATGTGTGACTCTGCATCTGGTTTCGCCTGGTTTTATCTGAATATGTCTGTCTGCTGCATCTGTCTGCCCTGAATCTGCTTTGAATCTCTCTGCTGAATCTGTATTTGTATGTCTACATTTATTCACCTGAATCTGCTCGTCGTCTACCTCTGTTTGGACCTCTTTGCTGAATCTACATCTGTCTGTCTGTCTACACATGTTCGTCTGATTTTGGAGTTTTCTGATTAAACTCTCAATGTAGCATTGTGAGTTTGAGAGTGAATGTTAGATAATAAAGACCTATTGGCCCGACCCACTTTTTTAGGCGCGTTTAGCTCTATGGTTTTGTAATTACAGTTATTTAGTGATGATAATACAGTTTTCAGTATTCCCTTGATTTCTACATACACAGACGTGAGAACATTACTACTAAGATGCTTTTCTAAGCTTCCGTTAAACTCATACTCATAAACAATAATCTTTTCCTCGTCGACGTCACAAAAGCCAATGAGCGAAACTAGGTTTTTGTGACGATAACAGGAGAACATCATTATCTCTGTTGGAAACTCATGTTCACCATGTCCATGTCTTTTGTCTAACCTCTTTATCGCGATGCTTTTGGTTAATTAGTCCCTCGACATTGGGTATCTCACCTTTGTACACCTTACCAAAACTGCCAACCCCGATCAAGTTCTTGGCGCTAAATCCCATTAGTGGCTAACTTTATCACATCTAGTGAGATTTTGAGGTGTTCTAACTCTTTCACCAAGGCTATGGCTTTGATTATTAATTTTAGAAAAATAAGTGGATGGGATACATTTAATGATTTGAATAAAAGATACAAATTAAAGAAATGTAAGGTGAAAAAGAGAAGGCCCTTGTTGACCGGACCCTCCCCTATTTTTTATACTAACCCTCCCTATTTGGGAGGGTGTACCTTCAAAGGTACAATTTTTGTACTTTTTTTTTTATAGTTTGTAATGTTTATGTATTGTAACGTTGACTCATTTGCATTTATAAACTACTACAAGATCAGTGTTTACACTTAAACTTAAATTATTTAAAAACAACAACTATTATTATAAAATTAAACGTCAACGTTAACATATTATTTAAAAACAACAATATCTACGACATATGAAGATTATTCATTTCGGTTAAAAGATCATGGAGTCGGGCACTTGACTGACAAGCGTGATCCTCAGGATTCCTTGCCATTTCTAACTCCATTTCCAGCGCCTTTATTCTTTGCTTCAACAACTTAATCTCATTTTTTGTAGCAACGCAGTTTGAGCAATGCGTTGAAGAAGAGGCTTGACTAAAGTGCTGTGCTTCAAATTCATCTTTTCACGCGAAGTATCGACACGCATAGTCTTTTGTACCTGGCTGTTACATGTTCAGGAAATAATAAGAAATGTATTTTTAACAAATAAATTATTTACATAACTAAGCAAACGTATGATTATTTACCACTGAAAGAGGACATGCATAAAACAGTCGCCTACGACTACCGTTTTGCCAGGATGTCCGTTTTACAATAAATCCTCTATTACATCGGCACCAGAAAGGATTTCCTTGGCTCATCTGACCAAAGAATTTGCATAATCAATCAATAATGTTATTTACTAATATAAATAAATATTTAATCAATTACTATATAATACAAACAGTTATTTACAACATAAATCAATAATCATTTACAATGTTTTGTCTGTAAAATTATTCACAACATAAATCAATAATTATTTACAACATAAATCAATAATTATTTACAATGTTTTGTCTGTATAATATTTACGTCCATAGTCGATGTTGATATAAACTTATCCATTGTTCTGCAATTGGCTGTCGGAAAAACCTCCATTGTGGGTGGTTACGCGGAAGTGGAAAAGTTGGGTCTAGCGTCGGTATAATGTAATGAGCACATGAGTCCTCCCCCACACGGGCAATCACAAGGGGGTCGATTCCTTGTGTGTTGTTTGGCCCGGAAAAAAGCGGAAAACATGTGTTATAACCACGCACGGATAGAAATACAATCGGTCGATTTAGCATTGAAGCGATAACTAGACCCGTCATTGGCATCACCATCCAGTAACCTTGATGTGCACCTCCGTTGAACCAGTGTATTGTATTCCAAAGAAAGATAAAGTCTTGTTCCCCCCACATAACTATGTAAGTACTCCTATGGTAATCTAACTCTTGCAACAACCTATGTCTGGCTTCGGCCCACCTATGTTCGTTTTGAAAAATAAAGTGAGCAACGCACCGAAACCCGCAATTCCCATCACCCGCAACATTACGTATACTTATTACGTATGGACGGTAAACCAGTGGAATTTCCCGAATAAAACCATTGCTCACAGTATCTCCAACATATAATCTGTGCCGTGGACTAGCACCCATGTACGAACTGTGTCTTGGAGGCTCTTTCGGCAATTTGGGGACTTTCGTAGATCTTGTATTCGTACTTCTTCGGTGATCTACGATAGGTACTTCATTTAAGTCCGGAACTTTTGTAGCCTTGGACTTTTTGTTCTTTTCGCTCGGACGTCCACGGGTATTTTCCTGAACAACAAGTTGACATGTGTCCACAGATTCAGGTTGGTATATCCCTCTTAACTTGTTCAACATATTCTTCTTGAAAAACGACGTCGCTTTGCCAAAAGCACTCTTGAATTGTCGAACGTTATTTTCAAACTCTCTTGTATCATCATCATCATCATCATCAAGCACAAGGTTACCGACAACGGGCCACGGTACAGACAGGGTTCTCCAAAATATATCAATGCTTTCCAATGGAATTGGCACACCTGCATTTATCAAAAGTGACTTATGTAAAACCATTTCGTGGAAGCATTCCGTGAAAGCATTCATTAATATTGACTTTAATATACTTACCATGAATTCGATACCCCATCATTTGACAAAAGCACGACAATCCATAAATTGATCGCAACTGATGGTTACAATCTTCTGCGGCGAAATTCGTTTGAAGGAGTTCTCTGTGCATGAGTGTAAAAGCATGTTTGGAAATGTTATACCACAACTCTGAAAATATTGGTATATCACATTTATTCATTTTCTCATTTTTGCTCCTGTTAAAAGTCTCTTGTATCGCGCTCTTTTGAGAAATAAGAATCTTGTCAATCGAAATCAACAACGTGTTTAAGTTGGATTGTGCTGTGCCCAAATATAATTTCAACAATGCATGTTGAGCCTCAACTCTACACGTTGTTGACTGGCCGTAGCTTTGATATTCATCGGTAACACACGAGACAAACATGTGCCCGTACTCTCGGAGCCAGTTATCCAGATACTGGGCAATCTCTGAAAAACGATGAATTAATACAAGGTCAATCGGGTGCATATTTGTTAAATAATAAAAAACACTAAATTAATAATTAAGTACCCGGTTTGTTGACCAATTTTTGTTGTAGTCGTCGATAATGTTGCTCGAGTAAGGCGCGTGATTGAGCTTTAACCATCCAATCCCATGTGCGTTTGATGGACTCATACTCATCACTCGACTCACATCTACCTCTGCAATGCTAAAGTATATTTTGGGAAATATGCCATCGACATAGTACTTTGTGAACACCAGGGAATTCTGCTCTGCATGCCCCAAGCAAGGCTAAATCCCTGTCGGTGACGATAACACGTGGATAGTACCTTTCCTCTATCACCAGCTTTACACGTTGCAATACCCATTTAAAATTACGCCCTTTTTCACTGTTTAAAAACCTAAACGCCATCGAATATGTTTTATTTGTTGATGTTACTCCGACAATTTCCAAAAATGGCAATTTAAACAGTGTGGTATTGTACGTGGAGTCTATTAGCACGATTTCAGGGAACGTACACCATAAAGCGTACGACGTAGGGTGAACAAAAAATAGTTCCTCAAGCTCATTATTAGCACTTACCCTATCGTAATATGTGTACCCTGATTGCTGCAGGTGTGAGTAAAGGACTTGAATTGGAGTTAGATTACCCATTTTGGCTTTCCGGATCTTAACTTGTGCGTTATATATAGTTCTAACGCTAGACACGTTATCCGGATTACGACCCTGTATTGTCGAGAGTATTTTACGTGGTTGTACGGTATACTCTGTCAATTCTTTAACCAACTCGAACTCATCATCATTTAAGCGCATTGCATATGGCACACCATGCAGCGACTCTAACATAGGATGATTATGACTATCATCCTTCACTTTCAAAATCCAACATGATCTTCTTTTAAGATATTTCGCCACCAATTTGAATGGGCATTCGGTTTTAGATGTACTTGTATTCCGTTTTCCAGTTCCTTCGGGTGAATAAATCCCACCCTTTGTACACCTATAATTGATTTCGTTCAAAATACCGTATTCTGATTTAGTTCTTCTTTTAACAATCACAAAACCGAGTCCCCGAGCTATGTTTTGCACCCAATCCGTTAATTGCTCGTGAGAACCGAACCCCTGAAAAAACATTACGAATTGACAATACTTTTTTTTATAAACAAAATATTTTTTTATAATACTTTTTTTATAAACAATATAATTTTTTTATAATACTTTTTTTTATAAACAATACTTTTTTTATAAACAACATATTTTTTTTATAAACAAAATATATTTTTATAATACTTTTTTTTATAAACAATAACTTTTTTATAACAAATAACTTTTTTTTTTTTTTTTTTTTTTTTTTTTTTTTTTTTTTTTACAAATTTTAACAAATAACTTTTTTTTTTTTTTTTTTACAAATTTCACAAATTTAAAAAAAATAAAAATAAATAATATATTAAAAGCGTACGTGGGGGACAGCTGTCTCACACCCACGTACTATTATCACCGGTTTGTCTCACACACACCACACACTCACAAGTCTCTCTCTCTCTCTTCGCTCTCTTTTCCTCTCTCTAGTTTTAGATCTAAAAACGTTTTTAGATCTAAAATCATTACTAGATCTTAAATCACTTATGTTTGTGATTTGTGAGAGAGTTTGTGAGTGTGTGGTGATGTTGTTGGTGAGTGTGTGGTGATGTTGTTGGTGATCTGTGTTGGGGGTTTCTCCCTGTTGGTGATCTGTGTTGGGTGATCTGTGGTAATCTAACTCTTAATTCTTTGATATAGATGTTAATTTATCAGATCTACAATTTTTTTTAAAAAACCCTAATTTTTTAAAATTAATTAGTTTCGATGTGGGGGGGTTTCTGTGGTGGTGGTTCTGATGGTTATGTGGTGTTTTATTGTTATTTTATGCTTGTTAATTGTTATTACAAAAATTAGGGTTTCAAAAATTTTGGGGGTTTTTTCAATTTGTGTTGATTTAGTTAATAAGAACTTGTTAATTGAAAGATTTAGAAGCTAATTTATCAGATCTACAATTTTTTTTAAAAAACCCTAATTTTTTAAAATTAATTAGTTTCGTTGTGGGGGGTTTCTGTGGTGGTGGTTCTGTGGATATGTGGTGTTTTATTGTTATTTTATGCTTGTTAATTGTTATTACAAAAATTAGGGTTTCAAAAATTTTGGGGTTTTTTTCAATTTGTGTTGATTTAGTTAAAAAAAAAACTTGTTAATTGAAAGATTTAGAAGCTAATTTATCAGATCTACAATTTTTTTTTTAAAACCCTAATTTTTTAAAATTAATTAGTTTCGTTGTGGGGGGTTTCTGTGGGTGGGGGGTTTCTGTGGTGGTGGTTCTGATGGTTATGTGGTGTTTTATTCTTATTTTATGCTTGTTAATTGTTATTACAAAAATTAGGGTTTCAAAAATTTTGGGGGTTTTTTCAATTTGTGTTGATTTAGTTAATAAGAACTTGTTAATTGAAAGATTTAGAAGGGTGGGGGGTTTTTGTGGGTGGGGGGTTTCTGTGGTGGTTGTTCTGGGGTTCTGTGATGGTTAATTGGGGGATTTGGTGGTGGTTCTGTGGTGGTGGTTCTGTGATGGTTAATTGTCTGTTCTTATGTGGTTTGTGTAGGTTAACACCTTAGGGGAGGGTCCGGTCAACATTGGCCTTTATCATGTGATTTGTGTGTGAGACAACTGTGGTGATAATAGTACTGGTTCTGTGGTGCTGGTTCTTATGTGATTCTGTGGCTGTGGGTAGGTTAACACCTTGATCTGCCACCTTTTGAGTGGTATGAATACCTGCTCTGGCCTACCCCCAGTCCACAGGCTCTAGCTATAAGCATAATGAAACTGCTTAAGCAGTTTGTGATAAAACTTTATAAGCAGTTTGTTGTTTTAAAAGGATATTTGAAACTTGGTTTTTTTTATAAAAAAACCGATATACGGCAATGATGATTTAAAAAAATTAATTTTGGCGTGGCATTTCCAAATGGACGGCAATAAAAACTTTGCAACATTTGAAGTTGCAGCCATATCTATTATGTCAAACTGCTTATAATCTGAGCCAATTGATATCTTTATGTAATATTGAAAAGGCGTAAAGCTTATTAGTACCTCTTGTGTGTAGAATGGTGAACTAGACATTTCGGCAATGTTGACCGGGCCCTCCCCTATTTTTTAAACAAACCCTCCCTAAATGGGATGGTGTACCTTCAAGGTACAATTTTTGTGATACTCTGCTCCAATATGGTTACCTTGTGATACTCTGCTTCTTTTGTGAGACTTGTGTAGCTCAGAATTGGTTATGTGGTTGGTGGTTATGTGGTATAGTTTCTTTGGTTATGTGGTATACTGGTTGTGTTTGCTGTAATGGTTGTGGTTATGTGGTATACTGGTTGTGTTTGCTGTAATGGTTGTGTAGCTTAGAACTGGTTGTGGTTATGTGGTATAGTTTCTTTGGTGGTTGTGTTTGCTGTAATGGTTATGTGGTATACTGGTTGGTTGATTCCCTTGTTTATAGTCTCAGAACTGGTTGTGGTTATGTGGTATAGTTTCTTTGGTGGTTGTGTTTACTGTAATGGTTATGTGGTATACTGGTTGGTTGATTCCCTTGTTTATAGTCCACCAAAGCTGCAATATGTGGAATCTTACTGTTGAGCTTTGCAGTTGGAATCCTTACTGTTTGGGCATGCTTGTGACATGCCTGTTTCTGGTGTTACTTTTGAACTGTTGAGCTTTGCAGATGGAATCCTTACTATTGTGGAATCTGCAGACCTTGTGACATTCCTGTTGAGCTTGTGACATTCCTGTTCTAGTGGTATTGTGGTTTTTAAAACCAAAGGCGATGACGAATGGTTTTTAAAACCGAATGGTATAGCGGAGTGATATTTTTATCACTTTCGCAACCTTCACATCCGAGCCTTCTAAAAATCTGAGCCTATAAGGCGATGACGAATCTGCAGTTGTGTTAGTTTGTGTTTGTGCGCTGTTTGTTTGTGTTTGCAGTTTTGTGTTAGTTTGGACTTGAATCATTTTGGACAAAAAAAAGGACTTGGGCGATGACGAGAACCATTATCCGAGCCTGCATTTTGTGTTAGTTTGTGTTTGTGTTAGTTTGTTTGTGTTTGTGTTTGTGTTTGTGTTTGCAGTTTTGGTTAGGTTGTGTTTGCAATTTTGTGTGGACTTGTAAAAAAAATGATAATTTGGTTAGTTTGGACTTGTAAAAAAAGGATAATTTGTTAGTTTGGACTTGTAAAAAAAAGATAATTTGTTAGTTTGGACTTGTAAAAAAAAAAGAATTGGACAAAAGGACTTGTGGACAAGACAAAAAAAAAAAAAAAAAAAAAAAAAAAAAAAAAAAAAAAATTGTACCATGTGGGCCCCACCACTAGGGGGGTTTGCAGACCTACGGGGTAGACCCCCGTCCGGTCAACACATCCCAAAGAGAAAACCGTTTACTTTGATTTCTTTGACCAAATTTAGAATTGGAATAGTGAGTAGTGATAACATAAGCATTTTCCAAGTTGATGTCATCCCTGCATCATTCTTTTTTTAAAGGCCCCTGCATTATTCTTATTCTAGGACTTTTCCTTATAAATTGCATCTGTAGTGTTCTCATTATTCTGTATATCTGTATAACCTTGTAGTTGCTTAAAGTACTGAAGTGTGTATCTTAATTTCAAAGTGTTTACTTTGCCAATTATATAGTCCTATGATCCATTTATGTAAACGATTTACAAATTAATCCAAGATGCTCTGACTAATGCAAGATCAGTTCAATAAACCGATACAGTATATAAACGATTTACATATATCATATGAATATATTGATGGTTCGGTAAAATTCTTCACTGTTTTTTAGCACCTACTCCAGACAGACCTTCAAATTAAACAACTTTTCGTACCACACATTACTTAACACAAATAAATAAAAAAGAAACAAACAGGCTTTAATAACAGTTACGAAATAGCCTAGATAAACAGATCCACAAATCTTATTAGCACCAAGTCTGATCTCATTTCACGATCACAATTTATAGTGGCTTCATCTCAATTCCTTGCACAATAAGCCCCGTAAGCTCCCACCTTGGATCACAAAGGCTCAACACAAAGTGTGCATGTTCAGTACTCACAACCTCATCTGTCTTACAATTCCACATCTGAGCCTCCATCCAACCATCTTTTCGTTCTTTTGGAATGCTTCCTATTTTAGGCCTATACAGTGGCTTCAGTTCGGGTATCTGACTATGGTCTCCATCATCCTTTATTGTTTTAATCACATGGGTTTCTTGGGCAACCAAATTAGCAAAAAAACATTCAGTACTCGTTGAATTATATCTGTCAGAATCTTGTACTTGTAGAGGACACGTGTAGAATCCACGGCTGTTTTCTGGCAATGTGTAAATTAAGTAAATTGCATAGGCAGTGTTTGGTGACAGCATGTAGGAGTTGAAATGACAATTTATACGGAAACTGTTGCCTGATAGACACTCTGCCACCTTCCCAAATCTGTAAATACATTGGAATTCGTTACAAGGTGGTCAATGTATTGATAGTTTAATTAAAAATCAGAGTTAAAAGGCTGGTACTTTGATTCACTTGTGGATATCCAATGAAAAGACTTGAGTATCTCACTGCCTTTCAGGATTGAACTTGCTGATAGCATACAACATTTGATCCCATCTTTATCAAGATAAAAGAACTGTTCAAAAGATTTCAACACCATCAGGTTATGTCTCTAGAGAGAATATGGCTAGGCACGATATGTCATGCTTTAGGGTATAGCCATAGGAAGGATTCTGGTGATGACACATGTCACCAATTTTATGTTCACATGGATGCATTAAAAAATGTGTCAACAACAGAATCCTCCCAAGAATTTCTATCTTGTGCTCACTTTTTTAATTAGAACAAGCCTACCGTGCAACAAGTCTAATGAAAATTAAATATTATGTACCGCTTGGCCTTTATTTGTGAGGATTCCATTTGAAAGAAGCGAGTAGAGGTCCTTGTTTGTAATGTTGTATGGCACGCGATCCTTTGCCATTTTGATTATGTCTCGATAGTCGTCTGGTAGTTTTTGTTCCCTTTCTGTATCCGGTATGTTTGCCTTATCTACCTGTACTGACTCGTCATTCATAGGCTGTAGATTAAAACAAAATGGAGATAATCTAAGACTTCATATGTATTGTTCAATGTTAAATGCAGTTTTTTTAGTCGTGAATATAACTAAATGCCCTAAATACTAGTTCAAGGAAAACAAATGATGTGTCTTTTGTTTTGCGTTTACTTTTGATTACTTTCAGCAACTATAAGATTTCTGCAAATAGACCCCAACTGGACACAAATATTAAAAAATAAATAAATAAATAAATAAAAATAATAATAAAATAAAAATGGATGGTTACCTTCTCGATAGGCAAGAACTGGATGCCTTCCAATACGATACTGCGATACTCAAAAGTATTCTCCAAGAAAACCTCAAGCTTTGTGACTTTTTTGTAACAAATGAACTGGCATAATTCGATAATCATCCATCCGTCATTTGTAACGTCTGCAAAGTAAGTGATTGACGCTTCACTTACCTCTTTAAGTTTGTATGTTAAACCAACAAGTTGTGGGTTACCAGAAGCCCCTGTTCCTTCTACCTCTGATTTTTGTAATTCTGAACCGTCAATCATGAACACCAGGTAAGCTGCGTATGTGATCCCCGGTGACAAGAAAATTGTTTCTATATCAACCTCTATGTATAACTCGCGCGCACTTTTAATCTTTGCTACCTCTGAAAACCTGCACATCTTGAAGTTTAGATATCCAAACATGTGAATGAGTAATTTGTCATATATAAGTGCATTTATCACATACTCGATTTGTATGTTAAACCAACAAGCATTGGTTCAGCTCTCTCAGTCGACGGATTGAGGAGAACGAGTAGACTAACACTTAGGTCGGAGGATAGACTCAAGCTCGACCTGAAGGAGCTTCACCTGTCGAGGACATGACCTCGAATAGGAATATGTGGAGAAGTAGAATTAGGATAGATGAGTAGAGTGTTAAGGTTGTTTCCCTTAGGCTATTTAGGCGACTTAGTGTCTTCACGTGTACATATTTGGCCCAATTTTAGGTACTGAGATAAAAATATATATGTAGCTGCAAGTTTTGTTGCCTTCACTATACACAGACTTATATATGATCTTATATACATTTACTCTTAGTCATGTAGTGTATATATCCCTACACTCTAATACTCACACACGTGGACACACATATATTTTTGTACACATATCTCACATACACACACTCTCGCTAGTCTCTCCACCCTCGGATAGAGGTATTATTGTCTACATCTTAGTGCAATTTGTAACCATTAATGTTACAAATTGCATACTTTGGTAAGAAATGATACTTATCTTGCATTAAATATTAGTAAAAGAGTAAAGTATGTTTAACATAATATTTTCATGCAGTTTTCCATATATAAGAGAGAACCTTGATCTAGGATGAGGGATCCACTCAATCATGTCAGGATCTTGGAATGAAAATTCTGATGCAGAAATCAACTCGCAGTTGTGTTCGTTCTTGCTCAATGAAAACCACTATACATTGAGAAATCTAGAGTTAGTACAAATAAACCAGAATCACAAATCAAAAATTGTTTCTGAGTTGAGCCAACTCCCATGAGATGATTCTAATTTTACATGTAAAAGAACTTTAAACAATCATATTTTGTTGCAGCTGTTTCACATAACTGATTATTTTGACCCCCTAAATAATCAGATAACGAGAATCAAATATTCATATTCAACTTAAAAACGCAATAAGCAGCTCATCACTTTTGAAATGCAATGCAAAACATCCCTTAAGATAAATAAAGCAGCGAATTACCCTTCTACCCCAATCAACTAGAATTCCTGAAGTTAGAAGCGATATAAGTTCCCTTTTGTTTGTGTAGACCAAAGGATGTTCTCTATCAACCATTTGGAGTATTTCTTCATATTCCATGGGTTTTCCACTTTCGTAGCTTTCCTGTAAAACAAAATGTGAGAGTTACCATCTAAAATTTGATAAATATGATCGGTAAAACATATAAAATAAAAAAAGAATGGTACTTACTTGATATTCAAATGCAAGCTCAAGTGCTGAAAGCACATCAACCATGGTTGGACGCTCTTCACGGTCTCTTTTCAAACACTGGTACGCAACTGAAGAAAAAGTTTTCAAAGAAAATGGTTCCATTTGTTCTCGTAAACCACGGAAAATAATGTCATCTAATGTTCCTTTTTCATAGCTCCTTTGTGCAAGTGGTACTAATAACCGTTGCTCATCATCATGTTTCCCAATGCAAAACCTCCCACATAACACTTCGAACAATACAACGCCAAATGAATACACATCTGACTCTTTTGTTAATATACCAGTCTCTGCATAGAGCGGATCACAATATCCTAAAGTCCCAACGACAGTTGAGACAAGAAATGTGAATTCTTGATTTGCCGGGCCTATTCTCGACAACCCAAAATCGGATATTTTAGATTCCCAATTATGATCCAAAAGAAAATTTGCACTTTTTACGTCTCTGTGCAAGACTCTTTGTTGTGTCCCAAGAGGATTGTGAAGGTACTCGAGTCCACGAGCTGCCCCAATGCATATTTTGAGACGTTGACTCCACGTGAGATCTTCACTACTAAGATACTTTTCCAAGCTTCCATTAAACTCATACTCATAAACCAGAATTTTTTCGTCATCCTCATCACAAAAGCCTATTAAAGAAACAAGGTTTTTGTGACGATAACGAGAGAGCATCATTATTTCAGTCAAAAACTCGTGATCACCTTGTCCATGCCTTCGGTCTAACCTTTTAATAGCAACAGTTTTGGTCAGCCCGCCATTATCAGATATCTCACCTTTGTACACTTTGCCAAACCCGCCGACCCCGATAAAGTTCTCGGCACCAAAGCTATTGGTGGCTAGTTTTATCACATCTAATGAAATTTTGAGGTGCTCTAACTCTTTCACCAATGCCATAAGTTTGATGAACAATTTATAAAGACGAGAACAAATGTGAAGTTGAAAGAAATGTATGTATGTAAGTTGACTCAATTTACGTACCTTTATAAGTAAGGGAATGAGACAATGGAGTTTACTTTGAATTTATTTTGCATGTATCTAGAAAGCAAAAAACAAATCGTTTACTTTGATATTTCTTATGTTCTTATCTGCAAAGTCAAGTGGATGTTTGTATATTTGTGCATGTGTTCATACATATGGAATAATTGGAAAGAAAAGTATGTGGTCGACATAGATAGGCACAATTGTCTTCACGCTGATCATGAAATGCACCTGTCATTTTAAATGTATCCGTACATATAGAGTATTTATAGCACCATTCCGCTGATTTGTGGCATAAAATCTCGAGCAAATTGTAACCTCTGTTTGACACTTCTCCAAACCAAATTGGCCAAGTTATTATGTCGACCAAACCAGTTTGACTTGGCTGGTTTTCACTACAACGAAATGGGCAACGACAGCCCAAAATCGCAACAAACCTACAACTTCTAAGCGACAATGGCCAAAAGGTCAACAAACAATGGACAAAAGACTTTCTAGAAACGTTGTATTTTCATAAACTCAAAAATAAAATAGAGTGAAAATTTTCAACTCATCATCACATAAATGAGATGCTTGACTCCAGAAACCTTATGGGTTAAATAAGTAAAAACAAAACTTAGCTGAAAATGTTTAGCTAGAAATGTGTTGCAATCTTTATGTAAAGATATAAATTCACTTGGACAGTTTAACAATTGTAAATTAATAGTCTATGTAATGACGTTTAACAACTGGATTATTTATAAAATCTAATCTGACAAGACCCCTTCCGACTCAAACCCATTTTAACAGTCAGACCCTATAATAATCTTATAAAAAACATAAATAAAGAGAAAGTAACAGACTTAAAAGCAAAATCATATATCTCCTACCAAAATTGATAAAATTTTGGGGCTTTCTCTTCATTATAAAACAACACTTTAAAGCAGGACATGCATATTAACAATAGACTGATTATATATGTAATAGTAAAACGTGCTAACTGAAACTAAAGCACCATGCTATGATTGCACATCAGCAGTTGTTGGTTCTGTCAGCGAGCCCAAAACACTCTCCCCGACTTCACTCTTACAGAGTGGGCACGAAGCATTGATCTTCAACCACTTGTCCACACAATCCTTATGAAAGAAGTGAGTGCATGGCAACTCCCTCAGTTCATCATTGTTTGCATACTTTGCCAGACAAATACAGCATACCTGTCGAGCAAATAAAAAATAATTAATTGGAAAACAAAGACTGTTCGGAAAATTTCGATTATTTAGGAACTTAATAGATAAAATGATCAAACATATCATTTTCATGAAAGAAACAGGATAAAAAAGAAAGCAGAGACAAGTTTGTGAATGGAAACAGAAGTCTCCTGAAATTAGGTACAAAATGTGAAAATGGATAATCTGACCCCAAAAGAAGTCGGACAACCAGGGAGTGTTTGGGATTGCATATTTTAAAGTATTTACTTGCTTAAACAATAAGCAAGTATCACCCGTTTGTTAAGTGCTTATTTCATCTAAATTAAGCAGTTTTACCCAAACACTAAAAAATGTGTATCACTGTATCTGCTTAAATAAGCAATCCCAAACACCCTCTTGAAGCAAAACCTGTTTGTTTAGACGTTAAAATTTGACCATAGTGACTTCGGAACACTTACTTCTAAGATGTATAATCAAACACCACCCAAGATATGAAGATAGCCCACTTGCAAGTTAATGGTTCAGGTAAAAGTGCAAAATCTATAAAATAACCCAGAAACAATTAATAAAAAGGTTGATATATGACTTACAGCATCTTCTCCAGATACGACACGCTCTTTTTCGGTCCCAGCAGCCACAATGCCACCTTCACTAGCACCCGCTTGGCTTTCTTTACTGTTTCCACGTTTATGTTTCTTAATCTTAAACTTGTAAGTAGGTAACGAATTAATAGACTCTGTAGTGGCTCCTCTATTTTGTGACATATCTTCCCTAAATCCCAGAACCGATATTATACAAGGGAGACAGCAGCAGATTGTGGCACATAAGATGAATGGCATTGCATACCCAATACAGCAGAAGGTAAGAAACACTAGACATAACCTGTCAAAAAAATATAATTCTTATAAGATGGCAAAAGAAAACAGCAGAATTGAAAAGGTGGCGGACGCCATGTATCTATTGGTACCTGTATAAGTTGGGAGCATCAGAAGCAGAAGTATGGCCTCCAAAAATCCACACGTTCCCAACAACAAACCAGACGGCAAAGAAGCAATCTAAGCCCATTTTGAAGTATTCAACAGGTACTTTGAGCCTGAGAAAGATGCATGAATTTTACTATTAGTAACCGGATAGTGTGTGTTAGCTATAAACTGTTTGATGATGTTAATGATAGTGGATATTGGTCTTATTGTTAACTTGTTAATTAATTACACGTAGATGGACTTTTGAGATTCTTCGGGTATATCTTTTTACTGATATTGTATATATGCCCATGTTAATTAAAACTACTAGTACTTTCCGAGATATCAAAAGTATGCATATGAGCTCACTTGTTTGATGATTCTTTAATGTAATACTTGACCTAACTACAGTTAATTGCACAAAAAACAGGCAACAGCTGTCTTGGCCACCACTGCAGCCTAATAATACTAGACCTATCATACAACCTAGTTGTCTCTGAACCATTTCGATTTGTGGTCAATTGGTCATCATTGTAGAACTACAAAATGCCGAAGGCGACGTGACACCTAACAAGTCCCTCTAGGGTCACTGTTCATACACATACAGTTCATTTTCTTCCATAATGTATGACCATAAACTAAAACTTCACACTTATTTTCATTTCAGATAAGGTTTATAATGACAAGTTTTGAATCTTAGTAAGTCCTATACGGGACAGGTTGGAATGTCTGATATACATAATGCCATTTATATCATTATTCTCCTAAAATTATTGTAGTCCCAACCATGGCCCACATATGTAACTAAAAACTTGACATTTCTTTATGAATAAAAACGACCTTTTTCAAGAATGCCAACTTAGAAACCAAACATACCTTTTGAATGATATAAGTGGAACAAAATAAAAATAAAGAACATATTGCAGAAAAGAGATTATTGAATTAAAACAAGGTTTTCATAGATCAACACAAAGGCACAGAGAACTCTAAATCATTTAAAACTTTCTTTTCTATTAACGTATCTGCAAGTGACAATTAGTAAGAGACCTAAATTTGGGGTATGCTAAACAGCACAGTAGTGAGCACTATTATAACGGCCCACATTATTTCCAAGTGTTCTATAAAGCAGTCTCAAAGAGTGACCAATGACCCCTAGTTCATAGAGATACTGATTTAATGGGCAGCTGATATTCTAGTTCATAGAGATAAACAACAAACATTAAGATACTATCGTTTAGTATGATGTTCATATAATATAATAAATAGTAACTTATTCAACAAGGAAAGCGATGCAGGTGAGTGTAATAGTATATTAGGAGGTTTTTGGATTTGCATTTAAAGCTGTTGCAATAATAACCTTTTGATGTCTGTATAAGCAAAAATTGGCTTCTGCTTCTAATTACTTGATATTTATGCCAAATCATCCGCTTTCAGTTACAAAAGTGTCATGTGTTACTTATTTACGAATATCCTTTTCACAAAAATCTCAATTTTGGTCACTTCACCTATTACTTACTTAGATAATCAAAGTTTTCCAAACACTCAAATATTTGAAATCTTATCATTACAACTTAAAACAGCGTTAGCACATCCAGAAATAATGCTCTACAACCCGTTTTCTATAGCCGGTTATCTGATTCCCAATCATCCAAATTGAAAGATCGCTTTCAAACCACACATTTAACACCCGTTAGCAAGTAATATCCAAGTACTCCAGATTACTCAGCCCAATGCACGACTAGCAATAAAACCAACCAAACAGCTAAATGATTGAAATACAGGAAACACACGGTGCAATACGAGCATATTAGCATCTACATACCTTGCATGCAGTAAAGCGGCTATAGGTCTTGTTCTTGCAGTGGTGTTTTGAGTATCCGCTGCCAACGAACTCGTTCCATTTGAAGATGAAGTAAAAGATGTAGCTATAGCAGAGATGCTGCTAGGAGCTGAACTCTGACGAGGCGGAGATGGATCTTGATCAGTTGCGTGATTTCTAAAATAAAAACGCCAAAATAGCAACGGGAGAGTTGCAACACACCCAGAAGCATAACCAATAACCCAAGTAAATAACGGCGCGTGAGGTCGCTCATGCCTTGATAACGACAAAACAATAACGGCTGCAATTAACTGGCTCACGGTTATGACTAATTCTATAGATATCCAATAACCAGAATTCAACGGACTCCTACGGGGTGCATTGCTATTTCCCCTTCTAGTAATTGGTATATTTCTTGCATTTGTTCCATTGGTGGTAGAAAAAGCATGTTGAAAAACACGATCAGTGACGCTAGTTGAAGGGAGATTTTCAACCTGTTGTGAGTTTAACCCATTGACCGGTCTATCTTGGTCTATATCAATCACATGCGCACTGTTTTCGATGGTTTGTGATCGGTCCATTACTACTAACAGCTTGTTTGTATGGATTTTACAATGTAGTCCTAATACACAAACGCCCATCTAAATCCTCCACCAAAATAGTGAAGTAGTGAACACATGGAATAGAAATAGCAAAGAATGCTTTCAAAAGATTAAACAATACCGCTTGTCTTTTCCTGTCACACACTCAAAATCAACCTGAAAATTCATAATAGCACCATTAGGGTGGTCGAGGGGGCAAACTTTGATAACTTTTAGAAACTACACTACAAATTGATTCATTTGGGGGGGGGGGGGGGGGGGGGGGGGGGGGGGGGAAGAATTACAAAAATAGCCACATATTTTAGAAATTTTACACTACAACTTTTTCCACCCTGCCCCCCTTGTGTCTCCGCCACTGAGCACCATGAAATTAGTGAATCGTGACGTTCAACTAGCCAAGATGAAAATAGCATGTCACGATTACTCATAACTTAGATACGTCATCTTATCATCCTAATAAAGGGATTCAGACCTCTACCCACAGCATGGAACAAATTTCATTCCACTTTTGCACAAATAGCCACTAACTTAATAAAACCTTTTCGTGTCTTCCTAAAACGGGATTACAATGCCAATTTTCATCTAAAGACAAATATCGCTCAAATAAACGACTACTAATTCAGCATCCAACAAACAAACTCCATTAATCATTTACAAAATTATACGCACATAACCCATCATTACAAAAAAAAACTTGTCAAAGTAGATTACTTTAATCGCGCCCTAATCCTCCTAAACTAACTTCCTCAAAACAATCACCTAAACCAAATAAAACAAATTATCTAGTAACTAAAACCTAACAATATACTCCCTCCCTCAGTCTCATGAGAGAGAAATCACATAGTTTAATAAAAGTGGGGTCATTTTAATTTTCAACCACTCACACAGAATATTCCCTCGCTAGTTTTTCCTCCAAAAAGAAAGTGGACAATTATAAAAAATTGAAATGTAGAAAACCTAATCAACAATTAAATCAAACATATACATCATCTATTCAAAATCATTATCAGATTATATACTTAAAAAAAAAAAAAAAAAAAAAAAAAAAAAAAAAAAAAAAAAAAAAAAACCCTAACTATGCAAAACAGCTGAAATAAATCGCAAGAAGGATAAACTTACGAGTGAGTGTGAACAATCAGATGAAATTGTGTAAAGATCAATTGATATGATTTTACACACACATAAAACACCTACTGATATCTTTTTTATTATTTTTATTTTATTAAAAAAAAAAGGGGGAAATAGATACATACAGATGATATATATGTATATGTGTTATATTTATATATTTATTGTCACGTTTGACTTTTTTTTTTTTATTTTCTTGTTATTGATAAATACTATGGGAGTATGGGGATATGCTTTTAAGTGGTGTGCTAGTTGAGGATATTGTACAAGCGTCGATGCGTAATGTACAATGGCTTTAAGCATGTTTTTTTTCTTTTTGGTTTTTTGGTTTTGGAGAGTTGTTTAAAATTCGGATCCACAGAATGTTGTGATATTTAAATAGATATTGTTGATAGTCTACCATTGGTACAGGGATGGAAAAAAACCCGAATGCGATAAACTTAAGGCAGGGAAGGGAATGTTTATCTAGTTACACGGCGGTTGCGTTTAAAAGAATAGGTTGTGAGTTTAATCTCAACTCTTGGTTAGAAGGTCACTGAAACAAGAACTCGTTATCTGTCACTTGTAATTGGAGAAGTGTTGGTCGGCACCCAAAAAGGTGCATGTGGTCAGAGTTTCCCCGTTGATTTAAACATTTTGGAGATATTTGTTAGCAAAATATGGATTAAGCAAGTTGAAGTGTTTAGTCTATAAAATAGCATTGAACTTGTTTCGATGTCCCAATATGCAATTTTGGTAAACAAAAAATAAAAAATAAAATAAAAATAAAAAAATAAAATGTATAATGAACTTGCTAAAAGTGATATAATATGCAAATTTTTAATGTTGGGAATTGATTTTACACACCAAATTTTTTGATAAAAACATCTGTATAAGTTGTATAGCACACTATACAACCCTGTAATGTACTGGGTGTGATGAAAGAATAAAAAGTTGTGGTGTGCAAATCAATATCATTTAATGTTTTGTCATATTAAAAAGAATGACAGTGTTAGACTTACAAATATGACAACACCATTAAAATGTGTATATTGGAACACTTCATAAAAGTTTGTTACATTTACTCATATTTTTTGAAGTTTACATACTAACATTGAAAAAAACTTGTTGCTATTTGATAGTCTCAAATTAAATATGAAGTATTGACCCTTCTAGACGAGTTTGATGTTAGTATTAAGGTATTGGTAAGGTGTTTCAATCTTTTTTTCTCAAAAGATTTTAGGTTCGAGAATTTCGTAAGTCAAATATTAGAGACGGCTAAAGAAAGAGTTCAAAACAGTCACGAATACCAGTAATACCACATACATATGAACCAAAAACTATTTTTAATTTGTTATCTGCTTACACTTATTGACGAGTTAGTAATCTGCTATAGCTACGCAACACATTGATAATTGGTACCGTTGGACTTGTTTGTACATTTTGTCGTAAAGACAATAATGTCGAGCTTAAGCACATGCATGACACGATTGTAAGTGTCTACTCATATAAAACATGACAATTTATTTTCTATGTTTTCTTTTTCTTAACGTGCATTTATCTTTTTATTTCCTTACTAATTACATTGAATTTATTTAGGCACGTAAAACGAATGTTTTCTTTTGTATTTCCATACCATAAGGTGTTTGACTTTTGTTTTTTTTAACCATGATTTTTCGACTCATGGGTTTGAACCCACCGCCACACACACTCAAACTAGGTAAAACATTCCATTTTCAGAAGGTTGTCGACTTGTCGTGACCACTTGTTTGACTTTTATTTGACCAAGCTATAGCCTCTTGCGAGGTAAACAATACTAATTTTTGCATTCCATTAAAAAGTTATTTGTGTAAATTTACTTTAGAGCTGGTTTTTGAAAGCAATTTAACTGGAATAAAAGTTAAAAATCCATTTGCAACACAAGTCTTTATTTTTAAATGATAACTTGTTTTATACAAACAAGCAATAAAACCTCATAAATATGTTGATTGCCTGTTTTTTTCTTATTACACTTATACAAATTGGTTTCGACATGTAACATGTAATTAGAGGATATTTAGTTATGGTGATGTGAATGGATAATGACATTTTGATGGTGATGGATTTGTACCTAAGTTTGGTTACCAGCTTACCACTAAAAGAAAATATTCTTAAAAATGTCATTTTCTTATCTATGACAAAAATAAGCATCACATAAACTATAAACAATTTGTGGACTAATGTTAGTTGATTAATAAATGTTTGAAGACATTTTTGCCCTCAGTACCAACTGGATGTTTGCAAGACCATTTTAAAAAGGTAGAATTGTAGAAATACATTAAGTTGTCTAATTCATGAAACCATCAATTCACTTATATTGACAGGTCTGTTAAACTAGTAGACATGATTTCAAAACTCACTGTTGAAACTCAATAAGTTGGTTTTTGTGACTGTTTCTAAGAGTAAAACGTGTGAGATTAGTAGGGGTGGAAACGAGCCGAGCTGCTTGTTAGTTCTGGGGTTCTAGAATAATGGTTTTATAAAATGAAGTTTAATGCTACTACTTGTTACTTTAAGGCGAGTTCTGGCGCCCCCACCGTTCTTTTAGAACAATCGTGTTATGGGTTACTGACGAATTGCCTCCCAAGATACAATGAAGCAACGTATGTAGCAATTATCAGCACTACACGATGGTGGTGATAATCCGGATGAACTATCGAGTTATCGGGGGTTTCAAGACACTAAAAATAATAATTCTATAGCACTATTATGTATAGCAATCGGGTATATTGAAAGAAATGTTTTGTATGTGTTTGTTTTTGGTTTTGGATGATGAAAAACGCTGGAATAATGACCCTATATATAGGCGTGCTCGTGACCATTCAAATAGTCACAATGGTTCACTAAAAGGTGCAATTAGCAACGGTTTATCGACGACTTAGCGACAGAAAAACCGTCGCTAAATGAAACTTTTTCTAACAGACGCGATGGTTCAGTCACAGACACCATTTCAAGCGTATTAACCGCCACCTTTACAAATAGGTACACCTTTACAATTGTAATGGTTCATTAGCGACTGTTTTGTGACAGAAAAACTGTCACTAATTTCCTATTCGTGGGTCATCAACAATACACAACAAAACTCTTAATTTTCTTCCTAAGACTCAATCCCAAAATGATTTTAACATAATATATTTTGAAAATTTCCCAACAATCCCCCACCATTTTCAAAATAGACATATGTTTTGAAAGATACACACGACCTAACCCGATTCAGAAAACCCCGGGGGTGTTATGCATAAGTAAAGATGGAATATTACACCTTGAATCTTTACGTAGTGAAAGAGCTCAAGCTTAACTAGGGTAAGAATGGTTGGACCAAAGCCATTGAACCATCTTTCTTTATATGTTAAGCGGAAACGCTTCACGCATATCCTTCCTCTCGTTTATTCAATCCACTTTATGCCGACCCGTAGAAATTGGCCATGGATCTATATCTCAGATTCTCAGAATGCTTTAGAGCCAAGCCCTTTAGCTCATAGGAAGCGGCCTCACTTCCACATTCAGATAGGTGGATATTATCAAGAATGTTACCGTAGCTTAAACATCCCAACACAACATGTGTTATAATTCCATTAAGAATTTTACAATTCACCCTTATCTTACACTACGGTTCAAGTTCTGTTAACCCTGGGATGATTATGAAATTTTCAGAACTCCAAGTCACGTTCGGATGATGTACTTTTGCTTCTCTAGAGACTTGGTGAATAACCAAGCGTCAAGACAAGGTTCCATCATGGGTGACTACTTGTATGTGGGCTTAAGTCCTATCCCTTGCGAAGTACTTTCAATCAGTTTTCTTGGCAATCCTTTTGTGAAAGGATCTGCTAAGTTCTTACTAGATCGTAAGAAGCTAACGGTGATCACCCCATCATTTATCAACTGATTGACTTGTTTATGCCTAAGTCCGATATGCCTAGACTTACCATTGTACACTTGATTGTTTTCTCTTGATAGTGTAGATTGACTATCACAGTGCACAGAGATTGGTGGCATAGGTTTTGGCCATATGGGAATGTTTATTAGCAAGTCCCGTAGCCATTCCGCTTCTTTGCAGTATGAAGCTAATGCCACAAACTCTGCTGCCATAGCAGAGTCTGTTAAACAACTCTGTTTCTTTGATCCCCAAGACACCGCACCCCCACCAAGAGTGAATATCCATCCACTTGTGGATGCATAGTCTTCTTGATCAGTTATCCAACTTGCATCAGTATAACCTTCTAATACTAATGGCTCTCCGTTGTATTCCAAACCATAATCCATGGTTTTCTTCAAGTATTTAAATACTCGATTTATAGCATCCCAATGTTCCTTGCTAGGACTACTAGTATGCCTACTTAATCTACCTATGGCATATGCAATATCAGGTCTAGTACATGTCATGGCATACATAAGACTACCAATAACCTTAGCGTACTTGTTTTAGGCTAAGATTCTACCAGTATTATAAGTTAATTTGGAACCTACTTCGAATGGAGTGCTAACAGGCAAGATATCAAAGCTGTCAAAATGCTTTAAGATCTTTTCGATATAGTGAGACTGTGTTAACATCAGTCTATTTTCCTTTCGAAGAATCTTGATGCCTAGGATAACATCAGCTTCTCTTAAATCTTTCATATCGAAGTTTTTAGACAAAATTTTCTTTGTCATTCGCACTTGTTCTAGGTCGGTTCCAAAGATTAACATATCATCTACATATAAGCAGATTATAACTCCTTTTCCGTTAACGAATTTACTGTATACACACTTGTCTAATTCATTAATTCTAAAGCCATTAGATAAGATCACTTGATCAAATTTTTGATGCCATTGTTTTGGAGCTTGCTTAAGCCCATACAAGGATTTAACAAGCTTACAGACTTTATTTTCTTGTCCTTTTATTATGAAACCTTCTGGTTGTTCCATGTACACTTCCTCCTCTAATTCACCATTCAAGAAAGCAGTCTTGACATCCATTTGGTGAATTATGAGTTTATTGATGGAAGCTAAGGCAATCAAAATTCTAATGGTTGTAGTCCGTGCAACCGGGGCGTATGTGTCAAAGTAATCAGGTCCTTCCTTTTGTGTGAAACCCTTGGCAACTAATCGCGCCTTAAACTTTTCAACACTGCCATCAACTCTTAATTTTCTTTTGAAAATCCATTTGCTTTTGATGGCTTTTGATCCAGGGGGTAAGTCTACAAGAATCCAAGTATTATTTCCTATGATGGAATCCATTTCATCATTCACGACTTCTTTCCAGAAGCTGGAATTATGAGATTTCATTGCTTCAGAGTATGTTTGTGGGTCTTCATCCAAATTATAAATAATTGGATATTCCCTTATTAAACCTTGTCTATCTCCTTCAACTAGATACATTTCAAACTCAGGACCGAAGGTTCTTTGCCTTCGTTGGCGAGTGCTCCTTCTAGGTTCAACTTGTTGATGATCTTGGGAAGAATCATCATCATTCCTTTGAGCAGTTGTAGGAATTTCTGTAGACACAATTTTCTTGGAAAGTTCATGTGCCTTAGGGATAGTTTTGAACCTGTGTTCGTCAAAGCGAGCATCTCTAGATTCAATAATAGTATTAACCGAAATTAGATCATTCGGTTCCATTACTATGAATCTATAGGCTTTGCTATTTTGGGCATAATCCAAAAATATGCATTCAATGCCTTTATCTCCTAATTTTCTTTTTTTTAATTCAGGAAGTCGGACTACGGCCCTACAACCCCAAATCCGAAGATAATCTAGTTTTGGAGTTCTTCGTTTCCATAACTCGTATGGAGTCTTATTACTCCTTTTGCTTGGTACTCTGTTAAGTATGTAACAAGCTGTAAGCAATGCTTCGCCCCAATATCCAGAACTTAATCCGGAATAGGACATCATGGAGTTAACCATATCCATCAAAGTGCGATTCTTTCTTTCCGCAATACCATTCTGTTGTGGTGTATACGGAGCTGTAACTTGGTGAACAATTCCTGTAGATTGGAAATATCTAGGGTCGTAGTATTCACCACCCCTATCCGTCCGTAGACATTTTATTTTAGTATCGCACTTAAGTTCCACTTCATTTTTGTAGATCTTAAATTTTTCAAGGACTTCATCTTTTGAATGTAAAAGATAGACTTAGCAATATCGTGAATAATCATCGATAAAAGTAGCAAAGTACTTTTTCCCACCAAGAGTTGGTGTAGCATGTAAGTCACATACGTCACTATGCACTAATTCTAAGATTTTAGAAGATCTTTGAATTGTAGGAAAAGGTAATCTAGTAATCTTAGTATGCATGCAAGTTTGACATTTATCATTTTTGGAATCTAACTTAGGAATTAGATTTGCATTAGCCATATTTCTTATGCGTTTAAAATATACGTGACCTAATCTAGCATGCCATAATAAAGAAGAATCAAAGTAAGCAGAACTAGTAGGCATTTTATTGATAGCATCTTTGTTAGTTACAGTATCAGCAGACGCATTATCAGCGTCGCTTATTTCAGTCATGTTTACATCATTCACACTACTGTTTACAACATCTTTAATGTTCAATTTGAACATTCCACTGGTGTGATATCCTTTGCCAATGAACTTTCCACCTTAAGAGAGAATGAACTTATCGGATTTGAAGACAAGTGATAGTTGCATTTTTGAGTGCGTATCAAAAATATACAAGGTAGACGTGAGTGGAATTCACTAATCGACCTTTAGGAAAAGGAAGACTTGCGAAAACTCGTGAATACAATATATATATATATATATATATATATATATATATATATATATATATATATATATATATATATATATATATTTTATATATATATATGTGTGTGTGTGTGTGTGTGTGATACCGGGTAAGTGATTACCCGGGTCGTGTCCCAATGAGGTGTGAATGGGCAATATCGTGTGAGATTCGAGATTAAAATGCTTGTAAGGAATGATTGAGAGATTATTTGGTATTGTTGAATTACGCTAAATTGCAAATAACGTACAAAAATTAAAATAGACGAAACTAAAAGATGAAATCAAATAAGGAATACTAATTAAACCTTAAAGTCTACTTAAAATACTATGGGAATAATAACCGGGAACTAGGGAAACCTAAAACGTATCCTAGATTTAAAAACGTAAAAGTAACTTTAATAAAAACGCGAGTGCGCAAACTAAAACGTGAATTCTAAGCTACGCTAGGCCTACGGGGGTAAAATTATTTTTTCTATATTCTAAATGACAAAAGAAAATTTTGGGAAAAAGAATTTTGATTTTTCGACTATTTTTCTATTTAATACGGATTAAATAAAATTTTAACTAAATTAAATCCTAAAAAATACTAAAAGGTTTTGGAAAATTATGGGATTTTTTCTAAAATTACTTAATCTAATCAGGAGCCTAGGAAAAATCTGAAAAATGCAAATTGCTTATAAATAAGCCAAGTAATAAGCAAATCAGACACTTAAGCTTAAAAAGACAACTAGTGTTTAATTAATTGATTTTGCACTATCACTCCTGAAAAAGACCCTAGGGCGCTTGGTACTTGTGATTGTTGTTGTGTATGTGCTTGAGTGTGAACCCAGGTTCGAATCCACAAAAACACATTTTTTTCCAACTTTTTTTTTTTTTTTTTTTTTTTTTTTTTGAATTTTCTTTTACACAAACATTTTAATGACAAAAATAACCAACTTTTGAGAAGAGATTATTTATGAAAAGCTCAAAATAAGCCTACACAAGCTTAATTTCTCAACAGCTTAAGTTTTCAAAACTAAAATGACATTATCATAAAACTAAGGACTACTTATTTAAGCTACAAGCTGATCCTAGGGGTGCACTAAGCTTAAACTAACTGAAGTGGACTACAAACTAGCTAAAACACTTAATCAATCTTACTGATAAGCATTGAATAAGCTTAACATGGCAATAAGCAATTTCCATACACAAACAAACAAACAAGCCACAAGCAAACCAACAACCTAGTATCATCAAGTAACAAGCTTAGGATAAAAAAAAAAGAACACGAATCAACATGCTCAGCTGCAACAGATGTAGGAAGGTGCAGCCCTGGTGGTTCATTCAGTTAGCAGCATAAGGGGGGCCGATTAGGAACCAAAAATAAGCTGAGCTTGTCTAAAAGTTGGTCTAAAAGGGGGTTCTTGGGACAGTAGGGTGCTGATGCAGCAGACCCCAAAGATGGCTAAAATAAGTTTGTGAAAGTCAATAATAATCTGAAACTAGGGGAGCAAGCAAACGGCATCTAGAGGTATCTAAAATAAGCAAAGGGAACATGAATAAGCAATAAACTAGTCCTAAAAATCACAAAGCTAAAAGTCAAAGACTGAGCTGAAGCACACATTGCCTAGCAACCTAAAGTTAAATTCAGAAGTGTCAGTTTGGGGTGTATGGGACTTGCAGGGTTAAACTCAGCTACCATGGCACTTTCAAACATCAATCTAAGCTAACAAAACTAAAAACCAAACTGATGACTTCAAAACCGAACACAAACCATGAATGGCAAACTAAAACTATCTTAAAACAATATATAAGCAGCAAATAAACTGATAACAAAGAAAAATTATATAAAGACAGAAAATTTAAAGCAAGAGATTTCTCAAACTAGAACTGAAATTTTTGATTAATAGAAAAATGTAAGTTACAACCTGAATTGAAAGACTTCAAATTAAAAATAAACATTAAGCATAAACTAATTAATTAAATTCTACACTACTCTAAAAGCCTCCTATCATCTCCTTTTTGACTATCAACTACTGCCTTCTCAAGGCTACATCATAAACTATTTATAGTGTAAATTTAGGGTTTCACTTGGTCTTCTTTTGTCCACATCTGCTTGTGTTTGTTTTGTTGTTGTTGTGTTTTTCTTGTAAGAGAGTAGAGCATTGGAATCCTGCTTTGTGTTTTCTCAATTCAACCTCAACCCTTGATCTTGTCTTGGAGCCAAAGGGTGGCTTTTGAGCCATCTGATCAAACAAGGTGGCTGTGGAGGATTGATGACATGGACTTGGTGTAGATAAGACATCATGTGATGTCCTTTTGGCTGCATTGGGTGAGCTGGAAAGGGTTGAGAGGGACAGGGGTTGACTGTTTTGGCGGGTAAAGGTGTATCAGGGAGGTTTGGGTGAAACAGGGTTTGTGTGGTTAGTTTGACTCAGAAAGTTGGTTGGTTGTTTTCTGGATAAAGTGAGGAGGGGGGGGGGGGGAAGAAGGGGATGCGTTTTTATTATAATGTGAATTAGGTTTTGGGTGGGTTTTTTTATTTTGGGCTGTGGGAGATTGGGCCAAGGGGTTGGATGGGTGGATTGTGTTAAGGGTGTTGGGTGATTTGTTTGTTTGGGTTATTTTAGCAAAAAAGGGTCCGTTTGATATATTAACTAAACACCACAAGGACCAATTTTGTGCAATACTGAAATTTTAAAGGGTACTTTCTGCCATATTTTCAATTTAGCTCCAAGGATCAATTTTGCCAATATTTAATTCCACAAGGTCCTTTGATGTTCAAACTCTAAAATAAAATATCGGGGACCATTTTTGCAACTTTTGAAATTTGAAGGACCACAATTGCCAAACTTTGAAACTTTTCACCAAATGACTAATAATGACAACTTATGATTTCCAAAAGACCTTTGTTGATTTTTCTTCCGAAATAAATGCATAGGGACTAATTTTGTCAAATTTTGAAAGTTTAGGGACTGATTTTGACAACTCTTCATATTTTGCTCGTTTTCAGTCTGTTTTCAATCCTTTATACCTGAAACACACAAAAACATACTTCAAGGATATTTGTGATGTTATTTGACCATTTAGAAGTGTTTTTGATCGTTTTGACTCGAAAAATGGACAAAAAGATATGTGCAAAAAGGCACATATCAAATCCTCCACACTAAGCAATTGCTAGTCCCTAGCAATTTTTTGAAAATTTAATGGATTTGAAGTCTCTTTACCAAAAGCCATCACTTCTGGAGTAGCCAAATGTATCAGTTCAAGTAAGAACTATGGTCCACTTGATAACCATGTGATTTTGAGCAAACCACCAGCTGTCAACGGATTTGATTTGTCTTTACCAAAAGTCGTTTGCTTCTGGACTAGCCAACTCTTGATGGAATAGTCAACATCTTGGTGAGTTGATTACCAATTATGGTTTTTCCACTGCCTTTACCACAAGCCATAATCTTGCGGGCTAGCCAACTCATTTGCTTTTGAGGATATGGCGAGTTGAGGGACCATACAATTTTGGGCAAATTGCAATCCATAAACGGATTTGATATATCTTTACCAAGAGCTGTTTGCTCCTGGATTAGCCAATCCTTTTGTCGTTTAGACATGGTGGACTGATAACCACAAAAATTTTGAAACTCCAGTGAAAAATTTATAAAATTTTTGCCCAAAAACGGGGGTATTAGATAGTAAAATGTGATAAAATTCGCTAGAATAGCGAAATAGCCCCCACACTTTGAATTGAATATTGTCCTCAATATTCAAAGTCCCGGCTATTATGCCGACTCTTTGAACGTAAAAGGGCAACATTACAAGCTAAATGTGGAAACACCAGTTTTTCACTTTATTTTGTAACCACAGCAGGGGTAACTCCCCCACACTTAGGGTGAAAACCCTATAAGCATGCTACTGTTTTTGTTTACCGAGTCGCTAGCTTGACTCGACCCCGAATTCATTTGTCCTTGGGGAAGCATGATGTGGAAGAAGCAATCTCCATCGGACTTTCATTCAAGATGTTTGGACAAACATTTGAAGCACGTGAAAGTTCCACACCGATGAGATAAGTATCCGGCTCAAGATAATGGTAAATGGAAATGCCGGGGTCAAAAATAGTGTCTTCAGTCCCGAAGGAGTGAAGAAGAGAGGACGTCACGGGATAAGTGAAGAAAAGAAAGAAACTCACGATGAAAATCATGATTAACTCGTCATCACCCATAGGAGAATCCATAATTTCTAGATTATGAATCTCATCATTTAAGCTCGCTTGATCAAGACATATCCCGGGTGTGTCATGATCAAAATGGAAGTTATCATACTCCGGTGGAGATATGATATGAGTGAGTTCACCGGAGAACTTCTCGAAATGAGAATCAATCACCAGATGTAAATCTGTGAACTCTTGTTCCGCTGTGGACTCATCACAATCCTCATTCTGAATATCAAAGAATGGATTATCAGAAATCATAGTGAATTCAGATTCGAATTCAAACAGAGGATTGATGAGAGTTGTTTTGAATGATTCGGGAAACAAGTGATTATCATTCTCGATTGGACTGCTGGGATAAGAAGCGAGTGACGGATCATGATATAGGAGACTTTCAATTTCTCCCAGATCGGCTTCGAAACCAAGGAGACCATCATCACTTCCCGTTGGAAGTGGATTGATGTGAGTGAGTTCATCGGCGAACTCCTCAAGAAGATGATCAGCATCAGAATGTGGAACTGATGCCTCAACATACTCGATGTCTCCATGAGATGTACAATCATCATTAAAATCCGAGAAAGTCTCAAAATGATCGTTTGAACACTCAAGAGGGGAAGGTAAATCACACATATGATCCAAAGTTCCCTGTGACTCTCTTGGGATTGGGACAAGGCTCTCAACACTAGACTTTATGAATTCGTCCGATTCCTTATCAGGAACAGTGCTAAGATGCTCATCCCCCATGTTTGGAGAGTGAGTATGAACTTCGGGTGTGACAACAACAGACTGAGGGAGTTGAGAGGAGCTAGTATTCATGGATTGTACGAGTTCCATTTGATCTTCTGCTAGTAATTTCTTTGTCACATTATTTTCTCCCTGATTTTCAATGGAAGGAATTACAACTGATGAATCTTTTTGAATAATAACAATGTTATCTTCATCATCATCACTGTCATCATCGTCATCATATAGAGCAGCATTGCGAAGATTGGCACGTATTTTAGCTGCTCGTTGCTCAGCCAGTAATTCTTCCATGCTTTTTCCAAAATCTCGTTCTTCAGCAAGTAATTATGCCATAGTTTTCCCACGAGAATTTGGAATGAGCGGATATTATGGGGGTGTGGGTGTGTCAAAATCGGAAGGTTGACATTGAAAATCATCATGAGGACCCCCACAATATACACAAGAAAAACTGGGGGCATTTTGAAATGTTGTGCTATTCAACTCCTCCTTAAGTTCTTTTAATATTTCAAGAGCCTTTAGACAAAGGTCTTGCTGAGTTTCTTGATGAGTTGTGTGAATCATTTGGTACTGTGGAGGTTGGTCATGATACGGATAGTCATAATTGTAACAAGGAAAGGGATTCCTTGTTTAACAATCCGAGCTAAAGTGAGGACCTCCACAATACTCACAAGAAACATTCAGTGCATTTTGAAATAATGTATTATTGAAATAGCACGGTTCTTGTTCAAAGGAATTCTGAGGAGGGTAACTGAAATCGTTTTGAAAATTTGGAAACGCGAATGAATTTTCGATTTCAAAAGTGCAACAAGTACAAAGTCCATGGGTAAACCCACATTCCTTGCAAAAACATCGTTTACAAAGTGAACCATCTGCTAAGAGATCTCTACAAATATAACAATGATGTCGATCAAACGAAGGTAGTTGGGGTTGTAGAGGGTGGTCGGGAAGACTTTGAGAATCATTGAAAGCATTCGGATTTGCTTTGCACCATTTACAAAATCCGTCACTAATATCACTCCCACACCGCCTACACGCGCACTTGTAACAACGATGATTGTCATCCACTAGACCTTTACAATGAAAACAATTGTAGTCAAGTGACGACATAAGAATTAAACATTAACGAGGGATGAGAATAAAGAATTAAACGGTAAAGAGGATAAGAAGATAAGAATTAAACGTATAGGAGACGAAGATTATTTTTAGGTTTTTCGAAAAACACATCAATTAAAACGAGACCAACTCAAAAAGACAATTGTGAACTTAAACCAATAATCACAATGTAAATGGCTTCTTTGAAAAAGGTACACCACTCACAAGGATACAATGGCAAGTTTTAATCTTTTGTTTGGGAACTTATTAATGTTCACACCCCCAGTTGGTAGGTGTTCTGAATTGGTTCTCGGCGGTGTGTTTTATGCTTATTTTATTTAACAAGTAAAACGGAAAATGTTTTTGTATTTTTTTATATGATAGATATATATACAAAAGAAAAGGAAAATATTTTTGTGTTTTATAAGTTTTTGAAAACGATAACTTCTTGACGAAGGTTCTACAAGTCACTAATCGTTGAAATCATAACGATATTGTCGCAACACAACCTCCCCGGCAGCGGCGCCATTTTGATAGTTGCATTTTTTAGTGCGTATCAAAAATATAAAAGGTAGACGTGAGTGGAATTCACTAATCGACCTTTAGGAAAAGGAAGACTTGCGAAAACTCGTGAATACAATATATATATATATATATATATATATATATATATATATATATATATATATATATATATATATATATATATATATATATATATATATATATATATATATATATATATATATATGTGATACCGGGTAAGTGATTACCCGGGTCGTGTCCCAACGAGGTATGAATGGGTAATATCGTGTGAGATTCGAGATTAAAATGCTTGTAAGGAATGGTTGAGAGATTATTTGGTATTGTTGAATTACGCTAAATTGCAAATAACGTACGAAAATTAAAATAGAAAAAACTAAAAGATGAAATCAAATAAGGAATGCTAATTAAACCTTAAAGTCTACTTAAAATACTACGGGAATAATAACCGGGAACTAGGGAAACCTAAAACGTATGCTAGATTTAAAAACGTAAAAGTAACTTTAATAAAAACGCGAGTGCGCAAACTAAAACGTGAATTCTAAGCTACGCTAGGCCTACGGGGGTAAAATTATTTTTTCTATATTCTAAATGACAAAAGAAAATTTTGGGAAAAAGAATTTTGATTTTTCGACTATTTTTCTATTTAATACGGATTAAATAAAATTTTAACTAAATTAAATCCTAAAAAATACTAAAAGGTTTTGGAAAATTATGGGATTTTTTCTAAAATTACTTAATCTAATCAGGAGCCTAGGAAAAATCTGAAAAATGCAAATTGCTTATAAATAAGCCAAGTAAGAAGCAAATCAGACACTTAAGCTTAAAAAGACAAGTAGTGTTTAATTAATTGATTTTGCACTATCACTCCTGAAAAAGACCCTAGGGCGCTTGGTACTTGTGATTGTTGTTGTGTCTGTGCTTGAGTGTGAACCCAGGTTCGAATCCACAAAAACACATTTTTTTCCAACTTTTTTTTTTTTTTTTTGAATTTTCTTTTACACAAACATTTTAATGACAAAAATAACCAACTTTTGAGAAGAGATTATTTATGAAAAGCTCAAAATAAGCCTACACAAGCTTAATTTCTCAACAGCTTAAGTTTTCAAAACTAAAATGACATTATCATAAAACTAAGGACTACTTATTTAAGCTACAAGCTGATCCTAGGGGTGCACTAAGCTTAAACTAACTGAAGTGGACTACAAACTAGCTAAAACACTTAATCAATCTTACTGATAAGCATTGAATAAGCTTAACATGGCAATAAGCAATTTCCATACACAAACAAACAAACAAGCCACAAGCAAACCAACAACCTAGTATCATCAAGTAACAAGCTTAGGATAAAAAAAAAAGAACACGAATCAACATGCTCAGCTGCAACAGATGTAGGAAGGTGCAGCCCTGGTGGTTCATTCAGTTAGCAGCATAAGGGGGGCCGATTAGGAACCAAAAATAAGCTGAGCTTGTCTAAAAGTTGGTCTAAAAGGGGGTTCTTGGGACAGTAGGGTGCTGATGCAGCAGACCCCAAAGATGGCTAAAATAAGTTTGTGAAAGTCAATAATAATCTGAAACTAGGGGAGCAAGCAAACGGCATCTAGAGGTATCTAAAATAAGCAAAGGGAACATGAATAAGCAATAAACTAGTCCTAAAAATCACAAAGCTAAAAGTCAAAGACTGAGCTGAAGCACACATTGCCTAGCAACCTAAAGTTAAATTCAGAAGTGTCAGTTTGGGGTGTATGGGACTTGCAGGGTTAAACTCAGCTACCATGGCACTTTCAAACATCAATCTAAGCTAACAAAACTAAAAACCAAACTGATGACTTCAAAACCGAACACAAACCATGAATGGCAAACTAAAACTATCTTAAAACAATATATAAGCAGCAAATAAACTGATAACAAAGAAAAATTATATAAAGACAGAAAATTTAAAGCAAGAGATTTCTCAAACTAGAACTGAAATTTTTGATTAATAGAAAAATGTAAGTTACAACCTGAATTGAAAGACTTCAAATTAAAAATAAACATTAAGCATAAACTAATTAATTAAATTCTACACTACTCTAAAAGCCTCCTATCATCTCCTTTTTGACTATCAACTACTGCCTTCTCAAGGCTACATCATAAACTATTTATAGTGTAAATTTAGGGTTTCACTTGGTCTTCTTTTGTCCACATCTGCTTGTGTTTGTTTTGTTGTTGTTGTGTTTTTCTTGTAAGAGAGTAGAGCATTGGAATCCTGCTTTGTGTTTTCTCAATTCAACCTCAACCCTTGATCTTGTCTTGGAGCCAAAGGGTGGCTTTTGAGCCGTCTGATCAAACAAGGTGGCTGTGGAGGATTGATGACATGGACTTGGTGTAGATAAGACATCATGTGATGTCCTTTTGGCTGCATTGGGTGAGCTGGAAAGGGTTGAGAGGGACAGGGGTTGACTGTTTTGGCGGGTAAAGGTGTATCAGGGAGGTTTGGGTGAAACAGGGTTTGTGTGGTTAGTTTGACTCAGAAAGTTGGTTGGTTGTTTTCTGGATAAAGTGAGGAGGGGGGGAAGAAGGGGATGCGTTTTTATTATAATGTGAATTAGGTTTTGGGTGGGTTTTTTTTATTTTGGGTTGTGGGAGATTGGGCCAAGGGGTTGGATGGGTGGATTGTGTTAAGGGTGTTGGGTGATTTGTTTGTTTGGGTTATTTTAGCAAAAAAGGGTCCGTTTGATATATTAACTAAACACCACAAGGACCAATTTTGTGCAAAACTGAAATTTTAAAGGGTACTTTCTGCCATATTTTCAATTTAGCTCCAAGGATCAATTTTGCCAATATTTAATTCCACAAGGTCCTTTGATGTTCAAACTCCAAAATAAAATATCGGGGACCATTTTTGCAACTTTTGAAATTTGAAGGACCACAATTGCCAAACTTTGAAACTTTTCACCAAATGACTAATAATGACAACTTATGATTTCCAAAAGACCTTTGTTGATTTTTCTTCCGAAATAAATGCATAGGGACTAATTTTGTCAAATTTTGAAAGTTCAGGGACTGATTTTGACAACTCTTCATATTTTGCTCGTTTTTAGTCTGTTTTTAATCCTTTGTACCTGAAACACACAAAAACATACTCCAAGGATATTTGTGATGTTATTTGACCATTTAGAAGTGTTTTTGATCGTTTTGACTCGAAAAATGGACAAAAAGATATGTGCAAAAAGGCACATATCAACAAGTTTGAAGCCGAATTTGTTCAGGATGGATCCAGATACCAAATTCTTGCGGACATCGGGGACATGGAGGACATCTTTAAGGGTTAAGGTGTTGCCAGAAGTGAACACCAAATCGATTTTACCCTTTCCTTTCACTTGTGCAGTTGATTGGTTTCCCATGTAGAGCATAGAGTCCAAAGGCTCGTATGTTTTGAACATGTCCTGGTCGTTGCACACGTGCTGAGTGGCTCCAAAGTCTACCCACCAAGATTTCTCTTCTTCGAGAGTGAATGCCTCATATATCATTGCAACAAAGTTGTTATCTTTGTTCTTATTGTCGTTTCCTCCATCTTGTTTTTTCTTTAGGGCGCGGCAATCCCGCTTGATATGTCCCGTCTTTTTGCAGTTGTAGCAGATGACATCCTTTTTGTTTCTTTTGGACTTCTTTTTGTCTTTGTCATCGTGCCTACGTTTCTTTCCACCAGCTTTGGAATATTCTCCTTTTTCCTCCACGACGTGTACCTTGGACGTGTCATCATTTGCTTTGTTTTCCAAACGATATTGCTCTTCAACAAGAAGATGTTTACCAAGGTCTTTCAAGGATAAATCATCCTTACGATGTTTAAGATTTTTCTTAACATCTTTCCAAGTTGATGGGAGTTTATCAATGATGGATGCCACTTGTATGGATTCATCCATGTTCATGTTGTTTTGTGTAAACATACTAAGAATGTGCTCAAGTTCATACATTTGGTCCATTATAGGACGTGAATCTACCATTTTGTAAGATTTAAATTTAGAAACAATAAATTTCTTACTTGTTGCGTCCTCCGTGAAGTAGCGTTCCTCGAGAGCGTTCCAGAGTTCCCTAGCCGTGGGATAGTTCTGATACACGTCGAAGAGTGGATCTGACATAGCATTGAGGATATGGCCACGACAGATGAAATCGTCATTTTCAAACTTGAGACGTTCACGGGATGCAGTCAAGGTCTCGTTTTCAGATTCCTCAGGGTATGGGTTGGTTAGGAAATATGCGACTTTCAAAGTGGCTAAAAGAAATTGCATTTTCTTTTGCCAACGCTTAAAACTTCCACCATCGAAACGGTCCAACTTCACGATGTCGGTCGACATCTGCATCAGGTTCTTGGACGTCATTTTGACACGAAAAATTGCTTTAAGATTGTTAGTTCTGGGGTTCTAGAATAATGGTTTTATAAAATGAAGTTTAATGCTACTACTTGTTACTTCAAGGCGAGTTCTCTCTGTCCTTAAAGCAATTTCGCCCCCACCGTTCTTTTAGAACAATCGTGTTATGGGTTACTGACGAATTGCCTCCCAAGATACAATGAAGCAACGTATGTAGCAATTATCAACACTACACGATGGTGGTGATAATCCGGATGAACTACCAAGTTATCGGGGGTTTCAAGACACTACAAATAATAATTCTATAGCACTATTATGTATAGCAATCGGGTATATTGAAAGAAAGGTTTTGTATGTGTTTGTTTTTGGTTTTGGATGATGAAAAACGCTGGAATAATGACCCTATATATAGGCATGCTCGTGACCATTCAAATAGTCACAATGGTTCACTAAAAGGTGCAATTAGCAACGGTTTAGCGACGACTTAGCGACAGAAAAACCGTCGCTAACTGAAACTTTTTCTAACAGACGCGATGGTTCAGTCACAGACACCATTTCAAGCGTATTAACCGCCACCTTTACGAATAGGTACACTTTTACAATTGTAATGGTTCATTAGCGACGGTTTTGTGACAGAAAAACTGTCACTAATTTCCTATTCGTGGGTCATCAACAATACACAACAAAACTCTTAATTTCCTTCCTAAGACTCAATCCCAAAATGATTTTAACATAATATATTTTGAAAATTTCCCAACACTGCTCGTGAAAAGCTCATGATCGGATCGGTATAAAGCCTGAACGAGTCTGAGCTTGAGCCTAAGGCTCATTTAATAATCGAGCTCGAGCCCGAGCTTTATATATAAAGATCGATTAAGCTCGCGAGTCATAGAAATATACACGCATATACATATAACTATGTAAAATCGACCTTATAAGAAATAAACTAGCTCGAGCCTAGTGTGATTAACGAGGCGAGTTTAAGTTTAGTTTTATATTCTTCAACACTTCATATAAATTAGTCAAGCCCAAGCCAAGCTCGAGCTTGTGAAAAATTTCACGAGCCAAGCTAGAGCTCAGAATATGAGGCTCGAGACGAACTCGAGCCCGAGCTTTATATATATAAACAAGCCAAGCTCGAGCTCTGGCAGGTTCAGGATCAGGTTCTCGGCTCGTTTCCACCCTTAGAAATTACTAGATGAAAAGTGATCAAACAACCCATTGGTCACATACAAGCTATAATAAAATTGGTTATTTTTCAGGACATAAATATAAGGTCACATACAAGCTCAATCTCTTACAATCAGGACAGCACGGAAACAACTCTAGAAGCACCAGAGTTGGTTACAACATGTGGTTAATTACCACTTACAACAAGGACTAAAGGTTGCATTGAAGTTTTAAGAAATAAATTATCAGAAACACAACAGATGCTCCATATATTTGATCTCATTGTATGTCAGAACATCAGCAACAAAGATATTAGGACAGCGGTGTCACAGGTTTTCGGGAGGTTAGTGCTGCAACGCTTTTGTACTGAAACGATAAAAGTAATGTTCATCAGACTGTAACACAATGCAATTAGATAATGATGTGTGATACTATGGGACACATTCCCAGCAGAAATAAGTAATGTTACTAAGGGTGATCACGGTCCAAAAACCGGACCGGACCGAAGACCAAGAACCAGAAAAACCATAGACCGAGACCGGACCGTCCGGTCGGTCCGGTCCAATTAGGCAAGATTTGGCAAGTTTTTTCGGGTTTTTGGTTGGTCCGGACCGGACCGAGGACCGAATTAGCCAAAAAGCTTAGACCGAGGACCAGACTGAATGTGGTCGGTCCGGTCCGGTCCGGTCGGTTTTGTCGGTCGGTCCGGTCCATCCAGTCCGTTTGCTCAGCCCTAAATGTTACAACGCATTAATGAGTGTGATCCTTTTTTGTATTCAGTTTTAACCAAGTATACTATCTACCATAACTGATAATTCTTTTTTAAACCAAGTATGGGTATAAAAGTGTTAAAAGGGGAACATATCGGCGTATTTTGCATTTGGAAGGTTGTTTCATAGATGCACAACTGACTTAGTTTACACAATTGTAACAAAGAAAACATAAATGAATGATTAGTTGACAGTTGGTTTACCTTCTGTTGCTTGTACTTTTGGCGTATAGTGCGGAGAGGGGTAGCATCGTTGAGTTGCAGATCTTGGAGAGCCAGAACTGTGGCTTTCAGTTCAGATGCCTTGTAACTAGTATAGTGTTCTAAAGTAGCATTCTGCAAGAAAAATGAAGGTCTAACAGTTTTGTCATCTGACTAACAATTTAGATTGATTAACTGAACATCTGGGAAAAGTTATATGCTGTTTTGCCACAGTGTTATTTAAAAAAAATAATAATAATAATAATAAAAAAAAAAAAAAAAAAAAAAGCTTTTGAACGCCACACATTTATAATAAGCTTAATGACCACCAATCTTACATTCAGACAAAATTTGACTTTTCTTGGTGCTAAATACCTCAGCAAGTATAAACTTATAAAAGTATAATGACCAGTTTAGCTATTGTGTTTTTCTAAAAAGGTCTAGGGATGCAATTGGATTATGGGAAAATGATATTCCGTAATAGTCAAAGTAAAATGCATATATTTCCACATGAATGTAAGTAAAATGTAGTAGAAACACAAACACTGACCCATGGATCTTCATCCTGGTCAATTGTCCACTTGGCCAAGAACACAGCAGAGGCAGCAACGAGGGATGGTAGGAACTTTAGGAATCTGTACTCGACTAAAGTTAGCTCTGCTAAATAGTTTGCCAGGAATTCAAGTTCTATAACTGGAGCCTGCAAATAAAAGCAATTTATTCCACTGTTCATTTATATAATTCTATTTCTGGCACAGTTGCACCACAGAAGTCATTCACAAACATAATATCACTTTACCTTATAAGAGCTTTGTGCTGCTAAAAGGAATCTCCTGAAAAAACAAAAATGAAAATTAGTGCATGTTAGAAATTTTTTTGAATTTGCTAATGATTTGAGTATATGGGACCCGCAAAATAGAAATGGTATCTGAATATGACCAGCTAGACAATGTGTATTGGATTTTTCACAGGTTCCAGAATTGAATATTCCCAGGATCATGTTGCACAAGATTGACAAGAAGATGATTCTATTATTAACAAAGTAACAGTGGGTTACATCGTATTTTTGACACTAACTAAAAAACGTTTACATCTGAAGGACTATATATAGATATGAAGGGGTATGACCCAATGGTCATGATGGTTCGAATGGTCATGAACCAAACGACACAACCCTTCACCAAGTTACAGAAATAACTACTTTAACTACCAACCGAAATAACTACTTTTCGGTTATAAACTTTCTACTTAACATATTTAGTCCTTCGTCTATCGTTATCTTCATAATACAAGACTTTTACAATTATCAAGGTCCAACAATGTGACTAAATATGTTATAGATGCTGAATACAACCTGAGGAACTTTTTGGTAGTTGGAACAGACATCTGAAAGTTCAATACATCTAGTATTTGGTACTCCATCTCCAATACCTGCTATGTGAAACCTCAGTTATAAATTAAGAGATTTTACATAAAGTTAATGACACAACATGAAAAGGGAAGAGCTCACAAGTGACTAATGCATGCCCAAACTGTAAACAGAATGCAATCAGGGATTCAGCTGGAGTAGGAATAACCAAATGAAGAAAAAGCATCACCAGCTAAAGACAGTAAAAAAAATTTATTTATTTATTTATTATTATTTTTTAATCTTTTTAGACAATGTAAGAGAGTTATAAGTCGATGCCGTTATGTTTATCTCAAACGGCAAAAAAGCTAAAAATGAAACAAGTAAATTTGGTTGAACACTTGAAGAGGTCAAAAATCACACAGAAAGTATTTATAATTCAAAAACGTCCTAAACGAATTTATTCCAAATATTAGATTGGCTTTAGAAATTAGAATATGAGTCGAGTTATTCTACAAACCAAACATTCCTCACATACCAAGGGACTCATTCCCACCATCCATCCATCTAAAAAGGAAATCAATGGTTGAGATTAAAAGCATTTTATTATTTCATCCATTTTTTATAATTTAAATATCTCTTAAACCGTTAATCGTTAAGCGAAAATAATTACACCATCGCGACGGGCATTTAATTATCTTTCTATAGACGGGCACTTTGATATACTTTCGAAAAAAAAAAAAAAAAAATCGTTTTTTTCACGTTTTTTTTTCGTGGCCGGAAAAAAAATCATATATAATATTGCATATCATATATGATATGTAATATCATATATGATATTATATGTAAAATCATATATGATATTGCATATCATATATGATATGCAATATCATATATGATTTTACATATAATATCATATATGATATTATATGTAATATCATATATGATATTATATGTAATATCATATATGATTTTTTCGGCCATGAAAAAAAAAGGTGAAAAAACGGAAAAAAAAAAATTGTCGAAAATATATCAATTAGCCTATCTATAGAAAGATAATTAAATGCTCGTCGTAACGGTATATTTTTTTTCGCTTAACGATTAACGGTTTGAAAGATATTAATATTTGAAAAAAAAATGATGAAAGTGGGTTTTTTAAATTGTTGGGATTAATCTCATCCATTAGATCAAATAAAGATGGAGGGAAGATGGAGGGTGAAGATTAGTCCCTTGGTATGTAAAAAAAGTTTGATCCTCAAATGATCTTTACTCTTATAATATATATATATATATATATATATATATATATATATATATATATATATAGACTTAGGATCAAATAAGAAACATAATTAAGATAAGAAGAATGAGAAGAAACTACAACCACAAATATTAGATGCACCCATAAAAAAATAGATGCATCTCCTATTATTTCTCATTTCTTATTTGAAATATGTGGCTATAATTTTTTCTCACTCTTCTTATTTCTTTAATTCTTCTCACTAGATCCATACTCTATATATATATATATATATATATATATATATATATATATATATATATATATATATGTGATCACTTGAATTTTAGTCATATTTGACACACTAGTTATTAGGAATTTGAAAATGATGCGTTTTGAGATCCAAAAGATAACAAATTATCAAGAGATTGGTTTGGCTCAATCGGCACATAACTAAGTCTTGAACCTAGTGATTGTGGCATCAAACCCTCAAGGTGGACAGGGTGTGTATCAGTATGTATTTTCTCTGTTTATTCTTGTATTGTTGTATTCTAAGAAAAATGATGAGAATCTCAGTAGTATGTTGCCTTTCTCGGAGACCTTCCTAACTTATTACATGTGCACAAAGTAACTATAGTATATTTTTAATTGTAGAACGGAACATACCTCTCCTCTTGTGTAGGTTTTGTCAGTGATGAAGCAGAACTCTTCAACACGTGGAGCACAAATTTCTTCATACTTCCTTAAAATCAGTAGTCAGAGAATACATATGATTAGATTCATGTTTAAAGTTCAATTATGTCATCAATCCCATGCGAGTCAAAGTCAACGATCAATGGACCATTTTCACAGTATAAGCAATAACTATAGAATAATATGTATCCATATCTATTTGTTAAAACACACAAAACAAAGTAGGTACTTCTTTCCGTATCAATTAGAGAACTTACGAGGCAAGGAGCATGCAGGTTATACCAAGCAGTTGGAGTCTTCGTTTCCCAATGCATTTCTTGGAGAGATAAAGATCAAGGAGAGCAACTGTTAAGTAAAATGTTTCCATTGCCAGCCCATATTCTTCACAGACCTAAATTCAGAAACAAAACTCTAGTAATCAACAACTAAAGGACGAAGATATGGTTGTTTCATGCTTTTGAAGTGATAAATATAGTAGCTGTGGACTCATTAATGATAGAAAATGGGATTTCTGAATCAGAAAATGTTCAAGAATTAACCTCCACAAGCCAGTCAATAAGAATGCCACGCATCTCTTGTTTGATTTCCTGCTGCACTGTTTTCATATAATCAACCGAATGCCGCAACTTAAGCTGCGTAAAAGGAGGTACTTTACAATAAGCGAAAAACAAGAAAAAATGCTCCTAATAACAATGAAGAAGTGCAGTAAAATCTAAACAAAAAACAACATATGCACTCAAGTGAACATCTATTTTAGGATTTCAAGTGCCTGTGACTTGCTAATGAATTTCAGAAAATTTGTCAATGGACATCCAGCAAAAGTTTTACTCCCTTGATGTGGTTCCGGTGTTTTCTAAAGCACACACACACATACTTTACCTAAGATAAGATGTCAAATAGAAAAATCCTTGACCATGTTACATAAGTTTGGTAGGTGAATTGGTCGTTAAGAATACAAGACATAATAGACAAAGAAGGTATCAACCAATGAAGAAGAGAGGTCAACAGCTATTCAGACCTCTGCTGTGCGTAAGTTGCCGTATACATCTGCAGCATACAAACTACACATTTGAGGACCCGTGTGCATATTATCGATATCGATAATGGATTGAACTTTTGAGGCTTCTACTTCACTGGTAATTGTGCATCCTTCTGCATAATGCAACAATGCAATATTGTTATCAACAAGACATACCAAAAAGACTAAAAAATTAATCAAATCCAGCGTACCATCTAGACTTATATAGGGTTGGATTGCTCTATCATTTTCAGAATTTGGGTGTAAAGTTACTTCTTGTAATTCCTTTGTAATCGGTTTGGTCTTGTTTTCGGTTGCTTTTGTTGTTCTCTTCTGAATCCGAGGGTCCACCCGAATAGATGGCGCCACCCTCTCATTCTTCTTGGCTGTAATACATCTTTTGATCTGTTTGCTAGCCTGACAAAAGCAAACATCAACATAGAAATAAGTTATGTGTTCTATTAAGAAGATGTATAAAAGTAGCTTGGATTAAATTGCTCTCACTAACTTTATTTCCATTGGCAACTTTTATATTGGAATTGTTAAAGGGATTGTTGGAGATGTCCTTGAGAACGGCTCTTCTCTTGACCTGGACAGCAGGGGCAACATCAGTAGCAGACTTATTATCTGATGATGCCCGTTTGGTTTTTGGCTGAAGAGCCTGCTTTTGGTCCTGTTTCACCACAGGATGTAGCGGCGGCAAACCCCCTGATACTCCCAATGCCTTTGCACGTGCTCTAGTAACTCGTCCAGTTGGCCCTTGGATATTAGCAGCATGTACATTTTCTTTATTCATGTCTCTTTGCCTTGAAGAAGAGTGGCAACTGATGTTAGATTGATTTGCTTTCCATGAACTCTGCAGCAATAACATTCAAATTTATGTTAGTAACTTTTAGTATCCTTATCATGAAATATAAATTGTGGTACAAAATTATGTTTAATGGTTCAGCTTGCTATGATTAGGTACTGGAAAATGTTTGAACGGGCTAATGCTCAAAAGAGCAGTGATCATGCTTTTATATCTTATCCTAGTAGAAGTATGTGACATAGAACTATTAAATTTACCACAATTTGTCAAAGTTTTAATTAACTGTCATTGATTCTGCATCACCAATTAGTGATGTCCCGTTCCTACAATTTTCTTTGTTAACACTTGACTCAAGAGAACCAAAGTACATAAAACTTTGCTATATGTATATAAACATATTTGTACATCCGATAATACATTTTCCCTTCGCTTGTGACAAGCCATATGCAAATTAAGTGGCATACTGAGATTATGAATCAAAACCTTTTGGACTTGCATAATCTCAGGAATCCTGATAAAACAAGGCATAAGCTTTTAATCAGTATTAGCCAAATAATAACATGCCACAAGCTTCTAAAATTGGAATCAGAATAGAACAAAACTTAAGACCCCATGTACCAACAAAAATCCAGAATAACAGTCTCAAAATATTAATTAAATCCACTTTTTAACAAGTGTTTAAATAATTAAACAAGTACAAAACAAAATAAAAGAAGTACAACCGAAAGTTATTTTTTATATTCTTTTTGTCGAAGGAGCGTCAGTATTTTCACTCTTACTAGTTTATCCAAACAACACATGGTTAATTCATTACTAGTTAACACTAAGGACAGAAGATTATTTGTCTTCCATTAACCTTATATAAATCAACTATGATAAAATATACGTGTAAAATGTTTAAACAGCCTGATTATTAAAAGGGCAGTAACCATTATTCTCCATCTTATTCTAGTATAAGTATACGGTATAGAGCAATCAAAAATCCATCATGGGTCAGATATTACATAAACTGACCCATTGGTCCATTTTTTACCCTAAATGAGCTAACTACGTATCAAGTATCAACTATCAACATAACCCAGCTGTTGATTTCTAAATCCTATAGTTTTTCACATTTCTTAGCACTGAACTCAGGAAAACTATCGGAAAACATAAACACGCAAGTTATCAAAAGCCCCAAACACGCTATTGTTCTAAACTTCTTATCACCACTTTCTTTACCAGCAGTATAATGATTCAGCATGTCCAATTTACTGATGTCCAATTCCTAATTATCACTATATAAACAGACTAAAGAAAAAGCACAAACAAAGTCTTTTACGTATCATTATCGAACACATCTATCTACATGTAAACATATTTGCATTACAGCTAACACGATTATCCTTTCCCGTGTCACAAGAAAAATGCAAGTCAAAATTTTATTTATATGACAATATGGCTAAAAACCTTTTGGTAGATTTCAAAGATCTTGATAAAACAATAAGGCTCAAATTATGAATCAATAATATTTACATTCTACAAGCTTCTTAAAAATGGAATCAGAATACAACAAAACTTAAGGCCCCATGTCCCAACAAATATCCAGAATACTAGTCGCAACAAATATAAATAAAATATGATGTTCAAACAAATTTACTAAAATAATAAATATCAAGTACAAAACAAAATAGAAAGAGTACCAAATTTGTCTTTAATTATTAGTATTAAAAATGGTCAAAGGAGCGTTTTAGAAGTCATACTGATACTGTCACACTACTAATTTATCCAACCAATACATGGTTTTTAATACTATTATTCTTCATCTTTAATAAGGGTGTTTGTTTAATTTATTTATTTTTTGTTTCGGGTTATGTTTTATAAGTCCATTTTTCGGCTTATGTTGAAACTTATATAGGCTTATTTTGATAAGTTATATAGCCAACTTATGAATTATTTGGTTTTGGGCTTATGTTTCATAAGCTCACTTTTTGCGGCTTATTATGTCATAATGAACTTATATAAGCCGGAAAGTGTCAGAATAAGCCGCAAAAAATGAGCTTATGAAACATAAGCCCAAAACCAAATAAGCCATAAGCCGGCTATATAAGCTGAAACAAACATCCCCCAAACCTAAATATTCTTATAAAACATAATCAGAAACCACATAAACTCGCAAGCCAAAAAATAAGCTTACTCATCTCAAAATTTAATTTTACAACAATAAACTATAAATTTAATTCAAATTCATTTGAATAAATAAATCACACTCAACGACTTAAAGTAAATCAAAAGTCAATAAAAAAATGTAAAAAAAATAAAAAAGTAAAAATATAAATAAATGAAAAATGTTACAGATCTATACAGCTTATCGATTTGAAAGTGAATACACAAAATGCAGGTTCAACAGCTGATTCAATTCATGAACATATACAATGCGTGTCTAATCCCAAGCTTCAATGTACGTGTGTGTGTGTGTGTGTAAAAAAAGATGAATGAGCTCACTGTGCATTACAGAAGCTCGCTGAGCTAGGGCTCCATTCTATAGATACAGAAACAGTGTATGTATATATTTGAGTTTTTGTTTATAGATTATAGATATAGTGAGTGAGTGTATGTATATATAGAGAGAGAAAGAAAATAGAAGAGGGGGGAGCGTGAGAGCGGGATAAATATCATTTGTACTTCAAACTTCCAAAATCTTTTTTCCTATGTTTTTGTTTTTTCTTTTCTTTTTTATTGCCTCGTGCTAACAAATATACTCAACCTCATTAATGCTTTGTCTTATTTGTTTATTTGGTTTTTTATTTACTACAATTAAAATTTGGAAAAATTGTATATATACCCACTAAAACTAAAAAACTTGCAAATTTTTCTAAAATACAAGTTTTTAATTCATGATGTACAATGCAAGTTAAGCATGTTTTGAGTATATATGCAAATATGCAAGTTTTAGTGGGTATATATGCAATTGCCCCTTAAAATTTGGAATTGTTTCTTTGACTATCAAGGACACTCTAGAAATTTGTTTATGTACTTCCATTTTGACAAAATCTAATTACCTAATTATCCAAAAATAAAGGAATTTGCTTTCATATTGGTGTGTTTGCATTTAATTTTTCCAAAATTTGTTATAATGCATTAAAATCATGTTTTTTTTTTCAAAATGGTGTTATGTTTGTCACATGATAAGTGTTTATTTTACGTGAAACACCGTATATCACATTATTATAAAAGATCGCATTAAATGAAAAGAAGAGTTAATTACTAAAATCTTCCTTGTGATTTGTTAGGTATCGTATTTTTAGGGTATGTTTTGTACAGAGTGGTTTGGAGCTTTTTGAAGCTGTAAGCAATTAGCATTTTAGTTTTTAATAGTTGTTTGACAAAGAGCAGTGATTTTTGCTATTTTTTAAAATTGCTCATTTTTGCAATACTTTTTTACAAAGCTGTGAGCGGTGAACTGTAGCTACTGCTTACTGCTACTTTTACCAAACACACCCTTAGTCTCTAAGGTTTTTTTCCTCATTTCTCTCTATTTGATTTTGGCTCGTTATGAGTTTAGTTCTCTAGTTTAAACATGTAACATGTCAAGATAAAGGATCTGGCAAAAAAACATGTAAAGCTGTCATACTCGAAATACCACTAGTATTAACTCAACAAATAAAAACAACACTCATTCTTTATCCATCATTTTATAAACACACAGAAAAACATACTAAACACATGTACATACGAAACACAAATACAAAAAACAAACATAAAGTATAGCACTCGTTAATTTAATGTGGGTTGCATTGTGTTCGCTATTTTGTTTATGATATAAGAGTTAGGATCAAATAAGAAGACAATTTAAAATAAGAAGGATAAGAAAAAAAAACCACAACCACATATTTTAGATGCACATATTAAAATAGATGCATCTCCTCTTAAAAATCTCTCAATTATTTGAAAAGTCCTAATGATAACAAAAAGTTCAAAGGTTAATTGCAATAACTAGGTGAAAGATGATTAGCCTAAGTGTAGTTAACCATACAAATTTCGCAATTAACAATGCACCTTCAAGTTTTAGATATCAAGATTTAAGTTTTTTAATAATAAGAAAACAACTAAAGTATAAAAGAAATTTGTCTTCTAGAGTTGCAAAATTAGAGTCAACAAAACATGTCAAACTAGCACGATGGATACAAAATAAGTAGTAAAAGGAAAGGCATATCATTTTATTTATTTTACTTTATTTTGAATGGCTGATGGAAAGGCATATCATATACGAGTACTTAACAATTCAACCAAGGATAAATCTCACAAAAATATTACGTAGTATACACTAACCCAAATTAAATTTAAGAATTCAGTTTATTTTTTAATTTAATGTATCGAGATTAATGTTTTGTACAATGCATAGTTTTTGAATTTTTAAAAGAATTTACCTGCATAATTTTAGCGAAACTAACATTTAAATTCTCAACTATAATGATACATCGTATTTCAGTGAAAAGAAAAATTAATAACGTCTTCTTGAAAGTTGGAAAATCTTTAATAGCCTTAGATTGCAGAAATGAAAAAAGTTAACTTCAATACTTTAAACTTAGAGCGTTGAGTAACATAACTTAAATTATGTTATAATTCGGTGTCACCTCAGTGCCAATCAGCTTTAACATTTTAACCTTAACTCATAAAAAACACCTCTTATTATAACATAACCATAACACTACATTTTCAGACTCACTTTTATTTAAATACTTACAAACTACACACACATAAACATCACCTTTTTGTCCACCAGCAACACATAAACATCATAACACTATGTTACCATGGTAACGCAAGTTATTACTCAGCGAGGGCGGTATCATAACTTGGGTATAACGCAGGGCAAAACTTATCCACGTAGACCATAACGCAAGCCTTGCGTTAACATACCAAGGGCTCTTAGATTATGGTAACTTGTTTTGACAATCAATTGTCTTTATTAGCAGCCACCCATTTCATTTGTATGCCAAGTTTGCAAGTCGAGGAATGATTCTTTTGGTCAACTAAGTGAAACTTGTTGGTGTTGCAAATTTTTTAAAGTTTCTGGATGACTATAGTTCATGTTGGTGTAACCGGTTCTATTGATCAATCCAATCATATTATATCTTGGTTGGAAGTTTAATATAAATTTACCTTTTGACCATATATATATATATACTAGCTTCAAGACCCGGCCGATGGCCGGGCTAGCTCTATATTTTTAATTAACATTATATTGATAAAATAAAAAAACAACAATATAAAAAAAATAATGCGTAAAAATATGTAACTATTTAAAAAAATGTTAATATGACAAAGAATGTATAATACACTACGACAAATTTGTGTAAATTAAAAAAATATGAATAACGTTAAATAAAAACTGATATGCTTAAAGTCAATGTAAAACTTCCTTGTAGACAACGTTAGTCGTTTCATCTGCATAGTTGTTGTCTATATCACAACAAATCACTTTAAGACCTTGCTTGCTTTTAACTCTCGAAATAGTGACATATAATTGGCCATGTAAAAAGACAGGGCGTTGTAGCAATAAGCCATCCAGAGACAAAGTCTGACCTTGGCTTTTGTTTATGGTCTTAGCAAAACAAACAGATATAGGATATTGTCTCCTATTTAACTTGAAGGGCATTTTTGTGTCGGAAGGGTTTATAAGCATCCGCGGTATAGCACAAATTGTTCCAACCTTACCACTTGAAATGATTCGTCCTTCAATATTAATAGTTCACATCCTTAAAACCTGCAACCTTGTGCCATTGCAAAGACCAGCCCTTTGGTGAATGTTTCGCAAACACATGACAGGGGCACCTACCTTCAATACTAACTTATGATGTGGGATTTCTTTAGTAAATTTGACAAAAGATTTACCATTATTTAAAATATAAAAGTAGTAAAATAGTTAATAGAAATAACATTAAATAGTAAAATATTAAAAACCCAAAAGTTAATGTAAAATGTAATTTGCACGCAAGAAAACTAAAATAACATTGATTGTTTAAACTGTTTATTTTTCCCATGTAGTAAAATTACTCTTTTTTACAGCCTTATTCTTTTCTAGTTAACTTACTCCCATTTTGGGCATCAGTACAATAGGACACACGGTACAATTGTAATTCCAGAACAATTCCAAGGTCTTCCAAAAATAATTTGATGATCAATTCCATGATCAGTTACAATTCCATAACCAATTCCAAGTTCAAAATACACACAAATTCAATGATCAAATGGCAATTCAAAGCTTAAAAACTAAAATGGTGAATGAATCAAGCGCAATATTTTTTTTCACCACTCTTTCTCGTAAAACCTTCCACGACATGTACAATGCCCATTCCAGGAATATCAACCAAATGCCTAATCTCGGTACATCTGATACGATAGCACAATATAGGAGAAGGGTCTGCTAAAATAATACGTCCATGATTCGGGTACGGCGCTTCATAATTCTTCAAAGCAACGCTGCAAATGAACATGGAATATCTACCAGCACATACTCTGATCATGAAACGTCAAACTTTGAACACTAAGAAATAAATAGTTTATAATTTACAACTGATTTAGCAGCGCATAGCTATGCTCACCTCTACCTTGCACAGACCGCGTCTCAGATTTGAAAAACACCCATAACCAAAGATAGTAAGTGGTGCATTAGCTCAGAAGTTGCCACTCACCAACAGCAGCGTTAGCCTTCATTAAAGCGCACCAAGCGGTTCGGTTTGCCAAGAAATTAGGTGAACATTTGGCAGCTTCGTCCCTTATCAAAGGCCAAGACTGACCATCCCAGAATAAGATCCTATCAGACATTAATGACGGGTTTAAGCAATGTTCAAAAGCATTTTGTACAAACATATTTTCATTGCCCGATTAGGCCCACCAATTTTTGCAACTCTAATAAGAACAAAAGACGTCTAAAAAAAGAAGCTTAATAAAAATAGGAAAAAAAAAAAAAAAAAATGACACTTCTACTTCCATTCCCAGTCGATAAGGTTTCTGAAAATGAATTCTGGTGAGAAGCATACCCAAAATCTCAACAGGTGCTATCATTGGTCTTGATCACTCGGATTTAATATCTGATGCAGAAGCATATGGTCTACCATTTTACTTACTAAAGCCTTTTGAGCCATCTTTTATCTAAAGTAATTCAATGTAGGGATTTTAGTGTTATACAATGTGCGTGCAAAGTAGTCCTTTAACCAAAGTTATAAATGCCAAACTTAGTGCAATGTATGTGTTTGGGCATTTATTAGTTGGATAAACTTCAGTACTTCACCATTGAATGAAAGAAAAATTTATGTCAAATGCAAAGTCCATGTTTACCTGCTGCAAGAGTCTCTTTTGGTACCTATAGCCCTGGTGAGATTAAAGAACAAACATCGGATTATGCGAGTATGATAAAATAAACGGATTATGTACCTACTGGAATCATATAATATGAAACCTTATGGGTTTGGAACGTAAAAGAACAGATAAAAGATATACATCACAAATTATTTTATAATAAAATACTTGTCAAGCTACAAAAACGAACAGGTAAGAATTATAATTATAGTTACCTTGTCTGCTATAACCTGACCCAAACACTGTTCATTGTTGCTATAACCTGATCCAAACACTCATTTCTACAGTAACCTAATCCAAACACACCTTATTGTTGCAGTAGCCTATGCAAAACACAGCTTATTGCTATCGCAATGAAACATAAGTTATAGCTATCATACATCTAACGCTCCAGAATTTGACTCTTTAGAGCATGTGTTCTCAAAAGTGATAAAATGAATGGGTTAGACCGGGTGAGGTTAGAAAGGTTTACCCCCAAACAACATAAATATCAGGTCATATATTGTTTTCGTTTGAATAATTCATTCTCTCTCGCTAATAGTTCTATATAATATCAAAGGTTATAGCAAGAAAATGTTAAACTAATTATAGCATCATGGTGATAAACTAACAGTAACGTCAAAGGTCCTAATTTAAACATGCTACTATAAAAATTGACAAATACTCTGTAGTTTTTTCCGGGAAAAGTACTAATAATGTTATTAGTCAAGCAGGCAAAAAGTACTAATAATGTTATTAGTTTTATTCGAAAAAAGTACTAATAATGTTTTCGGAAAAGTGATTATTGATGAAATACTTATCCAAAGAAACTTATCCAACCTCCAAAATTAACACCAGTAGCTAAATATGTGATCCAATAGAAAACTAAATATAAAAAACTAATACCTATGAAAAATCAATTGTTTACTGAAAAAAGAGGAGGGGTTGGTAATCAAAAAAAAAAAAAAAAAAAAAAAAAAAAAAAACATGTACTTTTTTAATTTCTAAGACATGTTAAAAGGATCCACACTTTTGGAGAAAAACAACATTTAGAATTTAAATTGTTCTTATCCAACCCCATTTCGAGTTTCGACCCATTACTCAACCACCCAACTCAACCACTGTATTACGTACCTTAAGTTCCTCACTCGCAATAGTGGTATTTGAAAAGCTACGCAGTAAGTAGTTTCTGAATTTCATCGTTTCACATAAAAGATTGGTCAAATTTTATTTTAATCTTCCGGTCCTTAAAACAAAAGAGTTTTTCAAACATTTTTGTGGGTCAATTATCTGAATATCCCATTGTTACAACTCTAAACAGCAAAGGTACATCCAAACACCCCCTTATACATGACACCAAAACACCATGATAGACGCTAAAAAACTAAAGGCGTGAGAGTTTCTAAGATATTGATTCGTGAGCTAACTCATATACATTTACAATTATTTTCATTGCAACCACCCCTACATATCAAACCAGTAGCAAACATAAGTTGATCAACTTGTAGTTTGTTAAAATCGATGCATCATATAGCACTGAAGATACAAAATCTAATAAGAAGTATACTTTAAAAGGAGCATTATATATAACGATGGAGCATATGCTAGTAGCCTAAAAATTTGTCTATGTGAACCTAGGACACGATACATTGCATTATGCATTAACAGTTTAGGAATGTATTACTCAATATAGTGCAAACTATGCAATGCCAAAATCATATGGTTGTTGGTTCAGAACATCAAAACAAAAATAATGATAAAATTCTTCCAATTTTAACTAATTACTTAATATTTATCGTTGGTTTCTATTACAGTAGGCCTCCTGATATACATGATGTATATGCACTTTTTTATCATGATTCTAGAAAGGTTCAGAAAAAATTAAGACATAATACGTTATTGCTTGCATGTAGAAGAAGCCACCATTTAAAAATTCTTCAATGAAAAGATTCACCAACACTGTTTGTGTGCTTGAATATACCCAAATAAGCACTTAAATAGGCAATATCATCCTCTTATAAGTTCCCTTTTAACATGTGTAGTATAAATTATATTCTTATATGGTGTTTGGGGTAAGCTTGTTATATAAGGTTGTGCGTATTAACTTATTAGATTATGAGAAAATTAGATCTTTTGGATGAGTTTATCCACAGAGGCTTCTTAATGACAGGATGTTAAGTCACATGATTTGGATACTCGAAACATATTTATATCTTTTGTTAATAAAATAGACACATAAGATGCATCGATAATCACGGAGTATGTACCTTTAGAACTCATGCGTAGCTCAAGAATAAAGGTTCAACCGGATAAGTGATGCATATAGCCTTCAAATTGAACCCCATGGGTGGTTTTGGGCTTAATTTGAAACAAAATGGGCAATTTTTTTGTGTATGATGTATTCGTTTAATCCACAACAATTAGAGCTTTGATCTAACCTGCATGCACAATGTATTAGTTTAAGAATAAGCATGACATGAAATCAAGTGTTTTATAGTGATAGTTTACCTTTAAACAGAGAAAAACATCACATGGCAGTCTTTTCAGAACATCTTTTAAGTAGCAGTCCCATGATGGACATCCCAATCTTAAGCTTCTTCCAAAAGAACCCATTTCTCTATCCCTTGGCCATATCAACAACCTATAATAAACAGAACCCCATTTCACTTTCACTCCACCTTTACCAACATATTAACCCTACTTTCATAAGCCATCTCATAATCAATTATTTTATAACCAAATAGGAAAACTAAAACATCAAATTATATATTATAGTGTTCAATATAGTAAAGCTAATTTACAAACATTTTTTTTACTTAAACCAGGAATTAGTTGAACTTTAATATATCGTGAACTTGTTAATGCACAACAAAGAGGTTTACAAAATAGTCACGGGTCAGCATTCCAAATAAATACTTGTACGGGATTGAATAAAGAATAATTACTTGGAGCAGCAGACACTTGAATGTCCATATATGGTGCCTGAATTGCCTCATCCATAGATAACCTGAACTGCTTCTTTAATCTAAATTCGATAAGCAAACAATGAAATTTGCCTTACACGACCAGACACCAATAACAATATGGACTCAGTCTAATGTTCTTGTTCTATAATGACTTTATGATATGTACTTGCACATATAGTTTATGTGACAATATTTAATAAATTTACATGTGCTATTCTTTTTCCCATGAAATCCTTTTTTTTTCTTTACATGATCAAGACGTCTATTTAAGGCATATCTCTTTCATCCAAGTGAAACACGCACAATTTCTGATATCTCCTTATAATTTCTGTTATATTGATTTATTACATCATTCACTAATTTTCTGGGGTATCATTTTCACCACATTGTGCCACCAATATGGTGAAAGCGTTATTTATTGTTTGCTTCCACAAAAACAGCTAGCATAACTAAATTCAAATGTCATTTGTTTTATTTTTATATATGTATACTAAGTAAATCTTAAACTTGCACAGTTCAAGACTTATTTACTAAAACTATATGAGGTATGCATTATGTGAACTGACGCCTAGCTATGACACTTACATCCAACTCAAACATAAATAGTTGCATAAATAAACACAAAAACTTGCACAATATCACACAGAAAAGGCAGAATCTATCATAAATATCCAGCTTTACCAGAAGGTCATCAATAAAGTCAACCATTATCACTAAATTAAATTAGAAGAATTCAAATTCGTATACGATGTATGATTAAGGTGGTATCACAACAAGAATCAAGTAGAAACCGTTATCAAAAGCATAACATATTAGCATCTAGTTAATTAACTGGTCCCATTTTTAAATAGCAAATGGTGTCAACTTTCTTAAGAAAATAATATGACAGATAATGAGAATGTACCGAAAATCTTCTTCCTTTCTTATGTGGGTATGTGTTTGACCCAAACACACTTTTCCTGTTTAGTATATTTGACTCAACCTCATGAACTCCCTTATCGGGGTTGGTCTTCAACTTTCCACCGGTAGGAATGGTGGACGGTGATGCTTTCATAGATCATGTTGCAAAGAAAAAATGTAAGTTATTATGTCATAACCACAAAGCATAATTGTAACTTTTGAATAATAGAAGTAAGCTACCATCTGGTCTTCCTCCAGTTGCTTGGAAGAGGAGTGCAACCTGTAAAAACATCCAAAATGTGTTATAAATAAATACCAATTACAATAAATAATGTATGAGGTTAGATAACACATTTACCCTTATGACTTGGGCATGAGTTATAATCTTCGTTATCATTGATATTATTTACTCATTTAAAAAAAAAAAGTTAGCTATTTTGGACTTGTGGTTATAACTAATGGATCAATTTTGAATGCATTTCATCAAACACATTGTGTGCAAACACATATTTTTAAAAGACGATCCTTTCTTAGAATAAGTTCATAAAAGCCTTAACAGTTTATCAAAGTTTAAGAACATGCATATTAGTAAAAAAAAATTACAATAACTAACTTCATATTAATATAGAAAAAAATTCCCAGTTCTTTATTCGTAGTATTTCTTCAACAAAAACTATAAATAAAACATATGATTGAGCATATTGCCCATGGCATTCACATATAACTTTGAAAAATAAACCACAAAAAAGAATGTATATAAAAAAACAACTGAAATAAGCAATCTCATAAACCCCTATAAGTACTTTAAATAAGCTGTCGCATACAACCGATATAAGTAAGCATTGTGCAGTTTGAATAACCAATCACAAACATTACCTATAGAGATCTTAAAAAATAATAAACAAAATCAAAACAAACCTTGTTGTGTCGGATTATATTGTTGACGGTGGTGGTGTAGGATTGGTGGATTTGATTTTTTTTTTTTTAAATGGTTTTATGCTTTGATCTCCATAAAATCAGCTCAATAAATAAAACAAATCTTGAATCAAAATTCAATTAGTCCATCATTCCACCACCATGAATCAATTTTCAAAAAGGAGCAGTTGTTTCACAATTAGGGTTCATAAAAAAGATAAGATACATGGTCGATTATCTACCACCATGAATCGGTTTTGAGAATATTCTAAAAAGGAGGGTTGTTTCATAATTAGGTTTAGGATTTGATTAGAGGAGTTTGTTGATGGCGTTCTCTGCAGTGGATGAGAGGATTAGTTTGAAAAGATAATACGGCCGAGTTTTTTGGATTAGTTGATGACAGAGATATTATATTGGAATCTTTCTATTTCAAGACTAAATGCCACGTGTAGTTTTTTTTAGAGTTTTGAGGGATTTTTGATGATTTTTTACTTCTAAATATAGAAATCACACTTGTGCTTTATATAGGTTGTGATATATATATATATATATATATATATATATATATATATATATATATATATATATATATATATATATATATATAGAGGGTCCCTTTCTTGCGAAAACCATCTTATGTGCAAGAACTGCGAAAACCACTTTTTTACAACTAATAATACACAATGTACATCATTTAATGCTCCATAGCATGTTGTTATTTTTATTTAATTCAAAAGGGTATAATAGTAAAAGACATTTTCATTTTTTTTTAATTCCCATTTTTCATAATTCTTAAAATTCGGAATTTTTTTTTTTTTTTTTTTTTTTTTTTTTTTTTTTTTTTTTTTTTTAAATACTAGCAAGTTTTCAAATAGTCATGGTGCATTAAGCAAATGTGCATACATGTTTTTTTCCTCCAAATAGTTATGGTGTATACATGTTTTTTTTTTCCAAATAATCAACGTGCATACATGTTTTTTTTTTCTTTTTTTTACCAAATAATCAACGTGCATATATGTTTTTTTAGCTAACACTTTTTTTTAATAAACTACCAATATTTTTATAAACACAAATTAAATAACATAAATCATTATAGAAAGAAAAATAAGATTGATATACTTAAATGTTACATTTCACTTGATTAGAAGTACAAAAACACATGAAATAATCATATATCTCCAAAGACCCAAAGTATCTTCATGTATAATCATGTTCATCCACTTCCCAGTCTTGAATGATATCATCATCTTCATCAATCAATCTGAAACAAGCATGCACGAAACATAAATGTATTATCATCATACCATTTCATTCATTTTATATTAACCATAAAACATGTATGTACCCCTTTCAAAAACATAAATGTATTCCTTCAAAAAAACATAAAAAAATTTATACCAACTATAAAACACATAAAACATAAGTGCACATCTTCCAAAAACATATGTTTTGAAGATGTATGTTTGGAACATACATGTTTTGCACAATTTAAAACATATATGCATCCATTTTAAAACCTATTCCAAACTCCCATGTTACAGATTTTCCAAACACCCCTGTTATGCGTCACATGCATGAAAACAATTAAACCACAAATAAATAAGAAACGAAGATTAATCGCAACAATTAGCATAACGCATATGCACAATCTTATGTATATTAAACTAATGATGTAAACATGTTTTGTAACCATAAACACAAAACATACATGTTTTAAGCATACATGTTTATAGGCAATCATTTTTTTAAACAGACCTGTTTTGAACATACATGTTTAAAAAATCATGTTCTCAAGCATATATGGAGAGAGCCTCACATATATGTTTTGAACATGTATGTTTTGAACATACGTGTTTTAAGCATACATGTATGTTTTGAACATACTTGTTTTAAGAAAGCCTCACATATATGTTTTGAATATGGATGTTTTGAACATGTATGTTTTGAACATAAAACATATATGTTTTTCATTATACATCTGACATATATATGTTTTGAACATTCTCGCAACATACATCTGACATATCAAAATTCAATTGATATTCATATAAGAACATACGAACCATTGAAAACAAAGAATCGGATTCAATATCAAAATCAAAATAAAAAAGTTGTAAACAAAAAATCAAATTCAATTGAAACGCGTAAACCGTAAAAACTTGTAAACGATTTTTTTTTTTTTTTTTTTTTTTTTTTTTGTGGAAACAAATCAAAATCAAAAACCAACAGTCATAAAAAAATTAAAAAAAAATCGGATTCAATATCAAAATAAAGAATCAAACCTTAAATATGATTCAATAATCGTTGATGCTTGGTCGATCTAAAGATATTGGAGATGATTATCTTTTTTTTATCTGCCCAGATAATGGTTCTAGCTTGGAAACAAATCAAGCCCATAAAACATGATCACTTAATCATAGACAAACCTAAATTCACACGACTCATGGCTATTGCTTTTTTTCTTTCTTTCTTTTGAAATACGTACTAGTCATATTATAAACAAAAAACATAAAACGAATTGGAAATAAAATTAACTAGAAAACTTACCAATTGCGAAAATGATTTTCTAATGACAAAAAACTTACATGTTATCCATCAGGACCATCACGATTCACGATCGATGTTTGGGTGAGGGAGAAGAAATGTGATGGGGGCGGCAGTTTAGTTTAAGGGAAAAGAATGAAACGTTTCTTTGATTTTGACCTAGTTAACAATATTAATTCCTCAATTAGTGGGGATAGTTAATAGGGTAAGATTACTATAATACCCTTTTTACTTTTATCAGATTTTATTTTTTTCCTCTTTATTTACAAAACTGCCATCTTTAATTTTGACCTTTGATCAACAAATCTAATGGTTAAAAAGTGGTTCTTACAGTTCTTGCACTTAAAATGGTTCTCATTTGAAAGTTACACTATATATATATATATATATATATATATATATATATATATATATATATATATATATATATATATATATATATATATATATATATATATATATATAAACCAATCATATCCATACCACATCATGGGCCTGTTTGGTAGGGGCTTTTTGGAGGAGCTGTTAGCTTTTTGTTACAAAAATAATCTTCTTTAAAATAAAAGCTCCGTTTGGATACATCAACTTCAAGCTTTTATGTCAAACAAATAGCTCCTAAAGAAAAAGCTGATCCATGAAGCTTTTTAAACTTCTTAGAGCTGTTAAAACTTTAAATTACTGATATACCCTCCAAATATTTATTTATAATTATAGATATACCCTTTTATGTCATTTTACATCTTATAATTACATTTAACAGCTAACTTACCAAACACTTTTATTGAAAAAATGATACAGCTTGTAGCTCATGTTAACAGCTTTGCAGTTAACAGCTTACAGCTTACAGTTTACAGCTTACAGCATACAGCTAACAGCTAATTTTGCCAAACATACCCAATATATGTTCATATGAAAATACAATGTGTGCCCACTTTCTCATTGCTTATTTGGCTTTAGTTTCCTACCCACTTTGACACAAATTCACGTAACTCTACTAATATATGTCCATATGAAGATACAATGGAATGCCTCGTAATGTTCATGAAGGAGGAACTTGCAATCCCTTTAGTGCCACATATAACCATTCCTTTTTTATGGTGTCTTTACTCTTTACATGGACCATTATACTTGGCTTTCAATTAAATAAAGATTAGGGGAAAAAAAACAAAAAACTGGGGTTAGTCGGGTTGACCCGAACCCGAATAGGAAAGTATTTTGAACCCGATACCTGACCCTATTTCATATTCGGATTAATTGGGTTGACCCGAACCCGATTAACTCGAGTTAGATTTTGAACCCGAGTAACCCGACCCGATTATCCTTATTTGGGTTCGGGTCAGGGTCGGATCGGGATTTATGACACCCTTAGGTGTGATTAAAATCACGTGTGATTTTATGTGTTTAATCCAACTTTGATGAATTAATTGGAATAATTTACAATTCGAAATATAATGCGTTATATATGTTTTGAAAGCTATAAATATCTAGTTGCCAAGAAAAAAAAGGGTAAAACTATTAAATATTGTAGAAAAAATGACGTCCATTTTATTACATGTTTAAATATTCGAATATTCAAATTAGTATTTAATTACATGTGATTTCTCATGCAAGTTTTAATAACGAAAAAAAAAATGTGAAAAAAATTTGTCAAAAATATATCAAAGTGGATAATTAAATGCTCGTCACGATGGTATAAATTTTTTTTCCTTAATGATTTGCGGTTTAAGAGATATTACTTTTTGAAGAAAGAAAAAGAAAAGTTATGAAAGTGGGTTTATTATCTAATCTAAAATTGGCTTTCTAAAAAAATAAAAAATAAAAAAATCTAATCTAAAAATGAGTGACTAAAATTGATCCCTTGATATATATAAGTAAGTGTTTCGTATGTAAATTAAATTAAATTTTAAGAGTTAACAATATCAATATAGAGATTGCTCAAAAAATATCAATATAGAGAATTTAGGAATGCAAAATATTACTGTAAAATACAAAAATGAGTTAAAATGAAAGTATTAACACTTCAGGGGCTAAGTTTCTAAAAATCAAAGTTTGGGGTTAAATTAGTAAAACTGGAAAAAAGAAATATCAATAAAAAAAAAAAAAAAAAAAAAAAAAAAAAAAAAAAAAAAAAAAGCCAGATTCGAACGTGGGTCTTTTGCTTGGGCTAATTATCATCCAACCATTTGGCTAACTAAAAAGTCTATGTACATTTTGGCAAATCTGGTATATATATTGAACACTACTTATTTATCTTTCTGACAACTACTGCGCTGTTATTTTAAGTAATACTTGCCATGCACGTTTACATCTACGGGGCTGTTATTTTAAGTAAGACTTGGCATACACGTTTGTATACCGGCCTTATAAACACAGCACATAATATTGGTTTTTCATTTGGCATCTCAATCCCTGTCAACATAATGCTAGAGCTTAAATTATTCAAACGTGACCAAGATATCATACGCGAATCTGAACGTCGTCGTTTTGCTGATGTTGAGCTTGTAGACGAAATCGTTAAGCTTTACGAAGAATGGAACACCTGTAACTTTGTTTTAGAACAGTTGCGAAAAGTAAAGAACAAGACTGGTAAAGAAGTTGGTAAACTTAAAAAAGAAGGAGAAGATGCTACTTGTTTGATTAAAAATATTGAGGAAACTGAACGCTCGATAGCAGAAAAAGAAGCGGAGGTTAACGAGCTTTGGAAAAAGTTGTGTGAGAAACAAAAGAAGATTGGAAACGTTGTTCATCATACTGTTCCTGTTGGCAAAGATGAGGTTTGTTTCTTTTGTTTATATATTTATTTATATTGCATATTTGCATGTTTTCGAATGTGTTCATGGGGTTTTTGAGATTGCTTATTTACGACCGGGTAGGGCTCCTGCTTATAAGAAAGTACTTATAGCATTGTATGCGCGACATCAAGTTGTTTTAGTTTGTTTGTAAGTTTTTAAATATTGAGAGTGATTGACTGTCTCTTGAAATTAGTAATAGTGTTTGGATTAGGTTGATTTGTAAAAATTGCAGCAATACTCGAAAAAATAATAACATGTGAAAAAAATCTATCAAATCCCTTTAAAAAAGGTTTTAGGTTATATGTGACAGTTTATAGTGTTTGGATGAAATTTTTTATGTAGCCTTACGTTTTAGGAAGATAAACATTTTAAAATAAGCAATCACGAACACCACTCAAGTATTTGGGGTTTTTCAGGATAAGTTTGGCATTTGATCTGTGAAAGTGATGATCTAATTTGACGTGTTTTCATGTAGCAAAGATTTTGTTCTTATGGGGTTGTTTCGGAATTGGGATTGCTTATAATTAAATACTATTGTGTTTTGATATAGTAAAAAGTATTTTTGAGGGTGATTGGGACTGCTTCTCCTAGTTTAAGCAATCTCAGTCACTTCTTGTTTATGGGTATAATGAAACTGATACTGATTCTATACGGTTTTATTAGTTTTGAATTATTGGCTGATCATGAGGAGTAATTATCGGATCACCTCATGCAACCTGTTGTGTTGCTTATGATTATTACATCTCGCATAACACCACCAATGCCCAAATGCCAAACCTACATTATACTAGTAATATATAAACCCGAAAGAAGTTTAGTTAACGATAAGTACAGTCTTTATGTTCTGGCCATACGAGAACTACTAGGTTTTTTATATTTAAACAACTCATTTGTTTTGGTATAAATGCAGAAGGATAACGAGGTTATTCGAAGATGGGGAGAGAAAAGGATGGATGACAATCTAGATAACCATGTAACACTTGTTGAAAAGCTTGGAATCGCTGATTTAAAGAAAGGGCCTGTTGTTGCTGGTAATAGAGGATATTATCTAAAAGGAGCTGGTGTTTTACTCAATCAAGCTCTTATACAATTCGGTCTAAATTTCTTGATAAAAAAAGGCTACACATTGTTACAAACTCCCTTCTTCATGGAAAAAGATATCATGGCAAAGTGTGCACAATTAGCAGAATTCGACGAAGCACTTTACAAGGTAACAGGTGAAGGAAAAGATAAGTATCTAATCGCTACAGCTGAACAACCGATGTGCGCTTATCATATGAATGAGTGGATTGAACAGTCACAATTACCGTTAAAATATGCTGCATTTTCTTCATGCTTTCGTAAAGAAGCTGGTTCACATGGTCGTGACACTCTTGGAATTTTCCGTCTTCATCAGTTCGAGAAAATAGAACAGTTCTGTGTAACAGGCCCAAATGGTGAGGATTCATGGGATATACACGAGGAAATGATTAAAAACTCAGAGGAGTTTTATCAGTTGTTGGAGCTTCCATATCAGGTTGTGAATGTAGTGTCGGGCGAGTTGAATCTTGCTGCAGCTAAGAAATATGATTTGGAAGCTTGGTTTCCTGCTTCTCGCGAGTATAGAGAGCTTGTGTCATGCTCGAATTGTACTGATTATCAATCAAGAAAGCTTGGAATTAGATACAGACAGGTAGATCTATATTTGTATACTTGTATTTTAACCTTTTTATTCTTTGTTCTCTTGTTAACATTTATTGATTTTTTCAGGGTACTAAGGATGAGAAACAATATTGCCACTTGTTAAATTCTACACTCACAGCAACCGAGAGGACTATTTGCTGCATTCTCGAGAATTATCAAAAGGAAGGCGGTGTTGAAGTGCCAAAGGTGTTGCAGCAATACATGGGTGGACAGACTTTTATGCCCTTTATTGAAGGAACACAAGGGAAGAACTTAAAGGCGTAATTAACTGGTTTCAGTTTTTTTAACTACTAAATTTGGGATTGTGGGTTAGATATTTTTTATATTTGTGTTTGATTGCTTGTATCTTTTACAATATCCTTTTTTCTCATCCATATTTGTGTTATTACAATGTTACTAGATAATAAATATGTGATCATTATTATATCATACGAGTAATATAAGTTTTGGATTACTAAGATTGATATCTGATATACAACCCCCCCCCCCCCCCCCCCCCCCCCCCTCGCTTTAATTTTCTGCACGGAAATGCTTTATTTACTTTACTTACGTTACTTCTCGTCCTCTTCTATTACATGTTAACTCACCCCAGGGAAAGCTTGCCTACACGGCTACACACCCAACCTGGATAAAAATGAACGAGCAGATACTGCATAGAGCTTTTTGTGAAAATTTCAGCTCTTGATACTCATTGTCCGAAACAAAATGACAATACTGCGGATGACCTTGATACGAATTGTTTAGTTGGCATAAAGATTGATGTACATAATACATTCCGTCAAGCTTCGGGTGGGATTCTGACTATATAAAGGCTGCGATAGCACATAATAGCAAAAGTAGACGACTTTTGTAATGACTTGTCATCAATGAAACAAAAACTTTCACTACTAGTTGTGGGGTTCTTAACCTTGTTGGTTTACCGGTTATCGTACTACATGCTGTTTGTTGCTTGTTCAATCAGTTGGCTACATTCGATCATAACAGAAATTGAACTTCATTACACCTTCCAGATTGAAAATCATAAATTCTTAAAGCATTAGCCGTACATAAAATTCTTAATATTTCAAAAGAATGACATAAATTTTTTTCATCTATATGTATCTACTACAACTATCCTTTTTTAACATTTGTAACTTATGAAAAATCTTAAAAGTACCTTCTTATTTTTCATCACACTGATATATAGTTTATGTTTCTTAAACATGTAAGGCAGATGGTCCTAAAGCCCGAGAAAGTTGAATCCTTTCAACTTTGTATATTAAAAAATTTAATCTTCTCAAAATGCTCAAGAAAATCAATCTCTCACATGTCACTAACACTCGACCAATTAAGCTATCGATAAGTAGCCAATTTGTACACTTTTGGTCGAGCAAACTACAACTTTTACCAAGTGGGTCGAGTGATATTGATGCTTCCTCATAGCTCGACATTTTATAAACCAATTTGAAAATTCAATTTCTTTTGTCTTCATTTTGAAAAAAAGAGTCAGACGACGACCAACATGAGAATTCCCTCTATTTAATAAGCTTATAAACTTACACTTCAAAGATAACACAAAAGAAATAATAATAATAATAATAATAATAATAATAATAATAATAATAATAATAATAATAATAATAATAATAATAATAAAGATGAGTTTTTTAAAATTTAGTACACAAAATATCTGCTAACTTTCAAAAAACTTTAACAAAAAAAATAAAAAAAATAAAACGCGAGTGGTGTAGCTTGAACTTGAGTATAAAGGTTTAAGAAGCTCGCGTGTTGCAACAGAAAGAATCTCTAAGCACGTTAAGTTCGTTTTGTGCATTTGCTTTTATCCATAAGTTTTTTTTGCAAACTCAGTAGTCTAACCAAGGAAGGAAAGAGAGAGAAAAAAAAAAAAAAAAAAAAAAAAAAAAAAAAAAAAAAAAAGAAAAAAAAAAAAAAAGCCTCAGTAGTTTAAGTTACAATCATTTATGTTTAAGTTTGTTTATGAATTAACTAAAAGAAGATACTAATCTAATAAAGTTGTATTCATGTGATTTGAGCACTTGTTGTGTTTCAAATTAAGAATGCGCTTGGTTCAAAGAGGAAAATCGAAATAGCAAAAGTAAAGAGAATGCAATAGAATATAACGGAATATAATGGAGTATCATTATCTTTGATAGTGTTTGGTTTAAGAAAAACACATTAACCTCTAAAGTAGTGGTGGTGGTGCTGGTGGTGGTGGTGTTGGCTGGTGGTGGTGGTGATAGTGGTGGCTGTCTTGTGGTGGTGGTGGCTGCTGTTGCTGTTGTTGTTGGTGGTGGTGGCTGGTGGTGCTGGTGGTTGCTGCTGCTGATGGTGGTGGTTGTTGCTGGTGGTGGTGGTGGCTGGTGGTGGTAGCTGGTGGTGGTGGTGGGCAATCATTACCTTACATCTCAATTTACTGAGTAATGCCTCATTATTCGCTACTAAACAATGATTGCATTCCTTACTTTTAACCAGACATGTTTACTAACTGACTTTCCCATTCCCTACCCCCAATACCTCCAACCAAGCACCCTAAGTGTTTAACTGAGTCATGATACAATAAAATAATAATATAAGTGTTAAAATATAAGTTTATCTTCTCGTCATCTTTACTAAATAAGAATGACATCTTCTTTATTAAAAGTTGTTAATAAAAGTAACAAATAACTAAATAAGAATGACATCTTCTTTATTAAAAGTTGTTAATAAAAGTAACAAATAACTAAATAAGCAATGAAAATAATTGGAAGACCTAATTTGTGTGTCTAAATTTATACCTAAACATATGTGGCATGATCCTGATGGTTTCTTCAAAACTGCAGCCATCATGTCACATAGGCTTAGGCATGAATTTAGGCACATCTTTTACGCCTTTCAATCACTACTCAATAAGCAAATGTGTGCTTCAATCAATATTTTAAAAATCAATAAAAAATTGTTCCAACTTTCGAGCAAGGTTCGAGTAGGCGACGTTACTCTTGGAGATTAGGACTGTTACCACTATAAGAGGAAACGATATCATGAAACTCGCCTCTTGCCATTCCTATTTGACACTTCGCCACTTGCTTGCCGTGAGCTCGCTAATCCTTCCTCGCCGGGCAAACAAAGTAAAAAACGACAAAACACTTTATGTAAAATCAAACCGTTTAATTAGAAGTGAGTGAGGCCCAAATAAAGAGTTTGTTTTGTATTATTATGATAGAAATGATATTTAGAAGTGTTAGTACTAAGGTGATGCGGCATCTTGCGGAACCCAAATGAAAAGTGTAACAATTCGCAATTTCAGGTTAATTGCCATTCCCGGAAAATTTCACTATTCACTTTTACTATTCATTTTTCCCGAAACTTTCCCGAAAGTTGATTTTTATTTGATATTCTTGAGTGATAAATCATTTCCATGGCAAATAAAATGTTTGACATTCGTCAGATCATTTTCGTGAAAGCTATTAAGGAATTACACGTTTTAGGGTAAAACGTCATTCAGAAATTCTACGTACAACGAAACTCGACCGCGTTAAGTGACCCCGCATCAGAAAAATGTTTGACACACTCATGATTTATTTGAGAATTAATCATGACTGAGAAAAACATGACCAAAGACTTCCCAGCAGGTCACCCATGTCGGTACTACTCTCACATAAGCACGCTTAACCGAATGGGCGATTAACCGTTAGACCACGAAACGAGTTTCTAAGACGTTTTGAGTTTTCAAACTTATTAGAAAAAGTCAACATAATTTTTCCCTCCTCCTTTGACCAAAAGTCATTCCTTGATTTTTAGGCTTACGGTTTGATGTCTAAAAGACATTTAACACCAACCGACACTAGACTGAGCCCAGTCTAGACATTATAAGTCATTTTAAATCATTTTTATCACATTAGAAAAGTAACATTTTACTTTTCTCAATTTTACGCAATATTCGTACGTTTTACGTATTACGCGTTTTAGACCCGTGTTTCCAGTTTTTAGCAGGGTTTACCACCCAAATGGAACCTACCACTCATTTTATATTTTATTATGGAACTTATTGACATGTTTATCAATACTTTCAAGTTCCATAATTTTACGACACCCGGTTTTACGTTTTGAGGCTTAATCATTTACGATTGGCATTTCCCGGAGTCAAAACTCATCCAATATCTTGGATAATATCAAGCAAGAACCACCTCATCCTCCCTAGCCATATCAAACCGCCATTAGGGGGGGGGGAGTCACCCCTTGTGTGGCTTAATCTCATGCTTAGAACTCTTGGATGCTTACATGTGTTGAACTTGGCCTCCAAGGTTGGACTAGTCAACATTTCTAACCTCCTTAAGACCCTATAAAAGCCCCCATTCCCCTCCTTTGGCCGGCCATCAAACCACACCACAACACTCTCATCTTTGCTTGATTTCCTTTTAGTTTCATGCAAGATTCAAGTGCTAGTTCAAGGTAGAAACCCTAGATAGGTTATCATTCATCAAACACTTCCATAACCTCATATACTTGGTGATTTCTCTTGAGTTTGAATCCACTCAAGTCACCTCAACCTTCATCATCCATCTTTCAAGATTACAAGAGTAGAAAGATTGCATGAAGAGAAGTGGGTTGAAGCAAGTCTATCAAAGTCCTATCCTTACATGTTAACTTCCTTTCATCTTTGAAAGCCAAAAGTTGTGAGCCAAACCCTAACTTGATTCTTGTTAAATAATCATGTTCATGTTATTTACATACTATTTGTGCTATATTATGTCTTGTAGTTATGTCCATGATGTATAAAAGTGAGCAAAACAAGTTATTGTTATTGATTGTTACAACAAGTTACTAAAACAAGTAAACTAGTGACTTTCTTGGTAAGACCTGATCAAAATGGTAAAAATATGATATTGGATCATTACATATTGTATTAGAGGACTTAACAAGGAAACCATAGCAATTCGAACCACCCAAAACGAGTATACGAGTCAAAAGTTATGACGATTTGAAATTACCAAAGATTTCCGGCAAAACTGCCAAATAGCTTCCTGATCAAATTTGGGTTTTGAAAGTCCCACTTCTGGTCCGATTCATCAAAAAGTTAAAACACGAAAGTTGTCCGAAACGACGTTTTCGTTCAGGATCAAAGAAGCTCGAGACCTAAAAACGCTTTCCGAGTGATAAAATTCTTCAAATTCTAAACAGCCCATTTTTAGACCAAAGTCACTAGATTATGGTTATACTTTAAATGGAACAAGAGGTCTTATGACCTATAATCAAGACCACCACCATGGCTAGAGCCAAGGTTGTGTCTCATGACCTTGGAACAAGGACTAAAGGTCATGGCTAGGCCATGACGAAATGACCATAACAACTTACATAGGCGTAAACATGAAACAATGAATTAGGCGATAACATGAACAAGCAATTTGGATCTACTTCACCTAAAAGGAAACCATGAGATATTACCAAGAGAAAATGTTCATTCAAGACTTATGAAACTACCCCTAATAACAATCTTCATGTACTAATAAACTTTCCTAAGTTTATTCAAATATCGGACATGTAACTTTTCGGATCAAAACTTATACTTTATCAACTACTACAATAGTAGGGAGCCTCATGTGAGGAGTTCATTATGTAAGCCGTCGAGTTGAGTTGTGGATTTACGAATTAAAGTGTCCTGGCTCCTCGAACGCTTACTAACATGACTTCTGAATTATGTCGGCCCGAACGGTAGTAAACGATATATAAACATACATGTTTCATGAATCATTTCTTTCAAAGGTTTACACTATACATCATACCACATCATGGACTAAGTGCAAGACATTTATTGGCGTGTTTATGTTTCCTTAGACATTATTCCAAACCTAAGTTACAACAATTATTCTAGGTTGCTCGTAAAAGTTCTTACGGCATATCCATCATTCTCATTATACATCATCCAACTCAAGGTGAGTTCATAGCCCCACTTTACATTACTTCAATGTTTTACAAACCCTTGGGGGGAATACATGCTATTATTTTTCTACTCGAACACAATGTTTTCTACTGTATGCTATTCGACTATGTTTTATTATCACTAAGTAACATCCTTGCCAAACCAAGATCCCTTATTATGAACCATTTAATCACTTGCGAGGGTTACTTGCAAGTGAGCGCGAATATTGTGAATAGGCCTATTGGGATTGACGAATCCCATTTGTTTTGATTAGTTCAAACAAATGCATTAATATTTGAGACATTAGGTATGACGGCAAAGTACCTACCGGGATAAATCTGTCAATCGATATTGGTACACGTTAACGTTTTGGTTTCATATGCTTAGTGTATAATACATTTTATGGGCGTATAATAACGTAGCCTACCTGTTTTATTTTCCAAACATTGGTGTGAGTCTACAACTCACACTACGATTATTGTGTTCAAACGATTTACCTACAAACACTACGATTATGGTGTTCAAACGATTTAACTACCAACACATTGTGTTCAAACGATTTAACAAACTCTATGAATATCACTCAACCTTTGTGTTGACCTCTCAAGCATGTATTTCAGGTTCATGACGATCAAGGATGGCACGGAATGACACGGATACTCAAGAGGGCTATAAATTTGCTTATCATTCAAAAACTCATTTATTATACATTGTAAACATGGAACCATTTGGGACCTCATTTTGTAAATCTCTGATATTTATACAATTTGAATGATAAATCTTTTAAAACGACTCAATTGGAGTTCGTTTTCTATTATTGTGACTATTGTGCTGTCAAGTAACACCCAGTTCGAATTCCGCTGCAACCATGAATTGGGGGTGTTACAGATTGGTACCAGAGCCATGGTTATAGAGAAACGGGTCTAATTGAGACCTAAACTATAACTACAACTACAAGCAAAACCATTTTTATAGCCTTCCGCTCTCTGTGTCTTCCATCCTCCAGACGATTATGGACTTAGTAAGCATGTTATGCTACACAAACATATAAGTATATTGATATATACACACTAGGCATTTTATGCTACATGAACACATATTAGTATATTGATATATACACACTAGGCATTTTATGCTACATGAACATATTAGTTTATTGATATATAAACTCGGTTTATTTTCAATCATTTATCTAAACAATGGACTAAACATATCTGTGTATGCCTATTCTAAGGCATTTCGACATAGCCACACTCTCCCAATCATGTTCCTACTCCAACATTCATTTTTCAAGACATTGTGAGATACAATGGTCTCATTCATTTTTCAAAACATTGTGAGATACAATGGTCTCATTCATTTTTCAAGACATTGTGAGATACAATGGCCTCATTCATTTTCCAAGACATTGTGAGATACAATGGTCTCATTCATTTTCCAAGACATTGTATGATACAATGGTCTTAATCATTTCTCAAATGTTTTGAGTCACCTAATGGTTTAACCTACTTCCCAGACATTGTGAATTGCACAATGGTCTAACCTACTTCCGAGACATTGTAATTTGTGCAATGGTCTCTGGAATTATTTCACGACCTCATCAATATCATTTCTTATGATATCAAAAACCCATCATAATCTAACGATTTCCAAACAAGAAATATGAGATTTCTAAAGGACAAACTAATCCATCATCGACAAAAGCTGAACTTTCTCTACATTCATCAAAGTTTTCTGATGAAACCTTCATTATTAAAAGTTCGTGATCCTGGCCAAGTATGTTCTATTTTAGAACTACTTAAAACTTCCTTTCCATACGTATCTACCCTTACTACCTTCTATGCAATGGAATATGAAAACATACGGGACTTGCAACTTAAGGGTTGACATCGCCTTTGTTTAGTGAACAGTTTCCCAAAACCAACGGACATATCACAAGTATACCTAATTTAGGTATTTGAAAATTTTATCGAACCTTGGCTAAATATAGACTAGTCACCTATATTTAACCTAGGGACAGTGGAATATAGTCTGACTAACTATATTCGACTTAAAATTTTCAAATACTGAGAGTAGTTGTACTAGGGTTATGTTTAGGTTGATTTCCTACATGAACTCGATAAACCACCAGAATACATTAAAACAATCTAGAGACACGATAATGTCTTACCACTCAGCGAAATCTTAACACCTTATTTGTGTTACCTAATTTCATTCTTGAAATTTTTCATTTATGAGATAATCCGAACTACTATCTTGGGATAGTTATCAATTATTCTCTTCATCCTGTAGAAGTACTATCCTGTTTAGGTCCTAAGGATACCATTCCATCATAAACTTTTAAAATCTCTTAAGATTTTTAAAGCAAACTCAACATCTATACCTAAGAGTATTAATGTTAAGCATACACTACACACTTTTGTTCATCAACATATCATAACATTATCTTCACAACCGTTGGAACCATAAGCTCATTAACAGATTTTGATGCACTTTTAAAGCTCAAATCATCCTTAGTTACACCACAAGTACCCTCATCACCTTTACAAGTTTGAATATTCATCTTGTACTTTTGGAACACCAATATCATCTCATAATACACTACCTTGTAACTCACCGGCTAAGTATGAATGTTGTGTTGAGAATTCTTAAGTAGGATGATTTGTAATTATTTAAATGGATTGGGATGCCTTTTCATTTAAATAAAGAAATTGTAAATCACCGAACCATAAGTTTATATTCCTCTATTTACATTGTTTGGGATGCCTCTCTATGTAAATAAAGAATTATAAACAAGTGGGCTTAATTGTATCCGAAATAACATAAGTATGAAGTCAACCTACATTACATTGCTCGGGTATGGCTTGATACCTACATTACATTGCTCGGGTATGGCTTGATACCTACATTACATTGCTCGGGTATGGCTTGATACCTACATTACATTGCTCGGGTATGGCATGATACCTACATTACATTGCTCGGGTATGGCATGATACCTACATTATATTCGCCACAAGAAATCATATATTTTCACCGACATCGCTTCAAACCATGACATAAACACTAGGTACAACAACCGATTACCTACTAGACTATGATTGCGACTACTATCCCAATTTCCATTGATATTCCACTACTATATCAATTTTCATTTATTGGATTCCTATGTAAATTGCTATTGTTGTTCAACTGTTATATCAATTGCTATTGATACTTGACAACTATATCAATTTCCATTTTGATATTTAACTATATCAATTTCTGTACAACTACTATATCAATTTCTATTAATAATCGACTGCTATATCAATTTTCTCTGATATTCGACTATTATATGGATCTCTACTGATATTCAACCATGTTATCAATCTCTATTGACACACAATATTCTGAGACAAATCAAACTACATCACTAGTAATTCCAGACTTTGGTCCTCATAAGTAACCACACATCTTTATCGACACCACTCCAACATATGACACACATAGAACTTCGGGACGAAGTTCCCCGTAAGGGGTAGAGACTGTAACAATTCGCAATTTCAGGTTAATTGCCATTCCCGGAAAATTTCACTATTCACTTTTACTATTCATTTTTCCCAAAACTTTCCCGAAAGTTGATTTTTATTTGATATTCTTGAGTGATAAATCATTTTCATGGCAAATAAAATGTTTGACATTCGTCAGATCATTTTCGTGAAAGTTATTAAGGAATTACACGTTTTAGGGTAAAACGTCATTCAGAAATTCTACGTACAACGAAACTCGACCGCGTTAAGTGACCCCGCATCAGAAAAATGTTTGACACACTCATGATTTATTTGAGAATTAATCATGACTGAGAAAAACATGACCAAAGACTTCCCAGCAGGTCACCCATGTCGGTACTACTCTCACATAAGCACGCTTAACCGAATGGGCGATTAACCGTTAGACCACGAAACGAGTTTCTAAGACGTTTTGAGTTTTCAAACTTATTAGAAAAAGTCAACATAATTTTTCCCTCCTCCTTTGACCAAAAGTCATTCCTTGATTTTTAGGCTTACGGTTTGATGTCTAAAAGACATTTAACACCAACCGACACTAGACTGAGCCCAGTCTAGACATTATAAGTCATTTTAAATCATTTTTATCACATTAGAAAAGTAACATTTTACTTTTCTCAATTTTACGCAATATTCGTACGTTTTACGTATTACGCGTTTTAGACCCGTGTTTCCAGTTTTTAGCAGGGTTTACCACCCAAATGGAACCTACCACTCATTTTATATTTTATTATGGAACTTATTGACATGTTTATCAATACTTTCAAGTTCCATAATTTTACGACACCCGGTTTTACGTTTTGAGGCTTAATCATTTACGATTGGCATTTCCCGGAGTCAAAACTCATCCAATATCTTGGATAATATCAAGCAAGAACCACCTCATCCTCCCTAGCCATATCAAACCGCCATTAGGGGGGGGGGAGTCACCCCTTGTGTGGCTTAATCTCATGCTTAGAACTCTTGGATGCTTACATGTGTTGAACTTGGCCTCCAAGGTTGGACTAGTCAACATTTCTAACCTCCTTAAGACCCTATAAAAGCCCCCATTCCCCTCCTTTGGCCGGCCATCAAACCACACCACAACACTCTCATCTTTGCTTGATTTCCTTTTAGTTTCATGCAAGATTCAAGTGCTAGTTCAAGGTAGAAACCCTAGATAGGTTATCATTCATCAAACACTTCCATAACCTCATATACTTGGTGATTTCTCTTGAGTTTGAATCCACTCAAGTCACCTCAACCTTCATCATCCATCTTTCAAGATTACAAGAGTAGAAAGATTGCATGAAGAGAAGTGGGTTGAAGCAAGTCTATCAAAGTCCTATCCTTACATGTTAACTTCCTTTCATCTTTGAAAGCCAAAAGTTGTGAGCCAAACCCTAACTTGATTCTTGTTAAATAATCATGTTCATGTTATTTACATACTATTTGTGCTATATTATGTCTTGTAGTTATGTCCATGATGTATAAAAGTGAGCAAAACAAGTTATTGTTATTGATTGTTACAACAAGTTACTAAAACAAGTAAACTAGTGACTTTCTTGGTAAGACCTGATCAAAATGGTAAAAATATGATATTGGATCATTACATATTGTATTAGAGGACTTAACAAGGAAACCATAGCAATTCGAACCACCCAAAACGAGTATACGAGTCAAAAGTTATGACGATTTGAAATTACCAAAGATTTCCGGCAAAACTGCCAAATAGCTTCCTGATCAAATTTGGGTTTTGAAAGTCCCACTTCTGGTCCGATTCATCAAAAAGTTAAAACACGAAAGTTGTCCGAAACGACGTTTTCGTTCAGGATCAAAGAAGCTCGAGACCTAAAAACGCTTTCCGAGTGATAAAATTCTTCAAATTCTAAACAGCCCATTTTTAGACCAAAGTCACTAGATTATGGTTATACTTTAAATGGAACAAGAGGTCTTATGACCTATAATCAAGACCACCACCATGGCTAGAGCCAAGGTTGTGTCTCATGACCTTGGAACAAGGACTAAAGGTCATGGCTAGGCCATGACGAAATGACCATAACAACTTACATAGGCGTAAACATGAAACAATGAATTAGGCGATAACATGAACAAGCAATTTGGATCTACTTCACCTAAAAGGAAACCATGAGATATTACCAAGAGAAAATGTTCATTCAAGACTTATGAAACTACCCCTAATAACAATCTTCATGTACTAATAAACTTTCCTAAGTTTATTCAAATATCGGACATGTAACTTTTCGGATCAAAACTTATACTTTATCAACTACTACAATAGTAGGGAGCCTCATGTGAGGAGTTCATTATGTAAGCCGTCGAGTTGAGTTGTGGATTTACGAATTAAAGTGTCCTGGCTCCTCGAACGCTTACTAACATGACTTCTGAATTATGTCGGCCCGAACGGTAGTAAACGATATATAAACATACATGTTTCATGAATCATTTCTTTCAAAGGTTTACACTATACATCATACCACATCATGGACTAAGTGCAAGACATTTATTGGCGTGTTTATGTTTCCTTAGACATTATTCCAAACCTAAGTTACAACAATTATTCTAGGTTGCTCGTAAAAGTTCTTACGGCATATCCATCATTCTCATTATACATCATCCAACTCAAGGTGAGTTCATAGCCCCACTTTACATTACTTCAATGTTTTACAAACCCTTGGGGGGAATACATGCTATTATTTTTCTACTCGAACACAATGTTTTCTACTGTATGCTATTCGACTATGTTTTATTATCACTAAGTAACATCCTTGCCAAACCAAGATCCCTTATTATGAACCATTTAATCACTTGCGAGGGTTACTTGCAAGTGAGCGCGAATATTGTGAATAGGCCTATTGGGATTGACGAATCCCATTTGTTTTGATTAGTTCAAACAAATGCATTAATATTTGAGACATTAGGTATGACGGCAAAGTACCTACCGGGATAAATCTGCCAATCGATATTGGTACACGTTAACGTTTTGGTTTCATATGCTTAGTGTATAATACATTTTATGGGCGTATAATAACGTAGCCTACCTGTTTTATTTTCCAAACATTGGTGTGAGTCTACAACTCACACTACGATTATTGTGTTCAAACGATTTACCTACAAACACTACGATTATGGTGTTCAAACGATTTAACTACCAACACATTGTGTTCAAACGATTTAACAAACTCTATGAATATCACTCAACCTTTGTGTTGACCTCTCAAGCATGTATTTCAGGTTCATGACGATCAAGGATGGCACGGAATGACACGGATACTCAAGAGGGCTATAAATTTGCTTATCATTCAAAAACTCATTTATTATACATTGTAAACATGGAACCATTTGGGACCTCATTTTGTAAATCTCTGATATTTATACAATTTGAATGATAAATCTTTTAAAACGACTCAATTGGAGTTCGTTTTCTATTATTGTGACTATTGTGCTGTCAAGTAACACCCAGTTCGAATTCCGCTGCAACCATGAATTGGGGGTGTTACAAAAAGCTTGAACTTTTCATGACACCTTTTGCTTTAAGTATTACCCTTTATTTATTTATTTTTGTTCAAAAAAAAAAGAAAAAATTAAAATTAAAAACAATAAAGCTAATCCAATATCCCAAACACCCCTTAACACATTTCAAACCTTTTCCCCATCGCCGGTGCCACACTCCCAAACCCAAAATGCTAGGCCTGAGCCTCTTCAAACGCAACCCAGACCTGATCCGCGACTCCCTCCGGCGCCGCTTCTCCAACCCCCAACTGGTAGACAAAGTCATCAACCTTTACGAACAATGGAAGACCCAACAGTTTGCTCTTGACCAGTTTCGAAAAGATTTCAATAAAGTCAATAAACAAGTGGCCAAGATGAAAATAGCGGGTGAAGATGCAAGTGGGTTGATTAAAGACAATGAAAAGAATAAGGAGATGATTGGTTTAAAAGAGTACGAGGTTATTAAAATGAGGAATGAGTTGGATGTCAATCTTGGTTTGGTTGGGAATCTTGTTCATCACTCTGTTCCTGTTAGCCAGAATGAGGTTTGTGTTTTTTTTAATAACTAGAATGGTACCTTCGCAATGCGGCGGCGGGTACCGTTTGATTATATTTTGCATTATTTGATTACATGTTTACTTGTCTTTATAAGTAGAGATAAGCCAAATAATTTTAGTTTGAACAACCAACCGCTTCCTAACCAACTTGCTTCATGAACAAATTAATTTTGAAATGTTTCCATAATAAGCAAGAAAAAAGTCTGAATTTTAAGCCTTTCTAATTATAGAATAGTCCCAAATGCATTATAATGTAGTATAGATTGTTATAGTATAAGGGGGTGTTTGAATTAGCTTGTTTAGCCGGCTTACAGGCTTATTTGCTGAAAAAGCCGATAAACTTACTTTTTGGAGCTTATGGCCTTATCAGTTTCATCTTATTGGCTTAAGCCAATAAGCTCAAGCTCATAAGCTCTAAAAAGGTGACTTTATCGTCTTTTTCAGCCAATAAGCCTGTAAGTCGGCTAAATAAGCTAATTCAAACACCCCCTTGTTAATCTAGGTTGTTTTATTTTTTTAATGTACTGGATTTGAGCATGCCGGCACACATACATAAACTAGATAAAGTTCTCCCAATTTTGGAAATGAGAAAGTTAGTGTAGCCATGTAAGGATTGTTTGCACCGAGCGGGAATTGAACTTGAGAACTCCCACATTTTAGACATGATAGTTACAAGCCTTTTACCACTAGGCCACCCCGAGTGGGGGTTAGGTTGTTTTGGTGGTTGTTGATTAAGAACATTGGATATAGAATTATAGCAAAAAGTTGGTTTCTTGGGATGTTTGGGATTGCTTATTAAGGGGATGTTTGTTTCAGCTTATTTTTGGGCTTAACAGCTTATTTGGTTAGGGTTATTTTTCATCTCATCAGCTTATGAGCTTATTACAACTTAAAACTGGAAAATAAGCTCATAAGCTTAAAAACAAGGCAAACTAAATAATTGCTATAGGTATGGGTTTGATAGTATACGCCAGTAGGAATGGGTATGAATACCAATCTTTTGTCGACTTTATAGCTTTGAAATGAGAGTTTTAAGATCCACAAACTTTTTGACAAGATTTTCAACTCATTAAATAGTTACCTTTACTAACAAATTTTAAGCATAAACCGTCTATCCTACCAAGAATGAAACAGCTGACCAGTATGGTGAGTTGGTAGCAAGCAGGTTAAATAATAGGACAGAATATTGGGATAATTTGGTGATGATACCTCATACCCACCCTTGGGGGGTTTAGTGGAAACCCACATTTTGAGGGTTTGAATCCGAATTATAAAACCCTCACATATCAACCAAACATTTATATTTGTAATCATACCATACCCTCATTCCTATACCTACTAACCAACACATACACAGTTTTGGGGGTGTTTGGGATTGCTCTTATTTGGTTTATTGTAAATACCTTACGAGTTTAATAAGCAGGTCTAAACACCTGTTACTTTTTGGGTATGGTGAAACTGATTCTGGTTACATACTGATTAAATAATCAGTTTTGGATAATTGGTTTAGGAGCAACAGCAACAAGACTATTTTTATGATAATTTAGGAGTTCTGTTACTTGATTATCACAACGTCAAACAGCATAAATACGTATTAAGACTACCTCACATACCCCGTTTTGTTACCCTTGGTTATTCCATATCACACAACACTATCACTGCCGAAGAAGGGAGTTAATTAATAAGTAAAGGCATTGTATTTGGTATAACCAAAACCTTTAAATTTCTAATTATCGTATTACTCTTTTGCCTAACCAAAGTATATATTTAGGCAGATAACGAGATAATGCGAACTTGGGGAGAAAAGAGGGAGGGATCAAAACTAAGAAACCATGTAGACCTTGTTGACCTTCTAGGAATGGCTGATTTAAAAAAAGGCGCTAATGTTGCTGGTGGAAGAGGCTATTATCTAAAAGGAGATGGTGTTTTTCTCAATCAAGCTCTTATACAATTCGGTCTAAATTTCCTGAGAACAAAAGGTTACACATTGTTGCAAACTCCCTTCTTCATGAGAAAAGATATCATGGCAAAATGTGCACAATTAGCAGAATTCGACGAAGCACTTTACAAAGTAACAGGTGAAGGAGATGATAAGTATTTAATCGCTACAGCTGAACAACCGATGTGTGCCTATCACATGGACGACTGGATTCATCCATCGCGATTACCGTTAAAATATGCTGCATTTTCTTCATGCTTTCGTAAAGAAGCTGGTTCACATGGTCGTGACACTCTTGGGATTTTTCGTCTGCATCAGTTCGAGAAAATAGAACAGTTCTGTGTAACAAGCCCAAATGGTGATGATTCTTGGGATATGCATGAGGAAATGATAAAAAATTCCGAGGAGTTCTATCAGATGTTAGAACTTCCGTATCAGGTTGTGAATGTTGTTTCTGGCGAGTTGAATCTTGCTGCAGCTAAGAAGTATGATTTAGAAGCTTGGTTTCCTGCTTCTCGTACTTACAGAGAGCTTGTGTCGTGCTCGAATTGTACTGATTATCAATCGAGAAAACTTGAGATTAGATACGGACAAAAGAAGGTATGTATATTTTTATACTTGTTATTAATCATTTTTTATCATCTTTTTGACATTTATTGACTTTTGCAGAGTGACGTGGAGGAGAAACAATATTGCCATCTGTTAAATTCTACACTCACAGCTACTGAGAGGACTATTTGCTGCATTCTTGAGAATTATCAAACGGAAGACGGTGTTGAAGTGCCGAAAGTATTACAGCCATTTATGGGTGGACAGACTTTTTTACCTTTTCAGTTGCCTCCTACGAAAGAAGCAAAAGGGAAGCCAAAGGCTTAAATTGCTTCATTTGTTTAGTTTTTAGAAATTTTTGGGATTGAGGGTTAGATACTTCCATAGTTATCTGTTCCGGTTCATGTTTAGGTCATTGTTTAAATAGGGGTCGTTTACATCTTTTTTTTTTTTTTATCCATATTCATATTGTTAAGCCTGAAGAGAAATTTTGGGAAGACAATGTTACTAGATAATAAATATATGTAATCAACTGATATCAGATCGACTTGTTCCGACCTGAGATTGAATCTTCATATTTCAGTTACTGGATCACTAAGATTGATAGTCTGTTACTACCTTTAATCCCGTACTAACTTTCTGAGCAACAATGTTCTGCCATGGTTGACCTTGCTTATTGTAGTGTCAAATGCTTTATTCATTTCTCTTACTATTCTGTTACACATCTTCACCCACCCATATGGAAAGACTGTATATACCCAACATGGATTAAAAACAAGCAAGTGGGTACTTATTAGTGCTTTTTGTGAAAATATTAGCTCTTGATTCATGATTGTTACAAACAAAATGCCAATGACCAAGTTATATTTTGCCTTCTGCTGATGGCCTTTTTATGAGTTGTTCAGATGTTTGCATAATCACTCACTACTACAATCATGATAAGTTTGAACTTTGAAGTACTTGATACATTATAGCTTTATGTGGGATTCTGTCATTCTATGAAGGTTGTGATGCAACTCTTAGGTTCAGTTATGTCGAGAATTTTAGTGTTATGTTAGAACTTGCAACAATGTTGAAGATGGTAGCAGTAGTACTGTAAATGGGAGATGCTTGTTAGATTAAAAGGAAAAAAGATCATTACTTTCTGGACAGGGTTAGTTTCAGGGAGCAAAGGTGTCACACTATCAAACCACTGGAACCATTTCAGTAATCTTCTAAACTTAGGGATCAATTTGTATCTTTTGACACACCACAGGAACCATATTTCAGAGCCTTACAAATTCATACTTTTCTGGGTAAGATTTCATCTTTCTTACAACATTTTCTGCACAAATTTCAAACTCAAAAAACCCAAAATCCCAATGAATTCACTCTCAACAACACCAACATATTCACACATACAGCAAACACTCACACCAAGAGTACACATACCACCACACATATACAAACACCCAGCAGCCATACTTTTAGAACTCTGCACATCACTTCAAGAACTTCACCAAATCATCCCACTCATCATTAAAAACAATCTTTACAACCAACACTTGTTCCAAACTAAACTAGTCAGCTTATTTGTCAAATACAATTCCTTACATTCAGCTAGCCTTGTTTTCGAAAATGTCGAAAATAAAAATGATGCACTTTATCACACAATGTTAAAAGGGTATGCTCAAAATGATATTTTTAGTAATGGGTTTTCGTTCTTTTGTCGAATGGTGGAGGAGGGAGTTCAGCCTGTTGTGTATAATTTTACTTATTTGTTAAAGGGTATTGGTGAAATGGGTCATTTTGGGTTGGGGAGACAGGTTCATGGGTTGATGATTGTTAATGGGCATGATAGTGATGTTTATGCTATGACTTGTGTGATGAATATGTACGCGAAATGTGGGTTGGTTGATGAGGCGTATAAGGTTTTTGTTAGGTTGTCTGAGAGGGATTTGATTAGTTGGAATACGATTGTTGCGGGTTATGTGAAGAATGGGTTTGGTGGGAAGGCGGTAGAGTTGGTTGGGAGGATGGTGAGGGACGGGTTAAGGCCTGATCAAGTGACACTTGTGTCGGTTTTGCCTGGTGTTGGGAATGTTGGTGATTTGAGAGTTGGGAAGGTGATACATGGATATGTGTTAAGGTTGGGGTATGAAGGACATGGAAATGTTGCGACTGCGTTAGTTGATATGTATTTAAAATGTGGGTCGTTAAGTACTGGGCGTGTTTTATTTGATAAGATGAGTGGTAGGAATGTGGTCTCGTGGAATATAATGATTGACGGGTATGCACAAACTGGTGATTATGCAGAAGCTTTGATGCTATTTGAAAAGATGCTGGATAAGGGATTTAAGCCAACTGGTGTGACTATTATGGCAGCTCTTCACGCGTGTGCTGATTCGGGTGATCTTGCACGTGGGCAATTTGTTCATCGGTTAGTTGATGAACTAGGATTACACACTGATGTTTCGGTTATGAACTCTTTGATCTCAATGTATTGTAAGTGTAAACGTGTCGATATTGCAGCTGAGATATTTAAAAACTTGAAAGACAAGACCCGTGTCTCATGGAACGCCATGATACTGGGATACGCACAAAATGGTCAGGCAATTAATGCTTTAAACCATTTTCGTCTAATGAAATTGAAGAACATCGAAGCTGATTCATTCACTATGGTGAGCATTATATCAGCTGTTGCCGAGTTATCAATTTTACGTCAAGCAAAGTGGATTCATGGAGTTGTGACCAGAACTTGTTTGGATAAGAATGTGTTTATCAAAACCGCTCTTGTAGACATGTATGCTAAATGTGGAGCGATTGCTACTGCTCGAAAGCTATTTGAGTTGATGAAAGAAACGCATGTAACAACATGGAATGCTATGATTGACGGGTATGGAACACACGGGTATGGAATGGAAGCGATAAAACTGTTTAGCAAGATGGAAAACGGAGATATAAAGCCAAATAATGTAACGTTTTTGTGTATTATCTCTGCGTGTAGCCATTCAGGGTTCGTGGAAGAGGGGAAACGGTTTTTTTCCTCCATGAAAGAAAAGTATGACATTGAGCCCACAATGGATCACTATGGGGCCATGGTGGACTTGCTTGGAAGATCGGGTAGGCTAACAGAGGCATGGAATTTTATTCTAAACATGCCCGTTAAGCCACAAACTAATGTCTTTGGCGCAATGTTGGGTGCTTGCAAGATTCATAAAAATGTCGAATTGGGCGAAATGGCAGCAAAAAAGTTGTTTGAGTTAAACCCTAGCGATGGCGGATACTACGTACTTTTAGCTAATTTATATGCCTCAGCTTCAATGTGGGATAAAGTGACAGAAATCAGAAGTAAAATGGAAGCAAGAGGGATACGGAAAACACCAGGATACAGTTCTGTTGATTTGGAAAACGAAGTTCATACTTTCTATTCTGGAAGTTCTTGGCATTATCGTTCTAAGGAGATATATGGTTTTCTTGAAACATTAATCGATAGGATTAAGGCTGCTGGGTACGTTCCTGATAATGATTCGATACATGATGCAGAAGATGATTTGCAAGAACAAGTGGCTAATTGTGCGAGTACCCATAGCGAGAAACTAGCTATCGCTTTTGGGCTTCTGAATACCAGCCCGGGTACAACTATTCATATAAGAAAAAACCTTCGCGTGTGTGGTGACTGTCATAACGCGACAAAATACATATCGCTTGTAGAAAAGCGAGAGATTATTGTTCGTGATTTGCATCGGTTTCATCATTTCAAGAACGGGGTTTGTTCTTGTGGAGACTATTGGTAACTTGGATTTAGCATCAATCATAGAATCAGACATGCTTTGTTAGATGACCGTAAATAACTGAAGATTTAAACATTGCTGCATCTAGTCTTTACATTAGCATAATAGCATTGAAACTACTTTGTAAACAAAGGTTCAAAAGTCTATCTTTAAACCGAAGGACATTGTCGAGCAAAGTGACCTAGCTCACCACACTTGTAACATGCCTTTGAACCATAACGACACTCACCTCCATGGCTTTTCCCGCAATTGGTACACGATCTGCTTTCTGACTCTTCTTGTTTTCTTTTGAGATCATTCATTTCTTCTACTTGTTGATTGTAACTTGATTCCATTCTTAAGGCATCCTCAACCACCTGGTGTAGTTTAGTTTGACTTGCTAGCATGTATCGTCGTATGTTATCATTCAGTCCCTCTACATACATATCCATCTTCATCTCTTCGGTTTGAACTTTAGTAACACTTGCCAACTCCAAAAAACGAGTAGTATACTCTCTGACCGTTTGACTACCTTGCTCAAATTTTGCCAACTCTCTCTTCATTTGAAATACCACTTTCATCGGACAAAACATGTCTTCAAACAATTTCTTGAATTGACCCCATGCCATCTTTGTAGGTCCACTCGTATCCTTAACCATGTCCCACCAATATAGAGCTTCTGATCTCAGCATACTCACGGCGTACACAACCTTGTCTTCGTCAGCACACTTAATAGCATCAAAGATGTTCTCCAATTCATGAATCCATCTCATTGCCACTATTGGGTCACGTGTTTCGTGTAACTCAGGCATACTGCAGTTATAAAAAGGGAGTTTCTGAACCACAACTCTATCCTCTATCACTTTACTAGTGATTTCCTTAATTTGTTCTGTGATTGCGGGAATTGCTGCTTGTATGGCTTTAGTTACCTCTTCGGCTATGATTTCCTTGAGGATGAACTCGTTCTGTGCTGGACCCCGTTGTTCTAGCCCACTCCCTTTGGTTGAACTAGCTTCTGGGTTGGTATTCGGGCTAGATTGGGCAGCTTCTTTTGTATTGCGCCTACCATTTCTTGTCATTACCATCACTTTAGTACTGAAATACAAGTAAACCCGCACGTCTTTTCAATAGATCGAACAACATAAACTGTAGCTTTATTTCATCTAAACCTTCCATAAACTTCACTAAACTTGCATATATTATCAAATTCATATATTTTAACAAAGTTAAGAATAGACAAGTGCTATGCCACTCAACCGGTTTGTAATTCGATCTGTTATGCATTATTCATCACATTATGCTATCACATTTTAGTTCATCAACATATGCACATATACAAGATGCTTTAAACATGTTAATCAAACATTTACATCCATATATTATTCACTATAAAGTTTGCAAATATTAACTAAAATACCTGATTTTACCAAAAAAATCACAGGCATAGGTATTATCTATAGACTAGACTATATAACTGACTATCAAATATTAACTAAAATTGTTATTGAAACCAAAACCACCACTAAAGTGACCTAGTGGTTAGTTGCAATCAAAATTAAGTAAGGGTTTTAAACTCTACACAAACATAATGAAACAAAACAAAACACCCAAATAAATTATCAATTAACAACATTAATCGACATGCAACATAAGCTGGTTAGATATGTCTTACTTGGATGTTTGATTTCTTGACTAATTGCCTTCAATGCTTCTCAAAATGACAAATGTTATACAGTATCTCTCTCTGCAGTCTGCAATTAAATGACAAAACCACAACTGTTTCCTTTTAAAAAAACACCAAAACTAAGGCCTTTTAATGTCTTTCTTTTTTGGCCCAAGTTAGTTCTAGATTAAGTGGGCCCGTTTAATGTATTGCTTTTGCTTTGAAGGGTGTTCATCGGTTCGGTTATCGGTTAATCGGTTTATTCGGTTAAAAAAAATTTTGGGTCATAACCGAAAACCGAACCGAACCGAAAATATATATAACCGAACCGAACCGAGAACCGAACTGAAGTTCGATTCGGTTATGGGTCAAAACCGAAAACCGAACTTTTTACTTAAATTACACTATTTATATTTTTTTTTGAATTTAATTATATATATTTTTGGCAAAAAAAATATTTCAAGCATAAAAAAGTGTTTTTTTATATTAGAATAAAATTTTAATGGATATTTTTTATATTTAAAATAATATAAATATATAAAAAATATATATATTTATATAAATTCGGTTTTCGGTTCGGTTTTCGGTTCAGATAGCTAAACCCATATCCAAACCGAAAACCGAATTTTTAATTCGGTTCGGTTCGGTTATATGTTCGGTTTGGTTTTATTTCGGTTCGGTTCGGTTCGGTTTTCGGTTTATTCGGTTAATTAACCGAACCGTGAACACCCCTAGAAAGAACTCACAAGTGGCTTAAAAATGGGGTAAAATGCAAAAATGGTTCCTAAACTATCATGAAATTGTAAATATAGGACCGAGACAAAAAGACACGCAAAAAAGCCACTAACGTTATGCAAATGTGCAAAAAAGCCACCGAGAACCACTTTCCGTTAGTTTCCTCGTTAAGTGCCACATCACTGAAGGTAGTATCGTCTTTTTACTGTTCATATTTAATTCACCAGTCTATTTTGCGTTCCTAATTCACGACTTTATTTCAATGGCTAAATTTGCTACTAAAAACTTAACTTTCTAAACACTATTCATCATCTTCACCATTTTATTTTTTATTCCTTTAAATAATTATCAAGAACACTACCCTCTACCACCACACAACCAACACCACCACCCTCTATCACCTACACAACCATCACCATCAAATCCCTTTTTCTTAAAAATAAAATTGAATGCACCATCAAACCTAGATTTTTTATGAATTTTAACATTCAAAAACATTTATTCACTTTTGGTATCAATTATTAAACGCAGAAAAATGAAGGGTGTATTATCTAGCAACCATATATTACAAATATACATAAACATCTAATGAGAATGCAGAGAGAGTTTGTGAAAGATTATTTCATTGATTGAAAAATGAGGGTTACAATAGTTTATACACACTACTACTGTGTACAATCTACTTATTTACATAGCATTACAAGTTACAAAACATTTGTGGTGGTGTAAGTAGTTGCATGAAGTCAGTGAAGAGATGATCCTCTTTGATCCTTTGTATGCATCTGTACCATCTTCATTGTTGGCAGTCTTGACCTCTTTGCGACTATCTCAATTAACATCGCATGATTAACAACATTGTTTGATACTCTACACAACCATAAAATTAGAGGTACGTTGGGCAACAGCAGCTGAGAATTTATGATACAAACAGTTAGGAGAATATGGTAAAAGCTAATAAGTAATCGGATTGGTACATTAAAAGCTAACAACTGAACATGCCATAACGATGTAATCATAAGCCAACTAACCTTGGTTTAAAACAGAATGCATAGGTTCATGGGATGATTCGACGAATGGGTGTAAGTTTGTTGGTCCCTTTTACTTGGTTAACCGTAACTAAGAAGTTAAAGTAACCAAGTTATATGACTTGAACACAAATGTAGAAAATGATTAACAATAAAAAAACGTAAACAAAAGAGATAATATTTTCCAACGTTTAATTCTTTATTAGAAGTTAATCAAAAAGAATCGTACCCAAGTGTTTGCGGAATAACACTTGGGGTTGAATTGACAAGTGTGGTATGGACTCCTCACTAAACTCAACTAAGTTGAGTGACAACTTAAATTACCCACTGAGCTATCTCAGGGGCTTGTGTTGTTCTTTGGAGGAGTAAAAGTGGTTTGTGAATGCTTTGCATTAATTGCACAAACTTGTCAACTTTTACTCCTCACATTTGCTTCCTATTTATACACAAGTATAGAACAACTAAATATACATTGGACCTAAAGCTTCCTTAACAATATCTTGAAAGATATTATTCTTCTGGCAAAGGAACCTTCATTGAGTTAGATCCAAAAGGCACTTTCTGATGACAGACTGGTTTTAACCATTTGGGGAAAGTCTGACATTAAAGTGATAAAGCACTTTAATAAAGCAGCTCAGACTTTCCCGCCCAGTCCCGCCAAAACTTCAGTCTTCATGTCATCAGTCTTCAGTACGTTTAAGTTGCTGAGGAGTCATTAGGGTTCAGTGAGTTATTGTCATCCTCACTGAACCCATCACCTTCTTCTTGGCTTAGATCACACTTCACTGAGTTCCGCCTCACTGAATGGAGAACCTTTCTTCTTAGGCTCGGTCTTAGCTCCCTGAAGGTGACTCACTGAGTTACTGTTCACTCAGTGACTTGTTTGCACTTAGGGGATTTTACGTTCAAATCCTTGTTAGAAGACTTGGGGAATTCAGTGACCCAACAATCTCCCCCTATTTGAACATACAAATTGCCTAAGTGATACTTGATTCAGCTTGAGTTGTCAGGGTACATCTTCTCTTGCTGAATGTTTGTTGTAATTGTAAGTAGGACATAACTATTTAAACAAAACATCAGTTTATTCATTAGCTATTACATTTTCCTACAAATTACAAACAAAATAAAAAAAAGATAGTTGTTGCAGATCAGATGTTCAGATGATAGCCAAGTCCCTCAATCTTAGCTTTCTTTGATCTCAGCAGGTGTTTCTCAGGATGCTCCTCAATCTTTGTCCTTAGGTCCTTACAGAACCTTTGGTTTGCACCACTTTGAATAGGAGCAGCTAACATCAGGTACGTTACCATTGCCGTGACCCCTGCCTTGTCTATATCGGACCACCTTTGGAAGCCAAGGTCTCCATATTCATCAGTGAAGCATAGACCTCGTTCAGGGTGTTCAAGCACGGTGTTGTTCACGAAGGTGATTCCTTCAGGAACAGACCTGTCACATTCCAATCCTGGGACTTTGATCTCAGGCTCGGATTCGATGTGCTTCCTTTTTCTCCTTGTGGTGGTTGAAGAAGCAGTTCCTGTTGTTGGAGCAGGAAGAAGGGAGGGAATGTTGAGGGCTTCAGGCATTGCTCTCAGTCTGTCATATCTTTCGCTCAGTGACTTGAGAAGTTGATCAACAACGACGCCATTTTTCATGGCAATGATGGGACGGAGTTCATCAAGTTCAGTGATCCCAAAGTCAGCGAATTTGAATGGATTATGAACATCCATTATTCTCTTATCAGCCCCCCTGAAGACAGTGACCATTGCGGGTTTGGTATTCCTGTGGATTTTGATGTCAGTGATGGTTTCAGGCTTCAATCTTTCCTTCATCACCCAATGATATCTTTCAACCCTGGTCTTTCTGATTTGAGCTTGCCTCTTCAGCTTTTCTTCCCTTTCCTTTTTCAGAGCATTCATCTGTTCTTCCTGAGCCTTTTTAAAGGCTGCACCAGCTTGCTCATTAGCTAGTGCCTCAGTGTCCAGACCAATCTTTTCAGCCTCCTCATGAACAACCTGTATCAGTTTAGGCTTGCTCAGTTTCTCTTCTTCAGCTGCCTTTGCCGCTTTCTCAACTTTTCCCAAGTAGTCTTGTATCTGGTCATGAGTAAGTTGATAGATTTTTCCATTAATTTCATACGGGACCCTGATAGGTTCATCAGGGTCAATTCTGACAATTTTGGAGGCAGGCTGGAGTCTGACTTCAGGTTCTGAGGTGGTGGCAATGCTTTTTCCTCTGTCCTGAAGTAGAGTGGAGGAGACTGGTTCCTCTTGTGGGGGAACTTGAGTGATTGGTGTGGCTTCAGTGACATGCTCCCCCTCAGTGTGAGAGGGCTGTCCAGCTTCTTGTTCATCAGTAACAGGGGTTTCAGTAACATTCTCCCCCTCAACATTTGCCGGAGCTGCAGTGATGGCAAGTGTTGGAGTTACTGAAGTAGAAGTAGAACCCTTGAAGGCTTGAAATATTTCCGTCATCATGGACTTGATCTCCGCAGTATCCTGATGAATGAGAGATACCCTGGAGTCAAGTGAAGCCTGAGAACTTTCAAGGGCAGTCATCCGGGAACCCATTGTCCATGCCAGAGATGTGGACTTCTGGAATTGAGCTGTCACTGATGCTTCCAACTGAGTGAAGGAAGACTTGAGGGACTCCACCGTGGAGCTGAGATTCTGAACATTTGAATCCCTTATCAAACCAAGTAACTCAGTAAGGGCCGCCGAGTTGACCTGATATGTCTCAGATACCTGAAGAATTCTTTTGTTGAGCTCAGGATCATCCTTGACTGATTCTTGAACTGACTTAACCCCTGTAGCCAGCTCCTTAAGGGATTCCAAAAATTGATTGATGTGCGAAGCCATTTGTGTCAGGGAGTGATTGACAGTGGAATTTTGCTCCCTGACATCTTCATTGTAATCTTCAACAGCATCTTTGAGGAGGTGATAGTGGACTGCTTTCTTAGTATGCAGATCAAACACCTCTTCAGTGACCCCCCTGTACAAAACATTAGTCATTTTCTTGATGAACCTTTTGAAGGCTCTTTCAGTGAGAGGAGTTGAAGCGTCTTCTGAGGTTTCCGGCTCGGAATGTTGTTCATCTTCATCATGGTTAGAGGGTTGAGGAGACTGAGTAACAGGTTCAGGGACTGTCTCCTCATCCTCCATATCATCTCCGGCCGTGAAGACTTCCTCGTCACTGTTGAATTCATCATCAGAAAATAAGAATGCCTGAGCATCCGCCAGGGAGGATATCTGCAACAATTGGAGGTTATCCGGCTCCTCTTCATAAGAAGATTTGCCTTCGTTTTGGCCAGGTCCTGACCCCTCAAATCCGGTAGGTTGGGTTTTACCTACCTGGTCTTTAAGGCCAGTTCCCAAGTTATGCGCACCTCCGGGAGTGGTTGTGGGTTCCATATCAGCGGGTGGTTTATATCCCTCTGAGTCTTTGTCCCCCGTGACCCCTTCAGACACTGATGGGTGTTTCTCAGTGCCATCCCGAGGAGCCGTGATTGTTGTGTCCCTATCAGTGGGTTGTTTGTTTCCCACTGAGTCTTGGGGATAAGTAGGGGTGCCCTCAGACAAAAGCTTTGATTTGCGAATGTCCTCATCAGGCAAGTGAGTGGTTGAGTCCCCCTTTCCAACAGGCTTGTTCTGGCCTGTCGAAGGTTTAGGGACATTAACTCCCTGATGCTTGGGTTTTGATCTACCCGAGCTTTTAGCAGGATGTGATTGTTTGTGGACCCCCTTCTCAGTGGAGTAGTGCTGCCCCACCGAGGATTTAGGATCCCTTACTCCCTGAGACCCTGGTTGTGATTTGCCAGAGACGTTAACAGGATGTGAAGGTTTGTTTTGTTTCGGCTCAACTGTCTTGTTTACGACAGTAGAGTCTTTGGAAACGGGTTTGCCCGAGGACACTGAGTGTGATTTCTCAGTGCCCTCCGTTGGCTTTTGTTGCAGGCCTAGTGACTGGGTTATTATACTCAGGGTGTCCGCAGTCAAGGGCGGTAATTCATGCCCCTTTTTGGCAACTTTAGGATCAGAAGTCTCAGTGTCGAGTGACTTGGGTTGAGCCACCTTCCTGGACCCCTGACCCTTCTTCCTCTTCACCCTTTTGGTGGGAGAGGGAATTGGTGATACTTTATTGTCACCCTGGATAGCAGTACGCATGTACAATGTCAGGGTGACTGGTGTAACCTCAAGAGGGTCGCGTGAGTAATTTGCCTTGTGTAGGACGTCAGGCTCAAAACCTACTGCGTCAGGCCTATCATACTCAGACCCAAGCAAGTCTTGTAGGGCACAGGAAACAAATCTAGGATATGACATATGTTTTTGCCTAGACTTCCCCCCTAACTTTGCTATGAGGTCCCTGAAGATGATTTCTCCAAGGTCTATCATTTTACCCTCAATGAGACAGAACACTATCATTGCTTGAGTAGTGTTTAATTGCTCAGTCGAGGATTTATTTCCCCAGAGAACCTGAATGACAAAAGTCATTAGAATCCTCCAGGGAGCTGGGAACCAGGTCTTAACAATTGGGGCTTTGGATAATAGGGACCCTGGTGTCACCTCAGGGTGATTTTTGTCATAGGGTCCCAATTCCAACAAGACCTCCTTTACCTCTTTTTCAGAGGGTTGGGCAGTGAAGGTCGTGGTATAATCAAGCCCAGTGGCTTTGACAAAAGTTTTATAGTCAAGAGTTAGGGACTTAGTTCCATTCTTGACTGTAAACTTGATTTTGGCCTCTTTTGGCGCATCAGGGTTTTCAACAACCGCTGTGCACCAAAATTCCCTCAAGTAGTCATGATAGATGACTGAGGGGGTCTTAGTGAATGAGGTGGTCAGGAAACAGTTCTGAAGGAACATCACCACATCCCTGTATTCAGGGTACCCAGCAGGGTAGGCAAAGTTCCCCACCACATTATTTTTGGTAAGGTCTACGCTTTCCATTTGGAAATCCACATTGGGTGCGTATTTTACGACCTTAGAAGTAGCCATTTGTTTATAAAAAGCCTGGTTTGAAAAATGGGTATGGGTGAGGAAACACACGCAGTTTTGAAAACAATTTGCAAGAGTTTTGTTAAAGATTTTAAAAGCGTGTGTGTTTCCCTTTTTTTGTGGGGGTATTTATAGGGTAAAGATTTGGGAGGTGATGTTGCGGATGCCAAAGGTTTAATTTATTTAACCGAAACGGCATAATAATTTTGGTTTGATATCCGCATTAAATGTCACGATTCCCACTACCCCTATTTTCTCTCACCCTTTGGGGTGCTTCTGCAAATATTGCACTTTTGCAGGAAAAACAATCATCACACGTTTTGTGTGTGAGAGAGCATTTAATGCTCAGTGGTGTTTGGTGAGAGAGATGTGGGGGCCCAAGGAGTGGATGCCAGTTGTGTAAGTGACATATATTCCTATATTTAATAGGATTCAGTTACCTACCTGGGACATTTAACTGACTAAATACTTAGAGCATTTAGTTAGGGTATTCAATGCCATTTTTCATCCTGAGCCCCCTGAATGATTTTTTCATTCAATAAAAATGAGTGTTTCAGGAAGGGTGTGATCAGGGACCTAGAGAATATACATCATGTTGGAACATTTTTGATCAGTTCCCTGATTCTATGTCCAACATGCCCAGTTCAGCTTTCAATCTTGTGAAAGTGGGTTCATCCAAAGGTTTAGTGAAGATATCAGCTAGCTGATACTCAGTGGGGATGAAATGTAGTTCAATTTCTCCATTAGAGATATGGTCCCTGATGAAGTGGTATCTGATATCAATGTGTTTGGTTCTTTGATGAAGTACTGGATTGTTTGAGATGGCTATGGCACTTGTATTATCACAAAAGATAGGTACCATCTTATACTGAATGCCATAGTCACTCAGTTGGCTCTTCATCCAAAGTACATTTGCACAGCATCCTGCAGCAGCCATATATTCAGCTTCAACTGAGGACATGGCCACTGACTGCTGTTTCTTTGTACTCCAACACACAAGTTTACCACCAAGAAATTGGCAGGATCCTGAAGTACTTTTCCTATCCATGTTACATCCTGCATAGTCAGAGTCAGTGTACCCTTTGAGATCAAATCCTGAACATTTTGGGTAATACAAACCAAGGTTTGGAGTACCCTTCAGGTACCTGATGATTCTCTTGACAGCAGTGAGATGTGATTCTTTAGGGTCAGCCTGGTATCTTGCACACAGGCAGACTGAGAATTGGATATCAGGCCTTGAGGCAAGTAAGTACATCAGGGAGCCAATCATTCCTCTATATTGGGTTTGATTCACTGACTTTCCAGTGAGATCAGGACCAAGGTTGTTTGGAGGAACCATGGGAGTTTTTACTGAAGAGCAGTCAGTGAGCTCATACTTCCTCAGTATGTTCCTGAGATATTTCTCTTGGCAAATGGATATTCCTTTTTCAGTTTGTTTGATTTGTAGTCCAAGAAAGTATGTGAGTTCACCCATCATGCTCATTTCAAACTTTGTGGTCATGAGTTTTTCAAATTGTTTGCAAAGTTTGTAACTTGTTGAGCCAAAGATGATGTCATCAACATATACTTGGACAAGAATGACATCATCCTTTGTTCTGTAGATGAACAGTGTGTTGTCAATTCTTCCTCTGACAAACTTGTTTTGGATCAGGAAGGCTGAAAGAGTTTCATACCATGCCCTGGGTGCTTGTTTTAGTCCATAAAGGGCTTTGTTAAGCTTGTAGACATGGTTGGGGTATTCACTACTTTCGAAACCAGGAGGCTGTTGCACATAAACATCTTCTTTGATGTTACCATTCAGGAATGCACTTTTAACATCCATTTGGTAAACTTTAAAGTTCATGTAAGTTGCATAGGCAAGGAAGATCCTGATGGCTTCCATTCTTGCAACAGGTGCAAAGGTTTCCTCATAGTCTATACCTTCCTGTTGATTATATCCTTTGGCAACCAGTCTTGCTTTGTTTTTGATGACTGTGCCATTCTCATCAGTCTTGTTTTTAAAGACCCATTTCATACCAATGATTAAAACACCCTGGGGGCATTCAACAAGGGTCATGACATCATTTCTGTCAAATTGTTCCAATTCATCTCTCATGGCCTGAACCCAACTTTCATAAGTCAGGGCTTCCTTTACATTTTTAGGCTCAATTTCTGAGAGATAGTCAGCATAAAGGCATATGTTGGCAGTGGCAGCCTTGAGTTTGGCAGCCTTGCTTCTTGTGAGCATGCCTTCAGTGGGTTCACCAATGATGTTCACAAGCTCAATGATTTTGGATCTAGTCCAGCTATCCTGGGGTTTGGGATAGGAATTTGAGCTTGTAGGAGCCTGAATAGGTTCAGTCTCAGGAACATGAGGTAACTCATCAATATGCACTTCAGTGACAACTGTAGGAACAATTTGTTCAGTGGGTTCCTGAACATTTTGTTCAGTGGTGTCAGTCTCATTTGAGACAGGCTGAGTTTCTATGAACTCACTGATAGGTGGTTGGCGTAGATTGTGAGGGATGATGTAGTAGGAGACATCAGCATCAGCTTGGTATTGAGTTGAGGGATTGTTCTCAGGATGATACTTATCAGGAGGATATCTTGATGAGTCATCAATACCAATTTCTTCAACTGAGGAATTTGAGAACCTGATGGATTCAGTGCTCTCATCAACAGTAATGTGATAAGTTTCCTCAGTTTGTTGTCTCCTTGTGTTGAACACCCTGAAGGCTTTAGAGACCAAGGAATATCCCAGGAAGTATCCATCATCAGCTTTGGCATCAAATTTACCTAAGTGATCCTTGTGATTATGTATAAACACAGGACACCCAAATACATGAAAGTAGCTGATGTCAGGAATCCTTCCTTTGAATATCTCATAAGGTGTCTTATTGTGCCTTTTCACAATGATTGACCTGTTTTGAGTGTAGCAGGCTGTTTTAACTGCCTCAGTCCAAAAATGTTTTGAGAGGACTGAGCCATTCAGCATGGTTCTTGCTGCCTCAATGAGTGTTCTATTTCTCCTTTCAGCTACTCCATTTTGTTCAGGAGTATAGGGAGAAGTGAAATTTTGAGAAATTCCTTTCTCATCACAAAAACACTCAAGGTCTTGGTTTTTGAATTCAGTGCCATTGTCAGTCCTGATCTGTTTAACTTTGACATCATTTTGATTTTCAATGTTCCTGACAAATGACATGATGGTTTCAGCTGCCTGACTCTTTTTGGTCAGGAAGTAAACCCAAGTATATCTTGAGTATTCATCCACAATGACCAGAGTATACTTCTCATGGTGTATGGACATTGGACTGACAGGTCCAAAAAGGTCCATATGAAGAAGATGCAGGCAGCTTTTGATTGAAAAGGTTTGTTTGGTTTTGAATGATGCCCTGTGGTGTTTTCCTTTTTCACAAGCAGAACAAGGCTTGTCTTTGGTATACACCAGGGATGGAAGGCCCAGAACTTTGTTCTGTTTGGCCAGGTTGTTGATGTTTTTGAAGTTGAGATGAGAGAGTCTCCTATGCCATAGCCAGTTGATTGTCTCACTTGCCTTTGAGAATAGGCAAGTCCCATTTTGAGTCAGGGATGACATGTCAAGGACATATACATCATCCCTTCTGGGTGCAATCAACACAACTTCCTTATTGGCATTAAAGATGGTCCCTCTCTTATCATCAAACTGAACTATGTATTTTGCATCACATAGTTGGGAAACACTTATCAGGTTGTACTTCAGACCATTAACATAAGCTATTCTTGTAAAAACTATACCATTGCAGTTTACTGAACCATAACCCTCAGTGGGAGCTGATGAGTTATCACCAAATACTACTTTGGGTCCTGGTTCTTCCACATATTTGTGCAGAAAACTTTTCACACCAGTCATACTTCTGGAGCATCCACTGTCTAGATGCCAGGTAGGATCCTTGATGTGTTTCTGCACAAACAGTAAACTGGGTTAGTTTTGCTTATTGACCCACCTTCTAGTGGGCTTAGTCCTCAGGGACTTTTTGAACTCAGTTAGTGAATCATGGTCTGAAGTTATGTGTCCTGAGCTTCCACATGTTTTACATTTTGTGGATGTTGATGCATCAGGTGACTGAGAAGTGTTGGTTTGATATTTCCTTCTGGACTGAATCACTTTGTCATGCCCCCTGGTTTCATGGGAGGGATCTCCACAGATGTCACAGCATACTTTCATCAAACAATCATCAGGAAGATGATCATTGAAACCACAGTGAGGACATGGTGAGAAAGGCTTAGCCTTCAGTCTTTGTTTGGGAGGTGTGGCATACTGATAGCCTTGGGTTTTGTACTGACCCCTTGCCTTTAAAGAGGCAGTGTGGGGGATGTGATCACAAGTTCTGTGGTCCTCTTGTTTGCATATCATACAAAATAGGACTCTGTAGCATTTATCAGTGCTGTGATTTGGATAATTGCACAGTTCACATCTCCCTGAGGGTCTGGGTGTGGTTTTTGGTTTGGATGAACCTGAGGATACTGAGGGCTTGGTAGATTTAGAGTCAGAGTTTTTCTCAGTAGACTCAATTTTCTCACTCAGCATCCTGACAAGTTCAGCAAGCTGATCAACCTTTGAATCAGTGCTTTCAAGCTTCACTTCAGTAGTTACTGAAGGTTTTTGGTGTTCAGTGGGTGCAGGAGTAGGTCTTTTCAGTATAGTCCTTCCTAACCCTGATTTCTCTTTAGGAGAATGTGGTTGAAAGACTAATGGTGCAAGATTAGAATTGGGTTCTGCTCCATGAAGTTGTTTCAGTGGTGGGAGTGGTGAATCAGACTTAGACTCAGTGATGGACTCAGTAGGACTAAGTTCATCAGTGACTCCTAGCAGCTCCTTGATAGCCTGACTTTCAGGCTCCAGAATTCTTCCAGTGTTAAAATTTGGCAATTTACTATCAGGATTGTTTCTTTCAATCCAATCACTGGGTTTGGGAGCTAGTTCCTTGCTAGAGAGTATGTTGGTAAATAGAAAAGTTGTGGAATGACTACTTTCCCCTGAAACCTCAGTGAGTTGATCATCACCTAGACCAGCCTTATTGGGGCTGGGTGAGAGACTTAGTGTTTCATAAAGTTTGGGGTTTTTCTGAGTCCATTTCCAAATAATTTCCTTTTCTTTCTTAAGTTCTTCCTGAAGAGCTTGATTTTGTTTTACAAGTTCAGAGTTTTGAATTTGAAGTGTGACACTTTCAAGTTTGGCTTGTTTTAAGACAAGTAATTCATCTCTACACTGATTTAATTCAAAACTGAGTTTGTTAAATTTTGAAAACAGATTAAGTCTTTGCTCTTCAACATACTTAAGATCAACATTTATATAGTCTAAGTAAGATTTCCAATCATCATTATCATCCATAGAAAGTAAAAGATTTACCTTTCTCATTGTGATGTTGACCCATTCACCATTTCTTGCATGACTCTTCCCCACAGCAAGTTTGTTGTCTTCTGACAGAGCCATCAGGGCACTGATGTGAACTTCATCATCATCAGAGGACACTTCAACCTCATCCCAGTCATATGTTTCAGCAACAAGCCCTTTGTTTTTGGCTTGAGTAGGCTTTGGAGCCTGAGGAGGCTGAGAGACTGTTGAGGATGATTCAAGAAGGGCAAGCTTGGCTTTTGCCTTTCTGTACTTTGCTTCAAAGTCAATTTGAGGGACTTTTTCAAATCTTTGACTAGACTGAAGCATTTTTGGTTGAAATTTGCTGGGGCCTGAAAAAGAGTTATTTCCTGAAAACTTGAAGGATGGTTCTGAGGTAGTTTTTGAAAAACAATCTTTAGCAAAATGCCCCATTTTGCCACATTTAAAGCATTCAGTATTGTCATTTGCTTTAGAAGGAAATTTATTTTTCTTAAAAAACCTTTTTGAATTAGCAAGGAGTGCTCTTTCATGAAATTCAATCTGAAGATCATTAAGATACTCCTCACTGGTTCTTTGGTCAACCTCATCATCTGAACCATCCTGAAAATCCTGCACAACACCTTTAGAATAGAAAGCAGTTGATATGGGTGTGATTGTCAAGGCCTTTTTGGTCTCCTGAGCTTTACCAGGGTATCTCCTGGTGATAAGATTGTCTTCATAGACAAACTTCCCATAAATGGCAGGGAGCTCAAGGTTCTTAATGTGGTTTGCATTTCTCAATCCCTGAGAGAAGTTTAACCACTTCTCAGGGAGACTGTTGACAAAACCAACATTGATTTCATGTTTTGACAGTATAACACCATCATTGGTCAGCTCATTTAGGAGGGTCTTATACCGAGTATAAGTCTCAGGGAGACTTTCAGAATCCTTGGCCCTGAAGGTATTGAATTCAAGCTTCAGGTCCATGATTCTATTCTCTTTGGTATCAGAAGGCCCTTCATAGCTATGAACCAGGTCAGTCCATGTCTGCTGGGCAGTGGGACAGTTGATCACTGATTCCATTATATCATCAGGAAGGCATGATATAATGATGCTTTTCAGGCGCTGGTCTTGATTGACCACCCTCCTTTCATCTGGGGTCCACTGAGCTTCAGGTTTGATTAAACCTTGGGCAGTTGTTGGGACATATGGACCCTCATTAATCAATTTGATATAATAAGGTTCCATCCCAGTTAAGTAGCAAAGCATTCGTTTTTTCCACTTGTTAAATTTGCCAGCTTCAAGTCGAGGGGCAGTTGCTGAATAACTTCCACCCTTTTTATCGACAAGCTGGGGAACATCTGTGTCAGTCATAGTGGGATCTTGATTTTAAAAACTTGAGCACTCGTTAGGTTTTGAAAACGTGTAAAAGTTTTGCAAATCAGAGGCTCTGATACCACTTGTTGGTCCCTTTTACTTGGTTAACCGTAACTAAGAAGTTAAAGTAACCAAGTTATATGACTTGAACACAAATGTAGAAAATGATTAACAATAAAAAAACGTAAACAAAAGAGATAATATTTTCCAACGTTTAATTCTTTATTAGAAGTTAATCAAAAAGAATCGTACCCAAGTGTTTGCGGAATAACACTTGGGGTTGAATTGACAAGTGTGGTATGGACTCCTCACTAAACTCAACTAAGTTGAGTGACAACTTAAATTACCCACTGAGCTATCTCAGGGGCTTGTGTTGTTCTTTGGAGGAGTAAAAGTGGTTTGTGAATGCTTTGCATTAATTGCACAAACTTGTCAACTTTTACTCCTCACATTTGCTTCCTATTTATACACAAGTATAGAACAACTAAATATACATTGGACCTAAAGCTTCCTTAACAATATCTTGAAAGATATTATTCTTCTGGCAAAGGAACCTTCATTGAGTTAGATCCAAAAGGCACTTTCTGATGACAGACTGGTTTTAACCATTTGGGGAAAGTCTGACATTAAAGTGATAAAGCACTTTAATAAAGCAGCTCAGACTTTCCCGCCCAGTCCCGCCAAAACTTCAGTCTTCATGTCATCAGTCTTCAGTACGTTTAAGTTGCTGAGGAGTCATTGGGGTTCAGTGAGTTATTGTCATCCTCACTGAACCCATCACCTTCTTCTTGGCTTAGATCACACTTCACTGAGTTCCGCCTCACTGAATGGAGAACCTTTCTTCTTAGGCTCGGTCTTAGCTCCCTGAAGGTGACTCACTGAGTTACTGTTCACTCAGTGACTTGTTTGCACTTAGGGGATTTTACGTTCAAATCCTTGTTAGAAGACTTGGGGAATTCAGTGACCCAACAAAGTTGCTACCAATACCCGGACCAACCACATGTTGGTTTGGAGCTTCTTGACCATCAGTAAATCAGAATTGGAAGGGCAAATTAAGCAAGGTAAGAAAGACTAAAGAAGTATATTTTTGATATGGGACATAATAAATAGAAAACTATATAAATACAAATGAATAAAATGAACTAATCGAGATACAAAATCCAATTAGCTATCACAACCTGTTTGTTGCATTTCATACCTAACTATTTGCATAAACAATACTAAATAACTGATTCATATTATAGTAACAACAAGCTCAAGGATTATATAGAATTTAGGCAAACGCAAAAAGTGTTTGACCCTTTATGCATGGTTTGAGCTAATCATTGTAGCTTCACCACTTATCTATAAAATCATAAGTATAACATTATATCTTTAGTAAATTAAGCAGCTCTAAATAGGGTTACCAGAATTTAAACTGTAAAAGGCTGAAAATCAATATAAGCTTATGTAAATTTTGACAAGTTCATAAGTCGACTTATTTCAGCTTTCGACCTTATCAGGTTGAGCTTATGGCTTGTTCAAGGTCATAAGCACAACTTCAAATTTTACGTAAGCCCATAAGCCCAATTAATAAGCCAACACAAACACTCCTCAAGTCACATAATCTGCATAATTCCAATGTGAGTGTGATAGTATAAAGAAAACAAGATACAAGCCTCAAAGTTAGGCCACCATGTTAGGTAGAATTTTCTTGTTAGCTGTAGGTATACACATTTAGCAGGTGCCTAATTCTATGATCATATCAAGGCTTATATGCTTTAATTATAAGTTAATCCATCAAGGCTTATATGCTTTACTTAAATATGACCCGGCCAAAATGACCCATTAAAACACATTTTCACTTCTCGTACTCAAAAGAGATTTTGTGTAAAACGACATTCCGAAAAACATTTTAGTTATAGCCGAGACCTGAATATCAATGTAAAATGACCAGAATGCCCCTGCAAGTTTCTACTAGTACTTTGACTTTTTAAATAAACTGCAGTAGTTTGACTTTCAGTTTTGACCCGTTATATTACGCTTTCATGACTTGGACCCTAAAGAGATTTTATGCAAGACGTCGTTCCGAACAACTTTTGTGTTTCGCTGGAAGGCTGAAACGGACTCGAAATGGCTCAAAATCGTCGTTTACAAATCTGGACAGTAGCGAAAATATTCCATAGCTGGAACTTTAGTATATAAAATTTAGAACTTCATTCGACTATAACTTCTTTGTTATTAGGAGTTACGGGACGTTCCAATTACCCAAACGAACATAAAAATAAGCTCTTTCATATTATCCAATCAAAAATTAGTTTTTGCAAAGTCTCGAACCTCAGTTTACGTGTCACAAAATCTGCACGAATTTAACTCTTTCAAAGCTTATAATTCTCATTCAAACTTCATCAAATCAACTTCACAATTTCGCAAATGTATCACCAATCCTACTCCCCATCATCTAACGCATTAAACCAACAATTTCTATAGCTCAAACCAAGCACATCCTTCTTAGGTTTGCGACTAGAGCTGGCAAATCGTGTCTTAACAGATTCTGAGCATGCGAATAACATAAGTTTCAAAAATGAAAACGACTCGTTTAACACTTGGTTTTGGTGGTTTGAGTATGACAGTTATACGTTTTATGTATCAAAAAAGTTAAATATTGAACCCTAGAATACTAAAAACAATTATTTTAAAAAATAAAAAAAAAATGCATAGTACATTTTTTTCCCCTTAACAGGTCTTAACAGGTCCTAACAGGTACCAAATTTGCCAGCTCTATTTGCGACTGACCAGAAATAAAACTAAACAAAACTTTAATGATCTCTTAACCAAGTCTCAAAAAATAAACCAAACATTTATAAGTTGAAATATATGTGTTTTAAAACAAACACCCCTTGGGTGTGGCTGTGACAGCAACAACCAAACGCCCTCTATGGGTGGTATTTCCGGTCGAACCCCAACACTAAAACCACATGAGCCATAAGCGCAAACAAGCTTAATTATGAACCAAATAAGCTATAAGCCTAACGAATGATCTAAAGAGAGAAGAGAATTAAAAACAAGCCAAACTAACACCCTTAGTAGCTGGTGGGGCTGTGACTAACAAAACAACGGATCCATTTACATCTCTAGGGTTTCGAATTCATCCACACTAACACTAAAAAAATAGTTCGACAAATTCACATATAAAAACATGAATAAATCAACAATCAACCAATCATTTAAACCCTAAAAAACCCCAAATCAGATCTAAATCACAAAATTTACATTTCTAGGGTTTCAACAATTTCATAGTTAAAACATATACAAAATTAACAAGTCAATAAAGCAAATCAACAGTCTACTGACGTAAAAAAAGTAGTTAAAAGAGATTAACCATGGCCGCCAGAGATCGATCGGAGATAATCAACGGTGATTCTAGACAGAGAAAGTTGAACGATTTGTAGAGAGAGTAATGGAAAAAGACTTTTCAGGAGATGATAAAAGAAGTAAGGATACACTGGTAACACTGCAATTGGCGGGCGATAAAAAGAACCATGAAATGACGATACTACCCTCCGTGACATGACACTTAACGAGGAAACTAACGGAAAATGGCTCTCGGTGGCTTTTTTGCACATTTGCGTAACGTTAGTGGCTTTTTTGCGTGCCTTTTTGTCTCGGTCCCATATTTGCGATTTCGTGATAGTTTAGGGACCATTTTTGCATTTTACCCATTAAAAATAAGTACATTTTTGCTAAGCTTACATAATTTTCACAAATAAAAATTACACACATACATGTGGCATGCGAAATGTATCAATTATGTTACATGAATTCTACTCTTTCTTACTTTGTACTATTTATGTGGATAACTTTTTGTGAAAATTTGTGAGTTTACCATCTCTCTTTTGTAAATAGTGTCTGGGTTTGCTGATATTTTATAGAGAGGTTTGCTACGACCACAAAACATCCACAAAATGAAATCCACAAAATTGACTTGCCATGTGTTATTGACTTAATAAAAAAGAAAAGAGATAATATATTGCAAAACACGCCAATCAAAACACAACATGTACATGTTTTGCTTTCTGACTCTTCCCGTTTTCTCTTGAGATCGTTCATCTCTTCTAATAGTTCGTAATGTCTTTCCATTAATAAGGCAGTCTCAACCAGCTCGTATAACTTAGTCCAATTTCTTGGTGACACGAATAACTTGTGTCGTATGTTATCATTCAATACCCATATATACATGTATCTTTATCATTTCAGTTGGAACTACAAACTTAGCAACATTTGCCAACTCCAAAAAACGAGTAGTATACTCTCTGATTCTTTGACTACCTTGCTCTTCGATCAGAACATGCCTTTAATTAAACACTTCCTTGAATTGACCCCATGTCGACTTTGTAGGCCCACTCGTATCCTTAACCATGTCCCACCAATATAGAGCTTCGGATCACAGCATACTCACGGCATAAATAACCTTTTCTTCATCAACACACTTAATAGCATCAAAGATGTTCTCCAATTCACGAATCCACCTCATTGCTGCTATTGGGTCACATGTGTCATGTAACTCAGGCATATTGCAGCTCAAAAAAGCCACCTTCTCAACCACAATTCTATCATCTATCATTTTACAAGTGGGACTTGCTGCCTTAGTGATGGGCTCATTCTCATTTGAGCCTGTTTTTCCAGGTTGGGTTGCACCAGCTTCCACACTAGTGTTAGTACTAGATTGGGCAGCTTCTTTTATCTCACGCCTACCACTTCTTGTCGTAGCCATCTTAAAAAACTAAAGTTTATCCTTAGAATGCAACATCCTTTTTTAACAAATAATCTGCACTTTAAGACTCTAATTTGCAAGTTACCTACTAATGCTTTAATTAAGATTCATGCAAACACATGTAAGCCTAATGAATTCATGGTCTGCACATTAATAAGGAATGTTTGGGATTGCTTTAAAAACCATATATTTTTTCCAACTGTTTTAATGCAACAGATAAGCAGTTTTTTAGGAGTTTGTGATTGCTTATAAGAATTCAAATCTGATTTTTGGGAGTGAAACAATCTGTTTCATTGTTAAGCAATCCAAACAAAACGTAAAACAATTCACGATATATACAACATTCGAATAAGCTAATAACTTAATGCAAACATCATCGTTTGCATAATTGTGTTTTGACATGCATTATACTATATATATAAAGATGGGAATGTGGGTTGCAAAGCTGGGGTGGTTAAAAACGTCATTACAAACCATTAATCACACAGTATGTGGTCCAAAGGTTAGCAACTTACTGTTTTGCGCACTGTTCATGGGTTAATTACACACTTACAAACAGTTAATGACACAAACAGTACGTATGTATTTCTAAATATTTATTTCCTCCTCACATACCATTCACAGATAGATACACGCACACAAACAAAAACCCTTCTATAATCTTCCACACACACTTCCCTTACTAGAAAATTCCACCGCCTCTATCTTTCTCATCATCTTCTTCACACAGGGCCAAATCCGGTGCTGTGGTAAACCCTAGACCTTCAAGTTCAATCTATGACCTTCAATTACAATCTATTTAAATAAACTCGAAACCCATCAATAAATAAATCAATCAATCGAGTAAATTTAGAAGCTCGAATTAAGTAAAAATGGAGTCTGAGAAGAAAGCGTCTCTGGTGTCGGATGTAGGATTACGCCATCGCATCTAACTCTGTGTAAGCTCCTTTTTAAATGTTGTCAAATTTTTATTTATGATGGATTTTTTTATGGGTTTAGGTTAATGAAGATAATGTATACATTAATGAAGATATTGAACCAAATTTCTTTAAAATGTTTAAATTTTAGATTCTGATTCTGGGTTTGAGCAATACTGGATTTGGTTGGTCCAAAATCTACAAAATAATACTAACATATGCCTTTTTATTTCATTTGTAACAGTGCTTAGCCAAATTTAACACGATTTTGTGCCGCTCGAATTATTGGTGGATAATGGAGAACCAATTTGGAAAAGTGGCTTTCTTCGGAGTTGAGAAAAAGATGAGCAACTGGGGTTCTGATTGATGGTATGGAAACTATAGGTGTGTTTGTTCCTGTCATGAGTGCTTTCTGAGTTTGCTATAATGTCAAAACAAAGGGTCAGTTTTTAAGTTTTAAGTGTATTAGATCGATAAGATACAGTCATTTGAGAGAAGAATGAAGTTGTTAAAGCCAAAACACGAAGAACATAAACAAAAAGAAACAAAGATCTGAAGAATCACATTATAAAAAGATTACAAATTCGAGATCCACATGTAGATGAGTTTTTTTAATCCCAGGTATGAAGTTATACAATTTTACCCAAGTTAATTTTGTAGCTTTACTAACACCAATACCCAAAATTATTTCTTCTAATTTTGTACTACGTTTAATTTTGATTATGGGATTGACAATTTTTTGGTGCACCACCAACATTCAATTATTGAACCATAGTTCATTTGCGCGTTGGCATCATCACCCATCTCCCTTGAGTAATGTAAATATGTTTGTGTCTTAGAGCATAAACAGAGGCTGTTTAAGTATGTGGTAGTATATTTTGTCAATTGAGTTCATTTTATTTAGTTTAGTTCCACATTCGCAAATGCTTACTAATTAAGGTTTTATGTTAAACATGACACTTAAATAAGAGAATATTTAGTATCAATTGTTGCTGTTGCTAAACCATAGCCAAACACCAGAAAATATCACATAAGTCTGAAATTGGTAGGTAGTTGTACATAAGAAAAACTGGTGATGATATTGCTATTTTAATCTTCAATTTATACATAATATCATGCTGATGTTTGATTTCAAAGATGACTAGGTTGACTTTAAACTTTAAAATGTGTATCTTCCATTAAACAACTACTTAACAGTTAACACACTTAGAGCATGAATTTTTTCGTTTGCGCTTTGTACCTTTATTATATTAATTAACCTCATTTGCATTTATTTGCTTACTTCTATGTCGAAGTGCGGGAAAGAAATCAGTTATAAAATCTGTCTTTGCTATGACTTTTGATGAGTCAGTGTTAAAATCATATAAGAAAGATTATATATCTAAGTCCTTTATCTTCAATAAATTATGGACTTGAATAAGGTATATTTGGTGGAAGAAAATCAAAATGTGGATCTTAGTGTGGAGAGAATACTACTTTACTTTTGAAATGAGTGGCGTTAAATGTATGTTCCAAAATCTAGAGATAGATATGTAAATTCGCCAAATCAGTAAAAAATTTAAAACCATACTTGCTTTTACTCAAACCTTAAAACATATTGGTAATACCTGAGGTGTCAATAATCGGCATATTTTCTTGCACTTTATTAGCATCAGGTATAATTCAAGACATTTGTAGAACCACTGCACTATTTTAAAGTTTTTAACTTTAAGTATTTCGTGAACATTCAGGTCTTTATGCATGAGGTGTTTGGAAGGTAAGTGTTGTTTGCAGGACACGTACGAGCAACCATTTGAAACTGAATTGAAACCTGCAAATGCTCCCACCAAACACTCATTAATAAACATTAAAGACGACACTCCTGAGGATTGTGAAAGCACATCAGCAACGCGCTACAACAACATGCAGATTGCAGGTGGACAAGACGGTGCTACTTGCCTTGATTACAATACAGGTGTGTACAAGTCCTAAAACAGTAAACATCATACTATGCATATCCTACTATTAATTTTATTACATGCTTTTTCTTGGTTGCATTAGGTACTAACGACACTCTGGTCCATCCTTCTGCATCTATTTGTGCTCCTGCAAACTATCATCATCAACCTATTCAAGGTGAGTTAAGGCTCCCAAAATTGACCCAAAAGATATCCGTGAATTAATTTTAGCCCTTACAGCACACGGCATCTTATTACATTTGCAGGAATGCGTGATGATATGCAGCGAAATACGGCAAATTTAACTGAAGGTTAGTTGGAAAATTACCCTTACACACTGTACTGGGATCGCCACACATGAGATTATCCACTTCTAGAAGCATCGAAAAACTGCAGGAACAGGTTTAGGGGATGCCACTCTGCAAGGAACCAATGCAGAAGCCGAAAAGCCCATGTTTTGCAGCTTCACATGAATGCGACCCAGATGTTTTCTGAAATTTCTTGATGAGGTAAACAGCTTCATTAGTTTTTTTTTCTTTTATTGAATTTGAGAATTATCACGGAAAAATTTTTAAAGTAGAAATCAGATTACTACATTTAGTTTGTATTTTGAATTAGTTTTCAAACAGTTCTGACTTTAAACTTGATTTACTTTCCCGAGAACAAAGATTGGAACAGTATTTAAATGAAGTATCGAGTTCTTGAGATAGGCTGTGGTTGGGAAATTTGATCTGGTATATTTGAACTGTACAGTAGTTAGTCGTCAATGGTTATAGATTGTTTTAAGCCTTTGCTGTTAGGGTGATAAAAGGTTAGGCTTAGGATTTGATGTTTTGTTTACCTCTGTCAAATGGTTACAGGACAGGGTATGCACTTTAGCACACACATTACAAACATTGCATATGGTGTAATGAGGGGTATATATGAAGATTTAGTCCATCAGCCTGCATTGATTTTTACGATGGAGCATACTTATTTGTTTATTTAGAGTAAATAAGCACTTTAAATGACAATATTTGAATGTTACGCATACTATATTCTCAACATTAGGTATGTTAGTGATTGATTTGCCCTATCCTATTTAGTGTAATATTATATCAAATTTGGTCCTGCTTATTTGCTTGCGCCTAAGTGTATTTCACAACAGCATGTGGTTGATGATTATGCAAATCGGCTTAAGATATAGATTTTGATTTGTTACAGGTTGAAGTGATGGTTGAGAGTTGGAATTGCAATCTGTGCCATCACTCGAGTTGCTGTAAGATTAAGGACTCAAAATGCCTAGGAGATGGTAACGGATACTGAATTTCCGAAGTGTCATAGTCATTTGTAGTCTTATGTTATGGAGTCACTTTTAAGGAGCATACATGCTTCTACATGCAAAGTACTCTTACTAATTCTTTGTGCAGTTCTACCTGCTTTTCCGCACATTATTTATTTGACTTCACACATGAATGTATGAATACACTCTACAGATCATATAGTTATTTAATAAAGATGTATCTTATTTAATTCTTTTTGTATAATCTTCTAAACACGGCCGCCCCGCAGCAACGCGCGGGCTCACCCGCTCGTTAGCTAATATGTTTTAACTTAGGTTGTATAAAAAAGTTTTCCCAAATTATTATCGCAACCAAAAACAAGGCTTCAAACAACAATTGTGCATAATCATGTCTCATCAAAGAGCAACGACCCACAAAGCATAATCAGCCTATTGGCATAAGAAAACAAAACGACAAACAAACAAAGATTATTTTGCATTTCTAGTACTATTACCCCCACTGTAAAGTAGAAAAGTCATGTTATTACTCAACAAAACATAAAACTCCTTTAGAAACAGAAAACCAAAATGTGCAACCAGAATCATCACACAAACCAATAAAAAAAAATTCTTTTACAAAACAACCAGGTTTCGAAATTCAAAAGCCAGAAACGGTTACATCTAGTCTTCACAGTAGAAGCAAATTAAAAAAAAAAAAAAAAAAAAAAAACAAAACCATGGATAAATGGCCAAATTCCTTTTGCATAAACATAAAATCCGAAAGTCTAAATGGCCAACGAAGTACACTCCAGAGGTGAGTGTCCCAGTCCACCACACCAGTAACATCCCTTTGAACCATAATGACAGTCTCCCTCATGAGATTTCCCGCACTTGTTACACGCCACACTTTCCAACCCGTCCCATTTTCTCTTGAGATCATCCAACTTTTTTTTCTTTTCCATTTCAATTTCTTTTGCAGCTTCAACCGCTTCATGAAATGTAGTTGGATTTCTTGACAACACCAAATCACGTATGTTAGCTTTCAATCCCCTTACAAACCTATATATCTTTCTTGTTTCATGCGGTGGAAGATGATGCTCAACAAACCATGCTAACTCTATAAAACGAGCATTAAACTCTTGTACCGTATGATTTCCTTGTCTCAATGTCATAAACTCATCCTCCAATTCAATGGCGATGCTTATTGGACAAAACTCTTCTTTAAACACTTCCTTGAATTGACTCCATGTCATTTTTGTTGTAAAATCAGGCCCATGCTTATCTTTAACCATGTCCCGCCAACTCAAGGCTTGTGATCTCAACATAGAGACCGCATACATTACCTTGTCCTCATTAGCACAATCAACAGCATTAAAGATGTTCTCCATATCAAGAATCCAAGTCATGGCCGCAATGGGGTCATGTACTCCATTGAATTCAGACATAAAGCTAGAAAGATCCTCAGTTTCAACCACAACTCCGTTTGTTATTTCACTAGTGTTTTCCGCCATTTGCTTTTTGTCTTGCTTAGCCAAAACAGCATCTTCTATCATTTTACGAGTGTTTTCTTTAATTTGTTCTAAGATAGGGTGCATTGTGGCTTGGATGGCTTTAGTTACCTCTTCGGCCATGATTTCCCTCATCTGCACATAAATGGGCGCCTCGATATTTATACGCCCATTCCCTAAGTTTGCATCAGCTCTCCCGCTATTGTTACTACTAGAATGGGTTGCATTATTTGATCTACCGTTCCACATGATTATTAGTACTGAAATACAAGAAAGTCCATACATTTAATCAATATAAGAAAAAGAAAAAAAATGTAGCTTTAATTAACTTCTATAATATGGTTCAACGAGTACAACAACAGTACTGCTAATGCAGCTCAAGACAGTGCCTACTCAAGACGTACAGTCAAGACAGTGCAGCTCCAAAGCATACAGTCCATCAAGTGCAAAGAGTTATACAAGCACCAAATTAAAGATGAGAGTGCTACATGATTCAGTCTTAACCCATTGTAATAGAATGTAGCCTAATGTATCTATAACTGTATAGTGTTTAGATTCAGTAGTCTTAGTATGCAGTATAAATAGTTATGTACTCTTTATTTCAATGTAACAGTAATTTCATAATTCAATACAATTCACACAGTTTTCTCTCATTTCACTTTATAATATGGTTTACACATAAAGTTCAATACACAACTATATATATCCTTTGTTTGCTCATCTCATTGTTCATGCTGCAAATATCTGTATTAATATATGCATATGCATATGTACTAGACATTTACACATAAAAGTACACATTCACTCATATGGGTAGTTTTTTTAGTACACGTACCATATCGGTATATTTGGAAAAGTACATAGTTATTTGATGGCTTAAACCCTTTTGCATATAGCATGCATGTATGTATCTCAACTAATACAGTTGCGTTGTTGAATCATTAGTCGCCAAAATGTGATGATTCAACAACTTAAAATCATTTGAAATGGTCCACTTTTAAAATAATTTCCAAACATTTTCATATTTTGTGTCGTTTCTTGGCCAAAATTAAAATCAACAGACATCATCATTTTGCACGATAATAAACTCATTAATGCGGCAAAGCTTTAAAAAAAGGCTATATAAAAAGTACAATAAAGTAGTCTGATATCAATTGTCTATTAAGCATAAACATTAGTTCAGAATATTATGATACCATAAGACGATTAATCTACTAATGAAATGATACTAATAAAAATACAAGATTAATAGTTATATGACTAAAGTTAAAATATATTTACCTCCAATGTATAATCCCAAACTACAAATGATGCACGTTTAAGACCGGCACAAGAAGTTTTTAGGGTTTATGATTAAGGATGTGAATGGTGGGAAGTGATTGTATTTGAAATGATCCGTATCTTCCTCAACTAATAAGTATTCTGTTTCCTTATAACTTTTTGGAAATTTTATTTATCATGAGTCCCTCTACTTCTCAAAGTGGACATATATATATCTCACAGAAGACCATTTTTATATTAGAGCATTTTCTTAAGAAGTACTAATGAGATACGGCGCCAAAAACACAAGTAAATCTAACATGTAAATGAATGACGTCTTTCATGTTCATGTTATCCGATGAGGGTGGGAAAGATGTACATGACTACGCGTCCTAACCGGGGTTTAGTATTAGTATCCCCGTGACTGTTTCCTAACATTTCCATGATCACCCTAAATGTGTACTTGATTTGAACCTTAGACTTCTTGTGAGTCAAAAAACACAAGTAAACTATAGGCAAACTTCTATGTGCAAGAGAGTATTATTAGATATCTCTATATTTAGAAACTATAATGATGTGCAAATTCATCAAGTACTCTTGATAGTTGATAGCATCCATATTGAGTATCAACACAATTTTTTTGCGGTCTCAGCAAACCTCCCGTGTCCCTAACTCTGACCTCCAAAATGTTTTGTTTGAGTAACGGTTTGGTAAAAATCAACAATTTACTTTGATAATTCTTTGAATTGTCTTTGGGAAACATTTTCCATATATACTATTTCGACCCTGCATTCACCCACAAGCTAGGCCTCTTGAACCCCATCATACGTCATGGTCAGAATTATAATAAGTAATACGAGCGTGGATGCCAAAAGTAATGCAGTTTGTCAAACTTGACTTGGCATAATGCATCATATACGTTCTGTCACACAAATCACTTTTGAGCAATTCTTTTCTTATAGATGCTCTCATGGCTGCATTCACAATGTCAAAAATATGAATAAATTCTTATATCTTTAGACCTAAACAAACTTTCAGAAGTCTATCCTCAAAATGCATTCAACATCTTCACCTCAATTACACATTTCCTTAGATCAAAAGACATTCTCGAGCCAGATGATCCAGTGTACCTCGCAGATAACGTCACTTCCATAGTGTCATTCGACCACCCTATGGCTTTTGCCACACTTGGCTAACACTTGTTCTGTTTTCTAACCATTAGCACTCACGTTTGAATATTCGCCACCTTTTCTACTTGCTACTTTTCATAAATGCAGGCGGTCTCTTATAATCAAAATTAATGAAACAAGACAAGAATAAATCCATGGGATACGAGGATGACACACAGAACTGAACATCAAAACATGTATTTCATGTCTGATGTTCCACAAAGTCTTCCATATCTATATTAAACAACCTGTAATGCAGTGCAAATTCATTCACAATACAACATAACATCCATATTATCACATTACTTCTAGCATCACAGAAGAACCCATGTACGCAACCCCCTCTTTAAAATTAGCACTACTTGCATACAATACAAGTATTAAACATAATGTTTTGACTTTTATAGTCAAACACAGACAAGTCAAAAGCCGAACATATGGCTACATTTAGGGTTTGCATAAGGAAATTACCCGAGTTTTTACATACTACTTCATTAACAGAAGTCCATAAGTCTAAATAAAAAATGCAACATTTTTTTCATCTCAACTGTAACACTTCCCTTAAAGCGCAAGACATTCATGAGCCCTGTGTCCTTTCACACCACAGCCGGTACATTCATTTGGAACATAGAGACATTCACCGCTCCCATGGATTTTCCCACAATCAGTACACCTGCTAATTTCCAACTGTTTGTTATTTTCTTCTTCAATCGCTGAGGTAACTGCAATTGTCTTCTCCCATGTAATCATATGGCTAGGTGATATAAACTTTTTAATGTCATCCCTCAATCCCCATACAAAGGAGTATATCTTTCTCTTTTCAGGAGTGAGATATTTAGAAACAAACCACCACAATTCCTCAAAGCGATCAGTATACTCTTTTACAGTCTGATTGCTTCCTCGTTTGAATGTCTTATGCTCCTCAAATAATGACAGCTCGATCCTTATCGGACAAAACTCCTCTTTGAACAATTCTAAGAATTTGCTCCATGTCATCTTTGTGCGCCCATTTGTATCCTTAACATTGTCCCACCACAATAAGTGTAACACCTAAAATCTAAGAACATGTGAAAAGACCAAATTGCCCTTACAAATTTGAAACTTATTTAAAAGCTTATAAAGTCTCCAAATAAATCCCAAACTTCAAACAATGCACAAGTTATGTATCCAAATAATTTTAACTATTACATTTAACATTTACACAAGTGGTGAAATTACCAAAATGCCCCTATATGGCCGATTAAGGTAAAAATGTATTTTAATTAGTTTTATTTTGATTTAAATGATATATATATGGTAAATTGAGAAGGTAATTATTAAGAGATATTACCCAAGCTAAAATCACGAAATTCCTGGCCCATAACCCCCCCCCCCCCCCCCCCTACTCGGCACAATCAAAATAAAAGTCAACCCATACCCTTTTTCCTCCAAACCCTAATACCGAATAAACAAAACACACAAGAAAATATTCCCAAGCCTCCATTCGACTCTCCCATCACTCTCAAGTATTTTTCTGTGATCTATCATCATCCTAAGAAGCCAAGAAAAATCCCATTCGAATTGTTGAAGCCTTACACCATCGTGGCATTGTTTTTCTTTTGTCGAGCCCTACAAATAAGGTAAATCGTTTCTGCTTAATTCGACCTCAATAAAATTCATTCATCATTTTTCTGATGTTCCTTATATGTAATAAGACCCACGAAAATTGGTTTCAAGGTTTCTAGGCCTTTGGTGAAGTCGTGACAATTTTTGGAGTGTTTTGGCCAATCGAGTATACATCCGATCGAACTGCTGATTCCACACGTTCCAAAATTGATTTGGTATTTTTCTCAGACCCTTTATACCTCATAAACATCAAATAAATTGTTGGATTCGATCCATGCATGCTCCACATCATTTTCGTGAATTAAAACCCTAAAGACGTGTATAATTGTAAAAGATATCGTACGACCCAAAATAATTCTTAATAAAAATTTTATACACCTATTATGATGTGTTATAACCTGGAAAAATGTTGGAAGAATTATCATGGCCTAAAACATTGTGTTTCGTAATTATTTTGTTTTGATTAAATCATATAAAGAGAAAAAGAAAATAAAATCGTGTAACCTAGGGTTTATGAACTAGGGCTTGTTTTGATTTTATTAATGGCTCTTAAATGATTAAGTAATGATTAAAATTGGATTAGGTTTGATTAGGGTTTTTAATCATGCATAAAAATGTTATACGATTTGGTATAAATGATTTGGGTGAGTTTCGTAAACTTTAAAACTTAAGGGTTATTTTTAGAACTTAAATTGGATCATATATAATTCGAATAAAATATAACTTAAGGGTGCTATGTGTAAATTTTGTATTTAAAGGGATTAAAATGTTTATTTAATTAAGCATTATGCGATTTTATAATTTATTAAAGTGGAGGGACTAAACATGTAATTTCTGGAAACTTGGAGCTGTTTTGAGTAATTAAAAGTATTCAAGGGGTTTTGTGCTAATTTGGTAATTTAATGGCTTAATATGTAATTATAGATAATTAAAAGTTGAAATTGTAAATTAAAAGGTTAAATATGTAACTTTGATAACTTGAGGGACTTGAAGTGTGAATTAAGAATATTTGAGGATCCATTCGTATAATATATTAAAATAAGGGATCATTATGTAAAATGGATAAGTTAAGGGTTTAAAGTGTAACTTTGAATACAAAAAGGTTTAAAGTGTAATTTTGGAAATATAAGGGTGTGAAAGGTAAAGTTATGAAACCCTAAGGACCAAATGTGTAAATATGTTAAAAGATACTTTGATTCCATTAATAATGACTCAACTTTCTAATTATGGAAACTTTCTAAAAGTGGGAAGTCACTTTAAATGGAAAGTTACTAAAACTGGAAAGCCGACTAAAATGAGAAATCTGAATTGAATAAGTTATTAATAACAAGCCGACTATTAATTCGTGTAGATTCGCTGAAGAAGGAATTTTGCTTTCGACCTTTATGTTTCTGTCATGTGTGCACTTGCGGTTTAAGGTGCAGATATTCTGACCTTTCTCAAAAGGTTTCTCATGATCTCTTTCATATTATGATCCGTTAGTTCCCGAATTGATGCCATTGCTATGATCCCCTTTACTTGAACTTTCTCTGTTGATCCCACTTGATATGACCTCCGTTATGAACCTATGCTATGAAAACCTTTTAATTATGCCATGGAAATGTTTTGAGAAGAACCGATTTAAAAAGATGTTTATAAATGATGCTAAAATTCTTTTTAAAAGAAAGGTTATTTCACTTTCATGAACCCTATATTTTGAAAGACCATATTTATGAAAACTGTTTTAAAAGATTATTTAAATTGGACTTTTAATAGAAACTTTTGAAACGGACTTTTGAACTGAACCATGAATTGATTTTTGAATATGAACCTTGACCTGATGAACTCTGAATGGACCTTGAATACTATTTCTGATATGATTTTGAGATGACTTTGAGATAAACCTTTGCTATATGACCTTTTGCATGACTTTGAGACCTGACTCTTAGTTTGATACCCGAGCCATTTATGTTTCCCTACCTATGGAGGTACCATAGGCATGTCTGTGATGCACCACTGGCATGACTCATGCGTGGGTGAGTGATTTCTCACGTCGTCCCTTTTTATGATTATCTGCCGGCTATTATGACTTTGAGTATATGACTTTGAGATTGACTTTGAGTAAGGGGCGTATGGATTGCAATCCTAGACATGTATGCTTAGTGGATTTAACTATGACTTTGAGTTGACTTTGAGGTGATTGGTACTGTGTGCTATATATGCCCTTCACAACCCCTGGGAGCTGATCACTCCACCCCTGTTGATACATGAGGACACCCCTCATATTATCTGGTTGCCTGAGAGGTATCCCCTCTGATTGTGTGATTATGACTTTGAGATTATGATGTTGAGATATGACTTTGAGTTTTGGGCTCGTGGTGGATGACTATCCTTTCTTCTTTTCTTTTCTATTACTCTCTTTTATATATTCCTTATTCTATTTCCCCAATGCACTATATTTCAGTTCTGTTTCATTATCATTGTTTTGTATATGTATCTGTTCACTGGGCTTTTTAAGCTCAGCCGCATTTCCTTTTCCTGCGGCAGGTTTTAGTAGGAAGCTGGGTTATGGGAAGAGAGTGTGACTGGACTTAGAAGACTATGCTTTGATAGTTACGCTGGACTAGAGATGATTAGAAGAAGTTTCACCTCATTAGACTTAGTATTTTTTTTTTGTAACCTTGTAGTATCAGATTTTCCATTTGTAAACCCTGAATTTCTTTTGTATGTATAAATCATATGCTTGTGTTTGTTCTGATATGTCACTGTAATGTAATACTTCTACCCTTATCGGGTTGGGGTGTTACAATTATGGTATCAGAGCCCAGGCTGCGATTTGTAATACTTTTACCCGAGACCTGTGAAGTTTGGACCCCTAAGTTTTCCCTGTAGGCGCTCATAAGACAACCTTTGGAACTTTACCTTAGGATTCCCCATAGGAACCCAAGTTATTACCAGTGAGGAATGGGTAGACTAAGACATTTATGTAAGTATCATTTGCTTCCGCATCACTCTGATCGTGCCTTTGCTCTTGGATAAGCCTTATAAGGACCCTTGTTTCAGAAGTTAGAAGTTTTACAACTTAAGCTTAGTAACCAAGTAAGTTTGGAATACCTCGGAAAGCTACCTGGATACCTTACACATTTAAGTTTCACCTTCAGATTTTGATCTCCGCCTCCGATTTGTTGATAAGCGGTTTGACACCTTTTCGACCATATCGTAGGTCATTCAACCACAATGTGTTCGACACATTCTGTAAATTCATTACTTATGTTAGGTATGAATGTATCACCCGATACTACTTAACTCTGTATGATCCATTACTACTCCTATGAGAATTCTGGTAATTATGAACCACGAATATGAGAAGTTTTGTTTCCTCTCTTTGAATGATGAACCTTGTTCTGCCAACCATTTCCTTTAGGAGGGTACGATGTAAATACTATCTCTGTATGGAATTGTTAACTAAGCATGATGATGCTGATAACTGAGATTCTGTACCTCTCACAATTGACGATTATACGATATTCGTATTACCAATGATACACATCCTACCTGCTACTTATGCTAAGAAGCTAAACGAAATTCCCACACATTGAACTGTTCGATTATCCGTCCCAACATTTTGTTGAACCATGTACTTGACTCTGATATATGAACTATCTGTATGATTTGACGACTGTATTCACTCTATGAATCCTTTGACTTTGAGATGTCTGATTGTACGGTCTTTTGGACTAAATGGCTATTCGTGAAGATACCATAGACTACCATATCTGAAATGTGACCTTAAAAATCTGCTTCACCCTATTCCATTATGATGACTCTCTACATCTGCTAAAATTTCTGTCACTATGGAAACACCTACCCCAAACTCATGTGATTACCAAGTTGTCCTGAAAACCATTATTATCAACCCTTGGAAAGTTCTGCTATTGGGAAATTTTTGTTGTACGAGGATTTTCCGGTATTCTCTGATGAACCTTTTGGTACTCCTTCCTGCGTAGGAAGTAGAGTGGGCATTGAACTGATCTCAGTTTAAGAAACCATGGTACCATAGAAGTTGAGAGATTGAAGGAGCTGATGGAATATGATTTGTGTTAACCCTTTGTGATTCTTTTGGATGCTCTTGTTTGTTTATGAAGAAGAACAAGAGAAGTATGCAATGACGTATCGACTATCATGAACTTAAACGTATCACTATCACTAATCATTATCTATTTCCGAGTATCAATAATTAAATTGGTCTTCCTTTGAAACTCCGCATCTGACTGCATCATTTTAGATTTGAAGCACTGAAGAAGCAACCACAAGAACTTCTAAGAAGGGGGTTAACTAACCGAGAGTAACCTTTGTGAAGTATTTCAGTTCTTGAAGAAGAAAGAAGGCAATGTGAAAATTCCCTGAGATGATTTCTGAAGCTGCCTTTGCACTCGTTATAACATTTATGAGTTTGAATGATGCCAATGGTGTTGGCTAGAATAATCATGTTTTCACGTGTTTTGGACAAATTATCATAGTATGACATTGTGTTGTGTTCTAAAACGAAAGAAGAACATAGAGATTATTGGTGAGATTGAAGACCGTTATCGGAGTTAGAAACCTGGTGGAAGAGTAGTAGAAGATGATTGCGACAAGCATTATCATGGAAGAAGCATACAAGAAGAAGAGAGTAACTGGGATAGTGCTCAATCATACATCATGCAATACGTGAAGATCTCAGTTTGGGCATCAAGACAACCAGACCAAAGAAGACGAACCATTCAACAACACAACCTGGAGTCGACAACAACATCATATACCTTAAAAACCTGGAGCCATGACAGAAGACCTGTCGAAGACACGCAGTCTTGTTTCTCTATTCATTTTAGTTGTACTAAGATGAATTGAGAGCAGAAGCAGACCTGCGGATGGAGGGATCCACAGTGATCGCGTCAGAGACTGCCGTTACGATGCCACACTACCAAGAGGAGCTGCTGAAGACCGGAGGAACCAGACTCGAGTTTTAAATTCTTTTAATCATGAGGCAAGATGGACAAGAGTAAACAGACTACCCCAACTTGGAAGAAATTTTGAAATTTGTATTTGAGTGGACGAATTTTGAAGCGGACATTGTGTTTAAACGAGATGATGCTGTAAAGGATTGACGCTATTGATGACGTACCATAATTTTGAATGACATTCCCGGATTTCCGTTACTCTTCGAGTAATTTCGTTCTCTTAGTTATGTTGTTTGATTTTGGTGACCTCTGAGACTATAGGTGGACTAGGTGGATTTAAATAAGTTTGGGTGTTCACGACTTGAGATAAAGTATGATCATCATGAGGGCATATGTATATGATGCCAGTATTATGACGCCTGGCCAACGTGATAATACTTACATCATATAACGTGCACTTATGGTGGGCATATGATATTTTAAGAAGTGCCTTAGAAGCTTTAGAATTCTGGCATCTGATCAAGATCATCTGAGTTTAGTGATACTTTAGGTTCATTCTACCTATACGTTTGATATGATGTCCTTGTTATACGATTCGATACGTTTGGACTCTCGACACGTGTTTTGCTGATCTTTGCAACTTATGATAAGGATCTTAGGTTCCATTATGAAATTTCTGCCGTTGACGATATCTAACGATATGCTTTCTGTCCGTATACGATTCACATTCGTGAAGATGTTCATTATGATCTACTATGAGTAAAATATGTGATTGTGGACTTTGAGGAAATGAGATCTGTTCGTTTATGAGAATACCTTTGGAAGGTTATCTAAAAGCCGAGACTATCTGAGAAGCTGAAGAGTTAAACCTTATATCACCCCATGTTTGCTACGATTCAATGTACTCTTATCTGATTCGCCTAATCAATTTGATGTAAATCCTATGAATTTTTATACCTCTTCCTGGAAAATTCGTTTATCATCCGTTATGTTTGGTACATTATCCTTTTGATTCAATTTCAATATGATATGCCTTTCTGAGAAATCTGAAACTATTTTGACAATAGTTACGAGTCATGAGAAACCATTTGGGTCCAAAGATCTTTTGGAAGAACCTCCCCGAGCGTGAGAATGGTTGTGACGACCTGTTACGGTTTACTACGACTTCGTCTAACCTTGCGACTTCAAATTTCGAGGACGAAATTTTTCTTTTTAGAGGGGAAGAAGTTGTAACACCTAAAATCTAAGAACATGTGAAAAGACCAAATTGCCCTTACAAATTTGAAACTTATTTAAAAGCTTATAAAGTCTCCAAATAAATCCCAAACTTCAAACAATGCACAAGTTATGTATCCAAATAATTTTAACTATTACATTTAACATTTACACAAGTGGTGAAATTACCAAAATGCCCCTATATGGCCGATTAAGGTAAAAATGTATTTTAATTAGTTTTATTTTGATTTAAATGATATATATATGGTAAATTGAGAAGATAATTATTAAGAGATATTACCCAAGCTAAAATCACGAAATTCCTGGCCCATAACCCCCCCCCCCCCCCCTACTCGGCACAATCAAAATAAAAGTCAACCCATACCCTTTTTCCTCCAAACCCTAATACCGAATAAACAAAACACACAAGAAAATATTCCCAAGCCTCCATTCGACTCTCCCATCACTCTCAAGTATTTTTCTGTGATCTATCATCATCCTAAGAAGCCAAGAAAAATCCCATTCGAATTGTTGAAGCCTTACACCATCGTGGCATTGTTTTTCTTTTGTCGAGCCCTACAAATAAGGTAAATCGTTTCTGCTTAATTCGACCTCTATAAAATTCATTCATCATTTTTCTGATGTTCCTTATATGTAATAAGACCCACGAAAATTGGTTTCAAGGTTTCTAGGCCTTTGGTGAAGTCGTGACAATTTTTGGAGTGTTTTGGCCAATCGAGTATACATCCGATCGAACTGCTGATTCCACACGTTCCAAAATTGATTTGGTATTTTTCTCAGACCCTTTATACCTCATAAACATCAAATAAATTGTTGGATTCGATCCATGCATGCTCCACATCATTTTCGTGAATTAAAACCCTAAAGACATGTATAATTGTAAAAGATATCGTACGACCCAAAATAATTCTTAATAAAATTTTTATACACCTATTATGATGTGTTATAACCTGTAAAAATGTTGGAAGAATTATCATGGCCTAAAACATTGTGTTTCGTAATTATTTTGTTTTGATTAAATCGTATAAAGAGAAAAAGAAAATAAAATCGTGTAACCTAGGGTTTATGAACTAGGGCTTGTTTTGATTTTATTAATGGCTCTTAAATGATTAAGTAATGATTAAAATTGGATTAGGTTTGATTAGGGTTTTTAATCATGCATAAAAATGTTATACGATTTGGTATAAATGATTTGGGTGAGTTTCGTAAACTTTAAAACTTAAGGGTTATTTTTAGAACTTAAATTGGATCATATATAATTCGAATAAAATATAACTTAAGGGTGCTATGTGTAAATTTTGTATTTAAAGGGATTAAAATGTTTATTTAATTAAGCATTATGCGATTTTATAATTTATTAAAGTGGAGGGACTAAACATGTAATTTCTGGAAACTTGGAGCTGTTTTGAGTAATTAAAAGTATTCAAGGGGTTTTGTGCTAATTTGGTAATTTAATGGCTTAATATGTAATTATAGATAATTAAAAGTTGAAATTGTAAATTAAAAGGTTAAATATGTAACTTTGATAACTTGAGGGACTTGAAGTGTGAATTAAGAATATTTGAGGATCCATTCGTATAATATATTAAAATAAGGGATCATTATGTAAAATGGATAAGTTAAGGGTTTAAAGTGTAACTTTGAATACAAAAAGGTTTAAAGTGTAATTTTGGAAATATAAGGGTGTGAAAGGTAAAGTTATGAAACCCTAAGGACCAAATGTGTAAATATGTTAAAAGATACTTTGATTCCATTAATAATGACTCAACTTTCTAATTATGGAAACTTTCTAAAAGTGGGAAGTCACTTTAAATGGAAAGTTACTAAAACTGGAAAGCCGACTAAAATGAGAAATCTGAATTGAATAAGTTATTAATAACAAGCCGACCATTAATTCGTGTAGATTCGCTGAAGAAGGAATTTTGCTTTCGACCTTTATGTTTCTGTCATGTGTGCACTTGCGGTTTAAGGTACAGATATTCTGACCTTTCTCAAAAGGTTTCTCATGATCTCTTTCATATTCTGATCCGTTAGTTCCCGAATTGATGCCATTGCTATGATCCCCTTTACTTGAACTTTCTCTGTTGATCCCACTTGATATGACCTCCGTTATGAACCTATGCTATGAAAACCTTTTAATTATGCCATGGAAATGTTTTGAGAAGAACCGATTTAAAAAGATGTTTATAAATGATGCTAAAATTCTTTTTAAAAGAAAGGTTATTTCACTTTCATGAACCCTATATTTTGAAAGACCATATTTATGAAAAACTGTTTTAAAAGATTATTTAAATTGGACTTTTAATAGAAACTTTTGAAACGGACTTTTGAACTGAACCATGAATTGATTTTTGAATATGAACCTTGACCTGATGAACTCTGAATGGACCTTGAATACTATTTCTGATATGATTTTGAGATGACTTTGAGATAAACCTTTGCTATATGACCTTTTGCATGACTTTGAGACCTGACTCTTAGTTTGATACCCGAGCCATTTATGTTTCCCTACCTATGGAGGTACCATAGGCATGTCTGTGATGCACCACTGGCATGACTCATGCGTGGGTGAGTGATTTCTCACGTCGTCCCTTTTTATGATTATCTGCCGGCTATTATGACTTTGAGTATATGACTTTGAGATTGACTTTGAGTAAGGGGCGTATGGATTGCAATCCTAGACATGTATGCTTAGTGGATTTAACTATGACTTTGAGTTGACTTTGAGGTGATTGATACTGTGTGCTATACATGCCCTTCACAACCCCTGGGAGCTGATCACTCCACCCCTGTTGATACATGAGGACACCCCTCATATTATCTGGTTGCCTGAGAGGTATCCCCTCTGATTGTGTGATTATGACTTTGAGATTATGATGTTGAGATATGACTTTGAGTTTTGGGCTCGTGGTGGATGACTATCCTTTCTTCTTTTCTTTTCTATTACTCTCTTTTATATATTCCTTATTCTATTTCCCCAATGCACTATATTTCAGTTCTGTTTCATTATCATTGTTTTGTATATGTATCTGTTCACTGGGCTTTTTAAGCTCAGCCGCATTTCCTTTTCCTGCGGCAGGTTTTAGTAGGAAGCTGGGTTATGGGAAGAGAGTGTGACTGGACTTAGAAGACTATGCTTTGATAGTTACGCTGGACTAGAGATGATTAGAAGAAGTTTCACCTCATTAGACTTAGTATTTTTTTTGTAACCTTGTAGTATCAGATTTTCCATTTGTAAACCGTGAATTTCTTTTGTATGTATAAATCATATGCTTGTGTTTGTTCTGATATGTCACTGTAATGTAATACTTCTACCCTTATCGGGTTGGGGTGTTACAATAAGGCTTCTGATCTCAACTTTGAGACAGCATGCACTACCTTGTCCTCATCATCACACTTGTCCTTACCACATCGCTTCATAATCATAAAAATATGCTCAATGTCACGAATCCACAACATTGCCGCTATCGGGTCAGATACTTCACTGAATTTAGGCATCCAGTCACGCAAATCCGGCTCCTCGGGCCAATCTTCCCCGTCACTAATTCCATCAGCTGTCAATAGTCCTGCCATTGCCTCACTTTTGGTACTGAAAATATAAGTAAAACAATACGTCTTATCAATAAAACAACAACAAACATGTAGCTCTATTTTAATCAGTTTCAATAAGGGTTACATGAGGTTATCAAATGTTTCAAGTATTCACAAATACTTATTCTTAACAAAGCTGGATAATAGTATAATACTATTTCTAACAGGATAAAAGAGTGCATTCTTTTACCATCCTTGGCAAGCTTTTAAACTAAGTTTTACTTGGGGTTTTAACATGCATGATTACTAAGCATCACTGATGATAGACATTATCATCTCTAGAAGCACAAAACCAAAGCAAATTGAAGGGCTAAAAGTGTAAATGTATAAACATAAAGGGCTAGAAATGTAACAGTTGCTTTACTCTTGGCCTTGACTTAGAGCTTCATTTCCAGCCCTCTAATTTTAATATACTTACATTAGCTCTTCAATTCTCTCTGGACTTATGCTAGATGAGCAATTGCGCAACATATTTCCCTTAATCAGGGTGAGGGAAAAAAAAAAGGGAACCAAATCGAAATAATTGACCGAAACTAAAAGTTGATGGTTATGTTCTTACTTTTTCAAAAACCAAAAATCTCAGTTCGATTTCGTTTTTTTTCTTCCCAAAAACCGGACCATAGTAACCGAACCAATATATATTATATATATCAAGTATAATATAAATAAATAACTAAATAAGCCAAATTTACAAAGTCATACTCGTTTATGGGTGGATTTAAAATATACTTGTCATAACGTTTATGAGTGTGCTTGACGCGTATGTGTGTTTACTTTACAATATGTCAGTACGTATTCAACAATGATCTTACTATATGTGTTTGACATGCATGCGTGCGTGTTTCATCTATTTGTATGTATGTGGAGAAACTTAGGATAACATGGGCTTAGATTAACAAAAAATTAAATGAGAATAAACAATTTTTACATAAAAAACCGAACTAAAACCAGTAAAAACTGAAACAGCCGCAATTTCGGCTTTGAATTTTTTTAAACCGAATATTTATGTTCACTTTTGGTTTTGGCCAAAAACCGGTCCAAACTGAACCATGTTCACCCTTGCTTATCATAACCTCCTTTTATTAGTGGCCCACAAATGTTAAATGTAAGCCCATATTTACGTCTACCTTCACTAATCTAATTTGGGATAACATATTATTTCTTCCTTCTCAAAATTAATTATTGTCTACCCAAAAAAAATAAAAAAAAATGCATTTATTACTCCTTTGATTTTCGGAAAAACCACAAAAAGACACTCCTTTTGACTACAATATTAATTAATGTTATCATACAATTTTGTAAGAGAATATATTAGCTATAATTTTTTGTAGTCAACTCCCTACAATTTTATGTTATAATTTGTGGGTCCGTGAATTTTCTGGTGGTTCCTTGAATCATTTTTGCAGGTCCTAAATCAATTTTTGTGTAATTTTGGAGAGGATTGTAGCCAAGATATCTCCATTTTGTAAATAGCAATTTTGATTAAGGGTAATATGGTAAACTTAAAAATAACTCAACTACTATTTTAAATAATGGACAAATATTTTGAGACATATTAAAAGGCAAGAGACGATAATATTAGGACGAAGGGAACATTAAAGCAACTTTATAAGCAACCCAACTATATATTTGTTTTTGTTTACTCCGATTCCGGCCGGAACTACGCATAACAACAATACTCAATCTCGCTAAAGCAAAATAAGGGTGAGGTGAGATGTAGAATATGTAGACAATCACACCTCTACCCGAAAGTAAAAGGACTACCAACTCTAACATACCAAAATAATACGAATGAAAATTTAGATGTATAATACCAGTTATACCATTATTTCAAACGCAACTTTGATGTGAAACACCAATTATAACATTATTTTACATGTAGTTTAAAACTGATTTACAAGGGTATAACTAAAATTTCACATCTAGTTTCTATTCGTTTTCCTTTGATATGTTAGTATTAGGTTCATTTATGCGGTTTGATAATCATCCGATAAAAAATTAGCCAAAATTCATATAAGATAAAACAAATAAATAGTTGGGTGGCTTATAAATTTGTTACTCACAGGAGGTGGAAATTTGAGACCCATTGGTTAAATATGGGTCCAGTTGGGTCTCTCTAAATATTATTGATGGTCTAATGGTTTAAAAAAAAAAAAAAAAAAAAAAAAAAAAAAAAAAAAAAAAAAATCTTGTCAACCCAACAGATATCCATATATACCGGAACGGCCAAACCCAACCCAATTTCCTTTTTTAACGTGAGTGTCTTAGAACTATATATTTGCCCATAAATAATAATGTCCTTCTAGAAAATACAACTTCCACATTATCAACCAAATTACACAAACAAAAAACAATTATCTACAACATAAATAAACGAGAAATATTTACTAAAGTAAAAGATTCTTACTTCATTGTGTATGAGAATTTAATAAGCCTAGAAGATCCTGCTCAAAATGTTGGCCATCTGCGAGTAGCAAAACGCCAAAACATGTCACCAACTTATATAGTCGTAATAAGTTAGTATTATCTTGTCGTAGAAAAATATAAACTTGTTGGAAATGTTAACATATATATATATATATATATATATATATATATATATATATATATATATATATATATATATATATATATATATATTAATCACCAAAATAAGATATCACTTACAACAAAAGACTTTTGATTTCTAAGACATTCCACAAAATCAGCAAACCTTTGCAAGATTCAAAGAAAGACAACATACAACTAAATTATACACATTACTTTGAGACTTTCTGAATTAAACCTTTTTTGTTCTTTTACCAAGTTTTCTTATGGTAAATGCATTGCAATTTGCAAAATAATTTTGATATTTAAAAGCTGTTAGATTGTTTAGAGTAAACTGAAATATTTTGTTTGTTAGCAACTTCCATTAAACCAAAATATGGTGTTTTCAATTTGTGCGCCACACCGAAATTGCAACATATATAGACATCAAATATGAGTGTTTTTCCCATCATATGTCAATCGTTACTAATTAGGAGATCAGGTGATGTTGATGAGGCAATTTTCATGATGAAGAAACAAAAGCTGTTTAATTCGTAAAATGAAAAATTAATAGAAATTGCGATAATCACACAAACATCCACATAAAATCTAAGCTCATTTGAGCATATGATATTTTAAAAGATTCATAGATTCATGATGATTCAACTGAAAACTTCTTAATAGCAAAAGACTGAAATGTAAATAAAAAAGTACATGGCCTGACCAATGTTCAAATCCACAAAAAATGCTCCCTTCACAGAAATAAGACCAAAAGGATTTTGCGGTACAATCACATCAATTTGAACATTTCTTTTCACCCAAATGACAGTCTCAAGCCAAGCGACCAAATTTACCACGCTTGTGATGTCCCTTTGAACCATAACGACAATCACCCTCATGGATTTTCCTGCATTTTGTGCACATTCTGCTTTCTGATGATCCCTCTCGGATTCTCTTGATACTATAACTATTCTCTCTTCTAAGTGTGTATTGATCTCCTTCTCAACTTCTTGAGCAGCCCCAACCGCCTCCTGAAATGCAATCAAGTTCTTTGTTGATACTATTTCCCGTATGTCAGTCCTTAGTCCTCTTATGAACCTCTCCGTCTTTCTCCCTTCAGTCGTGACTTGGTGCTCAGCATATTTAGCCATTTCCACAAAGCGAGCAGCATACTCTTGCACAGTTTGACTTCCTTGTTTGAAAGTCAAAAACTCTTCCTCTAACTGCATCACCATCCTTAGGGCTGTAAACGAACCGGACGAACACGAACGGAGCCCTGTTCATGTTTGTCCATTTAATTTTAACCGGACAAATAAACGGACACGGACGCTTAAACGGACGAATTTTCTTGTTCATGTTCGTTTATTAAGAAAATGAATTGTTCATGTTTGTTTATATTCGTTCATTAAGACACTAAACGAACGCTAAACGAACATAAACGATCGAACATGCATAAACTTTATTGAATTCTTCACAATTGTTTTATAAGTGTTGCTTTGTTTAAACAAACCAATTTTTAAAATTATAAAATTAAAAGATATATGATATATGAACGTAAATAGATAAATAATCATAAACGAACTTTAACGAACGCCTAATCGGACGTTCACGAACATAAATGAACGAACGAGACTTTTGTTCATGTTCGTTCATTTAACTAAACGAACGTAAAATATTGCTCATGTTCGTTCATTTAATAAACGAACGAACATAAACGAACTTTTTGTTAGATTATGGACATTATTTTAGTAGTCGTATGTTAGGATCGAACTCGAGATCACGGGATTGCACACAATACGTATGAAGAGAAAAAGAAATAATTATTTATAAATGTTATAAGTAATTATTAATAAACACAAAATAAATAATAGTAATTAGTATTTAATGATAAATGACTAATGACCTATTAAACGAAGATTAGGAAAGTAATACTAAGGAAAACTTGGAAACAAGGGAAGGTTCCGGAATCCCCTAGGGGGATCCTCAACCGATCGGCCAAGGGAGGTTTCCACCTCCTTATGTGCCTTGAGCTCCAAGTTTCAATTAGTATATAAACAAACCCAAGATGCATTGTTTTCTCATAACTTGTACACACACATCTTGGTGTTTTTCTCTCCTCTCTTTGTCCATTGTCGATCCATCAAAACTAATCCCTAAGGGATTCGATTTTTATTGATCAAATAAGTTTTGTGTTTAATTTACTTGCATAAACTTTTTCTTGAATTAGTACGTGTGTACAAGACCGTGATTCAAACACATTATTGTTTGATTCTTGGATTGAATTACAAAAGAGGTAAGGGGTAATTCTTATAATCCACATAAACTCTAATTAGGGTTCTTGAATTGAAGATTGCAATTTGATTCTTGTTCGGGATAGAATCACAAAGGTACGTTTACTATTTAATATTGATTAATTAATTACATGTTATTTGATCTTATTATAATTGCTTCCGCTATGCTCACTTTGATGTACTTGGTTTATTTATATGAAGGTCATGATATAATAATTCCAACAGTGGTATCAGAGACAGGTTATAATATGTAATTAATTATTGAAACGCATAAAAATTGGATCTTGATTCGTTTAGTTACATGTTTTTAGGGTTTATTTGTTAGATTCCTAACCCTAAATTTTTTATGGGTCGATTGACCTTAAGGGTTTTTAGGGTTTTGGTTTTTAATTTTTTAATATGATTAGAAACCCTAGGATGTCATGTAATTGTTATGCGTTTTAGTAAACGATCTTGGTGCAATATGTTAATTGTTAAGCTAAATCCATGAAAAAGTGCATATTTGCATGGATTTTTATATTGTGTGATAATTTAAATGGTTTAAATTATTTATATGAATTAATGGTTAAGTTATATCGAAACATGTAAATTTATTAATAGATGTCGAATTGGGGAAGACTCCAATATAAAGTAATCAATTATGTGCTATGTGGTATTTATTTAATTTTGGCTTACGCAATCGATTTATCGATGTATGTGGCTCTTTTTCATAGAAGAAGAAAGCCTTAATTGAATTAATACGTTGTACACCTAGATTTGATTATTAATAGAACTATTGAATAAGATTTGCATGTGGCTACATGTTTTATACATATTTAATTGTTATGATTATGTATATTTGTTTATTTAGTTGTTTTATTTTTTTTTTATTATTGTACATTACTTGTTTTGTTTATTAATTGTGTTAGACATGTTTATAAACGAAAAGGGTAATTTTTTGAATAGAAAAATAATACGGACTAAATAATGGCGAAATTGTTTTGGTTTTTAAGAGTTTAAATTTCAAAGGATTGGTTGATTGATGTTTTTGTACGTAATGGTTAAATAGGCTCGACCGAAGTTTACACACTATAAGATTGGTATAAAGATGGCAACGCATTAAATTGTAGTCTTAGAGAGACAACATTCTGTCTTAACGCTCGTTTGTGTGTAAATTAGACTTACCGAACAACCATTACATGTACACTGTCATCTTAAGGGTGAATTAACCACAATTCCACAATGATTATCCGAAACACTAAGCTTTCGGGCTTATGCAAAAGTACGATATAGTGGACGATAATTGATGGTAATTCTTTAATTGGTGAACCCGATACCTCAATCAAAACTTTGTTATTTTACTCTTAGCAAATTGGTAATAAAAATGTTTTGTAAAACCAATGTTATGAAGTTGTATGCATGCTTCTTCATACATTATTTTGATTACACGTTAAAATTTAATACCCTTATAAAATTAAGTCGAATGCCATCTAATTTAGAACACTTGAAGTTGTAATTAATGTCATGTGAGAACTTGGCGAGATTGCAATGGAGAGGTAAATTTCATAAATTCATTGCTAGCAGATCAACTGATGTGATGCATTTATGAGTTTGCAGTTTTTAAGTTAGACGACTTAAATTGAGTAGGAAGTGAGATCTTGGACTCAAGGCATTAAGATGGGGATCAAACATGCTTATATTACAAAAGTTTTGTGATTTTAAATCCCATAAATCTAGGAATTGCAATATGATATTGGCAATTATTGTTCGACAATTACCTTGTTGAATACTATTACTACTAGCAGATCAACTGATGTAATGGTACTATGTCAATTAGGATCCTAGCTTTAAGAAAATACTATGGTTTATATGAATATTCACCAATGGGTATTTTATTTTCTTAAAGATCTAATTATCAAAAATACTGAAATTGGATTTTGTAATTCGTTTTAATGTATTAATGCAACGTTCAAACCGTAAACGTATTTTGGGCTTTGGTAAATTGATCTAGTTCTTTTTTCAAACAAATGTTTGATTAAGAAATATTTACTTAAAAGACAAAAGAAGTCTCCTTTCTATGAAGGAAGAGTGAGACACAATCCTATTCCTTTTCATGAATGAGAAAGGATAATAGGAATATTAGATATGTCTAAATTCTAATATAACTCATAGCAAATTTTTAATGGTTAAGAAAATTGCATACATTTTTCATAGGGATTTTATCATCCTTATTCGGTGATCAAATTCTTAATAACAAATATGATATTTGGTTAATAGAAAATTATGTATGACATTTTATGAGTTATTATAATTAGAAGCTAGACTAATTACTGCAAAATGTTTAAAGACAAACTAGTTGTTTTGACTATTTTAAAGGTGCTACATACATTGTAGGATGGTAGACCTACTAAGGAAGAAATTGCATGCCCAATTTTTCAAGTTAAAAGCATTTGGTGGATAGTCCATCATTTACGTAGTAGAATACACTTTTAGTACATAAGTAATTGTTACGTATGGACATTCAAAGGTGTAGGAAAGTTAAAAGCACACTATTTGCTTTCACTGGATAGGAAACATTTACAATGTTCTCAAATTCAGTGGGAGTATTGTGTACTTATTACTGAATAAGAAATTATTGTAATGATCTTTAATTCAGTGGGAGTTACAAGCTTTGACATCTTGGTAGCTAAAGATAATTACTTTCCAAGTGTAGACACTCATACTTTTAAGGATAGTCTTGTACGTTTCCTTCCTAGACATTGTTGTTCTACATCTACTTGTTATGCTAAAATCTATGACACAATCATATTGAACACATAAACAAATGTATGGCATGTTGTTTATCAACTATATGAGGTTGTTCCATGCACAAGTGGGAGAAATGTTATCTTTATTGTGTGCAAGAAACAACTCATAAAGATATGATTCAATGGATTCTCTTGACTACAAGGTAAGAGAATAATGTTCTAATATTAATTCAAGAAACACTTGGTGTTACAATTTATGTTATGTGAGAGCTTAACTAGATTGCAACAACAAGGTGAATTTCATATTTCATTACTAGCAGATCAACTGATGTAATTGAACTATGAGAATTTGCAGTTTCTAAATTAGAATAATGTTCTAATATGAATTATACTAAGCTAATTCAAGAAACACTTGGTGTTACAATTTATGTTATGTGAGAACTTAACTAGATTGCAACAACAAGGTGAATTTCATATTTTCATTACTAGCAGATCAACTGATGTAATTGAACTATGAGAATTTGCAGTTTTTAAATTAGATACTTATTAGAACAAGTGTCAATATGATATCAAGACTACTTTAATTTGTATATTTATGAATTCATGGAATGACATAAATTAATAAAGTAATCTAATGCTGCTTCAATCTGAATATTTATGTGTTCTTTGAATGACATAAATAAATGAAGAAATAATGTTATTTACATTATTGTGAAGTAATAAATTAACTTGAAATTATTATTGAAACCAAAAGATGGTGTTCATAATTACTTTAGTTAAACATGTTTATGTTTCATAGTAAAGATATAAACATAAAGTCTTTTAATTGTTACAAGACTTATAATAAAGTAAGACGTTATCTTGTTGTGTTTTTTAATTAAGACATATACATGTAGTCATTAAATTGTTAAATGACTTATAACGTATAGTGGGATTATAACAGTTTATGTTTTCTTGTAAAGACATGGACATGAAGTGACTTTGTAAAAAGTACTTGTGTTATAAAGCATGTAATAGGCTTGAAAATTATTATACCATTAAAATGAATTAGTTGGTAAATAGACAAGTCAAAACGAATATGGTTATCTTAAATATTGTTAGATTGTCTTGCAATATTGATACTAATGAAATACCAAATGTTTATGGTATGTTCAATTAGGATAATCAAACTCTTATTAAATAGTTTGATTAAAGATGACTATGATTTCTTTTCTTCCAAAAGTTATCAAGGTTAAAATATTGAATATGGCTTAGACATATTTAATAAAACTCCAACATAGAAGATTAATAAGACATTATCATATGATGGAATGTGATGAATGTGATGAATCACATTAAGTCTTAAATTGAAGTTCCAAATTTGTTTAACTGCTTATGAAGAGGTTATTAACAAAGTTAAGTCAGGAACTATCAATAAGTATTTGTAATATCCCAAAAGAGAACATTGTATTGTTTCTTTATTTGCTAAGTATTAAAAGATAGTCTTTAAATTACTAAAAGCAAGTGGGAGTTTTGATCTTTAAAAGATAAAATTATAAGATACATAATCTTCTAAAATACACTAGTAAATATCATGATTAAGTTTGACATTTGAATGTTAAATCTCAACATGATAATAAAGGTTGACATTTAAATGTTAAATCTCAAAATGATGGAATTATCATTAATAGAATAGCAATATATCTCAGATATTTGATTAATATGATGAGGAATATGATTTACAGGATTATTGTAAACCTGATAATCATTACGATACATTACCAAATATGAAATTGGGTAAAGTATACATGATATGAATGATTAAGATGTTGTCCATAAAGATAATCAATTTTAGAAACTTGGTTTATCTTAATAGTTAGACTAAAAAATGAAGATGAGTTTCTTCAAAGATAAGGTAACCATTGTGGTTTAAATTTTTGTATAGAAATCATATGGACAAAATTGTGCACGTATTTAATGTATGTTTTATGACAAGATTATAATCACACTTAAGCAATTAATTGTGATTGAATATTCTTTTCTAAACACATTAAATATATATATAAAGATTATGATTGTTATATTTATGAAATTGACAATGGAATATCAAAACTCTTTATTGAGTGATTACTTAAGCGAGGACGATAAGTAATTAAAAGGAGTTTATGAATTTAAATAAATCTTTGGAAGTGTACAAAGTGCAATAATCCATGGATGGATAAATGCATGCATCTAGAAGATTACTCTTATGTTTAATTATTAAATTCATGTTTTGATTTATAATTTAAATAAGATAATTTCTAAGTATTCCTAAAAGCTAGTGGGAGTATTATGTTTAATTTCTTAAATCATATATGTTTGTAGAACATATGAAAAGTAATATTCCATATAAGTAAATGTTAAGTCTTAGAATGGAATGAAACTTTACTTGTAAGATTTAGGAAATAAGACATATAACCTTGGAATGAATGTTCATTGTTGAAACATGTGCGGTAAATGAATCTAATATAACATAATATATTATTTAGAAAGTCTAAATAGATATGTATGACATGAATAAAATCTAAGTATGACTCATAGATTTTTCATGTACATCATGTTTTGTTGTATCATGCTTGATTACAAGATGATTTGGCAATAATAATATCTAATTAAAAGTTATTAGATAACTTGTGTAATATTCTAAAAAGAATATGTTTGATTATAGAATTACATCCTAAATCTGGAAAAGCTTCCAAATTCTATAGATGAACAATTTTTTCAATTGTTGTGAAAATTGTCATAGCCAACAAACTTGAAAGTTTAAAGGGCATCAAATGTTACACAATAGATATTATGGTTTGCGGAAAGTTTTAATAGCATATTTTTGTTTGCATACAATGATGCTAATAAAATTGAGATGACACTCAATACTAGTTATGGTAAGGATTTCATCCTTGGCTATTACTAGTTATGCTTACTAAAAGCATAGTTGCATTATACATTAAGAGAATAAGAATACTTTAAACTTTAAAATGTTTGGAAGTTTAATTATCATAAATTGGTGGTTAAGGATGTCACACATTTTATGAAATATTATATGGCATTGTCAAAATAGTTGAGTATGTACATACAAGAACTTCACTAGTTGAATTCTTGAAATAAGTATTCTTAAAATTCTGATAGATCAAAGTTTGATGATTTATGTTTTGTCAACAAGTAATAATGTCATTACTTGAGATATAATTCATCAACAAGTTATCATGCATTGATCTATTTAGTATTTGGATAAGGGATGTTAAACAATTATTATAATAAATTTAAATACATGGTATGTTTAATTTATAATAAATTGTATCCTATATTTGTATGTTTAATCCATGAATAAATGTTATTTTAAATTGTCCATTGTCAGTTAATAATATGGGAATATTATTAAATCAAGACAAATCTGAAGGTTGGTATAATATACTTAAAGTATATTGATGCGTAGTCATGCCATTTCAGATGATATTCAACGATACTGAATATAGGACTTATCCCAACTACATGATGTTACTTTATGGATTTTGTTATTAAGTAAATCATGAGAAGTTATCCTCAGACTTGAGATGCAAGATAAGTGTCATGAATGTAGTACATTTTTGTGGAACAACTTAACGCTATACGTAACTGGTAGTCATAAGGGTTGTTTTCGGAAGTGTTACAAAGTTTGTGGGTTTTGCTTGTAGTCAAGATAGAATTTGTTTCCTTCAAATTTATTTTTGGAGTTTAATACTGCTGGGCCCCTCGTAGGGTTGTCAAGATGTTTGCATGGCCATGCCCAAGATCTTCCCTGAATATGTACAGATGATTTGATAATCTTGATCAATCACTAACAACGAGAAACAGAATTGTTAATTAAGGAATGACTTTAATCCATATCCTTATTAACATGGTATTAGAAACAAAAGGATAATAATAATGAGAAATCATTAAAAGGTTTTCCAGGAACCTTACTTGAGATCGTACTAGAGGCATCGGCGTGTTGCAAGACGCTAACCGATGTGATTACACTATTAAAATATGTCCAAGTGGGAGCTGTTAGATTATGGACATTATTTTAGTAGTCGTATGTTAGGATCGAACTCGAGATCACGAGATTGCACACAATACGTATGAAGAGAAAAAGAAATAATTATTTATAAATGTTATAAGTAATTATTAATAAACACAAAATAAATAATAGTAATTAGTATTTAATGATAAATGACTAATGATCTATTAAACGAAGATTAGGAAAGTAATATTAAGGAAACCTTGGAAACAAGGGAAGGTTCCGGAATCCCCTAGGGGGATCCTCAACCGATCGGCCAAGGGAGGTTTCCACCTCCTTATGTGCCTTGAGCTCCAAGTTTCAATTAGTATATAAACAAACCCAAGATGCATTGTTTTCTCATAACTTGTACACACACATCTTGGTGTTTTTCTCTCCTCTCTTTGTCCATTGTCGATCCATCAAAACTAATCCCTAAGGGATTCGATTTTTATTGATCAAATAAGTTTTGTGTTTAATTTACTTGCATAAACTTTTTCTTGAATTAGTACGTGTGTACAAGAACGTGATTCAAACACATTATTGTTTGATTCTCGGATTGAATTACAAAAGAGGTAAGGGGTAATTCTTATAATCCACATAAACCCTAATTAGGGTTCTTGAATTGAAGATTGCAATTTGATTCTTGTTCGGGATAGAATCACAAAGGTACGTTTACTATTTAATATTGATTAATTAATTACATGTTATTTGATCTTGTTATAATTGCTTCCGCTATGCTCACTTTGATGTACTTGGTTTATTTATATGAAGGTCATGATATAATAATTCCAACACTTTTTACCGAACGGTTCATGAAATGTTCACTGAACGTTCAGTTCGTTTACAGCCTTAACCATCCTTATAGGACAAAAGTTGTCTTTGAACATTTCTTTAAATTGATTCCACGCGGTAGGCACGCATGTGTCCTTAACGATGTCCCACCAAGATAGAGATTCTGATCTCAACTTAGTGACGGCATACACTACTTTCTCCTCATCAGCACACTTAATAGCCTTAAAGATGTTCTCCATTTCATGAATCCACCTCAATGCTGCAAAAGGGTCACATAGTCCATTAAACTCGGGCATGCAATCAGAAAAGTCTTCCTTCTCAACCTGCAAAACTCCATCCTCACAAGTAGTGTTTTCCTTGACTTGCTCTTCATCTTTTTTAATCACATCTTTATCTTCTATTACCTTATGAGTTACTTCCTTAACATGTTCAAAGATAGTAGGCATTGATAAGTTGATGGCTCTAACGACCTCTACAGCTATAGTTGCCCTAAGCTCATTGATTTGTGGACCATGTTGCACTTGTCCACTCTCTTGGCTTGCATCAAGTGCCACACTGGTATTAGTGTTAGATTTGGTAACTACCTTCGCTCTAAGTTTACTGTTTCTTGTCATTACCATCCTGCCTTTTAGTACTGAAATGAAAGTTAACCAGCACGCCTTATCAGAAAAATAACAAATTCTAAAGGGATATGTATAGAGTTATAAATTAACAAAATAAATAAATAAAATAAAATAAAAAACATGCACAAAGACATAAGAGGTTCTTAAAACAAACATTATACTTGCAGATCAACATATCTTGGTGTAATAAGTTCGTGGCTTGTGGTTACACGCTTACACTTACATGATAAACACATATTGGAGGAAAAGAAAGGACATTTAAAATTAGATAAACCAAACCGATTTAAGTAACAAATATGAACTTGAACTTACACGAAGATGATAACGGTGACGGAAAAAGGATGGAACAGCAAGTGAGCAAGTAAGGAGGCAATGTTTTCTTTTGCTGGGGAAGGAGTAGAGCTTTTAAACACAACCAAGAGTAAATTATGCTTATTACCAATAAAGAATTAATGATTTGTGACCCTTTGTTTTCTTCTTTTTGGAAAATGAAAAATGTAAAAGGTAATAACTTTTGAACCCAATGGGGTTACCCCCGACCGGCCGACCCATACATTATTTGACCAGTTTTTGAAAATATAACTCGTTTAAAATTGTTTACAGTATATAATGAACAAAACAGTTTAAAATATGTTCATTTCAATATTATTTAGACCTTTGATTTGTTTTACTCATTGGATTTTTAGCCTGTAGGATTATAAAATTTTGATTTAGCATATTGTTTATTATCTTAAACTCTAAAAAGAAAACGAAAAGGTTTAGCAGGTCAACTTTTTTTCAGTGAGACCCATTTTGACCTGAACTTGTGTGAGACTAAAGAATAACACTCCATTTCGCCCTTATATCAAACTGACCCATACCTTCAGTTGCACTACTGTTTCGCAACAAGGATCCCAGTAAATGAATCAACTAGGGGACAAAAATATTGAAATAACAGTTGTTTGATACTAATATAACACAAAAGCATCTACCTTCGTTTGATTAACAAAACAGATGCTAAGAGAACGATAAACACACATTACTTATTTACAAACTTTTTTGATAAACAGACTGTCTTAAAAGTCACACATGGCTTCATTTAGTCTTGCATCAGCATAAAACTAGGACATATACAATCATAAAACTAGGACATATACAATCAGATTACTACTTCAGAAACAAAAACCCAAAGTTGACCTTGAAATGCAATACTTGTAACATCAGTTCAAACCATAACAACATTCACTCTCATGTCTTTTTTGCCGAACTTGCTGCACTTTCTGCTTTCTGACCTTTCTCTTTTTCTTATTGAGAGCCTTCATCTCTTCTAACCACCTATTGTTTTCCTCATGAATCAATAAAGTAGCTGCAAACATCTTCTCCCATGAAGTCAGATCCTTCTCTGGGATGAAGTCTTTTATGTTAGCATTCAGTCCCTTAACATAATGGTATATTAGTCTCTTTTCTGGGGTAAGACAACATGAATAAAACCACCACAATTCTTCAAAGCGAGAAGTATATTCTCGCACCCTTTCATTTCTACATGTCAATGTAGCTAACTTTTCCACTAATTTCATCTCCATTCTTAACGGAGAAAACTCTTCTTTGAACACTTCCTTGAATCGATTCCATGTCATCTTTATGGGCCCACTTATACCATTAATCTTGTTCCACCAAGTCTTGGCTCCTGATCTCAACATAGAGACAGCATACACTACCTTTTCATCATCAGAATCAATACAATCAAAGAATTGCTTCATTTTAACAATCCACATGTTGGCCGCTATGGGATCTTGTACTCCAGTGTACTTAGGTGATGAGGCGAAAAATGATCCGTTTTTAGGGGGTCATTTAAGCCCGAATCCGACTTTATTTGATCAAATATTGCCCTAAATCGTTCCTTTTGTGATTTTAGGTACTTGGAAAGTGAATTCTGGAAAAGAAGCCATTTCGGACGTTTTTGGAGCATAAAAGTGAAGAAAACGGCAAAGTCTCAACATTTAAAATTTCGCTTGAGTTTGTATGCACTTTCGCTTGAGTTTGTTTTGTTTGATAGTAGATGTGTAATAAAACTATGAGAAATACTTGTTAGTGTAATTTTAGCGCCAAATTTAAAATATTTTACAACATTTAGGAGTGAAACTTTAGCCATAGCAAGCGTCTCATGGATAGGAGGTTGTATGACTAGCACATAACCGTATATTCAGAAAAATTTTCCACCCAAAAATGTGAGGTTCGCCTTTAGATTTGATAGGAAAAGCATTCATTATTAGTGTTTATGAGTGTACCGGTAGCATTTAGATTCTAGAACTTGCGTTAGTGATGTATCCCGAGACCGCTAGTGAGACTACATTCGTGTGGTAGGATTTACTACATGATAAGAGGCATTAGGATCACCCTTGTGTTAAACCCGTATCATAATTACTTGACCATTTAAGTCATACTACTTGACTAGTTAAGTCAACTAATTTTTCCCACACCCTTAGCGTTGTACTCATTTTTAGTACACGAAACCCCTAGTACACCCCTCCGAGCCTATCTTTTCGTTTCTAACTTTAAGCATCCTACTTAAAGGAAGAATTTGTTACACCCCACTTAAATGTACAACCAAATCGCCTTAGCCTTCCGTGTATGCGCTCATTTTTAGTGCATTATTGTTATTTGTTAAACCCTAAGTTAACTTTCTAATTGATTACATGGTTGCTAAGTCGAGTCATATCCTTGTACATATTGTTTTGGGACGATTGGGACTCATGGGTAAAGTACTTATTTTATGGAGTAATGGGGAAGAACATGATATTATTACCCCCATATATACGTTAATCTTAAAAGTGCTCCAAGTGTTTTGATTTTCTTAATTCGAGTCATTAGATTAGTTGAATGTAAAGTATGTAAAGATTCAAGTGTAAGGGGAACATTCATACCCCCTATGATGTATTATTTTGGATGGTAGGGTAAGAGTGTATGCGCACAAAAAAAAAAAAAAAAAAAAAAAAAAAAAAAAAAAAAAAAAAAAAAAAAAAACGGACTACCATCCCGTTTCATTTTATGTTTTTAGTTATTTCTCATTTGTTAGCTTAAGTCGAGTCTAGTCTTGGCTTAGCAACGCCATCTTGTACATGTAATTAACCAAGATTGTTAACTCGCCACCAGTAAAACTTCCTTTATCCAATAAAACCGTGTAATTCATATCCCTATACCTAACGTTACAACCCTTTAAAAGACCTCTTTGATAGTTTATCCTAGGTGCTTACTGTGGTGGAGGTTTGATCCTTTCCCAAGCCTATGGTAACCTATTTTGCTATGACAGGTAGTGAGAGATATCTTCCATTTCCATAATGTTATATTACTTTATTACACCCGAGAGATGTGAGTATCTAAACACTATTTGTGAGGTGCTTGTGTATGACCTCCGTGCTTGTCTATTGGTCTTTAGTGGAACGATTAATTGTTGTAATTACTTTTATATTAGTGTTAAATGACCCCTAACTTGTCTTTTGAGTAGAATAAAAGCGCATTTGCTTGAGGACAAGCAAATCTCAAGTGTAAGGGTATATGATGAGGCGAAAAATGATCCGTTTTTAGGGGGTCATTTAAGCCCGAATCCGACTTTATTTGATCAAATATTGCCCTAAATCGTTCCTTTTGTGATTTTAGGTACTTGGAGAGTGAATTCTGGAAAAGAAGCCATTTCGGACGTTTTTGGAGCATAAAAGTGAAGAAAACGGCAAAGTCTCAAATTTCTATGCTGGGAACAGTGCATGAAGGCGTCAAGAATTGCTCTTGACGGCGTCAGAGTCCCAAGAATAAAATACCGTGGTTGATGACGGCGTCACATAGGCCGTCATAAGTAGATCAAGGCCGTCCGAGGAAGTATTTGACGGCGAGATGACGGCGTCACACCATTGCTCTTGACGCCGTCACCCCAGTTTTCCTATATATAGTTTTCTAGTTTTTTCATTAAAAAAGAGAGAAGTTTTGGTGAAACCCTAAAGACGAATTTGGTGCAACCTTTAAAGGTTTTTCAAGGGTTCCAAACCCTTGATACCTTGCATTGTAATTGAGATAAGTGTTCTTCTAATTCAATCAATATGTCTATGTGTTGGTTGTCTATATCTTGTTCTTGTCTCAATTCCATTATGCTAGGCTAGATCTCTTTTGTTTTTGCTTAGATCTAATGAAACCTATATATTGATTATTTGTTGATTACTTATTTATTCTTGTCTTGGATGAATGATTTTATATGTTAGGCTTAAGAAAACTGGCAGATCTCCAAATGGTAACATGCTTGAACGTCTTGAGAAACATGAACCGAGGCGTACTAGGTCTTTATTGGTTGTATTTAATGCATGAGCCACTGTTTACAATCCCTATAGTTGTGCTGGGTCATGGTGTAGGAGGAGATAAGAGCTCATAGAATTGGGGAGTTATGTATGCCACCCCATGAATGGTATTAAGGAATACAATCCGTCATCCATACAATTATAACAAGTAATTAACGTGTAAAAGATATCTAGGGAGTAGTGAAGTCTAAGTAAACACATTTTCTCCAATTACTGCTCACAACTTTAGTATAAATTAGTTTAATTTCATTTTTAGTATTTTATTTTGATTGCATATTAGTTTTGGGTTAGTTGAATAGCAACTAATTCCGCCCACTCTTCCAAAACCCGAGATTTTACTTGCTTTCATAAAAATATAAAAATACAAAAATAATCATCCCTCACCTTTAGAACTAGTAATTAGGCTTTCTAATCCTAGCGACACTATTCCTAAGCTGAACGATCAATCCCCCGGTACTTGTCACTATACTATACTACAACGATCAGGTACACTGCCTGGTGGGGGTTGTAAGCTTCTCGAGATCCCTCGAGAGGTAAAGCCTGTTGCGATTCCCACGCATCATTAGGCATGTAAGAAGCATAATCCTCGTCAATCAGAACCCTCCTACTAGTGTTAGTGTTGGCTTCGCATCCACCAATTGTTGTTGCTGCCATCCTTTTAGTACTGAAATATAAGATACAGTTATCGATAATACCAACAAAAATGTGGAACCTCATTTCAATCAAATTTTACCAGGACAAGGGATTATATAAAGTTTTATGCATGCACAAATACATCTTTTCAATAAAGTTAGATAACACGAATACGAATGAAATAAGATGATACATCCCAAATATTATTTCTTACCAACATGTTTTCAATATAATCACATTAATTTTTCATCAAACTAATTCTTTAAACGGCAACCGCATTCCCCTATACGTACACTAAAGTCTAGACACCTCCTACCTGTGATCTCGCAACTTCCCTACTTTGACTATATATCAGAAAATGCTAGTCACATGCTCTTACTATTAACCTCTTGAAGATCTATATGTGCAAAACTACATTTCTTGAAATTTTTGTTTACATTTTAGATTACGATTCAAAAGATATCGATCACAGATCACAGACCTCCGGCCACCACAAACAACCATTCTAAGTATAAACAGACCACAACATCCAAACCATTCCGAGTATAAATAGACCATAACATAACCTCGAGCCACCAATAATAATAATTATAAGTATGCATTGACCACTTCAGATCATGATTCAGAAAAACAAATTGTAATAGTCTTCCAAACAGGGACGGAGCTAGGAGTAGGGGGGTTCCCGCGGGTGCCCGGGAACCCCATGGATTTTTTCGATGTAGTGTTAATTTTTGAAAAAAACACCGATTTTTCCTAAATGCATCTTAAATGCACCCGGTCATTTGAAATGTATCACGGTTCAAAATATTTTGTGCACCCGGTCATATTTGGTCCTGGCTCCGTCACTGCTTCTAAACACAAATTGTTTTGGAACATAATCGCATTCATATACTAATGATGATCTACATAAATAGAATAGCACAAGAAACTCCTACGTTAAGCCTAAAAAACAAAAACACATTTTGAATTGATAATCAAATTTTAGTCGAATCACAATAAAAAAGTAGCATCACTAGTGATTTAGATCAGTTTAACAAGGAAATGCACATGATCAAAATCAGTAAAACACATTTGGCATTATTTTTCAATCAAAAAGTTCACCTCTAGAAGAAAATGTGTTAAAAACTTATCATCTACACCTCAAGCGGAACCGATAAATCCATATTTCTAAAATACCTAACAACTCAAAGTTAAACAAAAAATACAGCTCCGTAACAAATTTAACCTCAAAATAATACTCCGTATCGCATTTTTTTACCTCAATTAATTTCATAACGACCTAACCTCAACGTTTTCACCTAAATTAACTAATAATCAGTTACAGCACACACGTAAGCTAAGGTAACAAATCAGCTAAAAATATACACAAGTTAGCAAAATCATTCAGTTTATACATTCAGTTACAATAGGAGTCGCGATTAAAATGTAATGAGAGATTCGATATACCAATTCGTGTAGATGATATGGTGGAGAGTGGAGCGGTTACATGATGTTTGAAGTGAAAATTTGGGGAATGAGTGACGAGACTATGGGTGTGTGTGTTTGGCTTAGGGGCTTACGGGGTTTAGTTGGTGGGTAGCGGATCAAATGAAAAGTTGGTCAATTTTACAAAGGAAAATAGTAAAATACATCAAAATGTAGAAACTTGACACTTTTTGTAATTAGCGATTTTTTTCCTTTTTTTTTTTCTCTTTAGAAAAGTAAAAGATTTCTAAATCCGACTATTTTATGCACTCGTTGACTACCCAGTCCAACTCAGCTTGCCCGTTCCACGTGGTATATACACGCTGGTTTTTTATTTTTTCTAAATGCCACCAACAATTCCTGAAAGACTTTCCACTTAAAATAGATAATATAAGTTATACTGGTCCCCAAATTGGACCACAATTCCCCCCCCCCCCCCCCCCCCCCCCCCCGAATTAGACCAAAAAAACTCTAACAACCAAAATTGGACTACATTGTCGATTGATTGTCGTTTTCAGTGCAGTCATTAAATTAATCGATGCAAAAGGTACAATATATGATATATTACTAGTTTCCCACTTTTATTTCTCCAAAATTATTGTTTGTTTATGTATTTTCTTTAGGGTTGTGTTTAAATAATAGTATTTATATAAATTAATCGTTTAATTTAGGGTTTTTATAACTTTTGCAGTATGATACCTTCGTACTCAATGCCTTTGTTGTTTGATGTACACTTCGGTGGTACTTTTGAGTTTTTGCCACTCAAGTATGTAAATGAGTTGTTTGTCAATGGAGCTGATAAGGACAACAAAATGGACTTTCAAACTGCATGTAAGAATTTAAGTGAACGCACTGATGAACCCCTTTATCAGTTGTTCTTTAAGCTGCCACAATGTGAACTTGACAAGGGTTTGAAAATAATAGCAAATGACAATGATTTATTTGCTATGTATGACTATGCTGAATCTTATGGGATTATACATGTGTACATAGCACATGGGCCTCAGAAGTTAGATGTTTATTATACTCAGAATATGTTTGTATATGGTTCTGGTGACGAGGTTCAATCTAGGAAAAAATTAGTAAAAGATGCAGGTAATATGAGTGTAGAAGTGTTAATTGCTTGGGCTGAGGAGGATGCAAGTATGAATTGTAACACCCCGTGCCCGCTTAGACCAAAAATTAAAACTTCACGTGCAGAAACGCTTGACTTTAACGGACATTCTATTACTCTATTGACCATTTACAAAAATCTCTAAACATTTAGACCTTGAGGCTATTTTTAAATGAAACTAGACTCAATTACCTTCGAAACGCCGGATGGTGCGACCCGTAATGACTTACGGATTAAAACATATGATTTTTCAAAGATTGCCAAAAACTGCCGAAAATACCCATCCGATCGGCATGCTTCTGCATCCGATCGGATGGACTTCAATCCGATCGGTAGAGCCCTCCATCCGATCGGATGGAGGCTACTGACCTCCCGGAACCACTTCCAAGTCCCGTACCTGGAAACCCGACCTCCCGAACTCGATATCTCACCAAACCTTCCAGATTTACTTAATATATCATTGGGCTCATTTTCATATAAAAATGTTTACCATTTAACCCTTAGAAGTATACTTTACAATTTGACGGGTTTTGAGCTAAAACCCGGTTCGACCCATTTACACCATAATCAACCTTTAACCCATCATTTGCCTACCAAACTTAACCAACATCATTACTACAACATATTAAACCAATTCCATTATCAATTGACCCGTTAACAACCCAAAATGGGTATTTTTACACTTATACCAAACACTCCTTTAACTTTACCCATAAACACATCAGCATACATTGACACACTGTTAGACCACCCAATCGTTATGACAACATTGACATACGTTTTAACACTCGGCTACACTTTACATTTCATTAAAGGACCAACGGGGGTACATCATTGAAACGAGCTCGGTATGTACCTAAGCTCTACGTTCTTACCATCTTCTAGCTTTTCACATAACCAAACATTTACCCTTATTATAAGCCTTTACCTTAACACCATAGCCTACAAAACATTGAAACATTAAACCGTAAGCACGAATGCTTAGTAAGTAAAATGAGTATAACTTAACATCATATATCATTCATATATTACACATTATAGCCATTCATTCTTTCATAACATTAATCATAAACGCATACCTTAAGCCTCATAAGCATCACCATTCATTCTCTAACCAATTCCAACCTATTCTACCATTCATAAGCTAGTTATACCAAACTATCCTTACCATTTATTAGCACATAAAAACACATACACATCAAGTTATTCATTAACCTTAACATCAACAACACATAACATATAATGCATTAAAATCCATATAACATTAACTTATAGTCGGTTTACTTACCTTGAGTCCAAGCTAAGCATAATAAGGACATCATCATCATTACTACCTTTCATCATCATTATCATCATCATCATCATCATCATCATCATCATCATCATCATCACTACCTTTCTAAACTTGATGATGATCATAACTAAGGATGGCCATAAGCATTAAGACTTGGTCACCTTCCTTCCTAAGCCATCAAGACAATCCTTTCCCTCCCTTTTCTTTCTCTAAACCGACACACACACCACACACTCTTGATAATGATAGAAATGTCCAGAACCTTATGGACAAGATATTCATACTGCACAACTTTGGTCCATTGGCAACGTTGGTCCCTCTAGTCCATTTCCTTGTATTTTAACCACAACCAACTTATAACACATTTAATACTAGGCAACTTTAGTCCTTTAAGTTAAGCATCATACCTTCAAAAGCCAATTTACACATTCTTTAACCATAAAGTTGACTATCGGGTTTGACTAGCAAATCACGTTAGGCCTTAGTCAAATTCATCTAGGGTAGGGTCCAAGTAATCGGAAAACGGGTCTTACAATTCTACCCTCTTATTTAGATTTCGTCCCCGAAATCGCTCATTTCAACTAACCATGCCTTGGTCATTTCTTACCCCCATTCTTAGCACTAAGCACATTTTCATTCAAACATTCTGTTGCAATGATCTAAGTGATCTTGCAACACTAAGCAACACATTTCAAAAATCCTTAATTAACTCTACTTCTTGATGATTTATCTAAGAGCATACGGCTCTTACTAAGGTTATTATGTCAAACGAGACACATTTGTTATAACCAAACTATCATTTGACCACTTTATCACTATTACACCACACCTTACTTGCTTTATTCTAACTTTTAATCAAGGATTATATGTCACTTGACAAAATTTGCGCCTATTGGACTTTATATAAGTCAAATACAAACTAATACAACTTAACATTCTCATTTTTACCGTAATCATCTCAATACCCTTTTTAACATTTTTGCTTTAACACTTTACTTTCTTTACTTCATTTTAAAGACTTCCGCTAAGTATTATAAGTCGCTTAGGAGATCTTGGGTCGCATTTGATTTTCACAATCAACATTGACTAATACCTTCACATTTTACTATGGTCATTCCATTATTTCATTCATTTTTATTATAGGGCCTTGTTTCCTTTACTTCTTTCTATAATTTCCTGTCAAAGACTACAAGTCTCATAAGAAGTTTCAATACTTTGACTTCATAAAGTCAAGCTTTATCTTACATCATTACATTTACACATAAGGGTGCCAATGAATATTAGCATCCATTACTATTATTGCTCACATTTTGTACCACTCTTCAATGCACATTATAACATTATTATAAATTCTTAATCTTTTCAAGTTATACTTAAGACACTTAAATGATTGGTTTCACTTAATGTCTCAATTTAAAAGTCGCATGCTAATTCTATTCCACTTATCTTAGTACTTAAGACTTTTAACTAATACTAGGCCCCCATTTTCTATTCTTTTCTTACTTACTCATGTCATGTCGGGAATACATAAGCCCACTCATTCATACTCTTTCATTTACATAGAGAGGCGTCCAAAATGATGTAAATAAAGAAATACAAACTCATGGTTCGGTGTTTCACTTCTTTATCCAAATGAAAAGGCGTCCCAATCCATTTAAATAAAGAAACCATAAACTATTATACACTTCTGACATAACACTTGTACTTATTACTCGTTTTCACTTTACTTTCTTTCTCTTCGTTCTTATTACACTTTACATTACCTTTTTAACTTTTACACTTGGATCCATACATTTATAACATTCCCTTGTAGGGACCTTTACCGTACCCTTGCGGTACCATTTACACATGTCATTACACAAACTCGGCCATCCCAGAAGATACCATGACATGTGCATCATTAACATGGTTATCTCAAAGGATGCCATTATTAACATCATTAGATTGGTCATCCCAAAGGATACCACCACTAACATCATTAACTCAATCATCCCGAAGGATGCCATTATTAGTCATCATTAACTCATCGGTAATATGATAACTACCTTTAACCTTTCACATTTCAACATTGGATCCAAGCCATTAATATTTTAATGCACACATTATCTCATTCATATTATTTAGCTAAGCAAGCGTCATAAGATATATTAAACTTTCTTATCGTACTTACATGTTAACTATGTGTTTACACTTCTTATTACAACTTACGTTTTTTAATGTGTGTTAACCATTTCCACATCTTTACTTTTACCTCTTTTAGGTTACTCAATTCTTTTCTACATCTAACCTTACATAGGTTAGTTCGATAACACTTCATTAACTCACATTCATCCTTTATCTTCACTTTATACATTAACACGATCTCTTCGTGTTTAACTTAGCAACATATCATCACATTCTTACTTACATTCTTAACTCATTTCTTTTAGTAATTAGCATATTAGCTATACCATTTTCATTTCATCATTACTTGTCATTATTTCTTAATCTCATTATTTACTTCTCATACTATTAGACACTTGACAATAAAAGTTGATCATTTATAATAGTGTTATTTAAATAACGTGCTTACGTTAAAAATTAATATTTAATAATTCAAAAGTTGATCATTTATAATAGTGTTATTTATTGTCTTAAAGAATTTTAAAATATTAAAATAACTAAACTAACAACAATAACATCGTCACCAACGATAAATATTTCAATATAACATTAAACTATACTTGAACAAAGTTATCGATGCAAGAACATAACAAAAAGTTAGCAAACTTTCTTTATGAACTTTTGTTATTAAACTTTTCTACAATATATATATATATATATATATATATATATATATATATATATATATACATACATACATACATATACTACATCAATCTAAAATAATTATAATCCAAAACTAAAAACAATAATTATAAATAAAAATATTATTAAAATATTTGTTTTTTTTAATTAGATAAAATTCATTATTCAAAAATTTAGGAAAAAAAAAAAAAAAACGTGAGTGCACAGATATTAGAACTAGTTAAGTATAATAAAATGGAGTATGAAAAGTCAATTTATGAGGCTTAGATAAAATAGCATTAAAACAAAATGTCTAGTCTGGTTTGGTTTTTGTTTTAGTCTTTTACCCTTTTCGGTTGGAATTTAAGCTTTTGGTACATTGCTTTCCAAACTGAATAAAAAATGTCTAGTCTTGTAAAATGAAAAGTCTGATTTGTTTTTTTTGACCATTTTCAACTGAAATTTAAACTTTTGGTACACTGCTTTCCAAACTGAATCAAAATGTCTAGTCTTGTAAAATGAAAAGTTTGATTTTGTGTTTGATTCTTTTTTTTTTACCTTTTTCGGTTGAAATTTAAGCTTCTGGTACATTGCTTTCAAAAATCAAAACTGAATTCAAAATGTCTAGTCTTGCAAAATGAAAAGTCAATTTGTGGGTGTTCATAAATTGGGTATTACTCACAAGAATCGAAATTCTAAACCGAACCAAAGAGAATAAAAGTGAACCAAATTTGTAACTGAAGCTAATTTGCACAAACTGAATCGAACATAATTAAATATTTGATTTTCGGTTTGAATATGATTTCGGCAAAATGTAAACTGACCCGAACCGGAAATCGATTCACATAAATACATATATATATATATATATATATATATATATATATATATATATATATATATATATATATATATAAACTTAGGTTGTCTTATAAATGCAAAATACCCCTAATAAATGTTTCAAGAGTTGATTATTCCAAATATGCCCTTCAAGTGTGATTTCAACAAATATAGTTTGTACGGTACAATATGTTTTGTATGAGAAATCGTGCACAAAAGTTTGTACGGTACAACATGTTTCAAGCATCTCTAAACCTCAAAGAATACAAACCAAAAATGTCATGAATGCATAAATTAAACATACCAATTAGTGGTTAGTCTTTTTACCTTCCCGTCCATGAGTTACAAATATTTTATCAACTATATAATGTGTAAAAAATCACACACAACAAACCACAACTTCCTCCACACCGCGTGCACATTGGGCTATAACTTATAATGGTGGTAAAGTAAGCATCATATCGTCTTACTTTTTAATCATATTGATTTAAATTATTTTATGTAAATTTCACGTGTGTTTTGTGTGTGTAACAATGTAGGACATAAAGATGGTGCTTAAGAGGTTTAGTAGTAACATCATCTTCTCTAATGGTTTAAGAGATACTACACATCGTTGTCTTATCAATTAAGTTGAACATGCACGAACATTTTTACTTTGATTAACTGTATTTAAGTTACTAATGATCAACTATATCTAATTGTTTTTTGTAGCACGTCAAGAAGCATTAAAGAAAGAGATCAAGAAGTTACAAAAATTGTATCAAGAACAAAACATGCAAAAGGCCAATGAACAACAACGACAAAGAAAAAAACAACAACAAGAAGAACAACGTCACGGCCACCGGTGGGATGAATACTTAGCATTCATATTAATAGTACGTTACAAATTAAACATGCAATATTTAACTTCATGTAATACCGATGAACGGGCTAATACTATTGATTCGTTAGCAAGTAAGTTTACTGAAAATAATGTGACGAGCATTCAATTTTTAGTCAATAATTATTACTACACTTTGTTGGTGCATTTTAATATTTTTGCTCTTAATGTAGTTTTTATCTTGCGGTGTGTTAATGTCACTTTCTTAATTAAACGTCGTGGAATATTGCGTGACTTGATATTTGATATAATTGTGAAAATTATGTCGATGTTACATATTGAAAATGGTAGTATATAATAAAAATATCTTCACACTATCATATTAACAATAAGAATCTTCTAAATCAAAGAAGTTTATAAAGGAGAAGAAAATTGTATTTCAAATGTTATCCTACACCTATCACGAGGTAAGCATTATTCATTTGTGTTTGAGATCATGTGATTCATGTCGTCATACTGTAAAAATTAGAGTGAGTTACTAATGAATGCTCCAAATTCGATATTATAGTTTATGGAAAAATGTTGTAATAATGCATTAATTAAAAATAATAATTTATATAACTTACTCATATTAAAATATTACATATGAAAAGCCTCATTTAAATATAACATTTTGCAAAAAAACCTCTTCACATTAAAGAAAGAGATGGAGAAGTCACGAAAATTGTATCAAGAACAAAACATGCAAAATGCCAATGAACAACAACGACAAAGACAACAACAACAAGAACAACACCACGGCCACCGGTGTCAATATAGATGAATACTTAGCCTTCATATTAATAGTACGTTACAAATTAAACATGCAATATTTTACTATACGAATTATAATTTATTATACGAATTATAATTTATACTCTTTAATACACTAATTACTTTAATATTTTATGCTTTTATAGTTTTGTTAAAAAAGATTTTTTTTTTTTTTTTTTTTTTTTTTTTTATAGTTCTCTTTTAATAATGTAATTTATTGAACAACGAAGTCCGTCTTTCACAAAAAATGAGAGTTTCAAACATGAACCGAAAATTAGTCCCGAACATTATGAAAAAAACAATTAGATCCAACATTTGTGCATCGCATGGGTCCTGAGGCAGTACAAACCTGTGTACATCGCATGTGAATGAATATAAAAGGTCTCCAACATTAATGTCATGGCTTCATATTTAAAATAATTTATGTAACTTATACATATTAAAAAATTACATGTGAAGAGACTCTTTTCAATGTAACTTCTTGAAAAAAATCTCTTCACATATACTCTTTTAATGTCAATAAACTATTTTAAATGTGTGTTATGCTTAGAAATGTAATACCATCACAACTTAGATATATAATGAAAAATATAATTGCCGAAGATTACGCTATAAAAACTTATATACAGCTCATGTACAACTCAATAAAGTATTTTAAATACGTATAAAGCTTAGCAAATGTGTGACACCATGAAAACTTAAATATAAAAAAAAATGACAAAAATAAATACCGAATATTACGCTATAAAAACTTCTACACAACCCATGTGCATCGAACGTACTTTAAATCTATGAAAACTTCTATACAGCCCATGTGCATCGCATGAGAATTGTTGACTATCATAAGAAATAGTTATAACTTAGCCCGATGTATTAATATTAGTTAGTTCAAATAAAAAACGATAGAGTCAATACCAAAATAAATAGACAAAAAATATTACATAAAAAAAATATATCTTAAAAGATTACATGTCAATAAACTATTGTAAATACGTATCATGCTTACAAAATGTATGCTACCATGAAAACTTATATATATATATAATGAAAAAATACGTCCTGAATATAAAATGACGAAAATAAATGACGGATATTAGACTTTGAAAACTTCTATACAGCGCATGTGTATCGTACGGGCTTTCATGACTATTCATGTTTGCAAGTGTATTCAAATAATGAAATGACATGATCCCGCAATAAATACATGACGAAAATTAGTGAACATTACGTTATGAACACTTAGATACAGCCCGTGTGCAACGCACGAGTCTGGTTGCCTAGTATTTATAAAACTTGAGTTTCATATAATAAATGTTAATATTTAACAACATATATACAATGAAATGAAATGCACGGGTTAAATTGCCTAGTTAAGTCATCCACTATGATAAATCAACCTTTTTGTTTTATAAACTTAATTCCACTATGTAAAAAATCTCTTAAAGCTTTATAAACATCTCACATAATACAAGTATTAAATTATGAAAATATTTAACATCTTAGACCTATTCATGCCAGATAAATTTACAATAGATGCTCACTATAATTTACAAGTTTTTAGACCTCTTTATTTTTTTATAAACCTTTTGATAAACCACTATAGTTGATGCCTTTATGTTTACTATTCAGTTAATTGAATTTACTACTCACTAGTTTTGTTTTTGGCTTCTTCTTTTTTTTCTATTTTTTTTATTTATTTTATGTTATTATTTATTTTTACTTTTTTTTACCTTTTTCAGTTGAAATTTCAATTCAGTTGAAAAGTCAATTTATTTATTTATTTAAAGTGACAAAATGTGACAAGGCATTAACAAGAAACAAAGAGGGGACACAAGAATGAGTTCCAGTGAGGATGAGATTCGTGATAATGAGTTCACTTACGCAATGCAACTGGTTACCTCGTCATCATTAGCCATGGTGTTGGTGAACACGATTAAGCTCAATGTCTTTGAGGCTATAGCTAAGGAGGGAACTGATGCCCAACTCTCAGCCTATGAAATTGCGTCTCGTTTGTCAATACCAAACCAAGACGCGCCAGACATGCTTGACCGAATGCTTAGGTTGCTTGCAAGCCATTCCATTGTCACTTGCTCTCAAGGGGAGCATGAGTCAAGGCCAGTTCGATTATATGGACTTGCACCCGTTGCCAAATACTTTATTATAAACGAAGACGGGGCATCCCTAGGTAGGGTGATGGAGTTGGCTCAAGACAAGGTGTATACTGACAGTTGGTAAGCTCAAAAATTTTGAATCATCACAACCATATTGCACAATTATGTGGAACGTATACCATAACTGAAATAATCCTGTAAGACGAGTTTATATGTAAAGTGCATGTGTAGATATAATCAATATTTTACTTCACTAGATAATATTTTGATTAAAGTTATGTAAATGATAAGATAAAATATAAAGGGTCGTAAAGTTGTTTACTCTTTACGAACTAATGTTAAATTCTTTCTATTTAACAAGGTTCAAACTTAAAGACTCGGTGATTGAGGGAGGTATTGCGTTTGACAAGTTTCATGGAAAACATTCATTCGAATATATGGCATTAGATGCGAGGTTTAGAGAGGTATTCAACAATTCCATGGTGAATCACAGCATGATTGTGATGAAGGAAATTCTTGAGTGCTACCAGCATGGCTTCGATAACATCAAATGTTTGGTCGATGTTGGAGGTGGTCTTGGAGTCTCTCTCAATATGATCACATCAAAATATCCCACCATCAAAGGAATTAACTTTGATTTGCCACATGTGACCCGACATGCACCACAATGGCACAATATCCTGGTATGTAACATTTGGGGTTGTTCAATGTTCTACGTACATGGCTTTTAAAAAATCTTATTCGTTGGATTTGTCCATGTTCCACTAACATCGATCTTGTTTCTGTAACTATTACAATTTATAAATGTAGGTATAGAACATGTTGAAGGAGATATGTTTCAAGAGGTTCCAAAATCTGACGCCATTTTTATGAAGGTATATATTGACTCGAATGCATGTATTTAAGTTTATGTTTTGAATCGAACATTAGTTAAGCTAACTAATCAATGACATATGGCATAGTCGATCCTACATGACTGGAATGATGATCGTTGTGTAAAGTTGCTAAAGAACTGCTACAAGGCCTTGCCACCTCAAGGAAAAACTATCGTGGTAGATTCCGTACTCCCTTTTTTACCCGATACAAGCTCTTATGTGAAAGTGACCACTCAAATAGATGCCTTCATGATGACACAACTTAAAGGAGGAAAGGAACGTACATATGACGAGTTTCTTGTTTTGGCAAAAGGGGCTGGATTTGCAGGGATCAGAAAGAAATGTTTTGTTTGCAACATGTGGGTCATGGAATTCTATAAGTAAAACTCTCTCTAGCTATATATATAACTATGTGCTCCAACATCAATGTTCATTTCTTGTTTCACTTATGCTCATATCTGATATGTCAGATTTGAGTACTTTAAATTTTACTTGCTTAATAAACTTTTAATAAGGATGTTGTAGTTTTATTTGTAATGCCTTGTTATAAACTTTAAATTTTTATTTTTGTTGGTTATGCTTCTTAATGCTTTGTTTTTGTTTGAACGGCATCAATGATACCAAAACACGGCTGAGAATCAATTATCTTTAACCGAATGAAAGATAATTAGCAACGTGACATCCTTTTGTTGAATATATACAATTCCTATACAATCAATCGGCTAAAAATAAGGAGCTAAAAGAGCTGATATATATATCATATATGGATCGGATATAGCTATATATGGAGGATATTCATGAGTAAATAGATAATATTTTGAAATCCTATACTCCCCCGCAAGATGGAGCATTTAGATTTTGCATGCCCAGCTTGCCAACTAGAGATTCAAACTGTTGTAGACCCAAGGCTTTAGTAAAGAGGTCTGCAACTTGCATCTTCAATTCGTGTGAATGGGAAGAGGAACAACTTCTTGTGAATCAACTCGTTCTCGAACGAAATAGCAGTCCATTTCAACGTGTTTAGTTCGTTCATGAAAAACTGGGTTTGTAGCAATGTTGCGAGCAGCTTGATTGTTGCAGTAGATAGGTGTGGGCCCAATTTGCTTGACTTCAAGTTTATCACCGCATCTAGATTATTTCACTGACACGTAAAAAAAACTGTTATTTAAAAGAGATAAGAAGTTCTCTTATGGTAAATGCATTGCAATTTGCAAAAAATTAAAAAGTAAAAAAGAAAATGATTTTTGATATTTAACAGCTGTTAAACTGTAAGTTTTCGTTTGTTAATCATTAATAGATAAGTTTGTTAGCAATTTCCATTAAACCAAAATATGATGTTTTCAATTCGTGCACCACACCCAAATTGCAACATAGAGACATCAAATATGAGTGTTTTTCCCTATGTCAATCGTAACTTAGGAAATGCATTGCAATTTGCAAAATAGTAAAAAGTTGCATTGCATTGCATTGCAATTTGCAACATAGTCTAAAAGCCACCGCATCCAGATTATTTCTCTTATGGTAAATGCATTGCAATTTGCAAAATATTTAAAAGTAAAAAAAGAAAATGATTTTTGATATTTAACAGCTGTTACATTTATTCTGGAGTAAACTAAAAATTTTAGTTTTGTTAATCATTAATAGATAAATTTGTTAGCAACTTCCATTAAACCAAAATATGATGTTTTCAATTCGTGCACCACACCCAAATTGCGACATAGTGACATCAAATATGAGTGTTTTTCCCTATGTCAATCGTTACTTAGGAGATCAGGTGAATAGGTGATGTTGTTGAGGCAATTTTCATGATGAAGAAATGAAAGCTGTTTAATTCGTAAAATGAAAAATTCATAGAAATTGCAATAATCACACATAATATCCACATAACATCTAAGCTCATAGATTCATGATGGTTCAACTGAAAACTTCTTAATAGCAAAAGACTGAAATGTAAGAATAAAAAAAAGTACATGGCCCGACCAATGTTCAAATCCACAAAAAAAGCTACCTTCACAGAAATAAGACCAAAAGGATTTCTTTTCACCCAAATGACATTCTCAAACCAAGCGACCAAATTTACCACGCTTGTGATGTCCCTTTGAACCATAACGACAATCACCCTTAAGAGCGCCGGGTGCAGTGGCAAGCCCCAAGCTCCCCTTTCGGGCCCCACCATGCCACATCACCAAAACACCCCAACTTCAACAAACCACAACAAACCCCCCCTCACCAAACAACAAACCTCCACTTCCCCATTCGGGCCCCACCTCTTAATAAACGGTCGAATTTTTCAAATAAAACAAAACAAACCAAACGTAAACCTGCACTTTTGTCAGGCGATTTGCTTCGCCGTGGCCACGGCGAAATAGCCAACGGCGAGCAACGGCGAGCCTCGTCCGGTGTGGAGGCGAGCAACGGCTCGCCGTTGGACCTACCAGCTCGGACGGCGAGGCATGATTCGTCGACTGCACCCAGCGCTCTTATGGATTTTCCGGCACTTTGTACACATTCTGCTTTCTGATGATCCTTCTCGGATTCTCTTGATACTATAATTATCCCTCTCTTCTAAGTGTGTATTGATCTCCTTCTCAACTTCTTGAGCAGCCCCAACCGCCTCCTGAAATGTAGTCAAGTTCTTTGTTGATACTATTTTCCGTATGTCAGTCCTTAGTCCTCTTATGAACCTCTCCGTCTTTCTCCCTTCAGTCGCGACTTGGTGCTCAGCATATTTAGCCATTTCCACAAAGCGAGCAGCATACTCTTGCACAGTTTGACTTCCTTGTTTGAAAGTCAACAACTCTTCCTCTAACTGCATCACCATCCTTATAGGACAAAACATGTCTTTGAACAGTTCTTTAAATTGATTCCATGACGTAGGAACACTCGTGTCCTTAACCATGTCCCACCAAGATAGAGCTTCTGATCTCAACTTAGCGATGGCATACACTACTTTCTCCTCATCAGCACACTTAATAGCCTTAAAGATGTTCTCCATTTCATGGATCCACCTCAATGCCGCAAAAGGGTACATAGTCCATTAAACTCAGGCATGCAATCAGAAAAGTCTTCCTTCTCAACCAGAACTCCATTCTCACGGTAGTGTTTTCCTTAACTTGCTCTTCATCTTTCTTAATCACATCTTTATCTTCTATTACTTTATGAGTGATTTCCTGAACATGTTCGAAGATAGTAGGCATTGATAAGTTGATGGCTCTAACGACCTCTTCGGCTATAGTTGCCGTAAGCTCATTGATTGTTGGACCATGTTGCAATTGTCCACTCTCTTGGCTTGCATCAAGTCCCACACTGGTATCTGAATTAAATTTGGAAACTACCTTCTGTTTTAGTTTACCATTTCTTGTCATTACCATCCTGCCTTTTAGTACTGAAATAAAAGTTAACCAACATGCCTTATCAGCATATAACAAATTCTGAAAAGAAACAATTAGCTTATTAAACTAAAGGGATATATATAAAGTTCTAAAAACATGCCTGCAAGCACAAAGACATAAAAGGTTCTTAAAACAAACATTACGCTTACACATCAGCAGATCTTTGTGTAATAAGTTCATGGCTTGTGGTTACACTTACACGATAAACACATATTGGGGAAAAAAAAATGGGCATTTAAAACTATTTAAACGAAACCGATTAAAGTAACAAATATGAATTTGATCTTACACTCGATGATGACACTGACAGGAGAAGGATCGAACAGCAACTGAGCAACTAAGGAGGCAATGTTTTCTTTTGCTGGGGAAGGAGTAGAGCTTTTAAACTCAACCAAGAGTGAGTAAATTATGCTTATCTATACTACTATATAATGTATTTGGGACTATTCTATTAGTAGAAAGGCTTAAAAATTCAGAATTTTACTTACTAATTATGGAAACAACCACCCCTAACAATCACCCACAACAATTTATAACCACTTCAACAACCACCCCCAACAATTTTACTTACTAATTATGGAAACAACCACCCCTAACAACCACCCCCAACAATTTATAACCACCTCAACAACCACCCCCAACAATTTATAACCACCTCAACAACCACCCCAACAACCACTTTCCACCACCCCACCTCCCTCCTCTTCACCCCAACAATCCGCCCCCGCATCGCGCAGGCACCTTTCTAGTTACCAATAAAGAATTAATGATTTAAGGCATGCAGTGACTCTTTGTTTTCTTCTTTTTTGGAAAATGAAAATTGTAACTTTTGAACCCAATGGGGTCATTCCCACCCGACCCATACATTATTTGACCAGTTTTTGAAAATGTAACTCGTTTGATTTGTTTTACTCATTGGATTTTTAGCCTGTAATTTTAAACTCTAAAAAGAAAACGAAAAGGTTTAGCGGGTCAACTTTTTCAGTGAGACCCATTTTGACCTGAACTTGTGTGAGACTAAAGAATAACACTCCATTTTGCCCTTATATTAAACTGACCCATATACCTTCAGTTTGCACTACTGTTTTGCAACAAGGATCCCAGTAAATGAATCAACTATGGGCCAAAACATTGAGATAACAGTTATCTGATACAAATATAACAAAACAGATGCTAAGAGAACGATAAACACAGATTAGTTATTTAGAAACTTTTTTGACAAAAATAGACCGTCTTAAAAGCCACACATGGCTTCATTAGTCTTGCATCAGCATAAAACTAGGACATATACAATCAGATTATTACTTCAGAAACAAAAACCCAAAAGTTGACCTTGAAATGCAACACTACTAACATCGATCGGTTTGAACCATAAAACATCCACTCTCATGTCTATTGCCGCACTTGCAACACTTTCTACTTTCGAACCCTTCGCATATTAAGAGCATTCATCTCTTCTAAGCGTCTATTGTTTTCTTTTTCAATCAAGAAAACAGCCGCAAGCATCTTATCCCATGAAGTCAGATCCTTATCTGGGATGAAGTCTTTTATGTTAGCTTTCAGTCCCTTTACAAACATGTATATTAGTCTCTTTTCTGGTGTAAGACAGCACGTATAAAACCACGCCAATTCCTGAAAGCGAGAAGTATACTCTCGCACCCTTTCATTTTTACCTTGTTTGATTGTAGCGAACTTTTCCACTAATTCCATCTCCATTCTTAATGGAGAAAACTCCTCTTTGAACACTTCGCAGAATCGACCCCATGTCAACTCTGTGGGCCCACTCATATCCTTAATCTTGTCCCACCAAGTCTTGGCTTCTGATCTCAGCATAGAGACCGCATACACTACCTTGTCCTCATCAGCACAGTCAATAGCATCAAAGAAGGTCTCCATACTAGAAAGCCACCTATTCGCCGCAATGGGATCATGTTCTCCGTTATACTTAGGAATGTAATCATCATAATCCTCTATATCAATTAAAACCCTCCTATTAGCATTTGTGTTAGACTGGGAAGCTTGTTCTGATTCACGTCTACCGTTTCTTGTTGCTGCCATCCTTTTAGTACTGAAATATAATATAGAGTTATCGATAAAACAACAAAAATTGTAGAGCACCATATTAATAAACCTTAGCAAGGCCAACGGATTACATAACGTTTTCAATACATATGTGTGCACAGATACATACTTTCAATAAAGTAAAAACGGGTAAACGGAGAGAGATTCTAGTTTAGCTACCCCGGGAAAGTCGAACTTTTTTTTGGCTTTTGGGACTGATGGATCCGGCCTTACCCGGTATTCCCTTAGGCAGTGGCCACTCTCCCTGGCCATCCCAAGATGTTTACGAGCAAGGTTCGAACCCAGGCCTCTTCTCACACCATCATACCGCCTTACCACTACGCCACTTTGGAGATGGTTATTTCCAATAAAGTTTGTTTTTTTTTTTTTTTTTTTTTTTTTTTTTTTTTTTCTGTGAAAGTTAATTTCCAACAGAATTAGATAAATACTAATACTAATGAAATAAGATGATACGTCCCAAACGGTATTTCTTACCAACATGCATGTTTCAAGAATTCTAGTGATCTCAATACCTTATTATCAACTGGATGCTTTATAGGGAAACTGGTCCTACGTTCCCCTATTGACTAAAGTTTATACACCTTACACACAAGTGTCCGCCATTAACTACATATTGGAACATTATTGCTACTCACACGCTCTTGAAAATAGTCAAAACATAGTCAAAGAAACATAAGTATATACACATAAAATGATAAAAATACAAATGTACACAAGACGAAGGGGGTGTTTGTTTAAGCTTATATGTGGGCTTATGAGCTTATTTGTGTTTCGTCTTATATTTTATAAGCGCTAATTTTCCGGCTTATTTTGAGAACTATGGGCTTATCTCAAAATTAGCGCTTATGAAATATACAGTAAGTCGAAACACAAATAACCTCAAGCCATGACCCTTTTGGGTGTCACGTCATATATGTCACGTCTCGGTATGGTGGCGGCGCTATAGACGACACCCAGAGGTCTAAAAAGGTTAATTGGTTTTAAAAAAACTTACTTGAGCGATCAGACTCCAGTTGACAGTTTCTGTCACTATGCGTGCGATAATGACGAAACAATGATATATAGGAAAATTGTTCAAAAATACATCCAACTTGCCACCTTTTACTATTGTATGCTATGAACTTTTTTTTTTCCTATTATATACACGATCTTTCTTAATCTTTCCTATTATATACATGAACTTTCTTAATCTTCCTATTGTATACATGAATCTGACGTGGCATGGAGTTAATTACATAAATTTACATGAATCGTCCATGTGGCTCAAAACAATTACACCATTTGTCCTTAAAACAATTACATAAAAAGTCCCTGTAACTCAAGACCACCCACCTCCACCCACCACAGCCACCACCACCCACCACAGCCACCACCACCTACCACCACCACCACCCACCACTGCCACCACCCACCTCCACCACAGCCACCACCCACCACTGTGCATAAAAATAAGCCAAATAGTTGGGGGTTTAAAGAGCTTAAGGCTTGAAATAGCTCACAAGAAGCTGCCTAGGGTCTCACAAGCTTGGAAAAAGCTTAAGACAGATGAAATACACCATAACTATTCGAAAGATCAAAGGAATTCATGTTCAATAAGCCACACAGACCAAATAAGCAGTTGCAACAATTCAGCACTTAGGCACAAACTAAAAGTAAATATGGACAAATACAACTCAAACAACTAACAACAACTAGAAAACAACTACCAATCTCCACTAGATCAAATGGGAACAAGAAATCAACAAGCTTGGTGGAGTGCTTATACTAACAGACAATGCAATGACCAAAGGCAACTCTATGGTACCAAATAAGCTAAGAAATAAGCAATACAGGACAAGAGAATGGTATATGCAACAACAAATGGATACTAGCTATCCAAAACAACTAAAATCAAGCCAAATGATCAACAAGTGAGCAATGTGTGGCCTTAGACAGAATGGGTAAAACTGAGGTGCAGGGGAGATTGCATTCCCTGCAGCTCACTTTAAGCCACCACACAAGCTTCATAAAAATTTTGTAAAATAATCCAACAACTGATTTCTAAAGCTTAACTGAGGGTCTTTAATCCCTAAAAATTTCAAGGTTTGAAACTAAACCTAAAATTCCCTAAAAATCACACCAGAATTGGATTTTTGCAAAACCTGAGACTTTTTTTAGTAGGGGAACAACAAACTAATCAAAGGAGATTAAAAACAGTGGTTGATCACAATAAGTCATACCGTCCAATAACAGGACATGTTGTCTAATTACACATGAACTAAGGTTCCAATATATAATTGTTTACACAGTATAAAGTGCCGATTCAACATTAGGACATGTATATCATTTGGCAATCTTAAAGCGAGATTAAAAACTGATAGCACACAAGAGACTATATTGATGTAACTGTCATCTTTATATAGTTTTCGTTTAAATACTGATGAAATTTCATACCAAGATTCAAGTCTTCGAGTTGAGCACAAGCCGATATGACTCCAATCATCGTAACCTCATCCGGCTTAACCCCGTCTCCCTCTATCTTTCCATACAATCTCAACGCCTCACACGCCTTCCCACTCTTAACATACCCATTAATCATCGAATTCCACGACACCAAATCTCTCACACAACTTTCATCAAACACCTTGCGTGCACAATCCAATTCATCACACGACACCAAAAAATGAATCACGACATTATTCACATACAAATCAGAACCAAATCCTAAATGAGCCACATTTAATCTTTGTTTACAATTGATTTAGAATGAAAAGAAAATATACAAACGTGGCGTGGCAAGGCGTTTCGATCCCTTAACGTTGATCTACCTTGCATCTTTTTGATGATGGTGGCGTGGCAAGGCGGTTGAGGTGGCTGTGGTGTCGGTGTGGTGGTGCTAGAGAGAGAGGGAATGACAGTAAGAAGATAGATTTTATTAAATGAATGATATAAATTTATGTGGACAAAAGTAAAGTAACTCCCAATACCGTCTTCCACGGGTTATGGGTCCCAATACCGTCTTCCATGGTGTATGGGGGAGGTTGAGACGTAGACAACCATACCCATACCTAAGGTAGAGAGGTTGCTTCCGGTTCTACCTAAGGTAGACAACCATATCCACTTATTCATAATCCATTGAAATTTATGTGGACGAATGGTGGAATTGTTTTGAGCCACAGGGATATTTATGTAAATTTAGTTAATTAACTCTTGATTAAATAATGCCACGTCAGATTCATTGATACAATAAAGGTGATTAGTAAAATTTGTGTATATAATAGGAAAAAAAAAAGTTCAGTGCATACAATAGTAAAAGGTGGCAAGTTGAATGTATATTTGGACAATTTTCCCATGATATATATCCACTTATTCATAATCCATTGAAATGTATGCGGCTTTGGAGTTCATTGGGCTTTGGCCCAGTTTTGTACGAATGATTATTGATTTATTGGGCTTGACCCACTGTAAAAATCGTGATTATTGACGCGTTTCTGCTAAGTAAAATCATAAGATCATAAAATTTTGATATCAACTTATACACCACATAGTTTACTAAGGGTGTGTTTGATTGGGGCATAATGAGTAGGGGTGTAAACGAGCCGAGTCGAGTATTGACAAGCTCGAGCTCGGCTCGACATATAATACTCGAGCTCGAAGCTCGGCTCGAGCTCGACCGAGCCTCAAAATTCAAGCTCGAGCTCGGCTCGATCACTAAAACTCGAGCTCGAGGCTCGGCTCGGCTCGGCTCGTATATATTAAATAAAATCAAGTTTTTGAAAAAGTCACTATCAACACACAAAAATAGCAAACTAACTTATATTGCAACTTAATCACTAAACTTGTAGTAAAACTTGTAGACACAATCTTGATTCCTGAAGGGCATATATGTAATTATAGAAAAGCTCGTTAAGGCTCGCGAGCTTCACGAGCCGAGTAACATAGAACTCGAACTCGACTCGACATCTTACACGAGTAGCTCGAGCTCGAGCTCGACTCGTTTAAAATCGAGTCGAATCGAGTATTTTTCGAGTCGATCTCGAGTTACTCGCGAGTTGTCTCGGCTCGATTACACCCCTAATAATGAGGGGATATTATAGCATTTGCATTTTAAATTCCACTACATATTGTGTTTGATATGTCAAATGAAGAAATTCAAAATTACATAAATTGGCAAATTGAGGAGAATTATAATGCTTCCAAAAAGTGAAAATTTTAATTTACTTGGAAACAATTTTTTTTTATAAAGAACCAAATTGGACTAACTGCGAATTTTAATTTTATTTTTTTTATTATTATCTTTTTTTAAGAATCAAAGTAAATCCGTCACTTAACAAATTGCAATAACAAACATAATGATATATTTAAAAATATTACTATGAATTGCATGTGAAAATATTTTAAAATTTTAAATTCTAAATTCTCAATAATTAAAATTTCCCATAATCTGAAATTTTGGAATTTCAATTGACGAACCAAATGCCACCTAAGAGCATTTTCAACGAAAGTTTATATTGCACGTCCATGGTGATATGGAGCTTAAGTAGAATTTATGTGCATAAACCTTCATTGAAGCATCGAGTTTATAGATAACGTAGAAACACAAGTTCATGTGTATCAACAAAAGAGAGAGAAAAATGACTAAAATTTGGTTGGATGATTAATTTGGTCAAAAGTTACGGCTAAAGAAGAAGCAATTTAAACTTAAATATTCCAAGGTTCCTTTTTGTTATTTGTTTGTGGGTTCAATATTACACTAGTTAAAAAAAATAATTAAAAAAAATAAAAATAAAATAAATAAATAAATTAAAATTTATATTTGTTTTATTGTTTGTTAGTCGATTGTTCGTAAGACTTTGTTATCAATCGACTAAAGTTGACCGTTGGTTTCAGTCTCTAAAGTCGACCGTTGGTACCAGTCTCTAAAGTCGACCGTTAGTACGGTTTTTTTACCAGTCGACTTAGCCAACCGTTGGTACCAGTCGACTAAATTCGACCATTGGTACAGTTTTGTTATGAGTCGACTAAAATTATGTTTTTATTATGTCATTTTTTTTTCCTAATTTACTTCTCAAGTCCGAACTTTCGAGGGTTTTATCATTATAAATGATGATTATTAATAAAATTACACCTATAGGGTTTATCATTGTATAACACTAGGCAGATATAAAATGAGAAAAGAAAAAAAAATAATAAAATAATAAATAAAAAAAAAAAACTTAAAATGATAAAAATAAAATATAACTATAACTACATTTGATTGGGATGCATGTCTTGATAATAACTATAAGGGAGTAAAATTTCAAAAGTGTGGAAGTTAAGGGGTTGAAATAAACAAATAAAAAAGCTTGTTGAGAACACGACCAGCAGCAGAACCCTCATTCATCATCATCATATCTTAAAAAAACCAAACTCAACGACAGAACCAACAACAAGAGTAAGAAAAGAAGATATAAAGAAATGGGTCGGACACTTGTGTCTCAGTTCCTCAATCTCTCAAATGCTTGTCCACGTTTCACGTATTTCACTCTCTCTTTTATCTTTATCCTTTCATTTTATATACCTGCAATAAAAAACATGGTTCCGTCCCTGATTGTGAATAGTTGTTCTTGATTATAGAATGCGACAATGTGTACTAAAGTTTATTTGGATGAGATGAGTTTCGGATACGTGTTAATTTCTGGTGAATTTGAAAGATAAGTTACTGTATTTAATTTACATACAAATTAATCTTCAGTTTTTATGTCAAATCTTGATTACTGACAGTGATCATAGTACTTGAGTATAAGCTGAATAGGGTGTTTACAGTGAGTTAAAGTTTCGGTTGTGTGCTTGATTGTTTCTTTTGACCAAAAGTATTATGCTTGATATATCGTCGGCTGGAAGATGTAAAAATGATTTATTTAAACATGTTGCTTTTGAGAATTTCTGTTTATAGTAGAAGTATTTGGGCATAAAGGGTGAATTTGGCAAGGGGAGCACTCGATTAATAGTATCCATCAAGATGTTAGTTTTCTAATGATCAATGAGCTCATATACCTAGTTGTGCATACCATTCAGAAATAAGTTGTCGTTTCCTAATTAGTAAATTGTTTAAAATTTAGGCCGACCCGAGCTTTCTTTTTAGAACTAACAATGTGTCGCTGAATATGTTACCCTGAGTACACGAGTAATGTTCTGGAATAGAATCCTTTTGTGGTTTTGGTGCTCAATGTTGATGATCTGAAACAGGTCATATGGCACTTCAACTAAATTACAACGAAGACTACCAATGATTCATGAGAATCACCTTCCAGTTGTTGGGCGTGTTAACCGTCACCGATGCTATTGCAGTGTTTCAGCCACTGAGCCTACTGTTTCAGAAACTTCCTCCACCTCTGTAAAGTAACCATTAATCTCCACAATCTGTTCTATATATTTACTCGGATAATGTAGAGTGATAGCATGGGCTCCTTCTTTAACTTAAAATGTGTTTCACAGGAAGAGAATTGTGTCTGGAGTCCAGCCGACGGGGTCTATACATCTTGGGAATTATCTTGGTGCGATAAAAAATTGGGTATCACTTCAGGTACGTGTGGAGTTATTTCTTCTTTTAAATGATGATACAAGCTTATGCATATAGCAACATGTGTGGATGAAGAAGCTTTTATTTAACATAAAAGACGTGTCGGTTTGCTTCGAATTCTAATATGATAGTTCCTCTTTTTTTCAGGATAAGTATGAGACACTATTCTTTATTGTGGATCTACACGCGGTATGTGCACTATCTATCCGGCTTCATACTCTATTTGTTCTTTAATTGTTGTTTTTCTTCTGTTTATTTTATCAAAGCTGTATACATGTCACAGATTACTCTGCCCTATGATGTCCAACAATTATCTAAAGCAACTAGAGATACTGCAGCACTTTATTTAGCATGTGGTATCGATACTTCAAAGGTCATTGCCGTTGATTTTATACTTTAATGTTGCATACTGTTTTGTGATATCGTATATAAAATTATAAAGGTAAACTGAATTTGAATTGGTTAGACAGGCATCTGTGTTTGTGCAATCTCATGTTCGTGCTCATGTGGAATTGATGTGGCTGCTGAGCTCTGCTACACCAATCGGTTGGCTCAACAGAATGATTCAGTTTAAAGAGAAATCCCGAAAGGCGGTGCGTCTTTATTGTATGCAGCTCATTCTCTAATATTCGTTTTGTTCATTTCCAACTTAAGCTTAGGTAGCACTTTATTATCTTTACTTTTGATGATTTATTAAAATAAGACTGATGGCAGTAGTCATGTAGTTCCTCGCATTTTACTATCCTTCAATTAATTATTATGTTTTTACACTTCGAAGTTAATTTTGGTTCTTTTGTGTTTGTTCAAAGGGTGACGAAAATGTTGGGGTTGCACTTCTGACCTATCCGGTGTTGATGGCTTCTGATATTCTTTTGTACCAGGTAAGATTTCTTCTCCATTCAGAATACATTTGCAAAATTGCAACTCCACATATGAAAACTAGTGTTCATTATTTCGTGTTCTCCACTATATGCCCAACAATATATTATGCTTCTAGGATCCCATAAACAGGCGTGAGATTACAAAAAGTTCGTTTTCTAGGAAGAACCAGTATTTCCTCATGATGTTCGTTTAATTACAACATTATTATTTATGTTAATATACAAGCCGCGTTTCCATAGTATGTTCTCTAATTCGGTTTATAATTTCAAAGATTACACCTTTCTCGCGTTGGAGTAATCTTGTGAACCATCATGTCTATACGTGTATCAGAAAGTTTATTCCTTAAAGTTTTATTCTTAGAAGCCATGTTCTTTTTTTTTTTTTTTTTTGCAGTCTGATTTAGTCCCGGTTGGTGAGGATCAGAAGCAGCATTTGGAATTGACACGAGAGCTTGCTGAGCGCATCAATTATTTATATGGTGGTAGGAAATGGAAAAAGTTAGGAGGGTAAGAAACATCATAAATATAATATTGACTATTCACCATTAATGCAAATAACTTACTGACTAGTTTTTATGCTGTTTGCAGTCGGGGTGGTTCAATCTTTAAGGTAAAATCCGATAAATAACTTTTAGTGTATATCGATCCCTTAATGTTGTGTAGCTAGTTGAAATGGTACAAAAGTCGACAATTTATATATGTATAGGTTCCAGAGCCCTTGATTCCTCCTGCTGGAGCGCGGGTGATGTCACTTACTGATGGTCTTTCAAAGGTATTTCATATTGAGCTACACATAAATATCTTACCATGTGAGCTTGTCAATCTTTATTATTATTAACTTTTATCCGCACTTTTTTGTGTGCAGATGTCCAAGTCCGCTCCTTCGGATCAGTCCCGTATAAATTTGCTTGACTCAAAAGATGTGAGTGATCTGACTCGATTGATAATGTTTCCATCTTTTGAAATTTCTCCGAGCACCTGAATTTTTGAGTGAACAAATGTGCAGGCAATATTATTTGATATTCATCTTTTATGTGGCAATATGATAATTGTATTAAACCAAAATAATCTGGTGGTAAATTCATTCGATAGCTAATCTTTTAGGTGGAACTATGATGATCAAAAGTAGTGGTACGGGTCAAAATGGGTCAGGGTTGAAATGGGACAGTTGTAGTATAGGTCGGAATCTTATATGTCAAAAAGTTTTGGTTCTGTTCTGAGTTTGGTTCCTTTGTTCTAGGCAATTGCTAACAAGATTAAGCGCTGCAAGACGGATTCTTTTCCTGGGTGAGTTCTCGATATCCCATTATACATCATTTATCATTCTAATCTTTTCCTTTTATGTCTGCATATTGACTTTCAAGACATCAAGTGTATCAGTTACTGTTATCTTTTTATTTTGTTTGTGGCTCCAAGATTAATTCGTTTTGGAATGAATAAATTCTTTTCATTTATCATCTTCGTTGTAATGTAGGCTGGAGTTTGACAATGCTGATAGGCCTGAATGCAATAATCTTCTTTCCATTTATCAAATCATCACAAACAAGACAAAGGAGGTAAACTGCTTTAACTTCCCAATACGTCAAGTCATCAATAGTCATGATCATCTATAAAACGGAAGATGCATCATTTGACAATTAAATCTTATAAAATATATACACTCTTGAAGTGTATAAAAGATGATCTTTTCATCTGTTTGTGTTATAATTCATGTTCTCGATATATGTTATGTAACTGTTTTTTATTGCAGGAAGTTGCACAAGAAGTCCAAGATATGAACTGGGGCAATTTCAAACCTGTTCTTACCGATGCTTTAATTAATCATCTGGAACCAATCCAGGTTTCTGTTCACTAAATGCTTTAAATTAGAAATTTCAAATAAGTTTCTATGCAAATTCACAGTTATTTACATTTTTGCAGACTCGATATGAGGAAATCATATCTGATACAGGTTATTTGGACCAAGTGTTAGCAGAAGGTGCGAGCAAAGCTTCAGATATAGCAGATAAGACAGTTAGTAACGTATACCAGGCGATGGGATTCTTAAGAAGATGAGATGAGTTCAAAAAACAAACTGTATCGCGAGATCAGAAAAGCTAATATGCAATTGTTGACACAAATTTTCAAATTTACAGGTTCACATTCTTTTTATGCAATCAATTATGGTATCCTGCAACCTTTCTTTTGCTTCAGTTATTTTTTTGTTTCGAGTCTCAAAACCGTTTTCAGACTTGCAAAGCCCGGGAGTCTTTTGCACTCAAGTCTAGTGCAAGAAACCAATGGCTCTAGTATCGTTTTGTATCTTCAACTACATTTTTTGGAAATAGCCTTCTGCTGATGGTAGCAATTCTTATTGTTAATTTGCTTCTGTTATGCATTTAATACTTTGTCTTATGTTTATATCATTCTTAATCTAATACAGATTGTGGAATGAGAAATGGTTGTATCATTTATAAACCAAAATTTGGGATTATTACACAATGAACTAAGGATACAAAAATGAAAAAAATAGGTTTCTAACCAAGTCTTGAATTAGTATGTATATTAAACATTTAAACGACACTTGCAACCAATCAAATAAGTTTTTTCCGTCCAAAAGAACCGTGATCATTGTTTGATCAATCATGCTTTTGGATGATCCAGTGCACTAATGACCAATGCCAGGGCTTGGGACAGAGTCCTTACGTCCTCCAAGTGGCTCGACATCTACAAAATGGTGACCGACTCCAGGACTTGGTCCCTCTTTGATTCCTCCCAATGCATGCCAATGTTCAACTTCATGACTAGATCCGACCTTGATTCCTCCAAGAGTAGCGTTGTCTTCAACACCATGCCCTATGCCTGGACTTGGCCCATCTTTAACAGAACCTAGAGAAAATCGTTCAAAAAGATCGTTGTTGTCATCAGGACAACTAATTCCATTAAGTACATTTAACGGACGGGTACTCGCTAAGAAGATTAAGTTGAGTAACACGAAAAGGGTTATGAGATTTTGGTATGCAACGACTTGAACCATTGTTTATAATCTTTGTATGATGAGAGGGAATTAAGGAATGTTTGGTTGTGTTTTATGTAAAACCTATTTTAGGTGATATTTATAGACCAAACAATGAGGAAATATGATGCATTCTTGTTGACTAGTAAGTAAAAGAAAATCAAAGTTCATGCATCGTGGATTTTTGAGGCTGCGAGTCTAACGTGAATCAAAGTCCATTAAGCACATTCAACACCATGCGCTTTACCTCATCAAAGACTACAAATTTGATTTTTTTATAAATTTTAGGATTCAGAGGCGGTGAACACTCTATGCAAGTGAGGCGGCTGCACAGGGTCACTAATTTTACATGACATCCCTTTTATATATATTATCAAGTTACATATGCATGAATTTAAGTCCTTGGTTAAGTTTATTATGGAACAATGTTATGTAATCACACCCAAAATACAAGATTAAGAAAACATTAAAAGTTGCGATTGCATGTTTGAGAATGAAAAAGTCGATCATTCTTTATTTTTTACATTAGAATTCGTCAAACATGAAAGCCTCTTTATCGTTACCGTACAGGCCTCTAAAATCCATTGGACGGTCCTAATAAGATTGCTAGTTTATTGTGTAAACCTATGAAGAAAGTTTGATTAAATTTATTTTATAAGATAAATATATTTTATTTCATTGAAAAACATGAAATTAAAATAAATTAATAAATAAAAAGTTTATATACTATGATGGCCATGACCTTGCAATATTGGCACACTTGCTTAGTTGCTTCTCAACATGTCCTGAAATGGTGGCTCTTGTGACTTTTCAAACTATTCATTTGAACAAATTATGGTTGATTTGAATTGCTTGTGTGCGGGATCAAGTATTAGAATTGGATTTTATTCTCTCAACTCTCTTGTGGTTAGAAAACAACATCTTTCAAACTCACATTTACCTAATCTGTGTGTAAATGTAGGGGTAATTTGGTAAAACCGAACTCGTCAAAAAAAATTTCATTTGATTTGCGAAATCTAAAATCTGGACACATGCAAAAATATGTTCACCTATTTAGGCGTCGAGTTCTTGACGAGTCACAAAGTTCATGTAAAAAATAGTCGAGTTTGAAAAATATACCATTACATTTATCAGGCCGGGAAATAAATTTGGAGGCTCCGGGCGAAAATATAAAAGGGGCCCCATCAACACTAAAAAAAACTTAAAAGGTGTGCATAAAACGTGTTCATTTATAACAATTTCTTATAATTAGGCCTCTTAATGACGTTTTATTTACTGTGACAAGATGAGTTGTATTTAACTAATTGAATTTACAAAAAAGAGTCACTCGGATATAACGTAAGTACACAAACGTAGCTATAAATATTACTGGACTAGAAGAAAAGGGGCCCCTTAGATTGGGGGGCCCTGTACGACCGCACCACTTGCACACCCTCTACGCCGCCACTGACATTTATATGGCTAAATGCATTAATGAGATGTTACCCCACACGTGAAGGTGATGATCATGCTTTGTCATCCATTGCGGTGGTGGAAGTCCATCGAACAAACTAAAAGTGGCGAGCGCATATTTTTTCCTTGTGTGTGTGAGTGTGTTATATGGTATGTTTGTATTTAAGTTTAGCATACATAAATACGGAGTAATAGAGAATTTGGTGACTATCACTCTAGTAAAGGTGATAAAAAAGAAAGAAGAAATGACATTGGCATTAAGATGGTCAATACAACTATCATTACACTCGGGTCTTATATAAATATGAAGTAGATGCCCTTCTTTTTCTTTTAAAGTTGGCCTTAATCATTCATCCTATATCTGACAACTAAAATAGATAAATGTACTTTTTTTGTCATCTTAAAATGTTCACCCAACGAGTTTTGAACAAGTCGAGCACGATTTGAAAACTGGACTGGGTCGATCAAAATCGGATCGGACCCAAAACCAATTTGACCCAAAACACCGGACTGAAATGTTCGGTCCATCCAAGGTCGGTCCGGTTTGTCGGTTTAATCCGGTCCAAAAAAGCATAATGGCCACTTTGCGCAGGATTAAAGCAAACCGGACTGAAGACCTAACCGAAATACGTTCGGTCCGGTTTCTCGGTTCAATTCGGTCGGCATTCTGTTATGCTTAGCCCCAAGGTTATAAATAGCGCAAGGCATGGCGTGGCGACATGACCAAGCCTCACGCCTTAGCGGCCAAGGCGAAGCTTTTGCGTTTATAAGGCGTGGTATAAAGCGGCATAAAATATGAAAATATTTATGTATTTATATCATATTTATATATATAAAGTTTATAAAAAGACATTACATAAAGCAATATAACGCGTGACGTGACAGCATGACCAAACCCGAGAACAACGGACTACATCTTAAAGTAGTTTATGCCAAACAACCCTAAATTACACAACACAAAAACAAAACCCGTTAAATCAGTTATTACAACAAAACTAACGGTCAACCTAACTAACTAAAACAATGGCCGGAACGTGGCTCCAACCGGCAACAACCACCACATCCGGCCGACCAGCCCTCCTCCCAGGCGAAACAGAATCATCAATCCAACCCTCCGTTGACTTAGTCAACGAAGACAACCCTAACTCACTACCCTCACTCAAATCCGGTAACTTAATCCTAACATCATACCGTTTAATCTGGCTCCCAAACGCCACCCCGGGGGGCCCACCTTCATCGGTGGCATTGAGCGCCGTGACTCATATATTCGAGTCGAAGAAGACGATTAAAGGAATGTTGGCTATTGCTAGTCCTAGGGTTAGGTTTCAGGTTATGGGTGCGGTTGTTACGTTGGTTTTTAGAGGGAAGAGGGATGTGGATGTGTTTGTGGGGAAGTTTTGGGAGGCGTGGAGGGCGCGGGCTTGGGAGGGGGCGGTTTTGAGTTCGGGAGAAGGCGTGTCGAGTTTAGGTGATGGTGGTGGGAGTGGGAGTGGGGGTGGGAGTGGGGGAGATAAGGGAGTGGCGATAAGGATGCCGGTGGTGGGGGTGTCGGGGATATTGAGGAAGGAGCAAGAGATGTGGGAGAGTACCGATAAGAGCTTGCAGGATGCGTTTCAGGATTTGAATGCGCTTATGGTATTGTGATGTAGTCATTTCTATTGTTTATTGTTCGGTTTGCGTATAAATATATGGTTGTGTGTTTAGTGATTATCTGATTATTAGTTTTGAAATATATATGGTGGTGTGTTGGCATTGCGCGTTTAGACTAGCTTCAACAACTCCATTATTGAATCTCTGATTGTCTAGAGCCGTTTTGCATTTAAATCCTTGAGTGATCAGAATTTGTCGGACACTTAAATAGCTTATTTCTGATACTGATTCTGGTTATTCTATATCACGCAATCACTTCTAAAACTGAATGCCAAACAATCCCCATGGCATGGAGTGGAAACCGAGTGCATGAGAATTAGTTAGAGATGGTGTTTGGGAATGTTTATCTAAGGTGCTTACTTGATTATACCTGTGCAAATTACAAATTTAGAGGTGTTTGGATAAAACTGCTTATGTGCATTTTAGAGTAAATAAGCACTTAAAAATAAGCAGGCTTTTTGCAAAGCAGATAAGTAGTTTAAAATAAGCAATTCGAAACATCCCATAGAAACCAGCAGACAGGGTGCTTCTTGTTGAATCTGATGCCCATACCTCCATATCCTTGTAACATAAGTTAGTAACTCATGTCTGTGCTGTAGTTTTGTAAGCATGATAAATGATAGTGTTATGTTTGCACTTGTGTACATATTATTTTGCAACACTCACACTCAGGGGCTGTGGGTGTATGAGTTTATATTAAGTCGGTTAAAATTGCTTGTTTCTCAGAGCAAAGCTAAAGAAATGGTGATGTTAGCTGAAAAAATGCGGCAAAAACTACTTTCCGGCTCTAGTTCTCAAGCAGATGCAACAAATGATGAGATGGGTTCCAAAGAAGAAATTCAAGACTGGCTGCTGAGTGTCGGTATTGTCTCCCCTGTCACGAAAGAATCAGCTGGGGCCTTGTACCACCAAGAGTTGTCCCGTCAGGTATTACTTCCCTCTTACGTTACTTGAAACTTTATTTGTCAATTATTGTATCGAATAATTGTTTATGCAGAAGCAACTGAGGTAAAACACAAACTGCTATTCTGTGATAAATTTTCATAATAATATCTTTAAGTTTGACAATGTTTAATCGTGTTCATTATAAACTTAGTTGGCTGATTTCGTGAAAATTCCATTAGAGAGAGCTGGTGGAATAATGAATATGATAGATATTTACTGTCTCTTCAATCGTGCGCGTGGAACAGGTTCTCCATCTGGCATCTTGTATTTCAAAGTCTCAGTTAATAATACTTGTTATAGAAGGAACTTCTGATCCCTTATTTTCTTTGGCGCAGAATTGATTTCACCTGATGATTTGCTACGGGCATGTTCACTATGGGAGAAGTTTAATGTGTATGTACAGCACAGTCCTGCATTTCTTTGTGTTTCTAGTGAATTATTTGTGCGCAGAATTGTGAAAATTGCTGATACTTTGCCTTTACATGTTTTTAGCTGATTCCCTTTATTTTACCTGTTGTATTGCAGACCAGTAATGCTTAAGAAGTTTGAGAGCGGGGTTATGGTTATCCAAAGCAAGTCTCACAGTGATGAAGAGGTAAAGTTTTTTTCTTAGCATGTGTGATACTGGTGGTGATAAACAATTAAACGTTATGTCACTTCTTCAGTGGTTCGGTTGATGTTGTATCTTTGAAAACTGGGATTGTATCTGATTTCAGCTGATGCTTAAACATAGGATTTTACTCGTTTTTTGTTGCATTTGTAGGTGTTTTCTAGGATCAGATCACTGGTACAAAAGCCCGATGCTCTGCAAAGTGGGGTCAGTGCTACTGATGCTGCAAGGACACTCGGAATCGCTCCAGCTATGGCCAAAGAGCATCTGCTTGCTGCTGAGAGCAAAGGTACATGATAGGACCCGAATAATATTTGAATTAAATTTGAAGGGAAATACTAACGAAATACAAATTAGTTTTCTCTTCCCTCCAATGATGCTTAAAAATGTTGTCTTATAGAGTTATTTTTTTATAAATATAATATTGAAACCTATTGTTTATTGCTGCTTATTTTACTAATTAACCATAAATAACTCGACCCTAACAGTAGGGTTTGAAAACTGTTTCTGTTCATTTGATTTTAGTGGCACATTTGACGGGTGGTATTTAACAGTATATAACAGCAAGTACTTTTGTCAGGTTTTCTTTGCAGAGATGTGAGTCCTGATGGTTTCCGTTTCTATATCAACATATTTAAAGATATTGATCCCAATGATGCGTACTTGTAAGTTAACCACATTATTGCTCATGATCTTGAATTCTTGAGCTATTTTTCCCTTTATACTAATCGAGATTCTATTGTTTGTGTGCAGAGTGAAGGAGTATGGGGTCTATGATGCATGGATTCGTTCTGCAATTGCTTCCAGGTCCTAATTTGGTTTTCACACAAGTATACCCACTCAATACATTCATGTTTCGTAAACTCCCATATAGCTTCGTTAATTAACCATTTTTCTTGAATATGTAGGTAACTTAGGGAGAACAAGCAGCGACCAAGAGTTTCACATGGAAAAATGTATCCTGCATCAGCATTGTTTTTTGATGCTGATGCCGTGAGATTTGGAAGAACAATTCACAGATGGTCCTTTGACTTCCAGGAGGAGAATGTATTTAGTGACTTCTCCTGTGTTTGTTTTAATAAATGAGTTATGAAAAGGAACATGAATATATAACTAGTTGAGTGAGTACATAAACTAATCCTCTTTTACACAGACTCAGTTCCATTCAATTTACAAAGATGGTTGTATTTTTGGATAAAAGACGCCATAATTGATTGCTTTGGTTATTGTTCAAAAGTCTTGTCCCTATAAAGTCACTCTTTTCACTCTCTTTTTATTTTCAGCTCCATATATATAGATCAGTAGCAATACCGTATATTTGGTGTATTTATCTGCACGTATGGTATGGCTTCTAACTTTTTGTAATTAATTTTTTTATTATGATTTTCCAAATCCGATTTTTTAGCCTGTATAACAATATCATATACTTCTACTTGAACCCATTGTGTCTCGTTACACAACTCCCACAACTTGTCCTATTTGACACGTCCAGTGAGATCATCATGTGTTTTCTCAGACCTACTTTAGTTACAACATGACTTGATTGTACTAGTAATCTGTTAGCTGTTAGAAACTCAACTCTATGGCGACTATCACTTCTTTTTGGTCGCAAATTACACCCTGATATAAGCAACAAATCTTGTACTTAAACTGATTGTAACAGCTTTTTTTCACATTTTTAAGAAAATAAGTACGTTAGTTCGACCTCAACAATGCCTTGCAGACTTCGATAGCAACACAAATTTTTGAAGACGTGGTTTACAATTCATGAATATTCGGATCAACTGTACATACATATTTACACTGCCCAACAGAAACCCACTCATACACCATAATCACCTTTGTTGTAATACAAGGTGACCAAACAAGTGAGCACCGCACAAGATGATCAATGATCCCTCATCCATGGCTCTGGTATTATCTTCGAGACGGACTTGGAAGGAACTCTTGACAATATGAAATTTCCATAATCATCTTCTTTACCATAGGACGCAAGGCTAGGAGCCATCACAATCTTGCATTTGCTTGATGTAGTATCGCACCCCATTTCAACATCAAAATAAGTTAAATGGTCTGATATACTGTTTCCAGAGACTGATCTGAAATATTCAGCAAGTATTCTCAGAAAAAGATGCAATGAATAGAGTACGTACAGGTGGTGCATTCGATCTATATACTTTGAAACGGTCATTCAGGTTTTATCTCTAATGCATAAAAACGGGTTGAATTTGTGTATCTTTAATGTATAAATACGTTCCTAATTCAACTTTTTTTAAAGTAAAAAATTATACTATCATTGAAATAATAGAACTTCTGTAGTTATGAAGATACATTCTAATAATGCTGTTCTAGATAATAGAAAAGAGTTACTCCGTACCTGCTACAATCAGGGTCTTCACCAGAATCATCACATATCTTCTCAACCGGATAAATAAGAAATCCAATCCCAATGTTGTAGAGCCACACCTGCGAATTCAAAGGCAGAATAGTTTGTATCATAAAGTTGAAGGTGACAAAGTGAATAATATCCCACATTTGAAAAAACACTAACTTGATAAAAAAAAATCATCTGGATGCTACTTTTTTTCTTGATAAATATGCAAATACGGAAGTGTTGGTGGTTCGTCGAAGACATTAACAGAGTCTACTATAAAGTGGTAGTACTGCATCCACGAAAAGAGTCTACTATAAACCTAGAAGGAAACAAAATGTGCTTGGGATAAAAGTCCACTTGTTCAAATACAAACTAACAAAATGTTGCGGGTCTGTAATTTGCGGCCTATAGGTAGGTTTCAGGAATATTAATTAATGATTTTACTAAGACACATAGGTACTAAAGCATCTTCACTCGTATCTTCCTTACAGAAGGCCATTAAGAAAAACATATATAGTAAAAGGTCGGGCACAAAGGAAAGCGAGTATCAAGTGCCTAAAGTTTATTTAGCAGCAAATAAATGGTATGTATTAGTTATGAAAGTAAAGTAACAATACCTCTCTTGGGAAGTGATGATATGTCTTTTGTGGAAAGTACTGATAATAAGGAGGCAGATGTGGCACTAGATCATGTTCATGTGTCACTCTAAAAGTATTTGGTACAACTTCACTATAATATGATGCAAAAGCAGCATTTCCAATTCGAGGCATTCCAAACGTCGTAACCTGAACCTTTTTTGATCCATATATGAGCTGCAAAACCACAAATAACCCTTTAATACAAATTAAAAAAGTAAATAAAAAGATAGCTTTGCAAGGCGAGTGATGGGTTGAGTATGGTTACCGCAAGATCCAGTCCGCAAAAAGCAGCCATGGCCCCACCCATTGAATGCCCTGTCACCATAATATCGAGGTCTCCGTATATTGCTTTTGCTCTGCTAACGCCATCGAGAATTCCCGACCGAACAATTGTATTATTATAAGCATTGAAGAATCCATGGTGCACTTTGCCACCTGAGCAATCGGGATACTCGAAGTCAAGCTGCTTCCAGAATAAATCCTCAATCCAATTCTGTATACTGCAAATACGCAACTCTTCATGTGAAATTATAAACAAGAAAATACATTAAGAAATTAAAAGTGCACCAAGTCACCAACAATGCACACCTGGTTTCTTGCGTGCCTCTGAATGCAATAACAATAGCATTAAGATCATCTGCAACCCCAACAAAGGCCTGCAATTAGTATTCAGTCAGTACCAAAGAAACATTCTAAATATTCACATAGTCAATGTCTGTGAAAAAGGTAAGAAGATGTACCTGCAGACAGTTCTGAACATCCACAATAAGCTCTATAACTTCAAAACCCTGACACAAGGTTGCACCAAACATGAACATTAATCAAACGTAAAGAATTTTAACGTCTCTTTGTAATGTGCAAACAAGAAAGATCAAAACTTGAAACTCCTTAAGTACATAAAACTCCTATAGCAACAAGTTACCTTGGTCAGGCCATCACATCTTGAACAAGTCCATGTAAAAAGCTCGGTTGAATCTGCCGTGTAAACCTGCATATGGAAAAAGACAACTTTTCGTTATCATCATTATTTCAACGTTGATATTCATGTTGCTAATATAATGCGCTTTTAATTTAAACAAAAATTGAACTTACCGCAGAAGCATATTCCACCATAGTTCTGGCGAGCGTGTGATTGTAACGCGGTGACTCAACCTTAGTCTTAAGTTTTAGTCCTACGCCGAATTATTTTATTCGATAATTAGGTGAAATTTTAATACTCATAAACCAGGCAAATCCATCGATAATAAAACAGAAACAGAGGCCTAAAAACAAACTTCAACTAACTTGTTTATCATCAAGCATTGTCTCACTAATCATCTTGGCATTCGGCATTCGCCAATCCGACATCATAAGTATTACAAAGTCAACCATAACCTTATCCCCACATTATCCAAAAAAAAACATCTACCTATGTAAATATATCACAATTCTTGATATGTAAACTAAAAAAAATTAAAATTACCTCTAGCAGATGAAGCAACAAAGAAAGACATTAAGATCATCAGCATCAAGAGTCTCCTCCATCTTTGTTCCATATAGAGTAATAAAACTGTAAAACAAGTCCAACAGGAAACCGACAAAGAAAAAATTATAAATCTTAAACACAAACAAAACAAGATTCCTTTCTTTTTGTAGGGTTTTGAGAAAGAATTAGTAACCTTAAATAATATTGGATCGTGGTTGGATTGAAAATGAAGGGGTTTTGGAGGAGTATGTGCGTGTTTTGTTGGGTTAAATTAAATGGGTTTGTTTGTTTGATAAGGATGGGAAGAATCAATGGCGTGTGCTTCTCGTGTTGATGTTCATCTAACAGATGATGATCATGACTCGGACCCTTTTGAACGGTGATTAGTATTTTGGTTTTTATACATTATTTTCCACGTGTGTATAATGTTTTTTTTTTTTTTTTTTTTTTTTTTTTTTTTCTTTTTCTTTTTCTTATTTAAAACTAAACCGTCGTTACGACATTTTAGGCTAGTCGCAGTAATAACAAACGATCGACAACCACGATCGATCCCCACTCGATCTCCCTAATGTGGGGAATCGATCGCCAAATGACTTTGGGACAAGTTGGTCGTGAACTCGATCGATAATCGTTTTTTTTTTTTTTTTTTTTTTTTTTTTTTTTTTTTTTTGTGTATTTAATTAATTAAAAGAGATATTTTTGTGGGGTATGTTTTTTGTAGTGTAGGTCGCCTTACTGGGGCACCCAATCACCTGAAGGTCGCTAGAGAGAGAAAGCTGACGTGCCAGTGAAATTAGGAGATTGTCTCTCCTTACTGTGTACAGCCTTATAACGACAGATAATTATAGTACCATATTTTGGTTAACTGTTTTGTGTAAAGTTTGTGCTTATAACGTAAAAAAATTAAATTTAATTGAAAAATTATTGTAATATTTGATAATTCATGTAAAAGAACATTTGTTTTAAAATGTATCAAATAACGTTTTTTTTAACATTTTTTTTTTTTTTAAACATGAATATATTAAAACAAGCCAACTTCCAAAAGATAAAGGAGAAACATAAAACATAACAAAGCATCTCCAAGGAGGAGACCTCAACTAAAGATAGACCAAAAGATCATCAATGATACAAGCACCAAAAGAGAAACCCCACCAAACCACAATCATGTAACCATAACTTCCGACGGATCGTGAATCCAATTCTCCCAAGATAACACGACCTTTGAACACATATTTTAGATCCAAAATAAGGAAGTACTGAGAATCTTGGGAAACAAGTCTAAGTTTATGAGAGATTGTCTGACATCATCCGCTTCATGAATAATTTGGTTTCGCCATCTCCAAATCTGCCACATTGCCACATAACAAACGCCTTGAAAGATCTTTGAGACCTTCCTAAATTTTGAATCTAAGAAAGAGACGAATGTAAGTTCTTCAATTGAGAACCGGTATAGATATCCAATATGCTACCAGCTCAAAATTTTAAGCCAAATTGGTTTAACCTGATCGCATTTAACAAGAACATGTTCTGCCGATTCGATTTCGTCTTGATACGGGGGCACTGAACATTAGTAAGATGTATACCTCTTTTCTCAAGATTTGAGAAATTTTGGAGCCTATCATGAGTTGCCCTCCATACGAAAACGTTGATTTTACGGGGAACCCAAGTATTCCAGTTGAACCTTTTACCCAAACAACTCGAGCTTAACAACCGCTCGTCAATGATGTGAGATAAACTTCTAACAGAGAACATTTGTTTAGTGTCCAAAGTCCATTTCCAGGTGTCACAATCATTAGAATGAGTCAGGCTTGATAAATAAGTAATGAGGAGTCTGAGTTCTTCGGTTCTGATCTCCACTCCCAAACCCCACTCCAAATAACGTATTAAAACGTTTAATGAAACTGATATAAAATCAATCTTTTTTAATTGTGCATGGTTGCGTCAATATAAGTCAAGCAACATATGCCAACTTAAACGTAAATTAACTACTTTTTGTACGATGTTAAACAAAAATTTGAATTAAAAGCCATTAAGATTAATACATTAAAATTAAAAGGGATACTACCTCCGTCACAAAATAAGTGTCCAATTTGACTTTTCAGAGTCAAACTAGTTCAACTTTGAAATTTTTTATTTTTTTTTTATTTTCTTTTTTTGTATTTTTGTATTACATAATACTTGTGAAAAATTATACTAATGAAGAATACATTTAAAACTCAATCCATTCATATATTTTGCATCAAGTATTATATAACGCCCGAAAATATAAATAAGGTCAAAGTTGAACCAGTTTAATTCTGAAAAGTCAAACTGAATATTTATTTTAGGACGGAGGGAGTATATAGTAGGGTTATGAGTCTGAATGAAATTCAAAACCAATAAATATGAACTAACAGAATAACAAAAATAAGTTGTAACATGATGTCATATATAATACAGTTTGTGGATGAATTAAAAAAAAAAAAAACAAAAAACAAAAAAACAAAAAAAAAAAAAAAAAAAAAAAAAAACTCATCGTTTTTCTGGAAACTGCATTAAAAAGTATTGTGAAAAGTTGGCATACATACTTTTGAAATTTTCAATGAGAACTATTTTTAAAAATGTTTTCAAGACAACTATCTTAAAAACTTGTCATGCATGTGATACGGTGTTTAAAGACGATTTGAAGGCAACGATGTTTGATTTTTTTTTTTTTATGTGAAAAAGTAAACGAAAGACTAAATTTGAGTTTTAAAAGAGTATTTTGAAAATTAAACATGACTTATCTTATAAGTTTTTTAAGTTTTATAAGAATTCTTTTTCCCTCTATACGTAAATAGAGATAAGCATAGAAAAACAATTTTTGAGGTGGTCGGGTACAAGTACAAGATTCGCAACGAGAATGCACTACATTTGCTTCTTACTCATTACAATTGTGATTAATCATCCGAGTCCGATAATCAAAGAAATGAAGCATCTAATTATATATCCTTCAGTGTTTGGATAATATGGGTGGTTTTGTTACGTTTTTAGCAAACGCCGAAGTTTTGTTACGCAAAATACCTAACATTGCATATTTGCATACATCATAGTTACGCGGTCCTTTCCTCATTACACAAATGGTTTTTCAGTGTTATCTTGAACTTGCAGCTTTTTTCGCCAAAATATAGCTCAAAGAGCGTTTAACTCGGAAATTATGCACCTCAAGCACATACATGCACACTGGATTGTCCATATATTTCGATTGAACTATCTATGCATGTTTCTCGAGATAAAATCAGTCATATAATTTACTTTAACTTTCATGTAAAGTTAACGTTTTGCTTTAAGCCTTTTTTTATTTTATACTCCTTATTAAATATTAAAAGTGTGTTAGTGGTTAAAAAAGGTTTCTTAATTGTTTGTAAATGTTAAAAGAATTACCGAATTAGTAACTAGGTTGCAATTTCTTTTTTTATGAAAAAAGAATGATTCAAAAGAATATATTTGACTAAAGTAAGTTTGTAGTATTACGCAATTTGCCTTTTAAAACTATATAAATCTAAGACAACGTGTTTCAAGTTTAGCTGAATACTAATAATAAACAATTAAACGTGTTTGATTTCGGTTTTGAAACTGATATTGCTTAATATTATAGTTTATTAAAAAAGGTGATGTATAAAAGCAATCGTAAATCACATAAACACAAAAATTATTTCCATTCTATATAGTACTCTTTCTTATCAAATTATTAATCCATGTTTTTCTATTTCTCAATTTAATTGTCTATTAAAAAAATAGATAAAGGGTTAGACAATGGGATGTTAGTCCTACGGCTCAAAATCGGCTTAGACAATGGGATATCAGTCCTACGAGTAACTTAAACTTGTCTAGCTGCCCGTTGTGTGAATTGGCCCCCGACTCACATAGCCATTTATTCTTTGATTGTACATTTTTATCACAGGTTTGGTCGAGTGTAAAGGCAAAGGCAGATTTACAAATATGTCGACTTCTTTAGACCAAGTTGTTAATTGGCTGATCCCACTTGCTAAGAAGAAATTTGCACAAGGTGTGATTGCTAAACTAGTTTTCGCGGCTTGTACATATTTTATTTGGCAAGAGAGGAATGAAAGATTATTTAAGCAAAGGAAAAGAACTCACGAGCAAGTAACCAAAGTGATTTTATCTACTATTCGGCTCAAACTTTTAACGTTCCATTTCAAGAAAACTAAACGAGTCGAGAGAGTCCTAGATGTTTGGAAGTTGCCCCGATCATTGGTAAAGAGTATAGAAATGTAGCTGCTATTTTGCCTAGTCGAATAGTTTTGTCGCATGTTTATTGTTTTATGTTTTAATTCGGCTAGGGTTTAGAGGTATGTGTGAGATTGGCATGCCAATCTCGTGTTTGTATGGTGGGAAGCACAAGTGGTGCGTGTGTATGTACAAGTCAATTTGGTGATTTGCCATTTTGCCTGAACTCTTATTTCTGATTAATATATTTTACAAGGGTAAAAACCTTTTACCAGAAAAAAAAAAAAAAAATTGAATCAAGTTTACTATATTACCCTTTATTGAAATTATTATTACATATTTTGAAAAAGACAATAATTAATTAGTTCAACTTAAACTATCATTCTGTAAAAGATAAGAGAAAAAATAGTATTTTTTTTTTAATTGTATTTTTTTGTCAAGACAATTATTTTGAAACGAAGGTAATATATAATTTGGTGTATGAAATACATTTCTCCAAAATGTTGGCACAATTTAGGCTCTTCGTCATAAGCAAATATTTTAAAAAATATTCAGTACATATTAGGATTGTAAATGAACCGGACGAACACGAACGAAGCCTTGTTTATGTTCGTTCATTTAATTTTAACCGGACAAATAAACGGACGCGGACCCTTAAACGGACGAATTTTCTTGTTCATGTTCGTTTATTAAGAAAATTAGTTGTTCATGTTCGTTTATGTTCGTTCATTAAGACAATAAACGAACGCTAAATGAACATAAACGATCGAACATAGATGAAAATAGACAAACAAACATAAAGTTTATTGAATTCTTCACAATACATTGTTTTATAAGTGTTGTTTGTTTAAACAAACCAATTTTTAAAATTATAAAATTTAAATATATGATATATGAACATAAATAGATAAATAAACATAAACGAACGTATAATCGGACGTTCATGAACATAAATGAACGGACGATACTTTTGTTCATGTTCGTTTATTTAACTAAACGAACGAACATAAACGAACTTTTTATCGAACGGTTCATGAAATGTTCGCTGAACGTTCAGTTCTTTTACAACCCTAATACATATATAAAAAAAAAGATTAACAGGACAATATTTCCAAAGTAGCATATTCTTGTCGCATATAAGTATATAACTACAAGACATGTAACTTTAAAGTCAAATTTTCTAAAAAAAAACACTAAATGGAGATGACTCGAATAGTCAGTCATATTACTTTGTCTAATTGCACAAGTGTTATTAAGTGATTCATGTGATTTAACCTTCATTTGTGAGTTATTGATGTTTTGCATTTTGACAATGTTTTCGAAGTAAGATTAGCCCTCTAAAAAAAAAAAAAAAAAAAAAAAAAAAAAACTGAAAATCATGAAACTCTCATAAAAAAAAATCCACTAATACAAAAGACATCGGTTTGTCGATTACAAAAGAAATAACGGTCAAATGTTTAGAAAAAAAATATATATATATATATATATGACTTTTGACCAAGTCAATTTTAGACATGGTACGTACCCAGCGAAACTCGTATGTTCTATCATGTACGAATTGGAATCCTCTAACGTTTGAGTTTTATATATATATATATATATATATATATATATATATATATATATATATATATATATATATATATATATATATCTTTTATATAATAAAAGAATTACATTATTTCGGAGTGTTTTTGCAAATCTCTTCTTATTGAAAAAAAAAATTTGACCAATAGCAGAGCTCGATTTTGCCACATATGCAAAATTGAGCAACGTGATTGGTCAATAAAAAGTCAAAATTAAATTAATTTTGGTCAAACTTAATAAATTTGGTGGAGAAATTTGGTTAAGAAAAAAAATGCATAAAAATATAAGTGTCAAATTTATGAAAACAAAAACTTAAAAAAGGAGGAAGTAATTAATAAAACTTTAGTGATTGAATTTTAAATAATTTATATAGAGTAAAGTGTAAAATTACAAGTTTTCATGTTTTTTAATAACTTTATAAAAAACACAAATAACCCCTTACACTTTATAACCCCTATACTTTATAATATTAACTTTGTTTAAAATTACATAAGTATTAGTATTAATTTTTAGACTTTCATCCATTAAAATTACAAAATTTGGTAAATATGTGAATTAGTTTTAACATACGTTAAATATTTTTTTATACTAATGTTAGTTTTAAACTAACATCAATTAGATTTTTTTTTAATAAGGACTCATGTTAATATTTAAAAGTTTAATTTATGCGTACACGGGTTTGAAATACAGCTAAATTATTAATAACGGGAATATAAATATCAAATGGTAAGCACGATACTGTGATATGAAAATAAATATACGCGATTCTACTTATAACAACGACTCATGAAATTGTTATTTAAAATTTGTATATGGATATCCATAAAAACATTTTAAAAACTTTATAGAGCATATTTTAACTTCATCAACGCTCATTATGTACTATTAAATTCACATATTTTGTACAACATGATATCAAAGTTAAATAACAAAATCAACCTCAACCTCAACATGTCTGTCAGTTAAAAACGTTATACAAAGCTAGATATTAAAAAAAAAAAAAAAAAAAAAACATGGGTTAGATAGTTATTGTTTAATATAAAAGGTTTTTTTCTTAAATTATATATAAAAAAAAATGCATGCATCACAATCTTTATTTGATAACAATCACCTCCTAAAAGAAGAAGAAGAAAAAAAAATGTAGGTGATAACCTAACTTTATTCATTGATGTGATGTTTTATCCAAAAAAAAATAGTTGGGCGTTGTAAACGAATTAAAAGTATGTACATGAGAATTATTCAGCAAGAAAATATAGTTTTAATCAGGTTATTACGTTACTATACTGCGATAATGTTATTGAGTTGGTAATCACGGATGTGAGATACAACCATTATTCTATACTTATGATTTATGTGTAAACCTATTTTTGCTTCTGAATAGAATCTGAAAGAGACCTCAACAGAACTTTGGCTTATGCCTTATCTAGCTGATAGTATTTAGTAACCTTTTTTATTGTTTAACTTTTTTTGTTATGCACACCAACTTTTAGTAACTATTTTTTATGTTTTATTGAAAACTTCTACACTTAATATTTGTGTTTTTACTATAAATACACTAAGCTATAATAGAATTAGTTGTGAGTTTAGGGGTTTTTCACTAAGCTTCTAAAAAAAGCTTATAGCTTTATCATACACTTATTGTGTTATGGTAATTGAATAAGCCAATAAGCACTTTTAATAAGCATAATCAAACACCCTTTTAGTTTTAATATAAAGTTTTCTTATTTGATGTTATGACTAACTTTGTTGTTATCCTCACTATAATGCAACATGTTAGTGGTTTTTGCAGTTTTATTATCTTATTGCACACACTAAAGTGTAATGCAATTTGTTGTATGCGTTTTTTAGAGGAAGATTAAGTATAAACACATGATTGTCGTGGAAGAATTTTCTATGCCTGATCAAGGTATGAATGTATAATTTAGTTAAGTTGATGATTTAGATAATACATGAATGTATTTTAATGTACCAAAGATGTGTTTTAGTGCGTATATGGGAAATTTTATGGTAGGAATTTTTTTCGGAGTATAATTTGTCTTTGAATGAGTTAATGAAACTTAGCAGGTGTTTGCTGTAATTGATAACACTATGAGTGTCAATCAACGGTATAAAATATGTGTGTCTTTTACCTTGATAATTTAGGCCAATTGTGAAGAAAGTTGCATTAAAGTGAAAGGTCGGTAAAGATTCGAACAATCCTAAAAGACTTGCAAATATACTCTTTGTCATTTTTTTCATGCATTTATAATTTACTTATTAAAGTAATAATAATTTCCTTATATAGTTCGGGCTCAGAGAAAAATTATTCTTATACATTATACATAAACGTAAGATTAAATTTGAGTTATACCGGTTACATCTTTTTTCGTTTTTTTTATGTAATAAAAAAAGCTATAGTGTAAGCATCTATGTTAATTTGGTAATTTTATGATCAAACATGAGAAGTAAATAACACAAACTTATGAAAATACAACTTTTCAAACAAAAAGGTACATTAGTAAAAATGATATGATGATTATAAATAATTAAAGAAATGTATCAATATTCAAAACTATCTAAATATGTTACATATTTTAACGAAAATATAAGTAAAAGAAATACTACAATTACAAAAAACATCGTAAATTGATAGCACGGGTTTGCAAAACTAAAAGCATATATCACTAACATCTCATGCAAGTTAAGTATCATCATTTGATTTTGCTTGAATAATAAAATATAATTTTTAATCCAAAAACATTCTCCTAAAATAATAGGTAGGTTATAATATATACATATGATTTTTTTATTTTAGTCCACCAAGTAAAACTATTTGAAACATGTTAAGTGGTTCATTTTTTAATCGATAATAATACATAATTAAAACGAAATTTTAAAAACCCTGTGCGTGCACAGGTATTATAAATAGTATATATATATATATATATATATATATATATATATATATATATATATATATATATATATATATATATATATATATATATATATATATATATATATATATATATATATATTGGCCAACTAATTTACGGGGTTTGAACCCACTACTATACGGGCTCAAACCATGTAAAGCCTTTTTTTTTTTTTTCAGAAAGTTGGCATGATCATTTAAAATTATTTCCACGTAGCATAAATTGAACTTGAAATCTTTCACATTTTAGATTAACATTTATATTTAAGGATAGTTGTATATATGAGACAACACTATTCATTTGAATTCAAAATAAGGGTGCGTTTGGTATGCCAAAGGAATAGAATCGGATTTAGATTCGGATTTGGTTTGAAAGAAAAGTATAAGAGATAAAAGAAATGATAGTATAAAGTGTTATTTGTTTTATAATATGGAATTGATAAAATATTTAAAATTTAGTATTATTTAATTATTAATTAAATGTTATAAAAATATTTGGTCCCATATTTTTAAGAAAAAAACAAACAAAAAAGGGTAAAATATTAGTGCGAGACAAGAGTGGCTCACTCTTTGGATCAATACCCACTAGTACCCCATGGTATGGTTGATACTTGATACCCTCCAACAAGTGTATCAAGTACTATTTAGAAACCAAACTCCATATACCAAACAACTAATTATTTCTTTCAATCAATTCTTTGAATCTACACCCTCAAAACAAACGCACCCTAATCATCTTATAGCTTAGTTTCTCTTATATGAGACAACACTATTCATGTTGAACTAAAGTTTTTTATCTTATACATACTAATGAACGGATGTACAAAATATTCTTTCAGTATAAAAATGTAAAAGAACATTTATATTTAAAGATAGTTTGTATATAAAATATTATTTTTGTATTATCTGCTTTTGCGGTTAGATATGTCTAAATTTCTAAGTATCTCAATATGCTGAGTAAATTTCAACTTAACACCTATAGTTCTATGCATAGAACTTAAACAAGTAGCAAATAGCTTGCCACTCAAAAGAGTTTACATGACAATGTGAACGACAAGTATAATATGTCTGAAGTCTTTAAAATTAATCAATAAAAGTGATTACAGATGTCTTGCATTGCACCCACCAACCTATCACTTAAACATCCCGCAATGGCTCAATCATGAGTGTCAATTGAACCAAGCGCGTCCTCCTCACTACACCTCCTTGTTTCGACGCGTCTCATAAGGATTTTTGGGGATGTTGGTCTTTTTTAGGACCGAGTCTTGTGGTATAACACCCCGTAAAATTTTCCTACGATTAACACGTTACCATAACATAGATTAACCATTTTTTTTTTTTTACAGGAACAAAATTTTTCTTTATTATGCACGACCTATTATGAGAACCACTACGATATTTGTGATTGACCATTTACCCAGGAACGATGCTTACACACAACCTCGATAGATTTAATATCGCGAATATATATATTTATATTTTAAACGTTAATAATTAAAACAATACGTTTCGTTCATTTAACGTACATTATTTATATCATCCCGGAGCCTACAAAAATTCCCGAGGTCACTCACTAATATTATTGGAACGAAACCCGACTCACGAAACTTGCTATATGGGCCCCCGTGACCCTTTGGGCCTGAAATAAACCAACAGCAACACCAAACGAACCATTGCTTTCTTTTATTTTGTGTTGGGCCTGATTCACGCCAAGCAGCCCACCAGGCCAAAGTCCAAACACACCCTTAATAATTATTGTTTCTTTCTTTTGTTTCCCAGTCACGACCCCCCTCCAAACGCACCCTATTTCTTGCAAACTCGACACACGACCTTGACATATTATTACACCACTCGATTAACAACCTAGCAAACATTCAAGAATGATAAAGATTGCACCAAATCTCACTCGTATACTACCTCAAATACGACCTAAATGAACAACCATACTCACCCTTTGAAGAATATTACAAAACGTGTCTCAAACCTTCAAGTCACCACCCAAGCTTCCCAATCAATACAAAGCAACGAGGTACATCTTGTCAGCTGCCAGGAAGGCCAGAATCTATCTCTTACACACTCCTTTGCTTGTGATATATCGATTGGTTGTTTATGGAGGCAACATGCAACGCACACAAGCTCACACACCATCTCTTATCATTACAAAGCTTCAAATAGATTATATAAATGACCCTAGTATCCTCAGTCGATGACACACACACAAACGAACTAAATAACTAAAATACAAGTCAAGGCGTACGAGAAAGTGGGACAGAACGAAGTGCCTAGTTCTCGAAGGGTTCGAATCAAGATTAGTTTCCAAGCTTTGCTCATCCTGAATCCTTGGTGTGTCGTGAACCAAGTTACACAGCCCTCTTGCCCCAGCTCGACCTCTACGTCCAATTTTACCCCACCCTTTTGAGGTGAGGTGAGAATACTTAAACCATTTTATCATTTATCATTTCGTTATATTTGATTTTTACACGTTTACTTTATCTTTTTATTTCGTAATATATAAACATGACATACGTATTTTATTTGTCATCCTAATTATTCAATATGATAATAAACGAGATACATAAACTTTCGAACCTAAAAGTAACGTTTACTTGTTGTATACGACACGTTTAGTAAGTCCCTTGACCCATTCGAAATAATCTCTAAACACTTAGAATTTTTCTAAGTCTTTATACTATTTTCAGAAGTGAGTTTGTACCATATATTTTGGCCTCGTAAATATTGATTTGGGCACATAACACCACGATTTTAAAGCTTGACCTCATTATTTATACTACTAGCAATCAGAAAGTATTTTCGGTTTGATCTAACAAGTTCATATAAGCCCTTTTCAAAAGCTATTTGAAACGTACGAAATCAAGTTTTCCTAAAAACTTTAAAACTAACGATTGGGCTTATAAGTCCAACAAGCTCTTTTTAAGCTTATACTATAAGCTGGTCCAACAAGCTCTTTTGTAAAGTTAATAAGACACTAAAATAATCCTAAGACCAGGCCCAAACCCCTCGTAAACCCAATGGATCACGAATTGTTAACGGGCTTTTAAAATGGCTCGTTAAGGCCCATATAGTGAAATAAGTAAATTTTAAGCTAATAAGCAGTTTTAATAAATTGAATAAGCTGTTCTGAGCTTATTGAAGTAATAAAAATGATAAGTTTTGAGTTTGGTGAAATTTGGACCAAATTTGCAAATTTTATTAAACCGGGGACTAAAAATGCAAAAGTTGTAAACTTTGGGTCAAAACTGTAAATCTGAATTTTCTGAGTTAAAAACAGTAAATATTGAAACTTGGAGTTATAAAATGTAATTGTTGATATTATTTGGACTTAAATTGAAATGATTGTTAACTTTGGACTAACGGTATAAAGTTTAACCGTTAGGACTAAAAATGTAACTTTGGTAAAAACTTAAAGGATTTTCAGTAAATATTATTTTATAAAAATAATATTAATATTTTATATACAAATACACATGTTTAGTATAAAACTCTTATAAATTTAACTTATATATACGATATAAATAATCGCGTAACTATAATTAATTTTAACGATATATATATAACGATACGTTTATTTCTTTTCTTTTAAAACTAACATCATAAAACATCGTCTACATACTTCAACTTATTCTTGATGATTTTTCATCACACATCGATCATCGATCATTACACTCACAAGTTATATGTATATATAACTTTGTTCTTGAACTTCAAGCATTTAAACGAACACGAGTTTTAATCACAACTGAATAACTAATATTCGCGATAAAACGAGATTTAGACTATCAACTAAAACATACCATATCTTTTAAGTTGTGTGTGAAGCCATTGCCTTGCATCGTTGAGATTACGATACTACCACTACCACTATACTACTAAGGTGAGTTCTTAGCCCCATTTTTATAATTATTTTATAAATATTTTGGAGGAGATACATGCTCAACTACTGCTTTTACTTTCACAAGTATTTTAAACTTTCACATATTACTGTGAGTCATAGCCCCCTACTCTTACTTGTTTTACAATGATTTATAAACGTTTTTGGGGGAGATACATGCTTAATTACTGTTTTATACTTTTATAAGTACTCGTTAACTATATACATGTTACTGTGATTTCATAGCCCACTCTTTAACTATTTTCCCGTGGGGGAGATGCATGCTTAAAACTCGAATACAAGTCTTTTATACCGGGTATTGAAATACCGTCAGACCAATGTTATTTGCTTAAGTTACTATTGCCAAAAGTCTCTCGATCATGAACCTTAATCACTTGAAGGGTGAACGTAAATAAATGTGGATAGTACTATTAGTGATTGACAATCCTCGTTTGGTTGTTAGAGAAAACACCAGACGCACTTTATTGTTCTTATTATAGGTTATTGGCAAATACCTATCTTGAGGGCCTACTACTTACCGTCATAACTTGAGATTATGATTGGCTGTTAATCGTTGAGTATCATGAGCTTAAGGCAATAACAGGAACATTGATTTAAACTTATTGATTGTATGTGAGTACAATACATTCTTAACTTGTGATTCGAAACTCGTGTTAAATGGATTTATAAACCAATTACTATTTTTGATGTTGACCCGGTGAAGGGCAAACCAACGGATTGATTTGTATTGATAAGGAAATCACTCTTTTTCTAAATAACGATTTAGACTATAAACTCTATGAACTCACCAACCTTTGTGTTGACACTTTTTAGCATGTGTTTATCTCAGGTAACTAAACAAAAAGGAACTTGAAGGCACGGAGTGGGCTTGTAACCCGGCATGGGCTTAAATAAACATCTTGACATATTTCAAATAAACTTGTTGTTTAAATTATGAAACATCTTGATGTCTTGAATATTTGGTATTTTGAATGAATTAAACTTTAAAGCGTCACTTTTGTGTCGTTTTCTATGATTGTGACAAAGATCCTCGAAGTAACACCCAAAAAGTCTTCCGTTGACATTTTAAGTCTTCCGCTGACGTGACGATTTTGGGGGTGTTACATGTGGGAAGAAAATCACCCCCAACGGCTATATTTTAGATTGTAGGTCATTTATTAAAAAAATAATTTCTTTAAAAATTTAATTAAACTTACCATATAAGTACTCCATTACTTCTTTATTTTATAAATAATTTCAAAATCAATCTTTATATACATACTCTAATCTTCTCAACTCAAACAAATGAATTTCGATTATTATTTTTTACATGATCGAATGAGGAAGAGGAAGTTAGTAGTATCTATCTAGAGTTTTTAAAATATGCTTTTATGCTTATTGAAACTTCCATTTCTCAAATCCCAAAAATCTAATGAAACGCGATAAATAGAGATCGTTACGGTGCTCATGATCGTATAATGGCCGCTTACTTCTCTAAAACTCAATGTATGATGAAAAATTATACCGTAAGCAGTTCCGAATGAGCCGAAGACTATTCACACGCATTGTTCGTGAATTAACTGATGACGTGCCGCATTTTCAACAAAAAAGTGATTGTACGGGAAAAGTTGGCATTTCCCAATTGATGAAATGTGCCTCTGCAATTCATCAATTGACATACGACACCGTTTTTGATGCTCTAGACAAATATCTGCAAATGGGTGAGAAAACTTCTCGTGATTTTCTCCAAGCTTTCTGTAAGGGTATTAATTATTATGGACATATATGGAGAAGATTTTTTACGACGGCATACTTATATTGATATCGAAAAGCTCTTTGATTTTCACGAGCAGAACCATGGGTTTCCTGGGATGTTAGGAAACATTGATTGTATGAGTTGGTCGTGGGCTAATTGCCCAAATGCATATCGTGCTCAATATTATAGGAGTAATCATGGGCCACATCCATTCATTTTAGCGTCATAAGACTTGCGGTTTTGACATGCATTTTTTGCTGTTTCCAGGGCGAACAACGACGTCAATGTTATACGTCAATCGCCTATTTTCAACCATCTCAAAGACGGGAAAGCACCAGAGGTTCTGTTTGTGGCTAACGACGTGACATGTAAATGGGGATATTATCTTACTGACGTGATATATCTGGAATGGTTTGTTATTGTTAAGTATATTTCACAGCTAGACTTGAATGATACAAAGCGAATAAGATATAAGCAAACACATAAGCAACAAGAACGAATGTCTGGCTTGCTAAAGAAAAAGTAGGCTATAATAAGAACTCTCGCACGACCGATGTTGATAAAGAAAATAACAGATATGATGTACACATGTATAATATTACATAATGTGATTAAAAAAAGGAAGACAATATCTCCCGACTTTTATCTAGCGGAGCAACATCGTGATAATGATCACGTATGAACGCATCAAGAAACGTTACAAGTTGTTAGAGATTTAGTCAATAAGAAAACTCATCTAAGCCTTAAAGGCGATTTAGTGGAACACACTTGGCGTCGGACAAATCAACATAATTTTATTGTAATGTTTTATTTTAGTTGGATTATTAATGTAATGTTTTTTAATTATTAGTGAAATTTTAATTTTATTGTTTAATAAAATTAAAAAAAAAAAAAAAAAAAAGTTGACGATCACCATCACGCTAAATTGGTTATAAAGTTGGTTGTGAAAAAAGAAAGCTAAATTGACGCTGATACAACATTGGAGAACTCAATCCTCGATGGTCACCATTACGACCATTCTTAACTCAGTGCAATTCAATTTCAAACAATCTATTTCTACTTAGTGATACACCCGAATCCAATGGCACACTTATATCCACTCTTCGAGTTGCTAATCCGTTTATTATTTTAGTATTGTCAACATTGACGGTTATAAAAAACACATGCTTGAAATTACACAAAACTAAGGGGGTGCTTGGCGGGGGTTAAGGGGGTGGGGGAATAAGTAAGGTATTCAAAAGAGCCCACGTTATTTATTTGTTTTTGCTTGGTAGGGGAGTGCAAAGAGATTGATTACCCCGTAGTGGGTAATCAACCATTATAGAATAAATTGGGGGGTAAGGGATTTACCCACCTCACTCATTCCTTTGCATTCTTTTTCCCTTTCCCTTACCCTTTCCATTTCCCCACTTTGAACCAAGCGGGGCCCTAACTATTTTTTCCTGTCGCAACACATAATACAATACTAAGGGTCGTCTTGTAGTTTTCAATAACCTTAGTCAATAACAACAAAAAAGACCTATTATACTTGTTAAAAAAAAAAAAAAATGCCAAACTTGAATTATATGACTCGTATATGTCAAATATTATATGCAAAACTAATAGAAATGTAACCTCTTTTAAGAGAAGGCCTTGTGCAACAAACACTTATTGCATATCTTTCCGAGACCTTGTCTACAATACCCTAATATAATGTAAAATAAACATGAAATTACTCAAAATTTCTGAAAAAAAATATATATATACCAAAAACTTTTTATAACCTCAGATCTGGAATCTTACTTACCCACTATGACACAATTGAACCATGGTTAAAAAAAGTAAAAAAGGTACTTGCAAACATAGTGAGAACTAGGGGTGTTATCGGGTCGGGTTATCGGGTTGTCGGGTTAATCGGGTCGGGTTGAGTCGGGTTTCGAGTTTTTAAAAAGTGACCCGCAACCCGACCCGATAAGAAATCGGGTTATCGGGTTCGGGTGTTTATCGGGTCGGGTTAAGTCGGGTCGGGTGATTCGGGTTGTCGGGTTATAAAGATAAATCCAACTCTTCTACGTAAAGAGAATACTTAAAAATTAGGAAGCGTACACAGCATATATGTTAACTAAATGTCTTACAATTCAATAAGGTCAAAGGAAAGACCTTTCAACATTAATACTAATATGATTTTTATGTACCACTTTTACAAAAGTATAGTAACTAGGTGAAGGTTTTAAGCGAAACAAATCCTATATCAGTAACTCAAGTAACTAAGTAAGCCTCATGTCTGATGAAAATTTGGTGCGTAAAGTCTCCCAAATTTTTTGTTTAGATATATAGTTACTGCTCATTTGAGCCTAAAAGTATTTATATATAGTTACTGCTCATTTGAGTCTATAAGTACTCAATAACACAAGCTCAATATGATATTAAATATATGTAACTTGAGTGTGGTTCTTACGATATTAAAAATCGGACAAGTATTAAACTTATTTCTGTTTTAAACATAATGTGATACAAGTAATGCTATTCTGCAGCCTTAGTTGAAAATTCCATATTTCCCAAATTACAAGTACTGTTAAATGCATCTTGGTAATTATCGGGTCTTATCGGGTTGACCCGATAACCCGATAGCATTATTTATTTAACCTGAACCCGACCCGATAACATTATCGGGGTTATCGGGTTCGGGTCAAAACAACCCGACAAGATTTTTTGACCCGATTTGACCCGACCCGATAAGCCTTCTCGGGTTCAGGTTCGGGTTCGGGTCGGGTCAACCCGACCCTACAGACACCCCTAGTGAGAACACAAACACAAAGTGTGAAACCAAACCACACATATCTATCTTGAAAGTAGACCCCACCACTCAACCCAACCCAACCCCAAACCCGAAATTAACTCTTATTCCAACACACATAAAACCCATCCAAAAACAACACAACTACAACAACATTATTACTTTATTACAAAAATCTAACTTCACCTAATTATCTCATACTAATAACGTATTAACCATTTTCCCATAATAAAAAAATCCAATCTTTTACACTACACACAAGATATTACTATTTTTTTATAAATAAAAAAAAAAACACAAATTTTTTTCTTTAATTTATTTCTTTTTGGGTTCTTTTTTTCCCCTCATCAGCCATCAATTTTCTTGAATTTGTTGATCTGCTTTTATCTTTTTCTATGTTACTCACTCATGAGTTAGCTCATACCCTTAAATTTTGGGCTTTTTAAGGCTCAAAAAAATTATTTTTGTAAAAATTTTGTATGTATAGACAAATATAAGAATACCCATTTGATTAAAATTTGTGGGTTGGTTTTGATTTTTGGCATGGGTGGGTGTTTTCCATGCTTTGGGTCATCAAATACCAATAATGAAGGAAATAATACTAATAATAATGGTGTTAAAGAAGTGGTAAAAAAAGATGTTGTTGTTGGGAAAGAAGGTTCAGTTGGACATCAATCTCATCATGTTAGTAGGGTTAGTTCAGGTAAAGTTTTGATTTTTATGTGTTTTTGTTTCAGTCTGATCTGTTGAGCTCATTAGTTTCTTGATTTGGTGAAATGGGTCATTTCAAGATTTTGAAATAATGTGTTTTTAAGATCTGGGTAGATGACATTTTCTTGTATTTGTATGGATTGGATGTTTTGTGTGTGAAAATTTGGAATTTTGTGTAGGGAAATCGAAATCGCGGGTTAGTTTGGATCCTAAGAAGGAGCAAATGGTTACAAAAGATGGGCAGGCGGCGAATATTGCAGCACAGACGTTTACTTTCCGTGAGCTTGCTGCGGCAACTAAGAATTTTCGACCTGAGAGTTTGTTAGGAGAAGGTGGTTTTGGGCGTGTTTATAAAGGTCGTTTGGAAAGCACAGGACAGGTGATTGTGTTATAAAATTTGTGTCTGGATGTGCATTTTGGAGTGATAATGCTATAGTCAATTTGATTACAGTCTTGTTATAATTCACTTGTAGAGGGTGTCTGGATGTGCATTTTGATGTGATAGCGAAAATCATATTTTCATTTGTGTTTGGATGTGTTTCAGCTGTTTGAAGCCGGAATAGATAAATGTTTTGAATATTTGACAATGTAAATGAGCAGAATTTACAATTTTTGTGATAAGATTAGAGCAGTTAGTGAACCGGAAAACAGATTACTTGGCAAAAGTTGCATTTAGTTTACCCTTAGTAAATCAATTTTTTCTGCAGCTAGTATATAAACAAAACTGATCTCTTGGCCCCCAAATAACTAGAAGCCGATTTTTTTATTTTTTAAATCAAGTATGGAAGTGAATGTTGTAAAAGTCAAGCAATCAGTTCCAAAATGCAACTCCAAACACCCCTGTAGTCAGTTATTTTTAAGGTTTTCCTTTTTTGAATGTTTTCTGTCAGCATTCTGAAATGAAGTTCTTTGCAGGTAGTTGCTGTAAAGCAGCTTGATAGAAATGGTCTTCAAGGGAATAGAGAGTTTTTGGTGGAGGTTCTCATGCTCAGCCTTCTACATCATCCAAATCTTGTCAATTTGATAGGTTATTGTGCAGACGGAGACCAGCGCCTTCTTGTGTACGAGTTTATGCCTTTGGGGTCACTCGAGGATCATTTACACGGTCAGATTTATATCTTCATATATTTCTTACTGTCTAAACTTCAATATTTGGTTGCACAATATATCAATGTCATTAATCTTATTACTGAATGTTATAGAGATGACATCCAAAGTAGATGAAATGACATTGTTTAATTGACCTAGTATGTATAGCAATGTGCCCTTAAATCACCACATCCTTGTTATCTCACTCCTCATGAGAATCGTTGCTTCTTCACCCAAACCCTGAATCTCTTACAAACTTCAGGCCCAAATTATGTCTTGAATTAATGAACTCCTAACAATGTGTAGCCGTGTAGGTCTATTGAAGTAGAATTGGTGTCTAATGGAGCTCATTTGGAGACATGAGCCTTTTAAATCATTTTATAAAAATGCAGAAAGGAAACACGCCCAAATGCTAGGCTCATCAATGTTGGTATTTTTTTTAACAGTTTTTGCAGGCATGATACTAGAATGCCAGATAAATTGTCCAATCACAATCATTATATTACACCCTTAAATGAGTTTTTTTTTTTTTTTTTTTTTTTTTTTTTTTTTTTTTTTTTTTTTTTTGGTCACGCTTACATTTCACACCACCATCATTGATTGTGAAAAGATGCTCTTCAGTCTTCAACCATCTCTCAAAGCGTCATAGCTTCCTCAAATAGTAGCTTATGAGAATAAAGGGCTGGGACTTTTTAAGACTAGAAACGGGGAATCTAGTACCATGAAAGTCAATGATTTGATGGCACATAAGGAAGAAAAAAGCAGGAAAGTAGCTAGTTTGATGATAACTATAGAACTTTGTCTGTATGCATTTTCATTTTGTTATACCGTCCACATTCCATACTGTTGCTTTTTTGTTAGTTTGCGATATATGTTAGGGTCAATTCATGTTTCCCCAATTTTAACTTTAAAATGCCATATTTTCCCAAACATGCTATATAATTATTGCACGGTATGCATCATATATGACAATTAACGAAGTTAAAACCATCAGGAATTCTTTAGTATTAACTCTCTTTGCATTTTCACAAGTATGTTGACCGTTCAAAAAGCGATACAGTTCCAAAATTTATTGTTGATGTCGGGGTTATGGCGTGACTAGGATTTTCCTTTATTTTATTTTATTTTATCAAAGATTTAGGCTCTAACACAACATTAGAATTGGTCATATCATAGAGTAACGTGAAAATATTGGACTAAATGCCTTGAGAGATCCAGTATATAAAACAACAGAAGACTATATGTATATTATCGTAAATCACTAAATCATGTAATTAGCTATTTAAGGTTGGGTTTTTGTAATTTCTGTTTCGTTTCATACTATGTATGACAGTATAAGGTCAAGCATAAAGCCTTATGCATCTCTAAAAAGCTCAAATTTTGGAGCTCACGATTATTAGTTTTTCTAAAAGAAGATTTATCCAAACACTTATTTGGAGTTTGTTGTGTTCTGATAGCACAATAAGTTATTAAGGACCACAATTAAGCTACACAAAGACCTCCTTAGTGGTTTTCTTTAAGCATGTTGTGAGTTTGACTATTGAATTATAATTTTAAGTTTTGTATTTGGATATTAAAGATGACAAAGAAATTAGGTTTTGGGAAAAAGTAATTTTGTCATCATGTTTCGTAGAGATATACTTCTACTGAAAAACTGAATCCTGTTGGGCGTTTCCTTGGTTTATGGTCAGTTTAGTGTGGTACTAGTCATTACTATTTTATAGCAGTCTAGACTACCTGCATTACTATTGGAGTTTGTTCTAGCAAGAAGAACTGAAGTTGCACAATTTCCATTCTACTCGGGAAAAATCTTCTTCGTATAGTACTGCTGCACATTCATGTGTTTTCTTTACTTGTTAATCCGTCTCTGCTACATTTTGCATCATTAACATATGAGATTTTTCCCCCTAAAATAAAGAGCTATACTCTTGGATCCCCTTTATGCACCCTCTAGTTGAAATAGTCTAGATTTGAATGAGATAGGTGAAAGTTAGCTCAACCATTAAGTTATGTATTGATAATCTTTTGCCTGTTGGTAATTTTCAATATTATAAAGTTTTTGACTTTCTAGTAGTATGCACATGCATAAGAGATTAGGAGTAGCGTTACTTATGACAGTCATTCCTGTAAAATATTGGTGGCCTAACTCATTTGATTCTATTCGTGACTTATGTTCGTATGTTGGTACTTTCCAATTTTCTAATGGTACATGGAATTATATGTACTTCTGTAAATAAAACTCAAGTTAATAGTTTAACCACTGCTCCTAATTGTATGTTTTTGTGAAACATCAATTTGGTGCCTTTGTCAGTTGTCACAACTCTTTGAATTATAACGAATTCTAATGTCACATGAATCATTATGTGATATACCCTCAAGGCCTCAATTAATTTGACATAAGGAAACACTTGTTTCTTATGTTAACATATTTGTGAATGTTTCTTGGCTTATACGGCTTTTAATGGTATGAGACCATGTCTCAGATTGGATGCAAAAAGGCCACAAACACTTGATATATGCATTCCTCTTAATCTACTTTCTTGAATGATTTCGATAGGAATACCTGTAAATGCATGTATGCCATGTAGCTAAAAACTTTCGCTCTGCGACAATTTAGAAATAATTAGGTAATTTTACATTTATTAAACATATAAAGTTTTCTTGATGCAAATCCTTATTTTTGGCCCTAATATCAGACAATTGGAGATAGAATCGATTTTACCTGACACTGCAACAATGATTGTTTTCTTTTCATATGCACTTATACAGACTTGCATAGAACTTAATATCACAGTATTTTTTTCCCCCCAGATCTTGCACCGGATAAAGAACCTTTGGACTGGAACACTAGGATGAAGATTGCAGCTGGTGCAGCCAAAGGTTTGGAATATTTGCACGACAAAGCAAACCCTCCGGTCATATACCGAGACTTAAAATCATCCAACATTCTTCTTGATGAGGGATTCCACCCTAAACTCTCGGATTTTGGGCTTGCGAAACTGGGTCCTGTCGGCGATAAAACACACGTGTCCACAAGGGTGATGGGCACATATGGTTACTGTGCTCCTGAATACGCCATGACAGGTCAACTCACTTTAAAGTCTGATGTCTACAGTTTTGGTGTCGTTTTTCTTGAACTTATTACTGGACGAAAAGCCATTGATAATACCCGTGCTCCTGGTGAACATAATCTTGTTGCTTGGGTAAGTGATAATGCTCCCTCTGTCTGTTCCTTCTGATGCAGTTAACTTTCATCTATCAATGGTTTTAGTTCCTTTATGTAAGTTACAAAAATGTTCCTGTGGTTGTCTCAAAAGTTCGTAACTGATCCATCACAGATATAATTACAAATATGGTTCCTAGACACATTGTTTGCTTTCATATTTGATCCGTTACCCTTTTATCATTTAGGGACTGATCAAAAGCAAAATTAGTTACATACATGAGGGACCAACCATAAAAGCAAACAATGTTTCATTGTTTCTACTTTCTAGGGATCATATTTGTAATTAGTATCAGCAAAAGACCAATTCTGTAATTTTGAGCAAACCACAAGGACCATTTATGTAATTTACTAATTATTTTCTTTTGTGATTGCTTATGTTTATATCCTTGTGTTTGCAACTAAGTAATTAGTATTAACAAAAGACGAATTCCATATTTTGAGCAAACCACAAGGACCATTTATGTTTTTTGATAAGTACATATGCTTTAAAAAAGGACTTCAGGAAATACATTTTGGATTTGCTTACTCTGATGTAAAAATGCAACAGTACTCGAAAAAATTATTAACGGCTTTGTTTTATTTACCTTCAAATAACCATATTAGCAGAGGTAGTTTGAATGACAGAAAACTCGTTATGTTAAAAGATAAGCAGGAAAACTAACCATTCCCAAACACCCTCTTAGAAGTTTTAAAGGATAATAATGATTCTACTGTAATTGGTGTTTGGCATTTAGTGTCTGTTAAGCTCTTTGTGTTTCATCTTATTTTGTGCAATTTGTAGGCACGGCCACTTTTCAAGGATAGGAGAAAGTTCCCGAAAATGGCTGATCCATTATTGCAAGGGCGTTATCCCGTGAGAGGACTATACCAAGCACTTGCTGTTGCAGCAATGTGTTTACAAGAACAAGCTGCCACGAGACCTCTAATTGGTGACGTTGTAACCGCGTTAACATACTTAGCCTCTCAAACATATGATCCTGAAGCAGCCAGGGCCGAGAGAGCTGCTAGAGGCAGTGGTTCTGGTACTCCCAGGAGCCGAACCGATCGTAGGAACCCTAGTGACGGTGGTCTTGACGGTCTTGATGATCCCACACGAGCCCTAGGGTCCCCTTCTACTTACAAAAACTCTCCTGATTACAGGAAAAGAGAGTCTTTGAGAGAAATTAATACCCGTTCTGATATCGGGGATGGTGAAAGTAGTAATGGAGGTAACGGGTCGGGTCGGAAATGGGGTGTGGTTGATGATCCAGATTCTCAAAGGAACAGTCCTGCAAATACGAGTAGGGCTAGAGAGACTGCTAGGAACCGGGATCTTGATCGAGAACGGGCAGTGGCAGAAGCTAAAGTTTGGGGAGAGAATTGGAGAGACAGAAAGAGAACAAACACGATGGGTGGTAGTTTCGATGCTACAAATGAGTGACGGAAATTAAGGTTGGTTACATGTGTTTGTGTTTTTCTTATTAGCAAATAAGAGTGTTAGCTCTACTTTGCTGATTGTTGTAGTATGTTGTTGGTTTAACAATATTGTCGCAGATAAAAGAGAGGAAGTGCAGTTAAGAGGGTGTTGACTTCTGTAAAAAAATTGAGATTTGCTTCAACTGTTTATGCAAACTTTCGTAATTATATCATGGATTTGAGTTAACTATTTTCATATCTGTTGCAGGCATTCTAATCAAATTTATATATTTATCATGTTTCGATGTCTGCATCAGTTGTAGGTATTTGAATCAAATCTAACATCTGTTTGTACATTTCAGGTGTTCTATAGCTGTAGTGGTATCTTTCATCCGTCTTTTTTCTTTTATATATATCTGGATGTTTTTCCTATCTAGGAATAACATCAGGGATGATTTTCTATAGCTGTTACAGCAGGGATGATTTTCCCTATCATATGGTGGTGAATGATGTTTGTTTTGTATAATTGGTGAAAAAAAAAATCCCAAATAACTTCATTTTGAGGAATAATAAACTGAGTTAAACATATATTACCTGTCGTAAAAGCAGGTGTCTTACAGCTGCGTCAATGTATTCCTTTACGGGTTGACCAGATGAGACCATGTACATCTTTGAACTTCATTGATTATTTGATTTGGCACGCTGAGCCCTAAGCTTTCCGCTCACAATCACCTGAAAGAGGTTAATGGTGTTCCTAAACAAAAACATGTCATATAACAGACTGAAGAAAAACAACCATATATTTACATACCTCACACCCTTTAGCTCCATTCTCCATGACAAATCTAAGAACAGCATAGCATGCCCTACAAACAATCAACTAATATGTGAATTCATAAGATTATGTCAAACTGAACTAGTCTACGAAGGTATGCTCAAATACTCTTTCACAGTATATTTCTTCCTGGAAGATCACACATACTGAGATTTAGTTAAAAGAACTAGTTATTTCTTCCTGGAAGATCTAAGCAAATTATTTTGTAATGCGTACAAACCCGCGAACAGCAAGCCCTCCAAGTAGCTTGTATCGCAAAGACTCAGCCTGAGCAATGGCACAGAGCCCTCTGTTGTTAACTCGTTCAGCGTAAAGCTCCATACTGTTCTCAGGGAACTTGAAACGCTTCTGAACAAGAGATGTCAGCTTCCTTATTCTCCTTCCCTTCTCACCTGAAATATCAGGTTCGATAACAAACATCATTAGGAAATCTATCGACAACTTTGTCCAAGTTTGCATCAACAGAAAACACATTTAAAACAAATATTAAAGTTCAAAAATAAACATGAAGGTGGCATTCCGTATCATTCTATCATAGAACTTGTAAAACTACAGTAAGCCTAACAAGATTATAAATTTTACCAAGAACGTTTTGGGTACGGGTGGCCCTGATGATGATCTCAGTACGCATAGGTGTAACCCTGACTACAACGGCGGAGTAACCATCTTCTGCAAGCTCCCTAGTAAGGACTTCATTCAACTCAGCGAAAAACACTCCATCAGCGACAAACTGATCCACAAAAACAAATTACACAAACAGAACAAAAAAAACATTTACTGACAAAACTGAAGACGACACTAACCTTCTCTTTTTGCTCAAGTTAGTCGCCATGATTGCTGTTAATTTATATAGGATGAGATACACTCACCCAAAATGCTTTGTATCTTATCCTTTTCTGTTTCAAAATACAACGTACAATCTTCAAATTAGTGTTGCATTCATCAAGTCAAGCTTCAATATAATAGTGATCGATAAATTACAGATAAGCGTGAACCATCTGCTAGTTTTCTTTTTTTTTTTTTACCTAAGAGTGTGTTTGGCGTGAAGCACTTTGGAGCGGTTTGTGTTTAGGAAAAAAAGCTTGTTTGGTAACAAGCGGTGAAAACAAGCATTAAAATTCTACGCTACTAAAACAAATATTAAAGCTCTAACGATACTAGCTTACAGTAAGACAAAAAAAATTCTACTTATTTCTTCTAAAGGAGTGTTTTGACTAGCTTGTTTTTCCGGCTTATTTAATGTTTTTGAGACTGTTTGAAACTGCATAAGCACTTCTAAATATATAAGCTAATTAGAGTATGTTTAGAATTTGGCTTATTTTCTGGGCTTTACGCTTTTCGCAATACTTCCAAATTATAATCTCAAAACCCTAACATCGATACACAAATATTTACTTACAAATAATGAATAAAAAACATTAATAAAACGTACTTTAACACTTATGAAACAATTGGTGTACATCAAAAAACAAACTTTTATCAACATAACTCAATTTTGACCAAGAACAATAATCGAAAAGGTGCTTACCACAACCTGCTGCTAGTCATGAAATGGTGAAGACGATGGTTATATAAATTATTATTAGTAGGGTTTTTTAGTTTGCATGGGCTTCATGGTTGAATTGGGTATGACTGGCCCAGGATTTGCTGAAAGATGCTGATATTTCTCATCACATACTAATGTCATTTAAAAAATATATATAATTTGACACAATTGATCAAACTAACAAAACATGTTTTGGCATAAAACAAATATACTATATACGAAACCATAAACTTTTATTATTTTTCGTTTATAACCCATAAACTTTTTTTATCACTACAACTATCTGCCGCTACAAATCCCGTTGCTGTGCACATGTACTCGTCTAGTATTATATATACAGTTCATTAGATCTCTTTGAATATTAATCTTACAAGCCGGTGATATTTAAAAAACATGATATTTAAAACGCCGGTGATGCCCGAATTTGAACATTAAATCTCTTTCCCAAATTTGTTTACAAGTGAAATATACCAATTAAACCACATAAACCATCAACACCAGGAGGTGCAATACAACAGGACTTGTTAGCATTCTAAATAACTCAGAACACAACTCAAATTTAGGATCTTGTGTGCTGCTTCATATTGATATGTTAACGAGAACACAGCAATAACATTAAATGTCTTTTGTACCATTATGTTGATGATTAATTGAAAACACGTTTATATCGTTATCTTTATCTAATTTATACAAATTAAAGGCATAACAAGCCCTTATAATGTAGTCGACTTTAGATGCAAACCTAAGAAATGACTGAAGTAAAATTATGTTATACTAGTGCATACCTTGTATGAATGATCTTATGATAGTATGTAGAAGTCATGGATCAACAACTCAGCATCGCAAATTCTAAGGGAGGAATACCTTTCAACTTAGCATCAACTTTACTCCCAAATATTGTACTGTCCTAAGACTTAAACTCATAATTCCCAAATCACATACTACTAGGCCAAGTTGTGCGATGTTCTGTGTTTATTTGTAGGAAGAACTTTTTCCGATTCATTAAAGTGTTTATAAACAGAATAACTTTTAACCTAATTATGCATATTAAACGTAGATTTTAATTTGGTAAAGTTGATTGTCACAACTAAAGATTAAAACAAGAGGAAACCGACTTGTTAAATCATGAACCGAACACTAAAAAAGAAGTAAAATCACAAATAAATAAACACACGAGTAAATCAATATGAAACAATAAAACCTAAACAAAATTCTCAGAAGTGGTCCAAAGAAAGAAAACATTATCTATGTCTAACCATAGTCTTATGAATCAAATCACAAAAAAGCTAAACAGCTAAGTATCCCATAAGCCTTCAACTACGATCATCGATCACATAATCATGCACTAGCAGCACCACCATTGCTCACACATGGGATTCATGTTCTTGAGGTTCAAACTCGGACAACATCCCACCTTGCACCAAGTGTGGCTGCTGCTGAAACGACAAAAACGAGTTGTTCAAGTTATTATCATAAACATTACCTCCATAATCTACCAATGGATAACCATACGCCGCCATAGGTTCACGGTTCATGGGCATATGACGAGGGTTCATTAGATGAACATGATTAGGTTCAGGGTCCGGATTACCTAACCCTAAACCTAAACCTAAACCCGCAAAGTGAAGCATTGATGGCTTGTTCCCAAAGTTAAGCATGTATGGATATATATAATTCATGTTTCTTTTCTTGAACTCAAGACGATCTTGTGCATTTCTCTCCTTTTGTTCCAACATAGAAACGAATTGTCTTAAATGATGCTCGGGTAAACTATTGAGTGCATCAAACCACGTCGAGTACTTGGCTTCCATGTTCTTTCTACGGGCTTTCATAAGCTCGTCTTCAATCTTTTTCTTTCGGTCTTCAAAGAAGTCATTAAGATTGTAAGTTCTTTTTCCAGTTTCACCTTTTTTAGATTTGTAAGAGGCGATTCCTTTCTTAATTTGGTCAGGGTTTTCTGGCCAAACCTCGGGCTCATTTGAGTTTGGAGGGGTTATGATCATAACCGTGTCGACATCACAAAGAATTGTGAATTCGCTAGCTTTCTTAATGATACCAAGCTTTCTTTTTTGATAAGTTGTGATTCGCGTCTTCTCTTTCGCTATGAGTTCCATTCTTAGCTTAGCACGCCCCATGATCTCTACAAGAAAAACCATGCATACAAACACGTAAATTAGCAAGCATGCATCATAATCAAACCAAAAAATAATATTAATTCATAACACATAAATAAACGTAAACAGCCCTAGTTGATTTACCAGAGTTTCTTTGTGTTTTCTTGTATGTGGAGGTTTTGTAAGATTGAGGTTTGTCTTATGATTTTGATAATTATATGAACAAAAGTTTGCCAATATTAAGGAAAGATTTGGACATTAAAAGCAAATATATTCATTCCATAAATAACTACGTTTTTAACTTCAATTTAGTGAAAAGGGCGAAAAAATGAAAATAAAGGTTATTGGTGATTCATGGTGACTTATTGAATTATATTAGATTAGCGTATCTACTTGAAAAGAACTTATGCACGGTTAACTCGATGAACATATATTAGATTAGCTATAGTGATATAATCATAATTTTGTGAACATATTTAGTTTTATTACTTAAGTATAACTAAAAATAGTTAAAGCTTTTGTCATAGTAACGACTTATTAAATTGATTAAATAAATAAATAATGACATGACTAAAATTTTGTTCAAGTTGACTTTGCTCATAAGTCGATAAAATATTTAAGATTTACCACGGTTGTCTATCCAATCAATATTTTGAAATTGATTTTGGAAATTCGAATTTATCGATTTTGATATCCCCCATTTATTTATTGGGTTTGTAGTTTTTGTTAATTGAAAGTTTATAATTTAGAAAATTTAAGCTGCTTTATTGCTATTCATTTTATAGTAATTGCGAGTGTATTTTTAATGCATGATGACTTGAAACTTAACATCTATGTAACCTTTTCAAAATACCCTATACTTTTAAGAAGAAAGTAGACAGGTTAGATAATATTCCAAGTTAAAAAGCAGCACAAATACTGAAATTAATAACATCACACAATCCTTAATTGTTTTAATAACAAATGAGTCATTTATCTACTCTGGATGAAAGTATGATATCTTCAAATCATATACTACGCAGTTTTTATCGAAAGAAATATCTATATTATCTCTATAAAGTATTTACATAATTTTTTTTAATCCTTAATCTTGAAAACTTAAAAAATTATTCAATTACCAAAATACCATTAATTAAAAATGGTAACAACATCTAATACTAAATTAAAATTTTAAATATTGTTTAATTCTCAAAAAAAAAAAAAAAAAAAAAAAAAAAAAAAAAAAAAAAAAAAAAAAACTTATAAACTTTGCCGTTATATACCGCCGTTTTGAGCGGGTATTCGTCTAGTGTATACATATGTGTGTAAGAACGTCTTATTTAGATATGTTCATTTACTTTTAGAAAACTGCTAACGATTTTTATAATAAAATATAAAATAAAATAATAAATAATCTTTTGATCTAACTGACATGTTTGTTATTAAGAGACTTTGAATCTAAATATAATTTGTACATCTAAATCTAAAATGTTATTGTCTGAATCATAATAAAATACTATTGTTTGTTTCTTGTAAATGAATCATATATAAATATAAAGCAATTCATTTTTACTATACATAAACATTAAATAAAACAAATGAGTAATAAAACCAATATGACCTAGCAACGCGAAAATAAAATATGTTAAAAACAAAAATATTCGACGAAATTATGGGGCAATTTGATCTCGTAATGTAATATATTGTCGATATGATATACTTTCATGCGGTTAAACATTATCAACATTTTGTAAACTATATCAATTAATTTATGGTGATCAGATTGCGAAAAAAGTAAAATAATTTATAATATATTTAATATTGTTATTTAACAATTAAATAATATTTAAAATAAAATAAACAAGTTAATGCTCGAAAGATGCTACAAGTTGATTTACTGTGATAAGATTGCGAAAAAGGATCGTGAGGTCTCAAGTTCAATTCTTGCTAGGTGCAAATAAGCTTAAATGGTCACGCAAACCTTTTGAAAATGGAGGGCTTTACCTGGTTTGAGTCTGTGTGACGGTGAGTTCAAACCCCGTGAATTAGTCGGCCAAAAAAGTCAGAAATCATGGTTACCAAAAAAAAAAAAAAAAAAAAAGCGAAAAATGTAAACTATTTTTTAATTAACGTAATACTATCATTTAACAATTACAAATATTTTCAAAGAAAAAAATTCGAGTTAACACTTAAATATGCATGTCACAAGTTGATTTCACAAACAAGTTATATATTATTATCATGTGAATAACTTTTGTATTTGAGCATTTTCGTCATCATCATATTTAACATTTTTTATTTAGCGAAAAAAATAACAACTTAATTCCCTTTAAGCTTATTATCAAATATGAAAAGAAAAATCGAGAAAATATATAATATAGGGTAAATTGCAAAAATGGTCCTTAACGTTTCACAAATTAGCAAAAACGGGACCGAGACAAAAAGTAGCGTAAAAAAGACACCCACGTTCCACATTTTCGCAAAATCGCCACCGAGAGACCTTTTCCGTTAACTTCCGTTAGTTTTCCCGTCAGTCAAGGGTATAATCGCCATTTCACTCGCTTCCCGCCTTTGACTACCCCAACTTTATTTCAATGACCAAATTTGCAAAGTTGGCACACTTGGCATCCGAAGCAATTAACCTTTCCCTCTTTTTTTGTGTAACTCGGCAACCCAAGCGATTGCATAGGACTATAAAGTTAATGTTTATCCCGCTTATTCAACCATAACACACACAATCCCAACGATCAAAACAACCGACGATGACAAACAATGGAAAAGGGAAGAGTATGTACATTGGTACCGAGGAAGAGGAATTTGATAAAGTTTTAAGAACCTATTATCTAAACGATTTACTTCTTGATGCATATGGCGGAGAACCAATTGATGAGTATGGTTCTTATAGAAAAATACCTAAGGAGTTGAGAACTAAGATTCTGACCCATCTGAGGAAACAAGATGGCTACTATGAAGCGCTTTTGAGTGATGAGGAGGAGGAGGAGGAGGAGAAGCAAGAGCCTGTGGATACCGTTTTACCCAAGTTTGATGAGTTGGAACAGAAGATTTCCAATCTTGAAAAGGTGTTCAAGTATCTAAAGGAGAAGAAGGACAAGAAAGAAAAATAATTAAAGAAAAAGAAGAAAAGGGGTGATGCGGAGGGCAGCGGTTCAAACTACTAAACAAGTGTTTGTTTAGATATATGTTTGGAAATTTGTAATGGTTGTGAACTCCTATGATCAATGAAAGTTTTAATGTTTATGTTACTGATATGTTTGTGTTTCGATTTTGTATCTTTATGTTTGTGTTTCATTTTTGAAATATATGGGTACTTCCTATGCAGCTTATGCAGAAAGCATTAGATAGGTGATGTTTTGCATGAAAGTCAAACAGGTGAAAGTCAAACGGGTGAAAGTCACTTGGTTTATTGACTAGCACTAGTAAGAATTTAATACTCCTTTACCTACCTCACATAATGAAGTAAATTATCCTACCAACTAGGATAATAAAGTCTCCTTCAACTTTGTCAAAAACATAGATATGGCAGAATCTGTAACCCAAAAATTAAAGAGAAAGAAAATGATTAGTAATGATACACAGGTAGAGGAAGTAAGTGGTTGTGTAATTGGTCTTGGTATTAGAAGTAGGAACAAAACAGGAGGGAGTGGTGCAAAGATAGAGGTGTTGGACGAAAGATGCTTCATCTGTTGTGGGGATGTTAAGTGTTGGAGGCATGCTTACACAGGTGGAAGTGTTGTTATACTTGAAAAGGCAGGTTGTGCAACGGTAGAGGAAGTAAGCTATAGTGTCATTGGTATGGGTATTACAAGTAGAAACAAAAGTGCAGGGGGTGGTGCAGCTGCAACTCAATAAACTGAAGCAAAGAAGAAGAGTAAAAAGAAGCCAAGAAAGTTCATTAACTGAATCACTATGTTTAGTCTGTGTTTCTAGGATGTAGTTTCGGCCATGTCCAAACCACAAACTGAATCGTTATGTTTAGTCTGTATTTTAATGTTTCATTAATGTGAGTTTCTTGTTTATGTTTGTGATACCTATCAAATACAATAATGAAGTATAAACATATGTGAAGACATTATTCATACAAAATCTGGATCATGAGATCCATTACATTCATTAACCATCACTAATCTCAAAACAACTAACCCCCTCATGCATATTTCTTCTTTACAACAACCTCAATCTTCTTAAACATCTTGTCCTTGACTTTCCTGGCCATCATCAACAGTGCATTCGCCCTACGCTTATCAATTGTTTGTAGCCTCCTAAGCTGCTTTGTATTGCTCCTTGCAATTCTTGCACGTGAATAGTTTCGAAGTCTAACAATCACATCCCCCCTACGTTCGACCCTTTCAGTAATTTTTTTGGACTTGTTCTCCAAATCGTGTGCCTGCTGCAAGTCTTGAAGAATCTCGGTGTGGTAAGGGCCAAGCATTAGTTCAGTTAGCACATACGAATTACAGACAACCTTTAGATCAATATCACATTGAGAGTTGTTCATGGTTAAGGAAATAGGGAGGTGTGTTTTGCAAGTGAGTGTTTTAAGAAATGCGTATTTAGTAGCCTTCATGTGTTTGCCTATAAAAGGGCTTATAAGATTGCCACGTACTGTGTAGTCTTCATGTGTTGGACAAAAAAACGGCTTATATGACAGTTGACTTTATGCAATTCAACATTTGCAGTTTGACTTTTGAAAGTCTAAATGCAATGGGTGCAAAAATAATGTTCTAAACACAATCTGGATCATGAGATCCATTACATTCATTAACCATAACATGGTTTATGCAAACAAACATAGAATATATCAGAAACATAAATATTTTTGCAAGTTTGACTTTTGAAAGTCCAACTGCAATGGGTTCAAACATATTGTTCTAAACACAATGAAGTTAAACAAAGATTATAAATATAGAATCCAACAGACAATAACGTTAAACATATTGTTCAAAGATCAGTGGGTAACACATGAAGAAGTTGGAAGTGCATGCTCATCATTTGACTTCATCTTTTTAGTTGGCCTGTCAACCTGAGGTCTGTGATTGGGTGGTACTATGACTGTTGTAGACTCAATTCTTGGCCAGTATCTGCGGCCAGAACACCCATTGATCTTGAATGAGTACATACGCGCCCATGTTTCTAGGCTGTAAGCAGCATGAACCCACTCTTCAGGTACATCAACTCATTTTCCATCCTCATTCATATAGTTTATTGCAGCCACATCATGTTTACATGGTATTCCAGTCAGCTCCCACATCCTACAACCACACTCCTTCCTATCCATGTTAGCAACACAATGATCCTCGTTAGGCACAGATACTTTATATAACAAAGCTGTAATCCATTCAACAACACAATCAGTAGCTTCTTTTTTGTTTGCATCAACCATGGCTTGCACAGTAGGAGTAAGTTGTCCAACACTCCTTTCTATTATTTGCTGAACTACCACAATCCTCTTCACCAAGTACTCCCTGATATATTCAAGACAAACGATGATGGATTTATCTCTGACATCATTTAGCTGGCTACAGAACACCTCACATATATTGTTTAAGAGTAGTCCACATAGGGCTTTGCCTGTTGAAAAAATCACACATTATGTATTAATATATGATCAATTATTAGTATGCTTTTGTCCAGTGCCACTTAATGAATTACCTGAAAAATGTGATCGGCTCCATTGTTCAGCTGGAATCTTCGTCAACCAATCATAAGCTGCAGCATTGTTATTCTTCAGATGATCCATCTCTTTGTTGAATTCAACAACAGTTGTGGCTCTTGCAGCCTTCCAAAGCATGTCCTTGTAAACACATCCTTTCAAATGTGACTTCATTTCCTCATGAATATGCTTAACACAAAACCTGTGTGCAGCATTTGGAAACACACTAGCAACAGCTTGTATCAATCTCTGTGAACATGTAAGGTTATGGATGGTGTTAAAACTTTACATGTTCTCATTGTGCATAAAACACATGATTAATTATACAATAGAAATGTGCACCTTTTGCCAATCAGAAATGAAAGTGAACTTGCAGTTGGTTTCTATCCCAAGATCCTCTCCAAGTAGTTTCAAAAACCAACACCAAGTTGCTTTATTTAGTGCATCAACTACAACATATGCTACTGGATAAATCCCATTGTTTGCATCAATCCCAACTGCTGTTAGTAATTGACCTGGAAAAGGACCTGACATGGAGAATCCATCTAATCCTAAGAATTCTCTGCCACAAGCTTTGAAACCTTGTTTCATAGCTCCCAAACACACATACACCCTTTTAAAAGTTCTTGTTGAACTCGCTGGATTTGGTTCTATCTGTACATCAATCCTAACAGTAGTGCCTCGATTTTGATTAACCAACTCTTGGGCATACTCTCTAAGCAGTGCATAATGTTTGGTAAAAACAGGTATACCTGATTGAATTTCACAGGCTTTATGGCATAGCAAATCAGACTTACTTACGGGAACATCTTCAATTACCTGATCATCGTCATCAAACACTTCATCATCATTTCGATTATAGTCCAAATCCTCTGAATCACTCCCGCCACTCTGTTCTTCTGTTTCATTATCTACCTCTACTACTTTCACATTTCTCATCTGACCACCTACAATTGTAAGTCCATAACATTAACAACAAATACACCTTTAAAAAAAAAAAAAAAAAAAAAAAAAAAAAAAAAAAAAAAAAAAAACTCACAAAACAGGAGGGAAATTAAAGAGGAAAATGCATTGTGTCTTACCGTATCGTTCAAAGGCACGGACGATCGATGTAATCTAACCGGAACTATACGGATCTATACGTATCGTTCAAAGCCAGTGAATAGGAAAATGCACTGTAAAAAGATTTGGCGGCAATAATTAGGGTTGTATCTGAAGTTAAAGGGGTATATTTGTCATTTCATGCGATTATACCCTTGACTGACAGGAAAACTAATAGAAGTTAACGGAAAAGGCCTCTCGGTGGCGATTTTGCGAAAATGTGGAGCGTGGGTGTCTTTTTTGCGCTACTTTTTGTCTCGGTCCCGTTTTTGCTAATTTGTGGAACGTTAAGGACCATTTTTGCAATTTACCCTATAATATAAGTTGAAGAAAAGAACAAAAGAAAAAGAAAAGTAAAAAGGTAGTAAAAGAAGACAAGAATAGAAGAAAAAAAAAAGTTAAAAGACATTAAGAAATAGTAAAACATCCGATTTCATTCTTGTTGGCTAAGAGATTTGAGTATCTGAACATCTATGAACAAGAAAAAAAAACGCACTTAATGACCTAAGTATCCAAATTGTGTTTGAGTAAGTCATATTAAAAGGGCGTTAAAAGAATATTTTTAAAAACAAACACCATTTAAGAAGAGATAGTTGCCAAAATATAATAAAGAGAATTTCTAAATTGTGCCACTGAGGTAGAGGTTTATAAGGCGTTAATGAAATCAAATTATTATATTCTCATGTTAGTTGATATTAATAATTTTCTAAATTTATAATGTTGACCAAAATTATCAATATTTTATATGAATAATTTTCTAAATTTATAATGTTGATCAAAATTATCAATATTTTATATGAAAATTAAGTTCTTTAAAAAATATTTGTCTTCATTTATCACTTTTAAGCTTGTGCCAATATGATACAAGTTAGAAAAACTCTATTATAAAACAAATAAAGTTTAAATAACCAAATTTAAGATATTGAATAATTTATCCAAAACTTTTCTTTTAAATTAAAAATTGCATTTAATATACATTTATTAAACTTATAAATTATCATAATTAATTATGATTTTTATATTAATAAGCATAAACTAATTTAAATAATCATCTTAACCAATTGAAATGCCAACTACTATTTTTTATTAAAAAAAAATAAAATAAATAAAAACATTTTTTATACAATACGCCGTATTTGCTGGTACGGGTAATATGCCGTATTCACAAAAATCAAACTCAGCATGCTCCTAAATGCTTGAATACGCCGTATACTAAATGGGATAAGCCGTATGCCTTGGTGAACCCAACACGCCGTATCCAAAATCCTAGATATGCCGTATTGGCTGATCTGATGCAGTACCAACTGCAGAAAACTTATTTGGCGCAATTAAGGATTGAACCAACCCAAACTAAACACATATATTACTTTATAGAAACTGTACACAACATATAACATTCGCTTAGACCCGTGCGAAAGCCAAAAGTGTCATTTTGGGCGAGAATGGCTCTATGCCAAACACCCTTTAACTATTAAAAACATAACATCACTAATTGTTTACCATACAAACCAGAGTTTTTTTAAAAAATATGCACAAAAGTAAAACATCCTAGGGCGTTTCTTGGGTATTATAGAGGGCAGGGAATAAGCTCGATACCCACGAGCACCACCGAGTGCTAACTTGCGACCTTCTTACAAACACATATACACTTGACGTACAAAGGTTACCTTAATTTTCAAAATGTGGCAAGGATACACGTAGAAGCTTCACTTGTATCTTGCTCCATTTTTCCCACTTACACAAATAAACATACAAATAGATGTAACATTACTTCTAAGCAAACAATACGTTATAAATAAATTGTTAAAAAGATGGAGACTTTCGAGAATACATAACACAATACTAGCAGGGTACCCGCGCGATGCGGCGGCGAGTACCCTGTGACTATATTTTCTGGTAATGTGATGTTATGGTGCCATTTTTTTTAATGATTAATTTACAAATAACAATAATTTTAGTGTTGGATCAGTTGGAAAACCCCTTGCATCTTAACCTAAAGGTCAATGGTTCGATCCTCACCCCCTACAAAAGGCCGGAGTTCCTTTCCTATCTTAGATAGAACTGGAAGCAGTCTCTCTACCTTAGGTAGGGGTAAGGCTGTCTATATCTCAACCCCCTCATACATCGTGGAAGATTGTATTGGGACTCATAAAAAAAAAAAAAAAAAGTATAATTGCATTTACTGTTAACCGAAGCTACCACAAACATAAATCTTGATTCTTTCCTTCAGCACAATCATCTTTAAATTTTCTGACCTACATGCGGCCTTTTAGGTATAGTAAAGCGTCCGACATTTATATTTTTATTTTTATTTAAAAAAAAATCCATCTTTTTTACAATATATATCTCCTACATTTTCATTTTTAATATACACTATTCACATGAACCAAATATCAAAATTAGCCCAAAATCAATTATACCATACAAATAATATACGGCTCAATTACTAAGTCAATTAGTCTAAAACCATTTTCATCCTAAATAAACTTTAATCATCAATATCTATTAAGGCCCATGATAAAACTACAAAACAATTTGTGATATCATTTGGCCAGCCCAATTAACAACCAAACCGGTATATAACCAAAATGTTAGGACTTATAAATACGTTTACAAAACCTAAATTACCTCATTCCTGTCATAATTTCCCTCACAAAAATACACAACCATGATTTGCAGCCACACAAATATCACATACTCTTATTTTCTTACTTATCTTGATAACCGAACATAACCAACAATCTATGTTTGCAAGAAAATCAGACCATTTTATTGAATATCAAACGAAAACTCTCTCTAAGGTTTTATGTTGTGTTGATCGTGATGGTGGTTTTGGGATGGGGTTAGAATTGAGGTAGATGTAGATGTTGGGTTTTATTGTTGCTGTATACTTTCTGTTCGTGGACCATAGATGAAATAAGTTTGATGTTTGTTTTAGCTTCATTGATGATTGTTTTTTTCTTCTTTCGTTTCATCTTTGTTTTTGTTTTGATATTTAACGGTACATTTTTTTTCTTCTTTTGTGAAATGCATTAATCGGTCGAGGGGGTGACTGGTTTGTGAATTTTGGAGTCGTCCGACCTTGTGGTTGCAGTGATGACGACTCGGTCTGCGCAGGGGCGACCGGTCCGGTCGACCGACCACTGTGCCCAGCCTAATGGCTTTATTTTTAAGTACTTGGCTTAATAGCTTGATTAGCTTGTACATTATGGTTAAATGATTGTATATTTTTGTGAATGGGTGAATTAATTAGTGTATTAATTATATGTGTTGAATAAATTGTTTACCTTAAAATCATTGTGCTTTACATGCTTGTGCTCTGTATTTTATGAGTTGTGTTTACTTAAAAGGTATTGCACATTGTGCTTAAATGGTTGTAAGTTTTGGTGAAGGGGTGTTTTTAATAGCATTAATGTTGTTTGGTAGAATTTTGGTCTTAAAATGACACCAAGCTGTTTTTTGTTGTACAACATGCTTACTTTGTTGTAATTCTGAAAATTGGGTGCATTAAAGTGTTGTAAACCATATAATATTTCTTGTAAATATGAAAATTTTGGAGATTGTGGTTCACGCATCATATATAGTATAGATTCTACTCTTTACAAGCACTAATAGTACACTTTGGGCAATCTGTGACACGTATCTTTTTCAACCTAGTTATTACAGATAGCATGTGACTAGAGAAAGTATATTGCAAGTTGCTAATAGTGAAACCGAATTTAAAATGATACATGAATAATCTCTTCTTTTTGATTGCTTTGGATATTCACTAGATTGGAGATAATCCGCCGCGTTGCGGGCGGGCCATTTTTTTTGGCGAGATAGTTTTCTATAAATAAAGACATTGTAATACGAAAAGTTTTGGTGTTGTGGTAGTAAACCATTTGTTGAACGATCCAAAAGTACATTATTTTTGAAGTTGATTACTTGGTCCATATATGTGCGCGTACATCATTAGCAGTTTATTTATGCACGCTATACTTGTTTTTTAAGGACCAAGCTAGGTTACACAAAAGGTACTATAAACACAGATAAGATACTATGATAGTATGATACTACTTAACTTATCTGTAACAAAAACTGGCTTTGAGACCCGAGTCACCTATCTTGGTGCTTCATCCTTTTGCCACTTCTGTTTCATGTATCGTCTTTGGTATGTGTAAAAATTTCTTTGCGACTTGAAGGCCTTTTAGTTTCTTTCTTTGCCCAGTCGTCGTGTTCATGTGGTGGCACAGTGGCTGTAGGCTGTTTGAGAGCACTATCCTGAAATAAGAATATTGATCGGCTAAACAATTAATAGTTCCAAAACTTTCTGAAAAGACAGTTACGCAAATGCGCAATCTGTTTCAAAAAATGCATTCCCAAACATCCCGTTTAATTTACATTATCAAAATTTCACACAGAAAAGTTCAAATGATATAATCTACCTTATATTAATATTATATTCTATTTTCCCATTATCCATTTTTTTCGTTTTTCTTACCCCCAACTTAAGTTGTTTGCTTTTTGCACAGCGGTCACTGTTGTTCCAACGTATTTAGACCCATTCGAACTTCTTAAGGTACATAACCCATAAGATTAGGCTGTCATCATACCTTATTCCATGCATTAAATCTTCAGCAGCTGCAACCCCCACTGGATGTAACTTTAAGTTGTCGTTTGCGTTTTCCACTTGAGGGTTCAGTAAAGTTGGATAAAGGAGACATGCTTACTTGCATTGTTTGCACGCCAAAACCTTCTGCAGTAGCACCTAAAGAATAATAAGGCGTCACAATAGTATAAACACATTTAAAGCCTTGTAAGCATTGTAAAGTAATAAAGCAAGTTATAAAGCATACATGTTAGTGAGTAAAGTAAAGGCATTTTTTTGATAGCTGACCTGCTTCATTTGCCTTTTTTTTTTGTTCGAAACATGTACAGAACTTGGCCTATTACTTTGGTGTATGGAGGTTATATGCGAAGCAGTTTTGCTAGCGATTTGTCTTCCAGCTATGGTATGTTCATCTGTAGTAGCAAACGCGTACAAAATATTAAAAGCCGATAAACATTGTACAATTTGTTTAGGAGTAGCTGCAATAAAATGGATACCACAAACCAAATAGTTTCATCTTCTTTTCACAAATCATCAAAATAATCAGATTATTTAAGCAACAAATAAGCAATCAGCATATAACCATCTCAGATGACTTTTAAAAAGGTAATTTTACCTGAATGATGCCGGGATTGTCTCACGGTTATTTCCTGGTGAACCTGCATTAAAATAACCGAACATCAAAGTATTAAGTTTCATTTCACATATTTAAAAATTTGTTACAAAAGTATTTATATTCAAATTCTAGGATCCTACATGATTTCTTTTAGTGATTAAGTGACGGAAAGTCATTTTATCTTGTGGATTCACTTAAAGCTTTTGAAAACGTTCGTTTAAATCAAGTATGGAAGTGAATGTTGTAAAAGTCAAGCAATCAGTTCCAAAATGCAACTCCAAACACCCCTGTAGTCAGTTATTTTTAAGGTTTTCCTTTTTTGAATGTTTTCTGTCAGCATTCTGAAATGAAGTTCTTTGCAGGTAGTTGCTGTAAAGCAGCTTGATAGAAATGGTCTTCAAGGGAATAGAGAGTTTTTGGTGGAGGTTCTCATGCTCAGCCTTCTACATCATCCAAATCTTGTCAATTTGATAGGTTATTGTGCAGACGGAGACCAGCGCCTTCTTGTGTACGAGTTTATGCCTTTGGGGTCACTCGAGGATCATTTACACGGTCAGATTTATATCTTCATTTATTTCTTACTGTCTAAACTTCAATATTTGGTTGCACAATATATCAATGTCATTAATCTTATTACTGAATGTTATAGAGATGACATCCAAAGTAGATGAAATGACATTGTTTAATTGATCTAGTATGTATAGCAATGTGCCCTTAAATCACCACATCCTTGTTATCTCACTCCTCATGAGAATCGTTGCTTCTTCACCCAAACCCTGAATCTCTTACAAACTTCAGGCCCAAATTATGTCTTGAATTAATGAACTCCTAACAATGTGTAGCCGTGTAGGTCTATTGAAGTAGAATTGGTGTCTAATGGAGCTCATTTGGAGACATGAGCCTTCTAAATCATTTTATAAAAATGCAGAAAGGAAACACGCCCAAATGCTAGGCTCTTCAATGTTGGTATTTTTTTTAACAGTTTTTGCAGGCATGATACTAGAATGCCAGATAAATTGTCCAATCACAATCATTATATTACACCCTTAAATGAGTTTTTTTTTTTTTTTTTTTTTTTTGGTCACGCTTACATTTCACACCACCATCATTGATTGTGAAAAGATGCTCTTCAGTCTTCAACCATCTCTCAAAGCGTCATAGCTTCCTCAAATAGTAGCTTATGAGAATAAAGGGCTGGGACTTTTTAAGACTAGAAACGGGGAATCTAGTACCATGAAAGTCAATGATTTGATGGCACATAAGGAGGAAAAAAGCAGGAAAGTAGCTAGTTTGATGATAACTATAGAACTTTGTCTGTATGCATTTTCATTTTGTTATACCGTCCACATTCCATACTGTTGCTTTTTTGTTAGTTTGCGATATATGTTAGGGTCAATTCATGTTTCCCCAATTTTAACTTTAAAATGCCATATTTTCCCAAACATGCTATATAATTATTGCACGGTATGCATCATATATGACAATTAACGAAGTTAAAACCATCAGGAATTCTTTAGTATTAACTCTCTTTGCATTTTCACAAGTATGTTGACCGTTCAAAAAGCGATACGGTTCCAAAATTTATTGTTGATGTCGGGGTTATGGCGTGACTAGGATTTTCCTTTATTTTATTTTATTTTATCAAAGATTTAGGCTCTAACACAACATTAGAATTGGTCATATCATAGAGTAACGTGAAAGTATTGGACTAAATGCCTTGAGAGATCCAGTATATAAAACAACAGAAGACTATATGTATATTATCGTAAATCACTAAATCATGTAATTAGCTATTTAAGGTTGGGTTTTTGTAATTTCTGTTTCGTTTCATACTATGTATGACAGTATAAGGTCAAGCATAAAGCCTTATGCATCTCTAAAAAGCTCAAATTTTGGAGCTCACGATTATTAGTTTTTCTAAAAGAAGATTTATCCAAACACTTATTTGGAGTTTGTTGTGTTCTGATAGCACAATAAGTTATTAAGGACCACAATTAAGCTACACAAAGACCTCCTTAGTGGTTTTCTTTAAGCATGTTGTGAGTTTGACTATTGAATTATAATTTTAAGTTTTGTATTTGGATATTAAAGATGACAAAGAAATTAGGTTTTGGGAAAAAGTAATTTTGTCATCATGTTTCGTAGAGATATACTTCTACTGAAAAACTGAATCCTGTTGGGCGTTTCCTTGGTTTATGGTCAGTTTAGTGTGGTACTAGTCATTACTATTTTATAGCAGTCTAGACTACCTGCATTACTATTGGAGTTTGTTCTAGCAAGAAGAACTGAAGTTGCACAATTTCCATTCTACTCGGGAAAAATCTTCTTCGTATAGTACTGCTGCACATTCATGTTTTTTCTTTACTTGTTAATCCGTCTCTGCTACATTTTGCATCATTAACATATGAGATTTTTCCCCCTAAAATAAAGAGCTATACTCTTGGATCCCCTTTATGCACCCTCTAGTTGAAATAGTCTAGATTTGAATGAGATAGGTGAAAGTTAGCTCAACCATTAAGTTATGTATTGATAATCTTTTGCCTGTTGGTAATTTTCAATATTATAAAGTTTTTGACTTTCTAGTAGTATGCACATGCATAAGAGATTAGGAGTAGCGTTACTTATGACAGTCATTCCTGTAAAATATTGGTGGCCTAACTCATTTGATTCTATTCGTGACTTATGTTCGTATGTTGGTACTTTCCAATTTTCTAATGGTACATGGAATTATATGTACTTCTGTAAATAAAACTCAAGTTAATAGTTTAACCACTGCTCCTAATTGTATGTTTTTGTGAAACATCAATTTGGTGCCTTTGTCAGTTGTCACAACTCTTTGAATTATAACGAATTCTAATGTCACATGAATCATTATGTGATATACCCTCAAGGCCTCAATTAATTTGACATAAGGAAACACTTGTTTCTTATGTTAACATATTTGTGAATGTTTCTTGGCTTATACGGCTTTTAATGGTATGAGACCATGTCTCAGATTGGATGCAAAAAGGCCACAAACACTTGATATATGCATTCCTCTTAATCTACTTTCTTGAATGATTTCGATAGGAATACCTGTAAATGCATGTATGCCATGTAGCTAAAAACTTTCGCTCTGCGACAATTTAGAAATAATTAGGTAATTTTACATTTATTAAACATATAAAGTTTTCTTGATGCAAATCCTTATTTTTGGCCCTAATATCAGACAATTGGAGATAGAATCGATTTTACCTGACACTGCAACAATGATTGTTTTCTTTTCATATGCACTTATACAGACTTGCATAGAACTTAATATCACAGTATTTTTCCCCCCCAGATCTTGCACCGGATAAAGAACCTTTGGACTGGAACACTAGGATGAAGATTGCAGCTGGTGCAGCCAAAGGTTTGGAATATTTGCACGACAAAGCAAACCCTCCGGTCATATACCGAGACTTAAAATCATCCAACATTCTTCTTGATGAGGGATTCCACCCTAAACTCTCGGATTTTGGGCTTGCGAAACTGGGTCCTGTCGGCGATAAAACACACGTGTCCACAAGGGTGATGGGCACATATGGTTACTGTGCTCCTGAATACGCCATGACAGGTCAACTCACTTTAAAGTCTGATGTCTACAGTTTTGGTGTCGTTTTTCTTGAACTTATTACTGGACGAAAAGCCATTGATAATACCCGTGCTCCAGGTGAACATAATCTTGTTGCTTGGGTAAGTCATAATGCTCCCTCTATTCCTTCTAATGCAGTTAACTTTCAGCTATCAATGGTTTTAGTTCCTTAAAGTAAATTACATAAATGGTCCCTGTGGTTGTCTCAAAAGTACGCTATTGATCCATAACAGTTATAATTAAGAATATGGTCCCTAGACACATTGTTTGCTTTCATATTTGATCCTTTTTTCTTTACCTTTTAGGAACTTATCAAAAGCAAAACTAGTTACATGAGGGACCAACCGTGAAAGCAAACAATGTTTCTACTTTCTAGGGATCATATTTGTAATTAGTATCAGCAAAAGACCAATTCCGTAGTTTTGAGCAAACCACAAGACCATTTATGCAACTTACTCATAATTTTTCTTAGGTGGTGTTTGCGATTGCTTATTTTTTAAGCTTATCCTCGTGCTTATAAACAAGTACAGATGCTTTAAAAAAAAAGCACTTCAGGAAATGTAGTTTGGATTTGCTTACTTCTTGTAACAATGCAGTAATACTCGGATTTTTATTATTTCTTATTTATTTATTTTTATTTTTTATTATTTTTTTTTAACAACTTTGTTTTATTTTACCTCAAAGTAGCCATATTAGCAGAAGTAATTTGGATTAAAAATAAGCAGGAAAACTAAGCAATCCCAGACACCCTCTTAACAGTTTTAAAGGATGATAATCACTCTACCGTATTTGGTATCTGGTGTTTGGTATTTCGTATTTGTTAAGGTCTTTGTGTTACACCTTTTTTGTGCAATTTGTAGGCACGGCCACTTTTCAAGGATAGGAGAAAGTTCCCGAAAATGGCTGATCCGTTATTGCAAGGGCGTTATCCCGTGAGAGGGCTATACCAAGCACTTGCTGTTGCAGCAATGTGTTTACAAGAACAAGCTGCCACAAGACCTCTAATTGGTGACGTCGTAACCGCGTTAACATACTTAGCCTCTCAAACATACGATCCTGAAGCAGCCAGGGCCGAGAGAGCTGCTAGAGGCAGTGGTTCTGGTACTCCCAGGAGCCGAACCGATCGTAGGAACCCTAGTGACGGTGGTCTTGACGGTCTTGATGATCCCACAAGGGCCCTAGGGTCCCCTTCTACTTACAAAAACTCTCCCGATTACAGGAAAAGAGAGTCTTTGAGAGAAATTAATACCCGTTCTGATATCGGGGATGGTGAAAGTAGTAATGGAGGTAACGGGTCGGGTCGGAAATGGGGTGTGGTTGATGATCCAGATTCTCAAAGGAACAGTCCTGCAAATACGAGTAGGGCTCGAGAGACTGCTAGGAACCGGGATCTTGATCGAGAACGGGCAGTGGCAGAAGCTAAAGTTTGGGGAGAGAATTGGAGAGACAGAAAGAGAACAAACACGATGGGTGGTAGTTTCGATGCTACAAATGAGTGACGGAAATTAAGGTTGGTTACATGTGTTTGTGTTTTTTCTTATTAGCAAATAAGAGTGTTAGCTCTACTTTGCTGATTGTTGTAGTATGTTGTTGGTTTAACAATATTGTCGCAGATAAAAGAGAGGAAGTGCAGTTAAGAGGGTGTTGACTTCTGTAAAAAAATTGAGATTTGCTTCAACTGTTTATGCAAACTTTCGTAATTATATCATGGATTTGAGTTAACTATTTTCATATCTGTTGCAGGCATTCTAATCAAATTTATATATTTATCATGTTTTGATGTCTGCATCAGTTGTAGGTATTTGAATCAAATCTAACATCCGTTTGTACGTTTCAGGTGTTCTATAGCTGTAGTGGTATCTTTCATCCGTCTTTTTTCTTTTATATATATATCTGGATGTTTTTCCTATCTAGGAATAACATCAGGGATGATTTTCCCTATTTATTTTCCCTATCTGGATATGGTGGTGAAGATATGGTGGTGAATGATGTTTGTTTTGTATAATCAGTGAAAAAAAAAAATCCCAAATAACTTCATTTTGAGGAATAATAAACTGAGTTAAACATATATTACCTCTCTTAAAAGCACGTGTCTTACAGCTGCGTCAATGTATTCTTTACGGGTTGACCAGATGTGACCATGTACCCATCTTTGAACTTCATTGATTTGGCACGCTGAGCCCTAAGCTTTCTGCTCACAATCACCTGAAAGACGTTAATGGTGTTCCTAAACAAAAACATGTATTTACATACCTCACACCCTTTAGCTCCATTGTCCATGACAAATCTAAGAACAGCATAGCATGCCCTACAAACAATCAACTAATTTATGAATTCATAAGATTATGTCAAACTGAACTAGTCTATGCTCAAATAATCTTTCACAGTATATTGGTTGTAGATCACACATACGGAGATTTAGTTAAGGGAATTAGTTATTTCTTCCAGGAAGATCTAAGCAAAAATCTTTGTAATGTGTACAAACCAGCGAACAGCAAGCCCTCCAAGAAGCTTGTATCGCAAAGACTCAGCCTGAGCAATGGCACAGAGCCCTCTGTTGTTAACTCGTTCAGCGTAAAGCTCCATACTGTTATCAGGGAACTTGAAACGCTTCTGAACAACAGATGTCAGCTCCCTTATTCTCCTTCCCTTCTCACCTGAAATATCAAGTTCGATAACAAACATAATTAGGATATCTATTGACAAATTTGTCCAACTTTGCAATCAACCGAGAACACATTAAAAAAATATTAAAGTTCAAAAATAAACATGAAGGTGGCATTTCGTATTATTCTATCATAGAACTTGTAAAACTACAGTAAGCCTAACAAGATTATAAATTTTACCAAGAACGTTTTGGGTACGGGTGGCCCTGATGATGATCTCAGTACGCATAGGTGTAACCCTGACTACAACGGCGGAGTAACCATCTTCTGCAAGCTCCCTAGTAAGGACTTCATTCAACTCAGCGAAAAACACTCCATCAGCGACAAACTGATCCACAAAAACAAATTACACAAACAGAACAAAAAAAACATTTACTGACAAAACTGAAGACGACACTAACCTTTCTCTTTTTACTCAAGTTAGTCGCCATGATTGCTGTTAATTTATATAGAATGAGATACACTCACCCAGAATGCTTTGTATCTTATCCTTTTCTATATCAAAATACAAAGTACAAATGTACAATCTTTAATTTAGCATTGCATTCATCAAGTCAAGCTTCAATATAATAGTGATCGATAATTTAGCAGTGCTTTAATTTAGTTTTTTTTTTTTTTTTTTTTTTTTTTTTTTTTTTTTTTTTAACTAAGAGTGTGTTTGGCGTGAAGCACTTTGGAGCGGTTTGTGTTTGGGATAAAAATCTTGTTTGGCAACAAGCGGTGAAAACAAGCACTAAAATTCTACACTACTAAAACAAATATTAAAGCTCTAACGATACTTTACAGTAAGACAAAAAAATTCTAATAGTTCTTCTAAAGGAGTGTTTTGACTAGCTTGTTTTTGTGGCTTGTTTAACATTTTTGAGACTGTTTGAAACTGCATAAGCACTTCTAAATATATAAGCCAATTAGAGTATGCTTAGAAATTGACTTATTTTCTGGGCTTTACGCTTTTCGCAATACTTCCAAATTATAATGTCAAAACCCTAACATTCTATACACAAATATTTACTTATAAATAATGAATAAAAAACATTAATAAAACGTACTTTAACACTTATGAAACAATTGGTGTACATCAAAAAACAAACTTTTATCAACATAACTCAATTTTGACCAAGAACAATAATCAAAAAGGTGCTTACCACAACCTGCTGCTAGTCGCCTAGTCATGAAATGGTGAAGACGATGGTTATATAAATTATTATTAGTAGGGTTTTTTAGTTTGCATGGGCTTCATGGTTGAATTGGGTATGACTGGCCCAGGATTTGCTGAAAGATGCTGATATTTCTCATCACATAATAATGTCATTTAAAAAAAATATATAATTTGACACAATTGATCAAACTAACAAAACATGTTTAGGCATAAAACAAATATCTATATCTATATTATATATAAAGAAAAAACCATATTCTTGAAAGTGAAAAATTAAGAAAACTATACACGAAACCATAAACTTTTGTTATTTTTTGTTTATAACCCATAAACTTTTTTTTTTATCATTACAACTATATGCCGCTAAAAATCCTGTTGCTATGCACATGTACTCGTCTAGTATTAAATATACAGTTCATTAGATCTCTTTGAACATTAATCTTACAAGCCGGTGATATTTAAAAAAACATTATATTTAAAACGCCGGTGATGCCCGAATTTGAACATTAAAGCTCTTTCCCAAATTTGTATACAAGTGAAATATACCAATTAAACCACATAAACCATCAACATCAGGAGGTGCAATACAACAGGACTTGTTAGCATTCTAAATAACTCGGAACACAACTCAAATTTAGGATCTTGTGTGCTGCCTCATATTGATATATTTATGAGAATGCAGCAATAACATTCAAATGTCTCCAAAAATGTACTACCTCCTCGACTTTAGATGCAAACCTAAGAAATGACTGAAGTAAAATTATGTTATACTAGTGCATACCTTGTATGAATTATCTTATGATAGTATGTAGAAGTCATGGATCAACAACTCAGCCTCGCAAATTCTAAGGGAGGAATACCTTTCAACTTAGCATCAACTTTACTCCCAAATGTACTGTCATAAGACTTAAACTCATAATTCCCAAATCACATACTACTAGGCCAAGTTGTGCGTTGTTCTGTGTTTATTTGTAGGAAGAACTTTTTCCGATTCATTAAAGTGTTTATAAACAGAATAACTTTATCCTAATTATGCATATTAAACGTAGATTTTAATTCGGTAAAGTTGATTGTCACAACTAAAGATTAAAACAAGAGGAAACCGACTTGTTAAATCATGAACTGAACACTAAAAAAGAAGTAAAATCTCAAATAAATAAACACACGAGTATATCAATATGAAACAATAAAACCTAAACAAAATTCTCAAAGTGGTCCAAAGAAAGAAAACATTATCTATGTCTAACCATAGTCTTATGAATCAAATCACAAAAAAGCTAAACAGCTAAGTATCCCATAAGCCTTCAACTACGATCATCGATCACATAATCATGCACTAGCAGCACCACCATTGCTCACATGGGATTCATGTTCTTGAGGTTCAAACTCGGACAACATACCACCTTGCACCAAGTGTGGCTGCTGCTGAAACGACAAAAACGAGTTGTTCAAGTTATTATCATAAACATTACCTCCATAATCTACCAATGGATAACCATACGCCGCCATAGGTTCACGGTTCATGGGCATATGACGAGGGTTCATTAGATGAACATGATTAGGTTCAGGGTCCGGATTACCTAACCCTAAACCTAAACCTAAACCCGGAAAGTGAAGCATTGATGGCTTGTTCCCAAAGTTAAGCATGTATGGATATATATAATTCATGTTTCTTTTCTTGAACTCAAGACGATCTTGTGCATTTCTCTCCTTTTGTTCCAACATAGAAACAAATTGTCTTAAATGATGCTCGGGTAAACTATTGAGTGCATCAAACCACGTCGAGTACTTGGCTTCCATGTTCTTTCTACGGGCTTTCATAAGCTCGTCTTCAATCTTTTTCTTTCGGTCTTCAAAGAAGTCATTAAGATTATAAGTTCTTTTTCCAGTTTCACCTTTTTTAGATTTGTAAGAGGCGATCCCTTTCTTAATTTGGTCAGGGTTTTCCGGCCAAACCTCGGGCTCATTTGAGTTTGGAGGGGTTATGATCATAACCGTGTCGACATCACAAAGAATTGTGAATTCGCTAGCTTTCTTAATGATACCAAGCTTTCTTTTTTGATAAGTTGTGATTCGCGTCTTCTCTTTCGCTATGAGTTCCATTCTTAGCTTAGCACGCCCCATGATCTCTACAAGAAAAACCATGCATACAAACACGTAAATTAGCAAGCATCCATCATAATCAAACCAAAAAATAATATTAATTCATAACACATAAATAAACGTAAACAGCCCTAGTTGATTTACCAGAGTTTCTTTGTGTTTTCTTGTATGTGGAGTTTTTGTAAGATTGAGGTTTGTCTTATGATTTTGATAATTATATGAACAAAAGTTTGCCAATATTAAGGAAAGATTTGGACATTAAAAGCAAATATATTCATTCCATAATAACTATGTTTTTAACTTCAATTTAGTGAAAAGGGCGAAAAAATGAAAATAAAGGTTATTGGTGATTCATGGTGACTTATTGAATTATATTAGATTAGCGTATCTACTTGAAAAGAACTTATGCACGGTTAAGTCGATGAACATATATTAGATTAGCTAGGAGTCGAGTTATATTACAAACCAAACATTCCTCACATACCAAGGGACTCATCCCCACCATCCATCTAAAAAGGAAATCAATGGTTGAGATTAAAAAGATTTTATTATTTCACCCTTTTTTATAATTTAAATATCTCTTAAACCGTTAATCGTTAAGCGAAAATAATTACACCATCGCGACGGGCATTTAATTATCTTTCTATAGACGGGCACTTTGATATACTTTCGGAAAAAAAAATCGTTTTTTTCACGTTTTATTTTCCTGGCCGAAAAAAAAAAATCATATATGATATTGCATATCATATATGGTATGCAATATCATATATGATATTACATATAATATCATATATGATATCATATATGATATTACATATCATATATGATATGTAATATCATATATGATTTTTTCGGCCACGAAAAAAAAAACGTGAAAAAAATGAAAATTTTTTTTTTTGTCGAAAATATATCAATTAGCCTATTTATAGAAAGATAATTAAATGTTCGTCGTAATGGTATATTTTTTTTCGCTTAACGATTAACGGTTTGAAAGATATTAATATTTGAAAAAAAATGATGAAAGTGAGTTTTTTAAATTGTTGGGATTAATCTCATCCATTAGATCAAATAAAGATAGAGAGAAGATGGAGGGTGGAGATTAGTCCCTTGGTATGTAAAAAAAGTTTGGTCCTTAAATGATCTTTTACCATTAGCTATAGCTATAGTGATATAATCATAATTTTGTGAACATATATAGTTTTATTATTACTCAAGTATAACTAAAAATAATTAAATTTTTGTCATAGTAACGACTTATTAAATATTACTGTAGGTATTATATGTATGCTCGTATATATAGATAATGAATTAAATAAATAAAAAATGACATGACTAAAAATTTTGTTCAAGTTGACTTTGCTCATAAGTCGATAAAATCTTTAAGATTTACCACAGTTGTCTATCCAATCAATATGTTGAAATTGATTTTGGAAATTCGAATTTATCGATTTTGATATCCCCCATTTATTTATTGATCGAGTTTGTAGTTTTTGTTAATTGAAAGTTTATAATTTAGAAAATTTAAGCTTTGCTTTATTGCTATTTATTTTAGGGTATTTTGAAAAGGTTAAATGCATTAAAAACACACTCGCAATTACTATATACTTTTAAGAAGAAAGTAGACAAGTTAGATAATATTCCAAGTTAAAAAGCGGCACAAATATTGAAATTAATAACATCACACAATCCTTAATTGTTTTAATAACAAATGAGTCATTTATATAGTCTGGATGAGAGTATGATATCTTCAAACCATATAGTTTTTATCAAAAGAAATATCTATATTATGTATAAAGCATTTACATAATTTTTTTTAAATCCTTAATCTTGAAAACTTAAAAAATCATTCAATTACTAAAATACCATTAACTAAAAATGGTAACAACATCTAATCCTAAATTAATATTTTAAATATTGTTTAATCCTCAAACTTTTTATTTATTTATTTATTTTTCGCAATAACTACATATTGAACTCGTAAGTTGCATCAATGGTCACCTAAAAACACAAGTTCACGTGTATAATTATTTGTTGCTATATACCACCGCTTTGCGTAGGTATTCGTCTAGTGTATACATATGGGTGTAAGAACGTCTTATTTAGATATGTTCATTTACTTTCAGATAAATGCTAACGATTTTTATAACAAAAAATAAAATAAAATGATAAATAATCTTTTGATCTAACTGACATGTTTGTTATTAAGAGACTTTGAATCTAAATCTAATTCGTACATATAAATCTGAAGCGTAATTGTCTGAATCAGAATGAAATAATATGGTTTGTTTTTTGTAAATGAATCATATATAAATATAAAGCAATTCATTTTTACGATACATAAACATTAAATAAAACAATTGAGTAATAAAACCAATATAACCTAGCAACGTGAAAATAAAATATGTTAAAAACAAAAATATTCAACGACATTGTGCCGCAATTTGATCTCGTAATATAATCATATTGTGGATATGATATACTCCCATGCAGTTAAACATTATCACCATTTTGTAAACTATATCAATTAATTTACGGTGATCAGATTGCGAAAAAAATAAAATAGTTTATAATATACTTAGTATTGTTATTTAATAATTGAAAAATATTTAAAATAAAATAAAATAATCAAGTTAATGCTCGAAATATGGATGCTACAAGTTGATTTACTGTCATAAGATTGCGAAAAAAGATTGTGAGATCTCAAGTTCAATTCTTGCTAGGTGTAAATAATCTTAAATAGTCATGCTAACCTCTTGAAAATGGACAGCTTTACCTGGTTTGAGTTTGTGTGGCGGTGGGTTCAAACCCCGTGAGTTAGTCAGTAAAAAAGGTAAGAAATCATGGTTACCAAAAAAAAAAGAAAAAAAAGAAAAAGAAAAAAAGTGCGGGTAAACGTTTTTATAATTAACTTAATACTATCATTTAACAATTACAAATATTTTCGAAGAAAAAAATTCGAGTTAACACTTAAATACGCATGTCACAAGTTGATTTCACAAACAAGTTATATATTATTATCGTGTGAATAACTTTTGTATTTAAGCATTTTCGTCATCATCATATTTAACATTTTTTGTTTAGCAAAAAAAATAACAACATAATTCCTTTAAGCTTATTATCAAATATCAAAGGAAAAATCGAGAAAATATATAATATAAGTTTAAGAAAAGAGCAAAAGAAAAAAAAAAAGTAAAAAGGTAAAGAAAACAAGAACAGAAGAAAAAAAGAAGGTAAAAGACATAAAACATCCGATTCCATATCTTGTTAGTTAATAGATTTGAGTATATGACCATCTATGAACAAGAACAAAAAAACGCACTTAAGGACCTAAATGTCCGATCGCGTTTGAGTAAGTGATGAGTGTGTAAATACTCATCATTTTTACCTTTTCTGAGCTGCCAAAACATCTAAAAACACTCAATATTGAATCAAAATTGTGAAATTATCCTAGGAAAGTGTTTTACATGTTTCAAAATGCAAAATAATCAAAAACAGATGAAAAATGTACAAAGTTTGCATAATTTGCAATTTCAGTCCCTCAACTTTCAAAATTTGTCAAATCTAGTCCCTGGTTGTTCTAAAAACTTGAAAAAGTCACCAAAGGTCCTTTTAAATCAAAAAGTTACACAAATAGTCCTTTGGTGCAAAGTTTCACAAATTGTCAAGTTTAGTCCCTGAAGTTTGGAAAATTATCAAAAATGGTCCCTGGGATATTAAAACTTTGAGAAAAACAAATTTTGTCCTTGCACTAATCTTTTATGGCAGGATTGGTCCTTGGTGGAAAAGTTTGGTAAAATTACACAATTGGTCCCTGAAGTTTGAAAGTTTGGCAAATTTAGTCCCTGGTGAAATTTAAATGTAAAAGTCAACCTTGGACCTCATACTATTCATCATTTGGCATAACACACCCCTTGAAATACTTTGGAAGAGTGCCAAGTTTCACCCCCAACTTTCGGTAAATTACAAAAATGGTCCTTGTGAAATTAAAAACCAAACCGGACCCTTATTACTAATAAAAACCAAGCCCAAAATCCTAAGCCTAGTCCAAATCCCACAAGCCCACTCCCTTTACTTTGTTTTTGGCCCATGCAACCCCAGCCCAACACCCATAATAATATAAACGGGGTCAAAAGTTGACCCTTTGGTCAAAACGAGTCAAACTCCACCCCTACCCCTTTTCCCTCTCCCAGCCTCCCCCACACCCCAACTTGCAGGTCACTTCACCATCACCTCACCCCACCATCACAAGCCACCGCCCAAACCACTCACCATATATACCTAACATCCCCTCCACATTTTATGCACCACCCCCTTGTTTGAATATCAGAAGCAAATTGCAAAATAATCCTTTCCCGCCAAAACACGTGGCACAAGATTAGAGCAATTCAGACATCCAAGGGTTCAGATTATTGATGGGATTTACTCAGAGGCTCACACAAACCCTAATGGTGGCCTACAAAAGAGAGAAGAATGCAAGGAAGAAGCAAGTAGTTAATTTTAGTTAAAATTTATGTCGAATTAAATTAGAGTTTCAAATTCAGTGTAATGTTCATAATTCAAGTATTGTAGTAGCTGTTTTATTGTAATCTAAGTCTTTTCAAGTTATAAAAATACAAGTCTCAGTTCTGTTTTGTGTTATTGCAATTTACTCAAATTTTGAAATTCTCAATAACCTCAGTTGTCACTTGTATCAATGATCATGGACTGATATAGGGTCACTTAGGTTCCCTTAAGCTTGTTAAAGCTTGTAGAGACAATTAAACTCATTACTAGTAATAAAAAGCAAAAACAAAAAAATTAGTCAACATAAGTCAACTGTGTTTGTTTGAGTTTGATTTCAGGTATTAAGAGGCATTGAAGGGCAAGCTTGGAAGTGGAATAGCCTATCTAAAGATAGGCATCTGTGGAAAACCCTTTGTTCATGCTAAGGGTGGTTAGTAAGCTTTGCTTATTTTGATTTTCATCTTAAATCTTAATTCCTTGTAATTTATGTAGTTTGCTTATTATTCTGTGTTTTTAGTACTTGTTAGGCATTATTAGTTAAGATTGTGGTTTAAAATTAGGTGTTTATACTTAGATTTCTTTGTTGCTCATAATAGTTGTTCAAACTGCCATATTAGCAACAACATTGTTTTCTTGTGCCTAAGTGTATGCAACCTGTGTTTCTGAGTCTAAATCATACTTGTGAATCATATTAAAGTATTTGGAAACAGACTTGTGGGATAAATAAGTTAAACTCATTGAAAATCCACAAAACTGTCTAGTATATGAGTGTTTGGATTAGTGAGGTTCACCTTTGATCTCTGTGTCTTTTTGGTTGAAATTGGTTTGTGTAGCATTCATAAGTATTCAGTATACCATTTTGATCATAAAAACTATTAGTGTTTTGGTCCAAAGTCAAAATTACAAAGATCCCACCCACACAGTCAACTGTTTGAGATTTGGAGTCCAAAATTCCTTCATAACTTAGCATAGAGTGTAATTTCAACTTAAATCAACCTTAGTCTAGCTTATTAACTTATTTTCAGTCACTTAGGATCAAGCAAAAGTCATCAAAGTCAACTAAGCAAGTTTACTCAAAAAGTCAAAAATGCATGTTTCAGATTTTTACAAAAATGGCAAGAATTTTCATGATTTGTGTACTTGGTTCTAAGGTTTGAAATTGCTTGGGGAATTAGTCTATCAGTAGTACTTGTGATTTGCATAATTGTTATATTTTTGCAAATTTTTCTAGTGGACACTTTTGCCCTTGGAACACACATGCAGGGCAACCATTTTCCCTGTGCATCAGATCAGACCTCCACCAAGCCACCTTTGGTGTCCTTCCAGGCTCCATAGTTTGACCATTTGTTTGACTTTAGGCCTAGTGGACCCCACCTGGAATCACCGCTAAAGATTGTCCCATTTCTGTGTTAAGTAGTAAGATTTCAAAGTGCTTATTTGGTTCCATTTAGCTTATCAGTGCTCATTGCTTGTTGTTTTTAGCTTATTTAAGTCTATTGTGCTTATTTGAACCTAGTTTCATCATTGTGGACCCCACATACAGTCATTTGTGCTTATTTTGCTACTTGGTCAAAGAAAGTCAAACTGTCTAGGTCAAGGGGGTGCACACAGCTTATTTTTAAGCTAGATAAAAAGTTGTTTCACAAAAGTTTTTTGTTTTCATCATATTTTTATCTGTCAAAAAGAAAAACACCAAAAATCCAAACATATAATTAGTGATAGCTTCTATTTAATAGAATTTATCTTTTTCATTTTTCATTTCAGCTTATTTATAAGCACTTTTCCATTTTTATAATTTTCTTAAATTCCTAGTACCTTTAAGTATTTAAAATAATTTTCTTAGATTTTTCCTAATCAGTTTACTATTTATTAGATTTAAAAGTAGTTTAAATAATTAAATAAGTAATATTAGTTATTAATTAGTTTTCTTAAATTTTTAGTAACAACAGTAGGTTTTTATAATTTTTCTAGGTTTTATAAATTAGTTAAGACTTTTAGAAAATATATTTTTAGTTTATACTGTTCATTTTCCATTTTTCTTATTTTAATTATTTAAATTAGATTTAAGTTAATTAAAAGGTAAATAATTAGTGGAATAGCCTAATTATAATTTTTAGAAGTTTTTATAATTTTGTAGGATTCCTGTGATGGTTAAATAGTTTTATAAATTTTCTCATAATTTTCTAAGTTAATTTAGTATTATTAGTAATTTAAAATAGTTTAATTAATATAAATAGTTTTTAATTAATAAAAAACTCATAAAAAGACAAAAATATTTATTTTTATTTTTTATACTTTCTTCAAGTTCTTTTTAAGGTTTAGAAAATATTTTTGCAAGTTTTTAGTTTAATTTGTAATCTTTGTAATTTTTTGTTAATTTAAATTAGATTTAAATTAGATTTTAAATAGTTTTATTAATTAAATAATATTTAAATATTAAAATAATCATTTTTATAATTTCATTTTCATTTTCAATTTCCTTTTAATTTTAAGTTTTCAAAAGTTTCACTTGCACCCCCTGTAGTTTATAATTTATCAAAACCTACTTTTCTGTCTGTTACCTGGTTCCTAATTGTGAATTTGTGCATATATCTGTATATCTGTGAATATTATATCATTGTGTGAATACCAAAATATCAGTAGCAAAATCAATTCCATATCATCTTGGCTACTGTCCTCAGTGCCACTCATTCCCAAAAACGATTTCCAAAAGCATCATTTCAATCTCGCTGGGACTTAACGACCCGGGGACACACTATACTATCACCGGAGAATTGGAACGTGGCTGTCTTTAACTTATTGACCTTGGTCAATAATATCTAACCGTTTCGGGACCAATCAGTAAGTCATATTAAGAGAGCATTAAAAGAATATTTTTAAAAACAAACACCACTTAAGAAGAGATAGTTGCCAAAATATAACAAAGAGAATTTCTAAATTGTGCCACCGTGGTAGAGGTTTATGAGACGTTAATGAAATCAAATTATCATATTCTCATTTTAATTTTAGTTGATATTAATAATTTTTTAAATTTATAATGTTGACCAAAATTATCCATATTTTATATAAAAATTAAGTTATTAAAAAAAACATTTGTCTTCATTTATCACTTTTAAGCTTGTGCCAATATGATACAAGTTAGAAAAATCCTACAATATAATAAATAAAGTTTAAATAACCAAATATAAGATACTGAATAATTTATCCCAAACTTTCCTTTTAAATTAAAATTTGCATTTAATATACATTCATTAAACTTATCGTTCCTTGTTTCGTGGCTTTGCCTTAGAGCCTTTTCTTTTTGAAGATGAGATCAATATAGATCTCATATTTGCCATAGAACCAATGAACCAACCATAGCCACCCATTTTTATTTTTCACATTTTTTTAAAACAAAATATCTTGCAAACGGTAAATCGTCAAGCTACAAAAAAATACCATCGCGACGAAAATTAAATCATCTTTCTATAGATATGCATTGTTATATACTTTCGATAGAGCTGGCATATCGTGTCTGACACGACACGATAAGACACGAACACGAATGACCTAAACACGAACACGACACGATAACAAATCGTGTCACTTTTTTCGAACACGAACATGACACGAAAATTAACAGGTTACACGATAAGGAACATGTTAAGGGACCTGTTAACAAAAATACTAAATTTAAACCAAAAAAACATAAGCAAACCTGTTAAGGACATGTTAAGGGACTTGTTAAATAACATGTTCTCATATATCAAAACCAGACCTTAATAACAAAACGAAACATAACAAATACATAACGAAACAAAACGAGTAAACAATTTAACGAGAGTTCCTAATAATATTTTAACCTAACAAAACAAAAAATCCTTAATAAATCCTTATAACTAATACAAAAGGAAACAAAAGTAAACAATTCTAATGTCTTCACTCTTCACCCGTAATCCCGTGTCCTCGACTTCAATTCTTCAAACCTGAAAAGTAAAAATAATAATTAAAATGACAATATGCATTCCGTGAATCAGATCGAATAAACCTTTTTAATATCTAATTTTCACTAAAGATACTAAAAACAAATAATTCAACATCAAATAACTTAATAAAAACAAGAGTTAACTACATTTTTGGTCCTCGTGGTTTGTCGGGTATAACAGTTTTGGTCCATAGTTTAAAAAGTAACGGATCCAGTCCAAGATCCGACGACCCGTAACACTTTTGGTCCAATTTTTAGTTGACCATTTGTTTGACCAGTTAAATAATGTGAAATGTCTAAAATACCCTCATATTGATAATTTGAATGTCTTAAATACCCTCCTTGCATTCTTTCACTCTTCTTTCTATTTTTAATTTTCAATTATTAATACTAATATTATTATTATTATTTCAACATCCTTATCATCAAATATCATCTTCATTCCACCATAATTCAGTTCAACAACCATTCAAAATCAATACATCCATCTTTAAATTACACATCCACAAATAAAAATCTAGAATGAAGACAAGTATAACTATAAGTTTCAATAATGTTTCTGCTCCAATACAATCTATCTAAATCTTCTTAACCCGTATCAAAGTATCAAACTTATACTTGTCTTCATCATCCTTTCAACAACAAACACACACCCAAATATATACACATTCACATATTCAAACCCACCACCATCCAAACATGAAACCACCACCACCATATACGAAACATAGAACTGAACGATTGAATAAATTAGGCAAGAGGTTCTCGTTATTTGTTTTCTTGTAGTAGATGTTCCCTCACTCTCCTAATCGCTGCTTCCTTCTCCAATCTTCCTTCTCCATATACAGCTAGATCTGGACAAGTTTTTTAGTTGTGAATTATTCATGCAACCAACACCAGAAACACACGCCGCCGCCGCCACCAAAAACCCAAGCCGCTGCCACCACGAAACCATCACCAGTGATGGTCAAGATCCGACACCACTAACAATGAATTGTTGATTTATGAAGTTTATTTGTGATTTGAGTGGAAAGTCTAAGGTTAGGGTTATCTTGAATCTGATCTACTTTCTTTTTTTTCTTTTTTTATTTATTTATTTATTATTTTTTTATTTTTTATTTTTTTTTGCTTTTTTATTGTTGTCCAGATTTAGCATAAATCTGTTTGATGGGAAGGATGTATGTTTAGATTGATGAGTGTTTAGAGTAGAAAAAGGGAGAAGATGAAGAGTAGTGTGTTGGAGTGGTGTGTCTTATCTCGGTATGTCGCCGGAGGTGGGGGTGGTTGCCAGTGATTTTTGGCCTGAAATCTGGTAAGGGATAAAGAATATGAATGTGTTTATGTGGGTGGGTGAGTGGGTGCTTGTGTTTATGTATTTGTGGTAGAGAAAAGGAAGTGAATGACACAAATACCCCTAAAACAAACGGTCAATCATAATCAATTTAACGGAGTCATGAAAGATGGACCAAAAGTGTTACGGGTCAGCGGATATTGGACAAGATCCGTTACATTTCAAAATTTTAGACCAAAACTGTTATACCCGGTAAACCACGAGGACCAAAAATGTAGTTAACTCTAAAAACAAATAAAAATCATGTATTACAAGCAAACACATATATCATAAATTTAAATGTTTCCATGTTGAGATCAGATTACCTGTTAATAGATTAATGGTGGATTGGTGGATCGATAAATTAATGGTGGATCGATTAAGAAACAGATAAAGGGATTTAAAAAAAAGATGTATTGTGGTCTGTGGATCAATTAAGAATATCGACCAGTTAAAAAATTTCGATGTTGAGATCGGATTGTGGATCGATTAAGAATTTTGGATCGATTTGATATTGTTCTTGTGCTTGTGATGATCAGATTTGATATTGTTCTTGTGGGAGAGATGGTTACTGCAAGAGAGAGGTAAGTGGTAAGGATAAGATGGGGGTGGACAAAATTATGTTAGGGTTAGGATTTTAGAACATGTATATATAACATTGTAACAGGTCTCTTAACGTGTCTTAACAGGTCCGGACCTGTTAAGACACGAAACCTGTTAAGACCTGACACGAAACCTGTTAACAACAGGTCGTGTCGTATCGTGTTAACAGGTCCGTGTCAGAAATTGCCAGCTCTAACTTTCGACGAACTTTTTTTTTCGAGGATTTTTTTTTTTTTTTTTTTTTTTTTTTTTTTTTTTTAATTTCCGCCCAGAAAAATCATATATGATTCTTTAAAATCAAATCATATATGATTTTTTAAAAATCATATATGATTCGTAAGAATCATATATGATTTGATTTTAACGAATCATATATGATTTTTACAAATCATACATGAATTTTCTCGCGGAAAATTTGAAAAAAAAAAAATTATCAAAAAAAAAAAAAAAAAAAAAATCGTCGAAAGTATATAAAATGCATGTCTATAGAAAGATAATTTAATTCTCGTCGCGATGGTATTTTTTTGTAGTTTGACGATTTACGGTTTGCGAGATATTTAAGTTTTAATAAAAGGGTGGAAGTTTATTTTTTTATTTTAATAAAAAAAATGAGTGAATAAGATTGCTTAATTAATCATGATAAAAGTTTATTTTTATTTTAATAAAAGGGTGGAAGTTTATTTTTTTTATTTTGATGGGTTCTATGATAAAAGTTGGATTTATAAAGAACTTTTGACTTTCTTTTTGTTGTTTTTGTTTGTGTTTGCCTTGTTGCTAATAATATCGTCTCTTAAAAAAATAAAAAATAATAAAAATAATAAATAAATTATTAAACTTATAAATTAGCTTAATTAATCATGATTTTTATATTAATAAGCATAAAACTTATTTAAATAATCATCTTAACCAATTGAAACCCCCACTACTATTTTTTTATTTTTTTATTAAAAAAACATATTTATACGATACGATGTATCTGCTGGTACGTGTAATATGCCGTATTCACAAAAATCAAACTCAACATGCGCCTAAATGCTTGGATATGCCGTATCCTTAAATGGTATGCCTTGGTGAACCCAACACGTCGTATACAAAATCTTAGATATGTCGTATTGGCTGATCTGATGCACTACCAACTGCAGAAAACTACAAATTCTGCAGAAAACTTATTTGGCGCAATTAAGGATTGAACCAACCCAAACTAAACACATTTATTACTTCATAGAAACTGTACACAACATATAACATTCGCTTAGACCCGTACAAAAGCCAAAAGTGTCATTTTGGGCGAGAATGGCTCTATGCCAAACACCCTTTAACTATTAAAAACATAACATCACTAATTGTTTACCACACAAATCAGAGTTTTTTTTTTTAAATTATGCACAAAAGTAAAACATCCTAGGGCGTTTCTTGGGTATTATTGTGGGTAGGGAATAAGCTCGATACCCACGAGCACCACCGAGTGCTAACTTACGACCTTCTTACAAACACATATACACTTGACGTACGAAGGTTACCTTAATTTTCAAAATGTGGCAAGGATACACGTAGAAGCTTCACTTGTATCTTGCTCCATTTTTCCCACTTACACAAATAAACATACAAATAGATGTAACATTACTTCTAAGCAAACGATACGTTATAACTAACTTGTTAAAAGACTTGAGACTTTCGAGAATACATAACACAATATTCTACTCTTTACAAGCACTAATAGTACACTTTGGGCAACCTGTGACACGTATCTTTTTCAACCTAGTTATTACAGATAGCATGTGACTAGAGAAAGTATATTGCAAATTTGCAAGTTGCTGCTAACAGTGAAACCGAATTTAAAATGATACATGAATAATCTCTTCTTTTTTGATTGCTTTGGATATTCATACACCATATTTGTCGCCTTACATTATTTACCTCCTATTATCAGTGGGCTGGATTTATCAGTGTAGTTTTTGTTGTTTGTGGGACTGGCCAAAGCCCAAATTTAAAGCCTGACAGGTAGAAGTCGACGAGATTAAATATCTACAAACCAAAAGAAAAGAAAACCGACCAAATCTAATAATTCCTGAAAGGCACAGAATTTATCGAATCTCAAACCAAACTTCAGTCACGTCACTTAAAAGTACATATCACTTCGATATCAAATAATAAATTTAACTCTTATTCCTAAAAAAGAAATAAATATTTCAACAATAGTAGGAGTATGTCTAACAACCACCTTAAGATGCATTGCAAAATAAAAACTGTAAGCTAGAAGAGAATAAAAATATTTATGATACATTTAAATTGATTAGCTAGTTTGGTACATGTCTCTGTCCAATACGTATGGTATGGATGCATACACATGGACATATTATAAAAGTTAACAAAAATAGTGGGATAGATGAAATTGGCGACGTGTCTAAAGGAACATGAGTTATTCTTAATGCAAGTCGAATGAACCGTTTATTATAATCTATGAACAATTAATATGTTAAATATGATTATAAAAACTAGATAAGCAGTTTTCTTTACTGGTCATTTTATGTAAAATTTTGTAAGTTCGAGTGTCTTACGACGTGTTTATTTGGAGTCTTGCTAACAACTACTTTTTGAAATTTTTGGTAAGACAATATACGATGCCCAAACAAATTCGTTCGATTCACTCTTCTTATTAGCTATTTTAGCAAAAAAATGTGAGCATGTTTCTTACCATGTCTTAATATTAGCGAATTTTATGAAAAGTTTGTTGTTAACTTGTTAGTTGTTATCAATATCAACAGCCTTAAGAGGTGGTGTTAGCATTTCTCATATATTGAAAATCCAATATAATCCAAAATTGAACAATTATATAGTAGATGGGTATACATTGTCAGTCGTATGTTAGAATTGTAATATTCACATGATGTCCTCGTCATCAATTGAGTGTTAAAAAACGTTATATATGTATGTAAAAAAAATGAGATATTCACATGGATGTCTTCATCCATCGAGCGATTAAAAACCATAAGCATGTGAACAATTTATCCAAAAGAGCTAAAACATGTGAACAATTTTCCCAAAAGAACTTAAGCATGTGAATCTACAAATCTTTTGCCAAAAATTTAATTTTTATCACAGGATTTGTTTAATATAATGAATAAGAAACGTATAAGACATTTTTCTAGGATAGTTTTTTGTTTTTGTTTTTAACATCTAGGTTATTGGTATATTTTCTTTCAATATACATTAAGTTTGTGCAACAAAATATTGGTTTCAGAAGTTGGCATGCAAGATTTATATATATGAGCCATAAAGATATACCATTACTCAAAATTAACCGATGGTTATTAGTTTTTTAAACAAAATAATAAGAAAGTGTTAACATGAGAATTTAAGATTCCGCATGGGCGACAAACCTTTTTTTACCCTCCAATGACTGAAAGTGAAACAATAAAGTGACTATATTAACCCTATCATGGTCGACAGAAAAGGGATTACATGTACAACACAATACCATTTTTACACACAAAGAAACTTGAAACAAACTAGAAGAAGTTACATTATGAGACTGATGGTAAAAGTGATCACAAATATGGGCATCAACTCGGTTTCACGCCAGCTTCTCTCTCCTTAACTAACATCATCACCAACATAGTGTAATAACACAACTAACATCACCACCAAAATATACCCCACTTAAACATAAATATACACAACAAAAACCAAAATCATCCACACACAACAACTTCCACAACTCGATCGTCTGAACAACCGAATTCTCCCAAAACAACAACAACACGTCATAACGGGGTGTGTGTGACAAGTAACATTCGTCAGATACCTCTCGACCTAGGCGCAAGACGCGTCTTGTGTCTATTATTACTGCTAGTCTAAACAATCCATCATTTGTTCCACGTTACATCTATCATCCGCGTAGTAAAGTTGCACAAATAAATAAAAATGGTTGACATACTTAAACTTAGGCCTAATTTTGTGCTAAAAAACTAAGTGGCATTAGCTAAATGTTTTGCCAGAAAGTAGGTCCTTATGTTGCTTTGAAAGACTGACATTCAAGTTTGGACACAAAATTAGGTGTTTAAACATTTTAACCTCTCTTAAATCCTTGAATATATTCATAGAATTATTTCTCTTTTATATTTAAGGTGTCTAAAAAATATATATATTAGTTTAAAATAGACATAGTTAAAGTATGTTTAAAGTACAATAATTTATTTATTTATTATTATTTTTTTTTTTGGTGAAACAGGTAAGTATATATTAATCAATCAACAAAACTATACAAATCAACTGTAAGCGCTACAAACGGACAACTCCCATTATATAGAAAAACAAGCAGGAAGAAAAAATAAAAAGCAAACATTCAGCCACTAACATCAAAACTATGGAAAAACAAGCAGGAACAACAAATAAAAAGCAAACATGCAGACACTAACAGTAAAACTATGAACTTGAATCAAAGCAAACTACAAAGCAAAGAAAAAAATCCCTCAAACTATATTCACCAATTCAACAATACATCATGTCTGAAGACTGCATTTCCTTTCAAGCCCGTCCATCTTCAACTTTAGGTGAAGCCACACCCTCCCACCATAAAATCATAGAAGATAGACAAAAAAAAAAAAAAAAAAAAAAAAAAAAAAAAAAAAAAAAAAAAAAAAAAAAAAGGCATAATCACATACAATGCTCCAAACATTACTATTTTTTTTTGGGTAAAGGAGAGTAATCCTGCACCATGGTAAATATATTAACCGAAAAAACGATTAAGTACAATGGATATGGGTGAAATCTCATATCTCAGCCCGTTGCATTGGCGAAACCTTACATAACAAGATACTTCCTATTTTCTAAACAAGAAAATAAACCACTACTCAAATGATAACATAAGACATAACGAAATAAAATTACTTCCTAAGACTTTGAAGCTTGGTGCCATACATGACATTAAAAGTATCCAAATTTTCTGGAAGATCATAAACCTGCTTCGCATAGTTATCGTAGTCATAGTCATCATAGTCTTCTTCATACCCTTGGCCACCACCGAATAGATTAGCAGACACATCAAATGTGTTAATAACCACCTCATCTTCAGAATCAGAAACTACGATCTCTCCCACCTTAGAGAAAGGGTTAACCCTCTTAGTAGAAGAGGTGGGTGGAGTAGAAGAATCACTAGCTTTAGCAGCCACAACCGACTCCTTCTCTTTCATATCACTCACAAGAGGTTCTTGTGATGCATTACTAGTCTTAAACGACTCATCCTCATTAACTTCCATTGTTCACCCAGAATCCACATCCTTGTTGGTGTCATTAGTAGGAATGCCAAAAGCATCTGTATCACCCATATTAAGAGCATCAAACTGGTTAGATGTAGAAATCTTCGTTCCACTCGTACTAACCACATCAGAAGCCATCTTCTTAGTGTCATCCACTTTCTTAGGTTCAGGAGGAGTCTTTTTGGGTTGATACTGAAAGTGCTTACCCACAACAGGTTTAGTAAACCCTCCTTGACCCGGAATTGTAGGACCACCTTGCTTTCCTTTCTTCTTGTTATTGACAGTCTTGAAACCATATTAACAGGCTTAGTAGGCTGGACAGGAGGTAAAACAACTTTAGGACAACCAATCAGAGTATAACCAAAAATCTTACACTTATCACAACGAGGTGGTTTCCACTCGTATTCAACCCATATCTTCTCAATAGTTGAACCCGACCCATCAATTAGAGGTATCTCAACAGTGAGGCTATCCCTAAGCACCTCATCCGACTTCACTTCAATCATGCATCTAGCAAAACTACTACGGCCCCATGATTCGTTGCACATTTGGCTGGTATAAGCATCTAACCTTTTGGGCGTACCAATCAATGTGGCAAGAAGACTAAGACCATCATCAGAAAATATAGCAAGAGGAACATCATGGAATTTAACCCACACCGGGATGTTGGTCAAATCCTCTTTAAGTAAGTTGGTGTTCAATGTCCATGGTTTAAGAATAATAGGTACATTTCTAATCAACCAGGGACCGTTTTCAAGAACCTCATCAACACCTTTCTTCGAGTTGAACTTAAAGAAAAAGAACCCCTTTGCATTCATCATTACCTTTTGTATACCAAACTTAGCCCACGCATTGCGTACATAGTAATCAACAACGGGAAAAGCAAGGCGTTGACCAAGGAAATACCCATAAAGAGTATTCTCAAATATGAGATTTACCTCTTCCACTACTTTCATCGGGACAGAAAGATCAACATCAGCTTTCTTGTTGCTACAGTCCAACCTACGAAAATTAGATATGTGTTTCTGAGGATCGTTTGAAGTAACACCCGCATAAGAGACCAACTTCACTCCAGTACCACTAGTAGTATTAACCTTAGGAACATTAGGACCAGAAGTTGTATTCTTATTCGTATTCTCATTTGTCCCAAACTTAACACTAGTAGGCTTATTCGTATTCCCAAGTGTACCAAATTCCTGCGATTGCATAGCTAACTCAAAACTCGACAAAGTAGAGACCTTAGTAACCATAGGTTGACTAGTATCCACATGAGAAGTAGTAACAAACTGAGTATTTTGCTGGTCCAAACCATACGAATTATGAACAGTAGTATTACTTAGTTTTGCTTGAGAATCAACACCCTTAGAGGTAGCAACAGAAGGTGGAATAAACGTTCTAGGCTCATTATTAATATTCGCAAGAGAAATCGGCTTCACTTGCATAGGCATTGTAACATTAGCCACAGGAACATACCCACCAGTCTAGTTACTAGTGGAAACATCACATGGAACCGGCTCCATGCCATTAGTTTCAACGTTAACATGACCACTTGTAATATTCACATTACCACCAACCACATTAGAAAAAGTACCAACATCTTTAGTACCAGATGTTTCAGGTTCAATAGTGGTATTAGCATTATGTGTACCAAGACCAGCTACATCAGATTCCTTACCACTAGAATGGAAATCAGGATCCATGCATGACGTAGTACCAGAAACATTACCAACAGATTCATCATTAAGGTTACGCACACCCCTATGTGCTTTCCTAGCAGCTTCGCGAGTTTTAGAACATTTGAATCTAGCACTCAATTCATCTAAGTCCACATTAACAGGTGCTTGAACACCACTAGTTTGATCGGCCAAACTATTTAGATCATCATAGGTTCTAGCAGTTAAATCATCAACATTAACAATCGGTACATTAGACACATTCTTCTTGCTAAGAAACCCTTTATTCATCTCTCCCATAAACCCTCGCACACCAACTAGCAGAATCGAGCAAACAGGAACAAACCCTAACTATAACAGTTAGGGTTTAAACACAAACGCACCACACCTTCAACCTCCAACCATAGTAGATGTAAGAAAGAATAATTAAGTAATCGACCAACAAATAAATACCCAATGAATAAACCCTAACCGACTAGAATAGAACCGATTAAAGAAAGACCTTAAGCCGGATAGAAGTAATAACCGAATCCCTAAACGATTGTGAGCAGCAAAACTGGACAGAATCGATTAAATATTGGTTAGGGTTTTGTACCAGCGATTAGAAACCCTAAAAATTAATCCTCAAAAATCGACTCCAAAGCACGTATAATCCAACAAACAAACTGATCAAGATTGTAACAACACGAATGTTAATCACAATCAATAACAGATTGATGCAAGAGACACACGATTAGAATCGATATAGGAAGAAAAAAAGAAAAATGATTTGGAAAGTAAGGGTTAAAAAAAATCGCCAGAGGGAGAGTTTTTGTTAAATGTTGAATAACCTAAAGAAGAGACTGGATTTCCTACACACTATGCCATCACTGAAACTCAAAATTTTAGCCCAACCTCACAATCTAAGTATATAGAAATGGACATAGGACATGTATCATCTACTACTAAGGCTTAAGTCCAATCATCCTCCTGTGGCAGTGCAAAGCTAGGACCAAGAAGTCTCATCTTTCATGACTCTCTATTCTTAGCCACTTGCACTACCCTATAAGCTGATACTAATCTTCATAACACGAAACTTCCTTTATGAAAGACTATTCACAATGACAAAAAGGAATCCTAAACTAATGAACATCTACCTTACCAAGGCTTGATGCCATTAATAAAGGAAACCAAAATGTCAGGTTACAAGTCTTCCAAGATACAAAGCCATATGTTCAGATGAGCTTAAACCACTGGTATAATACCATATTTGCAGACTTACTTGAAACTCAACCTCTGCAAATTCGTATCCCAACTCATTTCCTAGCAGCAGCATTTTCTTTGACTTTCAACCTAAGAATTTTCAGTTTGACTATATTAACAACTACACTAAAAATATCTTCTCATTTTTTCCTTTCATTTCTGAAAATTCTTGAATTTCTTTCCTGCCACACATAGTACACACATGCTACAAGCCTCTTTACTGTTCCCCACATATTATTTTCAATGAGAATATTGGTCATATACTGCACAATATGAGACCACTTTGAAAGGCAATTCCTCAAGCTTTTCTAACATGCAATATTTATTAGTGCTTTAGAGCAGTTTTACTTTCAGTGTTACTTAAAAATATTGAGAGATTTAATAAAGATAATTATAAAAATTAATATACGTTTTAGTTCTCGTATGATAAATATGACAATTTCTTTTTATAATAATCAAAAATATTAACGAAGACACTTAAAAAAAAGTAAATTTTTATGCATACATAACTTATTTTCCAAAATATTAATGTCAAAAATATTAATGTCGCTTAATTAACATTTTGAAAATCTTAGAATGCATTTAGTTGGTTAGGGGTATGTCACTTTTCTAAAGAAAATCTTATGAAAATATAAGTAAAAAAAAAAAAAAAAAAAAAAAAAAAAAAAAAAGCCAAGTTAAAATCATAGAAATCTAAAATTGTTTTCTAAAATAATTAAAAAAAATAAAATAAAATAAAATCCAAACTTTACATCTTTTATCTAAAAATCTGAAAACATAATGTGTACTCTTTAATTTTTTTTTTCAATTTTCTGAAAAGCAAAACATACACCATCTATTTTTTATTTATTTTTTATTATAATTTTTTTTTCTATTATAGAATTTCAACATTAGTGTAGAAAATATAAACTCGTGATTTTCTCAAAAAACTAAAGATAATAAAAAACCAATTACATATATATCAAATGAAAGTTAAATATGTCTGTATTTATTCAAACATACTCTGCTAGCAATCCTAGCTTTGTATATTATGCGTTGAAAATTTGTATTTTGAGAAAATTAATACGCACATATTTAAGTTTCTTTTGGTTTGTACGCAATTCTATATAGTTAGAATGTTTCTTAAAGATTTTGTGTTCTAATTTTTTTATAACTAGTGAACTTGTATAAGGCCGGGTGTAATAGTGGTGGTCATCACTTTCACGTCAACGTCATATCATCCTTTACCGTCTTCACACCATATTTATTCTCGTAGTGTTATCACATTCCTTACGATTTACAGATACCCACTTAATCACACATATATCTCACAACACAATCACACACACAAAATTTTAGTTCGTTCAGTGGTCTGCGCCACCAAATCTCAACATTTTTGTTTGACCACGCGTCTTCTTTGATATATAGTAATGGCGGACTACACACGTAGCGAAAGAAAAAAGGAGACTACGCGTAAAGCAACCCCTTACTATAACTTAAGTATTTGAATAGCATATGTTCCCCACTACAGTTTACTATCTTTTGTAAAAAAAATGAAAATAGATTGAGTTGCAACATTTATTATTTGGTAAATGATACACTCTCCCAAAATATTTACTGAAAATCATTTATTAACTTTTTATTTCTATATTTCAATTGAATTTGAAAATAAAATTTATGATTGCATTCATGATTCACAATGAATGTTTTGTATATAAGGCAAACTGAATCAATTAAGGAAAGATTATGATAAATAGCTATTTTAAATAGGGAAATAATAAGTTATTAAATGATTTTTAAACACTGCCCAATAGTCATTGTATAGCAAAAGGGAGGTGATTTGCACATTCTCACAATTAATTGGCAAACTCAAATTATGAGTGTGTTAATATTTCATTTTTACTTATTTTCATCCTATAAGAGTATAAATATCAAAACACATATAATTTAAGTGTGTCAATCAATTGTAAAAGGGAATATATTAGCTAAATTTTTTGTAACTAACTCATTACAATTTCATGTTATAATTTGTGGGTGCTTGAATTTTCTGGTGAGTCCCTGAATAATTTTAGTGGGTCCTGAATCATTTCTTATGTAATTTTGGTAAGGATTTTAGCCATCTTAGCTACAATAATTGTAGCCATTGTAAAAATATACAAATCCCTTCCTATAGCAAAACTCTCTAAATTAGTTGTGTAAGAAAGTTTATGGGCATCATTGTCATTTAGATGAGAGTGAGTGTGGACTTAGTAAGAAAGAGGTGTGAGGAAGGGCAAAAATGGTGCCTAAAAAGTGAAGAGTAATGAGTGGTTAAGCATGGTAACCATTTTACAAAAAAGGAAATGAGTGCGTGTAACCTGCTATCATCGACACTATTATTTACTTGTGGGTCCTTTTACTTTCATTTTCTTCTTTTTCAGTCCCTTTCTTTTTTATGACTCGTACGTTCATCTCATCACCACTCCAACTAATTATCACCTTTCCAACCACAACATTCAAACTGTCTTACTTTCTTTTTGTTTCTTTTCTTTTAAAACTCCCTAAAGTTACCTTTCTAAATTAAAGTTGATAATTTAAAATTACAGTCTTTAACTTTTTTCTCATGTTGTCGATATTCAACATTTGCTTATAGCAACATATCAATAAGTAAAAATTGATTACACAAATTAGGTTTTGCAATTAATAAGTGACACCTTAAAATATAATATAGTTTAGTTATTTATAGGTAGTCATACATTTTCCATGTTTGAGTTTTCGTCATTAAATGCTGAAACAAATATTTGAAGTTGATACTAAAACGACCTCCAACATAGAAAAGATATGATTTGTAAAGATATAAAGATATGCAAATAATCTCTTTAATAGTATCTAGACGAGATTCAAATATCACTAACACGCCTTTAACATGTTGTGATGCAACAATCAAGTCCCTAGATAGTATATCCATCAAATACTCATACATTAGGTACTTCATAATCCACATGTTATACATTTTGAATCAATCATTTTTTTTGGTCTTCATTATACACGCAATATTCACCATAAGAACGTGACAAGTTCTTATCTATTTAGAAACACAATGATTACATGATTAGTACTAATATTATTAGACATAAGAAGTTAAGAACCATGTGTGTTACAAATGTTGGATCATACTTTCACCATGACTATTAACAATACACATTACACAAAATCATCCTCTAAATATTATAAAAATAACATTCACAATGCATACATTATACTCCTAGTGAGACATTAAAGATTTAATATGTAATATCTAAAAGTATAAGGACTAAAAAGTAAAATTTTAGAAAGTACAGGGTCCTGAAAATACTGAACAATATTCAAACATGGCCCTTCTTTTTCTCTCTCCCTCCAACATATATGAAGTACCTTAAATTCTGTTAAAAGGCCTTACATTAGTCTTTATATATATTTAGACACTGGTCAGAACCTATTTTGTTGCTGTGTTTCTTTTCAATATTCAGATTCAATCTTCATCTTCTGAGGATTCAGGGTTGAATCATCTCGCTGTTTCGTTGCTCAAATTACTCGTTTTATGCTCTTAGTTTCGGTATTCTCACTTTTCGTATCGTTGCATGTATTTGTTTTTTGTTCTTTTACATATGGTAATGTTTGTTTTGCAAGTATATAAGTGACTGCATGAAATAACGCTTTGTTGTGATTATTTTTTTAAGAGAGTGTAATTATATGATTAGTGGTTGATATGATTTATTATCACTATGACGTTAATGTAATTTATTTGTATAACTTATATGGAAAAATGGTTGCTATGATAAAGATTATTCTTTAATCTGATGTGATAATATTAATGTGATTTATCCAGCAAGAAAGGAAAGACATGTGTGAATAAACTTTGTTGTAGTTCATATCTGGATTTTTATAGTTTTTTCGTTAAAAACTTTGTATGACATCCTTTGTACCGAGTTGAATATATATCTATGAAAAACTTTTATTTGTTGTTATGAACAACAATATATAAGGTTTCTTTTTAATGCTATTTCTTTTTGTAAAGAAGTGAAATTAATTGTGTGAATAAGTGGTTGTTATGATCAACAATAAGCTTTTATATGCTTTCGTGAACAACAGAAGGTTTCATTTGTTGTGATTGATTCAGTCCAACCATTCGATGTAATTCATATTTTGGTTTAATTTTTTTAACTTCCTGTGAAGAACTAAGTGTGATTTCTTTTGTACTGAAGTCGAATTGAATGAAAAACTGAATGTTTTGATAATATTTCATATGTTGTTTATGGATAATTTAGTGTGATATATTATTTTAGAGAAGTGGAGTTGTGCTAATAACTACTGTAGTTAGAATATTTATGATTGACATTTATATTTCATTTATGTATATATTAAAGTAACCTTGTGGTTTTTAAATTTATTACTGTTATGGCAGGTGAAGAGGCTGTGAGACTATCTGGATTAATGACAATGGGGGTTGATTTAGGTTTATTACTTGGAAAAATGAATACTAGTTCTACCGTAGGCGCTTCTGAGTATGCTGCCATTGTCAACATGAACCTGTTTGTTGCTCTTCTTTGTGCTTGTATTGTCATCGGTCATCTTTTGGAGGAGAACCGGTGGATGAACGAGTCGATCACTGCCCTTATTATTGTAAGCCATAGTTTGATAATGTTAAGTGAACGGCTAAAAGATAAATTCGAGTTTAACTTGTACTTGTTCTTGGATGAAAATGACAGGGTTTATGCACAGGTGCTATAATATTGTATAGCAGTGGAGGAAAAAATTCGCACCTGTTTGTTTTTAGTGAAGACTTGTTCTTCATATATCTTCTTCCACCAATCATTTTCAATGCAGGGTATGTTAAAGCCTTTTCAAATTTATAAATGACTATGATCTGTTTTCTTTCAATATCTAAGTTTATTTCATATGATTTTCGTTATATTTTTATAAGGAGATAAGTCGGACCCATATATTTAAGAGGAATTGAATAGCAAGTCATAGGATGTAAACTGAAAATAAATGCTCAAATTGGACAACTTGTTGATTTGACATGCTTTGGTAGTAGGTACCGTTTTTGCAAAAGACCCTAACAACCTAAGTATTTAGGTCTGATAAGGCTTCTATCTTGACATCCTTTGGTAGTAGGTGCCGTTAGTTACAAGATACGTCATGTTAAATAGTGTCAGACGTTGTATATAACCGGCTGTTTAGTTACTAACTATGTATACTTTGCATCGACAATGAAAACGTTATATGTTACTTTTATGAGCAAGTTTAATTTCAATAGTCACTGATTTCGTAATTGAACTTTAGTGGTACAGATGCACTTTGCCACTTTGCATGGTCTGCATAACAGTAGACATTTGCAAGAGCTGCTTTGGTGGTGTCAAATATATCTTATATCCATTGGCCACTTGACTTGTACTAATGATAGTTTTGACATTGTGTTTCAATCTGTTTGCTTGATGCCTGATGCGAATCCACGATTCTAGGTTCATGAACTAGACATAAGTCAAGGTGGTTTTGTGATCATTATGATTCCCTTGTAAGAGACATCGTATAAAAATTTACGTCGACTGAATATGTACGGACTAGAAATATCTCATAATTTTAACATTCATTGAACAAGAATCACGTGTTCGGATGTAACCTAAATACATTAGTTAATTTTCTAAATTACTATTTTTGCGTGTGCTTTAAATCCATATATTTGGATACTTCTATTGTATCCGTGTATTTGGAATAATACGTACATCATACATCCGTACATATATCTTTGAGCACACGTGAACAATGATGAGATGCCTGATTGAACTTTGGGTTGTATCAATAATAGGCGTTATCATTTTGTTGATTTTGTCATTTACTTCTTAAGTTAGATTTTTTCAATTGCCTTGGGGGTATCCATGTGCGGTAGTGGTAGTGCAAGTAATTAATAAGGACCAAAAACAGCTATTGATGTTGCTGATGTTATCGATTGCTAGATTTTGGTGGCTATTAATTCAAGATGTATCTAACATTATTGCAATAATATTTCAACAGGTTCCAGGTAAAGAAGAAACAATTTTTTCGCAATTTTATGACCATTGTGCTATTTGGTGCTGTTGGTACTGCGATATCCTTCACTGTCATATCATTTGGTACACACTCAACATCTATTCCATTTTATTCTTATTTTCATAAAGCATGTATGTAAGTTTGCAGAAACTTTTACCTTTGGTTGATTTCTTTTCATTTGTAAGTAGTTATATGTTCCATCAAGTCAACCTTGTTTACACATACTCTATTTTTGAAAAACAAGCAGCATTTGCTAAAGGGGAAGTGAATATGTGTTTGTTACCTAAGCTTAGGTATAGAACCATCTCAAAAGTGCGGCATATTTTAAAACATAAATGCCATTGTTTCTGATATACTTTCAGCAACATAATCAATTAGTAGTAGCTACTGTCTTAAAATGTCATTCCTTTTTAAGATGAGATGCTAATTCAGCTGTCTGGGAACATGATTGGACATATGGATTGTAATCTTAAATTCTTAACCAACAATTCTAATCAGTGGAATAACAATAATACTGCATGTTTATATTATTCTGAACAAATATGCTAACTTCTTTACAGGCGCTATAAACATTTTCAAAAGAATGAATGTGGGAAGTCTAGAGCTAGGAGATTTTCTTGGTATCACTCACTCCTTATTTCCCTATCATATCTTGTTTTAGTTACCTTTTAAAAACATGTATTTATTTGCTAATATTATCAACCATTTTTCTTCCAGCAATAGGAGCAATCTTTTCTGCAACAGATTCTGTTTGCACTTTGCAGGTACAGATCACATTATTTTCTTTAGTATAATTAGAAATTTAGAATCCATATCGAGCTAATTTATCTCATCTTACTATGCAGGTCCTCAATCAGGATGAGACCCCTTTATTATACAGTTTGGTGTTTGGGGAAGGTGTAGTGAATGATGCTACATCAGTAGTGTTATTCAACGCAGTTCAAAACTTTGATCTGTCTCGGATCACCACAAGTGATGCCTTTCAGTTGGTTGGAAATTTCTTCTACTTATTTGTCACAAGCACAGTCCTAGGCGCTGGTGTAAGTCTACCTGCGTATATATCCATGTGTATTGAGCATTTATATGCTATATTCAGATACATGATCATGTGAATATTTCTTGATCGAATGCAGGCTGGGTTACTAAGTGCATATGTTATTAAAAAGCTATACTTTGGAAGGTAAATGGATTAAGTTTCATAACTATTGCAGTTCAGTTAATGACAAACATCGATGTTTGATGAATGACACATGTACTTTCTTGTGCTTGCTATATTATAGGCATTCAACGGACCGAGAAGTTGCTATCATGATATTAATGGCTTACATGTCATATATGCTAGCCGAAGTAAGAATTCCCTCCATGTTTAAGTTTGAAAGCTGATGCTCTTTTCTTCTGTATAGTTAATAACTCTCAATCTGTGTTGCAGTTATTCTATTTGAGTGGCATTCTCACAGTGTTCTTCTGTGGAATTGTGATGTCGCATTACACGTGGCATAATGTCACAGAAAAATCTAGAGTTACTACCAAGTATGTCTACTCGTATAACGCTCTATCTATTTTAGTCCTTGTTTACTGTATAGATAAGTGCAAAATAATGAATGTTAAAATTGTTTCTCTTTTCAGGCATGCGTTTGCAACACTGTCATTTATTTCAGAGCTGTTTATATTTCTTTATGTCGGTATGGATACATTAGATATTGAAAAGTGGAGATTTGTACAAGACAGGTATTGTTTGATAAATACTATTCAAAATTCAAATTGTGTTTACACGTTCTTTTGATATTCATGCATCTCACTGTTCTTTTGATCTGTCAGCCCTGGAAAATCCATTGGAGTGAGCTCGATTTTATTGGGTTTGGTTTTGCTTGGAAGAGGATGCTCCATATTCCCTTTATCATTTTTATCCAACTTGACAAAGAAGAATCAACATGAGAAAATCACTTTTAGGCAACAAGTATGATCTTGCTACACTTCCTCGTGTTTCTTAATTTGACACACATACGAAACATATCCTTAACCCTTTTATTTTGAACTTTCATCAAAAGGTTTTGATTTGGTGGGCTGGTCTCATGAGAGGTGCTGTTTCTATGGCCCTTGCCTATAATCAGGTGAGTATCTTGATAATCTCATTTTTTTAAAGTGTATCAAATTTGATATTTCAAGAATTTTACGGAGTATTTGCTAAAAAGTTATTTGCTTGATGGTGAAGTTTACAAGATCAGGTCACACACAATTGCGTGGGAACGCAATTATGATAACAAGTACAATCACTGTTGTTCTTTTTAGTACTACGGTAAGTATTTTAACTACCTTTGACATCAAAAAACATGCGCGTAGTGATGATTCTAATATATGTTGTTTTTTCAGGTATTTGGATTGATAACAAAGCCATTAGTGAGACTGTTGCTGCCACCATCCAAAGAAGGCATGTCCCGAATGGCTTCCACAGAGCCAACCAGCCCCAACTCATTCATTGTTCCTCTTTTAGGAAAGAACCGCGACCCAGAAGCTGCATCGGGCCAAAAAGGGTCAGTACTCCACCCATCAAGTCTAAGGGTACTCCTTTCAACACCTTCTCACACAGTGCATTACTACTGGAGAAAGTTTGATGATGCTTTCATGCGTCCGGTTTTTGGTGGTCGTGGTTTCGTTCCATATATTCCGGGAACTCCTACAGAACAAAGTGTTCATAATTTGAACCCTGAAGAAGGTAACAACTAAAAAGGCGTTTATTGAATACCGTTTGTGATGAAAGTTATTGTTTTATTAGGGCCAGGTAGGAGGCAAACAGATAGCTAGGGAAGTTAGTGTTGAAAATGGACCCAATTTTGGTTGGATGGTGTAAATTATGTTGTTGTTTATGGCTTGCAGTTTTTTCCTTTTTGTTTCTTTTATATGTAGTAAACATAAGCCATTGTTTGGCTAAAAATATCTATGATTTTCGACTGCTGTACAAGCAGTCAAATGAGGAAGGATAATTAAATGGTTTTCTTAAAATCTACATCTTGCTAAAACCTCATACACTATCCTTTTCTGTGAACCTTCAGTTTTTTTTTTTTTTTTTTTTTTTTTATATATATATATTTATTTTTTTTGGTTCTGAGATACGTGCTCTGATTAGTAGTAATCCCGATAATCAGAATTGAGTATTTTCTTGAGGAGACTACAACTATTTTTAGTTTTTACAGTCCTGATGGCTCTTGAATGGATAGTTTATCTAAGGGGTGTTTGGCTAAGCTTATTTAGGTGCTTATTGACTTATTGGGTAATCAAAACAAAATAAGTTATCCAAACACTACCTAAAAAGTGCTTATTATCTTTTTCAAGGGTCAAAAATTCTGTTTTTATAAGGCGTTTTTCCAAATCATACTAAGCTCTTTTTAATCTGTTAAACTCAAGTGAAGTATTTACTTGTGTACCTTTATGAGTTCATATGTATTTGGCACACATTACTATACATTCAAGTGTTTAGAAAGAAAGAAAAAAAAAAAAAAGTATAAAAATCCATTATTTTTATGTAAAAGAAGCTCTAAAACTATACATTATCAATAATTCAATATCATCAACATCATATTGAAACAATTGAGTTTGTTTCATAAATATGCAGTAAAATATACATGACTACTTTTTATACAAAAATGAATGATGAAATCAATTACTACCTCAGCTAGTAAAAACTAAAAACCACTACACTAAACATAACCGCAGTTTATGTTGAGCTTTTAAATATCTACCATCGACCACGACATGTTTTTTATTTGGCCATTACGAGTTGAGAGACGCTTGAATTTCTTCCAAGCTTTTCCCTTTCGTTTCGGGCAGTAACTTTGCTACAAAGATGATGGTAATGATACCAAATCCCGAAAACAACCAAAATGTACCTATAAGCAAACAAAACATATCTCTTTAGATCAAGACATTAAAAACGAGACTAAACCAGCAGAATGGTGAATACGTTACCAGCAGGACTCCAGTTAAAAAGGAAGTTGAAACTGTATGAAACAACCCATGCGCCCAACCAATTCACTATGCACGCCAAGCTCCCTGCAGCACCTTTAATGTGCAATGGAAATATCTGTAAACGAATAGGAACCCTTTAGCAATTAGTCGGACTGCTGTAGGATCAACACTTAAGAGGGTATGCTAAAGGTTATCACTGTGTACCTCAGACATGATCAACCAAGGTATTGCTCCCATCCCGATTGAAAACGTTGCTATGAATACCAGAACACCTGAGACAGCAAGATATGGAACCCAGTCGAGGAACATGCCTTGACTCTGGTTCAAAAATGACATAAAGCTTAAATCAGTTTTGAAGTTTTAACATAGATAGTGAAACGACTGATAACCACTTATATATTGATATGGATTGAGATCCTTTCAAGCTGTGCCTGTGTCACACTCTTACGCACAAAACAGTGAGGCCTGCAAAGGTGCCCAAATTTGCTTACAAATAAAGACCCACTTTGTGTGTGTGTGTGTGGAATAATCTGACCGGTGAGCGGTCATGTTGATCTCAACTAGAGAAGATCCCAATCCATGGATTCTAGTATTATGAAAAGACCTTGAAGAAAAATCCAGTTCCGGTCATAAAACAGCCGAGACATGTTCCACATGAAGATGTCAAAAGGAGAACCCTCCTTCCAGATTTGTCCAATAAGACCATGCCAACGATTGTTATAGGAATCTGTATTTAATGATATCGACGTACATTAACAAATATGAATTCTATAAAATGTAGGAAAAGACAGTCATGAAGGAGACAAACTTGAATTAACGCATAAGCAACGGTCCCAGATTTGCCCGATTTAAGTCCTGCAGTTTGAAAAGTTTCGCTTGCATAGAATCCTATCCCGTTGATTCCACACCATTGTTGACATACCATTAATCCAACTGAAATCTAAAACATAAATAAAAAAATCTCATTCCATTGTTTGAAATTATATTTCAATAACGAAAGAAAACTGGTTTTTGCTTACCATAACCGCTTTTATGTACTTGGGATCAAGCAAATCCAAAAGTGTAGCTTTAGGAAGACTTTGAAGCATAAGTATAGATTCCTATAACATACGTAGTAACAAGCAAAAAATTAGACGATTGCAGTTGCGTTATGTCGCAAGTTGCCCAAATATGGACTTCAATCATGACCAAATATTGTGCATAAAATTAAAAGACCGATCAACAGAAGTTGGTATTATACATTTATCTCAGTAGCTTCAGCTGAAATATTTGCTTTTGTACCACGAAGCCTGCGCAAAGAATGTTCAAATTCTGCTTCACGTCCTACCTTAGCCTATAATAATGATATCCATATAACGTTATCAAATGTGAGCTATAAACCTTTTATAATTTAATAAATATTCAGAATGTACGTACCAGCCATCTAGGGGACTCTGGAACAAATAGCAGGCCGGCAATCAGTAGAATACAAGGAGTGAGTCCTGCAAATTCGACCCGTAAAGTTTTTTTCTTTTGATATGTAGTTCCAAGAGAATTGATAACTTTCAAGACTTTTTTACACACCGGTGGTGAAAGCTAACATTCTCCATGAAACAACAGTTCCCAACAAGAAAGATATTGATAAGCCAGTAACAATCATGAACTGCACATATTAACATTGAAGATAAAGTCATGTTAGTTAATGTCCATCTTTGTGAAAATAAATGCAAAAAGTAAAAATAACTAAGCTTCTTAGAGAATGCATGTTGTAACCTGATTGAGGGTGGTGAGTCCTCCACGAAGCTCTTTGGGCGCTATTTCAGCAACATATATTGGGACCTATTAAAAAAATACTCAAATTGTTTAAACATTTGCGCAATTGTAAGTTTAAAAATAATACATAAGGTTTTAGTACAGTTTACCACATAAGTGAATATCCCTATGCCATATCCAGTGAAGAACCGACCCGTATCAAGTAAAAGGGATCCCTGAAATTTAAATGTACCAACAAAGTAAGTAATAAAGAAGCTATCCGAAGCTATATAAAGTAAATGACATTAAGATATGTAGCTTGATTACCATGGCGAAAAAGATTGCAAGCCATCCTGATATACAGATAACCGCGCCTAATGCCATAGACTGATTTCATCATCAAAAGATTAACAGACTCTTTAAGGCAACATGAATATAGATATGTTGACCGTTGCAATTCATGCAATCATGCTTAAAACTATGTGTCTATGTGTACTACATATGTGTAAGTTATGATGGGCCTATTAACACATTGAAAATAGGCCTGACCAAATTAGTGTATCATACTATCATTGTACAATGTGGGCCAAAAGGCCCAACACAATGAGCCTAAGTTACTAAGTTGTATATATTTCTTGTAATGTTTCTTTTAAGCAAAATTTGTAAATGTTGGTTTAATCGTGAAAGCAATTTGATATGTTTGGCAATTATTGTGTACAAAGTATACTGGTTCTTTACCCCTTTTCGGCCAATTGAGTCAGCAATTCTTCCGCTCGTAATTGATCCAATCATTGCACCGATTGTTATTATCGAACCAAAAACGGAATACTACAAAACCATATACAATACTCTTGCTAAAAAAATCTAGTGTATAAAACAATACATTAACAAAAAAACAACGTAAGATCGATGTAGAATTAAAATCAACCTGAGCAACCGATAAATTCAAATCATTGCAAATGGCTAATTGAGTTGGAGCAGAAAATCCAACCTATAAATCCAAAAACAATGTTAAACTGAATGGCTGTTTCATTCCAAAGAAAAACTCAAGAACACAAAAAAGAAACAACAAATTTTCAACATACACACGTTCCGAACGCAAGTGAGCCACAAACGGCAACAGCCGTGCTAATAAGAACCATAGTGATCGATTCATTTTGATTCGTTTGTTCAGAACCATCCACATTTTTGGAATGATCATCAATAAATGGTTCTGCCAAATCATTATGGGATTTATTACCGCCTATCTCGAGGTCTCTACGCTTTGCCATTTAAGAAAACAAAGCAAAAAATGAAATTTGAAAATAGTTCTATGAATGAATTCGTGTGCATGGAATAAAATTTAAAGGGTTCGCATGGGAAAATGAAGAAGATGACAACATCAACATTGTGTCAACCGTACAATTATCTAACACAAAAATGATGTAGGAATAAAAAAAATAATGTGAGATATGTAACAAAAATTGATCAAATTTTGTTGGTGTAAATTAAATTACCGGAAATTAAGATAGTAAATTATAGAGTTGTAGTTGTAAGGCAAATATTTGAAAAGTTGATATGAATATTTGTTGGATTCATATAGAAATTTTTGTATTTATCTAATTAAATTTCTTAGCTTATAAACCTACAAAAAGTCCATGGACATTCCTCAAGTCCACAAGGTGAACAAGAAATAGTCCAAGTTGACTTTTTTGAGTCAACGGTTTTAGTTCACGGTTCACCACAAGGTGAAGTATGTCAAGTACGTGATAGAAATGATAGGCACAAAGATGAAACGTATAAGATACACATAAAACATATTGATAGATAATTATGAGCTTAAGAATTTTAGAACCACAAAAACTTGTTATGAATGAACTTAATTGACATCATTGGATGCGTAGAATGAAGTTTAGACTTTAATTTAAACAAAGTCAAGTTATATGTGTGTTAAAAAGTATCAAATGATACCAAATGTTTTCAAAATAGAGTATAACATGGACATATGTGTTGAATGAGATGAAATCCAATGACGCCAGAGGGATGACTTTTTATTTAAGAAGTCAAACTGTGAGTTTGATGCGATTAGGAAGATTTTAACTTTTGGTATAAATGTTGATAAGGAATATTCTGCAATCATCAAGTTGCACAATCTGGTGGTCACTATGCTCTCCAAGGACCATATGACAGCAGGTGATCATTAAGTGTACGTCGCAGTCAATTAAACTATGTGTATTATTTCAGGTTTGATTGTTTGAACGTGAGCTAGATACAAGTGTACTATGTATGTTAATGTTTTATACGTATGTTGCATCGTTACTCAGATTTCATATATGCAAGCTAGCTGTCATCTGATATGTGGGCAGCCACGAGCTAGCGACAGCATACAACTTGGAGTCTTGATAATGTAAATCGTGTGTAGGTAAAAATTTTGCGGCTTCAATTTACTTTGACATTAAGATTGCATTTGAATATAGGGCACAAGAAAACTTTCAGGTATACATATGTATCGAAAAGTATTATAATGCAGAGAGTTCTATGTTTTTCTACTTCTTGATGTTTTATAAATCTTTCCATTGTTGTAGAAAAACAAGTAACAATGATGGATTCATATAACAACTTGGACAAATATGAACTTGTTGAATTCATCACTTTGACTATGACCTCTAACAAACATGCATTTTTTATACGTCTTTTAATCTTTGTTCCAATGAATCTTATTTATTTTATTGACTAAATTTATAAGGTCTTTTATCAATGCTATGCACTTGTGTATCAACTACAAGGGTTCGAATCTGGAGAAGGCAGGGTTTACTTCAATTTAAGTGTCGTGCTTTCGGGCGACTTAAGTTGAAAGTTTTCCCCCCATTGGATTTCAAATTGGACTTGGATTTCCCCAATAAAAGTCAATTTTCAAAAAAAAAAAAAAAAAACTACACGTATACATTTTAACATATTGCTTTAACAAGGCCCTACAACTTTGTCAACTAACCAAATGATAACATGTTTAGGTAAAATCAGGTTTCTGTAATCATTATGTTTTGCTTTCCCTATTTAGACCAATCATTTTTATATTTTTCTTTCCTGTATTTTTGTTCTTGCAATTTAAGAGTGTTTGGATTCATATTTCATAAAAAAGAACCAAAAAAATAACAAATTTTAATGAATAATGAAATAAGATTACTACCTCAACTAAACAAAAATGAAAACTACAACAATAATCGCAATCGTCCATCCGACGTCACGTTTTTTAATTTCTACCTATGACTGTTATAACTTTTTTTTAACGACGATACTATACAACCGTTATTTGTTGATAGACAGTTGAATTTCTTCCAAGCTTTTTCCTTTTGTTTCGGGAACTAGTTTTGCTACAAAGATAACTGTGAGGACACAAAATCCTGAAAACAACCAAAATGTACCTACAAGCAAACACGAAGAAGGTCTCTTTAGATTAAGAAAAAATAAAACGAGGCTATAACTAGAAGAGAAAAGTGAATACGTACCAGCAGGACTCCAGTTAATGAGGAAGTTAAAACTATATGAAACTACCCATGCACCAAACCAGTTCACTAGCACGGATACACTCCCTGCAGCGCCTTTTATGTGCAGCGGAAATATCTGTGAACCAAAAAGAACCCGTTAGCTAGACTGTTGTGTATAGGTGCATAAACCTGAGCCATAAATATATATGGTCTTGTTTTCGATAGTTACCTCAGACATGATCAACCAAGGTACAGATCCCATTCCAACTGAAAATGAAACTATGAATATCAAAACACCAGAAACAGCAAGAAGTGGGACCCATTCGAGGAAAATGGCTTGTTCCTGGTTTGAAACAAGAAAGTAAAATCAGTCTTAAATGAGAAAAAGTACAACTTATAGTCACACGAGGATTAAGGTAGTTTGTATTGACCTTAAGGAAAAATGAAGTTCCCGTAAGAAAACATCCAAGAAATGTCCCGGATGAAGATACCAGAAGGAGAATTCTTCGTCCTGATTTGTCCATTAAGATCATTCCGAGCATCGTTACAGGAATCTGGATTAAGAAAAAGATGTAATAAATTAAGTGGAAATTCTATTTCAAGTAAAAAAAAAAAATGTGATGAACAAGTTTAGGGTTCAAATAGGCAAACCTGTATTAAGGCATATGCATCACTTCCAGCTTTGGCCGATGAAAGTCCTGTAAGAAACAATTTTGGGGCTCAAAAAAGGTTATAAAAGGAATCGCCCATTTCAAAGGACTAGTCTACTCAAAAGAGATGGTGAAGGTACCAGCAGTTTCAAAGGTCTCAGTCAAGTAGAATCCTATTCCATTGATTCCTCCCGATTGTTGACAAACCATTAATCCAACAGCAATCTAAAACATAAATTAAAATTAAATTCACTTTTCGAAATATGAAATCTTATTCACCAGGGTATAAAAATAGTTTGTAGCTTACAATAACCGGTTTTATGTATTTGGGATCAATCAAATCCAATAGTCTAGCTTTGGGAAGACTTTGAAGAGTCATTATAGTCTCCTGTAAATAGAACATACAAACCGTTAGGCCCGTTATATATACTAAGAATACTGATGATTAATAAACCTTGTTAAATTATAACAGCAAAATTAGTACTATACATGTATCTCATCGGCTTCAGCAGAAATGTTTGCTTTTGCACCACGGAGCTTGCGTAAAGAATATTCAAATTCTTTTTCCCGTCCTACCTTAGCCTAAAAGAATGACATTCATATAACATTATCAGATGTTATTCCAAATATAAACCTAATAGATTTTAAGGTTTCAGAACGTACCAGCCATCTAGGGGACTCTGGAATAAACATTAGACCAATAAGCAGAAGAAAGCAAGGAACCAATCCTGCAAAACAATAAAAGGGTAAGTTTTTCTATTCATTGTCAAATATTCGTTACATATTTTAAATTTGTACATACCGGTTAAAGCTAATGTTCTCCATGAAACAACTGCTCCCAATAAGAATGATATCGATGAACCAGTAACAATCATGAGCTGGTTGAGGGTAGTGAGCCCTCCGCGTAGATTTTTTGGTGCTATTTCCGCAATATATATTGGAACCTGTTTATCAATGTCCGATTTAAATATTTGCGCAAATTGAAAAGTAAATAATTCATCATATTTGTATTCATTTTTGTCATTTTACCACAAATGAGAAAATGCCTATGCCATATCCAGTGAAGAACCGTCCCATATCAAGTAAATACGATCCCTGGATCAAACGTCGTAGCACCAAAATTAAGTCACTAACACCTATATATGTACAACTTTATTGTCATAATATTGCATTAGTTTGTAAATTACCATGCTGAAAAAGATTGCTAGCCATCCTGCTAAACAGAAAACAGCTGATAGTGCCATGGCCTGTTTTTTAACAATAAAAGATAATTATCTTTAGGGAACAGAACGTTAATCTCACAAAGATCTGCAGAGAACATGAATGTGCATGTTACAGGCTGTGCTTCATGCAGATATTTTTGTACTATACTACAATAGTAGCACATGTTTAGGACAATAATCATGTGTACATGATCACATATTAAAGTCCAGTTTTGTCTATATTACTATATTTTATACATATACATCATATATGATGTTTATACTGGTCGTATGCACATGCTCAAATATTTAAATAAAATATAATAAAAAAAATGTCTATATTTTTTTTGTATACACAAATACATGTATGTTTCTATATGTCACAAGTTATGGGCTTGTAAAACATATTGACATGGCCTAATTAGTGTATCATTCTAATATAGTGGAGAAGATTCATCCTAATAATTTAGTAAAAAAGGCTTAAAATCTTGAAGAACAAACAAGAATGTTCAAAGTAGCATCCAACTTGCAAATTTACTATTTTTTACTTCGCCCTTTTAAATAAAAAACAAAGATAAATAATATATATATAATACACAAAATGCCATACAAGCTAAGAATTTTAAACACCAAATGGTCTCTCCTTTTTTGACCAAAAAACAATGTGGTCAAGAACCTTCAATCATTGCTATACTAATTTATTTTTTCCTGCTAATATTGGTTCTTTTCCAAAACAATGTGATTTTAATGAACAAATTTAATACTCCCTCCGTCCCATATTAAGTGTCCATTTTGACTTTTTTTAATCTTTCTTGTTCAACTTTAACCGCGAATATTTTTATTTGTGTTATATAATACGTGATGAAAATTATAACAATAAAACTACATTTAAACCCCAATCCATTCATACATTTTGCATCAAACATTATATAACACAAATAATAGAATTTAAAGTCAAAGTTGAATAAGAAAGACTTCAAAAACTCAAAGTGGACACTTAATATGAGACGGAGGTAGTAACAATTATTTACATATCATCACAATCATCCCCTCTGGACTACGAGTAATTAGAGGCAATTCTTGGTCAGTACAGTCATTTATTTTAGTTTCAATAAGAAAAAGTGATTATGGTGTTCAATGTGGAGTAGTAATTACTATTTTGTTACTTTTAGATTATATTGTACCTTTTAATTAATGATACAGCTCAAAGGAAGAAAAGTAACAACATATACGAAACAGAACAAATTTATAAGCAAAACCCAAAATTGGCAAAAACTATATTCACAAAATATATACAAATTTCATACCCCTTTTCGACCGATCGTGTCTGCAATTCTACCACTTGTGACTGCTCCGATCATTGCCCCGATCGTTACAATCGAACCAAATAGCGAATACTGCAAAATATATATACTATACTCAACAATCTATTCAAGCATAATAAACCATATAAACCGAATGTGGTCCATCAAACAAGAGGTTAACGCCTTAACGGCTAGAGTTACACAAGTATTTATCGTTTAAAATTTATGAAAGAACAATGAACAAACCTCAGCAACTGATAAATTTAGATCAATGCTGATATCAGCTTGAACAGGAGCCGAATAACCAACCTACAAAACATAACCAAAACAACATTAAAATCCACCATGCATACAAACCTTAAACAACCTTAAAATCCACAAATAAAACTAAACAACCTTGAAATGACCCAAAAAAAAATTAAAGAAACATTAAATTTAAAACTTACACACGATCCAAATTCAAGGGAGCCACAAACAGCAACAGCAGTACTCAGCAAAACCATAGAAATGGATGAATTCTCATCAACTTCATCACATTTCTCAACATTTTTCACCTTAGCATCCTCAACAAGAGGCTCAAGCAAATCCTCGAGACCTTTGTTATCACCTTTTTCGATATCCCTATGCTCCGTAATCGCCATATTTTCTTAATATGATGAAAACAAGAACAACAAAAAGGGTATATATATGAAGCTAGAAGATATTTTTTGAGATATTTCTAGTGCATGAGTAATGATATAAAAAAAAAAGGACGAATTTATAGAAGTGCATGTGAGATAGAAAAATGAAGAAGCTAGATGAAGACGCCATGTGAGTAGAAGCTAAGCTGTATCCGACGTGGATTTACGTGTATGCTCAATTCTCTCACCAATAAACGCCGCTCTATGCCTTCAACTTGATATTTTTTCAACCTAGTCTTTTGGATTTTTGTTGTCATCAACTTAATTATATGTTTATCATTAGTTTTCAAAATTTGATACTACAACATTTTTAACATGGTTACGAAATTAGTTTATGTTTGTATCATTGGTGTTAAAATGTAAATTATTTAATTTTTATGATAATAGAAAGAAAATGAATTTTTATGTATTTATGTGCTAGATAAAAGGAAAAAAAATAAATAAAAAAAATAAAAATCTTACTTTTGTTTGTAAAAAAATAAATATGTATCTAAGCTATTGCCTAGTTGCATAATACTTTAAAAAAAAAAGAAAAAAAAAACAACAACAACTTGAATGTTCCTAATTATTTAAAAACTATATTACAAGTTACCTATGTGCCATATAGGATGAGGGTTTTGTTTTTTTTTTGGTATCGAAGATAATGGTTTTAGGAATTTTTGTTGTATCTATATTTGTCATGGTTTTAGGATGAGGTTTTCTTGTTGTATCGAAGATAATGGTTTTAGGATAATGGTTTTGTTGTATCTATATTTGTTAGAGAATTGAAATGGATGTTGATGAAGGTGGAATTAGTAGTGCTCAAGTTATAATCGGTAACTATACGGCTAGAAATATGTGAGCTTATTGGGGGCACACACGTATACATTGAGAGAACGTTTTACTAATATGATTATGTATTTATAGTATATATATTAATTATATTAATATTTCACGAAATGACTAACGGTCGTTATTTATACCGTTAGACGTTATAACTAACTATTAGACTTTTAAATAACAAATGATAGACTTGTTATTTTGTGTAACACACCACACGAATGAAACATGAAGGGGGGGGGGGTGTAAAGTCGGCCGAATGAATGGGGGGAGTGTTTGTATTTGACTTGGACTCTAAGCTATCTTGAGGCTATATAATGAACCTCTTGGTTCATTATTCGCATTCCTTGATAACTTAAAACTCAAAGCAAATTATTCTCCCTTCCCCTCTTAGTTCAACCGATCGACACTCTTCCCTAAACCCTAGGGATTGTCAACCAAAGTTGCAAGAAACAAGAACCATGCATTTAGTTGTTTAGTTCATGCTCTAAAACTAGCATTCATCGGTCATCTGTGACATGTTGTGTATGCAACCTTAGAGGTGACTTGCTTTAGTCAATAAAGTGTTTTGTGATTCAAAAGATTCAAGATCCAAGATCTGAGTTTGATCATTCAAGCAAAACCAAGAGGTCAGAAATTTATATGCTTACGTGTTAATTCATATACATCAAACGGGATCCCTAAAGGGACATCTTTCCATTGCGTTTTACTCACATAATAATAGTTATTAGATCATAAATCCTAATAGTGGCATCACGAGTCATCATTTGATGTTATGGCTTACACTAAAAACGTAAAAATGGACCAAAAAACGCTTGTTTTGCGTGTTTTCTTTGTGCTATTTTTAATCAGCGCCAATGGCTTATTTTTTGTGAAAAAATTCGACCTTTGGGGTCTTAAATATCAGTAAAAGAAAACCCTAGGTGATGGCTTTTTACGTGGTCATAACAATATATTTTTATGTGCTTTAAATTCGTCGTTTTTTGGCTTTTATACATTGATTACTTGGTTAATTGTTTCTCATAAACTTGTCATGAATAATATGTCAAACTCTTGTACTAATCATATAATTAATAAATTAATTGGCTAAAAAGGCTAGAACGATAAATAACTTAGTTTTAAACACTCGTGTGATTTATTTTTGTTTACTGAAATCTTGACCTTGTTGTGCTTAAATATTGATTCTCGTCACTCTGTGATGATTTGAACCTTGAAATTTTTGCGAGGTATTCTTGTCTCAGTACCCTACAACTTTCAAGTTTATTGCTAAGGTTGGGGAAGACTCGTTCCTTGTCTGGTCAAGGGCTCAACGTGCTGAGCATTTTTATACTTGTGCATAAGGCTTCTGCAATTTAGTTATTTGATGTATGTGTACTACTTGCTTTATATTATTCTAATAGCAAGTAGGAGCCTTAACAAAAACTTGTAATCAACAATATTGTGTGTCTATGATTTTATTTTATTTATCGCATGATAAGAGTCCGTCTTTTGCTTTTACCATTTTCTGTTTATTTATTTGCATTATATTATTCCTCGTGACTTATTTTTGTTCTTCAAAAGATTTTATGAAATTAAATAGACATAATATTATCGAAATTTGATTTAATTAAACTAGTGTCTTGCAATGGTTAATCGCATTGGGTCAGGTTTACATACCGTAATTTTCTCCCGCGAAACCCTGCAAGTACATAAGGTTAATAAAACTTTAAATATAGACTTAAAGTTTTTTTGCACCAATTTTATTAATGACCAATATTATTTTAACAAATGTCTTGCAAACGTGTTAAACGCATTGGGTTAGGTTTATACTATAATTTGCTCCCGCAAAACACATGCAAGTACATTGACTATCACAAATGGTCTAGGGTTTGAATAACCTTTAATCTTTTCCCAAGCCACTGATGCGTAGGGATTGCACCAGGCTTTACCTCTCAAGGGATCTTGAGAAGCTTACAACCCCCACCAGGCAGTGTACCTGATCGTTGTAGTATAGTATAGTGACAAGTACCGGGGGATTGATCGTTCAACTTGGGAATAATGTCGCTAGGATTAGAAAACCTAAAGACTAGGTCTAGAGATGAGGGATGATTTTTTTTGTATTTTTATATTTTATGAAAAGCAAGTAAAATCTCAGTTTTGAAAGAGTTGGGCGGAATTAGTTGCTAGTCAACTAACCCATTAACTAAAGATGCAATCAAAATAAAATACTAAAAATGAAAATAAACTAAATTAAGATAGTGGTATTAGCAATATATGGGATAATTGTGTTTACTTAAGTTTCACTACTCCCTAAATATCTTTTACAGGTTAATTACTTGTTACAGTTGCGTGGATGACGGATTGTATTCCTTAATACCATTCATGGGGTGGCGTACTTACTTCCCCAATCCTATAAGCTCCTACTTCACTCCTATGTCGAGCCGGCTAAGAAGCTCCTAACATGGGATCACTAGAATTCGCTCATGCATTAAATACAACCAATAAAACCTAGTACACATCGGTTCATGTTTCTTAAGACGTTCAAGCAAGTTACACAATGGAGATCTGCCAGTTTTCTTAAGCCTAACATTGAAATCATTCATCCATTACAACTATAAACAAGCAATCAACCTATAATCAACATCTAGGTTTTATTACATCTAAGCAAACACATGAAAGATCTAGCCTAGCATGTTAAAATCAAGACAAGCATAAGATATATTCAAACAACACATAGACATATTGAATGAATTGAAAGAGGACTTATCTCAATTGAAGATGAAAGGTTTCAAGGGGTGAAAACCCTTAAAAATACTGTTACAAACGACCTAGGGTTTATTAGGTTCGACCCTAGTATTCTCCACACAAGTTCCTCTTTAATGAATGAAAAATAGAAAAGTATATATAGATTTTGTGAGGTGACGGCGTCAAGAGTAAATTTCTGACGTCGTCATCTCACCGCTAAATAAGTTCTCGGACTGCCTAGATCTGGGTTTGACGCCGTCACGTTTATTCCATTTGCAGGCCGTCACCAAATTTGTTCTTGACGCCCTTCTCTTGACGCCTTCAGGTTTTCTCAGGGTCGTCATGGATTTTACTCCTGACGCCGTCAAAATTTCCTTCTTGACGCCGTCAGGTACTGTACTCAGCATGGAAAAGTAAGTCTTTGCCGTTTTCTTCACTTTTATGCTCCAAAAACGTCCAAAATGCTTCTTTTTCCAGAATTCACTCCCAAAGTACCTAAAATCACAAAAGGAACGATTTAGGGCAATACTTGATCAAATAAATTCAATTCCGGGCTGAAATGACCCCCTAAAAACGGTTCATTTTTCGCCTCAGCATATACCCTTACACTTGAGATTTGCTTGTCCTAAAGCAAATGCGCTTTTATTCTAATCAAAATACAAGTTAGGGGTCATTTAACACTAATATAAAAGTAATTACAACAAATAATCGTTCCACTAAAGACCAAAGACAAGCACGGAGGTCATATACTAGCACCTTACAAATAGTGTTTAGACACTCACATCTCTCGGGTGTAATAAAGTAATATCACATTATGGAAATGGAAAACATCTCTCACTACCTATCATAGCAAAATATATTACCATAGGCTTGGGAAAGGATCAAACCTCCACCACATGGCGTAAGCACCTAGGATAAACTATCAAAGAGGTCTTTTAAAAGGGTTGTAACGTTAAGTGTAGGGATATGGAATACACGGTTTTGTTAGATATAGGCAGTCTTTACTGGTGGCGAGTTAACAATCTTGGTTAATTACATGTACAATGTGGCGTTGCTAAGCCAAGACTCGACTCGACTTAAGCTAATAAATGAAAAATAACAAAAACATAAAATAAACATAGAATGAAAATGGATGGTAATCCGTATGTTTTTTTCTTTTTCCTTTTCTATTTTTTTTCTTTTTTCTTTTTTTCTTAAATTTTTTGATTTTTTTTTTCATACACTCTTACCCTACCATCCAAAATAATACATCATAGGGATTGAAAATTCCCCTTACACTTGAGTTTTTACATACTTTACAATAAACTAATCTAATGACTCGAATTAAGAAAATCAAAACACTTGGAGTACTTTTAAGATTAACGTACATATGGGGGTAATAAATGATATTCTTCCCCATTACTCCATAACATTAGTACTTTACCCAGGAGTCCCAATCGTCCCAAAACAATATGTACAAGGATATGACTCGACTTAGCAACCATGTTATCAATTAGATAATTAACTAAGGGTTTAAACAAATAATAATAATGCACTAAAGATGAGTGCATACACGGAAGGCTAAGGCGATTTGGTTGTACATTTAAGTGGGGTGTAGCAAATTCTTCCTTTAAGTAAGATGCTTAAAGTTAGAAACGAAAAGATAGGCTCGGAGGGGTGTACTAGGGGTTTCGTGTACTAAAAATGAGTACAACGCTAATGGTGTGGGAAAAATTAATTGACTTAACTAGCCAAGAAATATGACTTAAATGGTCAAGTAATTATGATACGGGTTTAACACAAGGGTGATCCTAATGCCTCTTATCATGTAGTAAATCCTACTACACGAATGTAGTCTCACTAGCGGTCTCGGGATGCATCACTAACGCAAGTTCTAGAATCTAAATGCTACCGGTACACTCATAAGCACTAATAGTAAATGCTTTTCCTATCAAATCTAAAGGCGAACCTCACATATTTGGGTGGAAAATTTTTCTGAATGGTACGGTTTTGTGCTAGTCATACAATCTCCTATCCATGAGACGCTTGCTATGGCTAAAGTTTCACTCCTAAATGTTGTAAAAAATTTTAAATTTGGCACTAAAATTACACTAACAAGTATTTCTCATAGTTTTATTACACATCTACCATCAAACAAACAAACTCAAGCGAAAGTGTATCTGTAAGGTATCATCATTTTACCCTCCTCTTACACTTAGGATAAACATTGTCCCGAATGTTCAAGTAAAGAATGTAAGAGTGAAATAAGTAAAAAGAATGAAATCAAATACTCCCCTGATTCGCTCGGTATGGATAATAAGGTGGCCAGGTATGATCTTCCTCCAAGAAAATGAACAATCAAATCTTCCCTTCCAGAATATAAATCATCTTCTTGTCATACATAACCTGTAAAACCTGAGAAAACGGACAAGGCAACCTTGCGTAAAATCGGCGGCAATCTATATATGCTAACAAATCCTAAAAAGCAAAGTAAGATATAATGCTTGTGGAATGATGTTTGCAGATCTCTTGGAGATTATAAAACTAAAGATTCAACAAAAATTTTAAGACTCCGTTAGAAAAACAAAACTGGTAAAATTTCCATAATTTTACACGTGACGCCGTCAGGAATTTCTTCCTGACGCCGTCAGAAGTGACCTGCAGAAATTCTTATGTTAAGTTTCCGGAAGATTTCTGGAAAAACTTTGTCCTACTTCCTAGAAAATCCTGCAAAACATCATTATGACTCGATACAAGCATTTGACTCTAACAAATACGAAGATACATGTTCACTTAATATTGTGGAGATTCACGATCGAGTTTGTTTCTTAAAAACATATTTGGGGTTTCCCCTTACACTTATCTTTTGCGAAATACCTTTGGATGAAGTTAAGACTAAGCCAAATAACAAAATAAAGTATTTTCACCATTTTAGTTTTGAAACATGATCTACCAACAATAAAAATAAAGCATGCATACGGAAGCAAATAACAAACAAACAAAAATAAAAATCACACAAAACATGGGTTGCCTCCCAAGAAGCGCTTTTCTTTATTTACGAGTCTTGTAGCTAGACTCAAGGTCATGGGTTACTACGTGACCTCATCTCTTGAGATGATGTACCCCATATAGTTGCGATCATTACTATCGTGGTGGTGGTGTCTCAATCTGTCGATACTTGCAATCACCTCTCCTCCTCCTATACTACTCAAGTTAGCCATCCCATTTTGGCTTATGCCCTCAATTGTGAATGGCCCATATCACCAGGGACTTGGTTTATCAGGAGGTACCGTTATCTCCAAGTGTCTTAAGAGTACTAGGTCTCCTTTTTCGAATGGTATATGGTTCCTTGTTGGTTGACTATGCTCGAATTCGACATGAACTTCATTGCTTTTGCTTCTTTCCTGTTTGGCCTATTTGTAGCTTTTGATTCTTGCCTCCCATGCAAGTATTTTCTCCTGAACATGAATAGGTGATGTGTCGACGTTGTTTTTGAGCTTTCTCCCCATCAAACTCTCTTGCTCGTATCGCGGGGTCATGGGAAAGCTAACCTTTCTTTTTCCTAATTTAAGCTCAATTTTACTATTTTCATACTTAATGACAGCTCTTGCGGTGGTAAGGAATGGTGCCCCAAGGATTATTGGCATGCATCCATCTCCCTTGTCATCGATGATCATAAAGTCAACGGGATACACGTAAGAATGTCCAGCGAAGGACAGCCTAACACGAGTAGGGGCTGGCATTTTTTATGTTAATTGGGTGTAGATAGTGAGGGGCATAAGATTTACTTCCGATCCTTGGTCGGCGAAAGCGTTTAGATATTTCAAATTCCCGATGCTGGCCGGTATCTCAAAGTTCCCACACGCCGTCAATTTAGTAGCCACTTTTTGTACTAATAGTTTCTCGAATATCGGCCCCCCAGGTAATGTATCATACTCATCTTTTCCCTCTTCCTCCTTCTCTGAACCCTGTTTGGAGGACTGGTTACGCTCGTCACCCTTTATCCAATTAGTTAAGTGTTTTCGTTTATATCATGTTTCAGGTAGTAACTTAAGGATTCGGATTTTGGCGGTTCTTCTGTGGTTTGTTCATTAGGGGTTTCAACTTTCTCATTATCCGTGTGGACAACTGTGATGGAATTAACAAACCGGGTAGTGGGGATGACGCTTTCTTTCCTTAGTAACATCCTTTCGGGGGTTTTCTGGTTGGCATACTCCTCCATTAGGCTCATCATCTCATTCATTTTCTCTTGCATCTCCTCTTTTTGTCTATAAACTGCTTCTTCGAATCTAGCAAGCCGCTCAGAATGGGTAGCCATATATTCCCTCATTCTGGCTTCGAATTCTGGGCTAAGTTTCTGATTGGTGGTAAACAGTCAGATAATTATTAGTCAACCACTTGTGAATGGTCAACCATAATAGTCAAACAGCTTAGGCCAATGCTTCCGTGAAATACAGTGTTTTCCCGGGTCGTTATGTCCCAACGAGGTGTGCGAAGGTATTAAAAACGAATTTGTGATCAAGTGATTCTGAACAAGAAAAGTGTGTGAATGTGAGTGAGTGATTACACTAAGGATTTATAAAACAAAATAGCTTAAATAAGCTATTAGGATGATTACGTGAAACCTAATTATCTAAAAATGTTTAAAACCTAAAAACGCATACGTTTAATTTAAACTTACGTAAACGTACGAAATAAAACGTGAGATTTAAGAAATAAAAAGCCTATGGATATGAAAATGATATTTTTACAATCCTAATGATATAAGAAAATTATTGGAAAATTAAAATTATTTTTATAACTATTTAATTAATTATTATTATTTAATAACTATTTTTAACTATTAATAATACATTAAATATTAAGAAAATGTAAAATAATTATAGAAAAATAAAATTAAAACTTAGAAAAATCTAAAATATTATAAAACTTATTTTAAAACTAAAATTATATTTTTCACACTATTTATATATTTATTATTAATTAATTACTATTATTTAATTATTTATTAATTATTTAAATTATCCTAAAATACAAATAATTATGATTTTAACTTAGAAAAATAAAATTTAAACTTGGAAAAATCTAAAATAATATAAAACTAATTTTAAAACAGAAAATATATTTTTAAGACTTTTTATCTAATTATTATTAATTATTAACTATTTATTAATTATTAAAAACTAAATTAAATTAAGAAAAATAGCAAATGAACAGTGAAAAATCTAAAACTTTTTCTAAAATTATTTTATAACTACTAGAAGCTATGAAAATTATAAAAATGAAAATTGCTTTTAAAATAAGCTGAGAATAAGCCAAATGGCTTAAATAGAAGCTATCGCTATTTTGAAATTTGGCTTTTTCTGAATTTTCTTTTACAAAACTACTTTAATATCTAAAATAAGCAACTTTAATAAAGGAACTTTGGCTGAATCTGAAAAATAAGCACTTTGGAAAACAAAGTGCTTAACAGTTGAGGTGTTGTAGCTTATTAGGACTTATAGGATCTTGAACAAGCTTCTAAAAAGCTACACAGTGAAAGCCAAGGGATAAATAAGCTAAGAGGAAGTTGAGTGCATGGAAAATAAGTAGAAACAAGCAATGAAGTTCACTGAATAAGCTAAAAATCCAAATATGCAATTCCAAGTTAACCACAGACCACTCAGGCCAAAATGGCCAAGTTTGCAGGCTAGTGAGCCCCACTAGGGACTTAGGAAGTCCAAAGTAAAAGCTGTTCCAATAAGCTGAGCTTATGGGCTTTTTAAAAAGCCAAAGCTCATTCACTGGGACCCATAGGTGGGGTCAGGGGAGGGCTTGGAATATGGGAACAAAATCTGAGTCATCAGTATACAAGTAAAAATGAGACAAACTTCTTGGAACTTGCAGCCCTATCAAATAAGGTTCAAAATATAAAAATAAGCCTTGACCCTTAGAGGAGAGCTTATTGGCTTTCTAAAAAGCCAATAAGCTCACTGTGGGGCCCACAGATGAACATGCTATGAACTACTAAAAAGGGGCTGTTTGGTCAGATTTTGTGGAGCAGGGCATGCCTTTGCCCTGCAGGCCACTTTAAGCTATGAGATAAGCCCCTAAGAAAATTCACAAAAATAAGGTGATGGTGGGAATCAAGAGACTAGCTGGTAGACTACAACATATGAAAAGCTCAAAACCTAGATCTAAATACAAAATTCAGTAAAAATCCTACAAGATTTGGAAAAATTGAGGACATGCAAATTTGACTTTTCATGAAATACTAATAAGTTGACTTAAATGAACTTCTACACGAATTTATGGACTAATTATGATATGTTAAGCTATAAGATCATGAAATCAAGCTAGAGTAACAAGTTTTAAGCTAGTATGTAGATTATGGACCTATATATTATAACAGATAACAAATTAAGAAAGATTAAATACTATTTTGACTTTTGAGTGAATGAGACTAGGTTTTTATGGTTTATATGAGTTGATATGACCTAAGCTAATATGTTTACACCAGAAATAACAACTGAAACACAGGACTCAGTGATGAAATCCACTATTCCAAACACCCTTTTAAAAAACTGATTATGAAGATTTTCAAAGCATAAGGTTGATTAAGGCCATGAGACTGAAATAAAATAACATATTATGCTATATTAAGCTAACATAAACACTTAAACAACAATTATAACAACAACACAGATAGATTGTTTAGTATGCCAATTTCACAGTTAAAATGAAATATAAAGCAACTTAGAAATCCAAAACACAACTAACTAGATTTAAACTATAATGTTACTTAACAACAACAAATGAACATAAAAACAAAGAGAATAAAGCAAATAACACCCTGAAACAGTAAATTGCCAAAATTGATAAAAGAGCTTACAAAATTAATCAAGCTGAGAAAGAGTGAACCAGGAACCAAGACCTACCCTAACAGCTTCCCATGAAGCTACTAAACCAGGAAACTCCATAATCCACCATATTCCTTGCTCCAATCTTCATAAACACTAATTTTTTATTTATTTTCTATTTTCTTGTATTTTTTTGAGTATTTTTGTAATTAAACTCTAAACTGGATTTTAAGGTTTCTAAAGCTACAGAAGCTTTTGTCAGGAGCTTATATTAGCTTAAGAGTCCAAAACAACAACAATTATCAATATTACAACTAATTGAGATTTTTGAGTAAAAATAAGCATAAACTGAGAATCAAATTGAAACTTGAAATTAACAATTATAGAAGGTTTGAAATACACTAAAATGACTAGAATTGCAGCTTGAAAGCTTTGGATTACACTAGAAATTGTGAATTACATTATACGACATTAAACTAAAACTACCTACACTAATAATTCTTCTCTCTGGCTTCTTTTTCTTCTTATAGAGACTTTTAGGGTTCATAGCTGTCCTCTGAGCAAATCCCATCAAGAAAATTGGCCGTTGGATCTTTGTAAGCAATCCTAGCCCTTGATTTAACTTTTGGCGCCAAAATATCTAGGGGTTTCTTGTGAGGGTTTTCAGGGCAATTAATGGTTCCTGTTTGTAGTGGAGGTGGAGGGGGACAAGGTGGGAAAGGGAGAAGTCAAGTGGTGGTGAAACCACTGAGGTGGAAGGTGGTTTTTGTTTGCAGTGGTGAGGGGTGGTAATGGAGGGAAGGGTGGTAATGGTGTTGACCGTTTGACCCTGTATTATTTAAAAACGGGAGTGGGCTTTTGGACTTGGGCCAAGGGATAAAAAAAGATGGGCTTGGTTAATGGTTGTGTTTGGATTTGGATTTTAAGGTTTAATAGGATCCGTTTGGTTTGTAGTGGATTTAAGCCCAAGGATTAAAAGTATAATTTCCTGAATTTTGAGGGACTTGGTTTGCCAATTTCCCAAAGTTATCATAAGGACCAATATTGCCAATGATGAATAGTACAAGGGTTATATGTGATAAATTCCAATTTTTAAACCCCGAGGACTAAAATTGCCAAACTTGAAACTTCAGGGACCAATCTTGTAATTTCACCAAACTTTCCAACCAAGGACCATTCCTGCCATAGAAGATTAGTATAAGGACCAAAATTGATTTTCTCAAAGTTTTTACATCCCAGAGACCATTTTTGTCAATTTTGCAAAGTTGAGGGACTGAACTTGTAATTTTGTGAAACTTTACACCAAAGGACTAAATATGTAATTTTGTGATTCAAAAGGACCTTTGGTGACTTTTTCATGTTTTTAGAATAACCAGGGACTAGATTTGACAAGTTTTGAAAGTTGAGGGACTGAAACTGCCAATTATACAAACTTTGTTCGTATTTCATTTGTTTTTGATCATTTTGCATCTGAAACATATAAAACACATTTCTAAGATATTTTCAGTATTATGATGCATATTTGAGTGTTTCTGGATGTTTTGACAGTTCAGATTGGTATAAAATGATGAGTATTTAGACACTCATCAGTTTCTCAGGAGGAGAATAAGGTGGGGCATCGTTTTGAAAAGTATCAACATTCTCTCTAGAGGGTGACTCTGATAATGGCGTTGAAGTCATTTTCGAGACAGAATTGACAGTAACCCGTCTAGGGCTTAAGGGTCTCTTTTGCCTTTCCTCAAAATAGTCAACTTTTGCCTCAAGTTTGCAAAGGAGTTCATCGGAGATTTGATTAGTCCCTCCAGGTGTCGAGATTGCATTGATGGCCGCCTTTACAGTGTGTTTAAATTCCCATAACTCTTGATTATTGGCGGCAAGCTCTTCAATAATTGCCCAAGACTCCTCGGCGTCCTTATCACGCAATCTACCTCCCGCGGCCCTATCGATTGTACGTTTAGTGTGATAGTCGACATGGACATAGAAAATTTGAACTAATAACCACAGATTTATACCATGATGAGGGACCTTGTGGAGTAGATCCTTGAAACGAGCCCATGCTTCGTAGAAAGTTTCACCCTGATGTTGTTCAAACACCAAAATGTCATTTCTAAGCATCGCAGTCTTCCCCGGTGGGAAGAATTGGGCAAGGAAGCGAGTGGTGAGATCATCCCATGAGGTGATGGATCCCGCGGGGAAACGTTCAAGCCATTGACTAGCTTGATCACGCAGAGAGAATTGGAATAGGCGTAATCGGGTTGACTCTCTAGTTGTAGCATCAAGGTCTATAGAATCTATGATTTTAAGGAAGTCCTTGAGATGCTGATTTGGATCTTCGGAACGAAGTCCATGGAATGCACATCCGCTTTGCACAAACCGGATGGTGTCGGATCGCAAGGGAGACACAATGGCTCCTTGGGTGAGCTCAATGGTGTTTCGATAGCCTTGGTGGCTAGGTCGGGAATACTCTCCTAGGGTTCGGGGCCTAAGAGGTTGGTTAACTAGTGGTGGGTTTTGTGGGTGGTCTTGTTGTGGTGGGTTGATGGGTTCAATGATGTTACCATCGTCCATGATGTCTGATGGTAAAGAATTACGAACAAAAACACGAAGAAATAAGATAGACTAAAGAGAACCTAAAAAATAAAAATAAAATCTTACTAGAAAGGAATCTAGCAAGTAGACCTAATAAAAAGAAATCCTAACCTAGACAATAACTATTCCCCAGGCAGCGGCGCTAAAAACTTGATGCGTAGGGATTGCACCAGGCTTTACCTCTCAAGGGATCTTGAGAAGCTTACAACCCCCACCAGGCAGTGTACCTGATCGTTGTAGTATAGTATAGTGACAAGTACCGGGGGATTGTTCGTTCAACTTGGGAATAGTGTCGCTAGGATTAGAAAATCTAAAGACTAGGTCTAGAGATGAGGGATGATTCTTTTTGTATTTTTATATTTTATGAAAAGCAAGTAAAATCTGGGTTTTGAAGGAGTTGGGCGGAATTAGTTACTAGTCAACTAACCCAATAACTAAAGATGCAATCAAAATAAAATTCTAAAAATGAAAATAAACTAAATTAAGATAGTGGTGTGAGCATTATTTGGGAGAATTATGTTTACTTAGGTTTCACTACTCCCTAGATATCTTTTACAGGTTAATTACTTGTTACAGTTGCGTGGATGACGGATTGTACTCCTTAATACCATTCATGGGGTGGCGTACTTACTTCCCCAATCCTATAAGCTCCTACTTCACTCCTATGTCGAGCCGGCTAAGAAGCTCCTAACATAGGATCACTAGAATTCGCTCATGCATTAAATACAACCAATAAAACCTAGTACACATCGGTTCATGTTTCTTAAGACGTTCAAGCAAGTTACACAATGGAGATCTGCCAGTTTTCTTAAGCCTAACATTGAAATCATTCATCCATTACAACTATAAACAAGCAATCAACCTATAATCAACATCTAGGTTTCATTACATCTAAGCAAACACATGAAAGATCTAGCCTAGCATGTTAAAATCAAGACAAGCATAAGATATATTCAAACAACACATAGACATATTGAATGAATTGAAAGAGGACTTATCTCAATTGAACATGAAAGGTTTCAAGGGGTGAAAACCCTTGAAAATACTGTTACAAACGACCTACGGTTTATTAGGTTCGACCCTAGTATTCTCCACACAAGTTCCTCTTTAATGAATAAAAAATAGAAAAGTATATACAGATTTTGTGAGGTGACGGCGTCAAGAGTAAATTTCTGACGCCGTCATCTCGCCGCCAAATAAATTCTCGGACTGCCTAGATCAGGGTTTGACGCCGTCACGTGTATTCCATTTGCAGACCGTCACCAAAATTGTTCCTGACGCCCTTCTCTTGACGCCTTCAGGTTTTCTCTGGGTCGTCATGGATTTTACTCCTGACGCCGTCAAAATTTTCATTTTGACGCCGTCAGGTACTGTTCTCAGCAAGGAAAATTAAGTCTTTGCCGTTTTCCTCACTTTTATGCTCCAAAAACGTCCAAAATGCTTCCTTTTCCAGAATTCACTCCCAAAGTACCTAAAATCACAAAAGGAATTATTTAGGGCAATATTTGATCAAATAAATTCAATTCCGGGCTTAAATGACCCCCTGAAAACGGTTCATTTTTCGCATCATTAGCCACTAAATGCTTTTGCATATTTGGTAATGATTGGAAAAACTTGGGTTTTTATAACCTTTAAGGGAGTATAATCTAGGGTTTGATTATTCTTTAACGTTTTCATGTGATAAAATGTGCGCCTAAAAAGGTAACGAAAATCGTTTCTTAACTTGTGATACGAACTTGTATGCATGCTACCTCATACACATTTTGATGCGCGTTTTATCACAACTTTAATAGAATTTTTAAATTTAAGTCTTTTTCGACCAATTGCGCGAGGAGACTTGCAATTGTTTTTCACTATATAATCGTAGGTGAACTGCAATCTAAGGTGAATTTTCTCTATAGGTCAGACCTATGTTAACTTTCACACGCTTTTGCATTGGATGACTTAATCGAGTATGGTTGGTTAGACCTTCGACCCAAGGCGTAAGATGAGACAAAACATGCCACATGACACTAGTAGCTCGTACTCTAGGGCCATGAGTCTAATAATGTCTAAGAGTTGCACTAGTAATGTAATTATCGTCCGCCGCTTACCTTTTGCACCTACAAATTACTAGTAGTTAGACTACTATGATGAGTGGGAGTTCAAGTAGGATTTTAGTCTTTTAGTAAATTAATTATTTTATTTAAAACATGGGTAGTTAAAATAATTAATCATTGGAAATACTAAATTTTTAAACTTTGTTTTATTTGTAGATGACAACACCTGTTCAAACCATGAACAATTCGATTTTCAGGTTGATTCTTAAAAAAGAAAACTTTTTGTTCCTAACTTTCTCGACTGGTATCACAAATTGAGAATTGTCCTTAAAGCCGAGAAAAAGTTATTCTATTTGACACAACCAATACCCCCTATTCCTACCCCTATGGCTCCAGCTGAAGTTGTTCTTGCTGATGTCCTTGCTACGTGCGCTCGATGGGTAGATGCACAGCAGGAAATTGCTTGCTAGCATGATTCATGATTTTCAAAAGAACCTGGAGGACTTCACTGCATATGACATGCTTCAGGAACTGAAAACTATGTTTTCCTAACAAGCTGAACAGGAACTTCTTGCAACTATGAAAGCATTCTATTCTTACAAGCAAGAAGAAGGGCTGTTAGATCTTACATCCTAAAGATGAGGGGCTATCTAGACAACTGGAACGCCTTGGCAACCCCATGTCCTTACCCCTTACAGTGAGCTTGATACTTACCTCTCTGTGCAGGTAATATGAAAGTTTTGTGCTGAATTACAACATGCATAGCATGGGGAAGACAATAGTTGAGCTGCATGCTATGCTCTAGCTACATGAGAAAGGGATTCCAAAGAAGGCTGCTGCTGCTGCCCTTACTGTCCTTGCGATCATAAGAGGCAAGATCCATAAAAATAATAAGATCAAAAAACCGCAAGCTACTCAAGGAAAATGTCGTGGTAAAGGTAAAGATAAGTCCACTTTATTCCCCTAAATCTAGGATTCCCTCACCAGCTAAGAAGAAGCACCATGTAAAGGACGCAACCTGCCATCATTGTAATGAGGTGGGTTGATGAAAAAGAACTGTCCTACCTACCTAGCTGAGTTGATGAAAAAGAAGAACAAAACTAGCAGTGCTAGTACATCAGGTATCTTCACCATAGAACTCTACTCTTTTTTTAATAAATCATGGTGTATGACACTAGTTATGGTACTCACATATGTAATACTCCCCCCGTCTCGAAATTAGTATCCACATTTTCATTTTGGGATGTCTCAAAATAATTGTTCACTTTCTATTTTAAGTAAGAAAAAGAGAATTTAGTGGGGGAATATTTCATTTGATAGGTTGAGATTTATAGTGGCCCCACTTTTATTAAACTTGGTGATTCTTGTTTCCTGACAATAATTTTGAGACGGAGGGAGCTAAAACAAAGCGCTTTAAACCTGTACGTGGTAAATAGAAATCGTGTAGTTGTTTAAGCGATAGGAAGTTTTGATTTAATTCTTCTAAACGGTTTATGTATTGTTTGACAATTGTCATTACACACCTTTTATTACTAGAGGTGTCATTTCAATTTCTCGTTTGAAAGATAATTGATTTATTTATTGTTTTACTGACTATGGAATTTCAGTTTCTAAGGATAATATATTTTATTTTAATGTTATTCCTCGTGATGGTATTTTTGAAATTGATATGTATGGCCTTGTTTCAAATGATAGTTCTATTTATAATATTAGCAAATACAGTGGCAATAAAAGAGCTAAGCATAACTTGGGCTCTACTTTCTTGCGGCACGTTCATCTTGGACACATAAACAAGAAGCGCATTGAAAAGCTGCAACATGATGCGCTTTTAAAACCAATTGACTCTGAGTCTTTTGATAAATGTGTTAAGATGGCACGTAACCCTTTTCCAGATAAAACAAAAAGAACTAAAGATCTACTAAGACTCATACACACTGATGTATGTGACCCTTTTATAACTGTGTCAAGATAAGGAGCTAGCTACTTTATTACCTTCACTGACGACTTTAGTCGTTATGGTTATATTTGCTTGATTAAACACAAACATAAAGTCTTTGAAACTTTTAAAGTATTTCAAAGTGAAGTAGAAAATCAACTCAGGAATACCATAAAGGCTCTATGGTCAGTCCGTGGAGGCGAATATATGAGTCAATAGTTTATAGATCATCTTAAAAAGTGTGGGATTGTCTCACAACTCACTCATCCATATACACCACAACATAATGATATATCTGAAAGGAGAAATTGAACCTTCCTTGACATGGTTTGATCCATGATGAATCAAACAACTCTACCAATGTCCTTTTGGGATTATGCTCTAGAGTCTACTGCACGGATTCTTAATATGGTTTCAACTAAGAAGGTTGAAAAGACACCATATGAATTATGGCATGAGAAAGTCCCTAATTTGTCTTACTTAAAGGTCTGGGGATGTGAGGTACTCGTGAAGTGTGACACGCCAAACAAACTTGAACAAACATATGTTAAGTGTCTTCATAGGATACCTAAAGAAAACGATGGGTTACTACTTCTACTAACAACCTGAGAATAAAATTAGTGTTACTCAAAATGTTGAGTTTTTTTAGAATAGTCTTATCTCACAAGAAGCAAGTGGGAGTCATGTAGACCTTGAAGAAAATTGAAGATACACATCCTTTTAAAAATACTAGCGAACATCACGATGTGGCTAAAAATGAAAGTGTTGAACCACAAAGTAAGGTTATTCCTATTCATAGATCTAAAAGGACACATAAGTATAAAGTTGCATTATCAGATCCCTAAATCTAATAAATGGCTTGAAGCTATGAATGCGGAAATGCAATCCATAAAAAACAATGAAGTATGGGTCAAAGTTGACCTCCTTCCTAATGCTAAAACCATCAGGAGTAAATGTCTCTTCAAGAAGAATATCGACATGGATGGCAATGTACACACCTATAAAGCTCGTCTTGTAGAAAAAGGTTATACTCAAACATACGGTGTAGATTATAAGGAAACCCTCTCTCTCGTTGTAGACGTTAAAGCTATTAGGATTCTTATAGCCATACCAGCGTTTTATTACTATGAGATTTAGCATATGGATGTCAAAACCATTGATATTCAAAAATCAATTATATAGTATATATAAGTATTATCAAGGAGATCCGCAAGAAATAAGGATCGCCCGAGTCGTATTCCAAAGAAGGTGTGAATGGAATCAAAAAAAATCGATTCGTGAAAACCGTTTAGTGAAAAGTGTAAATGTGAAAATTTGTGATCGAGAAATACAAATAATGACAAGCAATCACGAATTATGCAAAATGTACAAGCTATGTATGCACTAATGATTAAAATCTAAAAGCGGAAAATCAATCGCGAATTTAAAACGCAACGTACGAATTTAAAACGTAACTTTGAATGAAAAATGATCCTACAAATGTGAAACAATTTTCTAAAAAATCTTAAACAACTAAAAAGAATTTTCAAAAAAAGAAAAATATTTTTTTGACTTTTTATTTATTTTCTATGATTTTATTTATATTTTTGTATTTTTAAATGAATCTTTTATATAATAAAACAAAACCTTTAGTGGGTACTTTGAAAAAAGAATATTTTCTTATTAGGTAATATTTTAATTATTATTTTTTAATTTAAAATTTAAAAAATTTGTTTGGTTGATATACTACACAAGTAGAAGATAGATACAAAAAAATATAAATAAGATGCAATACTACATAAGTAGAAGATATATACAAAAAAATATAGATAAGATGCGATTAAATTTTTAAATGATTATCTTTAACAATAAACAAATATAATTAAAAATCATAAATCAAACAAACAAAAAAAATAAATTATTGTTTTGTTGATATACTACACAAGTAGAAGATAAATATAAAAAAATATAGATAAGATGCAATACTACATAAGTAGAAAATATATACAAAAGAATATAGATAAGATGCGATGAAATTTTTAAATGATTATCTTTAATAATAAATAAATATAATTAAAAATAATAAATCAAACAAAAAGATTAAATTATTTATTTTTTAAGAAATAAAAATATATTATTAAAAAAAATTAAAAAAAAAAAAAAAAAAAAAAAAAAAAAAAAAAAAAAAAACTCGCGCGTGAGCGGGTAACTAGTTAAAAATAAAGGAAAATGGAAAAATAAAAATGAAAAATATAAAATAATTTCTGAAAAATCTAAAATATCATAAAAGAATTTCCTAAAATATTTTTTTTATTTTTTATAGCTTTTTCTGATTTTTTATTGATTTTTATTTATTTAAAAGTATTAAAAATAGAATTTAATCTAAGAAAAATTAAGAAAAATAGTAAATCAACTCAGAAAAATCTAAAAAATTAACAGAAATTCAAAAATAATAAAAGAAACTTGGAGAAAAATTTTGAAATAAAAATAAGCAAAGAAAGTGCTTATTTAAGTCAATTCAGCTTATCACAAGTGCTTATAAATAAGCACTTGTGACCAAACTTATTGAAACTTGAAACAGAGATGTAATATGCTCAATTATACTCAGAAATGCCAATCTCAAATCATGAATTGCACAAAAATCACAGAAACTATGTATCCAGCACTTGAGAATAAGTAAAATGGTTAAGCAGAACACATGAGAATAAGCCAGAAGCAAATTGTTCATACACAACACTTATTTAACTTCAAATGTCCTCAGAAAACTTCAACACACACAGGTAATCAGCTTAAGTTTACTTATGCTCACTAATGATCAAAACAGCTTCAATGTTCAAAGAACTACACTTGCGGACACCAATAAGCAGTCCAAATAAGCTCTAATATGCCAAGAAATGGGGGCAAAAGCTCACTTGTACTACTGAGTATCTAAATCAACTAAAAGTCTAATCAGAAACAATTAAATTCTACTCTAAACTAACTCAAGTTCATCAGCCTGTGGAACTACAAAGTTAATAACAGTTGACTATTTGAAATTTTTATTAATTGACCAAATCCAAATTTAGATGATCAAAACTACTTCTTATTGAATTATTAAGCTATCAATACACTAGATTATACTAGATTAGACTAATAAGCAACTACTATTACAATTATACTAACTATCTTCTAATATTACCTAACTGTAAGCTCAATTTAGACTTCACTTTGACTTTTTATGTATAAACCTACTGATTTATTGATTTAGATCCTTATTATTACACTAAAGCAGCCTAGGTATGAAAGAAAAACAATAAACCAACAACAACTAACTTCAGTTCACCTCAAATCCAAGTACTCCCTTATTTAACCAATATAACTGAGAATTGATGCAAGTTGCTACAAACCACCAACTCAAAGATCCAAACAATTATAAACAAAAGCTAATACAACCAACAATTCAACTAATCTATACTACTATATAATGTATTTGGGACTATTCTATAATTAGAAAGGCTTAAAAATTCAGACTTTTACTTGCTAATTATGGAAACAACCACCCCTAATAATCACCCCCAACAATTTATAACCACTTCAACAACCACCCCCAACAATTTATAACCACCTCAACAACCACCCCAACAACCACTTTCCGCCACCCCACCTCCCTCCTATTCACCCCAACAATCCGCCCTCGCATCGCGCGGGCACCTTTCTAGTATTCAATAAAATGTCAGAATCACAAGTAAGCTATATGTCAGTTAACATGAAACTTACACTAAACTTAAACCATTACAACTACCAAATCAACTCAATAAAGCTAAAATACAATTCAAATAACCAACTAGAACAGCAAATGAAATTACTAAACAGATCTATATCAAACTACTCAATGAACTCAGAAATTTGAATCAGCACTTACAATAACATTCAATCCAGCATGAACAGGATTGATTCACTGAGCTTGCCTATCTTTAAGATAGGCAGAGACCTTCCATGTCTGTCTCAGCTTATCCAATTCACCACAGGATCAAATGAATCAATCCTATTAGTTTTTAATAAAATTTCAAGTTTTCTTTTATTCCTATTAGCTTATTGATTCATCATTTAGTTAAACAGCTTTTATATCTCTTATACTTTACTTAATTTCAGTTTCTCATTTAGCTTAAACAATATTTCTTTTCATTTCAGTTAAAAACATCCAAAGAAAACTCATAAAAAGTAGAAAATAAATAAAAAAAAATAAATAAATAAATATAGTTTACTTTTGGTTAAAACAGCTTGCAATCAACATATCTTTTCCAATTCTATAACTTTTATATCATATTAAACATTTAACAAACAATGTGCCAAATTCAACTATACTAATATCACTTCATAATATAACATACTTCTCATCATTACACATTCAGGCTTATACATCGCATACTATAACTCACTTTTAGCCCATCTCTAATACCATATCAATAGTCAATCATAAGCACCAATGCATTAAATAGACCATATGTTGGTCATCAATATCACACGGGTCATACATCATTCCATTATCCATCTATAACTCCATACTATAACGCTATTCTAATTCCACCACTTATCACGTCTATGCACATCAAGCTATCTCTACTATAACATATGAATTCACACAACATATAACTATCACCGACACTATCAGAGGTGCACGCTGTTCTAAACATTTAGCACATCCAGTCCGCCATGGACTTATATCACACGCATCAATACTATAACTCACTTTCAACATTGTACATCTTAAGCTCATATAACAATCACATGATCCATCTCATAGCTTAACAATCACTTTCTATAACTTAAACAAATACTTATCCGCATTACTTAATCTTACATCCAACGCATCTACTAGTGGTTTAAGTCTAGGCAACCTATAGTGGAAACCTAATTCACTTAAACCGAAGCTCTGATACCAAGTTGTTACGCCCCGTGCCCGATTTGACCAAAAATTTAAAACTTTTTCGTGGAAACACTTTGACTATAACGGACCTCCTGTTACTCTTTAATAAATTGAAAACAATATATTACTTAACATATACTTTATTTTCAAATACACACTTGGTCTAGAAGACCCGCGAAAACATACTTTACAAAGTGATGGGTGTTATGCCAAACACCCGTTTTTGACCCACTTTCAAACATTATAACTCACATTTAACTCCAACCAATACCATGACCTGAACCAAAACATACATTCATCATACAAAACTATAACAAACCATACTATAACATTTTAAATGGCACTCGACCCCATTTAACCCCTAAATGGGTATAATTATACATAAATCCAAACACCCCTTTTTATCTACTATACCACTTTAACCCACGTCTACAACACACCACTTGACAACCAAAATATTTCAACAGTCCTAACATAAACATTGACACTTGAAGAAATGTTTATAAACCTTTTAAAGACTCTTGGGGGTTCAACTTTAATTCGAGCTCGATGTCTACGACTAAGCCCCTAATTGCATACAACCTTCTAACGTCCATACTTCCATTCCTTAAGATTTAATCCAAGTAATTACCATCTTCCCATGAGCACCTACAAAACATGGTTAACTATAACGTAAGCGAAATGCTTAGTAAGTAATTGGTTAATACATGATTAACACGTCCATTATCATATAAGCAATGTGAACACATTACAACTACACCATTGCTATATCACTTATTCTCACATTCTATAAATATAACAAATACAATTACTAATACACACGTAACTATAACACAAATAAGCACATTGAGACATCGACACATACCTTGGTCCATCCATAATCAAGGACTAATTCTATAACGTCCAACTAATCAAGTCTAGTAACTCGTCACACACTCTAAGCAACTATAAGCAACCTTAACACCTACCTTCATAATCACATAATATAACAACTCTCATATTAAGCACATAGTAACCAAGTTACTTACCTTAGCATCCAAGCTAAGCTACCATTAAACCAACATCATCATCAACAACCTCCTCTCTTGCAATCTATGTCAAATCTTCATAAACATAAACACTTTAACCCATATTTTTTTTTTGATCAAATTACATAAAAATACGATTAAATTACTATAACAATGGTAATATAACCATAGCTCACTTAACACCTCTAATTATCATATAATCACATATTGATCATATGATAATTAACCCATAAAATTATTAACTTTAAAACCATAAAACTTATCTCATAAATTACTATAACTCTTTAATTAACTTAAAACCATCTTTTACCCAATTTCCCCAAATTAGGTACATGAACCCTAATTCGTAATTCACTAATAAATCAACTATTGGTTACTTACTTGTGTAGGAGATTATTGTTATGAACTTGTTTCTTGAATTGGAACCTTAATCTTTCTTCAATGTAGTTACTAATAATTTCTTCATCTTTTCCTCTCTTTTTCCTTGTTTTGTTCGTCACCCACACACACCAAAACACATTCTGGAATGTGTTAGAAACTAGAGGAAGTTACTTAAATCAAAATCTGGCACAACTTTGCAATTGTGGCAAGAATGATACCTAAAGTACTATAAGAATTTGGTCATAGTACAAGAACAAGTTGGTTCTAGTGCCAGTTTTAGGTTTTGGCAAGAATAGCCCTTCTAGTCCTATAACAATTCAATGTTGGTACTAGAACAAGTTGGTTCTAGTACCAGTTTTAGGTTTTGGCAAGAATAGCCCTTCTAGTCCTATAACAATTCAGTGTCGGTACTAGTACAAGTTGGTTCTAGTACCAGGTTTGAGGAATTGGCAAGATGAGTCCCTGCAGGCTAGAACAAGGTGGTTCTAGTATTATTTTGGGATTCTGTCAACTTAGGTCCCTCAAGTCCATTTTCTTTCTACTTTAGCAACATTAACTTTATAACTCATTTAACACTTGACAACTTTAATCCTTTAAGTCTATATCTCTTATATTTGAGACAAATCAATCTTTCTATAATCATGTCACATCTTCTTTGACTATTAAATTAACTATCGGGTTACATGAGCTGATAAGGCGAAAAATGAAACGTTTTTAGGGGGTCATTTAAGCCGGAATTTGAATTTATTTGATCAAATATTGCCCTAAATCGTTCCTTTTGTGATTTTAGGTACTTTTGGAGTGAATTCTGGAAAAGGAAGCATTTTGGACGTTTTTGGAGCATAAAAGTGAAGAAAACGGCAAAGTCTCAATTTTCCTTGCTGGAACAGTACCTGACGGCGTCACCAAGGCCGTCACGTGTGTTGGTGACGGCCCAGAAACTTCATGAAGGCGTCACGTAGGCCGTCACGTGTAAATTGTCACAACTTGCGCGCACGGTAGCTGACACCGTTTTGGCCATAACTTTTGCATACGAACTTGGATTTGAGCGATTCAAAAAAGAAAACGGTCGGGATGAAAAAATCTACGATTTGGTGAAGAAAAATTGTTCATGACGCCGTCAAAGTTTGGCTGACGCCATCATGATCGGGCCGGGCAGAAAATAGCCTATAAATATAACATCATAACTTCACTTTTTGTAAGCCCTAAGCCCTAAGGTCGATTCCTGGGTTTAGGTAGGTGTTTTTCCAGCAACTTAGAGGGTTTCAATCACTCCATAAACATCATGTATTGGTTTGATGATTCTATCTCAATTATGTCTTTCATTATTATTGTTGTTTGCTTTTCTTTGATTATGTTTTGCTAATTCATCTTGTGTCTACTTATGTTTATGTGAAACTTGTATATAATTGATTAGATCTTATTGATTCCTTGTTGATGTTTGTGTCTATCTTCATCAATTAGGGCGTGACACTTCGATAGGTCTAATTGGTTTAGTTTATAATTCTTGTTTCCTATTGATTCTTGTTTTGATTGAATGAATTCGATGTTAGGCTTAAGAAAACTGGCAGACTTCCATAGGGTAACATGCTTGAACGTCTTAAGAAACATGAACCGATGTGTACTTGGTTTTTATGGTTGTATTTAATGCATGAGCGAATTCTAGTGATCCCATGTTAGGAGCTTCTTAGCCGGCTCGACATAGGAGTGAAGTAGGAGCTTATAGGATTGGGGAAGTAAGTACGCCACCCCATGATTGGTATTAAGGAATACAACCCGTCAATTAAAACAAGGTGTAACAATTCAATAGGTAGAATTGGATAGCTAGCAAGGAGTAACATATCATAGGTAGACATGCTTCACATCCCTTGTAGTACCTTAGTTTACTTTTCTTGTTTATTAGTTTAATTAGTAGTTTTTGGGTTAGTTGATTAGCAACTAATTCCGCCCTTCCTTCCAATACCCGAAATTTTTACTTGCTTTTCATAAAATATAAAAATACAAAAAGAATCATCCTTCACCTTTAGACCTAGTTAGATTAATTTCAATCCTAACGACACTATTCCTGAGTTGAAGGATCAATCCCCCGGTACTTGTCACTATACTATACTACAACAATCAGGTACACTGCCTGGTGGGGGTTGTAAGCTTCTCGAGATCCCTCGAGAGGTAAAGCCTGGTGCAATCCCTACGCATCAAGTTTTTGGCGCCGCAGCCCGGGGAATAGTTATTGCTTAGGTTGAAATTTTAATTTTATTAGGTCTACTCATTAGGTTCCTTTCTAGTGAGATTTTTTTATTTAATTTTTCTAGGTTTTCTTTAGTCTATCTTATTTCTTCGTTTCTTTGTTCGTAACCATTACCATCCGCCATCATGGAAGGTGGTAATATCTTAGATCCCATCATCCCATCACAACCAAACCCACAACAACCAAACCAACCTCCTAGAGCCCGCACCTTAGGAGAATACTCCCAACCAAGCCACAAAGGTTACCAAAACGCCATTGAGCTTCCCAAAGAAGCCATTGCAGCCCACCTGCGACCCGACACCTTCCGGTTGGTGCAAAATGGATGTGCATTCCACAGATATGTGTCTGAAGACCCAATTTAACACCTTAAGGACTTTCTTAAAATCGTAGATGCCATTGACCTTAACGGTGCTACTAGAGATACTACCCGATTGCGTCTCTTCCATTTCTCTCTTCGTGACCAAGCTATCCATAGACATTCAAACTCTTATTCATCATAACTTTCACTTTGTACTTTTCTTCATTTTTCACTTTTTCTCATATTTTTCATACTTTTTTTCTTTCTTTACTTTTTTCTCAATCATCAATGGAAGCTTATCGGGTAGCTCCAAAACCACATACATAATCAACTTTTGACTTTTGATTTTTTTTCATTTTTGCTCTTATTCTTGATGTTCCTTGATATGTACCCAACTTCTAAAGCAAAGATTCTCTTAAGAAAATAAGAAACTAAATATTATCCAAACCTAAATACCACTAATTAACCTAGAACATCTATTTTATATCGGTGACGTATTTTATGGGAGTAAATAGCCACAAGTACCTTTCATGAGCTCTAAAGAGAACCAACTACTCCACGTTTAGCATCTAACTTCTAAATAAACTCTATCATTTCTCGCTCTTCGCAATTTAAGATTCCAAATAATGAAACCCGCGAATACTTAGCCGATAATCAGCCACGCATATATAAAGTCAGATACGGAAACTTGCAAATTCTAGAAGAAGAATTCGCGTTTTCTAGCTCCTTATGTAAAAGACTAGCGAAAGCTTTTAAGCTGCGCATGTATAAAGTCAAGTACGGGAACTTGCAGATTCTTAAGAAAGAATTCGCATTTTATAGCTCCTGGTGTACAAGACTAGCACAAGCTTATGTAATTATCATTGGTTAAGGGAACAAGCTAGGGCTCAACACGCCCGGTCAAGTCAAAATATTTATTCCTACTCTTGCCAGCAGGAAAGTCAACAAAGGTGTCAAAACACTTATTCAAATTTTATTATATTTTTGCACAACTTTTTCAATTTTTCATATTTTTTTTGTGCTTTTTCATGATTTTTTTATTGACTTTTCTTAAAATTTTTTGAAATTTTCAATTTTTTTTTTATTTTTTTGAGGAAAAACGGAGTTGCAAGAGTACACGACATGGTGAAAAATGCAAGGTCAAATCAAATCGAAGATTCACCCTCCCCTGGACTAGAATTGAACATTGTCCTCAATGTTTTACGGATAAAGGCAATCCTAACATAATTCTAGGGCCGTTTATTAATTATGCCAAAGAAAACGATAGTCGATAAGATTCACGGATATAGGATTTCCAAAAGCATCGATGAATAAACTCGAGTGGAGGAAGAACATCATGACGAGCACGAGAGTCATCATAAATCGTGGACAATCCTAAACAAACATTCACAAACAACCACGGAACACAAGAGTAGAAGAGGCACCCCCTCCTCACGTTATTTGTTAGAAATAAGAAAAATAAGAAGATGAAATGCATAAGCATAGGTTGCCTCCCATGAAGCGCTTTGTTTTTTATTACCAAGTCACGTAGCTTGACTCGATCCCTGAATTCAATCGTCCTTGGGGAAAGTTTGGAGATCCAGGACTACCATGGTTGGTACATCCCCTCTGAAGTAATGTTTCAATAGGTGACCGTTCACCTTAAAGTTGGGACCACGGGTTGAGCTAACTCAATGGTACCATAAGGGAATACTTGTGTTATGGTGAATGGTCCGGACCAACGGGTTTTAAGCTTACCCGAGAAAATCTTCAATCGAGAGTTAAAAAGAAGCACTTGATCATCAACGTTGAAAACGCGGTCTTTAATCTTGGCATCATGAAGTCTTTTAGTTTTCTCTTTATAAATCAAAGAATTCTCGTAAGCTTGATCACGAAGTTTGACTAACTCATTCAATTGAACCTTTCGGTGATCACCCGCGGGTTTTAAGTCAAAATTGGCATGTTTTAAGGCCCAGTAGGCCTTGTGCTCAAGTTCTAGGGGCAAATGACAAGCCTTCCCGTAAACCAGCTTATAAGGAGTACACCCAATGGGTGTTTTGTAAGCGGTCCGGAAAGCCCATAAAGCATCGTCTAATTTATCGGCCCATAAGGCACGGTGCTCTCCTACGATCCTTTCTAATATCCTTTTCAAACCACGATTAGACACCTCCACTTGACCACTAGTTTGTCGATGATAAGCCGTAGAAAGACGATGTGTGACACCATACTTAAGCATAAATTTAGCAAATTGATCATTGCAAAAATGGGTCCCACGATCACTTATTATAGCTCGAGGTGCACCAAATTGGGCAAAGAGACTTTTCAGGAATTTGACAACTACTCGGGCGTCATTGGTGGGGAGCGCCTTCGCTTCAACCCATTTGGACAAATAATCGACGGCCACGAGAATATACTTATTTCCTCTAGATGACGGGAATGGTCCTATGAAATCGATACCCCAAACGTCAAAAATTTCACAAACTTGAATAGCATTTTGAGGCATTTCATCTTTTTGAGAAATTTTTCCTTGACGTTGGCAAGAATCACATGATTTCACCAATTCATGGGCATCCCGATAAATCGTCGGCCAATAGAAGCCGGAATCAAAGACTTTCTTGGCGGTGAAGTTGGCACCATGATGTCCCCCCGTGGGTCCACTATGGCATGCCATAAGAATTTCAACGGCTTCCGTACCGTGAACACACCGCCGGATCACTTGATCCGCACAAACTTTGAACAAGTAGGGGTCGTCCTAAAAGTAATGTTGAACATCTTTGAAAAATTTCTTCTTTTGTTGCGACGACATCCCTTTCCTAATGAAACTCCCCGCATGGTAATTCGCAAAATCGGCGAACCATGGGGTACTTGAATCAATTTTAGACACACTCCCAAGTGTCTCGAGAGGAAATGTTTCGGTAATTTCCTTATTCTCGAGAACACTTTGATGGGGATTCTCAAGTCGTGGAAGGTGATCAGCAGCAAGGTTCTCAGCTCCTTTTTCGTCTCGAATTTCAACATCAAATTCTTGAAGGAGTAGAACCCACCGCATCAAACGTGGCTTGGCATCTTGCTTTGCCATTAGGTATTTTAGAGCCGAATGATCAGTATATACTATGCTTTTATTTAGGAGCAAATAAGGTCGAAACTTTTCAAAAGCATAAATGACGGCTAACATCTCTTTTTCAGTAGTCGTATAGTGATGTTGAGCCTCGGTCATTGTCTTACTTGCATAGTGTATCGGCTGAAAGTACTTATTCTTTCATTGCCCCAGAACTGTACCAATGGCATAATCACTAGCATCGCACATTAGCTCAAATGGTAAGCTCCAATCGGGGGCAACTAAGATCGGTGCCTCCGTTAACTTCTTCTTCAAGAAATTAAATGCATCGATGCATTCATTTGTGAAGTTAAACGGAGCATCTTTCTCTAAAAGGTGGGTCAGAGGCCGGGCTATTTTGGAAAAATCTTGTATAAAGCGTCGGTAAAAGCCAGCATGACCAAGGAAACTCCGGATTCCTTTGACGGTGGTAGGATGAGGTAGCTTAGCAATAACATCAACTTTGGAACGATCTACCTCAGTCCCAGATTTGGAGATTTTATGGCTGAGGACTATGCCCTCTTTAACCATGAAGTGGCACTTCTCCTAATTTAGAACCAAGTTAGTGTTTTCCCACCATTTCAGCATATTCTCTAAATGGGAGAGGCAAGAGTCGAAAGAATTTCCATAAACTGAGAAGTCGTCCATGAACACTTCCATGGTTTTTTGAATCATGTCGGAGAAAATGGCCATCATGCACCTCTGAAACGTGCCTGGAGCATTACATAGGCCAAAGGGCATTCTACGATAGGCAAACGTTCCATACGGGCAAGTGAAAGTGGTCTTTTCTTGATCATGGGGAAAAATGGGAATTTGAAAGTACCCAGAAAAGCCATCGAGAAAACAATAAAACTCATTTTCCGCTAATCGTTCAAGCATTTGGTCCATAAAAGGGAGCGGGAAATGGTCTTTACGAGTTGTGTCATTCAACTTGCGGTAGTCGATGCAAATTCTCCATGCGGTCACAAGTCTAGTCGGTATAAGCTCATTAACTTCATTCTTCACAACAGTGATTCGGCCCTTCTTTGGAACACAATGAACCGGGCTAACCCATGAACTATCCGAGATTGGATAAATCATTCCAGCGTCAAGGAGTTTTATAACTTCCTTTTTGATCACTTCATGGATTTGTGGATTAACTCGTCGTTGTTGTTGGACGGAAGCTTTGTGATTATCTTCAAGTAGAATCTTGTGTGTGCAAACTCGAGGGTCGATTCCCTTAATGTCGGAGATTTTCCAGGAAATAACACTTTTATGCTTCCTAAGCACATCTAAGAGTCGGGTCTTCTCCACATCTAAGAGTCGCGTATTCGAAATGAGGAGGTAAGTCCTTGAGCTCGAGCTCTGAAGGATTCTCAATAGACGGCTTTATTTCTTTTACGTCTGCCATTTTTAGGTCCATCGGAGGGGAAGAAACAATCGGGTTTTCATTTAAAAGTTTCTCAATTAATGAAATGTCCCCCTCCGGATCAAAGTCAGAATTATCAATTTCCGGTGAAGTCGAATCATTTGAAAGACAAGCTTTGATTTCTTCCTAAGCGATATCACTTCCCTCAAATGGAGTGAGGGAAGGGGAAGAATCGAAGATTATTGGTTCAGAAGAAGGAGTGGGATTGCCACTCGAAGCATTATTTGTAAAATGATGAGGCGAAAAATGATCCGTTTTTAGGGGGTCATTTAAGCCCGAATCCGAATTTATTTGATCAAATATTGCCCTAAATCGTTCCTTTTGTGATTTTAGGTACTTGGAGAGTGAATTCTGGAAAAGAAGCCATTTTGGACGTTTTTGGAGCATAAAAGTGAAGAAAACGGCAAAGTCTCAATTTTCCATGCTGGGAACAGTACATGAAGGCGTCAAGAGTAAATTCATGACGGCGTCAAACCTCAAGAATTAAAATCCGTAGTTGATGACGGCGTCACACACAGGGCGTCAAGAGTAATTTGTGTGATGGCCTAGGCCTTGACGGCGTCAGAAGTAGATCAAGGCCGTCCGAGGAAGTATTTGGCGGTGAGATGACGGCGTCACACCTTTGTTCTTGACGCCGTCATCCCTATTTTCCTATATATAGTTTTCTAGTTTTTCACATTTAAAGAGAGAAGTTTTGGAGAAACCCTAAAGACGATTTTGGTGCAACTTTTACAGGTTTTTCAAGGGTTCCAAACCCTTGATACCTTGCATTGTAATTGAGATAAGTGTTCTTCTAATTCAATCAATATGTCTATGTGTTGGTTGTCTATATCTTGTTCTTGTCTCAATTCCATTATGCTAGGCTAGATCTCTTTTGCGTTTGCTTAGATCTTATGAAACCTAGATATTGATTATGTGTTGATTACTTGTTTATTCTTGTCTTGGATGAATGATTTATATGTTATGCTTAAGAAAACTGGCAGATCTCCAAATGGTAACATGCTTGAACGTCTTAAGAAACATGAACCGAGGCGTACTAGGTCTTTATTGGTTGTATTTAATGCATGAGCCACTGTTTACAATCCCTATAGTTGTGCTGGGCATGGTGTAGGAGGAGATAAGAGCTCATAGAATTGGGGAGTTATGTATGCCACCCTATGAATGGTATTAAGGAATACGATCCGTCATCCATACAATTATAACAAGTAATTAACGTGTAAAAGATATCTAGGGAGTAGTGAAATCTAAGTAAACACATTTTCTCCAATTACTGCTCACAACCTTAGTATAATTAGCTTATTTACATTTTTTGCATTTTATTTTGATTGCATCTTAGTATTGGGTTAGTTGAATAGCAACTAATTCCGCCCACTCCTCCAAAACCCCGAGATTTTAATTGCTTTCTAAAAAATATAAAAACACAAAAATAATCATCCCTCACCTTTAGAACTAGTAATTAGGTTTTCTAATCCTAGCAACACTATGCCTAAGCTGAACGATCAATCCCCCGGTACTTTTCACTATACTATACTACAACGATCAGGTACACTGCCTGGTGGGGGTTGTAAGCTTCTCGAGATCCCTCGAGAGGTAAAGCCTGTTGCAATTCCCACGCATCAAGTTTTTGGCGCCGCAGCCCGGGGAATAGTTATTGTATAGGTTAGAATTTCTTTTTATTAGGTCTACTTGCTAGATTCCTTTCTAGTAAGATTTTATTTTTTATTTTTAGATCTTCTTTAGTCTATCTTATTTCTTCGTGTTTTTGTTTGTACTAGTGTGGTCATTATGGAATCAGAGAGTCGCCATTTAGAAATTAGCAAGAGGCTTATTGTGCATAAAAGAAGAAAGAGAGAAGCTAACACATTTAAGAAATTCATTAAGCCTCTCCAAATGAAAATTGAGTTTACAGACTTCGCTCCAACACCGGATGAGTTGAGTTACCATAGGTTCCTTTTACAACATCCTTGTCCCTCAAAATATAGAAAAACACCATGGATTAGGAGGTATAACTTCAGGAACATAAAAATTCCTTGCATGATTGGGTACATGTCTAGAGAGCATACATACATTGACTTAAAAGCACCCATGAATATCATGTCTAGGCTCTATTACAATTGGATTATGAATGAAAGGTTAAGCCCTAGAAAAGACCCTTACAATTCTAATAGGCTGTGTAACTTTGTCAGGAGAGTTAAAGGGGTACACATCTTTATAGGAAATTTTACTTATCAAAGCGATTTTATAATCCTAGAAGATGTTAGGGGCATTATTGATCCACACCTTGGAGAAGTAGTTTTAGGACAACCGTTTGTTGAGAAGACTAGGATGTATCACGACCATGAGAAGGGGATAGCGCAGTTTACTGATGGGGTAGAGAAGGTCACTTTCATGATGCCTCACATGAAGGAAGAATTAATAGGCATAAAAAATCTACAAATTGATGAAATTCGACCCTATGAGGTTAAGGAAGATGGAATTACTGATGAAGCCTATTATGAGAGGAGGAGAACATATTACTCAGGTTGCATGAATCTAGGCCCGGAATACAAGCGTGATGAGAATTGGGTGAGATGTTTTGAGTTAGCACAAAAGTGGGAAAGGAAAACGTAGTAACCCATGACTTTGAGTCTAGCTACAAGACTCGTAAATAAAGAAAAGCGCTCCTTGGGAGGCAACCCATGTTTTGTGTGATTTTATTTGTTTGATTGTTATTTGCTTCCGTATGCATGTTTTATTTTTATTGATGGTAGATCATGTTTCTCAATTAAAAAGTGAAAATACTTTACTATGTTGTTTGGCCTAGTCTTAACTCCAACCTAAAAGTATTTTTGCAAAAGATAAGTGTAAGGGGAAACCCCAAATATGTTTTCAAGAAACAAACCAATCATGATTCTCCACGATATTAAATGAGCATGTATATTCGTATTCGTTAAAGTCAAATGCTTGTATTGAGTCATAATGAAGTTTTGCAGGATTTTCCAGGAAGTAGGACCAAGTTTTTCCAGAAATTTTCCGGAAACTTAACATAAGAATTTCTGCAGGTCCATTCTGACGGCGTCAGAGGTTTACTCTTGACGGCGTCAGGAGTTAAAAATCTGGAAATTTTACCGGTTTTGTTTTTCTAACGGAGTCTTATGGTTTTTGTGAATTATTAAGTTTTATAATCTCCAGGAAATCTGCAAACTTCATTCCACAAGCATTATATCTTACTTTGTTTTCTAGGATTTAGTAACTTATATAGGATGCCGCCGATTTTACGCAAGGTTGTCTTGTCTATTTTGTCAGGATTTACAGGTTATGTTCGACAAGGAGATGATTTATATTCTGGAAGGGAAGCTTTGATTGTTCGTTTTCTTGGAGGAAGATCTAACCTGGCCAACCTATAATCCATACTGAGCGAATCAGGGAAGTATTTGATTTCATTCTCTTTACTTTTTCACTTTTACATTCTTTACTTGAACATTGGGGACAATGTTCATCTTAAGTGTAAGGGGAGGGTAAAAAGATGATACCTTACATATGCACTTTCGTTTGAGTTTGTTTTGTTTAATGGTAGATTTGTAATAAAACTATGAGAAATACTTGTTAGTGTAATTTTAGCGCCAAATTTAATTTTTTTTACAACATTTAGGAGTGAAACTTTAGCCATAGCAAGCGTCTCATGGATAGGAGATTGTATGAGTAGCACATAACCGTATATTCAGAAAAATTTTCCACCCAAATATGTGAGGTTCGCCTTTAGATTTGATAGGAAAAGCATTTACTATTAGTGCTTATGAGTGTACCGGTAGCATTTAGATTCTAGAACTTGCATTAGTGATGCATCCCGAGACCGCTAGTGAGACTACATTCGTGTGGTAGGATTTACTACATGATAAGAGGCATTAGGATTACCCTTGTGTTAAACCCGTATTATGATTACTTGACCATTTAAGTTATATTACTTGACTAGTTAAGTCAACTAATTTTTCCCACACCCTTAGCGTTGTACTCATTTTTAGTACACGAAACCCCTAGTACACCCCTCCGAGCCTATCTTTTCGTTTCTAACTTTAAGCATTTTACTTAAAGGAAGAATTTGTTACACCCCACTTAAATGTACAACCAAATCGCCTTAGCCTTCCGTGTATGCGCTCATTTTTAGTGCATTATTGTTATTTGTTAAACCCTAAGTTAACTATCTAATTGATTACATGGTTGCTAAGTCGAGTCATATCCTTGTACATATTGTTTTGGGACGATTGGGACGATTGGGTAAGTACTTATTTTATGAAGTAATGGGGAAGAACATCACTTATTACCCCCATATGTACGATAATCTTAAAAGTGCTCCAAGTGTTTTGATTTTCTTAATTCGAGTCATTAGAATAGTTAATTGTAAAGTATGTAAAGATTCAAGTGTAAGGGGAATGCTCAATCCCCTATGATGTATTATTTTGGATGGTAGGGTAAGAGTGTATGCAAAAAAAAAAAAAAAAAAAAAAAAAAAGAAAAAAAAAAAAAAAAAAATCGAAAAAATCAAGAAAAAGAAAAAAAAAATAGAAAAAGGAAAAAGAGAAAAAAACATACGGACTACCATCCCGTTTCATTTTATGTTTTTGTTATTTCTCATTTATTAGCTTAAGTCGAGTCTAGTCTTGGCTTAGCAACGCCATATTGTACATGTAATTAACCAAATGGAGTGAGGGAAGGGGAAGAATCGAAGATTATTGGTTCAGAAGAAGGAGTGGGATTGCCACTCGAAACATTATTTGTAAAATGATGAGGCGAAAAATGATCCATTTTTAGGGGGTCATTTAAGCCCGAATCCGAATTTATTTGATCAAATATTGCCCTAAATCGTTCCTTTTGTGATTTTAGGTACTTGGAGAGTGAATTCTGGAAAAGAAGCCATTTTGGACGTTTTTGGAGCATAAAAGTGAAGAAAACGGCAAAGTCTCAATTTTCCATGCTGGGAACAGTACATGAAGGCGTCAAGAGTAAATTCATGACGGCGTCAAACCTCAAGAATTAAAATCCGTAGTTGATGACGGCGTCACACACAGGGCGTCAAGAGTAATTTGTGTGACGGCCTAGGCCTTGACGGCGTCAGAAGTAGATCAAGGCCGTCCGAGGAAGTATTTGGCGGCGAGATGACGGCGTCACACCTTTGTTCTTGACGCCGTCATCCCTATTTTCCTATATATAGTTTTCTAGTTTTTCACATTTAAAGAGAGAAGTTTTGGAGAAACCCTAAAGACGATTTTGGTGCAACTTTTACAGGTTTTTCAAGGGTTCCAAACCCTTGATACCTTGCATTGTAATTGAGATAAGTGTTCTTCTAATTCAATCAATATGTCTATGTGTTGGTTGTCTATATCTTGTTCTTGTCTCAATTCCATTATGCTAGGCTAGATCTCTTTTGTGTTTGCTTAGATCTTATGAAACCTAGATATTGATTATGTGTTGATTACTTGTTTATTCTTGTCTTGGATGAATGATTTATATGTTATGCTTAAGAAAACTGGCAGATCTCCAAATGGTAACATGCTTGAACGTCTTAAGAAACATGAACCGAGGCGTACTAGGTCTTTATTGGTTGTATTTAATGCATGAGCCACTGTTTACAATCCCTATAGTTGTGCTGGGCATGGTGTAGGAGGAGATAAGAGCTCATAGAATTGGGGAGTTATGTATGCCACCCCATGAATGGTATTAAGGAATACGATCCGTCATCCATACAATTATAACAAGTAATTAACGTGTAAAAGATATCTAGGGAGTAGTGAAATCTAAGTAAACACATTTTCTCCAATTACTGCTCACAACCTTAGTATAATTAGCTTATTTACATTTTTTGCATTTTATTTTGATTGCATCTTAGTATTGGGTTAGTTGAATAGCAACTAATTCCGCCCACTCCTCCAAAACCCCGAGATTTTAATTGCTTTCTAAAAAATATAAAAACACAAAAATAATCATCCCTCACCTTTAGAACTAGTAATTAGGTTTTCTAATCCTAGCGACACTATGCCTAAGCTGAACGATCAATCCCCCGGTACTTGTCACTATACTATACTACAACGATCAGGTACACTGCCTGGTGGGGGTTGTAAGCTTCTCGAGATCCCTCGAGAGGTAAAGCCTGTTGCGATTCCCACGCATCATAAAACCAAGAAGCTCTTGAGAATACTCCTCCGTAGCCTCATCAATAACATCGACTCGATTGACGGAAACATGATCGTAATCAGAAGAGTATCTCGCGGTTTGATCGAGATTGAACGTAACAGCTTCATTTCCAACACGTGAGGTAATCTCCTCGGCGTATACATCAATTAAGGCACGGCCTGTCCGTAGGAATCCACTCCCGAGAATGAGAGGAACCCATGGATCAACATCAAAATCAACAACCACAAAGTCGGCAGGGAAATTGAATTTCCCAACATTGATAAAAATATCCTCGGCTATACCAATTGGTCGAGACGTAGATCGGTCGGCAAGCTTGAGAGTCATAAGAGTCAGTGTCAAATTGGGAAGAGACAACTTTTGCCAAATCGACAATGGCATTAGGTTAATGCTAGCACCAAGATCGGCCAAGGCGAAGCCTTGAACCATACCCGAAAAATTGCATGGAATAAGAAACTTGCTAGGGTTTTCAAGCGTTTTGGGCAGCTTTTTAAAAAGAACCGCTGAGCAATTCTCATTCATATGGGTCTTAGACATTTCAAACAACTTTTCCTTGTTATTCAAAAGACCTTTTAGCATCGAAGCAATTTTATACATCAAAAGTATAGCATCCGCGAGACTTATATCAAAGTGCAATTCTTGAAAGATCTGATAAAACTTTTCCATTTGGTTTTTATCTTTCTCGCGATGCTTTTGTTCATTTAAGCGTGACGGATAAGGCAATTTCGTTTTAACAGGAATTTCTTTCTCAGTTTCATAGACGACTTTTTCTTTTCCTATTGACGTTGGGACCACCGGAGGTTGGATGTCTTTGGTCCTTCCATTATTAATAGGAATTTCCATATCCGTTGTCACCTCGGGTTCACGGGCGACTACCTTAGGAGGAAGAGAAGAAGAGGCAGTCGGAGCCGTTGGTCCATCATAAGAAACACCACTCCTTGTCGTGATCGCTTTTGCATCGCCACTCGGGTTAGCGATCGTGTTGCTTGGAAGAGTTCCTGAGCCCGAGGGTCGATCATTTAACCGTTTGTTTAGTTCAAGAATTTCCTTAGCCATTAATTCTTGGTTTTTCATAATCTGCTTAAGAAGCTCATCCAAGGGCGACGGATTTTGAACCACATTCTGATTTTGATTTTGAAAGTTTTGCCCTCGGTTGTTTTGATTAAAACCTTGATTTTGATTTCCTTGATTCGTATTTTGAAAATTCCCATTATTTTGAAAAGTATTCCCTTGAGGCGGGCCTTGATTGTAATTCCCCCGATTTTGATTTTGATGAAAACTTTGATTTTGACCTTGAAAACCATTATTTCCCCGGTTTTGATTTTGATTGTGGTTAAATTGATGATTCCGCTTTTGCACATTATTATTATGATTCACTTGATTTGGTTGATTAAAACCGGGTGGTCCAAGATAATTTTCGGAACGGTAGCTAAGAAGATTACGGTAACCTTGTGGTGGGTAAACGTTACCACCGTTATTATAGGTTCCCGAAGTAGCATACACGTTTTCCTGAGTGAAGCCACCGGAGGCTGGGTACTCATGATACGAATGTGGACTACCACAAGTCTCACAACCGGTATTAACCATATTAACTTGAGGGTTCTTAACTTGATTCGGAATCATTTGATACATTCTCAACATAGCTGTAGACATATCATCATGTTTCTTAGTTATGGCGGCCAACTCAGAATTGTAAGAGGGAGAAGAGTTTTGAGTCCCAGTCGATCTTATTGGCTCATTCCTCTTGGCTGAAGAATCTCAATAATTGTAATGGGTCGTCATATACACGATTAACTCGTAACAATCCTCAGGACGACATTTCATAAAAGTACCACCAGCTGCAGCATTGATCGTGTCCCGATGTCGAAGAGTTAAAACATTACAAAACGTATCAATGATCGTAACGAGAAGCATATTATGGTTTGGACAACGATCAATGGCAAGCTTATAACGTTCCCAAGCCTCGAATAAAGACTCATCAGGAAGTTGCCGAAAATTGCTAATGTCGTTCCTTAACTTTGTCACCATCGATGGTGGAAAATACTTCGCCAAGAACTTCGATACCATTTCCCCGAAAGTATGAATCGAGTTCTTGGGAAGACGATCAAACCAAGCGGTGGCATGATGCAAGGCTCTCAACATTAAGGAGCAGTAAGAAATAGCAATTAGCAGTATGGAATAATTGTTTGTTTAAAAAACGTGTTTGATAACGTAACTGTAATTGTAATTATAAAGTGTAAAACAAACAATGCTTACCGTTTGTCGCTTGCCGCTTCTTTAGAAAACATTTAAGAGTAGAGCAGCTTGTCATATCTCAAGCGCTTGTTGAGGTGCTGCCAAACAAGCAAATGCTTACCATTTATCGCTTGTCACTCCTAAAACGCTTTCAAAATCTTGTTGCCAAACATGACCTTGCACACACAAAACCCTAGTTATATGTAAGCGTTACCCCAACAACACTTATGTTTGAGTTCTAACCATTCAAAGAAAACCGAACATACGCTTAGCCTAATCTCACATCATAAACTTATAAACTTATACTTGGTATCAATCATTGATTAACGTATCATACATAAACAACATTCTTTATACGGTCACAAATTAAATTTATAAATTTGCATATATCAAGTTTCTTATTATTTGAATCCTTGAAAGCTTTTAGTAATAGTGTTATATTGTTATGCGAAAATTACTGCAGAGACGCCTGTCAAAACAGGTTACCTCGCAGAGGGTGGGTTTTTTTTTTCATTCCCAAAAAGGCCTCCAATTTCGCTGCAAATGTGCAGCGAAATAAATATGTACACGTGTCGCACTCTCGTTAATCCGAAAACTAAAAAAAAAAGAAGGCATTCACATAAAAGTTGCAGCGAATTACAATAGTTTTGGGACCCACTTAAATAAAAAAAAAAACAAAAAAAAAACACACTTCTTTGCTTTGATGCAGCGATCTATTAAAAAGTAAAACCACACGTCGCTTTCAACTATTACAAGTTACCTTTTCAACCCTAAACTTTTTAATATTTACAAGTTTTTATATAACAAACTTTATTCGTTAAATATTTAGCAAATACGTAGCGAATTCGTTAATAAAAAAATACAGTTGCGAAGAGCTCTAAATTATGAACAAAACGAACCCAATATTCATATGCTTTTGACGTATGTACGATTTTCTAAAAAATGTTCAAGTTTAATTTATTTATATATATTGGGCTCGTATTTCAATATTTTTAATAAAATCGTACGCATGTCAAAATCCTATCAATATTGTGCTCGTTTTGTTCATAATTTAGAGCTCTTAGCAACAATATTTTTTTATTAATGAATTCGCTATATATTTGCTAAATATTTAATGAATAAAGTTTGTTGTATAAAAAAGTTTAGGGTAGTATGTATGTATAATATTTTCTTTAAAAAAAACTTTCAAAACAGACTTTTTGGGTCAAAGACAAACAATTCTATGAAAGAGGAGTATCGTTTTAAAATAAAAAAATAAACATTCATAAACCAAAAAATGATAAACTGTGCAATTCTACGAAAGATGAATACCCTTTTTTTGTTCCAATGAACGTTTACGTTTTTTAGTATAATTGTACAGTATACGGTTTTTTGGTTAATGAATGTTTACATTATTATTTTCAAACGATATCCCTCTTAATATAATTGTACGTCTTTGACTCATGTGGTTTAAGAGTGTGTTTTGAAAGTTTTTTAAAAAAATGTTATATATATATATATATATATATATATATATATATATATATATATATATATATATATAAATCAAACGTGAACATTTTTTAGAAAATCGTTCGTACGTCAAAAGCATATCAATATTGAGTTCGTTTTGTTCGTAATTTAGAGCTCTTCGCAACTGTATTTTTTTTATCAACGAATTCGCTACATATTTGCTAAATATTTAACGAATAAAGTTTGTTATATAAAAAACTTGTAAATATTAAAAAGTTTAGAGTTGAAAAGGTAACTTGTAATAGTTGAAAGCGACGTGTGGTTATACTTTTTAATAGATCGCATCAAAGCAAATTTGTTTTTTTATTTAAGTGGGTCCCGGAACTATTTTAATTCGCTGCAACTTTTATGTGAAATGCATTTTTTTTAGTTTTTGGATTAACGAGAGTGCGACACGTGTACATATTTATTTCACTGCACGTTTGCAGAGAAATTGGAGGCCTTTTTGAGAATGAAAAAAAAAAAAAAAAAAAAAAAACCCACCCTCTGCGAGGCAACCTGTTTTGACAGGCGCCTCTGCAGTAGTTTTCGGTATTGTTAGAGGGTTGTGTTAGGGAAACGGGGTCTACCCCCACCCTCCCTAACACTAGGCTACTGTTACTGCACTGTTCATGCAGGTTTTTGTCCTTTGTCCCTTTTTTTTTTTTTTTTTTTTTTTTTTTTTTTTTTATTTTATTTTATTTATTATTATTATTATTATTATTATTATTTTTTGTCCCATAGATATACTTGTTTTTTTGTCCATGTTTTTTTTTTTTTGTCCAAAGTGCTAGTATTGCACACAAGCAGTATTGCACACATGCAGTATTGCACACAAGCAGATTGCAGGCTCAGATTAACAATCATCATCGCCGATTTAGAACACAAGCATTTAGCACACAAGCAGATTGCTAACAGGCTCAGATTCATCATCGCCGATTTAGAAAAAAAATATATAAACAAGTACACCCTAACATGTTTAGAGAGGGTTAATCTAACCAAATATTAGGCTCGGATATGAAGGCTGCAAAGTGATAAAAATATCACTTTGCCATGCCGTTCGGTTTTTTAAAAAACCATTCGTCATCGCCTTTTTTGGAAAAAAAAGGCACAGATTTGCCACCAAGTGCACAGATTGCACACAAGCAGATTGCACCCAAACCAAGTGAACCAAAAGTGAAACACAAGTCTCACATTCCACATAACAGTAAGATTCTCAATTCACTGCAGAGACTGCACCCATGTTACTCACAACTGTAGAAAGTAAAGATTCCTGCAAATACTCACAGGAAAGTAAAGAGCACCGCAATAATTCACAAGAAAGGCTCCATTATATACAAGGCTCACAAAGAAGCAAGTCTCGCCACAATCAATATCACAAACAAGTGAAAGCAAGTCTCACCACAATCAATATCACAAACAAGTGAAAGGGGTGAGTTATAGCAACAGGGGTATTTGGTTAGATTAACCATCGCTATTTAAATATTCTAACAAACCATTTCTTAGCAGATTGCACACAAGTGAAACCCAAGCAGCAGCAAGTGAAAGCCGCAAGTGAAACACAACAAAGATCTTAGGCTGCCAAAATGTCAAATTCACCATTTAACACACAAGAGGTAACATTAGGCTCACATTATATATTGGTGCATCATAAGCAAGTTTTATCATATTTGGCTGCAACTTCAAAGGTTGCAAAAAAAAAAAAAAAAAAAAAAAAAAAAAAAAAAAAAAAATTGCATGTCCATTTGGTAATGCCACGCCAAAATCAAAACTTTTTTTTTAAATCATCATTGCCATATCTCAATTTTTTTTAAAACAAACTGCTTATCAAGTTTCAAAAGCAAACTGATTAAACCAAGTTTCAAATCAAACTGCTTATAAGTAGTTTGATAAGCAGTTTCATCACAAACTGCTTATCAAGCATATTAGAGAGGGTTAATCTAACCAAATAGCCCCCGTCAATATAACCCACCCCATAGGGTCAGAGCACAACATAATCATATATCACATACCTGTGGACTATGGGGTAGGCCAGAGCAGGTATTCATACCACTCATTGGTGGCAGATCAAGGTGTTAACCTACCAACAGCCACAGGTATTCATCACCACAGATCACCCAAACCAACTGAACCAAAAGTGAAACACAAGTCTCACATTCATCACCATAGAGCACAACATAATCACATATCACATACCTGTGGACTGTGGGGTAGGCCAGAGCAGGTATTCATACCACTCATTGGTGGCAGATCAAGGTGTTAACCTACCCACAGCCACAGAACCACCAACATCTCAAATAATCACATAAACATCACATAATCACCCACCACATAACCACCAACACTTAATCACCCACCACAGAACCACCAACACTTAATCACCCACCACAGAACCACCCACCACAGAACCACCAACACTTAATCACCCACCACAGAACCACCCACCACAGAAACACCAACACTTAATCACCCACCACAGAACCACCAAACACAGAACATCACACAAGTCAAATAATCACAGAATCACCCACCAAAGAACCAAAACACCGAAACCCTAGTTTTTATAAATTAGGCGTTTTTAATTTTTATTACAGATCTATGTAATTAAACATCACACAAGTCAAATATTCACATAAACATCACAGAATCACCCACTAAAGAACCAAAACACCCAAACCCTAGTTTTTATAAATTAGACCTTTTTAATTTTTATTATAGATTTGTGTAATTAAACATCACAAAAGTCACATAATCACATAAACATCACAGAATCACCCACCAAAGAACCAAAACACCCAAACCCTAGTTTTTATAAATTAGGCCTTTTTAATTTTTATTACAGATCTGTGTAATTAAACATCACACAAGTCAAATAATTACATAATCACCCACCAATTTTATACAAAACCCTAAGCCCCAATAACCCCCATTCCACTGATGAACCCTAATTAAATATCAAAAAATCATGCACATACCATCACATTCCACTGATGAACCATCACATACCACACCACCAATCTAAAAACAAGAGTAATTTTAGATCTAGAATCGTTTCTAGATCTAAAATAGAGAGAGAAAAAGAGAGACAGATGTGAGATATATATATATAGAGAGAGAGAGAGAGTTAGCGCGTGTGTGTGTGGTGTGTGTGTGGGTGGGTGGGTGGGTGATATACGCGGGGTATTAATTTTGTTTTAATATTATTATTATTATTATTATTATTATTATTATTGTAAAAGTTGTGTTTTGTTAAAAAAAGGTATTTTGTAAAAAAAATGTATAAGTTATATTTTGTAAAAAAATGTAAATGTTATAAAAAATGTTATGTAATTGTTATAAAAAATGTAAATGTTGTAAAAATTGTAATTATTATAAAAAATGTGAATGTTATAAAAAATGTTATGTAATTGTTATAAAAAATGTAAATGTTATAAAAAATGTAAATGTTATAAAAAATGTTACGTATTTTCAGGTTTTCGATTCTCACGAGCAAGTAACTGAGTGGGTGCAAAATATAGCTCGGGAGCTCGGTTTTGTAATTGTAAAAAATAGAACCAAATCAGAAGATGGTCTGATGAACGAAATCAATTATAGGTGTACAAAGGGTGGGAATTATATCGTACGAGGTAGTGGAAAACGGAAAACCAAAACATATAAAACAAATTGTCCATTCAGATTACTAGCGAAATATCATCGAACAAAAAATTATTGGGTTTTGAGGGTGAAGGATGATACGCATAATCATGATATGCTAGAGTCGTTGCATGGTGTGCCATATGCAATGCGATTAAATGATGATGAGTTGGGTTTGGTCAAAGAATTGACAGATTATAACGTACGACCACTTAATATACTTTCGACAATACAGGGTCGTAATCTGGATAACGTGTCTAGCGTTAGAACTATATATAACGCACAAAATAAGTCCCGGAGAGACATAGTAGGAGATAGAACTCCAATTCAAGTCCTTTACTCGCATTTGACGGATTCAGGGTATACATGGTACCCGAGGATAAATGAGCATACCAACGAGCTTGAGGAGCTATTTTTTGTGCACCCCACGTCGTATGATCTATGGTGTACATTCCCTCAAATAATGCTAATGGACTCCACGTACAATACCACCATGTTTAAATTGCCGTTGTTGGAAATTGTTGGAGTAACTTCAACAAATAAAACATTTTCAATGGCGTATAGCTTTATATCCAGTGAAAAGGGGCATAATTTTAAATGGGTAATGCAACGTGTGAAGCAAGTGATAGACGAAAGATATTACCCACGTGTTATCGTCACTGACAGAGATTTAGCGTTGGTTGGGGCAATAAGAGAAGAATTTCCTAACGCTCACAGATTACTCTGTCGATGGCATATAGAGCAAAATCTGCTTAAGTTTTGCAGAAATAAATTCGCTGATTTAAAAGAGTATGAGTCCATTAAACACCGATGGGATTGGATGATTAAAGCTCCGACATTCGAATCCTTCAGGGACCATTATTAACGCCTACAACGGCGATTGGTGAACCATCCGGGTATAAAAAAAATTATTAATTCATTGTTTTTAATTATTTAATAAATAAGTACCCGAATGACCTTTTATGCTCTATTTCTTTTTCAGATATCGTTGCGTATATGGATAACTGGCTGCGAGATTACTCACCCATGTTTGTCTCGTATATTACCGACCGATATCGCTTCTACGGCCAGACCGTGCAGAGTTGAGGCTCACCACGCGTTGTTGAAATTATATTTGGACGGCACACAGTCAAAATTAGACAGGTTGTTGAGGTCGATCGATAAGATTCTCATTACGCAAGAAAATGCGATAAAAGAGACTTTCAATAGAAGCATGAACGAGAAACTAAATACGTGTAATACACCACTATTTCAAGAATTGTGGTATAAAGTTTCCAAACATGCTTTCAACAAGTTGGAAAAAAAACTCAACCTTAAGATCACCGCAGCAGACTGTAGCCATAAGTTGCGGTCAAATTTCGGACTACCATGCTTTCACGAGATGCAATACTTTAGAGATCATGGTAAGTATATTAAATTTATAACTATCAAGTTGTTTTCCACATTAATATCAGTAATTCATACAAGTCACTTTAATTGAATTCAGGATGCCCCATTCCACTGGATCAAATTGATATTTTTTGGAGAACCCTATCTGTTCCGTGGCCTTTTATCAATAGGCCCCCGTCTGAAGATGGCTCTTCCAGCGAACCTGGTGATGATGATGATACTTCGTTTAACGATGGCGTGCGACAATTCAAGAATATTTTTAGCAAGTCAACGTCGTTTGTCAAGAAAAATATGTTAACGAAGTTGAGAGAAATATTCCAGCCTGAATCTGTTGACACATGTGAACCAGCTATTCAAAAAAATACCCGTGGACGTCCGAGCGCAAAGGACAAAAAGGGCAAGGCTACACAAGTCCCGGACTTGAATGAAGTCCCTGACTTGAATGAAGTCCCTGACTTTGATGAAGTACCAATCGTAGATCACCGAAGAAGTACAAATTCAAGATCTACAAAAGTGCCGAACATGCGGAAAGAAGCTGCAAGACATAGCTCTTACACGGGTGATAGTCTACGCCACAGATTTTATGTTGGAGATAGTGTGAGCAATGCGTTTATTGAGCATATTCCACATATTTTCCGTCCACTCGTAATAAGCATACATAATGTTGAGGGTGATGGAAATTGTAGGTTTCAGTGTGTTGCCCACAGTCTTGTTCAAAACGAAAATAGGTGGGACGAAGTCAGACGTATGTTATTGCAAGAGTTAGATTATCATAGGCAAACTTACATAGATATGTGGCAGCAACAAGACTTTGACCGACTTTGGTATACAATAGACTGGTTCAATGGACCTGCACCTAACGATCGCTGGATGGTGATGCCACTCACGGGGCTGGTTATCGCTTCAAGCATTCACCGACCTGTTGTATTTATATCCCAGCAAGGTTGGAACACATGTTTTCTGCTTTTTACCAGGCCAAACTCATCACAAGGAACCGAGCCCCTTGTGATTGCCCGTGTGTGTGCTCAGTACATTTTACTGACGCTCGACAGAGATTTTCCACTACCCTATATCCACCCACGATGGAGGCATTTCAGAGAGCCAGTTGCAGCCGAATGGGCAACTTTGTATCAACATCGACTAATGGTTCATTGATTTATGTTGTAAATAATAGAGACACCGACAAAACCATTGTAAATGATTACTGATTTATGTTGTAAATAATAGAGATACCGACAAAACATAGTGAATCAAATGTAAAAGTTATTTGTATTTGTAAATAATAGAGACACCGACAAAACCATTGTAAATGATTACTATATTTGTAAAAATGCATTCTTTGTAATTTTTGTATTTGTAAAACAATGTAAATAATTTTGTCAGGTGGGCCAAAGAAATCATTTCTGGTGTCGATGTGATAAAGGATTTATTATAGAACGGACATCCTGGCAAGACGGTAGTCGTGGGCGACTGTTTTATGCATGTCCTCTTTCAGTGGTAAATAATCATACGTTTGCTTAGTTATGTAAATAATTTGTTTGTCTTCAAATACATTTCTTATTATTGTCTTAACATGTAACAGCCAGGTACAAAAGACTATGGGTGTCGATACTTCAAGTGGAAAGATGAATTTGAAAAAGAGTATTTTAATCAAGCCTTTTCTTCAACGCAGTACTCAAACTGCGTTGCTAAAGATAATGAGAACAAGTTGTTGAAGACAAGAATAAAGACGCTGGAAATGGAGTTAGAATTGGCAAGGAATCCTGAGGATCACGCTTGTCAGTCGGGTGCAAGGCTCCATGATCTTTTAAATGAAATGAATAAACTTCATATGTCGTAAATGTTGTTGTTTTTAAATAATATGTATAACGTTGTCGTTTAATTTAATAATAACAGTTGTTGTTGCAGTTATTTAATGTGGTAATATTTAACGTGCTATTATACAAAACATTATACATATACAATACATTATTATAAATACATAATCCTTTTTACATACATAATCAATTTTATTTAAAAAAAAAAAAAAAAAAAAAAAAAAAAAAAAAAAAAAAAAAAAAACCACTAAACGACAAAATAGGAAAAGTAAAAAAAAAAAAGGCATGAGTTAACCGGACCCCCCTTGTAGGGAGGGTTTGTGGAAGACTGTGTTGCCGCCGTCTGTACTGTCTGCATTAAAATTTGTACATTTTGATTAAAATAGGTGGACCCCTCATGGTAGGGAGGGTCCGGTTAACACATCCCAAAAAAATATATAAAACAAGTACACCCTACATAATATAGAGAGGGTTAATCTAACCGATAGCCCCGTTGCTATAACTCGTCCCTTGTTAAAGTCTAGTGAACACGATGTTGAAGTTGTCATTACTACTATATACTAAAGGGGGGAAGTTGGTTCCCGTGCCTTATAAAAAATTATTTTGTCAATTAAATATTGAAGGGATTTAGTATTCCAAGAACACTCGAATAAAAAAGTAAAAAAAATCAAGAAGTAGCACTGTAGCAGACATATTTGGCTAAATGAATAACATACGTTTTAAGCAAACATTCGAGAAGTAAAAAAAAAAAAAATTTGCAAATCAAACCTTCAACTTCTTACTATTTACGATCTTTTTTTACAACAAACTTTATTTGCCAAGTATCTAACATATATCTCGCGACTTCTTGAACAACAAAAATACCAGCAAAAAGGTCTCTCGATAACGTACAAAATGAGCCCAATATTGATATGCTTTTGACATACGTACGATTTAATAAAAAAATGTTGAAAAAAAATTACAAAACAAACCCTCAACTTTTTAATATTTACGATTTTTTTATATAACAAACTTTATTTGCCAAATATCTAACAGATACCTAGCCGTTTCTTGAATAAAAAAATACTGGCAAAAAGGCATTTCGATAACGAACAAAACAAGCCCAATATTGATATGTTTTTTACGTACGTATGACTTTATAAAAAATGTTGAAGTTTAATATACATATAGTTTTTAAATAAAATAACTTTCAAACTGCACCCTTAATCTATCAAATAATTTTAAAAATTATCATAAATTTTTTTATAACTATAAAAGGCCAAAATTTGCCCCGCTACAATACACTGGTACCCGAGTCAATACGACAACTAACAAATATAGCTTGACACAACATTTATTCCAGACAAATATAACACGTGTCGGCAAAAAACATACCACGATCTCAAGTCCCGCCCAAACATTGTTCGTAAATGATTATCGCAAAAATTTATCGAAAACTCCCGCTGCAACGCAGCGGGCGCCTTTTTACTTGTTTGAGGTATGACACAATGATAAAAGTAATGACACAATGATTTTTTTTTTTAACAGATAATGACACAATGATAAAAGTTGACATTTCAGGTAGCACTTTTGTCTTTTTCCCGATTAACAATATTCACCTTCACGACATTCGTTGCTTTTTCTCCCAATATATTTTAAAAGCAGCAATCAGTTATTATGAAATATTAAGGGGTACGTATAACAAATCCCGTTCCTAATATATTATGAATTTGTTAAAGTGTTGCCTTCACTAATGATTGGCATCAAGTAAACACATATTTGGAAATGACTTAATAAATATAAACAAAAGTAAGCATCGTAATGAGATACAACAACAACAAACCCAATCCTGCCAGAGCAGGGTATGGGAAGCATCGTAATGAGATAGTTTGTGTTAAAATAAACACAAGTCACTATTGTTGTTCGACTTTTCGAATTTACTGCAACAGAATGACATAGGTAAACAAATCGAACTTAATTGTTTTCGTGTCAAATACAAAGGTTGATAAACAATTAATTTTATCGTTTCTTCTAGATAGTCATGGTATGTGATCTCAAGTTCTCGACTAAGTATGCCATAAGTTTTAGTTTATTGCAATCTTTTCTTATATAATTCCTAACTTATTTGTTAATTTGACAACTTGTTAGGATATTTTTATCGCTTAGTTAGCAAGACAAACATGGTACGGATGTTATAGTTAATTTATTGATATTTTCATGGCCTATGTTGACCACACCCTGGTCTATTTTTTAGCCACACCCCCCCCCCCCTATATTTTTTTTTTTTTTTTTTTTTTTTTTTTATTATTTTTTTTATTTTTATAATTTTATTTACATCAAAAAGCTATAAACCTGAAAATGCGGAACAGAAAATGTAAAGTTTAATAAATCAAACGGTTAAAACTGTCAAAAATACGGAACAGAAACTGACAATTACTGAGGTACACTGAAAAAAAATAGGGGACAAATGGGGAGACAAGTGGGCCTGCCACCCCCTGCCACCCTTGTCCCCCCGTCCGGTTAGGGCCACCCTTTCATATGCATGGATTCATATAATGCAAGGGATATATTATTAAATTAGATCCGATCCAACGGTCTTTTCATGGCAGAGGTTAACCCCACGGGGGTATAGGGGGGTGTGTGGAAGAATTGTGCTGCCGTCGCCTGTACTGTCTGCTTTAATGCTTGTACGTTTGACTAAAAATAGGTGGGACCGGGCGGGTAGACCCCCGTTGGGTTAACACAACCCCTTTTCATAATATCAAGCGTCACGATAACATGTAAAAACTGGGAAAAAAAATTAAAAAAATATATATATAATAAAAAAATAATAATAAACTCATCATTTTATTTCAAACCTTTCATATTTTAAATGAGTGATTTTGGATGACGTTTATTTGTTCTAATTTTTTTGTTCTCAGTTTAAATATCACGTTAATGGACGGACTCACATGTATGCCGGATGTGGCATGGGTTACAGCCGATTTTAGGTCACGAAGTGCAAACAGATTTCAAAACTGTCGTTTTTGTGGTATGTGCAACCATTTTTTTTTTTTTTTTTTCCGTTTCTTACGGTGTAACTTTAGTTAGCCTAACATTTCTTTTATGCAACACACTCTTAAAAATCCAGATTCCGTCACTTATCACATTACACGGAACATAATAGAAATAAAATGAATGCATGGCCTGGTTGTTTTTTGAAATATGTTTTCTTGAGCTTAAGAAGTCGTAAGATCAATTACAACACAACTTGAATACTGTCAGAAAATGAAAGATTAGCCATTTATGTGTGTACTTATTAACGCTATGATTTTGTAAATGAATCACTTACGGAATATATGATTTTAGATACATAAAAAGGTTTGTTACTTCCAAACGTGAAACGTGCGTATATAACAAAAACTTATATGACACAAACTTAGTCGGCCTACTCGTCCACTTTCATACGTTTTTTACTTGTGAAATGTTTTATACGGCCAAGTTGATGAATTATGGGTGATAGAACATTTTTTATATTCCACCACTCTTTTTTGGACCCATTTTATCTACTTGACAGCTATTGTATCTACTTGACTATGAATGATTAGTATCCATTGATTCCTTTCTGTTAAAAAAAGTACCTCTTTATGTTTCAAGTAACTCTAAAATTAAACACCACATGGAGATTTAACTTACATTAAGTTAATATTAATTGTTTTAGTACTCGTGAGTACAGCAAATGATTTTGCATATCAAAATTTGCAAAACTTAAGCCGATCAATGTTACCATGGATACCAACATTTGTAAATATATCATTTAGACTTTTACTTGTAAATCTTATTTTAAACTAGTAATCTTGAACAATGTTGTAGTTTATTTACGTCCGAACTCAAAATGGTATGGTTTCATGGAAAAGACTAAAATTTGACTTTTTCTGGTCCTGCTTATACTTGTGGCACACCATTTTAAAATCACGACAACATATTCCTAGTCAGAAACACCACAACATGATGATATATAATCGAAAACTTTGAAATTAATAGGTCCTTCCTTTAATGTTTTTTGTCAAGCCCTTCCGAATAGTCATGACAAAAATCTAACATTGCTGACGACTGACGTATGTTGATAGTTAAATATACGGTCGAAATTAATCAAATTTATTTATCATCGTGTTGTAGAGTGAGAGATAAGATCAATACAAAATCATAAATTCTCTAAATATTGTCGAACGTTGTTTTCAAGGAGCTGAGCAGAAGGAAAAGAGGCTCCTAGGGTTTATGAGAATCATATATAAGATCTCGTCTAAAGGCAAAGGTGAACTTTCTTACTATACAATGTCAAAAAAGGACCAACGACGATGAAATAAATAAATCATAGTTACACACTTTTTCAAAAAAATAAAATAAATGAATAAATAATAAATAAATAAATAAATTCTACATTTTCTTAAGCAAATATCTTTCAAAAGGTAAATCGTTAAGTGACAAAAAATATACCATCGTGACGAGAATTTTTTTATCTTTATATAGACGGTCACTTCGATATATATTTTTGGCAAACTTTTTTTGAGTTTTTTTAGTACGTACTAAAATTTATGCCCTAAAAAATCATATGAGATTTGTTCTTTTAAAAATCATGTGTGATTTCACAATCACATGTAATTTTAACAATTACAAATCAACAATGATTTTAAAAATCACATGTAATTTTTAAGGGCGTAAATTTCAGCACTCACAAAAAATATCGAATGAAAAGTTCGTCGAAAATATGTAAAAGTGATTGTTTAATCCTCGTAACGATAATATGATTCATATCGCGTAACGATTAATGGTTTGTGATATATGTAATTTTTAAAATAAATATGAAAATGAGTATTTTATGTTTAATAAATAAATGAATTATCATAATTTGTTTATTAAATCTTTAGACAATTTGTAATCTGTGTTAAACTTAGATGTGTCATGCATCAAGATAAACTAAAGTTCACGCCTTTTTTTTTTTTCCCTTAACGGCGGGTTAGTTGTTAGATGTTAGTTATTAGTTGTTCGCTCGAGTTAGTGTCGCATCCTCGGGCAGAGATACCAACCGCGAGCCTCTCCTTAGAGGATAACCCCACTCTTATTCCCGATTCGCCTGATATCATTAGAGCTTGTGGTTCCCAAGTGAGGATTTCCCGGTCGGTCACCCAAACCGGTACTACTCTCACTTGGGCTCGCTTAACTATTTAAGCCTTTACCACTAGACCACAAGCCCCATGATACTAAAGTTCACATTTGGTTTCAGCAATATGTTGACACCAGTGTAAATACTTCAGCCTTAGAGTGAAGGTGCAGATGGAGAGAAAATCTCTTCATTCCGGGCCAACGGGTGTCACATCACCCCAACACTTCTTCTCAAGTAACCCCTCTTCACCAAACAACAAACTTCAACTTACTCATTTGGGTCCCACCATTTACAACTTTATTTTTTTTAGGCATGAGATATAAAGACGGGGGCTACTTTTTATTTTAACGCGGGCTACTTTTGAGGTGTACTTTTTTGGTTGTTGTCGGTTTTTTTTTTTTTTTTTTTTTTTTTTTTTTTTTTTTTTTTTGTGTGTTTTGTTTTGTTTTGTGTTTTATAATTTGTGTTTTGTGTGTTTTGTATATTTGTGTTTTGTATAATTATTTATTTTGTATAATAGCACGTTAAATATTACCCCGTTAAATAACTGCAACAACAAATATTATTATTAAATTAAACAACACGTTAAATATTACCACGTTAAATAACTGCAACAACAACTGTTATTATTAAATTAAACGACAACGTTATACATATTATTTAAAGACAACAACATCTACGACATATGAAGATTATTCATCTCATTTAAAAGATCATGGAGCCGGGCACTTGATTGACAAGCGTGATCCTCAGGATTCCTTGCCATTTCTAACTCCATTTTCAGCGCCTTTATTCTTGCCTTCAACAACTTGTTCTCATTTTTTGTAGCAACGCAGTTTGAGCAATGCGTTGAAGAAGAGGGTTGATTAAAGTGCTCTGCTTCAAATTCATCTTTCCACGCGAAGTATCGACACCCATAGTCTTTTGTACCTGGCTGTTACATGTTAAGAAAATAATAAGAAATGTATTTTTAACAAACAAATTATTTACATAACTAAGCAAACGTATGATTATTTACCACTGAAAGAGGACATGCATAAAACAGTCGACCACGACTACCATCTTGCCAGGATTTCCGTTCTACAATAAATCCTCTATTACATCGGCACCAGAAAGGATTTCTTTGGCTCATCTGACCAAAGAATTTGCATAATAATTTACATCAGCAATCAATAATGTTATTACTAATTTAAACAAAGTAATAATAATTGGTGCAGAACTAACACTCTACAAAAAAGCAGACTTTTAAATTTCAAACAATTAACATTTAAACGATATTGAATAATCATTTACAACATTTTCAAACAATTTACATTTAAATAAATGAATAATCATTTACAACATTTACAAACAATTTACATTTAAATAAATGAATAATCATTTACAACATTTATAAAATACATCGATGGTTATATATTGCATCCCATTCGTTTGCAACTGGCTGTTTGAACCACCTCCATTGTGGGTGGTAATGTGGTAGTGGAGAATCTCTGTCTATATTGAGACAAATGTAATGAGCACCACTGTTCTCCCCTACACGCGCAATCACAATGGGGTCAATTCCATGTGATAAGTTTGGAGCAGAAAATAGGGGTAAACATGTGAACCAACCATGACGGTCTATATATACAAGAGGTCGGTGAATAGCTTAAGCGATGACGAGACCTTTATGTGGCATCGTCATCCAGTAATCTTCATGCGCTGGTCCATTAAACCAGTTTAATGTATCACGAAGGTGGTAAAAGTCTTCTTGCCCCGACATACTCACATAAGTTATACTATGTCTTTGTAACTCTTGCATTAACATGTATCTAGCATCGGCCCACCTATTTTGGTCTTGCACAATCTAATGGGCAATGCACCGAAACCCACAATTTCCGTCACCTAGCACATTATTTATACTTATTACCTGTGGACGGAAAATCTCTGGAATGCGATCAATAAAATCCTCGCTATCCATATCTCCAACGTAAAATCTGTGTCTTATTTTTTGACCCGTGTACGAACTATCTCTTGCAGGCTCTTTGCCGCGTTTCGGGAATTTCGTGGATCTTGAATTTTTGCTTCTTCGGTGATTCATGGTTGGCACATCATTCAAGTCATTCAAGTCCGGGACTTCATTCAAGTCCGGGACTTGTGTAGCCTTGCCCTTTTTGTCCTTTGCGCTCGGACGTCCGGGGGTATTTTTTTGAATAGCTGGTTCACGTGTGTCAGCAGATTCAGGTTGGAATATATCTCTTAACTTCGTTAACATATTCATCTTGACAAACGATGTTGATTTGCTAAAAATATTCTTGAATTGTCGCATGCTATCGTTAAACGAAGTATTGTCGTCATCATCATCATCATCATCATCATCATCACCACCACCATGTTCACTGGAAGAGCCATCTTTATTCGGGGGCCTATTGATAACAGGCCACGGAACAGATAGTCTTCTCCAAAAAATATCAACTCGTTCCAGTGGAATGGGGCATCCTGAATTCAATTAAAGTGACTTGTATAAATTACTGGTATTAATGTGGAAAACAACTTGATAGTTATAAATTTAATATACTTACCATGAATAACATAGATTTGCATCTCGTGAAAGCATGGTAGTCCGTATATTGCCCGATTCTTATGGCTACATTCTTCTGGGGTGATCGACAGGTGGAGTTCTTTGTGCATGAGGTTCAAAGCATGTTTAGAAACCTTATACGTTAATTCGTGAAATAGTGGTACATCACACTTAATTAGTTTCTCGTTCATGCTTCTATTGAAAGTCTCTTTTATCGCATCTTCTTGCGTCATGAGAATCTTATCGACCGACCTCAACAAACTGTCTAATTTGGACTGTGTGTCGTCCAAATATAATTTCAACAACGCGTGGTAAGCCTCAACTCTGCACGTTGTTGTTTGGCCGTAGGATTTATATTGGTCGGTAATATACGAGACAAACATGGGTGCGTAATCTTGCAATCAGTTATGCAGATACAAAGCGACATCTGAAAAAACAATGAATTAATAAAAGGTCATTCGGGTGCATATTTATTAAATAATTAAAAACAATCAATTAATAATTAAGTACCCTGATGGTTGACCAATAGCTCTTGTAGGCGTTGATAACGTCGCTCGAACGATTCGAAGGTCGGAGCTTTAACCATCCAATCCCATCGGTTTTTAACGGACTCATAGTCAATACCCCCATCTGTGAATTTATTTTTGCAAAACTTAAGTATGTTTTGCTGTATATGCCATCGACAGAGTAATTGGTGAGCGTCAGGGAATTATGCTCTTATTGCCCCAACTAACGCTAAATTTCTATCAGTGATGATAACACGTGGGTAATATCTTTCGCCAATCACTTGCTTCACACGTTGCAATACCCATCTAAAATTATGCCCTTGTTCACTGGATAAAAAGCTATACGCCATTGAAAATGTTTTGTTTGTTGAAGTTAGTCCTACAATTTCCAACAACGGCAATTTAAACACCGTGGTATTGTACGTGGAGTCCATCAGCATGACTTCAGGGAATGTACACCATATAGCATACGATGTGGGGTACACAAAAAATAGCTCCTCAAGCTCGTTGGTATGCTCATTTACCCTCGGGTACCATGTATACCCTGATTCTTGCACATGCGAGTAAAGGACTTGAATTGGAGTTCTATCACCTACTCTGACTCTCCGGAACTTATCTTGTGCGTTATATATAGTTCTAACGCTAGACACGTTATCCGGATTACGACCCTTTATTGTCGAAAGTATATTAAGTGGTCGTACGTTATAATCTGTCAATTCTTTGACCAATCCCAACTCATCATCCTTTAATCGCATTGCATATGGCACACCATGCAACGACTCTAGCATATCATGATTATGCGTATCATCCTTCACCCTCAATACCCAATAATTTTTTGTTCGATGATATTTCGCATTTAATCTGAATGGACAACCAGTTTTACATGTTTTGGTTTTCCGTCTGCCACTACCTTGAGGTACATACGTCCCACCCTTTGTACACATGTAATTGATTTCGTTCATATGACCATCTTCTGATTTGGTTCTATCTTTAACAATTACAAAACCGAGCTCACGAGCTATATTTTGCGCCCACTCAGTTACTTACTCGTGAGAACCGAAAACCTGAAAATACATAACATTTTTTACTAATACTTTTGTTTTAGTTTTTATTACAACTTTTACATTTTTATAACAAAATTCTTTTACATTTTTATAACTTTTATTTTTTACATTTTTATAACTTTTATTTAACTTTTTTTAATAACTTTTATTTAACGTTTACATTTTTATAACTTTTATTTAACTTGTTTTTTTTACACTTTTACATTTTTATAACAAAACTATTACTTTTTTGCATTTTTATAACTTTTATTACTTTTTATAACACTTTTACATTTTTATAACAAAACTATTACTTTTTTTTTTTACAAAACTATTACTTTTTTTTACAAAACTAATACAAATATATTACTTTTATTTACAAAAATAATACAAATTTAAAAAAAAAAAAAAAAAAAAAAAAAAAAAAAAAAAAAAAAACGTGTGTGGACAGCTGTCTCACACCTCCCACGCGTATACCACCCCACCCTCTCACACACACTCCACACACTCACAAACTCTCTCTCTCTCTCTCTCTCTCTCTCTCTCTCTCTCTCTCTCTCTCTGTATTGTATGTGCTCTCGTTTCTCTCTCTATTTTTAGATCTAAAATCAATATTTATGTGATGTTTCTGTGATTTGAGAGAGAGTTTGTGAGTGTGTGGTGATGTTGTTGGGTAGATGGTTCTGTGTGGTGATGTTAGATCCGTGTGTTAATTGAAAGATTGGTACGTTAATTGATAAAAATCTTGATTTTTTCAAAGAAACCCTAATTTTATAAATTAGGGTTTCGTAAAATTAGTTTGGGGGTTTTCAATCTATGAATATATACGTGATGTTTCTGTGATGGTTTTGTTAGATCCGTGTGTTAATTGAAAGATTGGTACGTTAATTGATAAAAATCTTGATTTTTTCAAAGAAACCCTAATTTTATAAATTAGGGTTTCTTAAAATTAGTTTGGGGGTTTTCAATCTATGAATATGTACGTGATGTTTCTGTGATTGTTTTGTTAGATCCGTGTGTTAATTGAAAGATTGGTACGTTAATTGATAAAAATATTGATTTTTTCAAAGAAACCCTAATTTTATAAATTAGGGTTTCTTAAAATTACTTTGGGGGTTTTCAATCTATGAATATGTACGTGATGTTTCTGTGATTGTTTTGTTAGATCCGTGTGTTAATTGAAAGATTGGTACGTTAAATGATAAAAATCTTGATTTTTTCAAAGAAACCCTAATTTTATAAATTAGGGTTTCGTAAAATTAGTTTGGGGGTTCTGTGGTGGTGGTTCTGTGTTCTTATGTGGTGGTGGTTCTGTGTTGGTAGTTCTGTGTTCTTATGTGGTGGTGGTTCTGTGTTGGTGGTTCTGTGTTCTAATGTGGTGGTGGTTCTGTGGTGGTGGTTCTGTGTTCTTATGTCTAGTAGTCAAATATGCAAGCCCCCGTCCTTATAAACCATGCCAATATGGAGGTTATGCCTTTTAGGTGTACTTTTTTTTTACTTTGTTAAAAAAAATGCTTATATGCCTATAAGAACAGGGTCTATGGTGGTGGTTAACCTGTGGATGTGGGTAGGTTAACACCTTGATCTGCCACCTTTGAGTGGTATGAATACCTGCTCTGGCCTACCCCCAGTCCACAGGCTCTAGTTTTAAGCATATTTAAGGCAATGATGATTTTAAAAAAAAATTGATATTGGCGTGGCATTTCCAAATGGATGGCAATAGAAACTTGATTTTGCAACATTTGAAGTTGCAGCCATATAATCTGAGCCTAATGTAAAAGCGTAAAACTTATTGTTACCTCATTTGTGGAAAATCGTGACCTAGACATTTTGTGTTACTTGTTGTGATGCTCTGGCCCAACCCTTGTTGTTCTTGCCTTTTGTTGTGATACTCTGCCCCAATCCTTGTTATTACTTGTTGTTACTTGTTGAGCTTTTGTTGTGATGCTCTGCCTTTTGTTGTGATAATCTGAGCTTTTGTTGTGATACTCTGGCCCAACCCTTGTTGCCACTTCTGTGAAACTGAGTGAGGTTGAGAGTAGTGAAACTGATTGTGGTTTGTAGCTGATTGTTACTTGTTGCCTTTTGTGCTTTGTGATTGAGAGTTGCTTTGTTTATAGTGGAGCAAAGCTGATTGTTACTGTTGAGCTTGTGAGTTTTTCACATGCTTCTGATACTACTTTTCTTGGTGATTTGAGGGTTGCTTGAGGAAAGCTGCAAAAGCAAGAATCTTGCTGTTGAGGTTATGTAACATGTGCTTTATAAGGGCGGGGGCTATATTTTTATCTTAACAGGGGCTATCTGCACTTGGACATGATCTTATAGGCGATGACGAATGGTTTTTAAAACTGAATGGCATGGCAAAGTGATATTTTTATCACTTTGCAGCCTTCATTATCCGAGCCTTAAGTCCATAACGAAATAGCCCCCGTTCTTATATAACACAACCCTTGTGGGCAATTGTGTTTGTGTGATACTACTGTTCTTTGTTTATAGTGGAGGAAAGCTGCTGCAAAAACAAGAATCTTGCTTTTTAACTGCACTTTGGTTGGACTTGTGTGAATCTGCACTTTTGGTTGGACTTGTGTGAATCTTGCTGTTTATAGTGTAACATGTGATGCTGGTACATGCTAGTACTTGTGATGCAGTTGAGGTTGTGTAACATGTGATGCTGATACAGGCTAGTGATGCTGTTTACAGGCTTATGTGATATTTTACAAAACTATTACTTTGTAACTAAGGCGATGACGAATGGTTTTTAAAACCGAATGGCATGGCAAAGTGATATTTTTATCACTTTGCAACCTTCATTATCCGAGCCTTACTAAAAATCTGAGCCTATTAGGCGATGACGAATATTTCTTGTGTTTACTTTGTGATTTGAGGGTTGCTTTGTTTACTTTGTGGTGTTTGTGTGAACTGCACTTTGATTGGACTTGTGTGAATCTGCACTTTTGGTTGGACTTGTGTGAATCTGCTGCACTTTGGTTGGACTTGTGTGGATTCTGCACATTTGGACTTATTTTTGTGTGAATCTACACATTTGGACAAAACACTTGTAAAAAAAACTTGTAAAAAAAAAGGACTTCAAAAAATAAATTAAAACACTTGTAAAAAAAACACACAAACCCGCAAAAAGCAAAAAGCTGCATCAAAAGTACCTCCCTAATGTATAGGGAGGGTTTGCAGAAAGCTCATAGACCCCGTTCTTATAGGGCAACCCTTTTTTTATTCAATTGTTCAAATAACAAAAAATCATTTTATTCAAATAAAAATATAAATAATATTTTTTTCAAAAAAAACGTTAAAAAAAATAAAGAAAAAAATTAACTGATAAAAAAACAAAAACTAAAACGTTATCCATTACTTATCATCATCTCCATCATCACTCATCTTCTCCATTACCTATCTTCCATTACCCACCAAAACGTTAAAAAAAGAACTCTCATCTCATCACTCAAACCTGAAGAAAAAAACACACACACACCCTTCCATATTTTTCTCACTAAAAACACACAAACACTTATAGATCTGGAAAAAGAAAAAAAAAAATGTCAGACTCTTGTGCTCGCCGTGCCCACGAAGCACTGCCAAACGAAGAAGAACGGCAAGGTAGGGGGGACGGTGTGGCAAATAAGAACGGCGAGCCGTGGCAATTGCCACCTAGAAACGGTGAGCATGAACAAATAGCTGCACCTTCCACTCTTAGCATTGGTTTATCATTGTCCTAATTACAAGTCATTTTACTCCCATGTACTTTTGTTTTGCAGCAAGTACATGTTCACGTAACTTCTTGTCTCAATCGGTCCTAGACTCCTAGCAACTAAAGGATATATTTATTGCATATTTCAAAAAAAATAAATAAATAAAATAAAATAAAATAAAAAAAGTATATATTTATTGCGACTCTTTTGTACTAGTACTTCAAGCACTTTCCAGTTTAACATTTTAGACTTCTACTTACAAAATACAGTAAATGTTTATGCTTTGAGAGCAATTATGTTAGACCAGAGTTATAATGGTCACACCGACTCACTTTTCATATCAGCATTACCTCAGCTTTTTTTCCCCTCACATTTCACCCCAATCTCTCTCATCTTTCAACCCTAATGGTCACATCCACTCACACATTTAATAAATTTTTTATTCAGAAATTAAAAATGTAAATGTACGAAATAAAAACTTTTATTCGTAAATTAAAACATTATATAGACTCCGAATATTAAAAAAATTACATTTAAAATTGAAAATAAACATCACGAGAAAGGTGTTTAAACAAATCGGCACGAATGTCTGATGCACTTGTGACGATTTGATTTGCCTCATAACTTGTAGCACTTGTTATTGGGATCGTAAGAGGTCTTCCGGTTGATGTTCTTCCTTCGGATACCAATCAGGAGATATCAGCTTCCCTTTGTCTTTTCGAATCATATAATGTAATATAATGCATGTAGACATCATATATCTTATTCTTTCTTTTTTCGTCGGTCATGCAGGATTGGCTAATATAGCCAATTTCTTCGTCAGAACACCAAACACTCATTCCACATCTTTCCTTGCCGCTTTTTGCATTCGCTTATACCTTATTCGCTTGTGGTCAACATCGGCTGGTTTTCGAATCGACTTAACGAGTGTCAACCATTCCGGATCTATCCCGTCAACAAGATAATATACACAATTGTTAGTTACGCTGCTAGCCAAAAACAGAATCTCTAGTGCTTTTTTTATATTTGAGATCGTTAAATAAAGGAGATTTCATATAACGTTGATGTCGTTGTTCGCCCTAGAAACACCAAAGTAAGCATTTCATATCCATAAGTCTTGTGACATACTAGCTTCCAGCAAAATGAATGGATTCGGGCCATGATCACGCCTACAATATTGTGCTTTATATGCGTTTGGACAACCAAACCAGGGCCAATCTGTACAATCAAGGCTTCATAACATTCTCGAAAACCTGTGCATTTTTTCGTGAAACTCATAAAGCTTTTGAACATCAGTGATAGTGGGTTTTCGCAAAACACTGCTAAAAAAAATTGCATAACAGAAATACAGAAATGATCCAGAGATAGACAGGCAATACTTTCGCCCATTTGCAAATATTCACTGAGGGCGTGAGAAACGGTGTTGTATGCCAATTGACGAATTATGGCAGTGCACTCCATAATGGGAAATGCCTCCTCTTCTGGTACAGTCAATATTATCATGAAAGAATGAAGAATGAACAATTACTTCTTATACTATCCTTGTGAAAAGGCGGAGACTCATTCGGAACCTCTTCCTGAAAAGGTATACATCGTACATCGAATCCACACTACAATAGGCAACGACTAAACGATCATGAGCACCATAACAATCACGAGGTACAATATTTTCGTCGATCGATTTGCTCATCGTCTATTCTTAATAAACGACAATGCTTTTCTAAACAAATTCAATTCCTAACTAATAACTTCTTTTTCTTCTGATGAGTAGGTGAAAATGAACGTTTTGGAATTCATTTGGATAATGAGGAATGATAGATATTTTGTTAGAGTTGTATATGTATTAAGTAAGATTATGAGAAGTTGTGTTTAAAAATGTTAAAGTTTAAGAATATTTGTAAGTAAAAAATGAGGTAGTGTAATTTTATTTTTATATAATGTAATGGATACAACTTTTGGGGTCTCATCACTTTGTACGTGAACCAAGTAGCAAGCAGCCTCAACTCTATCCCATCTTTTTCGCACCTCATGCGTGAGGACTATCTTTTGGAAATGGGTGGCGCGTGGTACACTCTTTAGTGTGAGGGGTCACACCCATTACTATTAGTCTTTTATAAAAACGATCACATTTAAAAGTTTGGACGTACTAATATATAGTGGCATTTTAAAAAAAAAATAATAATAATAATAATAAAAATAAAATAAAAAATGCTGCCACGAATATGAATTACTTTTACATTTTGTGTGTTTTTAGTGTTTTACCATTATAATCACACATACATACATTTATACATGCACTAAAAAAAGTTAAATTCTAAACGCTTATTTTTACACATCTTGTAAAGACATGCATTTTTATTTATATATTTACACATTATAAAATGAGTTAAAAGTAAACACCAATTATTAACGTGTAGAAACATGATTTCATGCACGGTTATAGGCTTGTGAAAAACTTACAAACTTATCAATGTATTGTAACAAAAAATCACACTATTTAAAAATGGACACGCTTTCAAGCGTGTAAAAATGTTGTGACAACTTGTTAGGATATTTACCAGAGGCTTGTGTTTCAATGATACCATATATTGTGTGAGAAACTCTAAAATTAAATAGTAGCATATTCAAGTCCTAATTGGCACATGTGAGAGAGATTTGCGTTGTAAATGTTATGAGATAGTTAAAATTGTAATGTAAAAAAAAAAAAAAAAAAAAAAAAAAAAAAAAAAAAAAAAAATTGTTAGGATATATTTTATCGCTTAGTTAGCAAGACAAACATGGTACGGATGTTATACTACGTAGTTTATTACTCCCTCCGTCCCATTTTTATTGTCCGCGGGCCCGAATTTGACCGTAAATATTTTTGTTTGTATTATATAACACTTGATGAAATTTATATCATTGAAAAGTTCGTTTAACGAACTTTTCAATGATATAAATTTCATCAAGTGTTATATAATACAAACAAAAATATTTACGGTCAAATTCGGGCCCACAGACAATTAAAATGGGACGGAGGGAGTAATATTTTCATATGCAATTATGCATGCATTCATATAATTATGCAAGGGATATATTAAATTAGATACGATCCAATGGTCTTTTCATAATATCAACCGTTCACGATAGCATTTAAAAACTCTAATGGTGTTTTCTGGAAAAGAAAAAAGAAATAATAATAATAATAATAATAATAATAATAATAATAATAATAATAATAATAATAATAAAACACTCTCCCTACTAGGGGCGAATATGGCGATTTAACTGTTTCTTCAGGAGTTCCCTTGACATAATGGATCGGTCCTTCCTATCTTGATTCATTCATCATGGATCTTGTTAAAGGTTAGTATTCGATTGGGGTTTCCTAAGGCTGTTGATTCATCGCCTCTGTACAGTTATCTCTTTTTAGGGATTCTTTTGTTTCTTTTTAGGGTTTCGTTTTGAGACCCTTTCATTCATCGCTGCTGTGATCGTTTTGCTTCTCCAAAAACGGTTTGTTTGTTTTGTTTGGATTGTGCTTGTGTTTGGATATTGTTTGCTGCTCTCGTGGTTAGATACTGGTTGTGTTGTGACTGGATATTGGGTACTGGGCGCTCGTATACTGGTTCGCACTGGGTATTGGTTATTGGTTGGTACTAGATTGGTTACTGGTTGGATATTGGATATTGTTTGGGTACTGTTGTTGCTCGCCAGTGGTTTCAGGAGTTCTCTTACAGTTTCTAGTTTCCTTACGTCCCATTGGGTACTGCTACAGTAATAATATAATGGTGTTGCAATGTATAGGGTTCTGCTACAGTAGTTGTACACTAGTTGGTGTTTTTTCTTGTTTTGGCTTTTCAGTTGGTTTTTTGTTGCTAGTTTCCTATGCCTATCGTGAGGTTTCATTGCCCTTTCGCGGGTCTTAGTGGGTGTCGTGATGGGGGTGGAAATGGATTGACTAAGACTTATTTGATCACACATCTTCGTGATCGACACTTTAGTGGGGAAGCGCGAGCTCTCACTAGACATTCTCTCGAGTCGGATTTGGTTATTTTTGAAAGAGCTGAGGTTACTCTTAAGCGTATGGGATTGTGGTTATGTGGTAGTTGTTTCAAAACGCATACTTTACGGGCTAAGTGTCGGCATGGTAGGGGGTCCAATTTCGTGTCACCTCCTGATTGTGGTGATGGTGTTGTTCGTTTCGTGTTGCATGATCTCACCAAACCACAAGCTCCTTCTCATGCTGCTCTTGTTGAGGATTTGGTTTCTGATGAGTTTGGTGGGTTTGATTTACATCTCCTTGATACTCTACTTTCTAAAGGGTTGCGTACTATCAAATCCATTCCTCCTAAATGTCGTTTGGGGTTTTCTCGGGTTTTGAAAGGAGCTCTTGATAAGGTTGTTTGCTCGCCTGACGACATTTCTTGCTGGGTTGGTTTGTTAGTCTTGCCTATTTGCCTGCTTAAAACCTTTTGCCCTAGGAGTAATCAAGAGTGTAGGTCTGCTACTAAGCGTCAACGACAGGAAGAGTATATTGTTAATGCTATTTTGACTTGGGGCACCCCTGGTGGTAGTTTGCAAGTTGTGCGTGAGGTTTTATGTAACACCCCCAAAATTTGATACAGCGGAAGACTCAACAAGCTTTCGGGGTGCTACGGGGATTGGTATCCAACACAAGACATAATAGAACGAGATAAAGTAAACATAATAAAAACGCAACCAAAACGGGGTTTTAAAGTTTACATTTATCCCAACATCATCCAGAGTCAGGCCCAAAATAAATAAAAGTAGGTCCACAATTCAATATCAGAGTTTAGAAAAATAGATCCATAAACCAGGAGCCTTAGCCAAGCCTTCCAATCCATGCATCCATATCATCACTTAGTTACCTGAGAAAACGTGCTAAAAGTCATCTTTCGCTGGTGAGATCATAGGTTTAAATTCATCTAACAATATAGTGGACATATACGCAAAACGCTTGCTAGCTAGACTAAGGATTCACTAAAAGCCTACGGATACCCTCCGCTCCAACATAACACACGGATACCCTCCATTCTAACATGGATATTCGGGTAACCCCCGCAATATCATAAATACTCGGATAACCTCCGAAGTATTAATAGCCTATAGGTGCACACTACAGTATCTAAATAAGCCAACCTTGAATAGTACACACGAAACTATGTGACTAAAGTTGACAATTCACCAATATCCAAATAAGCCAACCTTGAATAGTACACACAAAAACTATGTGACTAAAGTTGACAATTCATATCCTAGTCCATACGCATAGCAAGTTTTAGGAAGAATATAGAAGCGATAAATAGTCCACATAAAATAATTTGCACGTTTCTCACCCCAAGTATTGAAAACATAGTTCAAGAGTAAAAGTGAGGCTATGACTCACCTCAAGTCCAGAAATCAGCAAGAAGAAATCGGTAGAAGTAAGATGTATAATACTCCCTCCGTCCCATTATAAGTGTCCACTTTGACTTTTCTTGGTCTTTCTTGTTTAACTTTGATCTTAAATAATTTTATTTGTGTTATATAATACTTGATGAAAATTATATCAATGAAAATACGTTTAAAATCCAATTCATTCATATATTTTGCATCAAGTATTATATAACACACATAAAAGTATTCAAGGTCAAAGTTGAACAAGTTAGAACATAAAAAGTCAAACTAGACACTTATAATGGGACGGAGGTAGTAACTCACAAGACGGCAACTACGGACTCGGCACGACCTAACAATATCAACTCGTTCAGAGATCATTTCCTCAAATTCAAATATTCCCAAGCCCGGACGTATTTCGTTTTATTTTCCGAAAATCCATTTCGTAATAGTTTGGAGTTTTTATGTTTGGTATCCATACGGGTGATGGGTCGACACAAACAGACCAAAAAGGTCACACAAAAGAATAATAAAAATAAACTATAGATCTAATATTAGCCCAATATATCATTTAAATAAATCGCCGAGGTTTATCAAATCCGTCGATTTGATAATACCCATATTTATTTACGTAACATACCGTTCTAAGATTACACTCAATCCTAAAGCACATAGCACATAAATACTATATGGTATATATCGTAGTTTAATAAACTCCTTATATACATCGTCAAATTGGCCAGATTTCCCGATATATACATTTAGCAATTTATTACCCTTTACATATATCACAACCTATGGGCGTCGTAGGATACGATGCCCATTAATATACTCATTTCGTATAGCCAAATAACTCGGTTCAACCTTTCGGTTAAATAAGTTATTTAGTTATAGAAAATGTTTATATTAATCGTCATATATCCGTGACAACACAAAAGTCACAAACAATAACTTACCTGGACTCAAGTGACCACGACTCCGCATAACTCGATAGTTTTACTCGTTATTTATATAAAATAACATTTCATTTGATATTTAGTTAACGTCGAGATTTTCTCGTTTTATAATATTTATTTATAATAATACTTCCAATAATATTACGCTACTCTCGTAGCCTAATATATTTAGTCGTATTATTTATAATACGATCGTGATTTTTATTATTATTAATATACGCATTTATACAATTATATATACGTTATCCACGTCTACATATTTAAATAAACGTTTATATTACCAATAATATTATTACGAGTTTTATTATTTGTGTTTTAAATTGTAAATAGTTATCGAGTCATACGAAATGGTCACATGTCCGAGTCATGACTCTCGGCTCATTGTCCAAGTCCAAAATAATATGTAAAAGTCATAATAATCAATACATCTCCGTCCAATCAATCCCAATCCACGTGCTACAATAATAGGGTCCGACTACGGCACCCGACTAACCTATCTCCGTCAATCTAAGTGACCGTCTCACAATCGGTCCCCAATACCACTTTATCGTCAACACAACTTCAAAATCCAATAAGCCACAATAATAATGGTAACCAACAATAAATAATAACCATGAAAATAAACTTAGCCGAAATATATATATTTCGACATCACAAACGGTTCTAAAAAATAACCGTATTCGGGTCAAATTACCAAGTCAACCCGAGTCGAAAACATTACCAAGTGTTACGTGGGTCCCACCCGAGACCACAAGGTCACGGCTAGCTCACAAGTGCTTGACCCAACAAAATAATCAAACCGACCCTATGGGGTCGTCGGCTCCAACACAAGTCGACCAACAAAAATAACAATCAAGAATCCAATCAAACCAAGAAATCACTAGGACCAAATGTGGTCACAACCAAGAAATCGGGTCAAAAATGATAACCACGACTCGGAACCAACAAAAGTCGAGGGTGAGGCCCTCAGCTATGGGTCGACCACGCAAAGAATCACAACCAAACATCACAACCCGGATACCAAACCAAGATTTACCAAGTTTTTAACAAAACCCATTATTATTTTCATCATTTTCTTCCAAATCCGACCCAAATCATAAATAAATTCGTGGGTTTGGTTTGTTTTTCAACAAACCCGATGCACCCCATGCATACTTACCCGTGGATCTACAAAAATCGACCAAGACAAATGATGGTGGTGAGGTGTACGGCGTCGGTGATGCTAGTACGAGGTGGGGGGAGTTGTTTTTGGGCGCGTGAATCACAATACTAGAACAAGGAAGGTGTGGGGAGTGTTTTGGGAGTGGTGATGTACGGTGGTGTGCGGCGGTGGTGGCCGGATTAAGGGTGGCCGGCGGTGAGGAGAAGAGAGGAGAGGGTGTGGGTGAAGTTTGAGGATGAAAAGTTATTATGAGGGTTAGGGTTAGGTTTAATAAGGATATTTTACACTTTGGTCCCTCAACTTAATCTCTTTTATATTTTGCACACAAAACCTTTTTACCTCCAACTTTAATTAATAAAAACGTCCCCTTACGTAAGTGAAAACTTACGAAGAAAATATTAAACGTTCCCGAAACTCGTTATATTCACCATTTGACGGACTAAATATATTATTCCACCGAAACTCTTAATAAATACGTTACTAAAAGTCCAACGTATTAAAACTCATAAGTTTTTAAACTTTTCAGTTTCCTAGTGCCGGAGTCAACGTAGTACCAAGTGAGAATTTAAAAATACATCACCAAGTATAATTCCATAACGAATCATTAAATAAATCACAAATCCCATAACGACATAAAATATAATTAACCATAAAATTGGTCTTACAAGTTCGTTACGAATAAAAATTCCAAATAAAATTTATAAACGAACTTTAACGTAATGCGGGTTTTCAAAATGGCTCCCTAAATTGCCGGTTGTCACATCCTCCCAGTCTCAGAAGAAACCCGTCCCGGGTTTCACTCGGAACAATTCATCTACGAAGTGAAAAGCTTCGGATATCTCTTCCGGAACTCGTCCTCACGTTCCCACGTAAATTCTGGTCCGTGTGGGGAATTCCAACGAACCTTGACGAGCGGAATGCGACTTCGCTTGAGTCGTTTAACCTCACGATCTAAAATCTCAATTGGCTCTTCCACAAAATTCAATTTCTCATCAATACGAATATCCTTCATCGGAATAACAGGCATCTCATCAGAAAGACATTTCTTCAAATTACTAATGTGAAACACATCGTGAACTTTACTCAGTTCATGTGGTAATTCCAACCTATAAGCCACGGGCCCAATTCTTTCTAAAATAAGAAATGGTCCAATGTAGCGTGGGTTGAGTTTTCCACGTTTCCCGAAACGTATCACACCCTTCCAAGGCGAGACTTTCAGCATCACTTTGTCTCCAACCTGGAACTCTAAGGGTTTACGTATCTGATCGGCGTAACTTTTCTGCCTATCTCTGGTTGCTTGCAACCGATCACGAATCTGAGTTACTTTTTCAGTAGTCTCCAAGATAAGTTCAGGACCTGTGAGTTGGCTATCTCCAACTTCCGCCTAACCAATAGGCGAACGACATTTTCGGCCATACAAAGCTTCAAATGGTGCAGCTTTAAGACTTGTGTGGTAGCTATTATTATAGGAGAATTCCGCAAGGGGTAAATACTTCTCCCAGCCTTTACCAAAGTCTATGATACATGCATGAAGCATATCCTCTAAAGTCTGAATGGTCCTCTCACTTTGACCATCGGTTTGGGGATGATATGCAGTACTCATATCAAGTCTCGTCCCCAAAGCCGTTTGAAGTGATCGCCACAAAGTTGACGTAAAACGGCTATCGCGATCAGAAATAATCGATATCGGGACTCCGTGACGAGAAATAATTTCCTTCACATACAACCTCGCAAGTTTATCCACACTATCATCTTCACTAATTGCTAGGAAATGAGCAGACTTAGTCAGATGATCCACAATTACCCAGATAGCGTCACAACCGCTAGCTGTCCTCGGTAATTTGGTAATAAAGTCCATCGTAATCCGCTCCCATTTCCAAACTGGAAGTTCTGGCTGCGTCAATAATCCTGACGGTCTTTGATGTTCGGCTTTAACCTTAGAACATGTCAAACACTTACTAACATACGATGCTATATCTGCCTTCATGTTTGGCCACCAATATAACTTTCTCAAATCCTGGTACATCTTGTCAGATCCAGGATGAATAGAGTACCTTGACTTATGCGACTCATGCATAATCAACTCCCGAAATCCTCCATGTAAAGGTACCCAAATCCGATCTCCAAAACATAGTAATCCATCGGAACGCTTAACAAATCCTTTCTCATTCTCAGCCATCCCAAATATGTTCTCAGCAGGTCGGTTTTCTGCTTTCAACGCTTCCGTTTGAGCTTCAAGTATTTGAGACGGTAACGGCGATACGATAGTCATTCCCAGTGACCTAACTCGTAACGGTGGTATTCTTTCCTTTCGACTAAGAGCATCAGCAACAACGTTTGCTTTACCAGGATGGTAGCGAATTTCGCAATCATAATCGCTTAGCAACTCAATCCAACGTCGTTGTCTCATATTGAGCTCTTTATGATTCAAGATATGTTGTAGACTTTTGTGGTCAGTGAACACAACGCACTTTGTTCCATACAAGTAATGTCTCCATATCCTCAAGGCGAAAACCACAGCACCTAACTCCAAATCATGGGTGGTGTAGTTTTTCTCATGCTTTTTGAGCTGTCGGGAAGCATAAGCTATCACTTTCTCTCGTTGCATTAACACGGCTCCCAAACCTTTATGCGAAGTGTCACAATAGACGACGAAGTCCTCGTTACCTTCAGGTAACGCTAAGATAGGAGCACTACACAACATCTTCTTGAGTAATTGAAATGCTTCTTCTTCTTTATCTCCCCATTCATACTTAACACTCTTTTGAGTCAATTTGGTTAACGGTTTAGCTATCTTCGAAAATCCCTCGATGAATCTTCGGTAATAACCGGCTAAACCTAAGAATTGACGAACTTCTGTTGGGGTCGTAGGTGCAGCCCAATCTTTTATTGCCTCAATCTTAGCAGGATCCACATGGACTCCTTGTCTATCAATCACATGACCCAAAAATTGTACCGTCGGAATCCAAAATTCACATTTGGAGAACTTGGCATACAGTTGCTCCTTCCTGAGCAATTCTAAAATAAGTCTTAGATGCTCCTCATGCTCCTTCTCACTCTTTGAGAAAATTAGAATATCGTCGATGAATACGATCACAAACTTATCTAAATAAGGCTTACACACCCGATTCATGAGATCCATGAATATCGCCGGTGCGTTAGTCAACCCAAACAGCATCACCTGAAACTCATAATGCCCGTAACGGGTTCTGAAAACCGTTTTCGGAATATCTTCCTCGCGAACTCGAAGTTGATGATATCCCGATCTCAAATCGATCTTTGAATACACACTCGATCCTTGAAGTTGATCGAACAAGTCGTCGATCCTCGGTAACGGGTATCTATTCTTCACCGTTAACTTATTCAGCTCTCGGTAATCAATGCACATTCGAAACGATCCATCTTTCTTCTTCACGAATAAGACTGGGGCTCCCCAAGGTGAAGAACTTGGTCTTATGAATCCTTTTTCGGCTAACTCTGCCAACTGTTTTGACAACTCTTCTAGTTCGGTGGGTGCAAGACGATAAGGCACTCGTGCTACAGGTGCAGCACCAGGTATCAACTCAATCTGAAACTCCACTTGTCTAGTAGGCGGGATTCCTGGAAAATCATCGGGAAATACATCAAGAAAATCACGAACTATAGGCACATCTCCAACGCACCTTTCCTTTTTCTCCGTCCCTCCTTTCTCAGAAATTTGAGCTAAGAAAAGGTAACATTCTTTCTCCATTAGCTTTGGTAACTTAGTGCAAGAGATAACTGCTAACCGGGATGGGCTCCTCGAATCCTTTCGATCTCCTAATATATTTAGGATTTCCTTTCCGTCAGGTACACGCACGATCTTCTCGTCACAAAGTATGTGAGCACGATACTTCGACAACCAATCCATACCAATGATGACATCGAAACTTCCTAACGTGACGGGTAGAAGATCTATGTTGAAAGGGTGATTCAAGAAATTTAACGTGCAACCGCGAATGATGGTATTAATCCTTTCTATGTTCCCATTTGCTAACTCTATATCATACCCAATTCCTAAGGCCATCGGGGGTTTCTCTAGTAAGGGTGCAAACATAGTGGACACAAAACTTCTATCGGCACCAGTATCAAATAGTATGGAAGCATAACGATTATTGAGAAGGAACGTACCAGTAACGACGTTCGGATCTTCTCCTCTCTCGTTCCCGAGTGCATACACTCTTCCCTGAGCAGCTCCAGCTTCCACATGTTGGTCCCCGTTATCTTGTCGTCCACGGTTTCCTCTAGCTCCACGGTTTCCATGATTGTACCCATTACCACCCGATCCTTGATTTCCTCGGTTCCACGATTCTCTACACTCGTTCCTATAATGTCCCTTCTTTCCACACCCATAAAAAGTAACGTCTGCCTTATTTCTCATCTCAGGAGTAGCTTGAACCATAGCAAGAGGTCGAGCTCTACAATCCTTAGCTGTGTGTCCTTTCTTTGAGCAGTTCTGGCATCTCATACTACACCATCCAGTATGATGCTGGTGGCAACGACCACACTTGGGTGCGTCACCGTTCTGGTTCTTCTTATCTCCATTCCCAATAGCATAAGCCTTAGCTTGTCTCTTGTTTCGGTGATCATTACCCTTAGAGTGATGGTCTCTCTTTCTCTTTCCATTCTTATCCTTATCAGCTCCTTCCAATTCCAACGAATCCATTAGTTGTTGAGCAATTGTGATTGCCTTATGGATGTTTGCAGGCCTAGCAGAAATCACATCATTCCTTGTAGCTACAGGCAACCCATCAGTATACCTCTCGATCTTTTGAGTCTCAGTTTTTACCATATCGGGGCAAAGCAAGGCCAACTCTTGGTAATGACGATTGTAAGTCGCCATATCAGTACCCTTCACTTTGTGAGTCCAAAACTCAATCTCAAGCTTCTTAACCTCATTCCTTGGGCAATAAGTCTGGATCAGCAGAGACTTAAATTGCTCCCAAGTCATAGCATAAGCCACATCACTCCCAACCGAATTTCGGTAATTGTTCCACCAAGTTAAAGCTTCATCCTTGAAAGTAAAAGAAGCAAACTTTACCTTCGCATTCTCCGCACAACCGCTGACATTAAACACTGACTCAGTCTTCTCAATCCACCTGACCAAGTAAACCACTCCTTCAGTTCCACCAAACTCAATAGGTCCACAAATCTTGAACTCCTAGTAGTGACATCCATTAGCACGAACAGGTGGAAAAGTTCCAGCAGAATTGTTGGAATGATTTGACTCAGCCAGTAGTTCAGCAACTCTTTGCTCGACAAGTTGATTGATCATTGCTTGATCCACAGTAGGTGTATTAAGTGGAACATGATCATTGTCTCCCTGAACATCAACATTTTGATTCATGTTGTTGCGGTTAGTAGTGTCCAGGTTGTCAGGAGTAGAGGTTTCAACATTTCGAGTAGGACGGCGTCCTCGGCGACCAGGGGTAGTCACTGCAGGACCAGTTCTGGTAGCACTAACAGGGTTTCGTCGTGGGGCCATTGATCTGAAATATCATACAAGTTCGTGAGTCTCCAATAGAACTTATCAATATTCTCAACAAAAGTAATTCAACGAAGCCAAGTCATGGAAAGAATATCAACAATACACCACAAAACATCAATAAAACGAATAGGGACTCAATTTCCATAATACCCAAAAATCACATAATACCATATACTAATAGCCATCAACCATACAATAGAGATCCAACATCGTTCCAACTACTGGAAAACATAAAACATGCTACTCGTTCCAAAAGAGGCGAATACTGAACAAAAATACATCAAAACATGATAACTAGCTTTTCTAACCGAACACTCCTCGGTGTAGAAAGCAACAAGACAACATAACCTAAGCATCTAGCCACGCTGCTGGCGGAGGTTCCTCAACTCCTGCCTCAAGCCATCAAGATCTCTCCATAATGATCCTAGCTCCACACTATGGGTGTCGCTGTCTCTCCTGAGGTCTGCCACCTCCTTCTCTAGCTCGGTGTTCCGCTGCCATAACTTGCGGTCGGCCTCTCGAGCTGTGACAAAACCTCGCTGTAAACTCGCGATCTGCTCATGAACCTCCATCAGAACTCTCCTCATCTCAGTCGACCTGCCCTCAACAACAGTCGTGTCAACTCTCAAATCCGCTATAAACTCTCCAATAACTCTCTCAAGTCAATCAGATAATCGTGAGATCTTCTTGCCTTGGGCAGTAATCTGAGCCCACAACCTGCCACTCTCACTTAACTCTGCCTGCTTAGCAGAAACCTCAGATGACGCATCCGACGCCACTGGACTACCAGGTGGTGAATCAAACAGAAACGGATGATCAGGTGAGACAGGCTCAATGGTGAATCAGACTCCTCAGCCTGAGCTGGTGGCACTAACACATCATCATCATCAGGCATCTCCTCCTCCAGAGGGTCATCATCATCACCCTGCTCAGCCTCCTGAGGGTCATCCTCCTCCTCAGGGTCATCAGCCTCATCCTCACCCTCGTACTCCTCCTCCTCATCATCGGAAGAGTACATCATCAATCGTCGTCTCCTAACAGGTGAACCATGTGGAGATGTGGTAGGTGATCTAGGACGACGGTGCGATGATGTGGGTGGCGCCTCTGACAGAAGAGAGTGAGCATCAATCTGTAAAGGTGATGGAGTAGGGCATACCGACATACATGTTGTAGCTCGGTGGGCAAAGCGTGGAGCCACACGAGCCAAAGGCTGATGAAGAGTAAGCTGCCTCGATGTACCAGGGAGCCCTAGAGAAGATGAGGGTCCCTGCGTAGATGCAGCAGGCGGTGCTGAAGTAGAAGCTGTCTGCGGCACAGTAGCTGAAAGCATGGAAATCTGGTAAGGATCATCAGATGCCATAGTGAACTGTGCTGGTAATACCGGTGCAGTAAGAATATCCTCGACAACATCGGGCATATGGGAGGCCATAGTCTGTGACAACGGCGTAGGGTAGGTGTAAGTGTTTCAAAACAACTAAATAGCAACTCAAAATACCATACCAAAAATCCTCATCAAATAATTTCAATCATATAATCTTAATAAAGAATTTCAAATACCGCATTACCAAAACATTTATAAAACAATTAGACCATATAATTCCTCGAAACGCCATCTTATCACTAAATCAATATATTCCATAATCTCAAGTCATCTCAAATATCTCATAATACCTCAAAATAATAGAAGATGCTTCGGCTAGGCGGGCTGGCGGGCAATGGTCAAGGATCATTTTCTATAAAATTTCGGTTATAGTTTAGGTGTTTATTTACCTAGTTCTCTATAACCTTGGCTCTGATACCAATCTGTAACACCCCCAAAATTTGATACAGCGGAAGACTCAACAAGCTTTCAGGGTGCTACGGGGATTGGTATCCAACACAAGACATAATAGAACGAGATAAAGTAAACATAATAAAAACGCAAGTACGCAACCAAAACGGGGTTTTAAAGTTTACATTTATCCCAACATCATCCAGAGTCAGGCCCAAAATAAATAAAAGTAGGTCCACAATTCAATATCAGAGTTTAGAAAAATAGATCCATAAACCAGGAGCCTTAGCCAAGCCTTCCAATCCATGCATCCATATCATCACTTAGTTACCTGAGAAAACGTGTTAAAAGTCAGCTTTCGCTGGTGAGATCATACGTTTAAATTCATCTAACAATATAGTGGACATATACGCAAAACGCTTGCAAGTTAGACTAAGGATTCACTAAAAGCCTGCGGATACCCTCCGCTCCAACATAACACACGGATACCCTCTGTTTTAACATAGATATTCGGGTAACCCCCGCAATATCATAAATACTCGGATAACCTCCGAAGTATTAATAGCCTATAGGTGCACACTACAGTATCTAAATAAGCCAACCTTGAATAGTACACACGAAACTATGTGACTAAAGTTGACAATTCACCAATATCCAAATAAGCCAACCTTGAATAGTACACACAAAAACTATGTGACTAAAGTTGACAATTCATATCCTAGTCCATACGCATAGCAAGTTTTAGAAAGAATATAGAAGCGATAAATAGTCCACATAAAATAATTTGCACGTTTCTCACCCCAAGTATTGAAAACATAGTTCAAGAGTAAAAGTGAGGCTATGACTCACCTCAAGTCCAGAAATCAGCAAGAAGAAATCGGTAGAAGTAAGATGTATAATAACTCACAAGACGGCAACTACGGACTCGGCACGACCTAACAATATCAACTCGTTCAGAAATCATTTCCTCAAATTCAAATATTCCCAAGCCCGGACGTATTCCGTTTTATTTTCCGAAAATCCATTTCGTAATAGTTTGGAGTTTTTATGTTTGGTATCCATACGGGTGATGGGTCGACACAAACAAACCAAAAAGGTCACACAAAAGAATAATAAAAATAAACTATAGATCTAATATTAGCCCAATATATCATTTAAATAAATCGCCGAGGTTTATCAAATCCGTCGATTTGATAATCCCCATATTTATTTACGTAACATACCGTTCTAAGATTACACCCAATCCTAAAGCACATAGCACATAAGTACTATATGGTATATATCATAGTTTAATAAACTCCTTATATACATCGTCAAATTGGCCAGATTTCCCGATATATACATTTAGCAATTTATTACCCTTTACATATACCACAACCTATTGGCGTCGTAGGATACGATGCCCATTAATATACTCATTTCGTATAGCCAAATAACTCGGTTCAACCTTTCGGTTAAGTAAGTTATTTAGTTATAGAAAATGTTTATAGTAATCGTCATATATCCGTGACAACACAAAAGTCACAAACAATAACTTACCTGGACTCAAGTGACCACGACTCCGCATAACTCGATAGTTTTACTCGTTATTTATATAAAATAACATTTCATTTGATATTTAGTTAACGTCGAGAATTTCTCATTTTATAATATTTATTTATAATAATACTTCCAATAATATTACGCTACTCTCGTAGCCTAATATATTTAGTCGTATTATTTATAATACGACTCGTGATTTTTATTATTATTAATATACGCATTTATACAATTATTTATACGTTATCCACGTCTACATATTTAAATAAACGTTTATATTACCAATAATATTATTACGAGTTTTATTATTTGTGTTTTAAATTGTAAATAGTTATCGAGTCATATGAAATGGTCACATGTCCGAGTCATGACTCTCGGCTCATTGTCCAAGTCCAAAATAATATGTAAAAGTCATAATAATTAATACATCTCCGTCCAATCAATCCCAATCCACGTGCTACAACAATAGGGTCCGACTACGGCACCCGACTAACCTATCTCCGTCAATCTAAGTGACCGTATCACAATCGGTCTCCAATACCACCTTATCGTCAACACAACTTCAAAATCCAATAAGCCACAATAATAATGGTAACCAACAATAAATAATAACCATGAAAATAAACTTAGCCAAAATATATATATTTCGACATCACAAACAGTTCTCAAAAATAACCGTATTCGGGTCAAATTACCAAGTCAACCCGAGTCGAAAACATTACCAAGTGTTACGTGGGTCCCACCCGAGACCACAAGGTCACGGCTAGCTCACAAGAGCTCGACCCAACAAAATAATCAAACCGACCCTATGGGGTCGTCGGCTCCAACACAAGTCGACCAACAAAAATAACAATCAAGAATCCAATCAAACCAAGAAATCACTAGGACCAAATGTGGTCACAACCAAGAAATCGGGTCAAAAATGATAACCACGACTCGGAACCAACAAAAGTCGAGGGTGAGGCCCTCGGCTATGGGTCGACCACGCAAAGAATCACAACCAAACATTACAACCCGGATACCAAACCAAGATTTACCAAGTTTTTAACAAAACCCATTATTATTTTCATCATTTTCTTCCAAATCCGACCCAAATCATAAATAAATTCGTGGGTTTGGTTCGTTTTTCAACAAACCCGATGCACCCCATGCATACTTACCCGTGGATCTACAAAAATTGTAAAACCTCGCGAAAATTCACATAATTAACTTCGGTTAATTTAATAAATAATCTTTGTCATTATAGTAATTACCATTTTTACGGGAAATTTAAAATTTTCTTTATATATTAAAATGGTTACGATTACTATATTGTCAAATTCGTCAAACGACAAAACAAGTTCTCGACAAAATTTACAAAATAATTATTTAACTAAACCTAATTAATAAAACTAATTACTAAAATTAACTACAAAACCAATCGGGCCCTTGATCCCTTAAGCCCAACCGGCCCACACCCAAAACCCAAAAACTTATTCCTAATAATAATGCTACTCGACTAAACCTACTCCAAATCGTCTCGTTCATTTCTAATTTTTGTACACGACCTATGTATATTTTTGCCCATTCTCGTTAAGCTCCTAGCAGACTATTAGTGTGTCAAATTTTACGTCCATACGTTGAGATTTGATATGTTTTTAAAAGGCTTTCCGTTTGGCCATCACTCGACCCAAACGATTCATGAATTATTCAATTCTTATCCGTTTTTGTTCCCGTTCGTGCCTAGGAGTTCCAAATATTATTTGTATCATGATTTCATGTATAAATATGTTGTAAGATCGACTAAGACTCCATGATACTCAAATGAGCAATTTGTTTGGTAATAAAAATGGATGTCGACATATTTAGAACTCACAAGGACGATTCATATTTGTCTACCTTTCACAAACCATTTTTTTATACTACCCTAGTAACTTAGAGTTTCTATTCCCTGGCTTCAAATAGTTGTCTTTGTTCCCTCATATAATTTGAGCCAAAAACGTTTCATGCGTATATGTATATATGAACCGTTCGTCCCTCTTTTTCTTCACCATCACTTCTCAAATTCATTTCTACTCTTTCTCCATTCTTACATAACTTAAAACTCTTAAGAAAATCATACTCGTGTAGTCTTGAAGCAAGGAGTTGTAACTTTAAAAAGTTATACGATCCATAGTTATAGTTTCATTCGAACGCATAACAAACTAGTCTCTTCATCCGTTTCACTCGACTCTCTACCACCCTAGAGGTGTAGTAAGTCGTTTCCAATCCTTCTCATCTCATACTACTCGTTACTTTCATTACATGCATCATGTTTATTATTTTTTTCAAACATATATTTACGTACGTATATAAATATAGAAAGTATTACGTGACTAGCCTCTATCTTGGAAGGCCTAGGAGTCACGTATCACGCTTAAAATACGTTTAAAGTTATTGTTCATGCATCATATTTACTTGTTTTAAAATCTTATATACACGTATAAAATTCATGCATACATAGAAATATTACTAAGTCACTTTCTCATATATAAAACGAGCTAAACACCATACAAAAGTGACGTATATCTTTTTATTTCACGTAACAAGCATATCATATTTTTCTACGTACTAATAGACCACCTAGAGAACTATTAGTTTCATATACACGATTTGTAAAAATATTCACGTTTTGACACCTTACTCGAACCAAAGCAAATCGACCTAAACCAGATTTTTGAAAAACAAAACTTATATAAAAACCTTATGGTTGTCGAGTGGGCTAAAACAAGGCCCAACAAGACCTTGTGTTTTAACAGCCCACTGGGCCTATAAAATATATTTTTAAAATCATAAAGAAAGCCCAAGTTCAAGCCCAAAAGAATTTTCATGCCCTCGCCTCTAAAATTTTAAATGGGCCTTAGTTTGGTTCGAATTTAGGCCCATAAGCTAAATAAATAAGCTTCTATGAAATAAGCAGTTGAATTAAGCTTAAAATTTATAAAAGAAGCTAAGGAAATTTTTATAAAATTTTTATAATCACTTTTGCAAAAATAGGACTAAAAATGTAACGCGACGACACGTATAGGGACTAAATGTGAAAATTGTGAAAATTGTGAAAACTAAGGACTAAAAATGTAGAAACAGAAAGAAAGGATAAAAATTGATAATATAATATTGTTACAAGCTTAGATTGTAATATTGGACATGTAGTGGACTATAATTGAAATATATATAAAAAGGACTAACGGTGTGACGCCAACGCCGTTAGTATAAAAGTTGTAAAATTGGAAAAAGGACAAGGACTACACTTAATCTATTTGACATTCTTATTTTATTTTCTATTTTACGGCCACCCTCACGGCATATGCATTTTCGTTTCATATTTTTTTATATATATATTTATTTAATTTTTGTTACTAAAATATATAACGTATATTAACTAATTTTTATTACGTATAATCGTAATCATGATAAAAAGTGGAAAACTTTATAAATAATAAAACTGGTCATATCATTTTAAACATAAGCATATCATTTGCATATCATTCATTCATCATAACGATTACTTATCAATCGTTATTCATTTAGTATTTGCCAAATTGTATTTGGACAAATTCTTAGATAAATTTATTTATCAGGTTCCTATTCAAGGACGTTTCCATAATCTTATTCAAATTTACTCTTCGTCATCTCTTTATCAAACCCAGGTGAGTCATAGCCCCATTTCAAATAATTGTTTTTAACTCATTGGGGGAGATACATGCTTACATATACTTTGATAACTTGATAAGTATATGAAATAAAATAAAATACATGATTCAAATCAATTTCCTAATTGATATTAAAATAATATAATCTGTGATTTATATTATGTTAATGTTTCCAATATGATTATTGTGATATGTGAAATATATATATTTGTTGATGAATTATTTGACTGAAATATTGATATTCATGTGAAAGTTGTTCCCAATTCGATTATTGTGATATGTGATATAAATGTGTTACTGGCGATATATTCAAATTGGATTTCTGATACTCAAAGGATAATATTTTCAAATTGAATTTCTGATACTCAAGCGATACTATTTTCAAACTGAATTTCTGATACTCAAGCGATACTATTTTCTAAATTGAATTTCTGATACTCAGGCGATACTATTTTCAAATTGAATTTTTGATACTCAAGCAATACTATTTTCAAACTGAATTTCTGATACTCAAATGATACTGTTTTCAAATTGATCTCTGTAATGCGATACTTGATTTCATGATGATATGCTAAATGAGCCCATAGGTCCTTGATATTGCCTAAGTTAGCTATCGCCATGAAGCCCCTCAATCATGAGCCGTTAGTCACTTTCGACAGTGAGCGCGAATATAGTGAACAGCTTCGAAACCTGTTAAGGATTGACCCCCTGTCCCACTAATGCTTGACGGAATGCCAATTGCAATTGGTTAGCCGCATTAGTCGTGATACACTATATTCGTAGACATGTAGGAATTGGCACATCACCTACGAATAGAGGGCAAAATCTGTCATTGATTTGATAGAACACCCTCTTTTGGTTAAGCTTGTGGTGTCATGAGGCTTGGTGCAATATCTATAAAGGAAATATATATATGTTTTCAACATATATTTAGATACAGCTGTATAGGTTCGCCCATATGTGAATTGTTTATCTGATCGATGTAGTATCATGAGTTTCCAGCTCATGTTAAGATTATTGATTCTTTATTAAATGTGATTGAATATTTATATGATTTAATTGTGAATATATTCGATAATTGTTTCATTTCTGTTTGTATTTTAACAATACCAAATATTCCTGAAATCTAACAAAATAAGGGGTTTTACCTAAAACTCTATGAACTCACCAACCTTTGTGTTAACACTTTTAAGCATGTGTATCTCAGGTAATTTAACGGAGCAGGACAAGACACGGAGTGGGCATTTATTACTCTGATAAATTAAAATGGTGTAAAAATCAAATTTGTCATTTTTACAAGCCTTTATATCTTTTCATAAGATTTTAAACCAAATGGTTCAACTTTTATCAAAATTATTATTTAAATGACAAATAATTTTCAAAAGGTTTCTTTTAAACCATTTTATGTGGTTAAAACTTCGATCCTCACCGTAACACCCAAATTAATTTTTCGCTGCAATAAACCTTAAAAATGGGGGTGTTACAGATTGGTATCAGAGATACAGTTATAGAGAATTAAATGTTTTCAAACATTAAAACTATAACTTCATTTTCAAAATAATGATTTTTCACCATGATATTATATGCCCTCCGTGTCTGCAGACTGCCGTGCTCCATACTTTATTTGTTGAGATTATTTTACATGCTTAATAGTTACTCATATACAATTGTTATTCCTCTGTATTGTTATATCTTTAACATACAAAATACTCATAAAATATTATTCTTGGGTTACTACTGTAGCATGTCTTCAGGAACGCCCGTGAATATCAATTCTACTCTCCATAATACTAATACCTCGTCAATCAATAAGAATTCTCCAAATAATGAAGATCCTTACGTACAAATAATAAAATCTCAACCTAATATAGAACTAAATTCGAAATCACCTCCGCCGTCACCTATTCATTCACCTTTACGTCAAAGAATCCGGAGAGCTACCGAATCATATGAAAATTTGATTGGTGGCCAGGCAACATTCGAAGTTGGACAAGGTTCGAGCCAAGAGATATCATGGACGAATGTTGAACCAATTTCTCCGTTACGTTATACTTCAGATTCTAAAATACCTAATTCTCCAAATAATTTATCTTCACCTAACTCTCACGGCTACGATATAAGCACTCCTGAATCCATGTGGAATCTTATTTATCGACATGCCGGCATATTGGATGCCCATACTGAACAGCTAAAAGGGTTACGACCAACTCAATTTGAATGGTACGACCGTAACCTTGACGCATTGTTCAAGAGGGCTGATGCTGAGAGGCAAACAATATGTGAGATAGGGATAAAGATTAATGAAATAAAGGACAACACCAACCAGGAACTTGGAAGTTTGGACTCCAGGGTTCGTTGTGCAAGAAGAGAACACGGTCAAACACATGTAAGAATTGAGGATATTGAGAGAACCCTATGGATGGCTAGAGATGCAGCCATAAACCAGGGTCAAAAGATTGCCGCATTAGAGAGTATGTTGGCAAACCAAATGAACATGTGTCAAGAACGTTTCTCAAACATGGAAGCTGCACAACTTGAACTTGAGAAAGAAATTAGATATTTACGTCACAAGCGTAACTAATCTTAAATTTTACAAGCTTCCTTGTTGTTCCTAATAAACCAAATAGACTTGGTTAATATTTCCTGTAATAGTCAATAATTCTGATACTTCAGAACGTGTAATCAAAACATATTGTATAATAACATCCTTTCTGTTATATCTTTATGTTATGATTCAATCTTTTCTTCCGTATAAATCATGTATGAAATGAATCCCCATATTTCATGCAAAAATCTCATCATTTGTTATTTCTATAATAACCAAATGATTCTATTCAGATCAATGAAGTATTAATAAAAGATCTTGTATCGCTTATCTTGCAAAGACAATCGATCAAGTTATTAATATTTTAATTGCATTTGTAATATTATTCAAATCTACCGTAAGATTTCTTAAAAATTTTCATAATTAACCTAAAACTTTAAGAGTCATCTAAATACCAATTTTTGAAAGTGGAATTAAAGAATGAAGAAAAGATAATTAAACTTCATTTGAAATAGACAAGTCGGTTTGTTCCTTAGTAATCCCATATCAAGAGTTGATCATTAATAAAATGATACAACAAAGACATCTTGAAATTAGATTACAGTAGGGAGTCAATTCAGTCTATCATAAATGAAATAATTAACTTCATTATTTAAATTTTTCTGATATAATATGGATTCTAATGTTGAGTTTCATTTTTGTTTACAGAAAATGGACAACATGAACAATGCATATCAATCATCATCAGAAATTTCCATGACTCCTGGAGCTATCCAGAAATTGGTAAATGACATAGTGTCGGTGGTACTAGAAGGGACTACCTTAGTTTATCCGAGAGGAGAGACGGGTATACTTGGTAATCAAAACCCTGTAAGTTTCATGAAGTATAGCCCACCTCACTTAAAGATTCAAGAAGGAATGATCAACCCTACCCTCAACCATCATCAAGGAATTAGGCATGGAATGTTACCAAATGGAAATAATCAGAAGAGGAAGCTACCCGACCCAGGAACCGTCAATCCCGTCTACTGCAACATCTTCAATGCTCAAGATCGATATCGCAAACATCTAGAAAACCGTATGAAGTATCAACATCAGCTGGGAATCAATCAGATAGCTAATAGAAATTGTCTTGTTGCACCTGTTTCTGGAAATGGTTATCTCGGAACTCTACCCTGGTGTAAGAAATGCAACCTGCATCACATCGGGAAATGTAGGGTTAGATGCATGAAATGTCAGAAATTAGGTCATCAAACAATTAGCTGCAGGGCTAAGGAAGTGAAAGTACAACCAATAACCATTGTATGTCACGGATGTGGTGGACATGGTCATCATGTGAAACGATGTCCAAACTACAATGTTAATTGGAAAGCCAAGACCTTTACAAGAAAATGAAGAATCTTTAAAGGCCTTGATAGTATCAAGGAAAATGGCAACTAGATTGGAGCAGATGTGTAAATTCCTGTTGAAGATAAATAAAATCTAGTTTAAAATTTCCTAAGTTGTATTTCTTTCCTGTATTTCACTTCAAGTTACTATGGATGTAACTTAAACAATAATCTTTCTACTGTATCGAAAAATCTCCCTTGTAATATTTCCATAATAATAATAATCCAAGTTAATTTTAATTTCTGTCTCATCTACCAAATAACAATATACAATAATTACTCCATAAATTTTTGAATTATGATATGAATCCTAAAATTTTCCACTTTATTTCAAAAAGAAATTACGTGTTACATCATAAAAATAGCACGTTGAACACCATCTAAAACAATTTATTGAAATATATGATTGAACCAAACATCACATCATTTGGTCCTTAACTATACATAACCTGATCAACTATGTATAATTTAGGAAGAATTATGTTATGAAAGGAACAATGATATTATCAAATAATTTAATAACAATCTTCCTTCAAAAGCAAGATAAAAAGCTAAAATAAATTGTTCATAATACATTGAACAACCCATAAAAATACCTATCATATGTCATCACCATTATGATAGGAATCAACAAAAGTATAATTAAGAAAAACACCAATAATTCACAATAACTAACAAAAGACATCAATAGTGAAATTTTTATTTAAAATCCATAAAAATTAATACATAAACAAATAATTAGCATCGGAAGTGCTATCGTTACAATTATTACAATACAAACAAAAGAATCTTCAATAGGTTGATCCGCAATGACAAATAAGACTCCCACCAACAAAACAATAGCAAGAGCCACCACAGGATGAATCACTTTAATTATGCTGAAAAATAAATATAAACCAAATATTAAAAATAATAATGAAACAAATTCTTAAAAATAAAACGAGTTTTATTCATTATTCGTTACAAATACATAAAAACATAACAAGAACTTAATCCAAAACAACCCTAGCTTAAGATTTTACCCCCAGATCTTGTCGACGGTAATAGCAAGGATAGTCAGGGGTACGACAAACATCAAGATCGCAACCAAGAATCCAAAGTCTTCATCCGAAACGTATGCCAAGTAGATAGCAGCAAGGACGACGTACACAATCGCTAAGATGGTTATGAGATGCGGCATTTTGGTGGATAATGAGAGGAAAATGGTTGAGGGAAGAAGTGGAAAAATTGAAGTGCTATATATAGGCTAGAAATGTGACCGTTGGGCACTATTCCCGACCGTTGGGTCACTATTACTAGCCGTTATTTTACTATTCATGACCACTAATTTCAAATATTCACAACCCTTAAATACTTCAGTTACCTTATCTTGTTGGGTTCAAGTAAAGCTAACTGAATCCCGTTTTCGTATTTTTAGGAATAGGAATCTCCCGACAACCTCTGTTCAAAAATTCTTTACTCAAGTAATCACATTAAATTTGAATTTCGGGACGAAATTCAGAATGACATATGGGTACTGTAAAACCTCGCGAAAATTCACATAATTAACTTCGGTTAATTTAATAAATAATCTTTGTCATTATAGTAATTACCATTTTTACGGGGAAATTTAAAATTTTCTTTATATATTAAAATGGTTACGATTACTATATTGTCAAATTCGTCAAACGACAAAACAAGTTCTCGACAAAATTTACAAAATAATTATTTAACTAAACCTAATTAATAAAACTAATTACTAAAATTAACTACAAAACCAATCGGGCCCTTGATCCCTTAAGCCCAACCGGCCCACACCCAAAACCCAAAAACTTATTCCTAATAATAATGCTACTCGACTAAACCTACTCCAAATCGTCTCGTTCATTTCTAATTTTTGTACACGACCTATGTATATTTTTGCCCATTCTCGTTAAGCTCCTAGCAGACTATTAGTGTGTCAAATTTTACGTCCATACGTTGAGATTTGATATGTTATTAAAAGGCTTTCCGTTTGGCCATCACTCGACCCAAACGATTCGTGAATTATTCAATTCTTATCCGTTTTTGTTCCCGTTCGTGCCTAGGAGTTCCAAATATTATTTGTATCATGATTTCATGTATAAATATGTTGTAAGATCGACTAAGACTCCATGATACTCAAATGAGCAATTCGTTTGGTAATAAAAATGGATGTCGACATATTTAGAACTCACAAGGACGATTCATATTTGTCTACCTTTCACAAACCATTTTTTTATACTACCCTAGTACCTTAGAGTTTCTATTCCCTGGCTTCAAATAGTTGTCTTTGTTCCCTCATATAATTTGAGCCAAAAACGTTTCATGCGTATATGTATATATGAACCGTTCGTCCCTCTTTTTCTTCACCATCACTTCTCAAATTCATTTCTACTCTTTCTCCATTCTTACATAACTTAAAACTCTTAAGAAAATCATACTCGTGTAGTCTTGAAGCAAGGAGTTGTAACTTTAAAAAGTTATACGATCCATAGTTATAGTTTCATTCGAACGCATAACAAACTAGTCTCTTCATCCGTTTCACTCGACTCTCTACCACCCTAGAGGTGTAGTAAGTCGTTTCCAATCCTTCTCATCTCATACTACTCGTTACTTTCATTACATGCATCATGTTTATTATTTTTTTCAAACATATATTTACGTACGTATATACATATATCAAGTATTACGTGACTAGCCTCTATCTTGGAAGGCCTAGGAGTCACGTATCACGCTTAAAATACGTTTAAAGTTATTGTTCATGCATCATATTTACTTGTTTTAAAATCTTATATACACGTATAAAATTCATGCATACATAGAAATATTACTAAGTCACTTTCTCATATATAAAACGAGCTAAACACCATACAAAAGCGACGTATATCTTTTTATTTCACGTAACAAGCATATCATATTTTTCTACGTACTAATAGACCATCTAGAGAACTATTAGTTTCATATACACGACTTGTAAAAATATTCACGTTTTGACACCTTACTCGAACCAAAGCAAATCGACCTAAACCAGATTTTTGAAAAACAAAACTTATATAAAAACCTTATGGTTGTCGAGTGGGCTAAAACAAGGCCCAACAAGACCTTGTGTTTTAACAGCCCACTGGGCCTATAAAATATATTTTTAAAATCATAAAGAAAGCCCAAGTTCAAGCCCAAAAGAATTTTCATGCCCTCACCTCTAAAATTTTAAATGGGCCTTAGTTTGGTTCGAATTTAGGCCCATAAGCTAAATAAATAAGCTTCTATGAAATAAGCAGTTGAATTAAGCTTAAAATTTATAAAAGAAGCTAAGGAAATTTTTATAAAATTTTTATAATCACTTTTGCAAAAATAGGACTAAAAATGTAACGCGACGACATGTATAGGGACTAAATGTGAAAATTGTGAAAACTAAGGACTAAAAATGTAGAAACAGAAAGAAAGGATAAAAATTGATAATATAATATTGTTACAAGCTTAGATTGTAATATTGGACATGTAGTGGACTATAATTGAAATATATATAAAAAGGACTAACGGTGTGACGCTAACGCCGTTAGTATAAAAGTTGTAAAATTGGAAAAAGGACAAGGACTACACTTAATCTATTTGACATTCTTATTTTATTTTCTATTTTACGGTCACCCTCACGGCATATGCATTTTCGTTTCATATTTTATATATATATATATATTTATTTAATTTTTGTTACTAAAATATATAACGTATTGTGGAAAACTAGAAGGGGGGGTTGAATAGTTTTACGTCTTTTTAATTTTTTTTTTTTTTTTTTTTTTTTTTTAAAACAAATTGTTTAAAAGTTTTCGTTGATTTATAAAATATAGATTCGATGATATATGAAATCTAGTTATACACAATATGAACAATACTAAGTATATATCTACTATGAAGCAATAATTATGTAAGTAATGAAATAAGTAAAGGATGGAAAGATCAAACCGAGAGACAAGCGATTTATAGTGGTTCGGCTACAAGGCACCTTCCTTGCCCTACTCCACTCCCCGAGCACCTAACTCGAGAGTTTTCTTCACTATATCAACAAGCTCCCTTATGGCGGAGAAAACCTTACACACCAATATACACACCAATTTACACACCAATCTACACACCAATCTACACACCAATCTTCACACCAATATACACGCCAAACTTCTTCACACCTATCTACACACCAATCTTCTTCACCTATCTATACACCAATCTTCTTCACACCTAGCTTTTACACACCAATCTTCTACACACCTTCTTCTACACACCAATCTTCACAACTAACCTATTTCACTACTAATCAACTTCTACTATCTACACAACTATTCTCTAACAAATATTCACAACTAATCACACTATGAAATAATAATTAATGATGATGCTTAAACAACTTAGATGTGGAGATCACAACTAGTTGTAATACTTCTTGTCTTGAGGGATAGAAGTATTCTTCTCTTGCACTTGAATGGATTATGTATGGATCACTTTGAAACAAAGATTTAAGAATGTATGATCAAAGGATTTATAGATTGGAAATGGAGATCTAGAACAGAAAGTTCTGAAGTGCAAAAGGTGGGGAAAAAATCCAGGTTTAAGGTGGTATTTATAGGCAAAAGTTTCTGACAGAGGAGCGTGGCCGGTCCCCTTAAAGCATGGCCGGCCCCCTTAAAATTAAGGGGGCCGCCCCTTATAATTAAGGGGGCCGCCCAACTGTAACGGCCAGAAACTTTGTTTTTTAGTGGGGAAAGTTTATTTGGTGAAAAACTAACTGATTTTGGTTAAATATTTGAAATCATATATTTAGTATGATTAAAACATTTTTCCTTATTACCAAAAGTGTTTTTCAAAAATATATAATAAGATTATATAATTAAATAAACTTTGTATTAGTTAATTAAATACCCCTTTGATCATACATTGCACTAAACACTTTGTTTATTCATACCTTAAGTGATTTGGATGTAAAGAGAAATATTAATCACCAAATACTTGTTTATGTCATAAGTTTTAGTTCTTTGAGGTTATATTTTGTAATGATCAAAACATAGAGATATTGATAAAAGCTTAATAATGTTTTTAAGGCATTATTTATGTCAACACGTATATTAACTAATTTTTATTACGTATAATCGTAATCATGATAAAAAGTGGAAAACTTTATAAATAATAAAACTGGTCATATCATTTTAAACATAAGCATATCATTTGCATATCATTCATTCATCATAACGATTACTTATCAATCGTTATTCATTTAGTATTTGCCAAATTGTATTTGGACAAATTCTTAGATAAATTTATTTATCAGGTTCCTATTCAAAGACGTTTCCATAATCTTATTCAAATTTACTCTTCGTCATCTCTTTATCAAACCCAGGTGAGTCATAGCCCCATTTCAAATAATTGTTTTTAACTCATTGAGGGAGATACATGCTTACATATACTTTGATAACTTGATAAGTATATGAAATAAAATAAAATACATGATTCAAATCAATTTCCTAATTGATATTAAAATAATATAATCTGTGATTTATATTATGTTAATGTTTCCAATATGATTATTGTGATATGTGAAATATATATATTTGTTGATGAATTATTTGACTGAAATATTGATATTCATGTGAAAGTTGTTCCCAATTCGATTATTGTGATATGTGATATAAATGTGTTACTGGCGATATATTCAAATTGGATTTCTGATACTCAAAGGATAATATTTTCAAATTGAATTTCTGATACTCAAGCGATACTATTTTCAAACTGAATTTCTGATACTCAAGCGATACTATTTTCTAAATTGAATTTCTGATACTCAGGCGATACTATTTTCAAATTGAATTTTTGATACTCAAGCAATACTATTTTCAAACTGAATTTCTGATACTCAAATGATACTGTTTTCAAATTGATCTCTGTAATGCGATACTTGATTTCATGATGATATGCTAAATGAGCCCATAGGTCCTTGATATTGCCTAAGTTAGCTATCGCCATGAAGCCCCTCAATCATGAGCCGTTAGTCACTTTCGACAGTGAGCGCGAATATAGTGAACAGCTTCGAAACCTGTTAAGGATTGACCCCCTGTCCCACTAATGCTTGACGGAATGCCAATTGCAATTGGTTAGCCGCATTAGTCGTGATACACTATATTCGTAGACATGTAGGAATTGGCACATCACCTACGAATAGAGGGCAAAATCAGTCATTGATTTGATAGAACACCCTCTTTTGGTTAAGCTTGTGGTGTCATGAGGCTTGGTGCAATATCTATAAAGGAAATATATATATGTTTTCAACATATATTTAGATACAGCTGTATAGGTTCGCCCATATGTGAATTGTTTATCTGATCGATGTAGTATCATGAGTTTCCAGCTCATGTTAAGATTATTGATTCTTTATTAAATGTGATTGAATATTTATATGATTTAATTGTGAATATATTCGATAATTGTTTCATTTCTGTTTGTATTTTAACAATACCAAATATTCCTGAAATCTAACAAAATAAGGGGTTTTACCTAAAACTCTATGAACTCACCAACCTTTGTGTTGACACTTTTAAGCATGTGTATCTCAGGTAATTTAACGGAGCAGGACAAGACACGGAGTGGGCATTTATTACTCTGATAAATTAAAATGGTGTAAAAATCAAATTTGTCATTTTTACAAGCCTTTATATCTTTTCATAAGATTTTAAACCAAATGGTTCAACTTTTATCAAAATTATTATTTAAATGACAAATAATTTTCAAAAGGTTTCTTTTAAACCATTTTATGTGGTTAAAACTTCGATCCTCACCGTAACACCCAAATTAATTTTCCGCTGCAATAAACCTTAAAAATGGGGGTGTTACAAAAATCGACCAAGAAAAATGATGGTGGTGAGGTGTACGGCGTCGGTGATGCTAGTACGAGGTGGGGGGAGTTTATTTTGGGCGCGTGAATCACAATACTAGAACAAGGAAGGTGTGGGGAGTGTTTTGGGAGTGGTGGTGTACGGTGGTGTGCGGCGGTGGTGGCCGGCGGTGAGGAGAAGAGAGGAGAGGGTGTGGGTGAAGTTTGAGGATGAAAAGTTATTATGAGGGTTAGGGTTAGGTTTAATAAGGATATTTTACACTTTGGTCCCTCAACTTAGTCTCCTTTATATTTTGCACATAAAACCTTTTTACCTCCAACTTTAATTAATAAAAACGTCCCCTTACGTAAGTGAAAACTTACGAAGAAAATATTAAACGTTCCCGAAACTCGTTATATTCACCATTTGACGGACTAAATATATTATTCCACCGAAACTCATAATAAATACGTTACTAAAAGTCCAACGTATTAAAACTCATAAGTTTTTAAACTTTTCAGTTTCCTAGTGCCGGAGTCAACGTAGTACCAAGTGAGAATTTAAAAATACATCACCAAGTATAATTCCATAACGAATCATTAAATAAATCACAAATCCCATAACGGCATAAAATATAATTAACCATAAAATTGGTCTTACAAGTTCGTTACGAATAAAAATTCCAAATAAAATTTATAAACGAACTTTAACGTAATGCGGGTTTTCAAAATGGCTCCCTAAATTGGTGGTTGTCACATTTTAGCCGAAACCCCCCCCCCCCCCTTTGTGGTCACATGTTGATGAGGAATACCTGGACTTGGGTGACCGTAATATCAAGCAGTGTAAGAGGAAGATTTGTGATGGCCACTATACTGCGGCTGTTAGAGTTCTTTCTTCTTCGGGTATTGCGGCTTATGATGATACTACTCTTGCGGATCTTAAAGCTAAGCACCCTTTTCAATCTGCCCCCCTTTTACCAGATATACCTATTGATCATCATCACCTTTTGGCATCTCCTGCTATGGTTCTTGATATGATTAAGAGTTTCCCTCGTGGTACTTCGTGTGGAAGGGATGGTTTGCGTGCTCAACACCTTTTGGATTGTTTAAACGGTGCCGCTGTTGCCATCTCTGATGAGTTAGTCGCTTCTATCACCCAGGTGGTGAACCTTTTTCTTAGGGGTAAATGCCCAAGGGTGTTGGGAGAGTATGTTGCTAGTGCTCCTCTCACGCCCTTGGTTAAACCAGGAGGGGGGATCCGTCCTATCGCTGTTGGTACTGTTTGGAGGCGTTTAGTCTCCAAGGTTTGTGCTTCTATGATCGGCCACTCTTTGGATGGTTATTTTGACGGTTTGCAACTTGGTGTGGGTGTTTCGGGAGGTGGGGAGGCAATCCTTCATGCTGTGAATCGGTTGATTGAAGACCGTGGGGGTGATGTGGGTTTATCTATGTTGTTGGTAGACTTTAAAAACGCTTTCAATATGGTAGATCGTGCGGTTATGTTACGAGAAGTTCGCCTTCGTGTTCCGGCTATTTCACGTTGGGTGGAATTCTGTTATTCCAGTCCTGCTAGATTATATTATGGTGAGCATACTTTATGGTCGCACCAAGGGGTGCAACAGGGTGATCCGCTTGGGCCTCTTCTTTTTGCTTTAGTGTTACATCCCTTGGCATGTAAGATTCGAGACTCCTTCACTCTTTCTCTTCAAGCTTGGTATCATGATGATGGTACTATTATTGGGGATACTTTGGTTGTGGGGAAGGTTTTGGAGTTGATTATGATTGATGGACCTAGTTGTGGTTTACACCTCAATGTTGATGAAACTGAGGTTTTTTGGCCGAAAGAAGACCCCAGGAGCAGGTATGTTGGTGTTTTTCCCCCTAATATTTCTCGACCTTCGCTTGGGGTTAAATTATTGGGGGGCCCCGCCAGTGTGGATTTTGAGTTTAGTAGCAAGCTTGTTATGAAAAAGGGTTGCTAAAACTATTGAGCTTATGGATGCTGTTGCTAAGCTTAATGATCCCCAGTGTGAGTTGTTGTTACTGCGTGCATGTGCCGGTATTTCCAAGTTGTATTTTTCTATGCGCACATGTCCTCCTCGGGTCTTTGAGAGTGCTCAGGTTTCTTTTGATGCAGCCATTCGCTCTTCTTTGGAACGTATTGTCACTGCTTCTGGAACTGGGTTTGGTGATTGGCAATGGAGACTCGCCACCCTACCCTTTGCTCTTGGGGGGCTTGGTGTGTATTCTGCAAGTGATGTCTTGAACTATGCCTTCCTTGCTTCCAGACTTCAATCTGCCAGCTTACAGACTAAGCTTCTCCGTAGTTCTGGTATTGTGTCTACTGGTCCCTCTTTTGATGATGCATTGTGTACTTTTAACGTGAATATGGATATTGACCTTCTGAGTAACCCTAGTGAGATCGCTGCCCCCAAACTTGTGAAGAAATTGGCAGATATACATTTCGCACGTGTTGCCCAAACGGTTGAATCCACTTTCCAATTATCCTCTAGACATATGGCTTTATGGAACTCATTAAAAGAGGATTACACGTCAGATTGGCTTAGGGTGGCACCGATATCCGGATTAGGACAAACTATGAATGCCAGGACTTACCGATGTGTGTTGTGTTATCGGCTGGGTGTTCCTCTTTTTACTGTCCAGATGCCATGTTCAGCTTGTTCTAAGGTTTTTCCTGGAGATATTTTTGGAGATCATGTTGTATCGTGCGCAGGCTTAGTTGGTATTAAACATCGGCACAATATTGTGCGTGATGTTCTTGTTGATATATGTTCTCGGTCTGGAGTTTCAGTTCGTAAGGAGGTGGATATTGGGCTTCGGGGGGAGAGGGACAAAACCTTACGTCCGGCCGATATGTTACTTTACTCTTGGGATGGTGGCCTTGATGTTTGTGTTGATCTTACAGGATCGTCACCTTTGACGCGTTCGTGTTTGGTTGATTTTATGCCCGGTCGGGCAGTTATTGAAGCCGCACAACGTAAACGTGTCAAGTATGCAGCTAAATGAGCTGATATTGGATATGGGTTCCTCCCCTTTTCATTCTCTTCTTTTGGAGAACTTGAAAAGGATGCAGTGACCTTATTGAAGCGCATTAGATGATTCTCTATGACCCAAGACGTTGGAGCACGTGCTGCTCCGCATATTTTTAGTAGGATTGGTTTTGCTGTAGCTAGAGGTGTGGGGGCTCAGTTAGTATCTCGGCTCCCCACTAATTTCTTGTAAAATCCTATTTGTTTTTCAATAAATTGATGTTTATAATAAAAAATAAATAATAATAATAATAATAATAATAATAATAATAATAATAATAATAATAATAATAATAAGAAAGTTAAGGTATGGTCATCACTGTATTTCAAACCTTTTATATTTTAAATGAGTGATTTTGGATGACGTTTATTTGTTCTAAAATATTATTCTTACTCAGTTTACATATCACATTACACCGAACATGACAGAAATAAAATGAATGTTCTAAAATATTTGTTCTAAAATATTATTCTTACTCGTGTTTTGAGATAGTTTTTCTTGAACTTAAAAAGTTACTACAAGATCAACAAACCAACTTGAATAATGTCATACTCCGTAGTCAAATGAAATATTAGCCATTTATGCATGTACTTATTAAAGCTTCGTTTTGTTAAAAAATGAATCATTATGAATTTACATAATTGCACATATAAAGTTTTGCTACTCCCAAATTAAGATGCGTATATAACACAGTAACACACACAAAAAAAGATGATATATTTTTGGAAATGCTGGTATCCGATAACATTGATAGGCTTAAATTTTGCAAATGTTGATATCCAAAGTTATTTGTTAGTACAAGTTAGGATCAAATAAGAAGTAATCTTAAATGAGAAAGGCTAAAAATAATTATAACCGCATATTCAAGATGCACTGACCTAAGTTAGATGAATCTCTATCTTAGATGTATCATAATAATGCATGTGTTTTCTAGCTTTTACTTAAATGTATATACGTATATTGGATGCATTTTATGATTTGTCTTTTATTTTGTTGCTCTACATGTGACAAAATCATAAAAATCAACTTGCACAATTTTTGCTTCAAAATAACTTTCAAAACTCAAAAAGTTGTATCTAAATAAATAAGGATGCATCTAATTTAAGTAATTACTTTCAAAACTCAAGAAAGTGCATCTACAAAAATAGAGATAGTATGTAATGTTAAATTCGTATGCTACACGTTTGAGAACTTACGAGTAGATGATATAATGTTAAATTCGTATCAGTTAAATCTAGTAAAATTTATTACTCCACATGGTTTTCTGGGAGCTACTTGAAACATAATTTTTAAGGAGAAAGGGATCAATAGATATATACAGGCTTTACAATGCAACGGTAATTGAAAGAAGATAATACTAATAAGATTATAAAATCTCAACAAACTTGACTTCTAGTCGCATAAGACCAGCCAAAGAATACTTATTCAAACTTAGAATTAAATCAACCTTCAACATGTACTATGCTTTGAGAACATTTCTGTTATAAAAACGATCACATGGACGTCCTAATATATAGTGGCATTTTTCAAAAAAATTGCTGCCACGAATATGGATTACTTTACATTTTGTGTGTTTTAGTGTTTTGCCATTATAATCACACACACATACATCTATACGTGTCATATTTGCGTATATACATTTACATATATATTTGACGGAAGTCGATTCGGAAGTACTCTCTCTACCTTTAAATAGGGTTGTACTTTCTGTGATATACTTTCTCATAACTCACTCTAACGGGATTCGCTATTGTTATTGTTATTGTTATTGTCGTTGAAAGGAAAAACAAATAGTCACATTTACTAGTTCTAGACGCCATTTACATTTTACATTTTTGTTGTTTTGTAGCGATGAACATTTAATTACTGTTAGATCGCATAACTCAGTAGTCAAACGCTCAAACATGAGGTTCAACCTACGACTACCTAATGCACGTACTTTGAAGATCTCCGACAGTCCGACATACAAACATTAAAATAATATTACGCAAGTTGTCCACCAATAATAATTATTTAAGTACACTAGTCAAAATCATATCTTTTAGAAGTGTAACGTTCCTTTTTTATTTCCAAAAAACAAAGACAATTTAATTAGAAACAAGTTTTCATTGCTATCAAAAGTCAAAACCAATACATTACAAATTGGTTTTGCGCCTATTGTGTTAGAATATTAGTAGTAACTTAAACATAGTTTAAGGGTTTAAATGTACATTGTAATTAAGATTAGGACTAGACGATAACTAGGATTGGTTAAGCTTGCCTTGCAAGGCAAGGAAGGCCCATGTGGCCGGTTTCATGGTGAGGTCGGTTGGAAGAATTCGTAACCGACTCTTACATGGTTTCCTACCCCCTCATCTCTATAAATAGAGGTGAGGGGGGCTGCTAGTATTCTCATTCTTCTTGACTCGAATGTAAGCTTTATTGGTTCTAATAAAGGGGTGTTCGAGGTACATCGTGTGCATATATTCTCATTATACTTTGTAGGTTTTGATTCTTCTTGTTCTTCTTCGTTTGTTGTCCAAACACGGGTTTTGTGTTTGGTATTGCAACTTGTGATCGATCGACGTTACGGTTCTAGGTTCCGCATTCGACATCTTCGGATTGTTGTCGAGGTATTTATCCAACAAGTGGTATCAAGAGCCGCGGTTATTGTGGTCATCGAAGGGCCGTTACTAGTTCGAGACGTGATCGGTTTTTATTTGGCAGGAGTTGCAGGTTTTTTTTTAATCGAAGAAGAAGGTGGTGGTTTGAGGTTTATTTTAAACCCCACGTCAAGACGGTGACGTGTTTGTTTGTGGTTGGCAAACTAATCACGTGTAGATAAAACAAAGTGTGACAAAGTGTAATTCATTTGTTGTTATTATAATCCCACGTGAAAGGTTCATGACAACAGAAGGATACTTTGTTTTTTGTTTATTAGTTTATACAAAAGTCAAAGTTAACGATTTTATATTCTAAAATCGTTTTAGTAAGTGATCGTAATTTTTTGGGTCTAAAAATTCGATTAAGTGAAGTTTTTGTTGTCGTGGGTTTTTTCTTGTGGTACAAGTTCGATCGTGGTTTGCTTGGAGTTTTAAGTATACGATCGGGTTTACTTGTTCGAAATCGAGGGTTTAGGGTTATTCTAATTAATTCGATTTGCAAGAAGGGTTTATAGCAACAAGGGAGAATATTGCACACGGCTTGTGAGACTTGTCGGTAAAGTTGGTTAAGAAACAACTTGACAAGGTTTTTAGCAAGGTATAAGAAGAATGGCTAGTTCTATAACTAGGTTTGACATCGAGAAATTCGATGGGAAGAATGACTTCGGGTTATGGCAAATAAAGATGCGTGCTTTAATGGTACAGCTCGGATGTGATGCTGCATTAGAGACATTACCCGCGGACATGGAAGCAGGTGAAAAGGCTGCTTTGATGAAGAAGGCATACAGTACCTTGATTCTATGCTTGGGAGACCGGGTTTTACGGGAAGTTACCAAGGAAACATCTGCTGCAGGAATTTGGACAAAACTGACTAGTCTTTATATGACTAAGTCCTTAGCAAATAGACTGTATCTGAAGAAGAAGCTGTACACATTCTATATGAGTCCAGGTACGAAACTGGGTGATCATATAGATGAGTTTAATAAGTTGATACTTGATTTGGCGAATATTGATATTGAGATTGAGGATGAAGATCAGGCACTTATGTTACTTACGTCGTTGCCATCATCTTACGAAAACTTTGTGGAGACATTGTTGTATGGGAGGGAATCCTTGACAATGGAGGATGTTCTAGCGACTCTGAATTCAAGAGAATTGAAGAAAAGAACTGAAGGCACAAAGGAAGAAACTGGTGACGGGTTATACGTAAGGGGAGGGTCAGATCATTCAAGGAAAGCCCATTCTGGTGGAAGTTCGCGGTTTAAGTCAAGGGGTAAAACTTTTAAACTCAAGTGCTTCATATGTCATTCAGAGGATCATCTGAAAAGAGACTGTCCAAAGAAGAAGTCAAGTGGGTTTGTCAAGAAGGGTAAGCATGATCAGGATTCTGATTCTTCTGATGATGAGGGTAACGCCTACTTTGGAGAAGCCTTGGCGGTGGTCGGGAATGATGAGATGACTGAATTGGTAATGGATTCAGGTGGGTCTTATCATATGACACATAGGAGGGATTTCTTGTATGACTTCAAGGATATTGATGGTGGTTCGGTTCAGTTAGGTGATAACAGGACATGCACTATCAGAGGGACAGGAAAAGTGAAGATACAGTTGCATGATGGTTCAAGCTTTATACTGGAAGATGTTAGGTATGTTCCAGGGTTAAGAAAAAGCTTGATTTCATTGGGTACTCTTGAAAAAGAGGGTTATATTGTGAAGATGCAGATGAGTAAAGTCAAGGTGATCAAAGGTTGTCGGGTTATGATGACTGGGATCAGGAAAGAGAACTGTGTGTATACTCTTGAAGCAAAAGTGATGACTTTTGGTGTACAAAAGCATGGAGGTTCAAAACAAGTTGGATTCAAGCAACTTGGTCATAAACAAGTTGGTCTCAAACAACTTGGTCATAAACAAGTTGGGTTCAAACAACTTGGTCCTGGTGTTAAAACAGGAGTCCATGGAGTACAGGTTGATGAACGTGTTTGGTTTGAGGTGGAACTGCAGGGAGCTCAGGAAAATCGTGAAGCTGAGGTTGTTCAGGATAGTAACGATGATGCTGCAGTGGCTCAAAGAAAGTTGGAGGATAAGCAACTTGAAGAAAAGACAAACACGGGCTGCTTGGTAAATGAGCAGGAGAAGATACACCTTGGTATAAAGGTGGGGGCGGACATTACGGAAACCGGAGTACCTGGTCAAGAGGGTGCAGAGGGTAATGTTGCTGAAAGGAAGAAAGTGAAGGAGTCTACGGAAGCTAATCTTGGAAAATTACTGAAGTACAATGCCTGGTCGACAAGGTGGTCCCCGGTCCGAGGTTCCAGCACGAGGAAAAGATGCTGAGTATCGGTTATGTTTAAGTGTTACTCCTAAGGTGGAAATTGTTAGAATATTAGTAGTAACTTAAACATAGTTTAGGGGTTTAAATGTACATTGTAATTAAGATTAGGACTAGACGATAACTAGGATTGGTTAAGCTTGCCTTGCAAGGCAAGGAAGGCCCATGTGGCCGGTTTCATGGTGAGGTCGGTTGGAAGAATTCGTAACCGACTCTTACATGGTTTCCTACCCCCTCATCTCTATAAATAGAGGTGAGGGGGGGCTGCTAGTATTCTCATTCTTCTTGACTCGAATGTAAGCTTTATTGGTTCTAATAAAGGGGTGTTCGAGGTACATCGTGTGCATATATTCTCATTATACTTTGTAGGTTTTGATTCTTCTTGTTCTTCTTCGTTTGTTGTCCAAACACGGGTTTTGTGTTTGGTATTGCAACTTGTGATCGATCGACGTTACGGTTCTAGGTTCCGCATTCGACATCTTCGGATTGTTGTCGAGGTATTTATCCAACATATTGTAACTAAAAAATCTATGTAACCAGAACTATCCGGTTTAACTGTATACTTAATCGACGCCAATCAATCCAAAATTTCTGCCTGCCTATCACTATTCCATAGCCCAAACCTACATAAAAAGAATATTATCCGGGAAACCCGTGAGCAAAACTTAGTTATCAACTTCAAAATCAGCTTACGAGAATTATAGGCTTGCTAATTAAATTGCTATACTAAAAAATCAATACGTAAAAGTGAAACTTTTAAAATTTAGTTATTTACTGTTTTTCGTTGAACTAACGAATCCATGTGGGCTCTTGAGATATGTTTCAAAAGTAAAACTTTTGATAGTGGGACTCCCGGCCCATGGCCCATAACTTGAGATGATAGAATAATGGATAACATGAATACAAAATTAATTATTTTCTTTTTTTATTCTACATATAAAAAGAATTTTTTTTTTTGCTTGAAATCTAAAAAAACTTTAAAAAATAAGTAATGTTGTTATAATAAATTGCTCATACTTATAAAAAGGCAATACAATATATTAAATATTTAAATACTTATTTACATTTTAAATCTCTAACTTTTTTCACTCTCACTTCACACTTATCTATACTACGTAGTACTATATAATGCATTTGGTACTATTATATAATTAGAAAAGCTTAAAATTTCGACTTTTACTTGCTTATTATGCAAGGATTTCAAAATTAATTGGTTAGGAAGCATTTAGTTAGGTAGTTGTTTAAGAAGTTTGTTAGTAAGTTGTTCAAACTAAACTTATTTAAAGCATAAAGACAATTAAATATGTAACCGAATAATCGAATAACGCAAAATATAGTCACATGTACTCACCGCCGCATTGCGCGGGTACCGTTCTAGTATATACAATATTAGAAAATTACACATACAAAACTAGCGATGATATACACCGTCACTAGTCACTACTGTGCGCATGTAATTGTCTGATAATATAAAAGAAATGATCGGACAAAAGTTTTAAGTTTATGACAAAACCTATGTATTGTTGTTTTATTAATTTGTGAGAGAAATGTTATTTTACAATTAAAATAATGCTGCAATTTAAGTTATTAATAAAATCAGAAATGGTTTCTAGGATACATAATACTGTAATTAAATCATGATTTGATTGTTTAAATTATTTAGCAATGTTTTTATCAGGCATACCTAAAGATAAAACTATTACCAAAAAGTATTGATCAATTATTTATACTACATATAAAACATGAACAATATTATTGATTACAAACTAAAATTGACTAAACTACCTTTGAAGTTGAAATTAAACGAAATTCGTTTAGTTGTTTAATAATTTAACATTATTTATTCATTAGATTAAATCTATGATCACAACTAAATTAAAAGATATTATTTACCATTTCTCTCTTTGCTGATTCAATTTACGTTAATTCAATTCTTTTATTCCTTTTAGTTTTACATTTTTATTTGTTTCCTTCCAACTATTAGTACAAATTCGTCGCCTCATCTTTCATTTTCTTTCACTACATGAACAAACAATAATCCTTGAAAGCAATCTTTTATATAATAAAAAAAAACTGAATTTTTCCATTTTAAAAAAATGCATTCATACTTTATTTAGTAATAATTTTATTTAAAAAAAAAATTATTTTCTTATTAGGTACTACCTCCGTCCCATTATAAGTGTCCACTTTGACCTTTTTTAGTCTTTCTTATTCAACTTTGACCATAAATATTTTTATTGATGTTATATAATACTTGATGAAAAATATATGAATGGATTAAGTTTTAAATGTCTTTCCTATTGGTATAATTTTCATCAAGTATTATATAAAACAAATAAAAATATTAATGGTCAAAGTTGAACAAGAAATACTCAAAAAAGTCAAAGTGGACACTTATAATGGGACGGAGGGAGTAATATTTTATATTTATCAATAAAGATAAATACAAAAAATATAGATAAGATGCAATTAATAATAGGATTAAAAATTTTAAATAATTATATTTAATAATAAAAAACTATAATTAAATATCATAAATCAAATAAAACAAAGATTAAATTATTTGTTTTTTAATAAATAAAAATATATGATTCAAAAAATTTTAAAAAACCTGCGCGTGCGCAGGCATTATAACTAGTAATTAACTATGATAAGATCCTTATTGAGCTAAACCAAGTGATTTTTTTAATGTTGTTTAGACTTAAGAGATATTGATTTGATTCTCATATTAGAGCACCGTATTTTGTGTTGCTAACTTGTTATGTTGGTTTGTCGATGTTTTATTTCAATTTCGTTTATATATCAATTATGGAACTTGTCACAGTTGATTGTAAACTTGGTTTGCATTTCTCTAAGTTTTTATCAAATCGAATGAACATGAAGATAGATATAATAAAGACAAATGAGAATGAAAAATGCTGAAGAGCTAGTGATTAAAATGTCCAGTGATAAAAAAAGCTAAGAAAAGAAGCTATTCAAATTTAATAGAGAGATAAGTTAATTAATTAATAGTGTATCTTTTAACTATGACCATTGATTTAGTCTAATGACTAATAATTATTTAACATGATTAGTCAAGTTATAACCAACCTGAAAGGATTTTCACCCATTTTCATTTTAATTTTCTATAGAATTATAGCTTTTACAGCTATTACATACACAATGACATACATGAAAACTTCACTTTCTAATATTTTTGGAAGGAAAAATTACAAACTGAAATTTACACTTTAATTAAAGAAAATCCCTCAAATTTAACCATATATAAATAGGATTACACAACCACATTAGGCCATCCACTATGGTAAATCTTTTAAAAGGTTGATACTTGTGTTATGACATTAAATTATAAACCTTTTGGTTTTATAAACCTATCCCCACTATGTTATAAACCTTTTCAAGTGCTATAAACTTCACACATAATCAAAACATTAAATTAGGGGTGAGCAAACAAAACCGAAAAAACTGAACCGAAAAACCGACCGAAACTAAAAACCGATGGTTCGGTTTTTACTTTTTTATTGGTATAAATTTGTCATGCACAAATATAAACGGTTAGAAACCGAAAATACAAGTTTATTGGTATAAATTTGTCATGCATAAATATAAACGGTTAGAAACCGAAAAACCGAACCTAAACCGACGAAAAACCGAAAAAACCGAACCGCCAAAAACCGAACGGTTTCGGTTTCGGGTTATATAAAAACCAAACATTTCGGTTCGGTTTCGGTTTTAGCCAAAAACCAACCCAAACCGAACCGTGCACACCCCTACATTAAATTATGAAAAGGTTCAATATCCTAAACCTCTTCATGACACATAAGCTTGAAATAGATGCTCACTATAGTGTATAAGTTTTTAAACCTCTTCAACATTTTATAAACCTTTTCATGAACCACCATAATGGATGTCATTAGACATATCTCTACTATATATAAAGAGCAAACAAGTTTTCTTGAAAACTTAAAATGTGAGTAATGTGGTTCTCCAATTATACACTTAAATGTTAATGTAGTTTTACAATAATACCCATTTATGTTAACTTGATATAATATTTTCAAGTTATTTTTGTTTAATGCACATAAATGATTTTCCAATTGTCTGCAATTTGAATATTTTATTGAGCAAACAGTTGACTCACACAATAAATTCTATTTTGGGCTTAAAATGCTACTCCGTATATGTTAATAGGTTTTTGTTTAATAACATCTAATATATTTCATTTTAATGCAAATTATTTCATTATAAAATTTCATTAACACAATGTTTCATGATTTTTATTGCACATTGTTGCATTATCAATGCACTAATTGATGTTAATGATGTTGTTGAAAACCACCTAGCCAATATGAGATTATGGTAATTGACTAATTGTAGTAGGATGAACACGGTACCGGTATCGCACCGATCTCGTATCAAATTAGTGGTACCGATTTTTTTCCGAGCATAAATAGTGGTACCGGTACCGTACCGAACGGGATTCGGATACCTGTACCGGTTCCGGTACCGGAAAATCGGGTTTTTCCCTTTTTATTCGGGAATTTCCCTATTTGGTACCGGTCCTGTACCGAATTAGTGGTCCTGATTTTTTTCACCTTATTTCGTAGTCCCGGTACCGTACCGTATATCGGGAACGGTACCGTACCGTATATCGGGAACGGTACCTTTTCGGTATGGTACCGGTACGATTCCGGGATTCGGGTCGAAATGCTCATCCTTAAATTGTAGTATGTTGTTTATAGCGATTTTTTTTTTTTTTTTTTTTTTTTTTTTTTTTTTTTTTTTGTAAACAATCGCTCTTATTTTACATGAACAAGAAGTCTACACCTCAAATGTTGTGTATCAATAAGTTTTACGTGATTAATAATCTGCATTGTTAGATATTTCAAAATGGTTTTTAACTTTCATTTTCAGTTTTACAAAATGTTTTTAACCTTTTTTGATAAATTTACAAAATTTTAATATTGAGATGAATTATCATATATTGTACAATTTTGAATCATATATTATGTCTTTAGACGTCTTTTAATAGTAACTTTTAGAATTAGACAAAATTACATGTTTCATCTTAGTGATTCACCCAAAATCACACGCATTGTCCCTATTCGTTATTAATTACATAGATAATCCCTATTTTTCAAACTAAGTGCATCGATGGTCCCTATTAGGGGTGGCAATTTGTGCCCGCGATAAAAAAAATGGGTTAATTTTGGCAAATTTGTAAAAGAGTGGGGCACATTTAGCCCCCACCTTTTTTTTGAAATGGGAATATATTGTCCATTTAAAAGTTAGATGGACACAAACGGGCACATATTTTCTCTCTATTGGAGAATATTACAATTGTTTTTAAAAAAAAACTTATAGGTATAACATATTTAATTTTTTTAATATAAATGAGGTGTTACGTTTGAGGAATTTATTTCGTCGATTTGGGTTTTTTCTAAAACGATTTGTATAACATGCGCCCGTTTTGCCCGTGCCCATTTAGCCCGGTGCCCGTTTAGCCAGTGCCCGTTTAGCCCGTTGCCCGCGCCCGCCCGGCCCGCCCATTTTGCCACCTCTAGTCCCTATTTTTAAAAATAAGGATCATCTGTGCAATAATTTATAGTTTCTTATTACACAGATAGTCCATATCTTTGTTACACGGATGGTCCTATTTTCAAGAATCTGGACTATCAATAATAGGGGTGAGCAATCCCGACCGACACCCGATTCCCTTCCCGATCCCGACACCTGACTTTCTTCCCGATGCCAATCCGACTGTAATCGGGTCGAGAGTCGGTTTGCGTTTTCCTGGTAATCAGGATTCGGGACGGGTCGGGAGTCGGGATGGTCTCGAGAAAACACAGCCAAAATCAAAATTTGGGATTATTCGGGACCATTATCGGGATTCGGGACGAGTTGGGACCATTATCCGGTCGGGAGTCGGTTTGGGTTTTTCCCCGTTGTCTGTATCGGGATTAGTCGGGACGGGTCCGGATTTGTCCCGATGCTCACCCCTAATCAATGGAAATAGTTTAAAAAATAGAGATTGTCTATGTAATTAAAATCGAATAGGGACGATGAGTGTGATTTTAAATAAATTATAGGTATGAAATTGTAATTTGGGTAAGATGAAAGAGGAAAAGACGTCTAAAGACATAATATATGATTCACTAGTAAATATGTTGCTGGTCCGGTCAATCAAAGCACATTAGCCGGTTTGCGTAAGACCTAATCAGACCGGACCAAGGTTAAAAATGCAGAAAAAGTTGACCGAAGACGAGACCAAAATATGTACAATCCGGTCGGTCTAGTTCAATCCGATTTTTCGAGCCGGTTCAATGAGCCGGCTATTATGCCCAACTCTTAAAAAAATCACCGTCATGAGAGGTCTTTTTACAGGTGTTAGAAATCGAGCACGTGGGGTATGTTATCGTCATTTATGACAGTTTAAAATTTAAAATAAACCTCAAATAATGTGTCATGAATTATTAAAAACAAATAATCACATGTAATCCAATATTATACTCTAATCTCACTTTTCTCCTCCTTTATTTTAAAAAGAAGCAGACTAATATACTGCTACAAACTTTGATAAGCATATCTTTTTTGCATTTTTGGGTTTCATACTACTGTTATATTTAGATAAATTACAATGGAAGGTGGTGGTTCAACCAACAGTAAATTTAACAAACTTTGTGTTTTTTGTGGGAGTAATCCTGGACACCGTGAAGTGTTTAAAGTTGCTGCTATTCAATTGGGAGATGAAATGGTTTGTTTGTTTTTTGTGTTCTTTACTAACTGTTTGATGAAATGTCTGTTGGAATTTGGTTTCATGTCATGTTTTGATGGTTATGTTGATTATTACGTAGTTAGAGGGTGTTTACTGTTTAGGATTGTTTAAGGGGTGTTTGTTTCGTCTTATATCGCCGGCTTACGCCTTATTTGGTTCTGGGCTTATGTTTTATAAGCTCGCTTTTTGTGGCTTATCTTGAGACTTTTTGGCTTATATATATAAGCCGAAAAGTTTCAATTTTCAAGATAAGCCACAAAAAGTGAGCTTACGAAACATAAGCCTAAAACCAAATAAGTCGTAAGCTGGCTATATAAGACGAAACAAACACCCCCGTAGTTTTTTATGTTTATGCTTTATAAACAAGTACTTATAAAGCAAAATGATGAGGTTTTTCCTATCGAGGGCGAGTTTTTGACTCACATGATGTACGTGGCCTAACCGTGTGACTAGATTATATCCCTGGCTACCCCTAAGATGTTTGTTTACATAGGGAGGTTCGAACATGAGACCTCTTGTGAGGATACGCCTTGGTGGTGGTTAACCAAGTAGTACTTATAAAGCTGTTTAAAAATAAGCACTTCAGGAAATAGTACTTGGATTTGTAATTGTCTTTACAAAATGTAATAGTGTTTGATGAAAAGACTAATTTGTTGGAAAATCTCAATCAAATTCATTTATAAAAGGTTTAGCGGCCCCACCCGTTTAGTCAAAACTGCTCTCAGTATAAGCAGGTATGCAAAACCATTTGCTTTAAGATAAAAAGATAAGTGGATAAAATAAGCAATCTTAAACGCCCCCTTGGACGTGATTTGAATAGGATATGTGGTTGTTGTTATGGTTGTTGCACTATGTCTGCGATGATTTTTTATATAATCTGTTTTTGTTTAAGAAAATTGGTGGTTGATTTTCACATCATAAGGTAATGTAATTGTGATTAAATTTTGTAATTATTTTGCTTCTTGTTGTAATTACAAGTGATTTTAACCGGATGTGCGACTGTAGTTGTTCTTGGTGCACTACCTGTATGTTATAAGGCCTCATCCGAATTTGGTTTCTTGTTATAAAATCGGTATTTAAATTTTTGTACGAGTAACAGTTTCTTGATTGACGTTTGTTATAATTTTGTAAATTACAGGTTAATAGGAAGATTGACTTGGTATATGGTGGTGGAAGTGTTGGTCTAATGGGTATGATATCTCAGAGAGTATTTGATGGAGGCTGCCATGTTCTTGGGTAATATACACAAACATCAATTCTTGTTCTCTGTCTAAATTTTAGTTGCTCATACTCGTCTATTAATGTATTGTTGGTTTTAACAAAACCGTTGTTGCTTGCTTACTTGCAGGGTTATTCCTAAAGCTCTTGTGCCTCTTGAGGTATTAACCCTTTGATGTCTTAAGTTTTGTTAGTTTTTTCGAGCAATGATTCTGTTTATTAGTTCAATTTTGGTCAGTGGATACAAATAAGATAAGTTTCTAGAAGTCCCTCTTAATGTTATTGTGCTGCTCTTATTTGATTAGCCTCAGCTTGAAGATGTCAAGTTGACTTTTTTCTAGTAGACAATATAATTCTAGTAAGAAATTCAATGCAAAATCAGCTTAAAAAGTCAAACAAGTATAGTATAACTACAAATGACTAGTATAGATGATGCTTTTCCCTATTCGGATTGCCTGGGGAGGGTGGGTCTTTGACTTTGATGTACGCGGCCTAATCGAGGTATCCCCGTAACCGTTTCCGAACCCTTTTCCTGGCCACCCCCAAGATGTGTACCTGGTGAGGTTTGAACATGAGACCTCTTCTGAAGACATCAGACATTATTGCGCCTGACCACTAGGCCACCTTGGTGGTGGTTATAACTTATAACTACAAATTTCTAGTGTTTTAAATTTTGATAGTTCTGTGTCAGCAAGGCCATTGTCCATTATGTTGACATGGGCTAATTTGTGTTCAATCTGGTATGCTTTAAATGTGTTTAAGTTGAATATTTTAGCGAATGATAGTTCCAATCTGCTATTTTTGATAGATATCCGGTGAACCTGTTGGAGACGTACGGATCGTTTCAGATATGCATGAAAGAAAGGCTGAAATGGCTCGACAAGCTGATGCCTTTATTGCACTTCCTGGTATCTTTCAAAGTGCCTCTATTCTTCTTGATTTTTCTGCATAGAATTTATATTCATGGTGTCTGTACTTTCAGGAGGTTATGGAACCATGGAGGAAGTACTAGAGATGATCACATGGTCCCAGCTTGGAATTCATAAAAAACCTGTGAGTTGTTTCTTTTGTTTGATATTCTCATCCACACGAGTTTTGCATCCGTAACTCTTACTTTTATCAATTCAGGTTGGCCTCCTTAATGTTGACGGGTATTACGACAGTTTGCTTGCATTGTTTGATAATGGAGTGAAGGAAGGCTTTATCAAGCCAAGTGCTAGAGACATCGTTTTATCAGCCTCAAATGCAAGTGAACTGTTGACAAAGATGGAGGTACGCAGCTTTTACAAATATATTCTTCTTGGGTATACGATTTTGTTAGACATCCATTTATACGGGTCTTGGACTCTTGGTAAAGACTTCTATAGTTTTTATTCCGTCTACTCAAATTATTTTCGGTGTACAGCAATTCAAGCCTGAGCATGAACATGTTGCACCACACGAGAGTTGGCAGATGGAGCAACTGGGAAACTATCCAAAAAATTAACAAAATTCGAATGGATATTGTTCCCTTGTAGGAAGTCGCACATTTATCAAATTTACATTCGAAGATTGACTTTGTGTGTTAAGATTCAGTTTTATTACTTTTTGCCGTCTAGTGTGGTTTTGATTGTATGAGTTGTGCTAGAAACAGCCAACTACTCTACGATTCATTGTTAAGAACTTAGGTTTGCTTTTTTGTCTTTTGAAACAGCCAAAAAAAAGATCAAAAGAAATGAGGTTTAATGATCTCTTGGTGAACAAATTTCAGCAAGGATTAGATATTGTGCAATATAGGATTCCAATGTTGATGACTTTGTTAGGTTTTGTTATTTTTTACTTGTTTTCTTTACTTCTGTTGCCTGAGCCCTTCTTGGGTTCAATTTAAGGAAACTGGTATACAGTATCCACACAGGGGTTAGTGTTTTGGTTAAAAACTGACTTTTGGTAAAGCCAGGTGGATCAGTGGTTAGACATTGGCTTTATATGATTGGTGATTAGTCATGAACATTTTTAGGTTGTTTGGTGCTTATGGTTAGATGTAAGGATTTGCAACAAACTTAATTAGACCGGACTTAAACTTTTGGGCTATATTGGAGAAGCATATAATTTAGAGTAAATTGCAAAAATCGTCCTTGTACTTTGGCCAAAATGCGGGTGCCGTCCCTGCCATATGGTAAGTGCAGAGAATGTCCGTGTGAGGAACTTATGATTACGAATTCAGTCTTTGATCAAAGCAAAATGACTAAAATGCCCTTATCTTTCTCTTCTTTAATTTTTCTATTTACGAGGGTAGTTTGGTCATTTCATTTTGGTCATGGACTGAAAACCTTAAGTTCCCCATAGGGACGGTCTTTGCACTTTCCAAATAGTAGAGACTACACCCACAATTTGACCAAAGTACAAGGACGATTTTTGCAATTTACTCCATAATTTATTAGTACTCATAGTTGTTAAGATCACAATCTAGATATTGATATTGCACAAGATGTATTTCTCTAAGTCTTATTTAATCAGTTAACTAAACATTTTACGATTGGAGAGTGACCATAGGTCAATTAGAGACTGATTTTGTTTGTGATTATTTGCCAAAATAACTATTTTATGTTGGTTGCTAGTTTGGTTTATTTGTTGGTTGAAGAGTATATATGTAACACCCCCATAATCGGGTCTAGCGGAAGCATACATGTTACTGGGGTGCTACTCAATCGGTATCATAACACAAGTAAAAAGAACGGTTTTTACCTCAATCATTTAGAATAACTTTCATTATAAAAAATATTCAAATTTACATCGTTTCAACAATAGTGCGGAAATACAGGCCCATATAAGAGTTTAAGCGGTCCCAAATATATGTCAGGGTTGTCTATAACCATGCCATGCCATGCCAAAGCCTTCAATAGTTAGCTATCGCCTTAACCTGAAAATACATGCTAAAAAGTGTCAACACAAGGTTGGTGAGTTCATAGGTTTATAAGAAAACAGTAGTATTGTGAGTTCAATAGAGAGTTTTGTGACCATTGTGTGGCTCACAATGTCATAAAAAATAATGTTTACCTTATAGTAAAATTTGAATTGTGGACCATGAGTAGTGTGTGTGATCATTACAACGAATATAATGTCACATAATAAAATAGTCTATTACGCTAGCACTAAGTTCATGCAACCGAAGCTTGACAGTGCACATGCTCTAGAAGCACGTTAAATAAAGCCCTTGCAAGTGTCTATCCCGTGTGTAACACCCCCAATTCATGGATGCAGCGGAATTCGAACTGGGTGTTACTCGACGGCACAATAGTCACAATGATAGAAAACGAACTCCAATTGAGTCGTTTTAAAAGATGTATCATTCAAAATATATAAATATCAGAGATTACAAAATGAGGTCCCAATTGGTTCCATGTTTACAATGTATAATAAATGAGTTTTTGAATGATAAGTAAATTTATAGCCCTCTTGAGTATCCGTGTCCTTCCGTGCCATCCTTGATCGTCATGAACCTGAAATACATGCTTGAGAGGTCAACACAAAGGTTGAGTGATATTCATAGAGTTTATTAAATCGTTTGAACACAATGTGTTGGTAGTTAAATCGTTTGAACACCATAATCGTAGTGTTTGTAGGTAAATCGTTTGAACACAATAATCGTAGTGTGAGCTGTAGACTCACACCAATGTTTGGAAAACAAAACAGGTAGGCTACGTTATTATACGCCCATAAAATGTATTATACACTAAGCTTATGAAACCAAAACGTTAACGTGTACCAATATCGATTGGCAGATTTATCCCGGTAGGTACTTTGCCGTCATACCTAATGTCTCAAATATTAATGCATTTGTTTGAACTAATCAAAACAAATGGGATTCGTCAATCCCAATAGGCCTATTCACAATATTCGCGCTCACTTGCAAGTAACCCTCGCAAGTGATTAAATGGTTCATACTAAGGGATCTTGGTTTGGCAAGGATGTTACTTAGTGATAATAAAACATAGTCGAATAACATACAGTAGAAAGCATTGTGTTCGAGTAGAAAAATAATAGCATGTATTCCCCCCAAGGGTTTGTAAAACATTGAAGTAATGTAAAGTGGGGCTATGAACTCACCTTAAGTAGAATAGCAAGTAATGAAGGTGATGGTTGGATCGTGTAGGTTTCTACAAGCAACCTATAATAGAATGTCGCGACTTAGGATCGGAGTAAAGAATATGAAGTAGTGCCTATATATATATCTTGCATTTTGTCCATGATGTGGTATGATGTATAGTATAAGTCTTTGAAAGAAAGATTCATGAAACATGTATGTTTTGGTATATCGTTTACTACCGTTCGGGCCGACATAATTCAGAAGTCATGTTAGTAAGCGTTCGAGGAGCCAGGACACTTTAATTCGTAAATCCACAACTCAACTCGACGGCTTACATAATGAACTCCTCACATGAGGCTCCCTACTATTGTAGTAGTTGATGAAATATATAGGTATAAGTTTTGATCCGAAAAGTTACATGTCCGATATTTGAATAAACTTAGGAAAGTTTATTAGTACAGGAAGATTGTTATTAGGGGTAGTTTCATAAGTCTTGAATGACCATTTTCTCTTGGTAAAATCTCATGGTTCCCTTTTAAGTGAAGTAGATCCAAATTGCTTGTTCAAGATATCGCCTAATTCATTGTTTCATGTTTACGCCTATGTAAGTTGTTATGGTCATTTCGTCATGGCCTAGCCATGACCTTTGGTCCTTGTTCCAAGGTCATGAGACACAACCTTGGCTCTATCCATGGTGGTGGTCTTGATTATAGGTCATAAGACCCCTTTGGTCTTCATAAACCATAACCTATATGTAATGACTTTGTCTAAAAATGGGCTGTTTAGAATTTGAAGAAATTTATCACTCGGAAAGCATTTTCAGGGCTCGAGCTTCTTTGTTCCTGAACGAAAACGTCGTTCCGGACAACTTTCGTGTTTTAACTTTTTGATGAATCGGACCAGAAGTGGGACTTTCAAAACCCAAATTTGATCAGGAAGCTATTTGGCAGTTTTACCGGAAATCTTTGGTAATTTCAAATCGCCATAACTTTTGACTCGTATACTCGTTTTGGGTGGTTCAAATTGCTATGGTTTCCTTGTTAAGTCCTCTACTGTAATATGTAATGATCCAACATCATATTTTTACCATTTTGATCAGGTCTTACCAAGAAATTCATTAGTTTACTTGTTTTAGTAACTTGTTTTAACAATCAATAACAATAACTTGTTTTGGTCATTTTTATACATCATGGACATAACTACAAGACATAATATAGCAAGAATAATATGTAAATAACATGAACATGATTATTTAACAAGAATCAAGTTAGGGTTTGGCTCACAACTTTTGGCTTTCAAAGATGAAAGGAGGTTAACATGTAAGGATAGGACATTGATAGACTTTAGCTTCACCCTTTGCAATCTATGATAAACCGAGGTTATTTGAAGATTATAACGACGCCTTCTTGAAGTCCAAAGCTATTTGAAGATTATAACGACGTCTTTTTGGAGACTTTAAAGTTATAACAACTTTTCTTAGAAAATTTCCAAGATTGAAGATCAAACACTAGTTTTCTTTCAAAAACTAGTTAACTTTCTTACAAAATATAAGAAAAGTGCCTTAGGTTTTAGGACTTGAAGGTTATAAGAAGGTGTGGTGCAAAGAATATCATGTGTTTAGCTTGGTATTTATAGGGTAGGAAGAATAGTTAACCATATATTGGGTTAGAATTTAACCATGGTTAGTTAAGACACTTGTAATGATCTAAAGAATCAATGGACAAGATCAAGCCACACCAAGGTGACTCCCCCCCCCCCCCCTATTTGGCGGTTCAACATGGATAAGATGACTAGATGATGAGTCTTGGTGTTATCTTGCTTAGTTTGTGCATTTTGACTCCGTAAAAAGCTAACCGTAAATGATTAAGCCTCAAAACGTAAAACCGGGTGTCGTAAAATTATGGAATTTGAAAGTATTGATAAACATGTCCATATAGTCCATAGTAAAATATAAAATGAGTGGTAGGTTCTATCGGGTGCTAAAACCCTGCTAAAAACTGGAAACACGGGTCTAAAACGCGTAATTCGTAAAATGTACGAATATTGCGTAAAATTGAGAAAAGTAAAATGTTACTTTTCTAATAGGTTATAAATGATTTAAAAAGACTTATAATGTCTAGACTGGGCTCAGTCTAGTGTCGGTTGGTATTAAATGTCTTTTAGACATCAAACCGTAAGCCTAAAAATCAAGGAATGACTTATAAAATCAAGGGATGATTTTTGGTCAATGGGGGAGGGAAAGATTATGTTGACTTTTTCTAATAAGTTTGAAAACTCAAAACGTCTTAGAAACTCGTTTTGTGGTCTAACGGTTAATCGCCCATTCGGTTAAGCGTGCTCATGTGAGAGTAGTACCGACATGGGTGACCTGCTGGGAAGTCTTTGGTCATGTTTTTCTCAGTCACGATTAATTCTCAAATAAATCATGAGTGTGTCAAACATTATTCTGATGCGGGGTCACTTAACGCGGTCGAGTTTCGTTGTAAGTAGAATTTCTGAATGACGTTTTACCCTAAAACGTGTAATTCCTTAATAACTTTCACGAAAATGATCTGACGAATGTCAAACATTTAATTTGCCATGGAAATGATTTATCACTCGAGAATATCAAATAAAAATCAACTTTCGGGAAAGTTTCGGGAAAAATGAATAGTAAAAGTGAATAGTGAAATTTTCCGGGAATGGTAATTAACCTGAAATTGCGAATTGTTACACCGTGACACTCGTGTTTTGACATGCTATACGCTCATGTTTGCCTATCCGGCCAAACCGAACGGGGCTGTCAACCCCAATAGATCTATTTATAGCATTTGCGCTTCCCAGCAGGAATTGACGGTTCATGAGTTTGGGCATTGTGGGATTCAGTGTCTTAGGCTAATCCGCGTAATAGTGTAAATAAAGCATAAGTTTCAGTGTGGTCCATAAAAGTGTTTGCATAAAAGCAATTGTCATCCAATAGAAGTGTTTGCGTAACAGCAATGATTTGTAAAGTGTTTTGCATAAGCAATAGTTCATAGAGTGTGTAGCATATAAGCAATAGTTCATAAACTATGTTGCATAAAAGCAATAGTTCATAAAGTGTGTTGCATAAAAGCAATAGTTCATAAAGTATGTTGCATAAAAGCAATAGTTCGTAAAGTGTGTTGCATGTTTATAAAACAATTGTGTATGTTAGAAAATAATCAAGTATGCAACCTATATACACATAGGTGCATTTAAATAATCAATCAAGTATTGCGCATTCAAATAAAACAAGCGTCGAGTTTAGTTAAAAACGAGCATAATTCTCCCCCAAAACAGTTATAAAACAAGTAAAAGTAGGGGCCATGAACTCACCTCATCAATTAGCAGTCTGATAGTAAAAAGTCAAGTAGTGATAGTGTGCGGCACCGACACGCGACCTAGATTGGTATGGCAAGTTTAGTTTACAGTTTCAAGTTTGAGACTTGATGAAGTTTAAACAAGTTTAGAAGTTTTAAAGTGTTTGTGTTATTGTTGCTTGTGTGACAGCACTTAAGTTTGAAAGCGATTTTCTAAGTGCTTGTTAGTATTGGCTCTTGGAAGTGCATAAGTATATCGATAGACAATAATAAAAGTATCAAAGACGAATCAATATTTGGTTTGACAGTAACCGAAAGATGGTGTATGGAAAGTAATCACAAGTAAGTGATAGACGAAGTCGGATTATGAGAATATCGTTTAAAAGCTAGATATTAGTTAATAATAAAAGTGTGTAAAAATTATACTTTAAGTAAAGGGTTTGTATTTAAAATGCACTTATGATGAGTTATAAATGTAGGGCTTTTAGAAAATCGGGCATGACCCGTGTATACGTTTTAATTGTACATGGTGACTAAGTGTCACAATAATATACCGTTGTTGTATCATTAAAATAAACTCCGTTTAGTATTTTTGTAAGAAATATTAACTAATTATTCAAAGGTTAAGATTAGACTATGGTTTACTATCCGTTTATAAGATATGCTTATAAAGTATGTTTAATAAGCTTAAGGTATGTCGTAAATAAATGAGTCAAGAACGAGTGGACTAGCGAGTCGTGAATGAGGCGCGAGGTAAGCCGATGAAAACAATTGACTTGACTCAATTCGTATCACAATCTGAGTATACACTATACTATACCATTTGTTACACTTTACGTTGTTTTATATCACAAGAGGTTTTACATATTTTTGTTCAACTTCAAACTCGAATGCACCCTATTTTATATCACAAGGATTTTTACACATCTGTTGTTGTATATTTTCAATTCAAACGCACCCTTTAACTTTTAAATCAGGGGCCCGTTGGGCCTAGGCACCAGCACCCAACACAGACCCAATGTCAAAAACTTAAAAAAAAAAACGTTTTCGAGCTTATGTGTTTACCAAAAGAAGAGTGATGGGAAAAACGTATGACCATTTTCTGTTTGTGTGTTTTCGACCACAGACGCAAGAAAGCCAAACGCATATTGTCATCTATACTCCAAAACAATTTTAAAACCAAACGCGACCAAGATACACAAACAGACTCAATTCCAATACAACTAAAAAGGTTTATAGCAGGTGCGATCATTTTGACACAAGAGGGGTAGGACCAAAACTAACCCCTAGTGTTAGGGTGGTTGTTTCTCGACAGCAAGCACAAGAAAGGGACACAAATCATCATCTTAAAATCATGGTTAAACAAGTTTCGCCACTGTGGTTCGACCACAGTGGGTTTCGACCGCAACCAACAAATCTAAGGTTTTGATTGAGATTATTTACTTACGCCACACAAACAATTTAACACCACGATTTTTTATTAAAATCATTTAACCGATTCAACAATAACAAGGTTTAACTAATTCTACACACTGATTCATGACTAATTCGATTTGATCACAAAAAGACTAATCGTATCCCTTTTTAATTACAAACGCATACATTCAATTGTTTATCCGAAAATCAAGAATGACAAAACTAAATAACATAAAATTTTAGTTACATATTTAATGGAATAAGAAAACAAGATTAGAGCCCTTACAACAAGCTGAAGTCAATTACGGAAGAGACCAAGAATCGAAAAGAGCCCGAATCCAAATCAACAAGTATTCTACAGACCTTTTAGACACAGACTTGATCTCCTTAGAAAAACCAACTATGAATTTTGTTGTGAAACTTTTTGGGTATGTGGAATCACTTGTGGATCGATTGGGTTAAAAGAAAGAAATCAAGGTATGTTTGATTTCCCCATTCTTGAGCACCAGTCGACTCTCTAGCCGAAAAGGGTAACCATTGCCCTTATCTTGCATCACCAAATCGGTTGTATATGTTGACATTGAGGGGAAAGACAAGATAGATCAGACTGTGGTTTCAAGGACCAAGGGGGACTGCTTGTCATCTTCTTATCAGCGACGGTTAGGTCTGAATTTGTCATCAGGAAGTGGGGAGGGATTGAAGCGTATCAGAAGGGGAAGAGAGGAGAGCTGCAGCGATGTGGGGATAAGGGAGAGGGAATAAACGTTTTATCTTCTCTTTTATTTTTATTTTTATTTTTGATTTTTGTTTTGTTTAGTTTTAATTAAAAGTGAGGTTAGATGATAAAAAGGTATGTGTAAATAAAAGTGAGGGCTTATTTAAATAAAAGTGAGTATTTGATTAGTGGGTTTAGGTGTACCCCGTGTTTTGTCGTGTATCTGTTCATCTTTGGTGTGTTCTCGGGTTGTCGTGAGCACGATCAATATTGCTTTGGAGTGCGTTTTTATAAAAGTCATATAAAACAAAGTTTTGAGTTTTGGATAATAAGTGTTGGTTTTTATGCCGTTGCTAGAATTTGTGTCAGTACGCGTGTGGTGTCGTGTGCGAGATATTTCTCGTTTTAACACGTAAATGATCAGTAGTAGTCAGAAAACAAAATATTCACATTTTCTGATAAAATAAACAATGCTGTGAGTTACTGTAAGCCACAGGGTGCGGGTTTGCTTCCCGAAATAGTTATGTAAGCTCATGAATGCTTAAATAAATAGTTAGGTAATAATAAATTGATATATATTATTTAAAATTAGTTTAGAAAATTCTGGTTTGTTACAGTCACACCTCCTTAAACGGAATCGCGTCCTCGCGATTCACTTCAAGTTACCCATTTAGATCGAAAAGAGATGAGTACATACACACGAGAATTCGTCATCACATTTCCCATGTTAATTCCGGACGTCTTTGTGAGTTTCTATGAACTGTGTTGATAGGGATAGGTGTTGGTACTCACAACCGATTTAAGTCTTACGAGATGGTAAAGGCTCATCTTTGTCTATGAGGGAGTAATACAAAATTCTTTGCTGAAAATTTATAGTTAGGTAAACTGATGTGACTTGAAAAGACTCATAGTTTCAGTAAAACAGTCTTTAAACATGGTGTGGGTAAAACCATGTCTCAAAAGTTAACATTTAGTCACCCCTTTAATATACAAAAGTCTCAATAAAGTTTGACCAAAGAGATTTTGGCACATCAAAATGGGTATCTCGGAAAAATATCATTACGAGTGTTGTGGTTTCTATAAACGCATTTCAAAAAGGAAAGTCCTTAAAAGCAAAGATGTCAAGGAAAATTTTGTAGTCAGGTATGTTCGTTTCAACAATTTCAGGTGCTTAATGACAGAGTCTAGTTGTCAAGCTTGAGTGAGGTTCAATGTTTAATATCAAGCGAATTTCATAACCATAAGTATTCAATTTACCTTAACGGTACCAAGAGGTAGTAACATAAAGTGCTTTTCAATTAGGCAAATAGTTCACATGGTGATTGCAAAATAGTTATAGAACGGGTTGTACAATAGTTTATAGAGTAATAGGAAAACAATTATCATTTGTAAAAAAAACTAGTTTAGTTTTGTGATTTAGTAGCAAAGCAGTTCATAGAGGAGTAAAACAGTTTGTAAAGTGTAGCAAGACTTGTAGGATAATTATAACATTGTTTACAAAATGCTAGCGAAACTGTTTGTTGTCTTATAGAATGGTAATGAGGTAATGAATCAGTTTATTAGATCATGATGAAATAGTTGTAAAGATGATTCGTAAAGCAGTTTATAGGACAGTATGAAAACAATTTATTGTTTATAAAATAGTAGCAGGGTCAAAATCTTGATTTCATGAAATAGCAGTAAGACATTTTGTAGGATGACCACAAAATGGTCTGTAGAATAACCGAAAACAGTCTTGTATGATAATAGTGATGCAGTCTATTATCTTATAAGAGGATAGCAAGGTAGACAACTGATATTTCCGAGGGATAGGTGAAGGACTAGGTGTGCAGGATTAGGTGTTCCAAAGATAGTGGTTTGGGTTACTACGTAAGGTTTTTAAGGTTTCTATTGGGTATATGATCTCTTGTAAATGTGGAGTTTGGCAAGTTTAGAGTTTGACTCTGAAGAATGGTGTTTTTTGCTACTAGCAATCAGTTGGTTGTCTCAGTAGTGTACTTAGTACTTTAACGCGGAAGGTATAACATTGATTGAGTGTAGGGTTTGAGGTGGAGGTGACTGTAACATAACCAGATTGTGATAAAAGAGTATTCCATTTTTAAAAAAATACTATGATGCCAGTGTGTTGTGTGTAGATGTGAATGTTCATGTTATACAATGATTATGTACACACAAAGAAATTTTTGAAACCTTCATAAATCAAGTAGAAAATCAATCTGGACATAATTTTAGTATAACTACCCTCAGTATCGCAAAATTCACCTCTGAGTCGGACATAGGTGATCAGGCTATGTCCCACTATCCCTGGTCGAATATAGGTGATCAGTCTATATTCCACCAAGGTTCAATGAATTTTGAAATACTCAACTCAGTTACTCTAGTAATGTATCCCTTACTTTAAAAGAAAATGTTTTATCATAAGTAAGGCAGCAGGCTTGGCAGGCAGGCATGTGGCGGTCATAAGGTCAAGTTTTTATAAAAGTAGTTATAGTCTAGGTTTTAAAAATACATAGTTCTCTATAACCTAGGCTCTGATACCAATTTGTAACACCCCCATAATCGGGTCCAGCGGAAGCATACATGTTACTGGGGTGCTACTCAATCGGTATCATAACACAAGTACAAAGAACGATTTTTATCTCAACCATTTAGAATAACTTTCATTATCAAAAATATTCAAATTTACATTGTTTCAACAATAGTGCGGAAATACAGGCCCATATAAGAGTTTAAGCGGTCCCAAATATATGTCAGAGTTGTCTATAACCATGCTATGCCATGCCAAAGCCTTCAATAGTTAGCTATCGCCTTAACCTGAAAATACATGCTAAAAAGTGTCAACACAAGGTTGGTGAGTTCATAGTTTTATAAGAAAACAGTAGTATTGTGAGTTCAATAGAGAGTTTTGTGACCATTGTGTGGCTCACAATGTCATGAAAAATAATGTTTACCTTATAGTAAAATTTGAATTATGGACCATGAGTAGTGTGTGTGATCATTACAACGAATATAATGTCACATAGTAAAATAGTCTATTACGCTAGCACTAAGTTCATGCAACCGAAGCTTGACAGTGTGCATGCTCTAGAAGCACGTTAAATAAAGCCCTTGCAAGTGTCTATCCCGTGACACTCGTGTTTCGACATGCTATACGCTCATGATTGCCTATCCGGCCAAACCGAACGGGGGTGTCAACCCCAATAGATCTATTTATAGCATTTGCGCTTCCTAGTAGGAATTGACGGTTCATGAGTTTGGGCATTGTGGGATTCAGTGTCTTAGGCTAATCCGCGTAATAGTGTAAATAAAGCATAAGTTTCAGTGTGGTCCATAAAAGTGTTTGCATAAAAGCAATTGTCATCCAATAGAAGTGTTTGCATAACAGCAATGATTTGTAAAGTGTTTTGCATAAGCAATAGTTCATAGAGTGTGTAGCATATAAGCAATAGCTCATAAACTATGTTGCATAAAAGCAATAGTTCATAAAGTGTGTTGCATAAAAGCAATGGTTCATAAAGTATGTTGCATAAAAGCAATAGTTCGTAAAGTGTGTTGCATGTTTATAAAACACTTGTGTATGTTAGAAAATAATCAAGTATGCAAGCTATATACACATAGGTGCATCTAAATAATCAATCAAGTATTGCGCATTCAAATTAAACAAGCGTCGAGTTTAGTTAAAAACGAGCATATATTCTCCCCCAAAACAGTTATAAAACAAGTAAAAGTAGGGGCCATGAACTCACCTCATCAATTAGCAGTCTGATAGTAAAAAGTCAAGTAGTGATAGTGTGCGGCACCGACATGCGACCTAGATTAGTATGACAAGTTTAGTTTACAATTTCAAGTTTGAGACTTGATAAAGTTTAAGCAAGTTTAGAAGTTTTAAAGTGTTTGTGTTATTGTTGCTTGTGTGGCAGCACTTAAGTTTGAAAGCGATTTTCTAAGTGCTTGTTAGTATTGGCTCTTGGAAGTGCATAAGTATATCGATAGACAATAATAAAAGTACCAAAGACGAATCAATATTTGGTTTGACAGTAACCGAAAGATGGTGTATGGAAAGTAATCACAAGTAAGTGATAGACGAAGTCGGATTATGAGAATATCGTTTAAAAGCTAGATACTAGTTAATAATAAAAGTGTGTAAAAATTATACTTTAAGTAAAGGGTTTGTATTTAAAATGCACTTATGATGAGTTATAAATGTAGGGCTTTTAGAAAATCGGGCATGACCAGTGTATACGTTTTAATTGTACATGGTGACTAAGTGTCACAATAATATGCCGTTGTTGTATCATTAAAATAAACTCCGTTTAGTATTTTTGTAAGAAATATTAACTAATTATTCAAAGGTTAAGATTAGACTATGGTTTACTATCCGTTTATAAGATATGCTTATAAAGTATGTTTAATAAGCTTAAGGTATGTCGTAAATAAATGAGTCAAGAACGAGTGGACTAGCGAGTCGTGAATGAGGCGCGAGGTAAGCCGATGAAAACAATTGACTTGACTCAATTCGTATCACAATCTGAGTATACACTATACTATACCATTTGTTACACTTTATGTTGTTTTATATCACAAGAGGTTTTACATATTTTTGTTCAACTTCAAACTCGAATGCATCCTATTTTATATCACAAGGATTTTTACACATCTGTTGTTGTATATTTTCAATTCAAAAGCACCCTTTAACTTTTAAATCAGGGGCCCGTTAGGCCTAGGCACCAGCACCCAACACAGACCCAATGTCAAAACCTTAAAAAAATGTTTTTGAGCTTATGTGTTTACCAAAAGAAGAGTGATGGGAAAAACGTATGACCATTTTTGTTTGTGTGTTTTCGACCACAGACGCATGAAAGCCAAACGCATATTGTCATCTATACTCCAAAACAATTTTAAAACCAAACGCGACCAAGATACACAAACAGACTCAATTCCAATACAACTAAAAAGGTTTATAGCAGGTGCGATCATTTTGACACAAGAGCGGTAGGACCAAAACTAACCCCTAGTGTTAGGGTGGTTGTTTCTCGACAACAAGCACAAGAAAGGGACACAAATCATCATCTTAAAATTATGGTTAAACAAGTTTCGCCACTGTGGTTTGACCACAGTGGGTTTCGACCGCAACCAACAAATCCAAAATGACACAGGCCCAAAAATAAGCAGATTATTACTCCGTAATAAGCACTTCCATGTAAGCCAATACTAAGGTTTTGATTGAGATTATTTACTTACGCCACACAAACAATTTAACACCACGATTTATTATTAAAATCATTTAATCGATTCAACAATAACAAGGTTTAACTAATTCCAAACACTGATTCATGACTAATTCGATTTGATTACAAAAAGACTAATCGTATCCCTTTTTAATTACAAACGCATACATTCAATTGTTTATCCGAAAATCAAGAATGACAAAACTAAATAACATAAAATTTTAGTTACAGATTTAATGGAATAAGAAAACAAGATTAGAGCCCTTACAACAAGCTGAAGTCAATTACGGAAGAGACCAAGAATCGAAAAGAGCCCGAATCCAAATCAACAAGTATTCCACACACCTTTTAGACACAGACTTGATCTTCTTAGAAAAACCAACTATGAATTTTGTTGTGAAACTTTTTGGGTATGTGGAATCACTTGTGGATCGATTGGGTTAAAAGAAAGAAATCAAGGTATGTTTGATTTCCCCATTCTTGAGCACCAGTCGACTCTTTAGCCGAAAAGGGTAACCATTGCCCTTATCTTGCATCACCAAATTGGTTGTATATGTTGACATTGAGGGGAAAGACAAGATAGATCAGACTGTGGTTTCAAGGACCAAGGGGGACTGCTTGTCATCTTCTTATCAGCGACGGTTAGGTCTGAATTTGTCATCAGGAGGTGGGGAGGGATTGAAGCGTATCAGAAGGGGAAGAGAGGAGAGCTGCAGCGATGTGGGGATAAAGGAGAGGGAATAAACGTTTTATCTTCTCTTTTATTTTTATTTTTATTTTTGATTTTTGTTTTGTTTAGTTTTAATTAAAAGTGAGGTTAGATGATAAAAAGGTAAGTGTAAATAAAAGTGAGGGCTTATTTAAATAAAAGTGAGTATTTGATTAGTGGGTTTAGGTGTACCCCGTGTTTTGTCGTGTATCTGTTCATCTTTGGTGTGTTCTCGGGTTGTCGTGAACGCAATCAATATTGCTTTGGAGTGCGTTTTTATAAAAGTCATATAAAACAAAGTTTTGAGTTTTGGATAATAAGTGTTGGTTTTTATGTCGTTGCTAGAATTTGTGTCGGTACGCGTGTGGTGTCGTGTGCGAGATATTTCTTGTTTTAACACATAAATGATGAGTAGTAGTCAGAAAACAAAATATTCACATTTTCTGATAAAATAAACAATGCTGTGAGTTACTGTAAGCCACAGGGTGCAGGTTTGCTTCCCGAAATAGTTATGTAAGCTCTTGAATGCTTAAATAAATAGTTAGGTAATAATAAATTGATATATATTATTTAAAATTAGTCTAGAAAATTCTGGTTTGTTACAATATAGGTTTTAAGGCTTTGAGTTTGGTAAATAACAAGAGTAGTCATATTCAAAGTCAGGCTTAGAAATACATGCACATTATCGGTCTCATTTTTTTTCTCGATTGAACTTATAGTAAAAAATGTATCAACAAGAAGGTTGGGTGGGGGAGTTGCGGCTTTGGGTGCCAATATTACTCGTGGGATTAACACACACAAGACAAATATAACTCTCGGGTGAGCAAGTATTTAGCCATTTAGGCAAACAAGTAAATGCAAGGATGTTAAGATCAAGATCCTATTATGGATCGTTTTTGTCTTTCCAAGATCGGATCGAGATTGGGAGATCCTACTTAAATGTTTAAAAGTCTTATTTGTTTAGTAATTCGTATTCAAAGCTAATTATACCAAATTTATGAAGAAAGAAGAGTTATGAAAGTTAATAACATGAAAATGCAACGCGTAATGCTTTAAAATACTAAAATATCTAATCGGTGATTAAGGACGTATGATATTTAAATTAAAAATCTACATATTTTACTCTTATAAAACATTTATCATAACCCGCGTTTGCTTTATTGTTTTACTATAACAAAGTGCATTATTTTATAGTTTATTAGTTAGTTAATTTAAGGGAAGTAAGATTGAATCAGATCCAGATCTTACGATCCTATGATAAGATCGAGATCTTAGTTAAGAACCTATACTTTATAAGATCCTATGAATGATCAACTCGTTTTTGCTTAATAGGATCGCAAATCTGAAGACATCAACTTCTAGCTAACCGTCATTTAAATATGTGCTTATTGTTTAGGACTATGTCATTGAGGAACATCTAAGATACATACGGAAGATGGGGATTTTCCGCCAATCTAAACACCTGGTAATAAAGAGTTTTGTTATTTCTTGTACTTCATATTCCGACTTATCTATCCACCTACACAGAAATATAAGATTTCATCTTTCTATCTACACAAAAATATACTCTTTTCAACCCAAATTAATAATCCATGTTTCCATCTTGTGGTGTCTGATTTAATTATCCACTACTAAAGTTTACCATATTACTCATTTGATTGGAAATTAATATCCCCCGGCTTCAAAATTATTGTCCTCAAACAAAAAAACAAACACTTTAAAAAATGTAGGACCAATTCATTTTTCAACCAATCAAATATTATTTCCACCTACCAAACTCTCTTGTGATGAGTTGATACAAGAAGAAGAAAACTATTATTTTGAGGATATCAAAATGAAAATACGGACTATAGTTTTGGGGCACAGGGAGTACAAACTTTAAACAAGATATTAATCCGTAATTAGTGAAGATTAAAACTATTATTTTGTAAAAAGTAGGGTTGAGCTTTTGGGCCGAGAACGCGACCGAAACCGAACCGACTCGATCCGAACCAACCAAAGTCGGTTTTGAGTCGGGTTATACTTTTTCCGACTTGTCGGGTCGGTTCGGTCCGGTTTGAGCAAAAACCAGTCTAAAACCGACTAAATTCGACAAAACGGACCGAACCGACCGATTCGCGTAAGTTTTGGTTCGGTTTCGGGTTGGGTTTTAAAGGAATTTCGGTTTTGGGTCGGGTCGGGTCGGTTTTGACTCGATAATCACCCCTAGTAAAAAGTAAAAGAAAACGAACAGTATATTATTCTTAAACCATATTATATATTTTTTAGGAGCTAGCGGTGGACCTGCACAAAAATATAACGTGTCATAGTCTTTATGAGTTATAGAAATAAAAAGTTGGGGAAAAAGGAGTGAAGAAGTTTCTCTACAAGTAACAAACGTATACCCGAAATTTGCCAATCATTTCAAAAAGATATTGTTTTTAGTCAAAACATAGCAATAAATAACCCCAAATTAATTCAACCCATTTACTAATTACACATAACTGCAATCAATTCATATTCTTAAACCCATCATCTTCTTCTTATGGTCTCCTTTTAAGTAATTGCTTATCCCTGTTTATCTTGTTACAATTTTATATAAAAAAATAATCTTGAGTATGTTATTATTTCTTGATTATTATAGGGTTTATCATTTAATAATATGTTGTTATGCCTGTTAATTAGCACATTTCTTTATGAACCCATCTTTAATTAGCAGTAATAATGTTTCTTTATTGCAGGGTTTGATTAGATTGCTGCCTTTATGAATGTTTAATGTATCAGTTATTAATAAAAATCCGTTCTTGTAGACTATCTGCTTTTAATTTAGGAAAGTTTATGTTTCTTGATTATAAACCCGTGGATTAGTCGGTCCAAAAGGTCGGAAAGCATGGTTATTTTAATAAAAATGTGTTCTTTTAGGAAATTTATGTCTCTTTATTGCGGGGTTTATGATATGTTGTGTAAATTACATTTCTTGATGAATCTTTAATACCAATTAGTAAATAAAAATATGTTCTTGTAGACTGTTTGTTTCTAAGATTGTGACCTTTTTGCTTGTGACAGGAATAACGTTACTAGTGAATGATTGTTGTGTATAAATATTGTTTTTGAGTCCTGAAATTTAGAGACTTGTAATGAGGAGGTCAAGAAAGTCGATGGTTAATAAGTGTGGCCAGGCGAGTGGTAGTGGTGGAGGAATAGGTGTTGGGGCGGTTGCGGATGAGGGGTTAACGGAGATTAGAGTAGCTACAAATCTTAAGTCAAAACCTCATCGGTATTTTAGCCGAGTGATGCCTGGGAAATCAGAAGTACCTGTTTCGCCAGTTAAAATGTTGGCGGGTAGGGAATGTAATTACTCTGGGAGAAGTAGATTCTCGTCTGCTGATCGGTGTCATGTGTCGAGTAGATATTTACCGGTTAATGGTCCTTCTGTGATCGATAGGATGAATAGTTGTGCCTATGTTTCACAGTTTTCGGCTGATGGTACTCTTTTCGTTGCGGGATTTCAGGTACTAATGTACCGAGCAATCAACATTTTATGTGATGTTTATAATAACATATTCTAATAGTAATTATTATTTTCTACACAGGAAAGTGATATTAAAATATATAGTGTCGATAATGGCTGGCAAGTTAGAAAACACATTCGTGCAAGAAGCTTGCGGTGGACAATAACGGATACATCTCTTTCACCTGACCAACGTTTTCTTGTATGTCTGCACATTATGTTTTTTTGGTGTTTTATTTCTTCTTCTTATATATATTTTTGTTAGAGATCATGAGATGCAGGATGTATCAGTTTCATTCTTGTTGTGTTTTATCATAATTGTAGGTTTATTCCAGTATGTCCCCTATTGTCCATATTGTGAACATTGAATCAGCTATGACTGAGTCTGTTGCAAACGTCACGGTACGTATTTGTGATACGATACTATAGATAGTTTGTTGAGGATTATGTAGTTTCAATGTGGTTGAATCGAATTGTTTTGTTTTTATGCAGGAGATACACGAAGGGCTGGTTTTATCAGGGTATGCTAACGATGATGATGATGATAGTGAAGATGATGCTCATTTTGGGATTTTTTCAGTTAAATTTTCAACTGATGGTCGAGAGATTGTAGCTGGAAGTAGTGATGAGTCAATATATGTATATGATCTTGCAGCCAACAAGATAAATGTTCGCATACCAGCTCACAGTGTACGTGATAACACAAACCGTTTCTGTCTATTTATTTAAATTATGTGTAATTGATTTAGAGTACTGTTAAGGGTGTCCAAACTGAATTTACTAACCTTGTTAAAGTTTTACACTACAGGCTGATGTTAATTCTGTTTGTTTTGCCGATGAAGCTGGTCACGTGTTATATTCTGGGAGTGATGATCACCTTTGTAAGGTAAACTTTACAATGTTGTTTTTATCTATTATCCCCTTTAATGTTGACTTTCAATGATTGCTGTATTAGTAGTATATATATTTGACTAGTTATTTACTTTAGGTATGGGATAGGCGATGCCTTAGTACGAGAGGGAAAGAGTCTGGGGTCCTCACTGGACATCTTGAAGGCATTACATTCATTGATAGTCATGGTGACGGTAAATACTTAATATCAAATGGAAAAGATCAGACGATCAAACTGTGGGATATCAGGAAAATGTCCTCAAATACTCGCAGGTATGCCCCCTTTTTAATATTAAACTAGCATTTCTAGTAGCATAAAATGTATAATTAGTATAAAGTTGTAACTTTATAATTCGTTTGATTCAGTAATTCAGTAGACCGATATGCTGACTGGGATTATAGATGGATGGAATATCCGTCACATTTAAGAAACAGAAGACATCCAAACGATCAATCAGTGACTACATATAGAGGTCATAGAGTCTTGCGCACGCTCATCAGATGTTACTTCTCCCCATCGTATAGGTATATCTCGTGATTAAAGTCAAAGTTCTCTATTATATATTAATTTTTGTAAACTTATCCTTTGATCGACTGTTGCAGCACTGGGCAGAAGTACATATATACTGGATCAGCTGATGCCAACATTTATATCTTTGATTTGGTAAATCTCAGCCTCTGTTTCATGTAAAAAAGTTTGTTAAAATTTTCATTAATATATTTTATAAATCTTATCAGGTGACAGGAGCTCGGGTTGCAAGGCTAAATTACCATAGACAGATCGTTAGAGATTGCAGTTGGCATCCTTTTAACCCTATGCTCGGAAGCTCGTCATGGGATGGAGTCATTGCTAATTGGGAATTAGTCAACCCCAGTGCAGGTGAAACGGAATAGAAACTGGTGGTTTAATTTTGTTTTTTTTCAATGTTTCTTGTTAATGAAAATAAAGCAATAAAGCGTCTTCTGTGCATATGTATACTATAGTGTAAACATATTTTGACAGTTAGTGTTGGATCTCTACAACTCGTATGTTGTATTTCTAGATTGGTGTATCCCTTTTTTCGTATGCGTGTAGTAGAATTGCTGCTATTAAAGTTTTTTGATGTTTATATCAGTTGTGTATTACAAGTATAATGTTGTAATGTGTATGATATGTTGCCATATTCTACAGGCCAACTTATTAGTGATGACATAACACCTCATGCATGTTTAGGTTTTTGGTTTTGTAAAACTCATAATCAAACTTTTTAATGACATAGTGGAGACTCTGTAGACCTGAATTATAGTTGTAACTTCAGTTTTTGCACTCATGACCCGTAAATCAATCTAGTAAAAAGAAAAAGTAAATAGTGAAAATTATGTGTTTGTTTAGCGATTATATAGCATTTACCGATGTTTTTTTTAGGGTGTATTCAGCTGTAGTCTAAGATATTAACTGACTTAAATGTTTATGATGAAGAAGAGTTCCATTATAACATGGAAATGATTAGTCTGCTTTCTGGGTTTGTTCTATATATTGTCTAGATTTAAAGTGTTAAGTTTAGTCACGGTGCTGATTGCTTTGTATTCAAGTTGGTTTCAGCAGATATGTTATTTAGGTATCTTTAATAACCGTGTGATATGTAGGGCTGTAAACGAACTGAACGTTCAGTGAACATTTCATGAACCGTTCGGTAAAAAGTTCGTTTATGTTCGTTCGTTTATTAAATGAACGAACATGAACAATATTTTACGTTCGTTTAGTTAAATGAACGAACATGAACAAAAGTCTCGTTCGTTCATTTATGTTCGTGAACGTCCGATTAGGCGTTCGTTAAAGTTCGTTTATGTTTATTTATCTATTTATATTCAGATATCATATCTTTTAACTTTATAATTTTAAAAATTTGTTTGTTTAAACAAAGCAACACTTATAAAACAATATATTGTGAATAATTCAATAAAGTTTATGTTTGTTTGTCTATTTTTATTTATGTTCGATCGTTTATGTTTGTTTAGCGTTCGTTTATTGTCTTAATGAACTAACATAAACGAACATGAACAATTTATTTTCTTAATAAACGAACATGAACAAGAAAATTCGTCCGTTTAAGCGTCCGTGTCCGTTTATTTGTCCGGTTAAAATTAAATGAACGAACATGAACAGGGCTTCGTCCGTGTTCGTCCGGTTCGTTTACAACCCTAGTGATATGGCAATAAAGATGAAGTTGTGAAATTTTAAGTTAGAATCCTAAGTTGTAAAGCTAATTATGGTGTTAATAATTTGGGGTGCGAAAAAAAAGTTTGAGAAATAATGGGTTTGTTTTGATATTAGACTAGAGAAACGAGTCATTTTGGCTGGAGGGGTCATTGGTTCAAGTCACCGAAGGAAAACCCACAAAATTTTCCTTTCACAATCTTTGATGCACTGTCACTATATAATCGGGCATAGACACATGTCACTATGTTATTGGGCATATTTACATGTCACTCCAGTATGGCATAGCAACGCGCCACTCTTTTATCAGCAAAAGAACGCGCCACTCTATTAGTGGCATAGCAACGTGTCACTCTATTATTGGGGCATAGCAACGTGTCACTCTATTATTGGGGCATATCAACATCACTCTATTGCTGGACATAGCAACGTGTCACTTTTCGATTGGGCATATATCAACATGTCATTCTATGGACATAACAACGTATCACTTTACGACTAGAGAATGTCAACGTCACTTTATGATGGGTGAACAACAACGTGTCACTCTATGAATAGACGAATAGATGTGTCACATTGTCAGTGGGTGAATACATGTGTCACCCTACGATTGAGTGAATAGCAACGTGTCAATCTATGATTGCGCGTAATGAGTTAGAGAAGGATTCTAATGATTTTGGTTTGGGTATAAAACCCAACACATAATACCCTAATGATATAGAGAGGTTGAGTGTAGATTAACACACAGAGGCGGAAATATCAAGACTCTTCGCTTTCATAGATCAAAGAGTTTTGTGAAATGAGAGATAGTTCCTATAAATGGTTACATTGTTTAACATAAAGCCATGGAAAGGTTACATTCTTGTTTTAGTATTTGAGGTCAATCGCAGATCTACCCATGGCTGACTTGTCCCTGCCTATTCCTTTCTAATTTTACCCGGATTTGACTCTGAGTCAACTATATCTACTTTCTTGGTTGACTTTTTCAGATGTTGCACATCTAAACAATTAGTAAACTTGTCACATTGTAATCTTGCAATAATCGCTAAGGGTTTGTGATCCATCATGGTTATCCTTGCCTTCTATCACACGCATCCCTTCACGTTCCTTGTTTATAACAACATTCATTAAAGGTGCATCAGTTTGACTTGACTTGCATTTCTTTGATCATCTACCTTTCTTAGCACCACTCTCACGTTGGGATGGATGTTGACAAAGGTAGACGATCAAAGAAATGGAACTCATGTTGAAATGATGTACCTTTAATTTGGTGTTGTTTTGACCAAGGTACTTGAGTTGAAGGGATGAGTCTCCGATATGAGGTCTCCAAAACGTGCATAGAAAGAAAACAAGGGTCACAACGGTGGCGGATAAACCATTGGAGACTGCAACTTCAGCAAATATTCAATAAGAAGGTAAATACTATTTGACTCAGGGTCAAAACCAACATATACTCTTCCTGTAGTTCTTATGTGTGTTAAATTGAAGCATCATCAAGAAATCCATGTAATATATATAGGAAACAAGCTGATCAAACTTGTGTGCTAGTTAACAAAGGTAGTGTAGAACAGTTGGTTCCCAAAATATGTATGATTTTAACATAACGTCTTCTGTTATCTTCAGTTAATTACTGGCCATATTTATGATTAACTTCTGTGTACATCAGGTGGCTGAGGCTCAGTCTGTGAGGCTTAAATTCAATGAGCAAAATGTAAGACGGCAGTGGGAAATTGAGCTAACACACATCCTGTTGGTTGTGAAATGAAACAAAGACCAAAGACTGGTGGTAAAACAAGAGTCATGCGCATATGCTATTAGTGTCGCTGTATCTTAGACAATTCGTGTACTATTTATAATGCTCAATTCTTAAAACAAAAGCTTAACCTGTAATTGCTTCTAAAAGTTGTGTTCCAAACAAATCTGAAACCACTAAGGTAGACTTGTCCCAGCATATTTCTATCATATCTTACCCCACCTTTTCCCTATGCTTTGACGCTGAGAGCACACAACAATAACACAAGTTAAACCTTAACTCAGTGCCATGTTAGCGCCACATCAGCTTTAACTCAAATATTTTTAAATTCAACCCTCAACTAAAACTAATATTACATTTAATAACTAATAAAACACAACTTATATTAATACTTAAAATTTAAACACACATTAAACTTAAAACACGAACTACAGCAAACATGAAACATAAACTACGATAATTAAGCATAAATACCATGTGTGTTTGTGTGAGTTGTGTATGTATAAAGCAGCCAGGGGATAAGCCTATATATAGGTAAATGTTTGAAATTCAAAATGGGCAAATGACACAAAAAAGCATCAAAGTTAGGGTCAATATACAATCAAGGTATCCAATTTTTTTTCTTGTATATAAAGGTTCTCAATTTTTTTTGGCGGATTGGGGTTTTTTGCTAACACCCATTACTAACTAACCCAAATATTTTGTTAACTAAAAATTAAAATAATTTTAAAACTTTTATAAGAATAGAAGGGTTAATTTGTAATTATTTTTTTTATAAACAGATTTGGGGAAAACATTCTCCCCCAAATTCCAAATTAGGGTTAACTTCAATTAGGGCAAAATTAATTTCTTCCCCAAAAGTAAAAGGCCCATGGCAAACTCATCAAATTCATCAAACTATTCTAATTGGGTGTACTGGAATCGAAGAAATGCAGGTTGGGAAAAAGACAATTTGATCAATTGTATTTGTGTCTTGTGCGAATGTGGTGATGAAAGTGGTAAGTGGACTTCTTGGACTGAAAAGAATCCAGGCAGAAGGTTTTTGGGATGTCCCAACTATAAGGTAAAATAGAAGGGTTAATTTGCTTTTAATGGTTTGTGAAAACATGTTTTGACTTTATTTTTATTAAATAGGCAATAAAGCATTGTGAATTCTTTCACTGGTGGGATCCAGATTTAGCAACTGAGCATTACAAAGGAAAACTGGTAGAGGTGGAAAAAAATGAAGAAGGAAGCTGTTGAATTTGAGGTGAAAAAAAAGAGATTGGAAGAAGAAGTGACATTGTTGAAGTCTACAGTGAATATGCAATCTAGGGTTATATTTGTACTGTTAGGAATGCTTTTCATTATTATTATGAAAGCTTTTTAGGTTAGTATGATCAATGAATGTAGGGCAAAGGTTTCCTTTTGTTGAACTAAGATGAATTTAGTATGTTTAACTTTGATCAATGAATATGAATGTGTTTTATGTTTTAATTTTAAGTGCAGTAACATGTTTATATTTGAAAAGGTTATGCTTTTGCTTATATGAGTAAAAGGTAGTGATACAAATGCCAATGCCTTGAATAAAGTGCAGCCATGAATTACATACTAATACATTGCAGGCATGAGTAAACAACTTTTTCATGTTCAGGGCACAGGAAAAAGACAGTGATACATTGCATACAATGAATAAAGGACTTTTGCAAATTTTCACTATTTTTTTCAACTCACATGTTAACAGTGTTGTTGGTATTGACTGTGTTGATGATTCTAGACATTATATAAAGGCATAATAAACACAACATTTGCAACTCACCTTTTTAAGAAAAACTACAAGTGAGAAAATGAGCAAAAACAAGAAACCAAGTATCATATTAACTGCACAATGTCATTTCTCATAACTTTTTAATTTTTTTTGGGTGCAGAAACCATATCCATTTCCAGTGATTCATCTGGATGGGCTAATTATTTTCCACCAATTGCTTACTCAAGCTCAAGCTCAGAGGTTGATTCAGTCATGAATCAAACTCCCAAAAAGACTGCAAAGCAAGAATTTGCTAACAGAACTAAGGTGTTAGGCTTGGGGAATAAGAAAACTTGTGCTGAAAATGGAATCAAGGTATTTGAGCCTAAAAAGTCAACTGAAGCAAGTGCTAGTCAAAAAGGAAAGGGCAAAAAGAAGTTTTGATTCTTAGATGTCAACTGATGCAAGTGCAAGTGCATGTGGCATAGTTTAGTATGTATGGCTTAAGCATGTCTTAATGCCTTTAAATAAATCTATTGTATCCTGTTACAATATTATGAATGCAATGGATATCAAGCTTATGTTTTAAGTTAAAATGCAATGGATATCATGATATGGACCATAACAGATGTCATTAATAGTTAATAAGTTATTACAAGTACTTAGGTAATAAGTAGTTACATTACAAACATAAAGACTACAAATAAAAATGACATTACAAACATAAAGACTACATTTATTATACATCAAATGCTTCATCTGGTGTGAGTCCTTGACCTTCATAATCCTGGATGACTTTCCTATTATAATTGTTCATTGCCAATCTTTGAGAAGTTCTTCTAGGGGGCCTGAATCCTGCATTATATTGACCTTGCCAAAATTCATCATACCTCCTTTTCAACCTTACTTCATCCTCATTGACAGGAACAACATTTGCAGGTGTATCTGTATTGGCATCAACATCATTTGGTGGTGTACTTGTATTTGCAGCTGTATCTTTAATGGCATCCCCTTGTTCAACTGCATCAACATTCATATCATCTGTTTTTGCTTGACAAAGTTCTACATCAACCAATGCATCATTAACATTTGCAGGTTCATTATTAACACTGGATGTATTTGCCCTTGTATCATCTTCTTACTGAAGTTGTACATCAACCAAGTCATCATCATCAAATAGCATGTATTGGACATTCTGCAAAATAGGTGTGTTACTTTTAATATACAACAGTGAAAACATAGTAACAAAAAAAATAAAAAAAATAATAATAACATGAAACTTACACTGTTTGATACATTAGAAATTCCCCTTCCTCTACCCCTTCCCCTGTTTGCACTTCCTCTTCCCCTTCCTCTGTTTGATGCAATACTACTTCCCCTTCCTCTTCCACTATTTGATCCACTAGAACTTCCCCTTCCACTGCTACCCCCTGCACTTGTGGATCCCATCCATATACCACCCCTAGCAGTCACAACCTTTTTCTTTCTACTACAACTTGGGGTTCTGGAATTGGCTGGGTCATTAACCATAGGTCTGCCTTTCTTTTTTGGTGGATTAGGTGTTGGTGTTGGTGTTGCTGGTTGACCTTCTGGGTTAGGTGTTTGTGTGGATGGTTCAACTGTTTCCTTAGGTTTAGCTACATGTGTATTATTTTTCAACTCTGACTTATCCTTTCTCCTATTTAAAGTGGGTCTACCTGGCATCCTTCTTTCTAATGGGGGTTTCATGGGCACATGCTTCCTTTTTTTCCACACATCACTACCACCCACTGGCAAAATATTGAACTTATAAATTTTTTTGTATGTGCTTACCTTGAATGAGTTGCTCACATACTCTTCTGGCTGCTTGTTTATGAAGTAAATGCCTGTGATTGCACGAGGGCATGGTATGCCAGTTAACTGCCATTGCCTGCAAGTGCATTCCCTCTTTTCTAAGTCCACACCATAGGCTTCTTGGTTCCCTTGCCTTATTTCAAACTGTTGCCATCCACTTGGATTCAAACTCCATTTCCTGTTAGTGTAATACAAGTTAACATAAAGGTTGAATTTATTCATATCAGCATACATTTATAAGTATATACCTTTGAATCTTCTTATTCAACTCCAAAACCTTGATGATGTTTGTAACACCCCCAAAATACCGCAGCGGAAGACTGTGTCATAGGGGTGCTACTTCATAATACAAAGTACAAGTTATAGAAAACGAACTCTAAATGAGACGTTTTGAAAAGTTACCATTCGATTAATGAATTCAAAGTTACAAACATGAGATTCCAAAGTATGATACATAAATGTATACAAAATTTTGAATGGTAAATGATAAAAGCGTAAGTCTTCAGAATATGCAGCTTGACTCTAAGTTCCACGCACTAGCTATCGTCTTACTAACCTGAGATAAACATGCTAAAGTGTCAACACAATGGTTGGTGAGTTCATAGAGTTTGTCTTAAAACAGTTGAAAAAGCCTTAAAGAATGATCACACAGCAAAGGCATCGTGAATCCACTCAGTTACAAGTCCCGCCATAAGAGACTTGTAACCTGTGTGTTCACAACCCACTGCTACAAATATAGTATAATAAAGACATGTATAAGTTCATCAAAACAGTTTAGCAATTAGTCGTGAGTCTACACTTCATCTCCGAAGACCTCACATTTATGATGTATCCAACATTCGCAAATGTTAGGATGTATCAATAGCCTCAATGGTCATCCAACAACTTAATGTGGAGCCACCGGAAGTCTCAATGGTCATCCAGCAACTTAATCTGGAGCCACTGGCAGTAACACAATCAAGTATAATGCAGTTATGTATATATGAAATCAAGTATAATGCGATCAAGTATAAGACAATCAAGTATAGAACAATCAAGTATAATGCGATCAAGTATTTGTACAAGTAAGCAAGTAGTTGAGCATGTATCCCCCCCAAGAGTTAAAACAAGTATGAAAAGAGTAGGGGCTATGACTCACCTTAAGTCTATGTAATGAGTATGATAGTCGAATCGCGAAAGTCTCTAAGAGCAGCCTATAATAGAACGTTGCGACTTAGGTTTGGAGTAACGTCTAAGAATACGATGAATTGCCCATATATGCCTTGCATAATGTTCATGATGTAGTACTTAGTATATAGTGTAAGTCTTTGAAATATAAATGGCTTATGAAACATGTATAGGTTGTATATCTCTTACTACCGTTCGGGCCGACATAATTCAGAAGTCATGGAGTAAACGTTCGAGGAGCCAGGACACTTTAACTCGTAAATCCACAACTCGTCTCGACGGCTTACTCAATGAACTCCTCACATGAGGCTCCCTACTATTGTAGTATTTGATAACATATATATATAGGCTTTTTGATCTTTAAAAGTTATATGGTCTTTAGCCGTGGCTTTGCCGTGACCTTGGTCATTGTTACCATGATCTTGAGACTCAACCTTGGCTTTAGCCATGGTTGTGGTCTCGGCTTTAGGTCATTAGACCTCTTGGTCTCATCTAATTATAATGATTATATAGTAACTTTGGTCTAAAATGGGCTGTTAAGAATTTGAAGAAATTTATCACTCAGAAAGCATTTTCAGGTCTCGAGCTTCTTTGTTCCTGAACGAAAACGTCGTTCCGGACAACTTTCGTGTTTTAACTTTTTGATGAATCGGACCAGAAGTGGGACTTTCAAATTGGCAGAATGCAAACAGTAAGGTTTAGGCAGTTTCGGCGTTTTGGTTTCGCTAAATTCAAACGGTCATAACTTTTGACTCGTATACTCGTTTTGGGTGATTCAAATTGCTATGTTTTCCTTGTTAAGTCCTCTTTAACAATAAGTAAGTGTCAAATATCAAAGTTATACTATTGTGGTCGTGGTTTTCCATAAAAAATCACTAGTTTGCTTGTTTACTTGTCATAAGTTAACATATGTATACCAATACTTGTTTTATCCATTTTTAAACATCATGAACACAATACAAAGACCATATATAGCATGAAAGAAACATAATAAGCATGAAATGATATTGAGCAAGAAAGTGTATAAGGGTTTGCTTACAACTTTTGGCTTTCTAAAGAAAGGAAGTAAAATATGAACTAGGACACTAAACCTATGCTTGTAAACCCTTCACCATAACTCTTGTAACCCTTGCTAGCCTTGATCTAACCCTTGTGAAAACCATTTAACTTCAGCCCTAGTAACCTTGTGTAGCTCCTAATTCAACCATGGAATCACCAAACAAACTTAAGAACTAGGTAGAGAATACTAAGACATTGAACTTTGTAGTGTAACTTGTATATTGAAGATCAAAGGATCATGGTGCTAGGTATAAAGGTTGTGGCGTTTTTATTTGATGAAGAATGAAAGGAATGAGCTCTCTATTTATAGCAAGAATGAGGAGGTTAGGAAGGTGGCTAGGAAACTACATAAACTTGGAGACAAAGTTGTAAATAAAAACGATCCAATGGCTAAAGTCATGAGATGATGCCACAAGTGTGAATGCCCCCCCCTAGTGGCGGTTTGGAATGGATAAGGAGGGATGACTTGGTCTTGGATGATATTATCCTAGATATAGAGCTAGTTTTGACTCCGTAAGTTGCTAACCGTAAGTTTTTAGGCCACGAAACGTAAAACCGGGTATCCTAAAAATATGAAACTTGAAAGTATGGTCAAACATGTCAATATAGTCCATAATAAAATATAAAATGAGTGGTAGGTTCTATCGGGTGCTAAAACCCTGCTAAAAACTGGAAACACGGGTCTAAAACGCGTAATACGTAAAACGTACGAAAGTTGCGTAAAATTGAGAAAAGTAAAATGTAACTTTTCTAATAGGATAATAATGACTTAAAATGACTTATAATGTCTAGGCTGGGCTCAGTCTAGTGTCAGTTGGTGTTAAATGTCTTTTAGACCTAAAACCGCAAGCCTAAAAATCAAGGAATGACTTATAAAATCAAAGAATGACTTTTGGTCAAAGGAGGAGGGAAAAATATGTTGACTTTTTCTAATAAGTTGAAAACTCAAATTGTTTTAGAAACGCGTTTTGTGGTCTAACGGTTAATCGCCCATACGGTTAAGCGTGCTCATGCGAGAGTAGTACAGGCTTGGGTGACCTGCCGGGAATAGTAATTAATCTGAAAATGCGAATTGTTACAGTCTCTACCCCTTCAGGAAACTTCGTCCCGAAGTTTAGTTGATGTTAACTACTTATGGTGTGTCTAAGAGAATTCGGGATCTAATATAGTAGTGTTTACTCTGATTCGTCTAAGATTCTGGTTAAGGAGTTGTATCGGCTACAATTAAGCCCACTTATTTATAACACATTACTTACATAAAGAAGCGTCCAAATTTATGTAAGTAAGGTCTCATAAACTTATGGTTCGGTGATTTACAATTTCTTTATTTAACTGAAGAGGCGTCCCAATCCATTTAAATAAGGAGATTCTAAAACATCCTACTTAAGAATTTCCGACACAAAATCCGCCTTCTGAGGCCGATAGTAAGATAATCAAGTCATCAATTCCCTAAAGCTAAGCAATAATATTATTTAACTCAAATCTTGTGTCTAATCAAACAAGAACTGTCACAAGATCAAGTTAACTAATTAGTTATTACTGAGCTCCATGTTTTTAATGACTCGACAAATCTCTGGGGCTCCTTATAATACTAAAGTCACATCATCTAACAGCGTGGAACTAAGCAAACCTCTAACCAAAAAGCATAAGTGTATGTATTGTGTGAAAGGCAAATAAAGAGGAAGGTCCCAACGTATATAGCAGTTATAGTCTAGGCAATAAATGCAACCTAGTTCTCTATAACCAAGGCTCTGGTACCAATCTGTAACACCCCCAAAATACCGCAGCGGAAGACTGTGTCATAGGGGTGCTACTTCATAATACAAAGTACAAGTTATAGAAAACGAACTCTAAATGAGACGTTTTGAAAAGTTACCATTCGATTAATGAATTCAAAGTTACAAACATGAGATTCCAAAGTATGATACATAAATGTATACAAAATTTTGAATGGTAAATGATAAAAGCGTAAGTCTTCAGAATATGCAGCTTGACTCTAAGTTCCACGCACTAGCTATCGTCTTACTAACCTGAGATAAACATGCTAAAGTGTCAACACAATGGTTGGTGAGTTCATAGAGTTTGTCTTAAAACAGTTGAAAAAGCCTTAAAGAATGATCACACAGCAAAGGCATCGTGAATCCACTCAGTTACAAGTCCCGCCATAAGAGACTTGTAACCTGTGTGTTCACAACCCACTGCTACAAATATAGTATAATAAAGACATGTATAAGTTCATCAAAACAGTTTAGCAATTAGTCGTGAGTCTACACTTCATCTCCGAAGACCTCACATTTATGATGTATCCAACATTCGCAAATGTTAGGATGTATCAATAGCCTCAATGGTCATCCAACAACTTAATGTGGAGCCACCGGAAGTCTCAATGGTCATCCAGCAACTTAATCTGGAGCCACTGGCAGTAACACAATCAAGTATAATGCAGTTATGTATATATGAAATCAAGTATAATGCGATCAAGTATAAGACAATCAAGTATAGAACAATCAAGTATAATGCGATCAAGTATTTGTACAAGTAAGCAAGTAGTTGAGCATGTATCCCCCCCAAGAGTTAAAACAAGTATGAAAAGAGTAGGGGCTATGACTCACCTTAAGTCTATGTAATGAGTATGATAGTCGAATCGCGAAAGTCTCTAAGAGCAGCCTATAATAGAACGTTGCGACTTAGGTTTGGAGTAACGTCTAAGAATACGATGAATTGCCCATATATGCCTTGCATAATGTTCATGATGTAGTACTTAGTATATAGTGTAAGTCTTTGAAATATAAATGGCTTATGAAACATGTATAGGTTGTATATCTCTTACTACCGTTCGGGCCGACATAATTCAGAAGTCATGGAGTAAACGTTCGAGGAGCCAGGACACTTTAACTCGTAAATCCACAACTCGTCTCGACGGCTTACTCAATGAACTCCTCACATGAGGCTCCCTACTATTGTAGTATTTGATAACATATATATATAGGCTTTTTGATCTTTAAAAGTTATATGGTCTTTAGCCGTGGCTTTGCCGTGACCTTGGTCATTGTTACCATGATCTTGAGACTCAACCTTGGCTTTAGCCATGGTTGTGGTCTCGGCTTTAGGTCATTAGACCTCTTGGTCTCATCTAATTATAATGATTATATAGTAACTTTGGTCTAAAATGGGCTGTTAAGAATTTGAAGAAATTTATCACTCAGAAAGCATTTTCAGGTCTCGAGCTTCTTTGTTCCTGAACGAAAACGTCGTTCCGGACAACTTTCGTGTTTTAACTTTTTGATGAATCGGACCAGAAGTGGGACTTTCAAATTGGCAGAATGCAAACAGTAAGGTTTAGGCAGTTTCGGCGTTTTGGTTTCGCTAAATTCAAACGGTCATAACTTTTGACTCGTATACTCGTTTTGGGTGATTCAAATTGCTATGTTTTCCTTGTTAAGTCCTCTTTAACAATAAGTAAGTGTCAAATATCAAAGTTATACTATTGTGGTCGTGGTTTTCCATAAAAAATCACTAGTTTGCTTGTTTACTTGTCATAAGTTAACATATGTATACCAATACTTGTTTTATCCATTTTTAAACATCATGAACACAATACAAAGACCATATATAGCATGAAAGAAACATAATAAGCATGAAATGATATTGAGCAAGAAAGTGTATAAGGGTTTGCTTACAACTTTTGGCTTTCTAAAGAAAGGAAGTAAAATATGAACTAGGACACTAAACCTATGCTTGTAAACCCTTCACCATAACTCTTGTAACCCTTGCTAGCCTTGATCTAACCCTTGTGAAAACCATTTAACTTCAGCCCTAGTAACCTTGTGTAGCTCCTAATTCAACCATGGAATCACCAAACAAACTTAAGAACTAGGTAGAGAATACTAAGACATTGAACTTTGTAGTGTAACTTGTATATTGAAGATCAAAGGATCATGGTGCTAGGTATAAAGGTTGTGGCGTTTTTATTTGATGAAGAATGAAAGGAATGAGCTCTCTATTTATAGCAAGAATGAGGAGGTTAGGAAGGTGGCTAGGAAACTACATAAACTTGGAGACAAAGTTGTAAATAAAAACGATCCAATGGCTAAAGTCATGAGATGATGCCACAAGTGTGAATGCCCCCCCCTAGTGGCGGTTTGGAATGGATAAGGAGGGATGACTTGGTCTTGGATGATATTATCCTAGATATAGAGCTAGTTTTGACTCCGTAAGTTGCTAACCGTAAGTTTTTAGGCCACGAAACGTAAAACCGGGTATCCTAAAAATATGAAACTTGAAAGTATGGTCAAACATGTCAATATAGTCCATAATAAAATATAAAATGAGTGGTAGGTTCTATCGGGTGCTAAAACCCTGCTAAAAACTGGAAACACGGGTCTAAAACGCGTAATACGTAAAACGTACGAAAGTTGCGTAAAATTGAGAAAAGTAAAATGTAACTTTTCTAATAGGATAATAATGACTTAAAATGACTTATAATGTCTAGGCTGGGCTCAGTCTAGTGTCAGTTGGTGTTAAATGTCTTTTAGACCTAAAACCGCAAGCCTAAAAATCAAGGAATGACTTATAAAATCAAAGAATGACTTTTGGTCAAAGGAGGAGGGAAAAATATGTTGACTTTTTCTAATAAGTTGAAAACTCAAATTGTTTTAGAAACGCGTTTTGTGGTCTAACGGTTAATCGCCCATACGGTTAAGCGTGCTCATGCGAGAGTAGTACAGGCTTGGGTGACCTGCCGGGAATAGTAATTAATCTGAAAATGCGAATTGTTACAATGTTAGGATAAATATTACTTGTCCAGTTTTCACATTCCTTCATCAAGGTGTTGTCATCACATATGATCTGATGTCTTCAAGCATTCCAATTATTGGTTTTCTCCTTGCATTCTTTATATGAGAATTGAAAGATTCACTCAGTCCATTTTCATCAGCATCAGAATCCATTCCTGTCAAACACATTACAAATAATAAGTTAGGTGAGGTCATGTAATTATTGAAATAAGATGCAACAAATATAAAGACTATACCTTCGTTGAAGTATGATCTTGACCATGTCCATGGTTCTTTATCTATCAAATACTGATAAGCTGCTTCACTGGCATTCTTGATTTCTTCCATTGTATTTAAGAATCTCTGATGATTAGCAGACTTTGATGCTTGCCAAATTAGTTGTCTAAATAGAACACCAGGGTAGACCTTTGAAAAATTGGCATAAATATGCCTCGCACATAACCTATGTTCTACTAATAGGACCACTCTCTTAACAGCATGGTAAAGTCCCTTGTGTCCATCAGATATAAATGTGACCCCTTTCCCATCTTTTAATTCAAGGTCTTTTGCTAACAACTTAATAAATCATTCCCAAGTGTCTGTACTCTCAACTTGAACAACAGCCCATGCAATTGGGTATATTTGATTATTACCATCCCTCCCAATAACTGCCAACAGTTGACCTTGGCACACCCCTTTCAAAAAACACCCATCCATACCTATAACCTTTCTACATCCTGCTTTCCAACCCTATTTCAAATTATGAAAACAAATATAGAAACTATTGAACATGTGTGTACCATCCATTAAAGGATCAATGCGTAACTGCACTGTGGTACCAGGGTTGGTTTGTCTTAGTTCACCAGCATAATCAACCAACATGTCATACTGATCTCCAACATTCTGCTTAAGACTATATATTGAAATCCTTCTAGCTCTGCTACACTGATTGTTTGTTGCCTTAACCCTATATTTTTTCATCACCATTTCTTGCAGATCAACCACTTTCATATCATGATACATCCTGATTTTGTCTACAAATTGTCTTGCAATCCATTTTGAAGTCACTAAATGACCAAGATTACACTGTCTACTGCAAGTGTGCTCATTAACTAGGGTTCTTATATGCCAAGAATTGCCATCATGCATATTTACAGCTCTTAACCTAAAAGGACAACAAGGCTTAGTAGGATCTCCAGGAAGTTTTTTCTTTCTTCTCTATTTTTAATCAAACCCACACCTAACCAGCAACTTTTCATTATCACTTTTTTCATACCAAAGTTGGTATCCATTGGCAACAACATAAAAGGTAAGACAGTCTTTTAGTTGATCTAAGTCTGCATACAATTCACCCAATCTAGGTTTCTTTAACTTCCAATGCATGTTTGGGTCATGGACAGGGTAATCTCTTTTATTAGGGTCAAACACAATCTCATCCTCATCACTCATGGGCTAATCCTCATCTGGTGTAACTTCTGGTTCAACATGAGGTTTCTCTTTTTGAGATTCATCACCTAGGTCTGAAAATAAAGGATCTACTTCATGCTCATCCTCATCACTTTCATTTTCCAACACTAACTTACTTTCATCAAATAAAGCAATTTCATTTGTTGCCCTTGTTTTTTTCTTTTCATCTAAAATTTGTCTTTCCTTTATCCTAACCTGCCTCAACTCTTCTTCACCCTCAGATAAATGATCAAGTGATGCAACATCACTTTCATCATCTGTGTCTTTGTAATAACTAGCAGTGTTTAAAATTACAACAACATAATCACCAGTGTATTCTACTAAAGATTCATTCTTATGAGAAACATATAATGCTATGATACCTTCATCACTACTTTCCCACTTTTCAACAAACAGCCTAAGATCATCATCAGAATTAATACATGTTAACCCATTATTAAAGTAATACAAGCCAGACACTACTGAACCTATGCTGTTTCCAACAATATTTTTCAACTCACTAGAGGTTAAAGGGGTCACATCAACAGTGGTTGTAAGCATATCAGCATTATGATAGGTTAAAGGTTTCAGACTGAAATACCCGTTATAATAAACATCCAATGATAATGTACCACCTTTGGATGAAGAAGCCATCCTGCTAAACATAAAAAAATTAACAGAAACAATCAATTTGTGCTTAACTTAGACATTATTAACATAATTAAAAACAACATTTAGTATTAATTACCTTTAAGAACACAAAATAAGGTTCAATTTTGTGAATCGTATTATTAACCGTTTTTAGGGTTTATGTGTGGGGAAAAATTTGGGGGAAAATGGTGTGTAATCGTAATTATAAAAACGAGAATATGGTCCTTAATAATTTACAAATGTATCACTTTTTAGGGGTGTTTAATATTTGGGTTAGTTAGTAACGGGTGTTAGCAAAAAACCCCAATCCGCCAAAAAAAAATTGAGAACCTTTATATGCAAGAAAAAAAGTTGGATACCTTGATTGTATATTGACCCTAACTTTGATGCCTTTTTGTGCCATTTGCCCATTCAAAATATATCCCGCTTCTTTTTTTGAATTTGATTTGAATTACACACGTTTTTTTGAAGTTGAATTTTAAAAATTAAAAGATCCCGCTGTTTGTTTGAATTTTGAATATGAATTACACACGTTTTTATTATTATTACTTTTTTATTTTTTATTTTTTTGAATTTGAGTTTTTAAAAACCTCTTCCAACGGCTATTTGCTTAACGTCTTTTTTTTTTTTTTTTTTTTTTTTTTTTTTTTTTTTTTCCCTATAAATGCCAGTTTAACAAAACTATATTTTCTCACACAAATATCAATACTATTAACACACGCATAAAATGGCAAACGAACTAGCTGAGGTGCAAAAGTCAATTCTTAGCCGATTACGCAACGAACGAGAAAAGGAACTCAGGTTGGTTAATAGTTTGCTAGGTGAGATAAGTCGTATTATACTGCAGATGCAAAATCGTGCTCCTGAGGTTAAAAGGTTACGTGACCTGCCTCAACACCACCCAATTATCAGGGTCGGTCTATAAACTTTATTAAGAAATGATGAAACGGATCTGCAACTGCAGGTCGCCTTGAAAATGGTTAGGGAACAAGTGTTGCTAGTGTGGGAGGAGAAGTCAGATCTCATCGACAATTACAAATCTATATAAATCGTATCGTTTGTATTTGTTTTCCGTATCGTTTGTATTTGTTTCTCGTATCGTTTATATTTGAATAAATCAGTATCGTTTAAGAACTAGGGGGGGGGGGGGGGGGTTGTTTTGTAATATACAATTTCATGTAATCAAAATATAAAAAACTATAGAGGGGCCAAAAGTGTCAATTTTTTTTTTACCTCAACTCACCTTAACACCACGTTAGTGGCTTAACGAGCTGCGTTAACGCGGCCTTAACGCAAACGAACGCAATGGCTAACCCCCTTTAATGTGCGCTAATCTCCCCTTAACGCAGTGGGTAACGTTACCCCGTTTTGTTACATGAGATCCAAAATTTTAAGACAATTCCAAAATTTTTAAATCCATAATTCATCAACACATACTGAAAAATTACAAAAAGTCAACGAGCTACATAAATTGAATCATAAATTAGCAATCAATCAACAATGGTGATTAACTAACTCTAATTGTAGTCGATATAATTGGTTTGCAGGTTTTGAAAAATTCGGTTCGGTTTTAGCAGGTTCGGTTTCGGTTCTTACACTTTTGTGAAAATATGAAATGAAGTCCAAGTAGTACATTATTTGGGCCTTTTAAGTGTAGCCCAATACAAAAACAATACAAAGCATATAATAACTATTTATCTTTTCACTTGGTCCGTCCGTCCCTCCCACTTTTCTCGCTAGTCTATCCGTCCGTCCCTCCCACTTTTTTCGCAAGTCCTCCGTTCGTCCCAACTCAAAAATGTGTGCTATAAATACCCACACTCACTCACTGCACTCACACCAAACACCTCATCAAAAGCAAACAAAAAACAAAATGGCGGGTGGTCATCGAAGAAACCGCAACCGTGGTGGAAAGCGCAATGAAAACAACCGCAATGAACTCATTCCAGTGGACGCGGTGATTGTACTATGTTTCAGGGATGCTAAGAAGGCCAAGAAAGTTCACAGGGGGATGGCTGCGGTGATTGTACTAAAATGTTGTGCTGCATGTGGTTCACTCTTTCTTTCATGCGGGCTTCTAAAGAATTGAAAGACTACCAGCTGGAGTATGTTAAGTTTTTAGTTTAAGGCTTTGAAACCATGAATGTACGTACTAAGTCAGTGTTTAATGGATGAATGAAATGAATTTACTGTTTTTTTTACTGCTGTTATATTCTGTTTATTTTTAATGAATTTCCTCTTCTCTTTTAAAATTTTATAGGCCGTTGATGGTAACTACTTTTACTGGTTGTTTGGAATTTCATATAACGGCTGTTACTGATTAGTTATTAAAATGAATACTTTAAGGGGTTTTGTTTGGGATAGCTTATTTTAATTGCTTTCAGGGATTCTTTATTATTAGATAAATCTGAGATTGCATATCGAATGTACTTTTCGGAGTCATCAATAAGGTTTCAGATTCAATGTTGAGGGGAGCAGAAAACAGGGGAGTTAATGGAATGATGAACTTCTGTATTTCTTTTTTGAATTATAAATCTATGTGGCATTAGATCTTTTTTACGCATTTCATAGTTGCTGCTCACTGGATAATGATTATTTAATTTCATTCAGGGGATTGGTAAGACTCTACAAACCATCTCCTTGCTTGGTTATTTGCACGAGTTTAGAGGAATAAAAGGTCCCGACATGGTTGTTGCCCCTAAGTCTACACTTGGAAACTGGATGAATGAGATTAAACTGTTTTGTCCAATTTTGCGTCCTGTAAAATCTCTTGGTAACCCGGATGACAGGGTATGCTTCAAGCTTTAGTTACATAATCGCTGTCTTTGTCTTTTTATAAGTTTTTGACCATTGTCAAAATTTTACAGAAATATATACGGGAGGAACTGCTTCAAGCATAGGATCAATTTTATAACATTAATGTAATGCCCCCCATAGCCGAAGGCAATGAACTATTCGGGTATCCTTCCGGGGTTCAACTAAAAACCATGGTGGAAGGATATTAGTAGGCCACAACTTCAAGCTTAGGAGGGACTCAAATTTCTTATCTCCTACCGATGTGGGATGACTTGTTACATTCAAAATGCTGTGTTTGCTATGTATAGTTTTTATTTTTCTGGATCTAACTACACGGTGTCAAATCTACTCACTTTGTTTCATATTCAATTGGTTTCAGTAGCTTTGCTATTTTGCTAGCTGAATGATGGTTTGATATGAGCTGGAGGTTTAGTTATGTATGGTGATTATAAGATATTATATATTAATGCAATGTTGTTTATAGGAAACTTATGTTAAATGCCCCTAAAATGTAAAGCAAATTATGGTTGTAGTAATGTTTAGTGAAATCATAAAAGCCAAGTTTGAGATATCCACATTTTGTTTTGAACTTTTGATACAAGACTAAAGGAACAAGTCCTTGTGGCCGGAGGTCACTGGTGCAACGTGTCACTCTATTATTGGACGTACCAACGTGTTACTCTAACGTTAACGCGTCACTCCATTCTTTGACATAACAACGTGTTTCTCTATAATTTGACATAGCCATGCGTCAATCTATAATTGGCCCTTGCTACGTATCACTCTATGCTTTGGGCATATACACGTGTCACTCTATTATTGGCCATAGCAACGTGTCTATTCCCTATGGGGCATAGAAAAGCGTCACTCTATTATTGGACATAGCAACGTGTCACTCGATTATTAGGCATAGCAACGTATCACTTTATTATTGGCTATAGCAATGTGTCACTCGATTTTTGGACGTAGCAACGTGTCAAGTTATCATTGGGCATAACAACGTATCACTCTATGACTGTAGAAATGTGTCACACTATTATTGGGCGAATAGTAACGTGTCACTCTATGATAGGGCCTGATGAGTTGGCAATAATAAAGAGAATTCAGGTGGAAAAGGACTTTCTATGATTTTTTTCGGCTATAAAACCTGACATAGATAGGAGAGTATTCTGCACTAGAGATAGAATGAATCCATAGATTAGAAAAGATCCGTTTTGCAGCAATAGTTCAGCATTACTCATGCTGGCAGATCATCATTTACCATGAAGCCTTAACTAGTACTCAGACTCAACAACCGTATAAAGAAGGTATTGTTTTTTCACTTTTTGGTGATTATTCCTAACTATAGTATCTATTTCAAATCGATCTAATATTCCATTTTTTTTTTTTTTTTTTTTTTTTTTTTTTTTTTTTTTTTTTTTTGTTGTCAATGAGGCAGTTTTTGAGGTCAACCACAGAGCTGCTCGAAGGTAGACTTGTCCCTGCATATTCTGGTATATCTTACCCCCCTTTACCCTAATGCTTTGATGTGAGTAAATCGTATTCACATCCTTATTCGATTTTTCTCAAAGTTCGACATCTGAACCACTAGGAAACTTTTCCCTCTTTTAAATTCGCAAAAATTGCAGAAGGTTTGTCCTCCACGTTCGAAATAGGTGTGTTCTTTCTCACACGCTTAGCAAACTTCTTTTTTGAGTCACTGATCCCTTCAGTCATGGGTGGAGATACAAGGGGGGCACAAGGGGCAGGTGCCCCCCTAGCGAAAAAAAATGTAGTGTAAAATTTCGAAAATATTTGGCTTTTTACGTAATTTGCCCCCCTTATATGTACCAATTTATAGTAGTCTATAAAATTTATCAAAGTGTGCCCCCTTGACAAAAAATTTCTGGCTCCGCCCCTGCCTTCAGTTCATTGGTCTAATGATACGGCACAAGCTAAAGCCCAACGAAAAGAAGACAACCCTTGAAGATGGATCGTTTTTCAAATTATCAACCAACAGGTTGTCTACTTTTCGTTGGGCTTTACCTTGTGCCGTATCATCTAACCAACATCCCTCGAAGATGTATCATTTTGCCTCGACTTTCTTTATGTTGATTCTATTACCTTTCTTAACACCACTCTCACTGTCTCTGTGGGATGGATGTAAACAATGGAAATGGGTCAATAGAAAGGAGCTCAGATGAAAATGATGTACCTTCAACGGCTGGTGCTTAGGCGAATGCACCAAAGGGACGAGTCACTCAGAAATGAGGTTTCTCAAGCGTGCTAGAAAGAAGACACACATTTCGAGCTTGGAAGATAGACCGCCGGTTATTATTGCAAGCTTAAAAGATGGCAAATTTACTAGAGGTCAGATGTTAAACATCAGAAATCGTCAAGTGAGAAAGTGGATACAATTGTATTAGAGTCAAAGCTGGGAAAAAAGTATGGTAAGAAGGTGGTAAAAGTCTTGCAGGGTTTATTAACCACCTTAGCAATCCAAACATTCTTCCAAGCGCACTTTGAAACCCCTTTTTCGAGTCGCTCATCTCTCGTGGTTCCTTGGTCAACTCGTCATTTGAAGGTGTATCGTATTGACTTGACTTCTTTGACCCAATACCTTTCTTGATACTACTCTCAGTTTGGGATGGATGTTATGAAAGGTAACGAGGCCAAAGAATAGCGGCTCAAGTCAAGATGATGCACCTTCGATTGGCGTTTTGACCAAGGCACCTCGAGATTTGAGTGACTCGGAACTGAGGTTTCCAAAGTGCCTGTGCAAGATAGCTTGGATTACAACTGTGGTGGATAAACCTTAGTGACTATTGCGACATCAGAGTATGGCAAATCTGCAAGGGATTCAGTTGTGATAGTTCAGAAAACATGTAGTCCCTAGATGGATGTAATATTCAGGCACTATATAGAGCTCGAAGAAGATGAAATTATCAACCACGTCGACATATCAAGTTCATATTTTATAGCATCACCATACCTTAGACAGCTAATGTTGTATTTGTAATTTAAGCATGTAACTTCATCAATCTATGAGTCCTTTTTCGTATCCATGCTATAGTGTTGTTGCCTTAAGGTTTTTTGGCGTTATTTATTTATTTATTTATTTATTTTTTTTTTTTTCCTTTGCGTTTAAAAATCATTGTTTTGTGTCATTGTTAGCTCAACTTATGCACCATGAGTCCATGACACATCATACATGTTGACACTCGGGTTTCATTTTGTGCTATTGAGTATTTCTATCTTTAGAAATAAAATATCAATAACAATGTAACATAGCTCAACTCAATGAAGGTGATGCTGGAATGTGTTGCAAAAACTACAGATGAAATAAACAAGGGATAATGCCAAAAATGCCCAATTTGCCCAATTGATTGTTTTTTTTTTCCCTTCGCTCAAAAAGTTCCGAAACTACCCACTTGGCAATCGAGCAACTCTTGTGTTTCAAACCATAGGACGCCAAGTGTCCCAAGTTGCCCAAAAAATAAAGGCGTTGCCCAAAAAATGGAGGCATTGCCCAAAATTTCGGACACTAGGCGTCCCCTCGTTGGTTAAAAAAAGTTGCCCGGTTGCCCAATTGGTAGTTTCGGAACTTTCTGAGCGAAGGGCAAAAAAGCAAATCAATTGGTCAACTTGAAATTTTTTTGCATTATCCCAATGAACAAGGTGGTGGAATGCCAAGTTTGGTCTGGGATATTTACTTATTTAGCAAAGGACAAAGCTTATCAATTAAAAGGAATGGGCTTAACCAGGCCATGGACCAGGGCTAAGGAAATAGAGCTTTTGGGCCTAGTACCAGAGTTTTCTTTAATCCAGTCCAACCGGATTATTCTGAAGAACATTTTCTACTATGCGTATGACAAAAATAGGTAATCAACCTATCGATAACTGAACGAGGGCTAGACACATAATTTGTTTTTGAACTGGGTGCAATTTAGAAAAATCAGGATCTTTTATACGAACATAAGCACTATGAAGCAAATTTTCTTCGGTGTATCAGACCCTAGCTAGTTCTGCATTTGATAAGTACCATTATATATTTTTTTGTAGCCTAGGCAGTATTATAACCTAATAACTAAGTTATAGAATCACTTTCATGTTTAACATATGTGTGTTTAAAATAGGAAACAAGAACAATCCGAAACAGTTTAACAAGATTTACACAATAGGGGTTTCAACGTTTAAAATTCTTATTAGAAACGAATTAAAGAATTTGACAAAGATTTTTTGCAGAATAATAATCTTAGTTGAATAACAGTTGAGGTGATCTCCTCTGTAACTTACACACAAAACTTAAGTTGTGGTTTAAGTATGAACTTATACTTACTGAAAAAATCAGCGACCTAAGCTCAATTCGAGGAGTAAATGTTCTTGAATGTGTTTCACAGTTATTGCAAGAGATGATATTTACTCCACTACAAACATTCTCTTTTATTGCAGAGAATTATGTTTTTAAAGACTTTTACTTTACATGTGTTGAACATTTAATAGTTGTGTAAGGTGTGCATTAAATGCTTCTACTTTAGGCAAGAGATAAACTCTTCTTTAAGGAACAGTGTTGACAACTGTTGCACATTTTACCTACTCTAGAAAGGTACTAAATTCTATGATGACTTACTTTATCGTCTTTTGCTTTTTGTAGATTTTCTCACCTTTGATCTTCTAAATCATGAGATTCTTTTCTCAGTATCTTGGGTGATGAGGAGATTAGACATTGTTCAGTGAGATATTGTTAAGCCTCACTGAATTGAACACCTTCTTTAAGAGTTGTACTTCAAACGTTGAACCACATCGGCGCTGAAGTAAAGACTCTTTGTTTTTAAAGAACTCAGAAAAAGTTATGCTAAGTTATTACTTAGGCTATTTTATGTTTAAATTCATTTAAAAAATTGTTGGACGCTGAAATGACCCAACAGGTTGTTGAGTTAGTTTGTTTGATGTCATGAAGAACTCTAACTCAAGCTCAAGCCTAAAATTAAAACAAGCATCTACTTACGAAGCTTTTCAACCTGTGCCACGAACAAAGTGTTTAGCTTTTGCTAATATTCTATTTGCAGTTTTGGCAATAGTACCTTATTTCTAAGCATCTTGCTGTGTTCAGTTTTCGCTACTCGAATACTATACTTGCTTTAAAACAGGACTCTTTCCTCTGTAGATTGTACTTAATGGATTCGTACTTGTACTACTGTTGGAAAATGATTAGGTATGGTGAATCTTTGAATGAAATGGGAACATTTGACACATTCTTTGGGCATACAGAATGGAACATTCATACATGCTTTGTTACTTATTAAATTATGTGATTTTGATTCTTTTATCTTTTTGTCTGATTAGAATCACAGGATAAAAAATTTCTTCCTGGCTTTTTAGAAGGGATTGATCCTTTGCAAGTGCTTGCCCTTTATTCTCTCGCTAATTACTTTACTTAATCTCCATCCATTATCATATTAAAACAATTGACTTTTATATTGCGTGATCATAAGTTTATGTGTGCAATGATACACATGTTTGATATTATATAGTATAACTATTACGATTTAAAGATTCGAAAACATAAACGAAATGGAAATATGTACTTAAAGAGTTTGAAAGTGAAACAAGATGGTACGTTATGAGCTAATGTACCAATTACCGTGTTCTTAATGATTATGACATAATGATAATAGCTACTGTGTTTATAATGTAGCGGGAAAAGCATAGGGAATCTATGCCATGTAGCGGGAAAAAGCAAACAACCCTACCCCACTTTGTGGAAAAACCAAAAAAAATACCCGAGCGAACTTGGAGAAAAAGTTATGCTAAGTTATTACTTAGGCTATTTTATGTTTAAATTCATTTAAAGATTGTTGGACGCTGAAATGACCCAACAGTTTGTTGAGTTACATCTTTTTATTCGAGTCTTACATGTGTCACATCATTCATTCGGGTCTCACATATGTCACAAGGTGTAGTTAAAGAGCTACATCTCCTCATTCGGGTCTCACATGTGTCACATCACCCAACACCTCAACTTTAACTCTTCACAACAAACCCCTCCTCACCAAACAACAAACCTCAACTTCCCTAGAGCCTCACACCTTACACATTTATTTTTTTATTCATTTCATTAAATTAATTAAATTCATTCCAAAATTACTTAAAAATAACACAACATACTAATTTTATTTCATCAAATAAAAAAGTTACAATACGGAAAAAAAATACGAGACGGAAAAAAATACAACACATACGATACTAAAAAAAGGAACCTAATTATTCCTATTTCGTTGAATTTCTTCCCATTGTTGTTGTTGCCAAACATGCTCGATGAGACATTTTTGGAGCCTTGTGTGTGTGCGTCTATCATGTAGTTCTTTGGTTTTTCTTCTTTGCGTTGCGCAACGTTCGACCCATGACTGTTGCATATTTAGTGTCGGAGGAATATATATTTCGGCAGCTTCGGATATCCCAAAATCTTGATCTTTCAAAATCATGTTATGCATTATGATGCACGAGTACATGATTCTCTGTAATTTGCCCACAGTAAATGTACGCGCCGGTTGGGCAATAATATGCCAACGTCCTTGGAGGACACCAAAAGCTCTTTAGATATCTTTTCGAGCACTTTCTTGTTTCGCTTTCCATGCTGCGTTTTTTGGGTCGGTTGCAACAGTAAAGGACTTGACAAACGATTCCCACTGTGGGTAAATTTCATCTGCTAGATAATACCCATTTTTAAATGTACGTCCGTATACTTCAAACGGAACTTGAGGGCTAATATCATCAATCAGGTCGTCGAATAACGGAGAATTATATAAAACGGTCAGATCGTTATTCGCACCTGCTACACCAAAAAAAAGCATGCCAAATCCACAAATCATACGACGCAACAGCTTCAAGCATTATAGTTAGATAGTTTTTATCACCTCTGTGAAATTGCCCTTGCAATTCTTTTGGGCAATTCTTCCATTCCCAGTGCATACAATCGATGCTTCCCAACATTCCCGGAATCTTATGAACCATGCTATGTGCTTGGTATAAGTTACGAACGTCATCCTCAGTTGGTTTTCTTAAAAACTCCTTCCCAAACAACTGGATTATGAACATAGTAAAAAAAATCTAGACAATCGCGTGCACAATGTTCACTTATTTGTAAATACTCATCTAATAAATCAGGTGATATCCCGTACGCCAATTGGCGTAAGGCACATGTGCATTTTATAATCACATTAAAACTCATTAAACCCGTAGCATTGGGTCGTTGTCTAAAGAAATCAAAATGCGCAGGAAGAGGATCATGAGTGTCTATATATGTTTCAATACATTCGACTATTTCTAAGAATAGTTTACGGCTCATACGGTAACGACGTCGAAAATTTTCTTCATGATATTTTGGTTGGTCACCAAAATAGTCAGCCCGTAGACGTGCTTCAGCAACTTCACGTTCACGCCGAATGTATCTACGGCGATGTGAAGGACCGGCTGCTTGATTTTGCAACTCTTGCTCGTGTTCAAACTCTTGGATAATCAGCTATAGCTCCTGTATCTCTTCAAAGTCACTAACTTCGGAATAAGATGATTCACTCATTGTTTTTGCTTTGGAATGAAATGTGTTAGGTTTTTTGTAATGAAATGTGTGAAATATGTGTAGTATATATAGGGGTAATATGTTATGGTTTAGAAGGAAAAAAAAAAAAAAAAAAAAAAAAAAAAAAAAAAAAAAAAAAAAAAAAAAATTGAACGTTTAAATAAATAAACGTTGTGCAACGTTTACAACCTGCAAAAGCTGCAAAGTAGCTCCTTTTCATCCTCGCCGTGGCCACGAGGAGATGCCCAACAAAGAGCAACGACGAGGCCATCTTGGTGTAGCAACGACCTACGGCTCGCCGTTGGCTCGTCCACGATGGACGGCGAGCGAGGTTTCGTCGACTACACCTTGTGCTCTCATAGGTATGTGCGTTTTGGGGGTTAAATGATAAAAATAAAGAAAAAATTGAATGAAAAGAAAGACGTTGCTGCAATAATCGAGAAAAAGTTAAAAGAAAAAAATTTAAGATTTTTTATTTTTATTTATTTATTTGACGGAACTGATGTGGCTGGCAAGAAAAAATTGTAAAACGTGAAGCCAACTTTACTTTTAAATAAACTGTATTCATTTCATACTAGGGTTCAATGATAAGGCGGCTGTTGACCAGACCCCCCCCCCCCCCTCCCCCCAATTTTTTTAATTTTTTTTATTTATTTTTTATTTTTTTTATTTTTATAATTTTGTTTATATCAAAAAGCTATAAACCTGAAAGTGCGGAACAGAAAATATAAAGTTTAATATGTCAAACGCTTAAAACTGTCAAAAATACGGAACAGAAACTGACAAAAAGCTGTGCTGTACAGAAAAGAAGTGGGGGACAAAGGGGACAGGAGGTGGACAGGGGTGGGCCACCCCCCGTCCGGTTAAGGTATCCCAATGATAATTGTTCAAGGCTATTAAACATGTAGTACAAAGTTTATAATATCCATATTTTCCTCAATTTTGTCTTGAAAAATGCTATTTTCTCTTATATATTGTTCTTACTTAACTTTTTAGTGTTAGAACTGACGGTTTGAATGGAGAAAAAGATCGAATGAGTGAGAAAAAAATATATAATATTATTGTATGTGTAAAAGGATTAGTAGAAGAATATTGTAGGAGGCTTGAGCAATACTCATTTATTTTCTTAATTTACAATATCTTCTAAGAAACAATATAAAATCCGCCACGTACACCAAAACCGACGAATCATATTACTTTATAGTGTAGAAAGGTAAATTATTTCACGACAAATCCCTTCTACAAAGAGTTACGTAAGCCATTATTTAGTTGTTCTATAAGCTTGAGTACTTGATTAGCCAGATTCACAAAACCGTTTTTTGTTTATGCCTTTCTTGAAAAGGTGATTTAAATGATTTGAGAATTTGTACAACTTATAAACCACTAAACCTTTTATAAAATAAGTGGCCTTTTTTCACCCTTTGTGCTCTTGAAACCTATTAGTGAACTTTTTTTCTTTTTAAATCATTCCCTTCAAGAAGTTATTATTTTGCTAACAACAAAGAACATTCGTAGTTATCATTTCTTTTTTATTGACAAATTTATTTTCAGGATAAGAAGAAACGTCCTAATTAAAAGATAAGGGGTTCCTTTTGTTTGTTCATCTCCTTTGGCCGTTTATACATGAAACTTATTCTTCAAACTTTTTTTTTTGAAAGGCACTTATATATTCTTCAAACTATTACCAGGTAAACACCAATCAATAGAACATTATATTTAGTATCTTCTATGTTAAGTAATCTTGGTAAATAGGTTGCCAATGTAACACAATCCAAATAATCCTAAAATCTACATTCTAAAAGTCCGTAGATTATTGTCGATTTTAGTGTCACGAGCATGTCATGTAATTGAGAATTGTATTGAGATATAATACTAGCTAGTGTTAGTTATCCTGATTTTGGCCACGACGAATAACAAGGTCAAGGAGGTTGCACCTCCTAGGGGCGGCCAAAAACTAGTAGATACATTGGTTAGTTAGTTGGGATCAAATTTTTTATACCAAAAATCAACTGCCACATGAGCCAGCTATTTACTGCCAAAAGTCGGTTGACACATCGATGGATTGGTAATTCGCAGCCAACTATTATCTACCAATTAACCGAATATGTTTTGGCCTCATATTGAATACGAATAAAATGATCAATAATACTCGTTGTTTCTTCTCGATCTAAATTTCTAGACAAAATCTGAGTGTGTTAATTACTGATATATTCGTGTATATATCTTGGATAACCTTGGCTAATATTAGGTCCAAATACTATACACAAATGTAAAATTATCTTAAGCAGGTTACAAGGTTGCCAACAAATCCGTATCAAAGTTCTAACATAACTCAAATCGTGCATTTACGCTTTCTTTAGATATGTTAGTGTAGAGTGAATTCATGTTATGTTTGAGAAAAGTAGCTCGATCTAAATGTTTTACAACGTTCCATATAGCCACTTAATGCTAGGAAATATCTTAGTAGTACATAAGAAGTACTATTTTCCTCTAGCTAGAAGACATGTAACTCACTGTCATATATCTGTAAAAAGGCAACTTTGCATCAAACTTTATCACCAATCATGAGCTGGATGGTTTTAATTTGCTCTCACTATATGTTCAGATAACTACATTATCGTAAATTTTATATTTGTATATAGTATGGATATGATATGACTCGAATTCAAACAAAAACAATAATTGTCAAATGCTCAACCCCAACCAATCATTTTTGACTATCATATAGATTTATCCTCAAACTTGATCTTTTCTAGAAGTATCTAATGATAAAAATAATAGGGCTTGATTTTTTCTGTTTTCCTTCTGAAAAAGAGATGTAAGCTTGACAATTAAATGACAATGGCATTTAGACCTGCATGCACCCTCATGCAACCACAAGCAACCCAATTATAACCTTGGCTACATGTTATAAGAGTGGTGGTCGCAATGATGCACCAATAACTGTTATTTTATTGGTGTGCTATTTCAACATCAATCAAATATTACCATAATAACTAAAACACCCTCCTCATTTATAACTGTTATTGGTGCATATGAGTTTTTTATTTTTTATTTTATTTTATTTTAAAAAAAACACATTTCATTAAACTAAAACTATAATTACATGCAATGCATAAAATAGAATACGACATTCCGATACAAATAAAAGTAGGAGTACGATACATAAAGAAACTACATTTCGCCTTGTTGTTGTTTTTGATGACGTTCCAAAAGATGATCCACAAGATCATGTCGAAGGTTGGTATGCACCTCTTTGTCACGCAGTTCCTTTTGTTTCTTTGTATGTGTGCCGCATCTCTCTACCCATGTACGTTGCATATTAGCCAGGGGCGCAGCTTAGTAGGGGCGGGGGGGGGGGGGGGGGGGGGGGGGGCGCCCGACCCCCCGAAATTTTTTTTGCGATATAGGGGGTATATAGTTTTCGTGTAGAAAAATTTCGGTATATTCGGTTTCGACCCCCCCATTTTAATTCGGTTTCGACCCCCCATAGTTTTAGAAAAAAAAAATTGATCCAATACATTTACATAAGCCCATCTTAAAAAAAAAATTGATCCATTACCATTACTTATTTAGTTATTTAGCCCATTTAAAAAAAAAAAAAAAAAAAAAAAAAAAAAAAGAAAAAACATACAAAAAAAAGAAAAACCAACCGGATCTAATTATCTAAACAAGTGACAACCGGATCTAAACAAACAATAAAAAAAAAAAAAAAAAACCAAATCTCAAATCCATCCTCCCATTCTCCCAAACCCCGAACCTGAGCTCGCCCCCCCCCCCCCCCCCCCCCTGCTCGGCTGCTTCTGCTTGGCTGCTTCTGCAGCTCTGCTCGGCTGCTGCTCATCTCCATCTCCTCCCAAGTCCCAAACCCCGATTGGCCGATTCCCCGAAGGTATGTTAAATTGTTAATTGTTAATTCCATCAAATTGTTTAATTTATATTGTTTAATTTATATTGTTTAATTTATCCATCAAATTGTGAGTTAGAAATTAGGACCAGTTTTGGGAGTTAGGAGTTAGGACCAGATTTGGGTGATTGGGTCAATTGGGTGAATGGGTTCAATCTCATATTGTTTAATTTATAGATTGTGAGTTAGAAATTAGGATACCACTAAATCACTAATATAAGTTATTTGCAATTTATGTAGGTTTACAGATTTATACATTGTGAATATGGTAAAGAATAAAACCATAACTTCATTTTTTAAAAGAAAGAACGAAGAACAACAAGTAGAAGGAATTGATGTTGAAAGTCAAGAGAGTAAACGTCAAAAAGGTTCAACAAGCGAACCGGTTGAGGCACAACCATCTGATATTTGCAATGAACAACCATCTGATATTCCACAAGCTAAATGCAATGAACAACAACCATATGATGTTAGTAGCCTAGAAAGAGATCCTGCTAAACGACTTGAAATGTGGAAATATCCGGTTGAGGCACGTGAGCAAGTAAGGCTAGAATATATATCATTAGGAGTGTATCAACCTAAGCTTGCAGAGTATAAGCCTAGAGGTCCAAAGAATAATCTTCGTCGATTTAAATTTGCTTGGTTTGGTATGTTCCCTAATTGGTTAGAGTATTCTCCAACAACACACAAGGCTTATTGTTTTCTATGTTATTTGTATAAGGAGAAACCAAATGAGCAAAGTGGTCATAGTGCATTTAGTTGTGACGGATTTGACAATTGGAAAAAATGTAATGATGGGGATAAATGTCCTTTGTTGAAGCACCTTAAATCTGCAACACACAAAAAGGCATTTGTGTTTGTGTCTAATTTAGTGAATCAAGAAGCACACATTGAAAATTTCATAGAAAAACAAAGTGAAGAGGAAAAAAGGAAAAACCGTTTAAGATTGAAAGGCACAATTGATGTAGTTCGTTGGTTAACATACCAAGCTTGTGCTTTACGAGGACATGATGAATCTTCCAATTCAAAGAATCGAGGTAACTTTCTTGAATTGCTAAAACTATTAGCTTTTTATAATGATGATCTTGGAAATGTTATTTTAAATGCTTCTTATAATTCCAAGTATACATCTTCCGATATCCAACAAGAAGTTCTTAGTATTTTGGCAAATAAAGTGAGAAGGTATATACGGGAAGAAGTGGGGGATTCATGGTTTTGTGTCATGGTTGATGAGTCACGAGATGAATCCAAAAAAGAGCAAATGGCCATAGTCTTAAGATTTGTTGATGCGAAAGGGGTGATACGGGAAAGGTTCTTGGATTTAGTTCATGTCGAGGATACTGTTGCGGCGACTTTAAAGGCTAGTTTGTGGAATAAACTTTTGAATCACAAATTTGATACCGGAAAAATTCGTGGTCAAGGTTATGATGGTGCTAGCAATATGAGTGGGGAATGGAACGGCTTACAGGCACTCGTTCGGCAGTATAGTCCTTATGCATATTACGTTCATTGCTTTGCTCACAGGTTACTTACTTTTGTATTGTTGTTTGTTCTTTTTTAGGTTTGACTAAAAATACACATATGGAGTTAACATTTTTTTTTATCACAGGTTACAACTTGCCTTGGTTTGTGTCTCAAAGGAAGTTGATCCGGTACACCAGTTCTTTGAGTACTTAGCTTTTGTAATAAATGTGGTTTGTGCTTCTAGTAAGCGTCACGATGAGTTACAAAAGGCTAAGGCAATTGAGATTAAAAATTTACTGGCGTTGGGTGAAATCAAATCGGGAAAAGGTAAAAACCAGGTTGGGACATTAAGAAGGGCCGGGGATACACGTTGGGGTTCCCATTTTAAATCCATTTGTAGTTTGGTTAACATGTTTGATGTCACTCGGGCTGTTCTCAAGGGAATAATGGACGACACTACTCGTAATACACGTACTCAACGTGGAGATGCTAGTATTGCTTATAGTTACTTGAAGTCATTTGAGTTTGTGTTTGTTCTTCACATGATGAAAAGTGTGATGCAAAAGACTGATGCACTTTGTCAAGGATTACAAAAGAAATCCCAAGACATCCTTAATGCAATGGATTTAGTTTCAGCCACAAAGGTTAGTCTAAATAATTTTAGAAACGATGGATGGGATTCTTTAATTGAGGAAGTTATTTTTTTTTTGTCAAAGACATGAAATAGAGATGCCCGATATGAGTGCTCCATATAGATCTACCCGGTATCGGCCTCGTAAAAAAGATCTTCATGTTACATTTGAACATTTTTACCGAGTAGATTTGTTTATGGAGACATTGGATAAGCAAATACAAGAGTTGGATTCTAGATTCAGTGAGCAATCAATGGAGTTGTTATCTCTTGGTTCGACTTTATGTTCAAAAAAGATTAATATTGATCACATTGTTCTTCTTGTTGAGAAATATTATCCTGCGGACTTTACTGAGCAGGAGAGAAATCAATTAGTTGGTCAATTGGAGATTTTTCAAGTTGAAAGGATAAATAATGCCAAGTTAAGTGAGGTATCAACTCTTTCTGATCTCTGCCAAACTCTTGTAGAAACTGGGAAAAATATCATGTACGATTTGGTTGAAAGAGTGTGTCGGCTACTCTTGACACTTCCGGTTTCGACTGCAACAACAGAGAGGGGATTTTCGGCAATGAAGATATTCAAGAATCGCCTACGTAATAAGATGTCAGATGACAATCTAGCAAACAGTATGGTGATTTACATAGAAAAAGAAATTGCTGACAAGTTTGATTCGGAGTCCATAATTGAAGAATTCAAGGGTCTTAAAGGTCGAAGGGCTGATCTCTAATTTTTTCAATGAATCGAACCAGGTACCAACCGTTTGTCTCCTTTTTAATGTTTAGTTGTCTTGGATAAATGTTGAGTTTATTAGTGATTGAAACTTTTTTTAATATAATAATAGTATTTAATTTTTGACCCGACCCGAATCGAATCACTGACCCGAACATATTACCCGAAAAATAGCGTTAGGAAAAAAAAATTTAGATCCCGACCCCCCACTTCGAATTTTCAAGCTTCGCCACTGATATTAGCTACGGGACTAACACATATCTCGTTAAATTCACTTATTTGGAATTTTTTATCTTTTAGAATCATGCTATGCAATAAGATGCAACAATACATAATCCTACGTATTTTGCTCACGTGGTAAGCACACGCGAGTTGTGCTATAATCCCCCAACGACTCTGAATGACACCAAAAGCCCGTTCCATATCTTTTCTTGCACTTTCTTGAGCCCTCTTAAAATTTAAATCACATTGGCTTCGGGCGATCGTGTATGATTTGACAAAAGTAGATTAAGTCGGATAAATACCGTCTGCTAGGTAATATCCTTTGGTGTATGTTTTACCATTCATCGTAAACGGGCCTCGAAAGTGACATCGTCAATGATGTCGTCAAACAAATTCGAATGATATAGAACATTTAGCTCGTTATTTGAACCCGCTATACCAAAGAATGCGTGTCAAATTCAAAAATCTTGTGATGCAACTACTACAAGCATTATTTTCGAATATTTGTGATCCCCCTCCTCGTTTGAATTGCGCTTTGTACGCATTCGGACAATTCCTCCATTTCTAATGCATACAATGGATACTACCAAGTATACCCGGGAACCCATGATAGTTTTCGTGCTTTTCATATATCCTCATAATATCATTGGGGGAGGGTTTCTTAAGTACTCCTCAGACTCAGAGTATAAATCCTATATACATTTGGCAAAAAAATTTAAACTATCGCCACTACAATGTTCATCAATTTGTAAATACTCATCAAAAGCATTGAGTGTTGTCCCGCACGCCAATTGGCGGATAGTGGACGTGCATTTCATTATAGGACTAATACTTATTTTATCAACATCATTTTGCCGAGATCTAAAAAAATTAAAGTGCTCGGGAATAGGTTCAAGGTTATAGTTAGTTATACCTTCGACTATTTTTAAAAATAGTTTTCGACTCATTCGGAACCGTCACCTAAAATTCCTTTCGGGATATTTTGGATTGCTGCCAAAATAATCTTCCACGAAACGTTGTTCGGCGCCTAAATAGTGTCGGGGTATGGACGTCCGAGTGTGCGAACTAGATGCTTCATCGTACTAAGGCTAGAAATTGTTCATGATATTCGTATAAACGTAATAATTGTTCGGCTCGAGTTTCGTCGTCATAGAGATCCATGTTGCAAGTGTATGAAATAGGGAAGAGGATTTTGAATTGTATGTGAAACTGTATATAAATTGTGATTTGGTTTGAATGTTTGAAATATATAAGTTAAAAGTGGGTATCTATAGGTGAAAATTTGAGGGTTTTTTTTTTTTTTTTTTTTTTTTTTTTTTTTTTTTTTTTGTTTACATTATTAAATGATCAAATTTTAAAATAAATAAAGATAGTCAAAACACAAACAACGCTCGCCAACGCACCAGCGAAGGGATGAACGACGCCACAATGGCGTGTGGAATGGGACAGAACGGCGGCGCCGTTGGTGCAAAAAAACTCCCAATGACGTGTGGTAGAACCTTGTACCGTGCACTCTTAACAGATTTGTAATCAAGTGGGTTCATGCATTAGATCAGACTATTTGTTTATTCTTAAAAAGTTGTTCAAAAAAGATTGCCAAATTATTCGGCATTAGATCATTTGTTCTAAATCTTTATCTTCTTTTTCTGGTGGTAATGCAGCATGCAAAAAGTTGAGTAGTGTTGCTGAGATGGATTGTACCTCAACCACAGTTCCAAATGCCCAAGAATCAAACGTGGTCCGATCGATGGGACTTTTGATCCCACATCACTGTCCATGTGATTACCGACATTTATGAGATGATTTGCACATTTTTTTTTTTTTATTTGCGCACTCAATGTACAAGTATTCAAAGCAATATATAAATATCATACAACTGTCTGATGCAGTGATTGAAGTGTCCCAGTCAAAAATGAAAATATGCAAATCGATTCTTTACATCTATACATGTACCTTGTGCACATATTAATTAAGGGCGTGTTTGGTTCAAATAAGGTAATCGGAATGAGAAAGGCAAATGGTATACTAAGGAATGTAATGAACTACTTTCATTGCATTGATGCTGGTTGGTTAGTTGATTTGTATAATGAATCCTTCCAAGTTACAAGCACACACATACTAGTTAGTGGATCTCGTAAATATGTTCATTCATATCTAATTTTAACATGTCTTTACAATCATCTGTAGATTAATTATATAATTTTATACATAGTAATCTTTGTAGATTTTGTTATTTATCATGTATGAGATCTTGTAAATACATTTTTTTTTTGCATAAGTACAGATGATATAAACTTATGTATGTACATAAATATATACTACGTATGTATTTTGGTACGGACATCAATATATAAGTTGATAGTCATGAATACTACGTACTAGTCTTATGAAAATCGCGTTAAAAATGAGCACACATAAATCTGGTAACTATTAAAATATAATACTTTTACAATAATAAAAAATAATAATAATAATGAATGAGCTAGAATTTAGAAATGGATGATCGTGGATGGGATAAAATAGACGATAAGTGGGTAATCAATTTTCAATACACTCGATTTGTTGAGTAATGAATCATTACCCACTTTTAGGTATTGAAAAAAATGCATTATAGAAAACCAAGCATCACTTTTCATTATAATTATCATTCCTCACCTTCTAAAACCTCCCAATCAAGCACCCCTAAGTGTAGAGTCTCATGGACAATGTTGCAACATAGCTCATGACCATGCTTACATACGTGTAAAAGAATTTTTCGTGATTACTCGTATTATTTTTCGTACACACCACTGATATGCTAATTATAGAATTAAGGTCTAAAGAATAAAGACTTTCTACCAGTATTTGGGTTTCGTCGTTGTTTATTTGTCTAATGGCCAAGCTGTAGCCGAAATAAATCACATGCATCACTTAACAACGTTCATATTCATCTCATTCTGGCTTGATTCAATTGAATAAACTTGTTTCGTTTCAATGTAACCTAGCTATGCAGTAAGCCGGAAAATACATATATGCATGTAAAGTCATAATCGACTAGAATAAACATTAAGGAATATAACCAACTGATGATGCTTACATCTCGACCATTCAAATTCATTTGAAATGCAAGTGGCTCAAATAACTTATGAGTTACGTTCTTTTAATTTGTGACGGGTAGTTGTTTGTTCCCTCAATGTACGAAACGTATAAATTTGAAACCAAAATGGTCGAAAACGGCTTGTGGTCCAGTTAGGCCCCCCAAGTGTTAGTCATGTGAAGTGCATATGGATATATAGGTAACATACTAAGGTCTTAATCCAAGAGGGACCAATATTCACGAGCACAGTGCAGGTTTAGCCAAAGGTAAGACCATGGTGTTGGCTAAAAGAGAATTTGTGTACCCCTAAAGTCTAACAAAACTGCATTGAGATGTGTTATAATGTTTGGAATAATTTTGACCACAATGTGCAACTTGTTCTTTCTATTTCTACGTTGAAACTATCTCTTTGAGAAGTAAAGACCCACACTCTAACCTAACCTAATTTACATTTATTGTCCACATCGGGACTTGATCAACTGGCACAAGTAGGTTGAAGAGTCACCTTCGTATTGTTAGAGAGGTGACGTAGTGATGTTATAGCCATGTTATAGGGTCACTTTGCATCCTATGGTAGCGCCTATAAAACTTATATGGTGCAACGGCACCTTGCACTCTTAGGCTAAACAATTTATTTGAAGAATTGGTTGCTTGCTTATGGAGCATTTTGCATAAACGTGCACCGGCCTTTTTCTATCTCTTTTTAGCGACAATATAACTAACAAGAAGCAGGAATGTGGAATAACAAAATTGAGGATATAATGTTGTAAGGATTACAAAACAATTCTTTCCCACTATGTGGATTTTTTACACCTACTAGAAATTAGAAATCCAATTGGAGCACAATTTTGTTTCGATAATTACATATCGCCGAAATAGTTGTATTTACCACCGCATCAAAGAATATTCCTATGTTTGTGAGCCTTGAGAAGGCGATCGACCATAGTTAAGATATCTAGAAGGCTTGACTTAGTGATCCCCGTAAGATGCCACCATGAGTACTATATGACCTTCCAAGAATCAATTGCTAATGGACATCACACTACAATAATCGGCTCGATCAGTGAGGACATTTTTGGCCCAATGGTGAAGACATATCCTCGCCAAAGAGCTATAGTGAGGACAAGTTCTCGCTAAAAACGTCCTCGCCACACGTGTGTAGCAAAATCTAATAGCGATGACTTTCTTGAGTTTTAACGACGACGATGTGGGACTCACGCAAATTCTCAGTCAAACTTGACAATCGGGCCCACTAGATATTTGGCGAGGACATGTCCTTGCCAATACCTAATTACAATTAATCTAATTATATTATTTAATAAATTAATTATATCATTTAATTAATTGATTGGTTAATAAATTTTATTTAAAAATAAATCCATTTAGCAGCATAAACTAGTTGGGCCCACCAACTATTGGCTAAGACATGTCTTCGCCAAAACTTTTAATATTAAAATATGATTTAGGGTATTGGCGAGGACATGTCGTCGCCAATAGTACCTGCACATTTTTTGCAGCACATTGGTGCTTTCTGGTGCATTTTCATATATTTTTCAGAAAAAATCTATCAAAACCTGTAATTACCCAAAACAAACATACCAAATCGCTAAAACACTTATTCAGTAACAAGTCGCTAAATATTATTTAGTAACTAAAATAGTCGCCAAACTAGTTCAAAAACAAAAGTTGCTAAAATATCCGCAAACAAATAAACACGTCCATACAAATATCCATAACTACAATATAAAATCATAACTACACCATAATAATCCGTACTCCCCATCCTATCACCATCACCATTATTGTTTCCATTATCTGATAAAATAATGGATCTAATACCAGAAACAACAATCACAACTCAACAATGTCACCCAGTCAACCACCTCTTTGGTGAAATCTTTTATTACTTAAATGTCAAGAAGATAAGTCCACAAACATGTGCTCACTAAACAAATACAAAGAAAAGAGATAGTTCCCTTCAGAAGGATTCTATCTATCTCACTACAAGGAAATTGATGGAATAAACCTCACTACAACACTCTCAATATTAATCAAACAGACTAGACAAGTTGATCAAAATGATCAAAGACTAAGACCAAGAAAACTGTAACAAACTGAGAGAGAAAGCTTTGATGTATGAGAAAGATAATGACTGAATGAGACGGCTAGGGCTAGATCTCAGCTTATATAAGAGCAAGTTACACTTTCACCCTTGTAGAAACTAGAACCTGTCATAAGCAGCTAAACATACAAACATTAGTGAAATATGACACATTAAGTCCCTTGACTTAATGAGTCAACCATAAGCTTGCAACATACAACATATTTCAATATCATCATTCCCGCTCGAGGAAGGAAACATGGTCGATAAGGCATACATACCTGGTTGAGAGCTCAAGAAAGCCACCATTGATTGAGCTGGTCTTGTGTTCTCTCAGCCGCTCTTCTAGCCGCAACAGTTTCCTCTGCATGTTTCCACATCAACTCATCGATTTTTTATTGTAAGTAGGATGGTGTATCTATAAAAGTCACAATTATTCATATTATAACACCGAAAAAACCCTCATTATGCTAAAAGAATAACAAATGTAAGAATTTAATTGCAGGAATTACGTCTATTTCGTTATTTTACACAAAGCTAAATTTTCTCTTTCGAGCTTTTGGTCCTCAAAAGTTTTTCCTTTAGTGACCTCGCCAGTACCAAAATATATTAAGTAGTCAGGTTTATCAATTTCATTATTGTAACCGCCTGAAGCAACAATACTAACTAAAAATACGTCTTTCCCTGCTTAATAGAATCTATACCACCTTGAAATGGGCAGTGAATACCAACCTAAGCGAGTTCAACACAATATTGATACTCGTCTCTAACTTCAACTCCTGGGATGGATCCACATTGTCCTGACCGTTAACATTATTGATATCGTTTTGAACCACGGCGACTGATTTGTTTAACATCACTTGTATATCAATATGATCTCGATTGATTTGTTTAGCTAGCATAATCAACTGGTCAATATTTTGGTCAAAAGTTTTGGCGACAACATGTTCATGCCAAAAGTAAAGCCACGTCACCAGTTCAATTTAATTACCTAATAACTAGTTAATTAAACACATAATTAACTGATCAACATTTTGGTCAAAAATTTTGCGAGGACATGTCCTCACCGAATATTTTGAGGGAAAAATTAGAGGGAAATAAAAGTAAAAAAAAAAAAAAAAATCAACCTTTTAGCAAGGATATATCCTTACCAAAAGTTTTTTGTCAAATATTCTTTATTTTTTGGCAAATTCAAACTCTAAAACTCGACTTTATTTATCGTTTAGTGGTTTTTAGGGAGGACATATGTGTCCTCACCAAAGCCTTCCTCGCCCGTTTCACTTTTCTTGTAGTGTCTGACAATATCTTCAGTTTCAATTGTCATTATAAGCAAAGAGGCATCTAACCATATCAAGATCATCAGATCAATCCCACACCAATCAAGACTAGACCTAGTAGGAAGTTAGTGGGACCCACTTAGTCATCCCTAAAGGCGTTGAAAGGCGCCGCTTAAGACTTTTAGTTATGGAATGTTAGTGATAAAGCTTTAACGAGGACAAGTCATTGTTAAACGTATTTAGCGACGGCAATTGAGCTTTTACGGACGAAGTCTGCCATCCCTAAAACCCCCGAATCTTGTTGTGCATGAAAATGACAAATAGAATAACCTAGCTATGCGTTTTATCGTAGATAAGAAATGATTCGACTTGTCTTACATTTTACTTCAAAACCGATCAGAATATCATGAGACTGACACCTAGATACAAATTTGACTCGAAAGGCTTGTGAAACAGGCTGAGTAAGAATACATACAGATCCATGTCGATAGGAATGGCAAAAAAAACCCCCGAACCCGACAGGGAAATCCAAAACCCAAACTAGTTGAGGCAGTGCGTGGCATGCTTATCGGGTTACGAGACAGGTTTGAGGTTTAATGGGGATTTTTAATCTGGTTTGGGGCGGGGAGTGGCGAATAACATCTCCGTATCACCCCGTCCAAATAATATATACACATATACAAATATATCTATACTTATATAGTATTTTGTGAATATTTACATAATAAAAAAATATTTTTCTATTATTGTTATTTATTTATTTATTTATTTTATCATTATAAGATTGCAAACTTGTGTTCATAGAAACTTATTTAATGTCATATTTATAAGTTGTAATTTTTTACGGTGTAATTTATCATTATTTATGGATAAAACTATCATTGAAAACTTAATGAAACTTGTTTATAATTGATTATTTATAGGTTCTTAATTCTTCAAGTCATTGCTAACGGTTTAAAAATAATAATAAATGTGAAATCGTGCATCTTTAGTCGAGAATTGCACCCAAAAAGAACACCCGATAAGATCTCTGATTAGTACGGGGCGGTTTTGGGGGAGTATCGTACCCCAACGGGGCACCCCGATTAGATCCCTGATGGGTTCGGGGCGGGTTTGAGGAGAACGTTGGTAATCGAGTTTGGGGATGAGGATGAACCCCCCCCCCCCCCCCCAAAACCGACCCGCCCCGTTGCCATCCCTACATGTCGATAAATGCCTTTATTTTACAGTTGGAAGATTCAGTTCAAATACAATACCCGACGATGATGAATCTTGTAAGCATATATGGAATCAAATAGAGATAATAAAGGGCCATATATTCACGTGAGCTACATACATCAGAATCAAACTCATTATATCTTTTCTTTCTTCCATTCAATACGGATAGAAATAGTATCAATGATAGGATATGGCTTTATATGAATTATATTTGTTCTTCAATTCATTTGTGTATCCATGCATATCAGCAGCATGCAGCCCATAACTACAGGAATGGGTTGCACTGCCATGAAAATGAAAGAACTATATATCACTTTTATGAATGCATGGTTGTTGCTTATTAAGTTCCTAGCTTATCTGCGAGGGTCAATTGTTTTCGCAGTGTTAACAACAAATGGAAAGAGCTATGGCCTCCATTCTATTCAACTACATGTCTTTTGGACTAACTAGTGCGCGCAGATAATTTAATACCTTTTTTTTTTTTTTTTTTACATTTATGTTAAATACATATCCATATTAGGGGCTTGGACTTGATTTGGTTTACTCTATAAAAGTACAAAGTTCTAAATACATATCCATATATACCCCTTCCCCCCCCCCCCCCCCCCCCCCCCCCCCCCCCCCCCCCCCCCCCCGCATATATAGTTGCAAACTCTTATGTAGTAGTTATGGTTATCGAAAAGAAGTGTTATTGTTTTGTGTTTTGTTGGAGGTTGATGCTTTTAGCTGTTTACGTTTGTTGATCCAAGACATTCTTTAGGTCCTTGTCTTCAATGTCAGGGTTTAATAAATCTGAGCGAACGATACTTTCAGTCTCTAGCTACCTATTGAATTATCTGTGATTATCACATAATACATGTATACCGGCGTCTATATATAATTATATAATTAAAATTCGAAACAACCTTTCATTTTTCATGCTCATTATTTGCGGATGTTTTTATTCTTTGAACCAGCTCATACATTCGTTTAAAAAAAGTATTTATTTCTATAACTGAAAAGTGATGAAAAGTCACATTGCTAGCATATTGCTTATGCAATGAAAGAGATGGGCAACTATAGAGTTAGATAATTGGCAAATTCGAATATATAGAATACTTATATTTATAGTAAAGCAGCCAAACAGCAATAAGTGAAATAACATAAGAAGACAACATCAGATGCCATTATTTTTTGTATTTCACCCATTAATCTTTGGCAATAAAATATAAGATTAGCACATATTCTAAGCCTTTTTAATTATATATATAGTTAATTACTCCGTACATGGTTTAGTTTATGAATTTGCATGCCTAATTTTCCAAAAATATAATGGTGCTCAGCGTGCAAACTAAGATGAGGAAATTATTCAATATAAACCATTGTGTGTTTGTGCCAAGTCTTAAATCTATAATCATTGAATATGTGTCATGTATTTGCATCGAGTCTTGAATATATCACTCAGCAAAGCCATGGGTAAGAAGCCGTTAAAAAAGCCATGGGGAAGAAACATTTCAGCAACATAAAGCAAAATAATCTATAATTATCAAATTTGAGAATAGAATGATATGATCACTAAGTATTACAATTAAAATGATGCTTATCATCTAAGCATAAATTTGGCCCACAAATGATGCTTATTTTTGTGAAAGTAAGATCATACATGGTTTCGAATTGTGTAAGTTTAAACGAATACAAAGAACATGTTATTTATATTATTTGCATATATGGCAGTCTGCATATACGCTTGAGCAAAAACAGATGGCAAAGGACATATACTATACACACACTTGTAGTCACACATAAACTTGATTTTGCATTAAAAAAAAAATACACAATATAAGATTTACAGATAAATGAACACCAAGCAACCCTTTAGAAACATGTAATTAGCTTCTTAAACCCTAAATTCAAAAATCAAACTTGAGCTCCATGCACTCGAACATTAAGAGGAAAGCCATAATCAGACTTGGACTTCATCATTAAAGGTACCCTCACACAAAACAAACAAACACACAAATAAACTTCGAGACGGGAAATAAATTCACCACGAAACACAACATATATATGCTAGTTATGATCCTAATTAAGAGTAACATAACTAGTCAACTAATAAGCCAGATGACTGGCTCACTAGTTAGCTAGGTTACTACATATCTCTTACTTCGAACACATTGCGATTCTTGACCACTATATCATACATATGCATGGGCTTGAGCCTGTTGAAGTCTCTAGGGAGAGAAATGAGATGCACGGTCGACCTTTTGTGAAACTGAAACAAATCAGGATCTTCATAGTACCTCTCCCATCCTAATGATGACAAAATCCTTTCAAGGGTCTCGTACGAAGTCACCACTTCGTTAGTTGCCACATGGACCAACACCTTACGCCTAGCCGAACCGTGACAGGAATCATTTCCATCCACCAAGCGAACTACACCATTCTTAAACACCCAAACACCAGACATGTCTATTAGCTAATTAACTAGTAGGGTTTCAAGAGTTATATTGTATGAGACTTAGAGAACATGAATATGAATGTTTTAAAATGAGGGTGGGGGTATATATAAGGGTTTCTGGCCAGCTTGGTGGAGAATATATACAAATATACATCTATATAACTATATCTCTCTATATACAATATACATACAAAAAGTGTTTTGGGACCCACATGGAGTCTATTTGTGAATAGGGCATCACTTGCCCACGTGTTAATGGTGTGGGGGAGTGGTAATTTTGGATGGAAAGGAATCCAAAATCTTTTTCTATAAACCCCACAAATACCAAAAAATGGGAATCTTAATTGAGATTGGTCGAGTTGTTTCTCGAACACCAAAGCTTGAGAGACATGTGTACTGATCGGATCCTGTTGTGACCACATGTTGAAATGATATTAGTGGCGCAAAAAATACAATCTAACTTCTATACGCTTATATATGTTGTCTTGTCAAATATTTTTGTTAACCAAAGCAAGGTATGTGACGATTGGGAACATTATTAGCCCTTGGTGGTCCTTTCAAAAATAGACACTAAGGAAACACTCGGTATAACTAATGACTTAATGAGAATAGCATCATGTTGACGATAGACTTTTCCGACCAACTCGTGTTCAATTATTCTAGGATATATATACGACTTTGCATCTACTTTTAGGTTAGAAGAATATAATTTAGCCGAAATTAAAATAAAAGGTAGAAATTCGAAATACGTATAGTGTTCATGATATTCCAAGTAGATAATACATGTTAAAATTATAAATGAGCACGTAAATATAAACACAAAAAAACCAAGAATATATGAAAACTAACACATAGACATTTTATTCTATTATTTCTCAGAAAATGTGAATAACTGGTAATGTTGACCAACCCGCACGCACTGCTTGATGACAATATGTGAAATACACTGCTAAGTTTATTATCCTGACTCACTGATGGTTGATGGAATGAAATTAGTCGTTGCCATATTATCCTGACTCACTGATGGTTGATGGAATGAAATTAGTCGTTGCCATGATGTAGCACGGGTCTTTTGAGGTCTTAAGGAACGATTAGTACTACATGTATGGCTTGCATGTAAGTGGCTTATGGACGTAACACAATTTCGTTGATTGTGAGAATCAGTGAATCACCCAAACCTTTATGTCGATTTATTTTTCTTTTTTTGGGTATAGGGTTTCCCGGTAAATGTATTATTCCAAAGAAACGTTTAAGCACAACGGATATGGATCCATGAAATCACATATCCCAGCTAGTTACATATGCGGTAAAACTACCATAACAAGCAAACCTACTTCTAAGAATGAAGTAACGACTATAACTAGATTACATTTGACTCTCGAGAATGACTCATGCTTGATTCCTGGAATGAACTAGTCGCGGGGATGTAGAGGTGATCTAGTTTGAGGGCTTGAGGACCAATTAGAATAATAGGTTTGAGATGCATGATGCATGTTATTTAGCCCCAGATTCATAGTAATATGGGAACCGAGTTAACCCAATGATTAAGTTAATTAAGAAAGAAATTATTCCTACAACACAAGTGCATCTTAATTCGGTTACATAGATACATAATACATTAGGTAACATATATGGAGACATGTACCCAAATTTATGACTTGATACATTTCTTTACTTCGCTTATGGATGTTAAATGATAATCTTGATCGCATGAACCACATAAATTATTTACATCGGTTTACTTTTTTGCACTCTGGTATAACTGTTCGCATAGTTTAGATCACCTTCCATACATATCTATCTCAATCTCTCGATAGCAAGCACGTACTAAAAGTTTTGAATAGTCTGCTAAGACTAAACTTCTTTCAAAGAAGAGTACAAAGACAAAAAAAACTTAGCTCAGTTGGCCAACTGAGGTCTCCTATAGAGAGCTTTGGGGGAGGTTGTTTCCATGAGGTCTCAAGTTCGAGCAGAATCTGTGTTGGGCTCTGCCCACTCAGATGCGTCGAGTTTCTGACTCGCTAACCGATAGTATTATACTAACCGTTAAAAAAAAGAAAAAAAAAGAAAGAAAATTGAATGCCCCATAATATTTGCGGTTTTTAGTAACAGAAGGAATAGGTATTTCCAAAAATAGAAAGTGAACTGTGGGTGAGGGACCAGGACATGGTAATTTATTCGCCAAGTGTCAATTCAAAGCAGTATACTATTATTGGCCTTTCTAATGTACTGGCCAGTCTAAAAGGATGATGTTCCTCAGCCGTACGATCAAAGCGCGAAACCCTCAAATATGAAAAAATTAGATGCTATATGCATATATTTTTTGTAAAAACATGTAATGAGGGACAACTTAATTGCTATACTACTCTCGATATTAGTATCATACATGCAAGTAAAAGTTAAATATTAGGTGTTTATGTTGAGGTATTATAGTATTGGAGTATGTAATACGTATAGACGATCTAATAAAAAGTTTCTAACTAAAAAGTTTAAAAAGACCTTCAATGTTTGACATGAACATAAAAGTTACCACACTTTCATCCTTCACTTCTACTAGATTTCCTGATCCATCACCTCTTATATTCTTTATAGCATCTCTCCAAATCTATCCATTATCCATCATCATCAACGAGTAATTACAATAAAAACATCATGTTAATAATCAAAATTTTCTTCCATGTTGAATGGTTTATACAAAACAATGGCTATTGATTACAATCATGAAAAAGGGTTTGCGTGTGAGTTATGAAGCAACAAACACTGATCTGTATTAATGAATCACAGTTCTGTTTAGCTCATCTTATCATTCAAACTTTTTTAAGTATTTTTGAGGAAAGCTTAATAAATAATGTGTTTATTTATTGAAAGTAGGTTGTTTGATGAAATTCTTAGACCATCTTTATTCACAATCTTCTCCGATCCAATCTCTCATAAAATATTATTTTCTTACTCCTCCACCTATACAACCTATACATACAACCAATCTCAACTTTTTTACCATTTATCAACAACTCAATCTAAAATATAATATTATTTATTATCTATTTAATTTAATTACTTAAACTTCAAAATATAATCATTAACCAATCATTATATTAAAAATTAGCTCGTAAAACCAAACAAATTACTTTAACATTGAAGCCATTAGGCTTATGTTTAAACTTATATAATTATTAAACAAAATTAAAAATAAACAAAAAAATCTAATAAACAAAAATAAACATTGGGAACCAATGTTGAAATAGTAAAAAGCATCTTACACCAAAGTATCTTTGTTTGAAACAGAAACAGTAAAAAGAAACATTGGGAAACAAAAAGCATATTTCTTTTTTCTTCACCTTCTTCTCCGACGAATTTATCCGGTAACTATCTTCAGTAACATTTTATCAAACAAAAAATATGTGTTTTCTTCTCTTTCTTTCAGAGAGTGACATGTGGCAAGATTGGCTCAAAGATTTGGAGGTCACATACCGACCAGTTCGTTCCATTCTCTTTCTCTCTTTTGTACTATTTTAATATAATACTGAGTTTTTTTTGTCTTGTATACTCCGATCGGTTGGATTAGTTTGCCAATAAAGATAGTCTTAGATGAATAAGTTTACAAACTGAGGGTAAATGTATTTAGTTAGGATTTAGAAGGCTTGTGGTCCAGCTGATAGTTGTGTGTTAGTTTGTTTTCTATTTGTGAGGTATATGTATTTTGTGTGATTATACTATGTTTTGTCTTTGATCAATCATGGGATGTGTTCTTGGTGAGGTCCCCTCATTTTTAACACCTTGTTGACCTGGTGGATCACCTTTGTTATATGTACTATTGGTTTTTGTTAGTATTTGATCGACCAAGAACGTGGATACTAGAGAGGATTACCTCGATAATGATGAAGAACACACACGAGCAGTTTATAAATGTCGACATAAAAGACAGAAACCTTGCACAAGATAATATCCCTAACCGAACGACTACGATTAGTATTGGAAGAATGAACGTACCAAATCCCTTCCCCTCTAATCTCCTTTTATAGAGATGAGTGGGAAGGAAAATGACACGTACAAGGACAAAAGGTCAACTGTGATAACAAGCAAAAAGAAAACATGTTGAAACACAAGCAAATCCAACGACCTTTTATAATATCATAGTTCTAGTTAATTAATAATAAACTAAACTTAACACCCCTACACTTATTAATAAGCTAATATTTAGACTAAAAACATAACGATTTCTTATATTAGCCTATACTAAAACTCAAAAACTTCAAGCAGTGGTGAAACTTGAGTTCAGGTACCACCTTTGTCAAGGCATCTGCAATGTTGTGTTCAATACCCACCTTGAGAACCTCAACTATCTTTGCTTCCAAGACCTCTCTTATAAAGTGATGACGCACGTTGATGTGCTTAGTCTTCTCATAGAAAAACATGATTCCGCGATAAGTGATTCGTGCCTTGATTATCACAATTAACTGCCATGATGTTAAACTCCACGCCTAACTCTTCAAATAGCCCCCTTAGCTAAATAGCTTCCTTCATAGCCTCCATAAGGACCATATACTACGACTTTATAGTTAAAAGAGTCACCACATGTTGTAGCATTGCCTTCTAGCTTACAATAGATCCCTATACTAATAATGCGTAACCAGTGTTAGACCTACCTTTATCCGGATCCTTAGCGTAGTCTAAAGCAACAAAACCTATTACGCCCACATGGTTGCCATGATCTGTCCCATAGGTGTCTTTTCTCAATCGTTGTCGATGTTGACCTATTGATCAAATACATGGCCGTACATGTCGTTTCCTCCCAGAAGGTCTTGGCCAATCCAAATTGAATTAATAAACATCGTACCTTATTTATGAGAGTTATGTTCATCCGTTCTAATAAGCGATTATGTTGTGGCATCCCGAAAACAATCAAATGTCTAAAAATGAAACACCGCTTTCCAATTTGACCAAAAATTTTGCGCAAACGGCATGACTAAAAATGACCTTCTGTTACTAATCCAGTATTCTTTTATACTTCTATTAAGAATCAGACCTTGAAAGTATTTTTTAACAGAAAGTAGACTCAAATACCTACGAAATTGATGATTTTATATAAATTTTTGAAAACACGACAAAATTTGCCCACAAAATTCTACCATTTGAGAGCCCTCAATACCTTCACACATTTAGTTCAAAATTCTGGAGTTTTGAAGCCACCAAAACTTCAATACATTTAGTGTAAATTTCTAAGCTTTGGGAGCCACTAAGAGTTTCATACACTTAGTAAAAATTTGTGGAGTTTGAAAGCTATCAAGACATTTGACACACTTAGTACAAAATTCTGGAGTTTGAGAGCTATCAAAGCTTTCACACTTCATTTTCCGAAAAACATACCTTCAAGACTCAAAACTTACAAAACCCTCCAAAATTAATTAAAACAATATATAACGTCATTTTCATAAACATACATGGTTAAAGTGACCCATGAACACATACTTCGCAGGGTTTGCCAAATACCCATTTTGACCCACTTTCAGTACAGCTTTTATACCAGAACTACACATGACCATTACTTCAAACCGAAGACCTGAACTTGTACACTCGACAACAACATCTATAAATCACCTTATGACACTTAAACATCAACTTGTGGATTCAACGTGATTAAGCTCGGTATCTAGTACTAAGCTCATTTGCATATACCAAGCACATCCAATTTCTCAAGCTCCCAATCCTAAGCTTTACCCAAGCTTTACCTTCTTCATAAATAAACCTACAAAACAGTTAAACAACTAAACCGTAAGCGAAATGCTTAGTAAATAATAGACATAACAACTTATCATATATCATTTAACATATATTCGCATCATAAATTTCACTTATCCATCATTCATCCATATACACATAAACAGTGCATACCTTCGCTTACTAATCCAAGAGACTACATCAATAATATGTTGCATGCAACCATTCCAACATGAGCTTCACATATCCTTTCTATCACATCAAATATGAAATCCACATCTTACCTAGTTTAACCAACTACCTTTATTCTAATCTAGTCCAAGCACACTAACCGTAAACTTTGTATACCCTTTAACATAATCAATTACCCAGCATATAACACATAATACAAAATATGATAAACTCAATACAACATCTTGGTCAAATTACTTATGTAACAACCTGTACTTTTTGGATCATTATTTAACCAATTACTTTTACTATTTATTTTAATTTCGCGAAAATTAATTTGTACGGGTACCGAATAGGTTTACTCGCGTACATTGTTAAACGTACATTAAACTTGAACTGACCCAAGACTACGTATATTCTACCCGATTTAAGCATTTCAATTTCCTTACAAATATATTTTGTATGTTACACATTTACTTTTTCATTTTACGGAAACTTTGCACGTTTCGCGTTTTACTTTAATCATGTAAATTTTAAACTTTACATATAACCGTTATGTTATCCCGTGCATATCAAAACCATCCTTGGACGTTTTTACATCACTTTAGGCTAATTTTAGTCTACTTTTAACATGTGCAAGGTTATTTACATGCATACTAGTTATTTTTCTATAACTTGCGTTTTTCACGTTTTAAGCCTTTTTAGCTTAAACCCGCAACACCCTTTTATACCTAAACTAAACTAAATTAATTTTTTACCGTGCCTAGTCATCACAAGATAATATCTAAACTAACAAAATATCTAACTAAGTTATCAAAATCAATTTTTCTACTCTTTCTTCATTCATTTTTCACACTTAGCATAATTTAACTCAATTTTTCTCACTTTTCTCTCTATGAATGAACCAAACACACCCTTTAAACCCTCCATTCATTTGATTTTTTATAGTTCTATCGATCATTAGATTGAAGGTTTATGTTCTTGATCATTATCCTAGATTATTTCCACCACAAAACCACCATAAATATCAACAATCTAACCTTGAATTCCATGGGTTTTTCTTGAAGTATTTCAAAAGTTTTTGCAAGTTAGATTTAGCTAGATCAAGGTTTATAAGGGTGGGTTATTAATTTGGAAGCTTGGTTTGGTTTGAAATTTTCGAAGATTAAGTTAGTGTTCTTGATTTTATTCTTGATCTCGTTCTTATTCTTGTTGTTCCACCGTAAGATCCTTGTTGTTCCACCTATGAATTCACTCAACCATTATGTTTGACTTTTTAGCATATTTTATCTCAGGTAAGTAAGGCGATTGTTGGGGTATGGAGCATAGAGTCGCACGGCATATTTCGAAGGCTTATGCTTTTATCATTTACCAGTTGATATGTTTTAAAAACACTTATGTATTGTACAAACTTATGGGACCTCTTTTGTAATAAAGTCTGATATTTTCTATTATTTGAAGGTAACTTTTCAAAATGTCTCATTTAGAGGTCGTTTTCTGTAACTTGATCTTTGTACTATGAAGTAGCACCCCAGTGACATTATCTTCCGCTGCGATATTTTGAGAGTGTTACAATTACCTTGAATCCAAGCAATATTTACCAAAAACATCTTTTGGTTCCTAGTCAAAATAATCACCACCACAATGTAACACTTCAATTATACGTCATAATCAAAGACGTCTAACCCACCCATAATTGTAACCACCTCAATATTCAATTTAAAACAACAATTACCCAAATCCCCGACTTGCTTATGAACCCTAAATCTTCAAATTATCAATTAGCTCAAGTAATGGGTTACTTAACTTGAGGAGGATAATGGATATGGGTTAAACCCTTGAATTAAAACCTTAAACCTTCATAACTGATCATCAAAAGCTCATCTTTTCCCTCTCTTTTCTTGCTTTGGTGTGTCCCTCACATACATACAAATGACTAGAACATTTTGGAAAGTCTTAGAAAGTCTAAGACTTGCTTCACACTTAAGCTAGTCACATATTTGGTCAATTGTCACTTATGGTCCTTTAAGTCCCTTTTCTTCATAAATGTGACACACGATACTTTCTAAAACCATTTACATAATATTTGACTTATAGTTTGACTGGCATGTTTGATTAACCAATCACGTAAATCCTTCAACTTATAAAAGTTGTAGTCAAATTTACTCAATGGCACTTTCGTAATGAAACACCCAAAACTAGGTGTTACAGTGACTTTCCCATAACACAGTTACAAAAATTGAGTATACCTAGACTCTTCTTGCCAAACGGTTCCCAGCAACTTTAGTCCCACCTCACTGATATCTCACAGTCTTTTGTGCCAAATCTTCGCAAGAGTGTATTTTTCTTCAACACTAGCATTAAGCTCACCCATCATTGCATGGCCATCCAAACAGTATACATAATTTTCCCTTCGGATTCCACATAACACAATCTTGGAACTATTGATCACCTTTATTTTGTCCAACTCTAATTTTACGGTATATCCTTCTTTTTTAAGACTTCCAGCGATATCAAGTTTTTTTTTTCAATTCAAGAATACACTTGACATTATGTAACACAAAATTTGACCCACTTTTCAATTGTACTCATACCTTCTTGCACTCCCTTTTGTCACCCAGAAGTACCTTGCCCCTATCGCATTCCATAAAATAAAAAAATAAATCTAACTTCGGTGTCATGTGGTATGAACCAACTAAATCCATGATCCAATCTAGCAGAGCATTTGCATTCATCACCATCATGAGCTCATAACCATCATAAATCAAACCATTGGAGCTTGGTTGATCATCTTTCTTGACATAACCTGTTGACTTCTTGCAATTATCCTTCGAACAGTTTCTCTTCAAGTGATTCTTTGGCAAATATAGCACTTAAATCTTTCACCTCGAGACTTTGATCTTGACATCCCCCTCGATTGATACGAATTCCTATGATCATTTCTTCCCCTCGCGTATAACCCATCGCCATCATCCCCTTTTGCCTTAAACCTTTTTTGATTTTCTTTGAATTTAGTGTGGCCATCACGTCCTCCAAAATCAAAGTTTCCCATCCATAGAGCAAGGTACTCACAAAGTGTTTGTATAATGTTGGTAAATAAGTGAGTAATAATAAAGCAAGATCTTCATCCTTAAATTTTTACCTCAATATTTGCTAGATCAAGAATGATTTTGCTAAATTCATCTATATGTTCAGAAATCTTTCGTTCAACCAGCATGTAAAATGTATACAACTTCTTCGGATACAACTTACTAGCCAAGGACTTTGTCATGCACAAAGTCTCGAACTTGGTCTAAACCTCACCTTTTTTTAAAGTATATTCGTTTGGGGCATTAAAATACCAACATTTTTCCTAAATTTTTACCCTTAAAAAAGTCCTATAAATAGCCCATTAATCTTTTAATTTTTACACACACTTTTACATACACGTCTCAACAATACTTCTCTTTCTAACTTCAAAAAAGGCTATGGATCTGAACGACCTTGATCTTTACGATCTTTACTCTCTAGACGATGTGGAACGATATTCTCAATATTTTCGATATTATCAACAATTTCTATCTTTGGTAATCAAGAAGCCGAGAATTCAGTTCGGTTTACTAGGGACTACATACCACGTGAACTAGAGGTTGCAGAACAATGGCTTTTGGATGATTAATTTGGTGACAAAAACAATCCACCTAAATACATGAAGAATTATAGGTGAATGTGTCGTATGAGTTCAAAACTTTTTAAACAAATATTTAATGATATTACCAATTACAATGTTGATTCTCTTTCAAAATACTTCTATTTTTTTAAGCAACGACTGGATTGTGTGGGTTGATTAAGTATTAGTCCTATCATGAAATGCATATCGGCTGTACGCACATCACCCGATGCATTTGAGGAGTACTTGCAAATTGGTGAACGTTGTTCACGTGAGTGTTTACAAAACTTCACTATATACATATATAGTGAACTAGAAGTTGTAGAACAACGGCTTTTGGATGATTAATTTAGCGACAAAAACAATCCACCTAAATACATAAAAAAAAATTATAGACGAAGGTGTCGTATGAGTTCAAAACTTTTTAAACAAATAGTTAATGATATTACAAATTACAATGTTAACTCTCTTCCAAAATACTTCCATTTTTTTAAGCAACGAACGGACTGTATGGGTCGTTTAAGTATTAGTCCTATCATAAAATGCACATCGGTCATACGCGCATCACCCTATGCATTTGATGAGTACTTGCAAATTGGTGAACGTTGTTCACGTGAGTGTTTACAAAACTTCACTATATATATATATATATATATATATATATATATATATATATATATATATATATATATATATATATATATATATATATATATACTTTATACATGAAAGAGTTTTTAAGAAAGCCCGATTTAAATGATATCCAACATATATATTCATTGCACGAAGAAAAACATGGACTCCCGTGAATGCTCGGGAGCACTGATTGTATGCATTGGGAATGGACAAACTGTCCAAATGCCTTACACTGGAAATTCAAAAGACGTGACCATAAATACCCAAGTCTAATGCTTGAAGTCGTTGCATCACAAGATTTGTGAATTTAGCATGCATATTTTGGTGTCCCAAGGGCAAATAAGGACCTCAATGTTCTATAAAGTTCACCGTTATTTGATGAACTCCTTGCCGATGTTGCTCTTGAAGTTCCATTTGTAGTAAATAGGAAAAATAATTAAAAAGGTTACTATTTAGCATATGGAATTTATCCTAAATGATCTAAATTTGTCAAATCGTTTTCTATCGCAAGGGATGAAAACAAAATGAAGTTTAAAAGATTTCAGTAAAAGATATCGAACAAACTTTCAGAGTCTTACAAGGTCGTTGGGGAATTATACAACAACCCGCACATGCTTACCAAGTCAACACGCTACAAAGAATCGTGTATTTTTGCATCATATCAGATAACTTGACATTGAAATATCAAGATTTCTAAGTTAGTGAATTTAAGAAATGTGAATTTCTCTACAACCGAATATTCAACGTACTTGAATCGAATGATGCGAGACACAACGAAAGAAAAACGAAGAACTTCGATATAGGAAAGTTCAGGATGACCTTCGACACGATATCGTGGAGCATTTATGAAACATTAAACAATAAATTACATTTTTTTTAATGTAACGTTATTTTTAATGTATCTTGTATTAATTTTTATAAATGGAATTTCAATTTTGGTTTGACGTGTTATTTTATTTGAATAAATGAAGAATAAAATATTGTGGAGTCCAGAGGTGCACCATTACATCATATTCTGATGCGATATGAGAGAGTGATGTTTTTAGTATTATAGGGATTATGATGTTATAGAAGAAGATGTGGAGGTGACATCACTTTTCCCACTTCATCATCTCATGGCATCAAACCATACCTTATGCTCTTACAACCTCAAAATACTAGGATAGTATTATTTTTAAAAGGGCATTATTTACCAAATCCTTTAGAGTTAATTGCAAAAATCGTCTCTAAGGTTTGCTCAAATTGCAGATTTCATCCCAAATAGTTTAAAATTGCAAAAATCGTCCCTAAATCAAACCTTTTGGCAAATTTTGGTCTCTAGCTTTAACTGCCGTTAAGTAAATTCCGTTAGAATTTACATGTTTGCCCTTTTAGCCGATAATTCTTGCAGCGTTCATCCTTTTAACTAGCGTCCTTTATAATTGAAAAAAAGTTGGTTTTTATACGTTCATTTTCGTCCGTTTTTATACGATTTCGTCCGTTTGTCTTACGCTTTTATACGTTTTCACCCGTTTTTATACGTTTTCATCAATTTTTATATGTTTTCGTTTGTTTTTTTACGTTTTCGCTCATTTTACTTACGTTTTTATATGTTTTCATCCATTTTCGGCCACTTTTATACGTTTTTGTCCGTTTTTATACGTTTTCGCCCGTTTTTCTTACGTTTTCGCCTATTTTTGTAGGTTTGCATCCGTTTTCGTCCATTTTTATACGTTTTCGTCCGGTTTTATACGTTTTTAATCATTTTCATTTGTTTTATACGTTTCCCCCATTTTTCTTACATTTTTATACGTTTTCGTTCATTTTTATACCTTTTCATACGTTTTTAATTGTTTTTATATATTTTTGCCCGGTTTTCTTACGTTTTACGTTTTCTTCTGTTTTCGGCCATTTTAATATGTTTCGTCTGTTTTTATACGCCTTCATCCATTTTTATTCATTTTCGTCCGTTTTTATACGTTTTATTCCATTTTTCTTATGTTTTTATACGTTTTCATCTTTTTTTGGCCCTTTTTATATGCTTTCGTCTGTTTTTATACGTTTTCGCCCGTTTTCATATATATAAAAATGGAAAAAGAAACGTATAAAAATGGATGAAAATATATAAAAACAGGCGAAAACATAGAAAAACATAAGAGAAACAGACGGAAATAGATGAAAACATAAAAATGGACGAAAATAGATGAAAACGTATAAAAACGAGCGAAAACGTATAAAAACGAATGAAAACGATATAAATATCGCTGAAAACGGATGAATATGTATAAAAACTGACAAAAGCATATAAATATGGCTGAAAACGGATGAAAACGTATAGAAACGGGTGAAAACGTATAAAAATATAAGAAAATCTAACGAAAACATAAGCAAACAGGCGAAAATGCATAAAAACGAATGAAAATGATTAAAAATGTACGAAGAGGTATAAAAATGGATGAAAACATATAAAAATGGACGAAAATGGATGAAAACGTATAAAACGAACAAAAATGTATAAAAACGTAAGATAAACAGACGAAAACGTATAAAAATTGAAGAAAAATGGCCGAAAACATGTAAAAACGAATGAAAAAGATTAAAAACGTATGAAAATGTATAAAACCAGACGAAAACGTATAAAAATGGATGAAACTGGATGAAAACGTATAAAAACGGGCAAACACGTATAAAAACGTAAGAAAAATTGGCGAAAACGTATAAAAACGGACAAAAACGTCTAAAAACGGTCGAAAACATATAAAAATGGCCGAAAACGGATGAAAACGTATAAAAACGGGTGACAGCGTATAAAAACATAAGTAAAACGGGCGAAAACGTATAAAAACAAACGAAAACGTATAAAAATTGATGAAAACGTATAAAAACAGCCGAAAACGTATAAAAACGTAAGACAAACGGATGAAATCGTATAAAAACGGACGAAAATGAACGTATAAAAACCATTTTTTTCAATTATAACGGGCGTTAGTTTAAAGGATGAACGCTACAAGAATTGTTGGCTAAAAGGGCTAACGTGTAAATTCTAACGGAATGTACTTAACGGCAGTTAAAGCTAGGGACAAATTTTGCCAAAAGGTTTTATTTAGGGACGATTTTTGCAATTTTAAACTATTTGGAACGAAATCTGCAATTTGAGCAAACCTTAGGGACGATTTTTGCAATTAACTCAATCCTTTATAATAACCAACAATTAAACATGTGGCGCCCTGTAGGCAAACTAGAATGTCGTTACTATTTTTTTTAAAAGGGCATTATTTACCAAATCCTTTATAATAACCAACAACTAAACATGTGGCGCCCTGTGGGCAACCTAGAATATCGTTACTACTTGGAGCATCCACTATGAGGGGTTCATGAATAGGTTTAAGAAACTTGAAAAGGTTTATATCTTGTTTCAACTATAGTGAGAAATATAGGTGGCATGAAAATGTCCTATGTCACACCCCCAAAATACCTGAATGGCAGCGGAATGGAATACCTGAGGGTGTAACGGATCATAGCACACAAGCAAGGAAATATTGAACGACCTAAAGTGTCGTTTTAAAATACGTCGTTTGATACATTCAAAATATAATCAGAGTTATAAAGACATAGGTCCCAAAAGTTGGAAAGTTTACGGAAACAAGTTTAATACAATCAAACGACATTTTGAACATAAGTGCAAGAAAGTCCGAATGAGCCGCGTCATCCATGTTACACAAAAAGACTCCATGTATGCCATGCGAATATGCCTTAGTTACCTGAGAAATACATTGCGAAAACGGTCAACATAAAGTTGGTGAATAATCATAGGTTTATAAGTAATTCGTAAGTACGTAAACCACAAGTATATAGTAAAGTGACAAATTGTCAAAAAGTTACATTGTCTCTTAAGCTCATGACCCCGAAGCTAGACGAACTAAAATATGCCCCAAAGGAGTGTTTACCAGACACTCGTACTATATTAGACATGAAATGCATTCGTCCCGTTGGAGCAACCCAACGCGAATGGAGGCGTCACCCTCGATAGATCTATCCACTCACTCTCGCTTAGCAATATAATTAACGGTCCATGATAATAAAGGGGACTTGCAGTGGTAGTACTAGCAACTTAAGCAATGTACGAAATTTAATACTTGGGCATATACAAAAATAATAGTGCAATGTATTCTCCCCCGTGGGATTTAAAATCAAATAAGTACTAAAAACAGGGCTATGAGAACTCACCTCGAAGTGATGGTACAAAGATGGTGCAATGAGGTAAAAGTAGTCGGGACAATGAGGCGCGAACACTAGCCGCAACCTAAATGAATAATCGCGATCTAATTAAGATCAAGCCATAATGAAATAAATGCACATGCACATGATACTCATACCAATCGTAATTTGGAAATACTAGTTATCGTCATAGTAAAATAATTTCCATACTTAGGAAAATAAGTCCTTATATAGGAGTATATAACTTGTCGTGTTAACTCGTATGAAAACGTTAGTGTTACATTCTTGTATCGTAAGCCTTGAAATAACGTCGTTAAGTCGTATAAGTATTCTCTTGGGTCATACGTATTCATTTGTTAAAAAAATATAGCCCTTAGTCATATCTCGAGAAAATATACCATTTAGCGCGTACGTTATTATTTTTATTTGTGTCCATATATATATATATATATTTTTGACGACGTTAAAATGGGTATAACTTGGTCGTTTTAAGCTCGTTTTTCTTGTTCTTTATGTCCACGGATTCGTCTTTGTATATACTAGTATATTTTTGATAACTCGGCTCCTCTAGGTTACGTTTAATGCCTCTAATTGCACGGCGAAATCTGCCAAACAGCAAGCAGTTTTTACAAAAATAGTTTTCGTCGTTAAATTTGCAAAAATCATATCTCCTTCGTTATAAGCTCGTTTTAATCCGTTCTTTCGCCCAAAGTTTCGTTTTTTAATGTATTTTCTAAATCTTTGGTCAAAACTTAGTCACCATCTACTGATTTTCCCACGAAATTAAAATAGGGACAGTAGGTATATCAAAAGTTTCAAAAACCATTTTCAAGTCTCCAAACTAGTTCCATCCTCCATCAAACCACTTTCAAACACCACAAAGCTAATCTAATCCTACCATACACCTTCTTAAGGTGTCATGGGTCCTTAAACATCATTAATCCACTAGGTCTAACAAGGGTTTCTTATATGTCCATTTCTAGGGCTTGAAAGTTACATATGTACAAAAATGGAGTGGTATAAGTTAATGCATGTATGAGATCTTGTAAGAAAAGTATATAAACATAATAATAACTTGTAAAAATCATAAAAATGAGTTTGTTTACTTACTTGATGGTTTAGAGAGTTTGTATGATGAAAAACCTACTAATCCTTGAGTTTTTATTTCAAAACTCAAACAAGGATGATTATATAAACAAGTTTATGACAAGATCTTGTAAAATTTATACTCCTTGCTCCTTGAACACCCTAGTTCAATCCAACCTCAAGAGAAAATGAAGAGAAAAAGTTTTCTAGTGCAAGTAAAAGTGATTTGTGATAAAAGAGTGAAAAAAAAGTTTATTATATATTAGGAGACAATAGTTTGGTGAGTAATTAAGAGTGTTGGTGAGGTTTAGATATTTTAGGACTAAAGGGGGGGGGGGGGGGGGGTGGCCGGTCCTAAAGGAGGAAAAAGGGGGGAAGTGTCTTGGGATTAATTAGGGAAAATTAGTATTAGTATTATGTAGTTAAGTTAGGTTTAGGTTTAAGGTTTAATCGGGTACCGGGTTTGTTAGAAATAAATTTTATTGAAGTTATTCGGGACGTAATAGAGTCGTAAAAATTGTAAAAATATGTCGGGTACAAGTACGGAGAGTTTGGGTGATTATCGTTTAATTTTGGTGAAAACCGTCGTTATTAAGTTAAACGTACGATACGTAATAAATAAATTTCCAAAATACCGGGTAAATTAATATTACAATTTTTATATTATAAAAATGAGTATAAAAATGTATTGGGATCGTAGTCGGGAGTGTCGGACATGTTAGACACATTTATAGTTCGCGTATTAGTGTTTATTTAAAAATAAACGTACGTAAATCGTTAATTGTACCAAAAGTATAAATTTAATTATCCTACGAGTGGAATAGTATGCAAGTGCCCTAATGATGATGTGCAGACTATTTCTAGTCCGTATGAAATGTCCCTGACAAAAATGCATGAATTCGCTCCTGAACCAATACGGTTACGCGAATTTGAACACTCGTAAACTAAATTTACGATGACATGAGTAATGCACGTGAATAGTGGTTTCTTCTCGGAAATGAATAGTGTCAAGTGAATAGTAAAATTTCTGAATGTGTCTCGGAATGTCAAATTGACCTCAAAAACGATGAATAGTGATCGATGAATAGTAATTTGTGAATAGTAGAATGTCGAAGTTTGGAAAAATGACCTGAAATTGTGGGTTGTAACATCCTAGTTCTTGGACCTCTTCATAAACTCAACATAATTAATGCATGTGTAATGTGAAGCATTTATAAAGTTGTAACATATTTTTATCATAGTGAGAAAAGGTTTATAAACTCAAAAGATTTATAATTTATTGATACTAGACGAGTACCCGTGCATAGCAACGGGATTTATAACGGCAAATAGGGTTGACAATTTTTGTCCAACACGAAACCCGACACGTAAATTAACAGGTTCGTGTTAAGTCTATAATAACTTTCGGGTCAGGTTTGGGTCGACCCAACTAACCTCTTTATTAAATAGGTCAGGTTCAAGTTGAAAATAAATTAAGCGGGTCGACCCGTCAACCTGTTTTAGATTTTTTTACATAAAGTAAAAACTACTTATATTTTATTATATAGGTTACATGGGTTAAACGGGTTGACCCGCAAACCCGTTTAACCTATTTAACTCATGTATGTGCGTACTTTTGTATATAAAACGTGTTAAATGGGTCAACCCGAAATCCGTTTAACATATTCAACATGTTTAACCTATTTAACCGGCTAACCCAAGTATATATACGGGTTAAATCAGACAGGTTCGGGTTATGTGTAAACAGGTTAGGGTTGACATAGTTGACCTGATAATTTAAATGGTTCAGGTTCGGGTTGGGATTCTAGACCCGCTAACCAGTTAACCCGAACCCGACCCGAATTGCCACTCCTAGCGGCAGATAATTGTATTGATATTTTGATTACACAAGTGGGAATTAAACATAATGTTTTGAAACCCGATTCGACCAACCGGGTGAACCGTTCCGGTCAAAAAATTGGTCGATTTAAACCGGGTCAACTTACTAGGTTGAGTCGAAAACGGGTCAAATTAAACCGGTTCAACCCGTCGGCTTTGAAGCGTCCCAAGTCAACCCGGTTTGCGATTTGTATTAATTGGTTGTATTTAATTTGGTATATATGTTTTTAATTGGTTGTACAATGTGAATAAATCATTATACTTTTAAGTAATGGGGTGTTTTAATAAGAGTATTAATTACATTTCATAATTTCCTTTAATAAAATTTTTCAAGATTTTCACTTTTCAAAATTGACCTTTTTTCAAGATTGACTATTTTTCCTATGTAGTATAGATTTGATGACATGAAACACTTATAAAGCTTTATAAATTTTAACCATGCCCTTAGTACTTGCTAGAATAAATCAATGGCGGAACGCATTTTACATAAAGTACAAAGTTGCGATAATTATGGTGATCAAGATCGACCGTTTTTACCGTTATCCTTTCCGGTTTGTGTCATATATTGTTTAGTGTCATAATTTTATATGTTTTTTCTATCTAACTAAGATTATAATACACACGAAATCATTAGAAATGTATAGTGACATGGAAGACGACGACGAAGGATACAATGAACAAACGACGGTATCTTCTTCCATGTTGTGGGTTCGTAACCTTAGACGTTACATTAGATCAGAACCCGGGCTCGGGTCTGAAGCCAAAATGGGTATGTAACTACGTATACGTGTTATAGCAATTTAAGTATTTCTGGTTTTTATGTATTTGGACAAATCTAATATGCATGTTTGGGTTATGACCGTAACGTAACCAAATATTCGTAGAATATATGCTAGATAATTGTAATGCTTTTCATGAGTGTGTACCTTCGTAATTGATCCCGACTCTATATATGTATTTTGTTGATGTGATCACTAGGAGACAGTAATGTGACTGAATAATCACTACTACAAAATGAAGTTAAAGCAACACCACTAAAGTGTTGTATTATGTGTTTAAAATGTTGCATTATGCTTAATGTGACACTTTACCAAGTGCTACGTTATGTAACGTCGCCTTAGGTATATGTGACACTTTTAATTGGAATATGCAACATTTTTCAAATGTGTTGCCTATGTTTAGCAAATGTGATACACTAAAGTGCAACATTGTTTACGCTCAAATACAACACTTTTAATTATTTATTGCAACACTTATACAATCAACCGCAACACTTATTACATTAACATGCAACACATTTTATATCCAAGTGCAACACTTTTTACATAAAGGCGACACTTTCTATACTTAAGTGCAACACTTTCCAAAATCAAATACAACATTTTTTACACAACCACAACACTTTTTTATTCAAAGTGCAACACTTTCTCATTTACTGAGATGAGGTATGCAACACTTTATCATGTGAAGTGCAACACTTGTAGTTGTTTTCGATCATATAATCCACCACTTATTTTTATGATTTTTAACATTGTTTTATGCAAATTAAAGAAATTCTATAATATATCATGCACATTTAAAAAAAAGAAATCAAATACATTAACATTTTATGTTCAACGTAGATAACATCGTATTCTGTCTTTACAAATTTGACCGAATGTAAGATTACGAACATAAAATATCCTGATGACAAAGAAAAAAGTTATTAATTAAACATCGATCCTAGAAATCCTGATTTTCATCTTTGCTAATCTCCACTTGCGGCTTGAAGTACTACAAAAGAATGTCGCCTGGCACAAATGAAAATGATGAATACGGTTAGGTTACACACATACAAGATGACTAAATCTCCATAATAACATTCAAACAAACCTCAAGAAGAATACATATAGAGATTTAATAAGCTAATGTAAAATATAACTAGACGGTATAGCAACACTTTTAAGTGAAAACTTAACAAACTATAATATAAATAAGAGTATAAATTAGGAATTTTTGATTCTATATTAATGACACCCAAAAAAAGAAAAAGATCCAAAATCTAGGGTCAAGCACCTCACAAACCTGACACAAACATAGATTCTAACTTAAGTCCCATGTCCTACCAAATATATAAAATTACAATATTAGCCAGGTGGAACCAACCATGACTAAGGCAAATTGAATGGAATATTGACTTACAAAACAGTGACAAAACCAAAAGTTGGAGATCTAAACATAACTGATAAAATGATTATCTGATATAACTGGTAACAGAAGAATATTGCTGCCCAAACTCACAGAAGAATAACATAACCAAACTAAAATTATATATCTGTCATGTAAGGTTTTTTCTTAATCAGGTAATTTGTTTGGAGCATGTTTAGTATCAAACTAGAATAAGAGGGATGAAACGTACCTTCAACCGAACACAGACGCTAACTCACGCTAAAAACTTTTTAACAACTCCAGGAGGTAACTTTTCTATAAGCATTTGGACTGCATCTTCAACTAATCTGTCACGTTGGTCATCAATTTCCTTACGCATTTCTTTACGCATTTCTTCTATTTCAGCCTTATTTTTTTTATGTTCCTCTGCGAGCTCAAGCTTCTTCCGTTCATGATCATCTTCAATCTGCTTTCGTATTTCAACCAGCCGTTTTATTTCAGCATCTATAGCAGTTTTCACAGATTCCATAAGCTCCGTTGGAACCATATATGATGTCTCGCCCCCATTCACCTTCTTTATTAGCTTATTAGTAACACCTTTACCAAAAAGTCTACGGTGTCCATTGTACTCTTTGTTCATCACAGCGAGAAAAGGATCTACAGGACCACTTACATCTTGACCACCTCCATCTTCTTCTTCTGGAGCCTGATAGTTCTTCATTTTTTCCTTCATTATAGGCAAGAAAAATGATTACCCAATTCACATCTAACTAATTGTATATAATATATAAACTTTATATCTTATCTTACAATCAAGCTTTCTGTTTCATTGTACGTATCAGCATACACATGTCCTTCTTTCCTTTCACGCGTGCGCTCAAACAATTTAGTTAAGCTAGGTGGTTCCTTGTTTGGATCTTCATTTTTCTGTATTCATAACGAACAAAAACATCGAGAAGATTGTATCATTAGTGGTATGCCTTTAAAAGCAAATATCATGAACAAAACAATGATTGGTTACCATATCCTCACGAATTCTTGCGAAACTTTTTGGACCAGCTGTATGCAGGTTTTTTTGTGACATTCGTCGTGCCTTTGCAGCTAAACAACGCTTCTGTACGTACATTAATGGATATAGAAACATATCAAACGAAACATATCATTGATAAAGAAATATTGACAGTAACTAATTCACTACCAAATTACCTTCTCTTCTGTTTTATTCCATAAGCGTAGCAACTGTAAAAAATCCTTTTCCGGTATACATTTTGGACGGTTCTTCAATCTGCTGCTGTTATCCTTCAGGCCATAAAAGTGCTTTTTCTTGAGCCGTGATTTGTGTCCCCTCCAACACGCTCCAATAGTCATTAGCACCCAAGGTTTAGCATCTCCTGGTACAATGTATTTTTCCTACAATGAAGATTAGTATCGTATAAGTAAAAGAAGAAACTCCGTACATATAGGGAGGATGTAACATCATAAAAACATACCAAAACATACTCCCACATTCTGTCCTTGTTAGGAACTTTGTGCCATGAATTATAGATCAATGGAGCATAACTATAAGTACGAGCTATTGTACCCAAAAATCGAGAAAATTTTCCTACTATGTCTTTTTCCTCGGTTACAGGTCCGATAGGTTGTCCAAATTCGTTACATATGATAGCCTCACGTAAGTTTCGCGTGTGTATGTTATGCATCATTGTTGGTCCTCTTTTCTTAGTGGTAGAGATAGCTAAAATAAGTATAAATAGTTAATATAAATCCTACTAATTCAAACGAAAAAAAATGAAAATAACAAAAAGACCATGGTATTCGAGTTGACCTGTTTGTTTTTGTGATTGGGGGACCTGAAGTATTTCGAGTTCAACATCATCATTTTCAAAATCATCCTCACTGCCATCATCTTCTATCTCATTATCACTATGATCAAACAAAGGCTCTATATTCTCATTCTCATCATCTTCAACTCCATAATTTTCTATATCGGCATCATTTACATCTATAATCATGAAAGAATATTTATGAAATGAAGTTTATAAAGGTTGAGAACTCAATAATTGATATATGAAATTTTATATTCGTAAGCAACCTGTACAAACAACCCCTTATTCAAATTCACTCAACAATGGGGTCAACTAATAGGTAGTAAATGAAATACAGTGGTTGTTATCACGCTTAAACCAATGCGTCACACTAAATAAAATTAATTAAAAACAACACATGTACCATGAGATCGAAAGTCATCCTCTATATCTTCATTATCAGCATCTTCACTACTTACCTCCTCCCTATCTCTTTCATTCACATCTATATGCATAGAAGATTGATTATGACAGAAAAAAGGTTTACAAATTCCCTATTATCTTGCTATATAATATTTGAGTTGAAGTATGTGGTTGACATATCGAATACGTACCTTGAGATCTTACATCATCCTCATCCTCTTCGTCCATGAGAGAAAGTTGTTTTCTTGATCCACTAGAGGTGCTTGTTGCAGAATTAGGCTTAGCTGCATTCTGACCCGAATGCCTTTGTGACCCTTTCTTATTTAATACAAGTTCACCAATGGTGACTTTTGCTCTTGATTGATTCTTGTTTGCTGCACTTCTACCAATAAATTGTTCATTTCTCCCATTAGCTTCTTTACATTGTTGTAAACTACTCTTTTTTGCTGCACTAGAATTAACAAAAGTTTCCAGTCCATCACAACCTTCCTCGGATGGTAACGCATGAGAGGTGCTTGTTGTTGTAGAATTAGGCTTTGTTGCCTTCTGACCCGAATGCCTTTGTGACCCTTTCTTATTTAATACAAGTTCGCCCATAGTGACTTTTGCTCTTGATTGATTCTTGTTTGCTGCACTTCCATCAATACATTGTTCATTTCTCTCATTAGCTTCTTTACATTGTTGTAACCTACTCTTTTTTGCTGCATTAGAATTTGCAAAAGTTTCTGGTCCATCACAACCTTCCTCGGATGGTAACACACGAGAGACATTTGGAGCAACAATGCGATGCTTTGTTAAGTTAGCAAATTTGTTCATGGACAATGGTGCAATAAATTGTGTACGAAGTTGCTGTAACAAGTAAAATTTTCATCAGAGAAACATTGTATAGAAATAAAACAATTGTAATGCTATTCAAATCTAGTTACCTTTTTGGGTGCTTCAACACTTGCAGCAACTTCTTCACGGTAATCTTCCCCAGTTTCACCATTATGATCATGAGAAAACCCGGCATTTGTTTCACTTATAGCTGCTGATTTCTTTCTTGTTTTCTTTGTTTTTTGACTATCTACTAAACTTGTCAAAGAATTAGCAATCTTTTTAATTCCTAACTCTCTTAATCGTTCTTGGTTTTCTTGAACCCTCAACATTTTACGCCTCTCATAATCAGTCATCCGTGTTGTTTCACCTTGGTCTTGCTTGCTATTGTTTCCCATACCTGTTGTAAGTCAACAACAACAGCATTAGTTGATTGGTCGTGATAGAGGTTCACTGCAAGGTACTTCAGGGGAGTGGTCTACCAAGACGACTAATATTAAATATGCCTATATAACATATGAATATACAGTTATGCATAATACCAATTAATCATGTTATCAAACACGTATATTTAGTCCAGTAATATACATAGACGAATGAACAAGTTACTTCATTTAGATCACTGTAAAGAAGATGAAAGAAAAGGCATTGATGTTCCATATTTTGAGCTGGAAGGATTATGAGCTTTCAACGTTTGGTTGTTCAAACGTTCTTGATAAACTTTGTGAAGGAAGAGTTGAGGGTATAGGAATGGAATCAAAGGAGTTGGTTAAATTGGATGCTAAAAATAGGGGTGTAGTGAGTCTTGATGAAGTTAATAAAGATGATGTGAAATGTAACAAATCTGAATTGAAGATAAGTGAAAGTGATGGTGAGCTTATTGTTTTGAAGGCGCGCATAAGCAATCTTAGTAATAAACTTGATAGTGCTACATGTGTTTTAACCAGTGAAATAAATCCTGATGATAACAATGATCAAGGCTTTGTCAACTTTGGAGGTGAAAATGTTCTATCATTCAGCGAGCCTGTAGTTAGTGTGGTGGTGGGTTCTGGCTCTAGTCAAAACAAAGATACATTTTAGTTGGATGAAGCTGCACTCACAGCCAAAAATGTGAGTTGCATACATACCAATGTTGATACTTTAAGTGGTCCAGAGTACACTCACTCAGCTTTTACTCTAGCAAGAAAATGGTGTCAAGAATCTTCTCAAACGATGGTGAGATCATCTAAGTATGGCTGTTTTCAGCGGGGTTGTGCAGTGGTCAATGAAATGAAAGGGGGATGGAACAAGCTGATATACAATTATCTTCGAGTTTCTCATAGTGGAGATGAATTTTATGAGGTCACCAAACAAGGTGTATATGATTATGAGAACATCTGGTGCATTTCAACCGAAAAAGAAATGTGTCATGATAAAGGGCTGATTTGGGAAGGTGTCTGGTTCTACATCCATGTTACTTGTCAAGTTTCTTCCTATATAGTCAGTGTAGTCGGATGGGTCACTGGAATCAAGCTTTGTAGTGACTCTACTGGTATCAAATACAACACTCACATAAACATTGGGATCGCCTTAAAAGTAACTACTCACAATGCCATAATTGCACATGGAATTCAAGTGGAGCCATGGGCTGAAAGGTCAATTTTGAATGGTGGATTACATGCTCAGTTTCTTAGATGGTTGAGGACAAGCATCTTTTCAAGCGGAGATGAATTTTATAAGGTCACCAAACAAGGTGTACATGATTATGAGAACATCTGGTGCAATGTCAACTGAAAAATAAATGTGTCATGATAAAGAGCTGATTTGAGAAGGTGTTTGTGCTTATGAATATGTTGGTATAAGTGAGGCATTTGATGATTGCTGAAAAAGAAATGTGTCATGATAAAGAGTAGAGGTTCATTTTATAGTGGCAGCTTTAGGTGCTGTAAAATCCCTTGATAAAATTAAACCGCCAAGAGTAGAGGTTCATTTTATAGTGGCAGCTTGTGAGAATATGATTAGTGAAACTAATATGAGGCCCGAAGATATATTGACAGCCTCAAATGAAAAGACAATTGAGGTTAACAACATTGATGCCGAAGGCAATATAAACGCCTAACAATTTTATTTTTATTTTTTTTAGAAAGGCAAAGATTTATTAGATCCCCAAAAGGGAACAACATAAAAAACAAATGGCATCCCACCTCTAATAATCAAGTTAATTAAAAAGAGGATGAGACCCAAACACAAAACATACCCAATGATCATAATAAGACACTAGCCAAACACATACGAACAGACACTTGAAAACCTTGAAACATGGTACCAAATAGAACAAAGCACCCACTCTGTCACATGATACCAAATCAAACCAAAATAACAGTACACTAACAGAGTCAATCCTAATATAGATACAAGAATAAAACTAACAGAGTCCTTGGTGAAACCAAAGCTTTAAGTCACAGGGTAAGGGTTTAATAATCGACCCATACATAAACAAATCCAAATCTACATAATAAAACCGAATCTCCTAGATGTTGCCCAAAATGAACAAACTAATACCCAACATAAGATCACAAATGATAGATATTCTATGGTTTTACCTTTGATTCCGACAAGGATGAGGCTCCGCAACGAGAGTAGCTAATTTGAAAGAAATATAGGGGCGATTGGGTTTACAGCAAATGAAAAGGAAGTTCAATTGGCGGTTGTTCAAGAATTCATGGATGAAGGTAGTTTAGAGTCTGTAATCGCTTTGGAGATCAGAGAGGTCAAGTAGCAGTTTAACGGTTATCTCTTGTTATTTATACCTTTATGTATAGTGGCCGGGCCATATTATTTGTTAATATTAACAATTAAAATAAAATTACTAAAACCAGTGTTGCAAAAATCAGCCGAATCGGCCGATTAATCGGTAATCAGCCCAGGACCTTGGAGAGAATTCCACGGAAATCGGTCGATTAATCGGCCGAGTCAAGAAAATCGGCCGATTAATCGGTAAAAAATCGCTAATCGGCCCCGGACCGCCTCAGTACCGATTCACGATTTTTGCAACATTGACTAAAACTATAAAAAACATTTCATCCTTAGACTTAGATAAATTGAAACATTATATTATTACTAGCATGATATTGTTCGGCTGAGGGCACGTTGAAATAAAATTTGATTGTGAAACATTTAATCTAATTTATTATTATTATTTTTACAATAAATTACATATATCTAAGAATTTCATGTGACGTATTTCAATTCTTTAAATAATAATAATGTTTTCCATTATATAATTGTGATAATAAATAATTATATGTAGTCGTGACCAATTAGCCAAACAATAAAACTTGTCGATTTTTTAAGATAAAACTGACAAACTAAAAGTATACGGATTCCAATAGAAAATAAAAAATAAGATGTCAACGCGGTTGTCTTAAAAGGCACTTAAATCCAACACGTACATCTCGGTTAAACCACAAACTTCATATGTATATTTTTTTGGAAAAAGTTGGGCGAAATGTTTATTAATAACCCAAACTACTAAATCCAATTCAAAATGATTTAAGTCGATAAACTATGTTAGTTTGCCACTAAATATCAAGAATGGGTAATAATTAAGTTCGGTCCATACAAAGGGTTGCTTACTAATAAGGGTCTAGGATCCTTATGTGACATCCCAAATTCAAATACTTCTAGTTGTCAATTCACCAAGGCCACTCACCATAGCCTTAAAATCCATAATAACCGAGGACTTGTCGTTTTTGATCACGGTGGTTTTATGGAGTGAGCTACAACAAACTAAATAATTGGTACAAAAGATGCATAAATATAAAAGCATTAGGCTAGTTGAATGGGAGTATATCTCACGCGTGAGACCCATGTGAGTTAAGCCACTACAATTACACCATGTTAAAGCCTTAAAAGGCATTTAAATCCAACACAACTTGGTTAAACCACAAACTTCGTATGTATATTTTTTTTGGAAAAAGGTGGCGGAAATGTTCATTAATAACCCAAACTACTAAATCCAATTCAAAATGATTTAAGTCGATAAACAATGTTAGTTTACCACTAAATATTGAGAATGGGTAATAATTAAGTTCGGTCCATAAACAACAAAGTGTTGCTTACTAATAAGGGTCTAGGATCCTTATGTGACATCGCAAATTCTAATACTTCTAGTCACAAATTCACCAAGGCCACTCACCATAGCCTTAAAATCCATAATAACCGAGGACTTGTTGTTTTCGATCATGGTGGTTTTATGGAGTGAGCTACAACAAACTAAATAATTCAAAAGATGCATAAATATAAAAGCATTAGGCTAGTTGAATGGGAGTATATCTCACGCGTGAGACCCATGTGAGTTAAGCCACTACAATTACACCATGTTAAAGCCTTAAAAGGCACTTAAATCCAACACAACTCGGTTAAACCACAAAATTCGTATGTATATTTTTTTGGAAAAAGGTGGCGGAAATGTTCATTAATAACCCAAACTACTAAATCCAATTCAAAATGATTTAAGTCGATAAACTATGTTAGTTTGCCACTAAATATCGAGAATGGGTAATAATTAAGTTCGGTCCATAAACAACAAAGGGTTGCTTACTAATAAGGGTCTAGGATCCTTATGTGACATCCCAAATTCAAATACTTCTAGTTGTCAATTCACCAAGGCCACTCACCATAGCCTTAAAATCCATAATAACCGAGGACTTGTCGTTTTTGATCATGGTGGTTTTTTGGAGTGAGCTAAAACAAAATAAATAATCGGTGCAAAAGATGCATAAATATAAAAGCATTAGGCTAGTTGAATGGGAGTATATCTCACGCGTGAGACTCATGTGAGTTAAGCCACTACAATTACACCATGTTAAAGCCTTAAAAGGCACTTAAATCCAACACAACTCGGTTAAACCACAAACTTCGTATGTATATTTTTTTGGAAAAAGGTGGCGGAAATGTTCATTAATAACCCAAACTACTAAATCCAATTCAAAATGATTTAAGTCGATAAACTATGTTAGTTTACCACTAAATATCGAGAATGGGTAATAATTAAGTTCGGTCCATAAACAACAAAGGGTTGCTTACTAATAAGGGTCTAGGATCCTTATGTGACATCCCAAATTCAAATACTTCTAGTCGTAAATTCACCAAGGCCACTCACCATAGCCTTAAAATCCATAATAACCGAGGACTTGTCGTCTTTGATCATGGTGGTTTTATGGAGTGAGCTACAGCAAACTAAATAATCGGTACAAAAGATGCATAAATATAAAAGCATTAGGCTATGTGTTTGCCTTTAGTGTTATTGTGTTTAATTCAAAATTGAGGGTCAAAAACGCTAGTTTATCGTAATAAGTTGTTGGGTACCACCTAGATTGGTTTCCAGGGGGTTTAGGCTCATTGTCGGCTTTCTGTTTTTTACATGCACCATTTATCCCATTGAACCACGTAAGAGTCTCATAGTTTTTCAATATACACCACATCCTAACCAAGATATGAGTGAACATATTCTTACATTCTCATGACATCATGTGATTGAGATTTATATCTTACTAAATTGTTTTTGCCTGGCATGCAATGTAAAAAGTATTATCATCGAATTTTCATGTGGAAATAAACTCCACTCGAGATAAGTGCGAACAATATGAGGAATTTAGACGAAGTCAACATGGAATGCAACATAAGTTTTCTTACAAGCACTTATATGACGTTTTAGAAAGTACAACCGACACAATACATAAATATAACAAAGTGAAAAACTATAAATTAAATTCAAAAATGTTTTGACATAGTTAGGATTAGATAATTGCAATCTTATCAAAGGAAAAAAAAAAAACTAGGATAAATTTACATAATTATCTTCATATTCCTAGTGTTTATATTATTATAGTGCCATAGAATTTTCAGTACAAATTTTCAAATACACTTAGAATTTGACTTAAATTTAACTTCTTTCTACTTGATGGTACAACTTTGCTAATTTCCGCCGCCAAAAGTAAATTCCCCGCCAATTATTCACGTAGAGGGAGTTGACAGTTAGAACACCACGTTTCTTCATCTCCATCCTCAACTACTTACAAACTTCCAAACCATGATAACCCAACACCATAACCCTTCTGTCTGCGTCACCACTACCATTACTTGCGATTTAAGTGGACAAACAGATAACACTTACGAGCAAAACAGGGTATATATCTCTCCATTCACCATTTTTTTTGGCAAAGTAAATTTCATTTATTGGTTGTCTTTGATTGCTACTTATGATCTATTACTTTTTTATATTTGTTACACATTTGCAAATTGTGAATGCCAAGTGTTTGATGAAATGTCTAAATGGAATTTTAGTAATAAGTTATATGGAATATTAGCCCTGACTACTATTAGCTACACTAAATAACCCCTTCCAATCTCCACTAACGAAATATCCTAGTAGTCTAACAAGATTTTGATGTTCAAGTTTAGTAATGAGTTTAACCTCATTTTTGAATTCTGGAAAACCTTGTCCAAAAAGGCTTGATAACCTCTTAACATGATTAATTGGTATTATGTATAATTGTATATGCATGTGTTATATAGGTATATTTGGTATTAGTCTTCTTGGTAGACCATACACCCCTGAAATAGGTTGCAGTGAACGTCTAAGTGACCCAAGACTCAAGTAGCTAATTATTTAGGTAACTTGTGGTGTAAACAAACTATTTGTTTTGTTCAGGTCATTGAGACATGGGGGATGATAGAGACTGGATGTATTTTTCTAGAAGGTTGCGTGAGTTTGAAGCTGGAGTTAATGAATTCCTTGATGCTTCCTTTGCTAAGTCGGCAATTGGAGGTGAAATTCATTGTCCATGCAAACAGTGTAGAAACCGTTTCTGGGGTAGTAGAAAAGAAGTAAAAGACCACTTAATAGGACAAGGATTTGTAAGAAACTACTATGTGTGGAGTTTTCATGGTGAAGTACCCCAAAAGATAGGAGCTAATACTGTTAACGCCCAAAAAATAGGAGCTAATACTGTTAACGAAGATGATGCAATCATGCATGACAATATGGATGAGTTATTGCATGATAGGTTTCGTGATACCGTAAAGCAAACAAATAATGTACACCCAGGCCTAAATGAAGAGGCCAAAAAGTTTTATAGATTAGTGGAAGAGGGTAAGCAAGAGTTATTTCCTGGTTGTAAAACTTTTTCAAAGTTATCTTTCATTATTAGATTGTTACTCTACAAGACGCTTCATGGGCTTAGTAATGTGGCGTTTGATGATCTCCTGAAACTCCTAAAGGAGATAATTCCAGAAATGAAAATTCCTGCTACTTTTACTCAAGCTAAAAGTATTGTAAGAGATTTGGGGCTTGATTATGAGAAGATACCGGCGTGTCCAAATGATTGTATGTTATACTTGGGTGATTACAAAGATGCTGATGCGTGCCACATATGCCAAACTTCCAAATGGAAAGAAACTAAAGATGACAAGGGAAACACACAAAATGAACCTTCCGAAAAAAGTTCAAAGGTTCCGGCTAAGGTGGTGTGGCACTTTCCTTTAAAGCCTAGGCTACAAAGACTTTATATGTGTTTAGAAACAGCTAAATACATGACCTGGCATGAAGAAGAACGCCCCAAAGATGGAAATTTAAGACACCCTGCAGATGGGCAAAGTTGGAAGGAATTTGATTCAAAGTATCCTGAGTTTGCTGAAGAACCTAGGAATGTGAGGTTGGGGTTGTCTAGTGATGGGTTTAATCCATTTAGAACAATGAGCATTTCGCATAGCACATGGCCTGTTGTGTTAGTTAACTACAATTTACCTCCATGGATGTCAATGAAACCAGAATACTTTATGTTGTCCTTGTTAATACCCGGTCCCGAATCTCCAGGTAATAACATTGATGTTTACTTACAACCATTGATTAAGGAGCTACAGGAATTGTGGGATGATGGGCTAGACACGTATGATAAGTGTAGGGATGAGACCTTTAAAATGTATGCAGCCTTAATATGGACTATTAGCGATTTTCCAGGTTATTCAATGTTATCAGGGTGGAAAACTAAAGGAAAATTTGCATGTCCATGTTGTAATTATGAAACCAGCTCATTGTACTTGAAGCATAGCAGGAAGACATGCTATATGGATCACCGCAGATTTTTAGATGCAGAACACCCATGGCGACGAAATAAGAGTGCTTTTAATGGTCAATTTGAGGAAAGGCTTTCTCCAAAGCCCTTATCAGGTGTTGAAGCTTTGAAAGAGGTGTCCAATTTTGAAAATCTTTTTGGAAAGAAACAAAAGAAAAAAAAATGATAGCACTTGTCCGTGGAAGAAAAGATCAATATTCTTCGAATTGGAATATTGGCAGTTCAATTCATGTCGGCATAATCTTGATGTGATAATTTGATCGGGACTTTGTTGGATATAAATGGGAAGTCAAAGGATCATGCAAAAGCTCGATTTGATCTTTTAGAAATGGGCATAAAAGAAAGGCTTCAACCACAATTATCTCATGATAGTGAGCATGTTATCTTCCAGAAAGCATGTTTTTCTATGTCATCAAAGGAGAAAGACATATTTTGCCGTACTTTGAAGGAAGCAAAACTACCGTATGGTTGTGCATCGAATATAGCACAGTGTGTACGTTCTTCAGAAAGGAAAGTATCGGGTTACAAGAGTCATGATGCTCACATATTATTGCATTACTTGCTACAAGTTGCAGTGATAAAATCATTACCCAAGCATGTCGCAATACCTTTGATTAGGTTGGGTGCTTTCTTTAGAAGTTTATGCAGCAAGGTTATAAAGCCCCAAGAACTAGATCGATTACAACTAGAAATAACTGAAATACTATGTGAACTTGAGAAAATATTCTTGCCAGCCTTTTTTGACATAATGGTCCACTTACCTATTCACTTGGTAAACGAAGTCAGACTTGGTGGACCTGTGCAGTACAGATGGATGTACTTTATGGAGAGATACTTGTGTAAGTTAAAGTCATATGTGCGGAACAAGAGTCGACCGGAGGGATCCATAGCTGAAGGGTATTTGATAGAAGAGTGTTTGACTTTCTGTTCACGTTATATGGACGAAGGAGTAAAAACAAGACTCAATAAGGGTGTAGAAGATTTTGATTCTTTAGCTCACACAAATGAATCTGGTGGAGTAGTATTTGTGAACTCTGGTCATCCTATTGGAGGTAAGAAACGAAGAAAAGGCAAGGTTTTCACTTTAGATCATACGTTAAGTGAACAAGCACATCGCTACGCCTTATTCAATTCTGATTGCACAGAGATTGATGAGTATATAGAGTAAGTGACATGTTAATAACTTCCCTTCTACAAAACTTATATGTCAAAAGTAAAGTATTTCACAACTAATCATTTCTTTTAATGATTATTTCATATTACAGTGAGCACCAAAGTTATATTGACAGCCAACCAGGAAAAAGTAGATGGGCACGGGCTCAAAACCATAGTCATCAATTTGCCGATTGGTTAAGAGATAAAGTAATAAACAACAATGTTCCGGATCATATTTTTTGGCTAGCTAAGGGTCCTAGTCCGACATCGAGGAGGTTTAATGGGTATTATGTCAAAGGGTATAGGTTTCATACAAAATCACGTGATGATAGATGCAAGACTCAAAATAGCGGTGTTTCACTTACAGCTTTAACTCCTAGTTTTGCAAGCTCCAGGGACAAAAATCCAGTTTTGGGTAATGTTGAGTACTATGGTAGAGTTTTAGAAATAATAGAACTCGACTATTGGTCAAAGTTTAAAGTTGTTTTATTCCGTTGCGAGTGGTACCAAGTTGAAAAAGATGAACTTGGTTTAAGCTGTGTTAATTTCAACAAGTTATGCTGTTCTGATGATCCCTTTGTCATGCCTTCCCAAGTGCACCAAGTTTTCTATATGCCAGATCCTATACAAAATAGTTTACATTATGTAGTAAATAAGGTTCCTAGAGATCTCTTTGATTTTGAGGAAGAAAGTAGTGAAAATGTTGCTGACTCTTATTGGTGCGAGCCTAATGAAAATAGGTCGGAATATGTGGCGCAAACTAATGAGCATGACGGTGAATTATTGAGAAATGATATGCCTCCTGTTGTGGTTGATGCAAATGCAAGTTTAGCCGATGTGGATGAAGTTGACGATAAAAGTGACGAATCTGATTATGATGACACATTATGGGATTGGATGCCAGGAGATGAAGATAATGTCGATGGTATCTAATGAGAGTTATGTGCTTAGGAGTCAAAAGAGCATCTTGTCTAAGTTAGTATTGTATACCGTTATTTGTTACATTATATTAAGCTTTTAGTTATTTATACTTTGTTACAGTATATTAAGTTAGTATCATATTTTCAATTTTCTACTGCTAATATGAATCCCACAATGTCCTTTTTTTGTTTTTAGTGATACTCAGATGCTATTGTATGCCATAAATTAGTATCCAACCACTCTACGTTTCATTTTGTTTTGTCAAATTCAGTTGATTATTGTTGTATCTGATCTCTAAACGGAGTTAACATCAAATATTAAAACTAATGAACAAATAAAATTACATGATCAAGTAAGTCAATATATCTCTGGGCCTAATGTTGTTATGGTGACTTACAACAGGCATGGGAAACAAAAGCAAGCAAGACCAAGGTGAAACAACACGGATGACTGATTATGAGAGGAGTAAACTGTTGAGGGTTCAAGAAAACAAAGAACGATTAAGAGAGTTAGGAATTAAAAAGATTGCTAATTCTCATGATCATAATGGTGAAACTGGGGAAGATTACCCTCAAGAAGTTTTTGCAAGTGTTGGAACACCCAAAAAGGTAACTAGATTTGAATAACATTATATTATTATATTTTTGCAAAGGAAAAATAAATAGGTAACTTACTGCAAGTGTCAGCCCCACTATACCAGTAAAATTACAACAAGAATTCCAGAAACAATCCATAATCCCATGTTAAACTTGAGTATAAATGTCTGCAACTTTAAAATCCAAAATCCTACAACTGGAACTATAACAGCAATTAATAATTAACAACTTGCCGCAAAACCATAAACCACAACCTATAACATTCCTAACAGAACTATACCAGATCAGATTTCCCCAAACATACCCATAACCAGAGTTGCTTTGAACATCCCAACATAACCATAACCGTAACTATAATTAAATCCATAATATAAATCTTGTTACAACCCTGCAAAACCAGAACTTCATTCAGAAAAACAAGCAAACTCACAATTTCTAAATAAATGTTAACTCAAACACCCTTATCAGTCAAACTCAAAACTTAAAATAACAATCTCCAGTTTGAATGTGGTATGTGTCGGGTGACAGTAGAGGTGTTCATGCGGAATAAAGTTGGATTTACCCAACAATCTATCCTATTTCTATCAACGCCTATTGGAAGATATCCTTTTAATATAACTCCTTTCTCTTTTGCATATGCTGTTGATTCTAATAACTGTTGATCACAAAGAAAGTAATATGAATTTTATATTTGATAAGATGCATAAAAGCCAGTAAGACTTATAATAAGTTAATAAACTTACTTGTATGTGCAAATGGTATTGTATATAATAATGGAAGCGTATAATGTCATAATGCAAGTTGTCCTTGGAGATGAGCTTTTCAAGCTGATCAAACTACAACATACATGTTAGAGGATCAGCTTGTAACTGAATAATTTGAATTTGAATATGAGAACAGATGGCATATAAAATCGAATGAGCACCTTATCTTTTGAAAATTTACTGAATGTGCCCCATTGGCTGTGGTTTAAAGCTTCAAAAGAAATCTCTTAAGAAACAAAAGGCTGCATACGGTTTCAACCGTTCCTGTATCATGCAATAAAACAGATAAACAACAAAACCATTCAAGCTGTTGATAACTTATATGCAGCTTATACAACAAATCATCCTTTAACGCTTAATATTTTAATACGTACCTCATTCTCAGACATAAATTTACAGAAGGAAGTAGAATTTAGTATCAAATCCTTCTCCAAATCAAATATCTTCTTAGCAATTGAAAGCTTTGTAGCCATTGTAGCATCATATTGGGTCTGCAATTTGTGGCCAGCTTTTGAGGCAGCAATACTGTGATTTTCATGTCAAATTTATTGAGGGCTGCAGAAAAAGTTTGTTATAAGAGTGTTTCCTTTTAGTTTGTTTCATATCTGTATATGTATGTCATGCTTTCATAATATTTTGTCGATGTAAATTTACTGTTAAAATGGTTTTTTGGCTTAATTATTCACCTTTCAAGTATAATGACCCAAATTAATAAGCAAAACCCAGTGGAGAGAAGCCACAAACCTCAACCCGAATATTTTGACCCGAAAAATCCTAATTTTTTTTGGGACCTTTCATAAAGTGTGCATACCCCGTGAAGGATTCCTAGATCCGCCACTGGGTATAATAAGTAATACCAAACAACAACATATAGGGATAAGCGAGTTACATTTGATTATCTAATCCCAGGCAACATCTCTATAATAAGCATAACCTTTCTTTCAGCCCAAGCCTATTTTCATTCCAATTACACTATTACAGTAGTGCTTTCTTTGATTCAATATTGCTTTACTTTGGCTTATCGAGCAAAATTCCTTCAAACATAACCTTGCTATCAGCTAGTAATAGAAGTATAGAACACATCTTGTACCAAACTCGTTTAGCTACTATTGGCACCAGCCCATGAGCCTACACAAATTGACCAAAAGTATAATTAACTTTTAAGTTTCAAATGGTTGTTCACATGCTTATTCATGAATATTTATTTTCTACTTTAGAAAGTAGCTAAAAAGGCTAAGGCCAAGTGGGCAAAAAAGAAGATGGTGCATGTTACAGCTAAAAAAAGTTTTGCTAGAGTGCGTGAAGAACTAAAGGTAATTATATTTTATTGTGCATATCTTCATGTAAAATATGCATATGTATTGAGATTATGTATTTTGTTCGAACAGGAATGTTTAACGGGGAGTGAGCTAACTAGAAAGGAGTTGTTTCGTGCTTGCTTCTCAAAATACACATGATAGCTAAAAGATGTCAAAACTGCAAATGCAATAGATGGAGCGTGATGATGCATCAAGGCTCTTGACAGTTTCATTCTACTTTATTTCATGTTGCTGCATTTTTCATATAACAAGATTTAAGACATTTAAAATTATGTTAACTTAATCAAACTTTGTTATGGAAATCACATGTACGTTACACCTAACTAGTATGTAGTTTGTTATATGGTTCTAGAGAAATGGTTCTTTGGTGTTGTGGTTGGTATTTGTCTGATTATGGCTGGTTTTCTTGCATAAGGGGTGTTTGGGATATGATTGTATGGATAGTATGGTCGTCATAAGGGGGTTTGGGAAATGTCGTGGAGAGCTGGTATTATGGATCTTGGGCTCAACAGTTTACTAATAATGAAGATGGTTCTTTGCTGGTCTAATGCAAAAAGGGTGTTTGGGTGGGTTGGAAATCTGAGATTTAATGGATTTTATGGAGAAATAAGGCTGGAAATTGTGTTACTGATTGTTGTTTGATGAGTATAAACATAGGTGTTCGTTTAATGTTTTGTATTGCTGGTGAAAGTGGTGTTTTTCGTGGATGTGTTGCTGATTATGGCTGGAATCTGGTGCATAAGGGGTGTTTGGGATACGATTATTTGAATGGTTCCTGGTCAATAAGGGGTGTTTGGCGTAAGGGGTGTTTATGTAACGCTTATTTGTTTTATTTTGGTCACGAGCAGCCATGCAAACGAGTAGTTTATAGATTGTTTGTTGGGATGCATCAGCCAACCAACTCAAAGAACCCAATAAGAAGAGGAGAAAGACACCACCCAAGATTGAGTCTAGACCAGTGGTGAAGAATGAGATAACAGAGCACGGTTGCAAAAGTTTATAACGAGTGATGAGATGAATGGTTCAGAACTGAAGTTGGTGATTCAGAAAGTGTTGTATATGAGTGATTTGAAAGAAGACCAAAACAGGTTGAGCTTGCCCTTTAAGCAGCTCGACACTGGAGATTTCTTGACGACTAAAGAGAGATTGGAACTGGAGAATAAAAAGGATATTGAGGTTCGAGTAGTTGGGCCAACACTAGAGATGTATAAGGACCCATGAGGTTGGCGATTTGGGCTATGAAAAAGACCCATAATCTTGTGTTGAAGACCAACTAGTACCACTTTGTGAAGGAGAACAAGGAACATCTGAAGGAATTATCAAAGATTCAAGTGTGGTCATCTCGTAAAAACCAGCAGCTGTGCTTTGCTCTTGCAGTTGTACATGGCGAGACCACCCAATGGCGTAAACAGTGTTGCTATTATTTACTCAGATTTGGTTTAATTAATGTAGTTTGCAGTATGGAGTTGTACATTTCCCTTCATGATTAGTGGGACAATTAATTACTGTTTTATTAGATTAAGTGATCGAACATCTGATAACAACGGAAGAATAGCAAGAGATTCTATGTACAGCTAATTATGTTTAGTGTTTTTTTAGACATATTATTAAGGCAAATGTAATATAACTACTTTGAGTTTGGTTAGATTTTTTGTACAACTTTTGTGACATGTCATAACATTTTAAACATAGCTACTAACAATATAAACGTAAAATGATCGATATATATAGCTTTTGTATATTAGAAACCCAAAATACAACGAGTGCATTAACTAAAATGGAGGGAGGTTCTCAAAAATGTTCATAATTAGAATCTCTTAAATATTAGCTTCTAAAAACACCTAAGTGCCCTTGATCTAAAATGTATGTGAACGCAACACTTTTCGAGATGTAGTGCAACGCTTTTCGAAATGCTGCATAATTGAATAAGATTTGCAACATTTTGTACCAAAGTGTTGTAATTTTTCTTTAAAAAGTGCAACACTTTAATAAAGTGTTCTATTTTTTTCCTAATGGATGCAACACTTGTAAAATAGTGTTGCATTAGATCCTTAAATGCAACACTTATATAGTAAAATGTTGCTTTATTATTATTGAAGTCTAAAATGCAACAATTTCCAAAAGTGTCGCTTCTAAAATGCTGCAATAGCTTCATTTTGTTGTAGTGAATGAAGTTTTTTTTCTCATGAATCAAGAATGTATATAGACTCAAAATATAACATGTCAAAAATTAGCTATGAAAGTCATAAAAAATCGTTTTACATTACCTTAACTATGCAAGATTTAAAATCATTTCTAATAAATTGATTACTATAGAGTTTTAGAAAGGTGGACGTAAATTGTAGTCGTGCCAACCTGACTAAATCTGTTTTGACGCATTTAAAAATTACCCATTTTGACTAGTTACGTAACCAAACATTTTTTGTCATTATGTATTGTGTTGCTAACTTGTATCATAGTGATTCGTTTACTTGTTTGCAGAGCACGAAACAAGAAGAATTTTGCTAAATTTGTTCAAAGAGAAACATAGAAAGAATGCAGCAGCTGGCATAGTCCCAAGTTTCTACAAGAAGGTAATTGATATGATTATTAGAGCATATGTGTAACTAGTAACTCTCTTTATTTAATACATACTCCTTAAGTTACTCATGGTCTAATACTGATGTCGTTGATATGCTTATGAGAATATGAGTATGTAACTAATAACTCCTTTACCCAAGGCTTTTGGGCTTAGTGGTATGGGTGTGCGAAAAAATATTGCCTTTCAAAAACAAAACTAGTAAATCCTTTATTTGAGTACGTACTTAAGAAAAATGTGAAAATATGGTGACATAGCTATCTTCTTTTCCTTAATGTTTGACGGTTGGACCAGTTTTGCTGAATTTGTGATTCTTATTGGTTCAGAAACCTGAGGATGATTCCATCAGCCATACAGTTCAGCGGTTGGCAAAATATCGTTTTCTTAAGGTAAACATGTCTTTTTTTTTTTTTTTTTTTTTTTTTTTTTTTTTTTTTTTTTAATTGAAACTCCTTTATTGCTCGTTTTGTTATTTGTTTCTTTATGAATTCTAGGATTGGAGTTTTATAAAGTTATAAACGTTTTATGCCTGTTGATGCAGAAACAATCAGATATTTTGCTAAGCTCTGATGACCTTGATGCTATATGGCTTTGCTTAAGAGAAAATTGTGTAATTGATGAATCCACTGGTTCTGAAAAGGTTTCAGTCTTTCAGTTGTTTCCTGATAGTTCAATAATTTGTTTACTTATGCATATAAATATTACTGAGTCATTACTTTTGATGGTGAAATAAATGTAGGTGAATTATGAAGATTTTTGCCAAATTGCCTCTATATGTACAGAACAGATTGGCTCAAAGTGTCGTCGCTTCTTCAGGCCTTCAAATTTTATGAAGTTTGAAAAAGATGAATCGGGAAGAATTGCCATTCTTCCTTTTTATCTGTACATAATGCGCACGGTGAGGTCTTTATTTTTTATTATTTTATTTATTATTATTATTATTATTATTATTATTATTATTATTATTATTATTATTATTATTATTATTATTATTATTATTATTTTGTATTGTTTTTTTTTTTAACTTTTGAAGTGAGTTGAAGATTCAAAATATCTCGTGTGCAGGTTTCACTTACACAGGCAAGAATTGATATGAGTGAGCTTGATGAGGATTCTGATGGATTCCTTCAACCATATGTATAATCTCGTTTGGGCATTTTGGTTTTCTTTTGATTTTTGTGAACATCATATACAAACATAACATTTGAAATTCTTGATAGGAAATGGAGGCTTATATCAGAGGTCTTATTCCTAATTTGGCTCAGCTTCGTGACATGCCTGCAGAATTTATTCAGATGTATTGCCACATAGCTGCACGCAAATTCTTCTTTTTTTGTGATCCTAGTAGGCGAGGTTCATCTGTCTACCTCCTCCTCCATTTTAAGTCTTATATTCTCGATACATTTTATTGTCTCGGGATTTTCAGTGTTCACATTTGAGGAATTTCTGTATTTGCAGGGAAGGCCTGTATAAAGAAGATTTTGCTCAGTAATTGTCTTCAGGAGTTAATGAAGTTGCACCAGGTATATTTCTCAGACGCACCTCTGTTTGTTAATGTTTTCTTACTGAATTTTTCCTATGTCAGTCATTACAGGAAAGTGAGGGAGAAGGCGCTGATACCGAGCAAACTGAGAACTGGTTTTCACTAGCATCCACACAACGTATATGTGGTGAGCTTATCTAATATTTCATTCAAAAGTTTGAGATTTGTCCATAACTTTTCAATGTTTTGCTTTATTAATCTATGGTCAAATATCTTTACAAACTATGTGTCAAGTTAAACTGTGATGCTCTAATCCAGATTAATGTACCGACCCATCAAACTTTAATAGGGACAAGTTATTATAAATCTAGAATGAAGTATTACTAATGAACTATACGAGACTCATAGTTCTAAGTGAACAATACAAGGAAACTCAACTGTTGTCTTTAGCTTACGCTACTTTTGGTTATCCACAGATACGTTTCTTGACCTTGATAAAGATGCGAATGGCACAATAAGCAAGGAGGAACTTAGAGATTATGCAGATGGGACACTAACAGATATATTCGTCGAAAGAGGTACTCATAAGAAAGTTAGTCAGTTCTTGTGAATATGCTTAGAAACAATGCGCAATAAAAATTGAATATATTTATCGTCTTATTTCCCCTTTTGGTTTTTAACCAGCATTTGACGAGCATGTCCGTCATGGCAAAACTATTATCGGACTTGCTTGGGAGATGGACTTTGAAAGTTTTCTTGATTTCAGTCTTGCCCTTGAGAACAGAGATACTCCCGAAGGCTTAACATATTTATTCCGATGTCTAGATCTTCACGGAAGAGGATACCTAACAGCAGCTGATATTCATATTCTTTTTAGGTAGGTGTTTTTTTTTTTTTTTTTTTTTTTGTGCTAGATTAAATACGGCCCAAGTCATTTTTATAATCTTTGCATTAGGCTTGAGTTACATTTGTATTATGATGAATCAGGGACGTGCGTGAAAAATGGGTCGAAGTAGGAAATTATGAGTTATGCACCGAAGATGTTCGAGATGAAATATGGGATATGGTGAAACCGGCTGATCCTCTAAGAATCACACTATCTGATATGCTGTCTTGCAAACAAGGGGGCACAGTTGCTAGTATGCTTATAGATGTACGCGGGTTCTGGGCTCATGACAACAGAGAAAACCTTCTTCAAGAGGATGAAGAACCTTATGATCTTGGTGGGGGACAACAACAATTGGAGGATGATTCTTGATAACTCAGATGAAATGGACAACAATTGTATTTTGGTTTTAGTCTTTTAGATAAGCCAAATGAAGTAGATGACAACATTTGTTTTGGAATGTGATAAAAGTTTGGAGTTATTAATCATGCCTCTTTTTCATCCATGCTGATCTTTGAGGTGAGTGGTCTTAAATCTAATCAAAATATCAATGATGAGTTCAAGCTTAAATCCTGAAACAACCAACCATTTGGATAATTTGGAGATACCGAGACAGAATATGCTTTCCTTGTAAAGATTTCCTAGTCACGAAATTATAATTTTTGCTCACTCTTGGATACTTCATCTTTGTAAAAACCCATGTCGCAAGTGGATTCATCAGGTTGTCAATCCATACAAACCCCTTTTAATCTTTGTCTAGCATCATGCTAGTTTCTAATACAACTTATCGTTAAAAATCTGTATACGTCGCAACTTCAAATTCAATTTCAAGTTCAAAGTCTAGAGTCATCAATATCACGGTTCATTAATTACAGTTAATCATGTTTCAACTTGTGATTTGAAATAGTATGTTTAGTTGTTCATGGTTAACCATCACCAAAATGACCAAGTGGTAACGCTTTTGAGTTCTCACAAGTGTTTTAGGGTTCAAATCTCAGCAACTACACATTTGGTAGTTGTCAGGGAATAGGTTGAAAACAGTCACGAGGGTATCTCTGTTAAACCACATAAATTTGAGTCATAGAATAGACGGACCTCGTGTATTGTCAATTTAGAAGTACTTTCCTATCTCATGAAACTAGTATGAATAAAGAATGAGTTTGAAGATAGTACGTGATCCTCACGTGACAAGGCTCAAACAACCTTTACTTCATTAACTAGTCGTTTCAATCCATTTTCTCATTTTTAGTCTAGATTTGGTAAGGTAATTCTCTCTAATCCTCGTATAACACAATTCACATTCAATAACAAATCATTTTAGTGTCAATTCGTTAATATTTCCTCTTTCAATCTATACTTAAGTTGATATCAATTGGTATCAGAGCTAACCCTGTTTTTCAAGATCCCTAACAGTCCGAAGTGGTGGCTTGGACCCAAAAGAAGGGTGCCATCGTGACCAACATAGTCGTGACCAATGAGCTCAAAGTGGTGGCTTTGACCAAAAGAGGGATACCGGTCGTGACCAATGAGGAAGTAGGTTCTTCCTTAAATAAATAAATAAAAAGTGAGGGACAATTTAAAAAAAATAATAATAAAAATAAAAAAATAAAAAAAAAATAAAGTCAAATAACTAACAATCTGTATGAAACAAACCCCAGAAGCAATTTCTGGGCGGAACCCTAACCCTAACATGGAAGTTACAGATCCACCAATAAGAGTCCAATCAATCACCCAAAAAGTCCCACCACAATACATCCAACCACTAAACCTCCGTCCAACCAAACCCACCATTAACCACACCATCCCAACCGTAAACCTCTCATCTGACTTCATCACAGATGACATCAGCAGCGCGTGCAGAGACTGGGGCGCGTTTCATGTAGTGAACCATGGTGTGGAGAAAAAATTACTGGATGAGATTAGGAGAAATGGGTTGGGGTTTTTTGAGGAGATGAGTATGGATGAGAAGATGAAGTATGGGTGTGAGGCTGGTTCTGCTGCTTCTCAAGGGTATGGGAGTAAGATGTTGGTTGCTGATGGTGGGAATGATGGTGTGTTGGATTGGAGAGATTATTTTGATCATCATACGTATCCGTTGTCGAGACGTGATCCGTCGAGATGGCCTCATTTTCCGGATAGTTACAGGTGAAAAGATTGATAGGAAGTGTTTTTACTTATTTGAATTAAGCTGATAACTTTTGCATTGTGGTTTAATAAGCTGTTTCTGTATATTAGAGCATGTACGTGTAACGTGTTAGACCATTTGAACAGTGAATTCAACTTATATGAGATACTAATGATATGAAATGACGGTATTGGACCATTGGTTATTAGACATATAAACCCTGTGACTAGCACGGGCCCTCTATGAAACGTGGCAAAGCAATCTTTTTATTGGGATCTAATGTTTCTAGGTGATTAAAATTCCCTATTACGAAGCCAAATATATGATACTGTATAACTTATAGGCGTACCTTCACTGTTAGTATAGTTTGAAACTTTGAATAATGGCGGTGATCAGTCACTTGCACGTCTTCATTTTTGGAGTAGAAATTATAAAGCAAGATCTAAGTCTGAGTAGCTCATTAGACTACTAGAGTCGGTATCACGTGTGGTGGAAGGACTTGGTCAATTGACTGCAAAAGTAAGTAAATTGAAGGACATGGTGGCTGGTATGTTGTTATAAACTACTCTGTACATAAATTGAGTAAAGTAGTCCAACTTCCCCATCGTAAAAGGTCCTGATCACACAATCACCACTTCAGTGAACGTACATTTAGAACCAGAATAACATTCTGATAAACTGTAATTTGTTGTCATTGTAACCTTATACAGCTCATCATAGTTATTCCATCACTTGCCAACTATCTTAATTTTGAACTTTCACTTGGTGTCAAATTGTCAATATGTGCCATTCAGAGTCTCCGTTACATTTACTGATGCCATAATGTATGAACAGGGAAGTAGTTGCAGAGTACAGTGATCAAATGAAGATCCTAGCTCAGAAACTATTGGGCTTGATCTCTACAAGCTTAGGATTATCGTCTTCCTTTATTGAAGATGCCATGGGGGAACTGTACCAAAACATCACTATCAGTTATTACCCATCATGCCCACAACCCGAGCTTACCCTTGGCTTGCAATCTCACTCTGACATGGGGTTCATCACCCTTCTCATCCAAGACGATGTTGCGGGTCTTCAAGTATTAAAGGATGATCAATGGGTTACTGTTGATCCTGTATCTCATGCCATCCTAGTCATTCTGGGTGACCAAACAGAGGTATTAGTTTTAAGTGATTAACACGCTCATAGGTTTTGTTTAAGTTATTAATGTTTGAAGTCTTAAACCAGTTGGTAATTGTCTGTCCCAAATTACGATCTTGGTTGCAATTCTGAGTCATTTTTATCTAACTTGGTTCCTGTATGCAGATCATAACAAATGGAATTTACAAGAGTTCTGTGCATCGGGCCATAACAAATGCTAATAAAGCAAGGCTTTCGGTTGCTACATTCCATGACCCTGCCAAAACGACAACAGTATCACCAACATTTAAACCTCCTCGGTATAATCAAGTTGTATATGGTGACTATGTCAAATCATGGTACACGAAAGGTCCAAATGGTAAAAGAAACATCGATGTGCTCCTAATTTGATATGGGTGTGGGATGCACAAATGAAACTCCTTATCATGGTCATAAGAACTGTCCTTTGTTTTCTAGGCTGTAAATGAATAGACATTGAAATGTTCCTTCTTGGTTCTGTAATTGCTCATTTGTGGAACTTGAATACCAAATAATCCAATAAAACATAATGCAAAGTTTTATACTGTATACTGAATGTCTGATAAGCTGGTAGATTCAAGATAGATGGAATAATAAATGTTACCAGTGGGGATTGGACTAGTATTCTGACAATGACTTGGCATGCAACTTTAGGTAGTTTGTTATACCTAATGAATTATTCATAAGCATCTCAAACCTCCCTGATATGTTTTCTCAAAATCTGATGCATTGTGTGGCAGCTTATGAAAATACAGATTCTAATTATAAAACACCTAATAAACTCTTCTGGTCGAAGCCCTAAACACCCAGACTGATTATTCAAGATAAGTGCTTTATGCTTATATAACTTACGTAAACAACAAACACCTGAATCGTGTGCCTCCTCTTGTGGAGTAAAGTGGGTTGACAACAAGATCAGTGGATCAAAATGAATTCCACTTGATAATCATCTTTTTCTTGTAATAAGTTGTACTTTTATCATGGATTTATTAATAGAGAAAGTTTAGTTGCTTCCTTCAAAGATTTTCACTAGGATAATCTTCTAAAAAATCCTATCCTTTAACTCCTTAATGAACACAATATTTCACACGTATTTGTATTAATGTAAGATCGGGTGTAATGGAAGTATATCTCACACGTGAGTGGTGAGGTGGACAAGTTATCCGTGTGTCACTCATTACCCCACGCCACCCCTTACTCATAATTTTGCTTATTTGAGTGACTAGCTTTAGTTTTGCGTGTGTGAATACTGAAAAGTCTATTATGCGTGTTTATATTAACATTGACGTAGAACATAAGTAAATGGTGAGTAAGGACTTGAGTAATGTTATTTGCAAGAAAAATGGTTGAGATACACAAGATGCATGACTAATTATATGTTACTGGCATACGCATTTTTCGGCGGCAAATAACCATGTAACTAAATTTTTGATATCATATTTTCCGCGAGTATTTTTCTCAGTTGCACACTTTGCTTGACGATTACATTACAAATGAGGAAGATTTTCAGTTAAAATAACTTTAAAAAATTGCAATAGAGGAATTAAATCATTTCTAAAATCAAGTAAGAAAAGTAGTAAACTAGGAAACTAAAATATTCACAGTTACAGTATATTATTAAGTTGTTGTCTGTAACATTCCATTAACAGCAAGTCTCTTAATAGTAAAAAAATATTTTAAAAAAAAAAAAAAAAAAAAAAGAGTTTTGTTGAGGCAATAAATAAATGAGGAAATTTCCAAGCACACATAGACAAACAAAAAGAAAAAACAGAGACAGATTAATAAATAAAACTCTGATTTGCTCTTCTTCTTCATATCAATTCTTCAACAATTTTTTTATTTAAATCATCTCGATCATCATCAGGTATCAATCTAATTACAATCTCAATCTTATATATATTATTATTACAATTTAGCTTATTATTATTATTTCTTAATTTCACCTACACTCATAACAACAGATCTTCAACAAACTTCTAATTAACCGATCACTTATTAATTGATCTATTTATTCTCTTTTCATATCTTAATTAATCCAACAAATTGTAATTAAATTAAATAATTGCAGAAATTAAGCTGTTTTTCATTTGATTCAATCTAAATTGTATTATTTATTAGATTACACTTCAGATTATTTATTTATTTTTATATAATTTTCATGATTTTATTAAGCTGTTATATATTTAACTAATCTAATTAGTGTTTGTTAATTTAAATGATTTAAATTTATTGTATGAATGTATTGTAGTTGCGGAAAATAATGGCGTCGGTTATTGCGAAAACGAGTAGTGGTAGTAGTAGTGGTAGTACTACTATGGTGCAAGAGAAGGGGAGTAGGAATAAGCGAAAATTTAGAGCTGATCCGCCGCCTGTAACCGAACTAAAATCAGAATGTTTGGGATACGAGTTCACGGCGGAGAGTTTTGTGACTCACGAACATGTGAATGGTTGTGACATGTGTTGTTTCGGTCGTGAGAGTATGGATCCTGTGGAGCTTGATTTAGGATTGTCGTGTTCGGTTGGAGGAGGGAGTAATAGAGCGGAGATTGAAGTGAGTGACGAGTTTCATGATGCGGATTGGAGTGATCTCACCGAGTCTCAGCTTGAGGAGCTTGTGTTAGCGAATTTGGACACCATTTTTAAAAGTGCGATTAAGAAGATTGTTTCGTTTGGGTATACTAAAGATGTTGCTACTAAGGCTGTTTTGAGGTCGGGTCTTTGTTATGGGTGTAAGGATGCGGTGTCGAATATTGTGAACAATACATTGGTTTTTCTTAGAAATGGTCAAGAGGTTGATTCGTTGCGGGAGCATCATTTTGAAGATTTGCATCAGATGGAGAAGTATATATTGGCGGAATTGGTATGTGTGGTAAGGGAAGTTAGGCCTTTTTTTAGTACCGGTGATGCAATGTGGTGTTTGTTGGTATCGGACATGAATGTATCTCACGCTTGCACTATGGATAGTGAGGCGTTGAGTAGTTTAGTAGGTGACGGGCCTTCAAATGGTTGTGTATCTGATACTAACGGAAGTTTGCAAAAACCAAATCATTCATCCCTTTGTGCTCATAGTTCATCTTTAGAACCACATGTAACTAGCTCTATAACACCCGTGACACCATCTAAAACAGAAGTTTCTCATCCAAAACCAAAGGCCCCCTTTGTTTTAAATAAATTTGCATCGGAAAAAGAAAACCATGTTTCTACGCATCGAATTGTGAGTAAATCGTTTAGTCCGTCATCTCAAAACCATGAAGAAAAAGTTGGTGGTAGAAAAATTACCGGAATTAATAAACGAGAATCTATACTTAGACAAAAGTCGGTTCATTTAGAGAAAAGCTATCGTACATATGGTTCTAAAGGGGTTTCACGATCAGGGAAACTTACAAACTTTGGTGGCTTACTTTTGGATAAGAAACTTAAATCTGTATCAGAGTCAACCGGCATTAATCTTAAAAATATATCCCTGAAAATGAGCAAAGGAAGTATAACTGATAACGGCCCCACACAAATTGGTCTCGCCCCTTCTGCAGTATTTAAAACGGAAATTATAGATAGTAGCATTTCCGCATTACCAAAAAAGAATATACCAGTTATATCGCCTTCAGTAGATAACCCTCCTGTTTTATTAGCATCTGAAACCGAGTTATCTCTTTCGCACCCACCCAAACCTAATGTTGCTCCCGTGCCTGATGTTTCTAGTCCTAGTTTTTCAGCTAAACCATATGACAAGTCATTCCAGCAGCGGATCTCGCATGCTAAAAAAGATGAAAAGATTATGAAGCTGGTTCCAAGGGTGCATGAGCTGCAGAACCAGTTACAGGAGTGGACAGAATGGGCTAATCAAAAGGTTATGCAAGCTGCTCGTAGACTCGGTAAAGACAAGGCTGAGCTGAAGACGCTTAGACAAGAGAGAGAAGAAGTAGAGCGGCTTAAAAAGGAGAAGCAAACGTTGGAGGATAATACGCTGAAGAAGCTTTCTGAAATGGAAAACGCTTTGTGTAAGGCCAGTGGACAGGTAGAACGAGCAAATTCTGCTGTCCGTCGGCTGAAGGTGGAGAATAATCACCTGAGGCATGAGATGGAGGCTGCAAATGTAAGGGCTGCCGAGTCAGCTGCTAGCTGTGAAGAGGTGTCGAAGAGGGAGAAAAAGACACTGATGCAGTTTCAGTCCTGGGAGAAGCTAAAAAGCTTGTTTCAGGAAGAGCTTATAGCTGAGAAACGCAAGTTGACACAGCTAGAACAAGATCTGGAACAAGCTAAAGAACAGAGAGATCAACTTGAGGTACTATAGATACTTTCTCAGCTGTGTGTTTGTTATTTAATGTTCTGTAATCGCTAGCTATACCTTTCTGAATGTTGGATTAGTTCGTGCCTGCAGATGATACGCAATTCCAAAGATAGGGGGATTTAAATCCTACAGATATATAGCGAGTGTAAACATTTGTCTAGTTCATTTTCTACCAGCCCCTGAAGTTACATAATTAGCCTAAAAAAGAAAGAAAAGATACAGAACTTGAGATCTTCAAAGCCGTAATCCCTGTTTCAGCACTACCATTAATCTGCCGCAAGCACAACTTATTATGTCGTACAAAGATTAATGCCATTAATGAACTCAGAAGAAAACCTAAAACTGAAATCACCAACAGTTCCAATTGCCATTCCTGTAGGTCAGCCAGCAAGAATATAAGCCAAACCAAAGAAAGGTTTGCATAGCCATTAAAAGTATGATATGGTCTGGTCTTGGGTCTGAAATTTAGATGGCAGAGTGAGAGTTTATAGGAAGAGAATGTATATTCGGTTATGATATGTGAGTGTTATCTTTCATTGGTTTAGATTTACATACCTCATAAAAAATGTAAATATGATGTCTATTTTAGTATTATTCAGCTGTAGATTACACAAAATAGCCACATAAATTCAGTTATAGATATCCAAAATAGGTACATTTTGAATATTTGGGACTCAAAATCTTAGATTGTTCAGGTTTGGCTATAATCCTTTGATAACCTATTGCTTTTAACTCTCTATAGTACAGAAATCTGTCAAAATATGGTGTTGTGGCCACATGGGCCCTTAGTAGGCAACCCCATAGTTATAACTCATCTTGTCTGGTCCAATTGTGTGTTACTCGTATATTAAACTTTCACTTCTAAGAAAAAGGTGGATCTAACAACTTATAGGTGGTCCTGCCAAGTCCTTAGAGTTTTTATTTGTTTGTATATTAGAGAGAAAATCGGCCATCGAGGTTTAAGTGACATGCATGTTGCAATTTTCAGATATTGTTGCCTGGTAAACATTATTTGCAAGAATCAATTAGGTGATGAAATGCGATTGTGAAATGATTTATTCTAGATTGTGACGAGTAATTAACTGTAAAAATGAAGATACGCAGAATTCAGAAGAGTAAAGCTGTGTAACAATTGAACAAATATAGAAGAAATTAAAGAAAACGTATCATTTCTAGAAGAACTTGACTCTATATCTGTCCATTTGATAAGCACAATGTATGTTACCTCACCGGAAAATCTACATCGCAGACCCGCTGGAAACAGGAAGAAAAGGCAAAAGAAGATTTGGTTAGCCAGGCCACTTCGTATAGGATAGGACGGCTTGAGGCCGAATCTTCAGCTAAATTAAGGGAGGATTTAACAAGATTAAAAGCGGATAAGAGTCTACAAAGATACAAAGAAGATATAGAAAAGCTTGAAAAGGAAATCTCCTTGATGAGTCTAAAGACCGATTCTTTGAAAATAGCAGCTCTAAGGGGAGGCGTTGATGGAAGTTATGCTAGTAAATTAACAGACATCAAAACCACTCCTTCTCAACAAGAATCTCAGACACCTTTAGTCCCCAAAATGGCCAACAACTTTTTTGGAGGTGTGAAGCGGGAAAGAGAGTGTGTTATGTGTTTATCAGAGGAAATGTCGGTTGTTTTTCTTCCTTGCGCCCATCAAGTTGTGTGTAAAACATGCAATGAGCTTCATGAAAAACAAGGAATGAAAGACTGCCCTTCTTGTAGAGCACCCATCCAGCGGCGTGTTTGTGTACGCTATGCTCGTTCTTGATATATTTATGAACCAAGGCGAGTTTTTTTTTTCCTTCAAAATAATCAAGTTGCGTCATATTTTATCATGTTTCCCTTATGTGTGTAATTGCCGTATTTACGGATGTTTGAACATTTGAGCTTGTAATACTTATAAATGCTTAAAACCAGTGTGTTTGAGGTTTTATACTTTTATGTAATAAAGACATGCATGTTTTCGAGCCATGGGGTGGCCAAGTTTTGTTTAATTTATAAGGTTACATTTTAAGCGTGTTGTCTTGTTGGTTTCCGTTTTTCAATTCGGTTAGGTTAGACAGGGTTTTAGATAGTCATGTTGTCTTAGCTTGAACAAATCATTCTGAAAGTTGCCATTTCCACCATTCTGAAATGTTGAAAGTTGGTGATCCGAGCATATAAGATACAAACTGAGCAAAAGTAACCAAAAGATGTAGAGGAACACTTGAATAAGTTTGGCATCACACATTAAAGTTTTGGTAGTGTGCATGTTCTAGCTTTTTAGGTGCATCCTGTGATGAAGAACTTGAAATGTACATGTCTATAACTTCTCAAGATGAAGTCCCATAACAAATTTTCTCAAGATGAAAGGTGACCGACAAATATTCTCTATCATTGAAGAACTCACCATATTTGAAATAACGTGACTGCTGTATGATCATACAACTGTTGCAAAGCGTTGGCACAATTGACTGGAGGAATTGGTTTAGTTACTCAACTACCTTGTTGCTTTGAGTGGTAAGTTATTTTGCATCTTGTTGCCTTGTTTTGTTTCAAGTATTACTTACCATAAGATTTACAAATTACAAACACTTATGCCTCGTCACTTTTGAAAATCAACTATAACTATAAGATGAACTGCTGAGATAGTGCCTAAGTAAGAAAGCCAAGGCCTGGGTAGAGGGCCTAAACTCAAACCCTTATTCCAAACACCCCTGGGATACAGAAAATAAGGAAAGATGAACAGACATTTTTTGAAATCAAGTACACTAAAGCATATGATATGAAGAGTACAGGTTATTATCCTACCATATTTGACTAAGAAAACGACCATCATTTCTAAGAAAACAAAGATAACACGTGACACGACTTAAGCTAATGAAACTTTTACACAAAAAGCAATCCAGACTACCATAAAATATCCCAGCTTGCTCCTGCTTACAAACTATAGCCTTTTTTACATCTTCCTAAAGATACCGATTTGTTTTCGACCGACGCCACAAATCAATCAGCCCTTCAAGAGATGGAATACCTTTGTTTTCTTGATGAAGCACTTGACGACTTGGATTGTGAACTACCAGATGTCCCACTGCTCTTGGACTCCCCATAGCGCCCCAACCCCACCACCCAAAACCTATCGAGCATCCTTCGTGAACGAGATGGGAATAACCGCATACTACCACCACTTGCCACCTCCTTCTCTGAATCACCATCATTCAACTTCAACCGTGAGGGTGTCCGTAACGATTTTGACCTCAAGGGTACTTTGATATCCCAATCGTGTTCCTGGGGTCGGTTGCTACGAGCTGCAAGCTGTATCGCAGCAGTAGCACGGGCTTGTTCATGGAACAATATTTGCACCACCATCCGCAAAGGAAGCCGGTCATTCTGCGCAGCGTGTGCACATGCATTTGGCGATAACCTTTTGACATCAATCAACTCACACACTTTCTTCTTCTCACTTTTAGTCAATGTCGAGTGTTCCTTCAAGTAAACATCAACCGCACCATAGATCCCATCATGAACTGGTCTCCCAGCTTCAGGAATTGACCGTGCTAACGCCATAAAAGTAGACAGTGTAAGGTTCGGATCACAAGCAACTTCTGCAAGGTAACCATCTATCAAACAACCAATAATCGCACATTGACGAGTAGTAACCAAAACCAAATCACGCTTCTTCCCATCAATATCATCATCATCAGCACTACCCTTCCTATCAAAAAAACGATCTACAAGACACTGCACAAGCTCAATATCATAAACCGTAGCTTTTGGATCTTCAGTGGGTATCAACAAATCATGAACACTTGCTTCATCAAGCTTCAAACTAACAACCTTAATCAGCTCATCACGTACCAACGGATCAACTCCAACCAAAATTGAAACCTTCAACAACTTCAACAAAAAACTACACGAACAACTAACACCTTTATCTGTTGTCAACAAACAAATAACCGATTCAATCAACAGTTTATACTTATCACCATCATCACATTCAAACTTATCACCAATATCAGGTAACCACCTCAAACAATAAGTCTTCAACGCGTCACCAATGAGGGCGCCTTCCACTTGTTTTTTCGCAATAACAGCACATATAACACATTTATAAACCTCAATATCCAGCTCACACAAATCCTCAGTCCACCAATCCTTCGGTACGGACACCATACCAATCTCATCAACCTTCTCTATCGCATCAACCCTACGATTACCACGGTTATAACTATATGACCAGTTAACACACGCCGGGTCGATCGCAGTTTTTGCCGCGATCGATTCGACGCATCTTGACGTAATATGTAGATCTTCGGACCATGTCCGAAGGTCTAAAGTCGATTGTAACACAATAATCGAGTCCTTCCAACTTCGATAAATACTCGATTTCAAAAACACTTCTAGCTTATAAATCAAGTTTCCCTTTTCAACATCTTCCGTCATTTCAAGATACTCCGCCGCACACCGTACGGCAACTACGGTGTACGGACTAACAGAAACCGTTATTCCGTAACAGAATTTGGCACAAATCTCAAACGTCTTCGATCCTCCGGGAAAATCAACCAGATGTATGACGTCAACATCCTCTTCTTCTTCTTCGCTTGCTTGTAACGCAAGTTTTTGTAACTTGTTGCTCTTTGATAGTAGCGGATACTATAACATACAAATTTAACAATCATTATAACAAACAATGAACAAGATTAACAGCATTAGTGATTGTTGACAATTTGTTATCATTATTTTAACGGCAAATGACACAAAACAGTATTGTACATTAGGCTAATTTTTGCTCAAGTTATAGTAATAAGTTTTTTCTTTTTTTCAATGCAAGGCATTGATGTTAATATTTTGTGTAACAAAGCTTTTAGACTTTCCGAAAAAGATGACTAGTTTATAATTTTAGCCGAAATGACTTTTAATTCCGAATCAGAATTACTTATGAGCTTATTTGTGTTTCGGCTTATATTTCAAAAGCCTCAATTTTCGGCTTATTTTGAGACTTATGGGCTTATATAAATTTATCATGTCATAATATAAGCCCAATAAATCTCAAAATAAGCCGGAAAATTGCCGAAACACAAATAAGCTCATAAGCCACATATAAGCTTAACTACAATTTAAAGTGGACTATAGTGCAATACACTAGTACTTTTTTGTGCTATTTGCTCTTCTAAGTAACATCTAATGACATTTAACCATAGTAATAGTTAACTTGTTATAATCATTTAACAAATAGTATGCTATATAAACATTACCTTATGAAGATGAAAGGTGATGTCATCAACTACAACAGTGAAATCAGTTGCTAAATCAGATGAAACGCACCTGAAACCATTAGTATTTGTTAAAAAATTTATTAACTCACACATCTTTATCTCTATCTATTTATAACATAACATAGCATAACATTACATGTATGTAACATATATACCTGATGGAATTAGAGTCATGATCATGTTGAAAAGCGTCAGGTTTTGAGCCTAGTTTCATAAACTTCATTTTATGATATTGTTGTTAAGTTGGTTTGGTGGTGTGATGAAATGAAGTGAAAAAACTTGTTTGGAGGTGAAGTAGTAGGAGTAATGAGATCATTGAATGTAACATTATGTTGAGGTGCATTATCCAACTACCAGAACCACGACAACGCGCCGCCGTAGCTTCTACAGCTACTCTATTCTCTATCTCTGCATGCTACGTAGGGGACTAGGGGAGTTTTATTTACTTGTCTCCGAAAGGTACTCTTGTCATTTATTTACTTATTTTTTTTATAAATTTTAATTTCTAACGTACACTTTTTTTTCAACGTTTTTTATCTTGGGTGACATGCACAACATGAGTTATAAATGTTTGGTGGAGAAACGCAGTTTTATTGAGTTGTGACAATTTTATTGAGTTTTGACAGTTTTATTGAGTGCAAACTTAATGCTATAGCTACTAATAATGTTGAGAAAATTACTTTTACCATGCTAGTCAAAATGTACAATACAATAATATTTAAACCCATGGAATATGAAAGTACCAAGTTTAGGTGGCAAAAGTATGACCCGGTTGATAATCGCTTGACTATCTATAAAGTGGAGTGATACGTGTGACTCGTTCCGCGCTTGTGGTTATGGGTGTATGAGCTGGTGGGCATTTGAGTTAGGGGTCAATTTCATATATACCCACTAAAATTTGTATATTTGCATATACATCCAAAACATGCTTAACTTGCATTGTACATCATGCATTAAAAATTTGTAATTTAGGTAAACATGCAAGTTTTTGAGTTTTAGTAGGTATATATACAATTCTCCTTTGAGTTTGTGTTTGTGTTTGTTTGGTGACAAAGATGCCTTTACCCATTATCAACCAAGTTACACACCATTAATGAAACTTCAAAGTATGGTTATTAAGATCTTGACCTTAATATTAGTATTTTACGATTTTACGATATTAAAAAGCTAAAACACTTATAATCTTACGTAAGATCTTTGCAAGCATAAGATCTTATTAGGATCTCGACCTTAACTATAACATCGTAAGATCCCTATACGACTTGATCTCACTTTACTCGAATCACAAGCTAAAAAATAAAAATTTATTGATTAAGTCATATAGAAAATCCTCTTAAACTTTCTATAATCATAATTTAAGTCAGCATTTATATGAAACATTCATAAAAAATATTGTTTAATATATAATAATTTATAGGGTAAAATATACCGTTCGTTCTTTAACTTGTATCAAAAATATACACTAAGTCTCAAATTCAAAATAAATATGTCTGGGGCCCTGCTGTTCATGTTTTGCATCTTTGAAGTCCATTTGACTAACTGCCGTCAGTCAACATCCATTAAATCCTCCATGTGCCTTGCACATGAGGGTATTTTGGTCATTTTACAAAGTTATGTTAATTATTTAATTGTTTTGGTCCAACCTTAAGGATGAATGGTGCAATTTACTTTTAAAATTAACACCATCACCTCATCTACCCTCCTTTGTATTCATCTCCACTCACCACCACCAATCATTACAACCATCCACCACCCACCACAGTCACCTCATCCACCCTCCTAAATCAATCATAAGTGCAACAATATTTAGAAAACCTCCAATACCATATCACTCAACAACAAACAATAAAACACCAAACCACAAACAAGTTAAGATCCTCGTGAAAATAAGTTATAATTGTTGATCATGACACTCTTATTTCACATCCATAACAGAACCAATACTTGCACATTTAACATTGAATCGACTCACTCCTAGCCTAAACATCAAACTCGAACCAATAAAAAGAATATGACTGCAACCTTCAACAAATTTACAAGGTGAAAGTGAACAAGCAATAGTGATAGAATAATTACATATACATCTTTTTTGGTTTTGTTTGGATATCGTGCTACAAAAATGGGGCTTAATCTTTAGTTAAGTGAAGATCACTCATAAGCAAACACCAAATATGAAGCTTAGTAGTTACTCAAATTATTCCCATTAACGGGTATCTCCATCATGCTAGCCCAACTGGCATGAAGATCACTCATAAGCAAACACCACATAGCATCACCTTTACTCAAATGCAGCTTAATTTATTGCAACAAACAAACCATACCCGCTAATGAATACTCTTACAGCTCTCCCAAATCATTAAAAACATGCTCATTTTACTCCTTGAAACGCCCATATTTTTTTAATAATACTAAATATGTAGTATATGACTGAACCCTGTACGCCGTATACAAACATACGCCATATAGGATATGCCATATACGCTGTATGGACCTGCAATACAAAAACTGCTCAAACTCAAATCTGAACTAAACCAATTCCTGCAATCATGTTAACTTTGTGCAATCATGTTAACTTTGAAAATACATTTATTAACATTAACATGTAAATCGTGTACATAAGTTACATAAATTAGAGGCGCGGAATCGTAAATAATACGCGTGCGTGTGTTCACCTAAACACCCCTATTTTGAACCATTTTCAAATACTTGTTCAAAATATACACATTGATATCAAAACTTGATTAATACTGTAGAAAACTAGAAGGGGGTTGAATAATTTACCGGTTTGAACTTGATTTTCTTTTAATACTTTACGTGTAATTAACAATTAAGATTTATCAAACAATAAATAATATGCAAGAATAAAAGTAAGAAACGATCAAACCATAACACGATTGTTTATCGTGGTTCGGCTACAAGAACTCTTTTTCCTTGCCCTACTCCACACCCCGAGTATCCAACTCGAGAGTTTTCTTGCACTAGTCAACAAGCTCCTTTATCCGGCTGAGAAAACATTACACGTCGCTTACATACTATTTCCGACACTAAGCTAGATGTAAAGTTCTTTCACAAGGGTACAACTACTCCCGATAGTTCTTTTACAAGGGTACAACAACTCCCGATACTCTAAGTATTTTGAGGACTAAAATACTAACCGATCACTACAAATGGATACAATACAATGATGCATAAACTTTACCAGTTTACACTATGCTATGCTTGACAAGTCTTGCAACGTTGTGTTGAAGCTTGTAAGTTCGTGATCTTCTTGCTACAAAGAAAGACTCACAAATATGAAAGTGTACTGAGTTAGAAATGAAGTATATGCAGTATATTATGATAGTTAGTTATAATAAAAACTCAAGGAGTGGGTTGCTATTTATAGGCCAACATCCAGGCCAACCCACGGATACGGCGGAACCAATACTTTGGTTCCGTCCGTTGTCCCTGAAGGTTCCGCCAGACGCCCTGACAGAATCATGCACAAGATATTAGAAAATCTAACACAATATTCTCAAGATCTCACAAAGTCAACTTTGAGATCTTGAGTATAAATATATACAAAATAAAACATGTTTCTTACACACATGTTTCCTTGAAGGGACATGTGTGATGCAAGTGATGATGTAAATAACATTATATTTCTAATTTTAGATATTCTTAAAAAGGAAAGTATACTTGTAAAAATAGTTTATGTATTGACTCAAAAATGTTTGTTTGAGATGTTTAGCAAATGAATGATTTACTAAAAAGAGTTTGCTTGCTTATATCCTAATATGACATACTATTTAGTAAACTTGCTAAGTATACATAAAAGACATTTTTAACACATGTACTTAAACTAAAGTATACTTGATTAGAAATCACTTTGTGAAAACATGTAAATATAGTTTGAGTGAAGTTAAGTAAAAGGCTTTTAAACTATATTTATGATTTGCCAAAAATAAACTTTACCTTTTGTAGTTAACAAAACTAAGAAAGATCGTAAAATATAAATAACGTTTTTAGGCGATATTTGTATTAACAAATACTATCTGACATTTAATCGTAAAGTTTTAGGGTGTTAACAAGCTTAATAACAAAGAAAGCTTGAGATGCTCATCACCTATATAACCGAGCATTACCGATCTCTTAAGTCATTTTCTTAATCTACAAGCCCCAACATCCTTATGACCTAACCCGAAAAACATGAAAATTGAGCACGGTAAGTCCTGATTATTAGTCAGTAAACAAGTTTAAGTTTAAATCTATAACGTGAGCTATAGTATACCCAAGTTTCTACAATCTGCATGGGTGCACAAGCACAGTTCTAAATCTGAGGCTATATCTAAAATGATACATGCAATTTTAAACATCAAAATATTAATATGAACATAATATATATTATGCTATAAATGCTACGACTTTTAGTCATCTTGCTACTTGAACCTGGCATATATATAATCCTAATTTTGAATTCGTAATCATGACATAATATATGAGCACGTGCTTCTGACTAGACGATACTTAGTCGTCATGATATAAGTGAGAACTTTAATAACTGACGAGTACTCTTCTTGGGGTTTTAACTTGTCATCGTGTTTTTCTAAAACTCGAGACATCCACAAAGGATGCTTAATCATGTAAACTTGGTATACTTTTTCCAAGCGTGAGATATCCACAATGGATATAACTATAAATTAAGCACGAGTCATCTACATAGGATGCTTCTGTGGGATTTCTACATCGTGCGTTTCTTAGGCACGTCGTGCACTTCTTAGGCACACTATATGACTAATGGTACATTTGTTAGGCACCCTTGATGTGGTTAATGACGCTTCTTGTGAGCACCCTTAACATAGCTTGTATTATACTTGCTCATTATTGACTATAGCTCTGATCACAAACCTGATAAATCTGATTTGCATGTGTATACGTCGTATACCCCTGTTTTAGTGTATACACCGTATACCCCTGTTCCAGTGTATACGTCATGTACATGAGTGCACTTCTAAACGACATCAAAGATTTCTGCACATGGACTATTCCGCAATACTTGGGACTATACATGAACTATGCTATTGAAGTATAACACGTATATGGTTTATAACCTCTACTAAAACATGAACATAAACTAATTATTGCACTAAACATGAAAACTCGTATAAACGAGCTACTACTAAACCTTTACTCACCTCGTTTGGCTTAGACATTTCTCGGACACTCATGGGCTTTCCAGATCACCTAAACACATAAATATATCATTCTATAGTCATTAGAACCTGCTATAACATCCGTACACATAACCTAATTCTCGCACTAAACACGAAAATTCGTATAAACGAGCTACTCTTAAACCGTTACTCACCTCGGTTGGCTTAGGTATTCCTCAGACACTCTTGGACTTCGAGATCACCTAAAAACATAAATATATTATTCTATAGTCATTAGAACCTGTTATAACATCCGTACACATAACCTACATTATTTCGCTAACTTATGTGAAATAGCAAATTATGTGTTTTCTGTACAGTCTGTTGTAAACTGTAGATTTGACTTACTTAAAATTGGAATTAGAAATTGAAACAAATTGCATCAGAAAGTAGACTCAGATGATTACAATTTTAGTTTAGACCTCATCTTAATCCGACGAACGGATAATTCTTACAACCTTTCGAACACAACGCAAAATTCTATAAACCTTGTTTTCCTAAATTCCTATTTCACCAAAACGGCCCAAAACAAACATAAGACTATACAAAACACTTCTATGACTTAACCTCGACTTATTAAATATCTTAAACATCATCTTTCATAAGGATATTAGCAAAACTTGCTAGTTTAAGTACTAATTTAAGCTTGTATCAAACACCCTTTTTAAAGATATAACTAGACATCATTTTTTTTTCTTGAACCATAAACTAGCTTATCCTTAACATAAGCATAAACTACTAATGGTTTCTAATAATTAACTTCATAATTTCATAAACTTAACTAATAATAATCCACAAACCATTCCAACTTTATTCATGATCTTAAACATGATTATAACATCATGAATATGTCTAAAATCACTAATAACATACTTATTCATCAAAACCCTTATAATTCTTAACATAAACATAAGATTACAACTTTATTTAAATACTCAACTTGATTCGAAATATGTTAGGAGGACGTGTAACACCTTAAATTTAGCATAATCATCATCAAATCCATCCTAAGTCACTATTAGAGTGATTTCTTCATGATAAAGGAACCTTAGCCATTTCCCTCCTTTTTCACATAGTAGTATACGTGTAGATATGTGAAGAATTTTGGAGTTTAGGAGGTTATAAATCCATAAGCACAATTTGGTAATTCTGGGGTACTAAGGGTTAGGACAGATTCTGTTGATGATGGTGTTGTTGAAACTTTCTTTTATTGTGATCAATCCTTTGATACTGCAAAATATGTGAAATAAAGGGTAATAGAGCATTCCATAGAAACAAGAAGGGAGCTGCTATTTCTAAAGAATGACAAAAAAAAAAGAAAAAAAAAAGAATAAGAGTTAGATGTGTGGGTTATGTTCCCCAATCTGGCCCAATTGCCACTGTTGGACTAGGTATAGGCCCAGTTAGAGGTCCATTAACAAGAAGGGGTTTAGAAGCATTAATTGCTGGTAAAAATGACCCTTCCCGAATACTCTACCCATGGTTGTTGTTTGTTGGCATGGATGGTACTGAAAAAGGTGCTTGGACAATGAAAAGATATAAAGATCAACACACGTGTTTACAATAAAGGGCGCTCAAACATTTTGACCTCAACTTTATCTCAAAGAAAATTAAAGATACGATTCAAACCAATCCAAGGATTCCTGTCAAGTCGGTTCATAATCAGCTTACAACCAATTTGAGCTTGAAGTCTCAATGCAGAAGGTTTTAAGAGCTAAAAGAATAGCAGTGAGAGGCATTAGGAAGGAATTCAAGCTCCAATTCACCATGTTGAGAGACTATGTTCAAGAGTTGCAGAAGAGAAACCCTGATACAACAGTTGTGATTCATGTGGAATGGCCTGCCGAGGATAGTCTTCCAACAAGAGAATTCAAGATACTCTATGTTTGTTTAGGTGCCTTGAAGGAAGGATTTAAAGCCTATCAGAGACGGTTGTTGGGGATAAATGCTTTTCCAATTGATGGTCCTTTGAAGGGTCAACTTCTAACAGCTGTGGAAATTGATAGCAACAATGGTATATACCCATTAGCTTATGCTTTTGTTGAATCAGCAAACACAATAGCTTTGACTTGGTTTCTTCATCATTTATCTGATGATCTTGAACTTGAGCCAAATTCAATATTCACTTTTGTTACTGACATGAACAAGGTACTCCCATAAACTATAAATGATTTGAATTTCCTATTTTTTTTAAACAGACAGTAAATATATCTGTTTTTGTGTAGGATATTACATCAGCATTAAGAGAAGTTTTCCCAAATGCGGAGCACAGATTTTGTCTTAGAAGCATTCATGAGCAAATGAAAGTTAATTGGCAAGGTAGGGCCTTCAAAGACCATCTTTGGAGATGTGCAACAGCCTCAACTGTTGTGTAGTTTGAGAAATCCATGGATGCTTTAAAGACATTTTGTCAAGCTGCACATGCTTGGTTAAGTCAGATACCACCAATCCATTGGTCAAGGTCACATTTCTCATGTAAGTCATCCAACTGTGTAAATTAAGTGGTATATGGTAAAGTAGTATGAAATGTATAAGTAATACAGTTTTATTTGTCTTGTTTTAGCCCCATTCTGATGTGTTACTTAATAACATATGTCAAGTGTTTCATGAGAAAATAATTGAGGGTGTAAACAAACCAATTATTACAGCATTAGAATACATCAGGGAATAATGTACGAAGAGGATAATACATGTTGCAAAGGTCATTGAGAAGAGTGATGTGCCACTAACAGCTATTGCACAACACATGTTAGAAGGTATTAAGAAATAGACGGTTAGGTATAATGTTTTATGGAATGGGGGAGATAAGTTTCAGGTAAGTGGACCATGGGGAGACCAATGTGTAGTTAATGTTGTAGAGAAGTCTTGTACTTGCAGAAAATGGGAGATTACAGGTTTACCATGTAAACATGTTGTCGCTACCAATTGAAATATGGCTTTAAATGGACAACAAGTAGGAGCTGTTGAAACATGGGCGCATCCTTGTTACTATCTGAACACTTGGGAAGCAACCTACAAACACAATATCTCCCCCATAACTAGCAATGAGCATTGGGAAAAATGATCTGTGCCAACAACTATTGTTCCACCAAAGACTTAAGCAAATGCAGCTAACTCAACTAGTAAAAAAAAAGAGTAAGGTTAGCTCTTGAAACTGAAGAGATTGTCAAGAATGGTAAACTGTCTAAGGCTTGGAAGAGTGTACGGTGTAGTGTTTGTGGCATTGCTAGACACAACCGAAAAACATGTATTGGCTATGGTGGAACCCAAAGTAGTCAAACTGGCGGTAAAAAACAAAATAGTTCAAGTTCTAAGGAAAAAGGTAAACAAGTGCCTCAAAAGGTTGCATCAAAGAATACACATCCTACAGGGAACAAAGTTGCAGCAGATAAACAAGTTGAAGGTACATGTGTTGATGAAAGTCAAGATGTTGCAGTTGAAGGAACTTGTGTGCAATCTGGAATTCAATATCAATGTACTCAGGATGTTGCAACAGAGAAATAAGATGAAATTGCAGGTGTTCAATCTCAGAGTCAAGATCAACCTATTGATGAATCCCAGTGTCAATCCCAGCAACAAGATCAATCACAGTCTCAATCTCAGGTCCATTCAAGTAATGTGCAAGCAGTTTCTGTTTCATCCCAACATACTACCAGAAGAGTGACTAGACAGCAGGCTTTAATGGATAGAATGATGCCCTCACTATAGGGCTTTCTTTATGTTATGCTAATGAAGTAGACAATATTTACTACCATAACATAAACTCAGAAAAAGAACCAAACTTCATATCCATGTTGGAGACAATGTTACTACCATTCAATAGAATCTAAACTTAAAACATACTAGTACAAAATAGTTTTGGTAAAGGTTCTAACACTACCAAGGTGGCCTAACAAGTAATTACATTTCCACAAAACACAAAACACGGCCATCATACGTTAAAGCTAAAAAGTTAACCAAGTGCATAAACAATCAAGAACAATATTCAACTGAGTACTAGGTAAATCTTCCACTTTCACACATCACCTTGAGCAACTTCTAATCTTTCCTCGAGATCATTTCTCCCCCTCAAAAGGCCTGGTATGATCATTCTTGAACGAGCACACATTTCAGGATCATATCATCCTATCCACCCACAAGAAGACCCCTAATCATTAATATGACATTTCATTAATGAACCACTATTGTTACAATGTACTTTGTTACTTGCGAAAGCCAGGTAATACAATCAATTTTAAAACGCACTTACTTCATCAGGACCAGCATAGAATCGACGCCCTGGGTTGGCCGATGTCCACGAAGTGCGTGTTATAACTTGCTTACCATACCAACAACGTACCATGTTGAAGGAGGAAAGGTTTTGAGGGAAAGATTAAAGGATGATGAGTGACAATATAATTTTGACTCACATTAATATAGGGAACCGGGAGAATCTACAATAGTTAGAAACTAGATCGCTACAGTGAATGACGATTTTGCCCTCACCAAGAATATGTTGCAGTTCCTATTACGGGCCGAGAGACGCAATCGGCCTCAAAATCCCAAGTTTTGGACGCCCTACGACGATTTTGAAAAGCTAAGGTTCATGACGATGTTTTGTAAAAAATTTAGGGACCAACTATGTATTTTTGTCCTAAAACTACAACAAAAAACTCAAATAAAATTGAAATTTTCTCTATTATATAAAGGTAAAGTAATATTCTTCTTAAGCTTTCTGACTTAATCCTGTAAATAATTACTATTACTATTATATTTTTTAATGGAAATATGTAAGTTCTTGTGTAACTATGGTACAATAACTTGAAGTAAAGATATTGTAGTATCACGCAACAATCTGTTAGACAGTCTTTTTTCTTAAAGGCCAAACGGGACCAAGCTGGTTAGTGACGTAGCATTGGTGAAGGTCAATAGGCACTCCACTACTCTAGCTATAGTCCATGATACACTCCACAATGTGTCCAGCTATAGCATTTAAATACCACACGTAGGTCAACTTTACTTTTCCTTTGAATAGCTTTTCAGTATGTAAGCTTTGCATGAATTGATCGAGTTGTCAAACACTCAAACATACTCTCCTTTTTAGTTGTCAGACGTCTTAGGCTAAATATTACGATTAGTAGCAAGATGATTTGTCCTTAATTTTTTTATTTGCAACATTTCAATATACAAGTCGGAGAAAGGTTCATTTGTGTACTAGGTTTTTGTTATATATTGAGGGACAAAATTCTCACCATCCATCTAGTATGATTTAATAATGGATATTAACCTAAAATTTAATACATAAACTTAAATTTATGTCTTTTTTTCTTGTCTTTTTGTCATTCTTTTTTCTTGATTTTCTTTTTCTTTTTCCTTTTTTACTCTTTTTTTCCTATTCATTTTTTTTTTTTTTTTTTTTTTTTTTTTCCTTTTTGTTTTCTATTCACATTTTTTTCTTTTTATTCTTTTGTTATTTTTTTGTCTTTTTTTTCTTCTATTCATGTTTTTTTTTAATAAACATTTTTTTTCTTTTTTTTTAAAAAATCGTGTTTTTTTTTAATTCACGTTTTCTCTTCACTTTCTTACGTTTTCGTCCGTTTTCATTCGTTTTCGTCAGTTTCCATACGTTTATACGCGTTTTCGTCCGTTTTCATAACTTTTTGTCTGTGTTTTTAAGTTTTCGTTTATTTTTAAACGTTTTCATCTGTTTTCAGATGTTTTCGTCCATTTTTATACGCTTTCGTCCGTTTTCATACTTTTTCGTTCATTTTTATAAGTTTTAGTTCGTTTTCATCCGTTTTATACATTTTTTCTTTTTCACACGTTTTTGTCTGTTTTCATACGTTTTCGGCAGTTTTTATACTTTCCAGACATTTTTGTCCGTTTTCGCATGTTTTTTATATTTGCGTATGCTTTCGTCCGTTTTATACACTATTGTCCGTTTTCATACGTTTTCGTCCGTTTTCATATGTTTTTGGCAGTTTTTATACCTTTTCAGACATTTTTATTCGTTTTCATACATTTTCGTCCGTTTTCATCTGCTTTTTTACGTTTACGTTTGTTTTCAGACATTTTTGTTTGTTTTCGTCCGTCTTTATACGTTTTTGACCGTTTTTATACGTTTTTGTCTGTTTTCATACGTTCATATACGTTCTCGTCCATTTTCATACGTTTTCTTTGGTTTTTATACCTTTTTGTTTGTTTTTAGACGTTTTCGTCCGTTTTCATATAATTTCAGCAGTTTTTACACGTTTTCATACATTTTCGTCCGTTTTCATACGTTTTCCTCCGTCTTCGTCTGTCCATTTTTCATACGTTTTCGACCATTTTCAGACGTGGTTTTACGCTTTCCTTCGTATTCATTCATTTTCGTCCGTTTTTATATGTTTTTAAATATCACAATTGATATTCTTAATATCATAAATGATATTTAGAATATCACAGAATATCACTTGTGATACTAAGAATATCACTTGTGATATTCAGAAACGTATGAAAACGGACGAAAACGTATTAATACAAACAAAAATGTTAGAAAGTGAAAGGAACATGAATAAAAAAAAAGAAGTGAAATCACTTGTGATATTCTGAATATCACTTGTGATTTTCTGAATATCAATTGTGATATTCAGAATATCACGTGTGATTTTCATGTTAACAAACATTTGTTGAAAATCACTTATGATATTTAGTGATATTCAGATATCACTTGTGATATTTAGAATACAGACAAAATCATTAGAAAGTGCAAAAAACATGAATTAAAAAAAACATGAAATCCCTTGCGATATTCTGAATATCACTTGTGAGTTTCATGTTAAAAAACATTTGTTGAAAATCACTTGTGATATTCAGAATATCACTTGTGATATTATGAATGAGTGACATTCTGAATATCACAAGTGATATTCTGAATACCACTTGTGATATTCTCAATATCACATATTCTGTATGATATTCAGAATATCACAAGTGGTATTCAGAATATCACAAGTGACATATAGAATATCACTTAATATCACTTGTGATATTCAGAATATCACTTGTGATATTCAGAATATCGCTTGTGATTTTCATGGTACAAAACATTTGTTGAAAATCACTTGTGATATTCAGACTTTGTTGGGAATTACATTAACAGTTATCACGGCTAGTATGGAGATTAAAACTGCTGAAGAATGGACTAGCAGTGGAAACTCATTACCACTGCTAGTACATATTATTACCACTGCTGTTAGGATAACTGTTAGGAAACTTGTTTAGATAAATATAGAATAGATTTAGTGAATATTTTATTCTATTATCATTATACGTATCTTGTAGAAGAGGACTCCTTGTGCTATAAAAGGAGGTCCTAGGTTTAGGTTTGATATACTTTTTTCTTAGAATTTCAAGGTTGTAACCCTAGTGATACAAAGATCATTCGTATTATTATTCTTAATAATATTGGAGCTAACAGTTTGGTTCACTCATTTTTCTCATTCATGTACAACTGTTTCATTCACATACAAACTTCTAAGTATTACTTAGTAGATTCCACATACTTAGTGATATAACTCAAAGTATCATTCTAACACAGATCAAGGTGTTTAGATCCATCAGACTTTCACTTGTGATATTCAGAATATAACCTGTGATTTTCAGAATATCACAAGTGATATTCTGAATATCACTTGTGATTTTCATGTTACAAAATATTAGTTTAAAATCACTTGTTATGTTCAGAATATCACTTTTGATGTTCAGAATATCACTTGTGATATTCAAAAACGTATGAAAATATCTGAAAATGGCCGAAAACATTTAAAGATAGATGAAAACGTAAGAAAATAGACGAATATGTAGGAAAACAGACGAAAACGTCTGAAAATGGACAAAAATATATAAAAACGGATAAAAACTTATGAAAACGGACGAAAACGTATGAAAACAGACGAAAACGTATGAAGACGGACGAAAACAAATGAAAACGTATAAAAACGGACGAAAACGTATAAACACGTACGAAAACATATGAAAACGTATGAAAATAGATGAAAACGTAAGAAAACGGACAAATATATATAAAAACGGACGAAAACCTATGAAAACGGGCGAAAACGTATGAAAACGAACGAAATTGTATGAAAAAGGACGAAAACAGATGAAAATGTAAGAAAACAAACGAAAACGTATAAAAATTGACAAAAATGTGTGAAAACGGTATAAAACATATGAAATCGGACGAATATATATGAAAACAGACGAAAACGTATGAAAAGGTACGAAAACTGAAAAAAACGGAAAAAAACCAACGGATATGTATGAAAAACGAAAACATGAAAAAAAAAATAAAATAAATAATAATAATTTATTAAAAAAAGAAGAAAAACTCGAATTAAAAAAAAATTGAATTGAAGAAAAAAAAAAGGTGAAGTTAAGAAAAAAAAAAAAAAAGGAAAAAGGAAAAATAATTACAGTAATAAATAAGATAAACAAAAGGACAAGAAAAAAACATGTACTTAGGTTGCCCTATTAAATCTTAGGTTAATCACCACCATTAGATCAAATTAGATGAATGATGAGGATTTGTCCTGAGTATGTAACAAAAATTTAGTCTCTAAAATAACTCACCTCATACAAGTTGTTGAAACAGAATTAATTCTCTAACACTTTAATGCATGAATAAAATGTTTCAAACAATATTTAAAGTGTACAAATTAATTCTTTAAATATTTAGCAAACCCACGTTAGTATCACATCATCATTCAATACACTGTCAAACCAGTGTTTTGAAACCCGGTCGACCCGTCCGGGTTAACCGGTTTCGGCCAAAAAAACGGGTAAAAAAAACCCGGGTTTCTAAAACCGGGTTAACCGATTAGACCCGCCGGGTTTTGAGTGACCCGGGTCAACCCGGTTCTCAAAACCCGGCCGGGTTTCATTTTTTCAAAATTTTTTAATAAAAAACCGGGTTAACCCGGCGGTCAAACCGGTTAACCGGTAAAAAATAAAAAATTAATAAATTGAAAACCGGGTTGACCCGGCGGTCAAACCGGTGCCAGGTGATGCGACCGGGTCGATTTCAAACCCGATTTTCAAAACATTGTGTCAAACCCATCACCTTTTAGCTGTTATGGTCACCATCAAACCACCACCAATCAAAAATATAAAAATACTTAATTTTATACAAACATACCCTACGATATATATGCAACATATAGTTATATGTTTTTCAGTCTTAAAATAAGTGTTTATAGTTATATATTATTGTTTTATGATATTTTAAAATAAATGTTTATTTTGATACTCCATCCGTCCCAAAATTATAGTCATCGTTTAACTTTTTCGATTTTTATTTTTCAAATTTGACCTTAAATATTTATATTTATATTACATGATAGTTGATGCAAAATATATTAATGAATTGAGTTCTAAATGTATTTTTCATTAGTATAATTCATCAAGTATTGTATAACATAAATTAAAATATTTAAAGTTAAAGTTGAGAAAAAAAGACTAAAAAAATCAAACGGGGACAATAATTTTGAGATGGATAAAGTATTTAAATTGATAAAAAAAACATTTTAGTGGGTAGAGAATGTAAGTGATCTTTGATTGTTGGAAAATGTAATTAGTGAAAAAAATTTAACTTTTTGTATTTTGAAAATTGAGCATTTATTTTGAGATGAAAAATATTACTTTCAAATTATATAAAATAAAGATGCCGGAGTTACCAAACAAAATGTTTATATACAATCACAAAAATATCCCAATTAAATCATGTAGTTGTGTCATGTGTGTATCTGAATTTGAGACTTGAGATGAGAGGGGTTCACATGAGACAATAGGTTTTTCTGATTGGTTATTTAAGACAACATCAATAACCGTTATTTTAAGTTGAAACCCAAAGATAAACGGCTCATTGGTTTGAGTTCGAGATTTAAAAATGTAGTTATATCTAGATATCTCATGAAGCAAAATGTTCCAAAATTGCTTATTTTGAATTTGAGCAATCCAATAACCATTATTTTAAGTTGGAACCCGGAAATATGAGTTGGTGCATTGCTTTGAGCTTCGTGATTCACTGATTTGAGAGTGGGTGCTTATCAAATATCAACATCAAGTTACATATATATACGCAAAAGGTTCAAATTTGCTTATTTTGGACGGTGTCAATAAGCACTATTTCTCTGTCTACCTGTATCATGCTAAACTTGTCTAGCTTAAGTACATGCAAGTGTGCAACGATAAATGCACACATTATCCAATATTATTAGCCGAAAATCATTAATAATGTTGTTGAAGATTAGTGACAACTCTCACCCTTTTTTTGTACCATAAAGTAAACCCCCTGATTTCAAATATCAAATAACTCATCCATCACATTCTCTGCATTAACTTTGAAGAAACTAGGCTATTTTATTTGGTACTTTCTACTATAATAATAACTGTTCATTCAAAGAAAAAGCACAATGGAGTACAAAAACATACTCTTTAACTATTGTATTTGGTTTGGTATTTAAAACCTATCTAAAGTTCTTAAAAAAAATGTTTTCTTTGTGAAGATACAAATTTATATGGGACTTCCAGGTAATAATAATAAGAAAAAAAAAAAAAAAAAAATCTCTTTAATAAAGTAGTCAAAATGCTTAAAAAAAACAATTCAAAACGTTTGTTATGATATAAGCAGACTAGAGTACTAGACATAGCTAGTTCTTTTATTGCACAGCATTTAAGTGTTTCTTTTATCACGTAACATTTAAATTTTTATATGAGTTGTCATATGCTTAATAAAAGCAACTATAAAGGCAAACTCATCTCAACTACTTATAAAATAAATTCAGGGTCCAAAATACATTCCTGAGGTATCTCAAATGATACATTTACATCTTTTTCTTTTTTTTTTTTCGTCTCAAATATATCCCTCCGTTAGTAACTTTGGAACAAATACATCCCTATTGACTAACGATGCAAAATTTTGTCCGTTAAGTACCCCACGTGTTAGTCACGTGAGGGGTATTTTTGTCTTTTTACTCACCCCTGGTATATATAACGCCTCTTTTAGGGGGAAAATCATATCCCACCTCGTTTTCCCTCTAAAACACACAGATATACCAAGAGGCGAAAAAGTAAAAACCCCCAAATCCAATTCCAGTGTTCAATTAAAAAACCCCAAATCGAATTCTAGTGTTCAACATATAATTAACAACAATGGTTGTTGTGGAATGGAGAATTCGCGACTATGATGATCCTGTGGATGAACAACAAGCATATAGTAAGTTTAATTTTACTTATAACCACATAATCTTTTAATGATTGAAACCCTAATATTGTATATGTTAATTGTTAATAGCAGGTTCAAGACAAAACTTTTTCTCATTGAAGATTCATCATGGTGGTTTTTTCACTGAACCCCAGGTAGAACCTACACAAATGGGAAACATAATTATGTGGACTTTATAGATGTGGACTTATTTTTTGTGATTGAGTTAAATGACATGGTTAAATTGTTCGGTTACAAGGGTAAAGGTTGTAAGATGTTCTATCATTGGAGAGTACCTAACTCTGAATTAGATCATGGATTACAAGCACTAGGTGGTGATATGGATGTGCTTAACTTAGTTGGGTATGCTAATAAGATCAAACTGATTGATGTGTATATTGAGCATGATTATACAGTCCTAGATACTTATTTGAAATCACCATTTACATCACCACAGAAAGTGATTTTGGAGGAAATAGATGTAGAAGAAACTAGTGCTTTAGTTAAGAAGACCATTAAGAAGCCTGCTTTGAATTCAAGTCTAGTTAGGATGCCTTTAAGAAGCATGGTTTGAAGGAAACTAGATTGCCAATGTTGTTGCTTGAGGATGGACCAAGTGAGAATGCAAATGTAGATGGACCACCTATGAATGCTAATGTAGATGGACCAAGTGTGCCTGTGGATGGTGATGCACCTATTTTCAATGAGGCAGCAAGTGTGAATGAGACTAGTGATGCTTGTAACTCTGAGAGTTTTAGTGGAGAGTATGAGACTAGTTCTGAGGCTGATGATAGCCAAGATAGTGATTATATACAAACAGATGAGGAACATGAGATAAATGAAGTGGATGTAGATATGGAAGAATTCTATAAAAATGTTGATACAGATGCAGAATGGGCTGGAGTTAGAAATGACAATGCCAGTGAGACTGTTGACTTAGGAGTGGAAGAAGCATATGATCTAGATGACTTTGATATGCCTATGTACATTGAAAGTGAAAGTGAGACTGAAAGTGTTAATGGAAAAAATACTAATAGAAGAAAGAGAGCAATGGCAAATTTAAGAAAGGAAGAAGCTCATCATAGTGGGAGTGTAGGTCAAAGTAAAGAGTCATTCTTTGTGGGAAGACAGTTTGGGAATAAAAAAGAAATTTCAGCAATGGTTAATGAAGTTGCTGTGGCTACTAGAAGACAGTTGTACACTTGGAAAAATGACAAACAAATGGTAAGAGTAGTATGCAGGGGAAAGTGTCCTGTGTTTACAGAGTCTACTGGGCCAACAAAAGCTAGTGGGTCAAATACAAGTGGGCCAAATGATGTTAGGCAGGAAATAAATAAAGTGGGTGGATTGAGGATAAAGGTAGGTGGGAAAAAGAGCTTTTATATTTATGAACATATTACATGTCCATGGACTTTGCACATTTCAAATGACAATCAAGGTGTAACACCCCCAATTCATGGTTGCAGCGGAATTCAAACTGGGTGTTACTCGACGGCACAATAGTCACAATAATAGAAAACGAACTCCAATTGAGTCGTTTTAAAAGATTTATCATTCAAATTGTATAAATATCAGAGATTACAAAATGAGGTCCCAATTGGTTCCATGTTTACAATGTATAATAAATGAGTTTTGAATGATAATAAACTTTATAACCCTCTTGAGTATCCGTGCCCTTCCGTGCCATCCTTGATCGTCATGAACCTGAAATACATGCTTGAGAGGTCAACACAAAGGTTGAGTGATATTCATAGAGTTTGTTTAATGTTTGAACACAATGTGTTGGTAGTTAAATCATTTGAACACAATAATCGTAGTGTTTGTGGTTAAATCGTTTGAACACAATAATCGTAGTGTGAGCTGTAGACTCACACCAATGTTTGGAAAACAAAACAGGTAGGCTACGTTATTATACGCCCGGAAAATGTATTATACACTAAGCTTATGACACCAAAACGTTAACGTGTACCAATATCGATCGGCAGATTTATCCCGGTAGGTACTTTGCCGTCATACCTAATGTCTCAAATATTAATGCATTTGTTTGAACTTAGTCAAAACAAATGGGATTCGTCAATCCCAATAGGCCTATTCACAATATTCGCGCTCACTTGCAAGTAACCCTCGCAAGTGATTAAATGGTTCGTAATAAGGGATCTTGGTTTGGCAAGGATGTTACTTAGTGATAATAAAACATGGTCGAATAGCATACAGTAGAAAGCATTGTGTTCGAGTAGAAAAATAATAGCATGTATTCCCCCCAAGGGTTTGTAAAACATTGACTTAATGTAAAGTGGGGCTATGAACTCACCTTAAGTAGGATAGCAAGTAATGAAGGTGATGATTGGATCGTGTAGGTTTCTACGAGCAACCTATAATAGAATGTCGCGACTTAGGATTTGAGTAATGGATATAACGTAGTGCCTATATATATATCTTGCATTTATAGTCCATGATGTGGTATGATGTATATTGTAAGTCTTTGAAAGAAATGATTCATGAAACATGTATGTTTTGTATATCGTTTACTACCGTTCGGGCCGACATAATTCAGAAGTCATGTTAGTAAGCGTTCGAGGAGCCAGGACACTTTAACTCGTAAATCCACAACTCAACTCGACGGCTTACATAATGAACTCCTCACATGAGGCTCCCTACTATTGTAGTAGTTGATGAAATATATAGATATAAGTTTTGATCCGAAAGGTTATATGTCCGATATTTGAATAAACTTAGGAAAGTTTATTTGTACATGAAGATTGTTATTAGGGGTAATTTCATAAGTCTTGTATGACCATTTTCTCTTTGTAATATCTCATGGTTCCTTTAGATGAAGTAGATCCAAATTTTATGTTCAAGTTATCGCCAACTTCTCTAGTTCATGTATTTGCCTTGGTAAGCTTGTATGGTCATTTCGTTATGGCCTAGCCATGACCTTTGGTCATTGTTCCATGGTCTTGAGACTCAACCTTGGCTCTAGCCATGGTTGTGGTCTTGATTCTAGGTCATAAGACCCCTTTGGTCTTCATAAACCATAACTTATATGTAATGACTTTGGTCTAAAAATGGGCTGTTAAGATTTTGAAGAATTTATCACTCGGAAAGTGTTTTTAGGTCTCGAGCTTCTTTACTCCTGAACGAAAACGTCGTTCCGGACAACTTTCGTGTTTTAACTTTTTGATGAATCGGACCAGAAGTGGGACTTTCAAAACCCAAATTTGATCAGAATGGTATTTGGCAGTTTGCCGCAAAGTTTTGGTAACTTCAAATGGGCGTAACTTTTGACTCGTATACTCGTTTTAGGTGGTTCAAATTGCTATGGTTTCCTTGTTAAGTCCTCTACTGTAATATGTAATGATCAAACATCATATTTTTACCATTTTGATCAGGTCTTACCAAGAAAGTCACTAGTTTACTTGTTTTAGTAACTTGTTGTAACAATCAATAACAATAACTTGTTTTGCTCACTTTTATACATCATGGACATAACTACAAGACATAATATAGCAAGAATAACATGTAAATAACATGAACATGATTATTTAACAAGAATCATGTTAGGGTTTGGCTTACAACTTTTGGCTTTCAAAGATGAAAGGAAGTTAACATGTAAGGATAGGACTTTGATAGACTTGCTTCAACCCACTTCACTTCATGCAATCTTTCTACCCTTGTAATCTTGAAAGATGGATGATGAAGGTTGAGGTGAATTGAGTGGATTTAAACTCAAGAGAAATCACCAAGTATATGAGGTTATGGAAGAGTTTTGGTAACCTAAGATCACACTAGGGTTTCTATCTTGAACTTTCACTTGAACCTTGCTATAATTTGGAATAAAATGAGCTAAGGATGAGAGGATGGGGTGTGTAGAAGTGGACGGAAACAAGGGGCAAAGGGGAAGGCTTTATATGCCTTTGAGGAGGTTACTTTCCTTGACTAGTCAACACTTGGTGAGCAAGTAGTACACATGTATGCAATCTAAGACCTCCTAGCATGAGATTGAGCCACATAGTGTGAATCCCCCCTCCTAGGGCGGTTCACAAAGCTTGGGGAGGAAGTGTTGGGCTTTTTGTGATATTATCCAAGATATCTAGTAAGTTTTGACTCCGTAAAATGCAAACCGTAAGTTGTTACGTCACAAAACGTAAAACCGGGTATCGTAAAAATACGAAACTTGGAGGAATGATTAAACTTGTCAAAATACTCCATAATAAAATATAAAATGAGTGGTAGGTTCCATTTGGGTGGTAAAACCCTGCTAAAAACTGGAAACACGGGTCTAAAACGCGTAATACGTAAAACGTACGAATATTGCGTAAAATTGAGAAAAGTAAAATGTTACTTTTCTAATGTGATAAAAATGATATAAAATGACTTATAATGTCTAGACTGGGCTCAGTCTAGTGTCGGTTGGTATTAAATGTCTTTTAGACATCAAACCGTAAGCCTAAAAATCACGAAATGACTTATAACATCAAGGGATGATTTTTGGTCAATGGAGGAGGGAAAAAATATGTTGACTTTTTCTAATAAGTTGAAAACTCAAATCTTCTTAGAAACGCGTTTTGTGGTCTAACGGTTAATCGCCCATACGGTTAAGCGTGCTCATGTGAGAATAGTACTGGCTTGGGTGACCTGCCGGGAAGTCTTTGGTCATGTTTTTCTCAGTCACGATTAATTCTCAAATAAATCATGAGTGTGTCAAACATTTTTCTGATGCGGGGTCACTTAACACGGTCGAGTTTCGTTGTACGTAGAATTTCTGAATGACGTTTTATCCTAAAACGTGTAATTCTGTGTAATTCCTTAATAACTTTCACGAAAATGATCTGACGAATGTCAAACATTTAATTTTCCATGGAAATGATTTATCACTTGAGAATATCAAATAAAAATCAACTTTCAGGAAAATTTTCGGGAAAAATGAATAGTAAAAGTGAATAGTGAAATTTTCCGGGAATAGTAATTATCCTGAAAATGCGAATTGTTACAGTCTCTACCCCTTACGGGGAACTTCGTCCCGAAGTTCTTTGTGTGTCATATGTTGGAGTGGTGTCGATAAAGATGTGTGGTTACTTATGAGAACCAAAGTCTAGAATTACTAGTGATGTAGTTTGATTTGTCTCAGAATATGGTGTGTCAATAGAGATTGATAACATGGTTGAATATCAGTAGAGATCCATATAATAGTCGAATATCAGAGAAAATTGATATAGCAGTCGATTATTAATAGAAATTGATATAGTAGTTGTACAGAAATTGATATAGTTAAATATCAAAATGGAAATTGATATAGTTGTCAAGTATCAATAGCAATTGATATAACAGTTGAACAACAATAGCAATTTACATAGGAATCCAATAAATGGAAATTGATATAGTAGTGGAATATCAATGGAAATTGGGATAGTAGTTGCAATCATAACATAGTAGGTAATCTGTTGTTGTACCTAGTGTTTATGTCATGGTTTGAAGCGATGTCGGTGAAAAGATAGGATTTCTTGTGGCGAATATAATGTAGGTATCATGCCATACCCGAGCAATGTAATGTAGGTATCATGCCATACCCGAGCAATGTAATGTAGGTTGACTTCATACTTATGTTATTTCGGATATAAATAAGCCCACTTGTTTATAATTATTTATTTACATAGAGAGGCATCCCAAACAATGTAACTAAAGGAATATAAACTTATGGTTCGATGATTTATAATTTCTTTATTTAAATGAAAAGGCATCCCAATCCATTCAAATAAGGACATTATAATTCATCCTACTCAAGAATTCCCGACACAACATTCATACTTAGCCGGTGAGTTACAAGGTAGTGTATTACGAGATGATACTGGTGTTCCAAAAGTACAAGATGAATATGCAATCTTGTAAAGCTGATGAGGGTGCTTGTGGTGTAACTAAGGATGATTTGAGCTTTAAAAGTGCATCAAGATCTGTTAATGAGCTTGTGTTTGTAACGGTTGTGAAGATAATGATGTGATATGTTGATGAACAAAAGTGTGTAGTGTATGCTTAACATTAATACTCTTAGGTATAGATGTTGAGTTTGCTTTAAAAATCTTAAGAGATTTTAAAGGTTTATGATGGAATGGTATCCTTAGGACCTAAACAGGATAGTACTTCTACAGGATGAAGAGAATAATTGATAACTATCCCAAGATAGTAGTTCGGATTATCTCATAAATGAAAAATTTCAAGAATGAAATTAGGTAACACAAATAAGGTGTTAAGATTTCGCTGAGTGGTAAGACATTATCGTGTCTCTAGATTGTTTTAATGTATTCTGGTGGTTTATCATGTTCATGTAGGAAATCAATCTAAACATAACCCTAGTACAACTATTCTCAGTATTTGAAAATTCTAAGTCGAATATAGTTAGTCAGACTATATTCCACTGTCCCTAGGTTAAATATAGGTGACTAGTCTATATTTAGCCAAGGTTCGATAAAATTTTCAAATACCTAAACTAGGTATACTTTTGATATGTCCGTTGCTTTCGGGAAACTGTCCACTAAACAAAGGCGATGTCAAACCCTTAAGTTGCAAGTCCCGTCCATACAAGACTTGTAACGTATGTTTTCATATTCCATTGCATAGAAGGTAGTAAGGGTAGATACGTATGGAAAGGAAGTTTTAAGTAGTTCTAAAATAGAACATACTTGGCCAGGATCATGAACTTTTAATAATGAAGGTTTCATAAGAAAACTTTGATGAATGTAGAGAAAGTTCAGCTTTTGTCGATGATGGATTAGTTTGTCCTTTAGAAATCTCATATTTCTTGTTTGGAAATCGTTAGATTGTGATGGGTTTTTGATATCATATGAAATGATATTGATGAGGTCGTGAAATAATTCCAAAGACCATTGCACAAATCACAATGTCTCGGAAGTAGGTTAGACCATTGTGCAATTCACAATGTCTGGGAAGTAGGTTAGACCATTGTGTGACTCAAAACATTTGAGAAATGGTTAAGACCATTGTATAATACAATGTCTTGGAAAATGAATGAGACCATTGTATCTCACAATGTCTTGGAAAATGAATGAGACCATTGTATCTCACAATGTCTTGGAAATGAATGAGACCATTGTATCTCACAATGTCTTGGAAAATAAATGAGACCATTGTATCTCACAATGTCTTGGAAATGAATGAGACCATTGTATCTCACAATGTCTTGGAAATTGAATGAGACCATTGTATCTCACAATGTCTTGGAAAATGAATGAGACCATTGTATCTCACAATGTCTTGGAAAATGAATGAGACCATTGTATCTCACAATGTCTTGGAAAATGAATGTTGGAGTAGGAACATGATTGGGAGAGTGTGGCTGTGCCGAAATGCCTTAGAATAGGCATACACAGATATGTTTAGTTCATTGTTTAGATAAATGATTGAAAATAAACCGAGTTTATATATCAATATACTAATATGTTCATGTAGCATAAAATGCCTAGTGTGTATATATCAATATACTTATATGTGTTCTTGTAGCATAAAATGTTTAGTGTGTATATATCAATATACTTATATGTGTTCATGTAGCATAAAATGCTTAGTGTGTATATATCAATATACTTATATGTGTTCATGTAGCATAAAATGCTTACGGGGAAATGCTCAATTATGTTAAGGGTACATATATCAATATGCAATTATGTTTGTGTAGCACAAAAATGTCTACGGGGAAATGCTCAAAATGGGTATATACTAATATGTTTGTGTAGCATAACATGCTTACTAAGTCCATAATCGTCTGGAGGATGGAAGACACGAAGAGCGGAAGGCTATAAAATGTTTTTGTTTGTGATTGTAGTTATAGTTTAGGTCTCAATTAGACCCGTTTCTCTATAACCATGGCTCTGGTACCAATCTGTAACACCCCCAATTCATGGTTGCAGCGGAATTCAAACTGGGTGTTACTCGACGGCACAATAGTCACAATAATAGAAAACGAACTCCAATTGAGTCGTTTTAAAAGATTTATCATTCAAATTGTATAAATATCAGAGATTACAAAATGAGGTCCCAATTGGTTCCATGTTTACAATGTATAATAAATGAGTTTTGAATGATAATAAACTTTATAACCCTCTTGAGTATCCGTGCCCTTCCGTGCCATCCTTGATCGTCATGAACCTGAAATACATGCTTGAGAGGTCAACACAAAGGTTGAGTGATATTCATAGAGTTTGTTTAATGTTTGAACACAATGTGTTGGTAGTTAAATCATTTGAACACAATAATCGTAGTGTTTGTGGTTAAATCGTTTGAACACAATAATCGTAGTGTGAGATGTAGACTCACACCAATGTTTGGAAAACAAAACAGGTAGGCTACGTTATTATACGCCCGGAAAATGTATTATACACTAAGCTTATGACACCAAAACGTTAACGTGTACCAATATCGATCGGCAGATTTATCCCGGTAGGTACTTTGCCGTCATACCTAATGTCTCAAATATTAATGCATTTGTTTGAACTTAGTCAAAACAAATGGGATTCGTCAATCCCAATAGGCCTATTCACAATATTCGCGCTCACTTGCAAGTACCCTCGCAAGTGATTAAATGGTTCATAATAAAGGATCTTGGTTTGGCAAGGATGTTACTTAGTGATAATAAAACATGGTCGAATAGCATACAGTAGAAAGCATTGTGTTCGAGTAGAAAAATAATAGCATGTATTCCCCCCAAGGGTTTGTAAAACATTGACGTAATGTAAAGTGGGGCTATGAACTCACCTTAAGTAGGATAGCAAGTAATGAAGGTGATGATTGGATCGTGTAGGTTTCTACGAGCAACCTATAATAGAATGTCGCGACTTAGGATTTGAGTAATGGATATAACGTAGTGCCTATATATATATCTTGCATTTATAGTCCATGATGTGGTATGATGTATATTGTAAGTCTTTGAAAGAAATGATTCATGAAACATGTATGTTTTGTATATCGTTTACTACCGTTCGGGCCGACATAATTCAGAAGTCATGTTAGTAAGCGTTCGAGGAGCCAGGACACTTTAACTCGTAAATCCACAACTCAACTCGACGGCTTACATAATGAACTCCTCACATGAGGCTCCCTACTATTGTAGTAGTTGATGAAATATATAGATATAAGTTTTGATCCGAAAGATTACATGTCCGATATTTGAATAAACTTAGGAAAGTTTATTTGTACATGAAGATTGTTATTAGGGGTAATTTCATAAGTCTTGTATGACCATTTTCTCTTTGTAATATCTCATGGTTCCTTTAGATGAAGTAGATCCAAATTTTATGTTCAAGTTATCGCCAACTTCTCTAGTTCATGTATTTGCCTTGGTAAGCTTGTATGGTCATTTCGTTATGGCCTAGCCATGACCTTTGGTCATTGTTCCATGGTCTTGAGACTCAACCTTGGCTCTAGCCATGGTTGTGGTCTTGATTCTAGGTCATAAGACCCCTTTGGTCTTCATAAACCATAACTTATATGTAATGACTTTGGTCTAAAAATGGGCTGTTAAGATTTTGAAGAATTTATCACTCGGAAAGTGTTTTTAGGTCTCGAGCTTCTTTACTCCTGAACGAAAACGTCGTTCCGGACAACTTTCGTGTTTTAACTTTTTGATGAATCGGACCAGAAGTGGGACTTTCAAAACCCAAATTTGATCAGAATGGTATTTGGCAGTTTGCCGCAAAGTTTTGGTAACTTCAAATGGGCGTAACTTTTGACTCGTATACTCGTTTTAGGTGGTTCAAATTGCTATGGTTTCCTTGTTAAGTCCTCTACTGTAATATGTAATGATCAAACATCATATTTTTACCATTTTGATCAGGTCTTACCAAGAAAGTCACTAGTTTACTTGTTTTAGTAACTTGTTGTAACAATCAATAACAATAACTTGTTTTGCTCACTTTTATACATCATGGACATAACTACAAGACATAATATAGCAAGAATAACATGTAAATAACATGAACATGATTATTTAACAAGAATCATGTTAGGGTTTGGCTTACAACTTTTGGCTTTCAAAGATGAAAGGAAGTTAACATGTAAGGATAGGACGTTGATAGACTTGCTTCAACCCACTTCACTTCATGCAATCTTTCTACCCTTGTAATCTTGAAAGATGGATGATGAAGGTTGAGGTGAATTGAGTGGATTTAAACTCAAGAGAAATCACCAAGTATATGAGGTTATGGAAGAGTTTTGGTAACCTAAGATCACACTAGGGTTTCTATCTTGAACTTTCACTTGAACCTTGCTATAATTTGGAATAAAATGAGCTAAGGATGAGAGGATGGGGTGTGTAGAAGTGGACGGAAACAAGGGGCAAAGGGGAAGGCTTTATATGCCTTTGAGGAGGTTACTTTCCTTGACTAGTCAACACTTGGTGAGCAAGTAGTACACATGTATGCAATCTAAGACCTCCTAGCATGAGATTGAGCCACATAGTGTGAATCCCCCCTCCTAGGGCGGTTCACAAAGCTTGGGGAGGAAGTGTTGGGCTTTTTGTGATATTATCCAAGATATCTAGTAAGTTTTGACTCCGTAAAATGCAAACCGTAAGTTGTTACGTCACAAAACGTAAAACCGGGTATCGTAAAAATACGAAACTTGGAGGAATGATTAAACTTGTCAAAATACTCCATAATAAAATATAAAATGAGTGGTAGGTTCCATTTGGGTGGTAAAACCCTGCTAAAAACTGGAAACACGGGTCTAAAACGCGTAATACGTAAAACGTACGAATATTGCGTAAAATTGAGAAAAGTAAAATGTTACTTTTCTAATGTGATAAAAATGATTTAAAATGACTTATAATGTCTAGACTGGGCTCAGTCTAGTGTCGGTTGGTATTAAATGTCTTTTAGACATCAAACCGTAAGCCTAAAAATCACGAAATGACTTATAACATCAAGGGATGATTTTTGGTCAATGGAGGAGGGAAAAAATATGTTGACTTTTTCTAATAAGTTGAAAACTCAAATCTTCTTAGAAACGCGTTTTGTGGTCTAACGGTTAATCGCCCATACGGTTAAGCGTGCTCATGTGAGAATAGTACTGGCTTGGGTGACCTGCCGGGAAGTCTTTGGTCATGTTTTTCTCAGTCACGATTAATTCTCAAATAAATCATGAGTGTGTCAAACATTTTTCTGATGCGGGGTCACTTAACGCGGTCGAGTTTCGTTGTACGTAGAATTTCTGAATGACGTTTTACCCTAAAACGTGTAATTCCGTGTAATTCCTTAATAACTTTCACGAAAATGATCTGACGAATGTCAAACATTTAATTTGCCATGGAAATGATTTATCACTTGAGAATATCAAATAAAAATCAACTTTCGGGAAAATTTTCGGGAAAAATGAATAGTAAAAGTGAATAGTGAAATTTTCCGGAAATAGTAATTATCCTGAAAATGCGAATTGTTACAGTACTGTAACAATTCACATTTTCAGGTTAATTACTTTTCCCGATAAATTTCACTATTCATTTTTCCCGAAAACTTTCCCGAAAGTTGATTTTTATTTGATATTCTCGAGTGATAAATCATTTCCATGGCAAATTAAAAGTTTAACTTTCATAAGCTCACTTTCGTGAAAGTTATTAAGGAATTACACGTTTTAGGGTAAAACGACATTCAGAAAATTCTACGCACAACGAAATTCGACCGCGTTAAGTGACCCCGCATCAGAAAAATGTTTGACACACTCATGATTTATTTGAGAATTAATCGTGACTGAGAAAAACATGACCAAAGACTTCCCGGCAGGTCACCCAAGCCTGTACTACTCTCGCATGAGCACGCTTAACCGTATGGCCGATTAACCGTTCCACCACAAAACGTGTTTCTAAAAAGAATTGAGTTTTCAACTTTTTAGAAAAAGTCAACATATTTTTCCCTCCTCCATTGACCAAAAATCATTTCTTGATTTTATAAGTCATTCCTTGATTTTTAGGCTTACGGTTTGATGTTTAAAAGATATTTAATACCAACCGACACTAGACTGAGCCCAGTCTAGACATTATAAGTCATTTTAAATCATTTATAATATATTAGAAAAGTAACATTTTACTTTTCTCAATTTTACGCAATATTCGTATATTTTACGTATTACGCGTTTTAGACCCGTGTTTCCCGTTTTTAGCAGGGTTTACCACCCAAATGGAACCTACCACTCATTTTATATTTTATTATGGAACATATGGACATGTTTATCAAAACTTTCAAGTTCCATAATTTTACGACACCCGGTTTTACGTTTTGAGGCTTAATCATTTACGATTGGCATTTCCCGGAGTCAAAACTCATCTAGTAACTTGGATAATATCATCCAAGGCACACCTCACCCCCCTTATCCATGTGAACCGCCCTAGGAGGGGGGATTCACACTATGTGGCTCAATTTCATGAATTTACCCTTAAATCAACACTTATTTACAACTTGGTCACCAAGTTTTAGTAATTTCCTAGCACTTTCCTAACCTCCTCATTTTGGGACTATAAATACTCCCTTCCTCCCCTTCCCTTTGCCGTGGATATCACACACACAAACCACACCATCCTTAGCTTATTTCCTTCCAATTTCTTGCAAGGTTCAAGTGATTCTTCAAGGTTGAAACCCTAGTTTCTTTTAGATAATCAAAACACTTCCATAACCTCATATACTTGGTGATTTCTCTTGAGTTTGAATCCACTCAAGTCACCTAAACCTTCATCATCCATCTTTCAAGAATACCAAGGGTAGAAAGACATGGTCGAATAGCATACAGTAGAAAGCATTGTGTTCGAGTAGAAAAATAATAGCATGTATTCCCCCCAAGGGTTTGTAAAACATTGACGTAATGTAAAGTGGGGCTATGAACTCACCTTAAGTAGGATAGCAAGTAATGAAGGTGATGATTGGATCGTGTAGGTTTCTACGAGCAACCTATAATAGAATGTCGCGACTTAGGATTTGAGTAATGGATATAACGTAGTGCCTATATATATATCTTGCATTTATAGTCCATGATGTGGTATGATGTATATTGTAAGTCTTTGAAAGAAATGATTCATGAAACATGTATGTTTTGTATATCGTTTACTACCGTTCGGGCCGACATAATTCAGAAGTCATGTTAGTAAGCGTTCGAGGAGCCAGGACACTTTAACTCGTAAATCCACAACTCAACTCGACGGCTTACATAATGAACTCCTCACATGAGGCTCCCTACTATTGTAGTAGTTGATGAAATATATAGATATAAGTTTTGATCCGAAAGGTTATATGTCCGATATTTGAATAAACTTAGGAAAGTTTATTTGTACATGAAGATTGTTATTAGGGGTAATTTCATAAGTCTTGTATGACCATTTTCTCTTTGTAATATCTCATGGTTCCTTTAGATGAAGTAGATCCAAATTTTATGTTCAAGTTATCGCCAACTTCTCTAGTTCATGTATTTGCCTTGGTAAGCTTGTATGGTCATTTCGTTATGGCCTAGCCATGACCTTTGGTCATTGTTCCATGGTCTTGAGACTCAACCTTGGCTCTAGCCATGGTTGTGGTCTTGATTCTAGGTCATAAGACCCCTTTGGTCTTCATAAACCATAACTTATATGTAATGACTTTGGTCTAAAAATGGGCTGTTAAGATTTTGAAGAATTTATCACTCGGAAAGTGTTTTTAGGTCTCGAGCTTCTTTGTTCCTGAACGAAAACGTCGTTCCGGACAACTTTCGTGTTTTAACTTTTTGATGAATCGGACCAGAAGTGGGACTTTCAAAACCCAAATTTGATCAGAATGGTATTTGGCAGTTTGCCGCAAAGTTTTGGTAACTTCAAATGGGCGTAACTTTTGACTCGTATACTCGTTTTAGGTGGTTCAAATTGCTATGGTTTCCTTGTTAAGTCCTATACTGTAATATGTAATGATCAAACATCATATTTTTACCATTTTGATCAGGTCTTACCAAGAAAGTCACTAGTTTACTTGTTTTAGTAACTTGTTGTAACAATCAATAACAATAACTTGTTTTGCTCACTTTTACACATCATGGACTAAATGCAAGATATATATATAGGCACTCCTTCATATTCTTTACTCCGATCCTAAGTCACAACATTCTATTATAGGTTGCTCGTAGAAACCTTCATGATTCAACCGTTACATTCATTACTTGCTATCTTACTTAAGGTGAGTTCATAGCCCCACTTTACATTACTTCAATGTTTTACAAACCCTTGGGGGGAATACATGCTATTTTAACCGAGCACAATGTTTTTAAATTGTATGCTTGCCTGATTGTTTTATTATCACTAAGTACCAGCCTTGCTAAACCGAGATCCCTTATTATGAACCATTTAATCACTAGCAATAGTGAGCGCAAATATTGTGAATAGGCCTATTGGGATTGACGAATTCCATTTGTATTGACTAAGTTCAAACAAATGCACTAATATTTGAGACATTAGGTATGTCGGCAAAGTACCTACCGGGATAAATCTGCCAATCGATATTGGTACACGTTAACGTTTTGGTGTCATAAGCTTAGTGTATAATACATTTTCCGGGCGTATAATAACGTAGCCTACCTGTTTTGTTTTCCAAACATTGGTGTGAGTCTACAGCTCACACTACGATTATTGTGTTCAAATGATTTAACCACAAACACTACGATTATTGTGTTCAAATGATTTAACTACCAACACATTGTGTTCAAACATTAAACAAACTCTATGAATATCACTCAACCTTTGTGTTGACCTCTCAAGCATGTATTTCAGGTTCATGACGATCAAGGATGGCACGGAAGGGCACGGATACTCAAGAGGGTTATAAAGTTTATTATCATTCAAAACTCATTTATTATACATTGTAAACATGGAACCAATTGGGACCTCATTTTGTAATCTCTGATATTTATACAATTTGAATGATAAATCTTTTAAAACGACTCAATTGAAGTTCGTTTTCTATTATTGTGACTATTGTGCCGTCGAGTAACACCCAGTTTGAATTCCGCTGCAACCATGAATTGGGGGTGTTACACAAGGCACATGGACTGTGCAAACCCTAAATGATTCACATGATTGTCTGCAAACAAGAGATGTGAAAAAGCGCACAAACAAGTTTCTTTCCAAAGATATTGAAGAAGTCATCAAACCAAACCCTGAAATCCCAATTAAAGCCTTAAAGGAACAACTTCAACAGAAATATCAACTTAATATCTCTACAAGCACTGCTTACATGGTAAACTGTTATCTTTTTAAAAGCTTGATAAATTTGTAATGTACTGCTTACTAAATTTGTAAAATGCTTATTACTAAATTTGTAAAATGTTATGGTATAATGCTAGGTTCTTTTTGGTGGTGGTACACAGTACCAAGTTAGTGGGCCATGGCAAGACCAGTGTGTGGTTGATGTCCAAGAGAAGACATGCAGCTGTAGAAAATGGGAGCTCACTAGAATGCCTTGTAAACATGCAGTTGCAGTCATTAATGACATGGCTACAAACAGTACTGAAATTGGGTTGCCAGAGACATGGGTGCATAGATGCTATTGGCTCACAACTTGGAAGAAGCAGTACACTTACACCATCAACCCTTGTACTGGAAGACCATTGTGGAAGAAACATCCTAGCCCATACATTATCATTCCCCCAAGGTTCACCCACAGATTGGAAGGCCACCAAAAAAGAGGAGAAAGACTGCAGATGAGATATCAAGCCAAAAGGATGTCTAAAAGAGATAAGCTGTCTAAGCTTGGGAAAACAGTGACATGCCTTAAATGCCACAAAACAGGACACAACAGAAGAACATGTAAGATGAAGGTTGCTGGATCACAACCTACTTCTTTTGCTGGATCACAGAATTCAAATGTTGCTGGAACACAATGTTCAGGGGTTGGTGGATCTCAAACTTCTGCAAGAGCTAAAAAAGTATCAAAGGGAAAAGCCAAAATCTGAATTAGGTGGTAGTTAATGTCTTTTAAGGTCAATGTTTAAGTCTTTTGGTTATGGTTAGACTGTCTGAATGTTAAGATCAGTGTTTGGATCTTTTGAAACTCTGTATGCCTCACTGTTTGGATTAATGTTTAAGTCTGTTTTCTTATTCAATGTTGTTGGTTTATTTGCTGCAAATTTCATAGTTTTGGCATTCATAATCAGCATACAACAGTTTTATTAAAAGACATTTAAGCCATGATCCTAAAGCAACCATACAGCATCTTCAGTCCAAACCAAACACACTAAAAGCCTTTTTTTTCCCTTGCCTTTTCCACCTGTGGGCTTTTTCACTTCAAAAGACTTGATACCATGTTCCTGACAAAATTCCTTGCTTGGAAGTCCAAGAACCTTAAGCCTCTCCGTAAAAGCTTGTTTTGCATCAACAATATTTGAACTTGTGCCAATTTTTGACCCATAATCAGGAAACTCCTCATTGAATGAAACAGAGCCTTCCTCTGCAACTTTTGGAAAATAATTGGCCCATCCTGAATAACCTGTGGATGAATCACTGCTTGAAATGTAGATAATTTCTGCACAAAAAAAAAAAAAAAAAAAAAAAAAAAAAAAAAAAAAAAGAAGCCAAAAACAAATAAATTTCAAAATAAATAATTTCTGCTTGAAATGGCCCATATTGATTCACATAAAGATGAATCACTACCTGTTTTCTTGTTCTTGTTGGAATTCATGTTTTTCATGTGTATGTTTTGATACAAATGTACTGCAATGGTGATTTGGGGGTATGCAAGTATGTATAGCCATGGAATCTCTTTATTCAAGGCCAAAAAGGGTCAATGTGCAGTCCCTTCAAGGCAAATTGGTCCAAGTGCAGTCCCAATGTGCAGAATGGGTAGAAAAAAATAGTGAGATTCTCTTCCATATTTCCCATGTGCAAACTACTTTATTCATGCACTCTATGACTATGCATGCAGTCTTCAAACAATCATGTCTGTTTCTCTTTATTTTGTGCAGCTATGAAGCTATCAAACATCTACATCTATGGTTGGAAAAGAATAGTCCAATTTGTGGTAAAAACCAAGGACTTTGCTAACATTTCACACCTTCTAACACCCTATTGATCAGTCAAACTAATTCAACCCATTGAAAGTCAACCACATTGTTTGCACTTGTAGCAATTTAACCCATTTCAACCTTAACACAGTCAATTGCCAAAAAAAACTATACATATTTCATTAATAACTGGAAACATTACATTACATTACTACATTTCATTTCATTTCATCATCAAATACATAACAAAGAACAACCAACTTAATCCTAACATGATCTTCAATCTTCTAGCTTTTGAAGCATTTTCACTTGCTATTGCAGCAGTTACTCTAACTGTTTCTTGAAGCTGATTCATGCTGTTCAATAATCCAGGAATAATCATGACGGATCTTGCACACATAGGAGGATCCACCCAGTCTTGAAACCCATCATTAGGTTCCTTACAAGAAACAATTATAAATAATTAAATACACAATTAAACTTACACATCCACTTTCAAATTCAACAAATTGTTAACAACTTACAGGTTTTGGACAACAATAAAATCGTCTTCCAGGGTTGGCTGGTCTCCATGTAGTTCGAATAACAGTTGGTAGCCCACATCTACAAATCATAGTGTGGGACATGCTTAGGGTATCTTAATTTTGGATAGGTTTTGTTTTGAATTGGGGAATTAGGTTTATGATTTGGGGATTAGGTTTTTTTTTTAGATTTGGGGAAGAACTGGAATGATTTTCCCTCTAAAAGAGGCGTAATATATAAAAGGGGTGAGTAAAAAGACAAAAATACCCCTCACGTGACTAACACGTGGGGTACTTAACGGGCAAAATTTTGCATCGTTAGTCCATAGGGATGTATTTGTTCCAAAGTTACTAACGGAAGGATGATATTTGAGACGAAAAAAAAAGATGTAAATGTATCATTTGGGATACTTCAGGGATGTATTTTGGACTTTTTTCATAAATTTACTAACACTTTAAAATTTAATGAAAAGTCAATTAAAAAAAAAAAAAAAAAAAAAAAAAAAAAAAAAACACTTTAAAATTTAAGGATAGTTATTTACAAATATAACAAAATTGTCACTTTTTACTAAGTTGTTTATATTTTTTTATTTAATTTTTTTAAACAATGCAAACATTTTACTGATCATACTATTATATGCGTAATTTAACATTTTGGTTATAGTTATTTACATAAATCATCCTTGTGGTTAGGACCAAATTGCAACGTTAGTCCTTACTGTCAGTTACATTTATTTACATAAATCGTCCTTGTGGTTAGACCCAAATTGCAGCGGTAGTCCTTATTGTTGGGTCGCCACGTGTAACCACCTGCGTGGCGCCACATGGCATGGGGAGGGGGCGGGTCGAGTCAGTCGGATAACGGGGTCGGGCCGCCACGTGGCATCACTCAGATGGTGACACGTGACAATGGGCATATAACCCCAAATGTCTCCCCTCAGTTTCGAACTCGGGTCATTTAGTTAGAAGTGAAGGGTGCTACCAGTGCGCTGGAGTAGCCCATCAATTATCAATTTATCATATGCAAAATTGACTATTAACCCTTTAATGAACTTATCCGTTTGGTATTTTAATTTAAAGGTTCAAAATAGGATTTTACCTGTCAAGTTAAGGAGTTTATGGACTGGATGAAAATTTGAAAAAATATCGTCGGACTCGTTTTTTCGTGCTCTTTCTAATGGAGTACTCGGAAAATTTTTCCGACTTTGTTTGAATCTCGATAAACGCAAAATGTCGTCGAAACTCTTCCCAAAGTCACAGTTTTTGTTTTTTTTTCAATCCCCTGTACTTGCAAGACATAATAACATATAACAAACATATTTGCAATATAATTTCACATATTTGCAATATATTTTGTGTGTTATTTTATCTTGCATGTACAAGGGTATAAAAACAAAGTAAAATTGGTGATTTGGGGGGGGGGGACTCTTGTACTTGCAAGACAAATTAACACATAACAAACATATTCGCAATATAATTTCATATATTGCAATATATTTTATGTGCTATTTTGTCTTGCAGGTATAAGGGTTTGAAAACAAAGCAAAAACGGTGATTTTCGGATGAGTTTCGATGACATTCTCACGTTTAACGAGATTCAAATGAAGTCGAAAAAATTCCCTGGGCACTCCATTGGAAAGAGAACGAAAAACCGGGTTCGGACGGTATTTTTTTTTTTAATTTTTATCCGGTCCATAAACTCCTTAAATTGACAGGTCAAATCCTATTTTGAACCTTTTAATTATAATACCAAACGGATCAGTTCATTAAAGGGTTAATATTCAATTTTGCATATGATAATTGAAGGGCTGCTCCAGCGTGCTGGTAGCACCCTTTACTTCTAACCAAATGGCCTGAGTTCGAAACTAAGTGGAGACATTAGGGGGTTATATACCCGTTGCCACGTGTCACCACCTGAGTAATGACACGTGACGACTCGACCCGTTATTCGACCCGACCCGATGCCACGTGGTACCATTCAGGTGGCGACACCTGGCGACCCGCCAATAAGGACTACTAATGCAATTTGGGCCTAACCACAAGAACGATTTATGTAAATAACTCTAACTGACAATAAGGACTAATGTTGCAATTTGGTACTAACTACAGGGCGATTTATGTAAATAACTCTAACCAAAATGTTAAATTACGCATATAGTAGTATGATTAGTAAAATGTTTACATTGTTTAAAAAAATTAAAAGAAACATACATAACTTAGTAAAAAATAATAATTTCGTTACATTTACAAACAATTAATCCAAAAATTTAAAAACTTTTAAAATTAAGTAAAGTGAATTTCTCAAATTACCCATGAAATAACTAACTTACTTACTTATTAATAGAAACAATTATTTTTTAATATTCAATTACATAACGCACGATTCTTTAGAGACTTTTACATAACACACGATTAACACGATTAAGTCATTTTATTAATGGAAACAATTGTTTTTTAATATTCAATTAGATAGCAAATGATTCTTTAGAGACATTTTACGTACATAACACACGATTTTTTTAAATAATAAATAGTTTTCAAATAATTAGGCCTAAACACAACTGTGTAAGAAGATTGCTACATCTATATATATTTTTCAAAAACAAATCACAATAGGCGGCAACATGTGATCGATATATTTTGATACACTTTCTCTCTATTTTCTTTCATCACACTAATCATATGTTGCCACTTACTTTGTGTGAATTTGTTTTTGTAAAATGTATGTCAATCCTCACTATGTAAACACTATACACTTCTTATTATGGTGGTAATTTATAGTTAAGTTGAAAGTTGACAAGTTAATGAAAATGAATAATTAAAAAAATGTTAATGTTGATGTCGAGGTCAGTCTTCTTAATCTCGTCATAAGTTTACATAGAACTACTTTTTAAATGTGGAGTGGTTTACTATTTGGTCTAGCAATAGAAATTACTAGTTGGTCTAGTATTGAATTGAGAGAAGTGTGTGTGAAATGAATGAAAGATGTATTTCCATTAAACTGAAAGATGAGAGTACATTGTAGTATTTATACATAAAGTCAAACTAAGCTAAAAGTCAACTAAACTATATAACTAACTAAGTAGCTATACTACATTACACCACATAGAGTAAAGCTTCTTCTTAGTGTAATTTGCATCTTGTGAGTTGAGTGTCTTCTTGCATTGAGCACTATTCCATCGGTTTGAGTTGTGGGCTTTGACTTCTCAACATGTTCAGTAGCTCCAGTAACTCCTTTATCTAGCAATAGAAAATATGTTCGCATTACTATCAATTTAAAAGAACACATACATTAAGAAAGGAGAAACTCTTTATAAATGGCAATCAATCACATGATTGTTTATGCGCAGGTATTTGTATAGGGTCATACGATTGTTACCGGTTACATCAACTAAAAAAAGAAAAAAAAAAAAAAATGATTGCATCAAGAGTCATACTAGAACCACAAGTTCGCAAGTATAATTATATTTGCCATTATAATTATTTGCGCAGGTATTCGTCTGGCTTATCAATTTAAATAGCAAAAAATCATTAAAGATTTAATCCATGCAATGCACGATTAATGGCATCACTGCCCCTCTTCTTCATGGTCAAAGCAAATATTGCCTGTTGTTTAATACGTTAGCAAAATAACTCACCCACCAGTCTTACATTGATTTTGAGTTGAATGAACTATTTTTGGCACTTAAAAGTATATTCTTTAAAAAAAAAAAAAAAAAAAAAAAAAAAAAAACTTATATTTGGACCTTGATTCTTACAAAGATGTTCCAAGCAAGAAAAATTGTTCTCATAAGTAGTAATTCACGCATACATTTTGAGTTTTTTTTTTTTTTTTTTTTTTTTTCTGCACTGTATGGTGTAATCGAGCCGAGCCAAGCCCGAGCTTAACAAGGCTCGAGCTCGGCTCGAAAGATAAAAGGTTGGCTTGAGCTCGGCTCGATTGCTCGTCAAACTTTAACCATCCAAGTTTGAGCTCGGCTCGATCAGAATTCTAGCAAAGCTCGAGCTTAGCTTGAAAAGCTCGAAATGATATAAATGAAAAGCTCGAATATATGAAAACTGGTATTTGCCGCTAAAATGTGCTCGAACAAAATAGTAGATACACCATTCCGTGTCAAAACAAATTGCAAATTGCAGTTGCCACAAAATAAATATAGTCTTCACACATAACTTGTACATGATCTCGAATCATAAACTGGAAGAGAAATACTTAACTGTTTGAAAACTAAATTATATATTTTTAAGATTAATAAAACCATCAATAAAATTCTCATAACTAATGCTAGAAAATATTTTATCTTTTATAGAGTTAGTCCTTATAATTTAGTTAATATTTACAAAAAAAATAATATAAAAATAGTAGATACACCATTCCGTGTCAAAACAAATTGCAAATTGCAGTTGCCACAAAATAAATATAGTCTTCACACAGAACTTGTACATGATCTCGAATCATAAACTGGAAGAGAAATACTTAACTGTTTGAAAACTAAATTAGATATTTTTAAGATTAATAAAACCATCAATAAAATTCTCATAACTAATGCTAGAAAATATTTTATCTTTTATAGAGTTAGTCCTTATAATTTAGTTAATATTTACAAAAAAAATAATATGAAAATATATCTATACTAAGGCTCAATAACCGCTTGAGCTGAGCTATCAAAAGCCCGAGCTCGGCTCATTATATGTTTCGAGCCAGTTTACTGGGCTTGAGCTCGATAAAAGCTCGGCTTAATCGAGTCGAGATTAAACTCGAGCTCGAGTTGCTTGATAAAAGCTTGGCTCGTTTACAGTTTACACCCATAGGTCTCATAATGTGTCATTAGTGTTAGTGGGTTATTACTGATTAGGCCCATTGATTGTATTTTTGTCGGGCTTGGCCCATTTGTTTAGAATTGCTTTGCATTTATATAAGCACTTAAGCAGAATAACCAATGGTAAAACTGATAAAAGAGTGTCCTTGCTTAAATCCAATGTGCCGCTACATGTGATATAAATATAAAGACATCAAGACAAATGAACTATGGATTAAAAAAAACATCAGTTTTACGTAGTATTGCTGGTTTTAATGGGTTAGTGCCACACCCGTTCATGTAGCTGAGTTGTTTTTCGTGTTGGTTGCCAATTGCCACTTTTGTATTCAGTAAAACATGCTATGGCTACGATAAATCTCGTTATTCATACTCATATTTTCCCTTTAACAACAAAATATGTTACAACTTGATTATGTCCTTATTGCGTTAACAGATATACCACAAAGAATATTTGTCAAGAAAATATATCATTTGCAACCCATTCGATGTTAGGGGAATACCTGATCATAAAAGTAACCATAGAGTCGTAAGATGTTAGGGTGTCGAAGATGGCTTTGAATTTCAACTTCACGACGAAGTTGGTGCTCCACCTGGGATTGTTTAAGCTGGTGCGACAATATGGTTGCTATGTTACAAATAATATGTAAATTAGACCCGATACGTCTGATGTATTCTAAGTTCAAACAGATGTATAACTAGAGTAATAGTATCATATGCAACACACCATTCATATTCACTTAAGCAGACCTATGCAGTTTAGATAATAAGCATACAATTGTGTCCATATTAGAAAATCAGGTCATATAACCTCATTAATATAGCTATAATTGTAGATACATTTTCTTGGCACAAGTCTTAGATATTGAAAATTCGAGAATCCAAACAAACTACCTTCTAAGATACTACAAAATTGTGAACTTTACGCAGTCATAACTGGCCAAGACAATTCACCTGTAATATACACGACAATTGTGTAAACAACCATGAACAGTCTCCATATCCCTAACCTTAAAACTGTAGGAAATTATAGCATCACAACACACCATCAAAGGCACCGTGATTCTTGTATGCAGAAAGTATTAAAGACAGATGGGTGTCTAACATGTAATATGTTTGATGGGTGTCTAACATGTAATATGTTCCTAAACATATTGTTCAAGAGTTCGATAAACCTCAACAGAAGATCAAGGGATTTGCTTGATCTATGTTTGACTTTTAAGCAAATAAACCAAAAAGTTAAGAACTCGAACCTAAATAACCAACTTCAACATAATATAAACCAGATACACATTTTATAGCCGATAAGAAACATGAAAGCATTCTAACCCTCTTTTCCCTAGCTATATAAACATGTCCAAACTTTCCCCTTCCGAGTGGCTTCCCAATATCAACGTCATTTAATTTAGCGTCCACCTTTTCTTTTCTCCTAGCTAACACCTCTTTATGAGCCTACATAAAACATCACAATAAATCATTCAGCAACCAGATTCTCATATACACATGTCTATTAATGGACATCACTATAAATCAAATCATCTCACAATCACAAATCACATTTTCAAGGGGTGCAAGATCCTAAAACTTGAAATCCTTTTTCTTTGACTTGCTGTCCTTTTCGCTCATCTTTCGCTTCCTCTTTTTCTCATTCTCGGCGACCATGTCACTAAAATCCTCACGTTGACTACGGAGCTTCTCTTCCTCACGTGCTTCCTCGTATTTGGCCGGCAAAACATTCTCCATAAGTTCCAACTCCTCAGGTTGTAATGAGACGTCAACCCTATCTGTTTTCTGATTTTTAAGCAAGTCAACCCTTTTCGCTGATGGCTTGTCTTGCAGGGCACCACCAATCACATAGGTATGAGTTGTTCCCAGCAACGTTCCTGGAGCTATCTTCTCTTCTTTTTCTTCCAAGACTTGGTACAGAGGTTTCTCAGGTTCCTTTCTCTGCTGCTTGCGAAGGTCAATCACGTCTGGAGTCTCTACCCCAGTTGGGGTGCTCGAAAGACTATCAACAGATTGAATACCATCCTTGAGTTCCTCCTCCTCATACTTCTCCTCCTCTTCTCCTTCCTCTTCCTCCTCCTCTTCTTCTTCTTCCAGATCACCCCAGTGTTTACTCTTATCGATTGGCTCTTCCTCATAGCTAGGTTGTTCCTCTTGTTGTCCAAATACATCACCATAAACAGGCCGCCCAAACTCATCAACAGGTGGCTTGCCCCAACCTCCAGGATGATATCCAAAGCTAGCCCCAAGTGGGATAGGAGCATTCAGTCCCGGAATCTTCAAATGAGGATAAGAAGGTGGAGGACCATATCTCTGCATATTAATAAGCCATGGGGGTGGGGCACCTTTTGACATTCCTAGAGCTTCTTTTAGTTCATGTAATAAGCTACCAGGCTTCATCTCTCTAAGTTTTACCTCAAATTCTTTTCCTTCATGATAAAGGTCACCATGTGAAGTCAATTTTGGTTTAGTCTGGTATTTAAAGAACGCGTCATGAAGAACCTGGTAATCAATATCCATTTTCCCCATCTTTGGTTACATTCGCTCGCGTTGTTTCTGTTTAAGCTTCTTATTATCTTCCTTTTCAATGTAACCCTGTCTAATTTTCTCAATTCCTGTGGCCGCAATAAAAACAGGAAGTTGAAATGGCTGCTTCTCAATACCACGCTTCCCCTGTAAAAATTTTCGCTTCTGACACCAATGCCTAGGTACTGGAACCGTATTGCGGTATGATTTTAGGAAAACCAGCAATTTAGGATCAGCTGAGGTAGCATCCCACACCTCAACCACATCTGGCTTTGAACTAATCTGCTTAAGTGCAACAATCTTCATCCGGCGTTGAAGCTTTTTCTTTTTATTTGAAATACCATCTTTCTCCTTTTTTTCGTCATCTTGTTCTTCCGAGTCAGAACTAGCTTTCTTGTTTGATACTGCATTGACAGCAGTCTCTTCATATTTATCGTTCTCCTCAGAAGCAGCAGATTCCCTAAATGTGAATTTCTCAAACACTTTTCTGAACTCGTCCTCCAAGTCACCAAGTACTTCTACTTTTTCAGGGACGTACTCAATTTCAACTTGCTCCATAACCATCTGAGGATCGTTATTCTCTTTATTAAACCCCAACGACTCGTCATCATCACCAGCAGCAGCATTCTTATAATCCTGAAAGCCTGCATAAAGGTCAGTATCCATGTTTACTGAAACACCAACAACAGAGCTACAAACGTTAGTTCCAGTCAAATCAAATAAAAATAATTCACACATGCACTATTTGCATGGTGATTATTATTCAATACCACTAACACTATCAAATCAAAATTTATATACTATGATACAATGCCACGATTAATTAATAATATGAATGAAAACTTACCTTGGGTTTTGATTCTGATTATCGATCCGAAGTTTGTGATAAATTTATGAATCGCTACGTATTACGATTTCTATTTATACACTTTTTTGCTTTATGTGGGTCGGTTCTAGTCGGCTAAAAACAAATACCAACACTATAGTCCCTCTAACTTTTATTTATCTACCCTTTTCTTCTCTTTTTTCTTTCTTTCTTTTTACGAAAAATCCTCTTTAAAATATGGAAGATTTGTACAGTAGCTGTTTAATTAGTTTTTAAAACTTAATTAACTATGCATAATCATTTACGTATTGGTTTATTTATACACTATTTATATAATGAGACATTGTATTATAAGCAGAATAACCAATGGTAAAACTGGTAAAAGAGTGTTCTTGCTTGAATGAGTTGAATCCAATGTGCCGCTACATGTGATATAAATATAAAGATATCAAGACAAATGAGCTATGGATTAAAAAAAAGGGGTTTTGGTCATAAAATAGTAACGTACTTTTTCAAATGTTCCGAGTTAGTACGTGTAATATTTTTTGTTCCATTTAATGTAATGTACTTTCATGTTTTTTTTCCAATCTAGTACGTGATGATGACATGTCACATTATAAATGGTGACACGTGTTAGACTTTCATGTATGCCACATCTTCATCACGTACTAGATTGAAACAAAACATGAAAGTACGTTACATTAAGTGAAACAAAAAATAGTACACGTATTAACTTGGTACATTTGAAAAAGTACGTTGCTATTTTATGACCAAAACCCAAAAAAAACATAATTTTTATGTAATATTGCTGGTTTTAATGGGTTTAGTGCCACACCCGTACATGTTGCTGAGTTGTTTTTCGTGTGTGACTCATTACTCCTGCAACTTTGTAACTATTAACGTTTTTCTGCGTTGGTTGCCAATTGACAATTTTGTTTTCAGTAAAACATGCTATGGCTACGATAAATCTCGTTATTCATACTCATGTTTTCCCTTTAACAACAAAATATGTTACAACTTGATTATGTTCTTATTGCGTTAACAGAGATACAACAAAGAATACTTGTTAAGAAAATATATCATTTGCAACCCATTCCATTATAAGGGATGATGTAATTGGTCGATGATAAAGAATGATCACGAACATGATGATCAAAATTTGTAGACTCCTGAAGGATCGGCATTCTGAATTATCCATGGATGCTCAAGGAGCTTGTGTAAAGGCATTCTCTTTGAGGTTTCTCTAACAAGCATCTGCGTTTTTTAATGTAAAACTTATTAATAACTTTTGACACTCTAAATTATACGAACGCTAATGAGAAAGTGATGAGAAATACCTGACTGATTAGATCCTTGGCAGATGAGGAGACTACCGGTTTTGAAGGAAACTTGAGATCCACTAACAATATCCTGAAAAAATTATATCAAATAATTACAGTATTAGACACCTAAGAACTCAAACATCAGTGTCACTAGTTAATACGTAGTAACTGTTTTGAAAAATGAGTAACCTTCTGTATGTGTCAGAGTGTTCTTTCGCTTCAAAGGGAGGAACACCATAGAGAAATTCATAGCACAGAATACCAAGACTCCATATGTCTACACTTGCATCATGCTCCGAACTCTCCACTGTAATTCGACTAGTTAATTAGAATCAAATACACGTAAGCTGGCAGCATGGATTGATTGAGCGATTTAGGTAATGGGTCAAAACAGGTTTGGGTTGAGATATGGCATGTTTAGTACGGGTCAAAATGGGACAGGTTTACCCAAACATGTTTTTCTTTTTTGCTTTTTTATTATCAGTTAATGCACCAATTAGTAAGACGTTTTATGCATTAAAAATAGATTTTGGATCACTCTCAACGCGTTTGACCCATTCAACTGGTTTTCTTTTTGGCTAAAGTTTTAACCCGTTTGAGATAAAAGATAACCCAAGTTAACCAATGCAAAAAGAAAGAGTTTCAGTTTGTAAACTAAATGGTCAAGTATGTTTACCCATCTCAGGTGGGAGATAATCTAGAGTGCCACACATGGTCTGCCTGCGACTAAATGTGTGCACAGACCATCCGAAATCAGCAATCTTTAGTTCACCCTGAAACAGATGACAAACAAGTACACATTATGTTTCTGGCAAATCAACTGTAAAACACAAAACACTGTCATATAGGTTTAGCATTTACCTGTGCACCAATCAAGAGGTTCTCTGGTTTTATATCTCTATGAATAACATGCTTCCCATGACAATATATTAGAGCCCTCGCTAATGAAGCAACATACTGTCCCATAAAAGTTCGAAATTAGAACCCATAATCAGATTTATTACTACTCAAACCTTATCTTATGAAAAGAAATAGAAACGATAAGAAAGACTTACGGTAGCAGCACGTCGCTCACTGAAGTATTTGCACCTTTGCAGCTCCTTATAAAGTTCTCCTTTGGCAGCATATTCCAAAATCAGGTAGACTCTTTTCTGTGGAAATTGTTAGGCTTCAAGATTTAGAACTTTTTCTAGCGATTTTAGATAAGACCATGGTAAAAGGAATATTTACCTGATCATAAAAGTAACCATAGAGTCGTAAGATGTTAGGGTGTCGAAGATGGCTTTGAATTTCAACCTCACGACGAAGCTGGTGTTCCACCTGGGATTGTTTAAGCTGGCTCTTGAAAAGCACCTTTAGTGCGACAACATGGTTGCTCTGTTTCAGATAGTACATAAATTAGTCCCAATACCGATACGTCTGATGTATTCTAAGTTCAAACAGTTGTATAACTAGAGTAATAGTATCACTTGCAACACACCATTCATATTCACTTAAGCAGACCTATGCAGTTTAGATAATAACCATATGATTGAGTCTATGTTAGAAAATATAGTCATATAACCTCATTAATATAGCTATAATTGTTGATACATTTTTGTGGCACAAGTGTCAGAAATTGAAAATTCGAGAATCCAAACAAGCTACATTCTAAGATACTACAAAATTGTGAACTTTACACAGTTATAACTGGCCAAGACAATTCACCTATAATTCCTACAATACACGGCAATTGTGTAGACAACCATGAACAGTCTCCACAACCCTAACACCATCAAAGGCACCGTGATTCTTGTATGCAGAAAGTATTAAAGACAGATGGGTGACTAGCATGTAATAGGTTCCTAAACTTATTGTTCAAAGGTCGATAAACCTCAAAAGAAGATCACGGGTTTTGTTTAATCTATGTTTGACTTTTAAGCAAATAAGAACTTGAACCTAAATAACCACCTTCAACATAATATAAACCAGATAAACATTTTATAGCCAATAAGAAACACTAAAGCATACTAACCCTCTTTTCCCTAGCTACATAAACATGCCCAAACTTTCCCCTCCCGAGTGGCTTCCCGATATCAAAGTCATTAAGCGTCCACCTTTTCTTTTCTCCTGCCACCTCTTTATGAGCCTACATAAAACATCACAACAAATCATTCAGCAACCAGATTCTCATATACACATGTCTATTAGTGGACATCACTATGAATCAGATCATCTCACAATCACAAATCACATTTTCAAAAACTATTACGCGTAGGTCTCAATTTAAAATCAACAAAACAAATAGTTATACGGATTTTGAAGCGTGATCTATTATGAATGATAATAGAACAATCAATAAAACAATCAAATGTAATGTAGGACAAAACAACCTAACCCTAGGATCATTTCACAAAATAACGATATTTAGATATACACATTCTAAATGACAAGTCGTAAAGGCGGAAAGAAACTCGTTTGAATAAATTGGAATATAATAAAATGTAATAGAAGAATTAATGAATAAAAATGAATGAATGATTATACCTTTTGTGGAGTATGTTGCGGTTCGGCTGCAATCGCCATGAGAAAGCAAGCGAAAATAAAATTCTAGAGAGAAAGGGTTTGAGAGGCAAACAGACCGAAAATGTGTTGGGGATTGATTTGTTTGAATAAAGAGTTGAGGGAATGGATCTCATCAACGGTCGAATTTTATTATTCAAGGAGGAGGAGCGTCTCTTTTTAAATTTTATTATTCCTTTTATTTTTTATTTACTACCAACCCCCTTAACTTCTACCTTATTTCATTTTCTGACCATAGAGATAAGAAGATTGTAAACAAACTAAAAAACATAAACGGGTCGAATATTGACCCAGATAACAAAACCCTTAAACCATTCGGAGCCTCATCTTCTTCACTTATTTGCTCTCTAAACTATATCTTCAAACATCATCCAGGTAACTTCTTCTTTAATTTCTATTTCTTATTTCTTATTTTATCAAATACCGATAACATGTTATATAATATGTAATTTGTGCAGAACACAGAATCGCACGAGTACTGTTTGTTGAATATTGTTATGTATATAAAACCAATTTGATTACTATTTTGGGAAAATTGAACCGCAACATAATCGAGTTTCATCAAATAGTCATTGTAATGAACTACTGTATGTTTGAATGTAACAAACTCTTATTTTGTTACTAGGGCAAATAATAAAAAAAAGGTAATATACTTGCCACAATTTCATCGAATGGGTAGTGAACTATTTTTTTTTTTATTTTGAGGGTAATTTTCTTTCAAAATCATCATCTTTAGGGTATTTTGTAAAAATTTTGGACAATTTTGCCCCTCATAACTAATACAATTTTTTTTCCCGAAGGGCAAAATTGTCCAAAAATTTTGCAAAATACCCTAAAGATGATGAATTTGAAAGAAAATTACCCTCAAAATAAAAAAAAAATAGTTCACTACCCATTCGATGAATTTGTGGCAAGTATATTACCTTTTAATATCATTTGCCCTTGTTACTAATGTATACAAGGGGCACCCTCTTATACTAGGTAAGGTTAAAGGGTAAAGTGGCACGCGCTGCGTGCCATACTACGTTTTTACTTTCTATATAATGTAGTTTGCATACATTGGTAACAAAGTTAGAGTTTGTTTACATTCAAACACATAGTAGATTATTACAATGACTATTTGATGAAATTCGGTTATGTTGCGGTTCAATTTTCCCAAAATAGTAACCAAATTGGTTTTTATATGCATAACAATATTCAACAAACAGTACTCGTGCGATTCTGTGTTCTTGAATCTTGACAACTTACATAGTGGTACACTTGTACAAGAGAATATTGAAATTTTATGAGATGTTAAGAAACAACGGCATGTGTTAATGGATGCTTATGAAAGTTCATTTCAGATTGTAGGTAAAATATGGGAAGCCGAGCGTTAGTTCTACTAGCACCAGTGGTTTTATCTGAACGTATTTTGCTTAATCAGTTGCCAAAATCTGGATTTCATCAAGCACTTAGACAGAAGGAGAATAGGCTTAGGGTTGGAGTTCGTGACTTCTCCGTCCATTCCAGTTTGGAAAAGCCTAATGTGGCTCGTTTGGCTGAAACTGCACGTATCTCTTTAACTCCACAAGAGGTACACACTACATTGTTCACAGTTAAAAGTCATTTGAGTTTTTTCCATACAACAAATGAGTTAAGGAATGATTTTAGCGTTTTCATATGTACATCAGCTTATTAAATATGCAGACATTACAATATTACGTACATGTGTCTATATCCATTTTCAGCCTTAAGCTTACCCAAAAAATGGGCTTTTTAAATAATGTTGTAATATATGGATGAAATTCAATAAAATGACCACTTTAACCATTGTATGGATTCCGTGTGGATTTGCAAAAATGCCATTATACATCGCAGTAAGTTTTTTCTCTCTTGATTCATGTAGGCTGAAGATTTTGCCCCCAAAATTCAGCAAGTGGTAGACTGGTATTTCTCATTCCTCTGCATATTTGTTATAGTCGATGTTATGTGTTTGATGTTGTTCCATAAAGCTATTCTTGAATCGTTGTCGTTCTTTTGATATATTATCATTATATGTTACAAACTTTATATATTCTTGTACTGTTTCGACTCTTAAACATCCATTTAGAATATTGAAAGACTGATGAAGTATTTCACAATGGTGACAAAGTAATTTCTGTGATAGGAAAAGAATTTTTGAACAAAGACTTTATTACTTTGACCCTGTTATGCTAGTATAGGATCCTTACACATTTCACTGTTTCACTATTTAAGGAGATGACTTTAAATATGGACCAGGTTTGGACAACTTCAAGATGTGGATCTTCAAAGTATCGAACCATCAATACGTGCAGGTGCTTGAACTTTAGATCCCACTTTGCTTACCTTTTTAACATATCTCATACTTTTTGCTGATTTGATAACTTTGCAGCCTTCGTTAGACATTTTTTCATGCTGGCCTCATATAACAACTTTGTTAAACAGTTTCATCAATATTTTCATTTGATGTTTTGAAGTCAATTAGCTTCAGTTTCATGAAGACTCGACCTTCTCCTATAAGCCCATTTTGCATGATGTGAATAACATAATGTACATTTATTTTAAATTGTTTTATAGATACTGAAGCAGGAAGCTTTCGTGAGGACAGTCCTGTAACATTTGATAATAGGTACTATTAGTTCTCACTTTTACCTGTTTGTGTGGCTTGTATTTAATACACAATCTAAGAACAATGTACTATGCTGGAAACAGGGAGGCCATAATAGCTGCTATCCCAAGTTATGAAGAGCCATACATAAAAGTTCCGAAAGTCTTGAAACAGGAGTAACACAATAAGGTTAGCAGGGCATTCATTTTTTCACCTGTTATTTAAGTTGCTAATAGATACCAGTTGTTGAACTAAGTGTTTCCAAAACAAAGACCATAATAGACTTTTCTTAGTTTCCGTTCATCGGTGACTTATCTTGAGTAGGAGGTAGTCTTTTTGATCAGTTTGAGAACTAGTCTGTCAGAAAGATTAACTGCACAAAAATAATGTAGTATCATATTTTTTATTCGTGTACGTATTCTAGTTCAAATATTATAAATAAACCGCCTGTGCTTAAACTTCCAAACCTTAAGCATGTATTGGAGAAATTGCCTAATATTTTGACATTTTCCAGGGTTTGCTTCATATTCTCCTTTGGCTGGAATCTCCAGATCAAGGGCATACTACCTTACCACACTTTTGGTGTTTGGCAATTCCGTATTTGTCATTTTAAACTTAATTTTAGAGGCTAATCATCATGCATTTAAGGATCAATTTCGGATAAATAGTTGATCACTTTGTCCAATTTTCAGCGGAGATGGTCTTTTTCAATGACAATAGCAAGGCAACCCATTGTAGCCACCGATTATTGTAAATGAAGGATGTCTGAAGTGTTTTATCAATTGTATGCTGAGTTAGTTGCCTCAAGACAAATTCTCCGCAACTCGAACTATTTTCAAATTGTTGAGAATGAGACATGTCATATTGCAAGATTGCCACCATTATTAGTACAAAGTATATGTTTCTATATTTATATGTTTCATCGTATCTTAAGACGATTTTTACAACCAACTTAGCACAGATGTAAACTCCAACTGAATTAACCAACTTTTGACTTATGTAAATTCTCATTGTTTCTTTATAGTCGACTTTTACTTAATAATACAATTAGTCTAAACTTCTAAATGATCAAGTAACCTAACTAGTAACGAATTCTAAAGAGGTGCTCGATCTCTTATGTTTTGAGTCGACTTATTTCCAAGAAATCGATAATAATGTAAAAGATTAAAAGTATTCCAACAAAATCTAAAAATAGGTTTGAATATAAAAGCATAATGGAATGACTTTTATGTTTTCGTTTGAGCAAAAACAGGTACCAACTACTAGTAGTATATATTTATGCTCTTAAAGTTAAAAACTGGGATTTTAAGTAACATTACTTCAAATCCTTATATTTTGTAGATAATTTAGACCATCCATAATAGCACTTGGACGACCGAGTCTTTGCTGCCATCGTGCAGACGACTGAGTGTTGCAAGGTTTCTTGTGTGTGTTTATTGAATAGATTTTGTGTTCAAGTGAGACATTTTTTTGTGATGAAGTTGGCTGTGTTTTTACACTAATATTTTAGTGAAGTTGGTTGTACAGAGAATAAGGCAGTGTGAAATATGGTTTTGAGTCTCCTTATTGCACTTGGTCTAATGGTAGTTAGGGCCCGTTTGGTTTATAAGTGAGGCTGGATTCGGATTTGGATTTGGTATAGGATTTGGATTTGAGGTAGGTTTAAGAGAGAGAAATTGTATTTATTTAAGTATATTTTATAATAAAAATTGTTTGATTTAATTTATTGATATTGAAAATAGAATTAAATTTAGACAAAAATACACCGTTGGTCCCTAAACTTTCCCAAAAACATCACCTGGCACCCTAAGTTTGGATTTTAGTCGCCATGCGTCTAAAGTTTGGGTTTTTGAGGCCAAATGCGTCCCTTTGACCGTTTTCCCTTGGTCAACTTTTGTTATTTTCCCCATGTGCCTTGCACATGAGGGCAAAATGGTCATTTCATCATTTTGGTTAATTATTATAGTGGTACAACTTTAGGGACGAATGATGTATTTTATCAAAAAGTTATACCATCACTACCACCACTCTCTCTTTATTTCTTTTTCTGCTTCTCTCTCTAAAATTAACACCATCATCATTCTCAAATCTCATTCATCCATTCCACTAAAAGCCATAAACTCAATCAAACAACAATCTTCATTCTTCATACTCACACACAAATATTCAAATGAATGGTAGGCAGCCCACTTGATCACTTGATGGGTTTTTATTTATTTTTTATTTTTTGGATAGGCATAAAAAAGTTTAAAATCTAGGTTGACATTCAAATGTCAAAAGGATCATCAATTGTTATGCGTAACATCTAATAATTATAAAACCTAAAGTGTGATTATGGTTATGTTCTACATGAGGGAGATATGTTCACTACTTCTGCATTTGTACACTACAAAAGCCTGATTACTTTTGAAATTTAGGTTTTAAAATGCTTGAGGTTGAATGTTCCACTTAGCTTTGCGACCTGCCATATTATTAAAAAAATCACCGAATTTTATAGAAGGTTTATTTATCATCCAAGTATACAATTATACAACCTTTGAACTAACTAATGTCCAGTGAAAAAATGTATCTCCTTCTCTCTCCTCCAACAGAATATTCCATTTTTCACCATTAAAAACCTTACAAGATCCTCAATCTCTACCGTTTCTTCTCCTTATTTCAAAAATCTAAACCGATCAATCGATCCAAAATTTCATTCCGCATCTATCTGTCAGTTTAATTTTTGATTTTGATGCATATTTCAAAAACCCCCAAAAATGACCTAATTTCCAATTTTAATCAGAATAATCGAATTGAGTTGTTTATACTCGATTAGCACATATGTCAAATAGGAAGAAACAACGGTCAAATAAGAGGAAATTAAAGGTTCTGCAAAGGTTTAATGATCACATCATGAGTAATGTGAGCCAAAGGCGTAAGGTGAATAATGAATTGGATGGGGAAAATGAGGATAATGCTAATGGAACGGATGAAGGAGCGAGTAGTGACTTGAATCATAAGGAAGAGCATGATGATAACATTGTTAGAGTTTGTGGATAAATATTAATAAGTATATGTCTAGTATCGAACTCGAGACCACGAGATTGCACACTTTACGTATAAGAATTAAAGTTTAATAATTTAATATAAAAAGTTATATTTAATTATTAATTACACAAAACAAATAAAGAACATTAGTAATTAATGAAAATTGACTAATGTTCAAAGATAAGGACCATGGATAAAAATAGAGAACAAGAAAGATCTAGAACCCTTAACTTGTTCCCTAAGTTTTGTTATCTTATAAAAGCAAGGTCAAGAGTTTATTTTGCAAGCTCTTGTACACGTTAATATCTACTCCGTATTAACTAAACTATTGCTTTTCTATCTTTGTACTTGTCGACAATGATCACAGATACTTTATACACATGCATGTGTATCATGCATGTTTATGAATATAAAAAGTCTTTTTCTGTTGGTTACTGTGATCGACAAAACAAAACACAAACGAGTTTGGTGGTTAGCATTTATTGGTCGATTGGTTTTTGTTTTCTTAAAACAAATATATTGTTTTGTGTATTATAAAAACTAGCATTTACTTTAATTCGTTATTAGTACGTGTGTACAAGAACGTGGTACAATCACACTATTGATTGTATCTTGGATCGATTAACAAAACGGTAAAAGGGTTAATCAATAGATCTCTAATTCATATAAACCCTAATTAGGGTTCATTCAAGAATTCAAAATTGCATACGGTACGTTCCTATTTATATTTTTGTTAATAATTATATGTTATACTTGATCCATAACTTTCGCATACGTGTATACTTTGATTATGATTTATTTATATGATAGTCATGTTATTTAAATTCTAACAAACATCACTGTAAGTGCTGTTGAAAATGATGCTACTATGCATAATGATTGTGTTGTCGATAATACTAGTGTTAATAATATGGATAATTGTGATAAGAATACTAGTATGCCTGTGGAAAATAGTGTGGATAAGAGTGGGAATTGTAATACACCAATGAGCAAGTAGCAGAATGATGATATTGAAAAGACAAAAGGTATGTATAACACTGATAGTACTAGGAAGTATTCATATGCTAATATGGTGAAAAAAGATGAAGTACTTGTGAATAAGAAGTTACACTTTGTGGTATCAAAAATCACTGAGGAAGGAGCTGAATTTGTAATATTTGATGAGGAAATTGTGATAAAAGGAAGTGAAAAGTGAAAGCTTTCTGCTTGTGGGTACTTTGTGGGACACAAAATGTTGGCTAATGAACTTAGGTACCATCTGAGAAGAATGTGGGCAAAATATGGATTGAGAGATATAATTGTTAACTCAAGTGGTATGCATATGTTCAAATTCAAAGATGAGCAAGGAATGAAGGATGTAATTGAGCAAAGTCCATGGATGGTCAATAGTGTTCCTTTATTTGTGCAAAACTGGAATGCTGATGTGGGAATGAAGAAGACTGAGCCAAGGAAGATGCCATTATGGGTTAAAATGGTGAATGTGCCTATGGAAGCATGGAGTGTGGATGAATAAGTTCTATGGCAAGTAGTCTTGGAACCCCAATAGTAATGGATAATATGACAGCTCTTATGTGTCAACATGGAGTAGGAAGGTTAGACTATGCGAGAGTGTTGGTAGAGTTTGATGCAGCAAAGAAGTTGAAAGAAAGTATTGAGTATTCAGTATGTATACTGATAAAGAACAAAATGTCAAGGGTACAAAGGAAGTAAAAGTGGAATATGATTGGAAACCTATGGTATGTACACACTGCAAGGTGTTTGGTCATTGTGATGAGAAATGCTATATAAGGCCAAGGATTGTTGAGGAAGAAACAGCTAGAAATAATGCAGAAGCGAATAAGCAGGGGAAGAGACAGGAAATAATAGATGGGGGATTTAGAAAAGTACAATACAAAAAGAATACAATCCCACAACAAAGGATGTATGGGTATAACAGAATAAATAATGGGGCACACCAAAGGCAAGAGTATAGGCAGAAAAATGTTGAGAATAATGATAAAGGGAAAGGTACAATGGAGAGGAGTAACATTAAGGAAGGAGGCACTACTGATAATTCTACACATATAGAGAATGAGATTAAGAAGAATAATGGAAAAGAAAAAAGGAATGTTAATCAGTTTGATGCCCTAAATGGAATAAGTAATGAGGATAGTGAGCTGAGAATATTGAAGGCCCAAAATGTTAATCAGGTTGAGAACGAGGGAGATTTATGTAGGGATAAGAATGGAAAGTCTTTAAGTATGGAAGAGAATATAGTCAAAGAGAATGAGGATGTTGATATTTTCGTTCTATGGCAGCAGCAGAAGGAAATGGTTGATATGTTTGTGAATAATAAGAGGATTCCTACTAATGAAGAATTAGAGACTTGGGCTCGATATATGTGTGAGTGGTACATGGGTAAGTGGGAAGCAAAATGGAAAAGTAAATGCCCCATTGTAGGAAGATGTAAATGGCTTAATGATTGATTGAAGTTGCGAATATGGAGGTTTTAGTCTCTGATGTTGTCCTTGTAGTTTTGTATGTTGTTTGTATGTTTGTTGTCTGTATGTTTTAGTTCTAAGATCATCAGCTTTGGTCTTGTTCTTAGCTCTGATCTTGTATTGTAAATGTTTGAAGTTTAATATAATTCACCTTTTGCACAAAAAAACAACAACGTATGTTGTACCTTATGCAAAAGCTCGTAACATCCGGAACCGAGTCTTGACACACAATCATACAAATTTTAAACTGTCTCGATCAATTCAAATGTACATATGGTTTAAACACGAGTATAATGTCTTTTAAACATAGGGACATTGCTAGGTTATTAACAAGATAGTCTTAGACCTCGTCTACGGATGTCTATAGTCTTAGACCTTGTCTTGAAGTCAATGACTCACTCGATTGGCAAGTTTTCTACTTCATTCCTCACAGTTACAGTTCTTAGACCTTGTCTTGAAGTCAATGACCTCGTCTACTGATAATAGTGTATTCCGTGTGACGCAAGATGTTAACATTGCTTTTAAACTCGCAAGCGATGCAATCGTTTCTTCCAAAACATTAGTTGAGCAATGCACAATCTGTCTTGAACAATTTTACAATAGCCGAATGTTTTCTACTAAAAAATGTGGTCACAAATATTGCCATGGTTGTATAAGAAGCCACGTGGAAGCAAAGTTGCTTCAAGGAATGAAGCTACCAGAATATCCACATGAAGGATGCAAATCCCGCCTTGATATCGAGAGCTGTATGAAGTTTTTGACTCCAAAATCATACGAAATTATGATCTTGTGAGAAAAGAAGCTTCTATACCTCCAACAGAGAAAGTTTATTGCCCGTTCTCTAGTTGTTCATATTTAATGTCGGAAATTGAAGTTCTAGAATATACTGTCGACTTGTTTGTTGCTAGGAATGAGAAAATGTGTTAAATGCCATTCCTTTTTTAGTAAGAATTGTAAAGTACCATGGCATAATAATGTTATGTGCTCTGACTACATGACTTATAATCAAGTTGAAAATAGGTAAAACTAAAGTCTCTTGCAACAAAGAAGCATTGGCGTCAGTGTATCAAGTGCCAGAATATGGTTGAACTTGTTCAAGGGTGTTACCATTATTTATTGCAGGTATGTGTCTTCTCTTCTAAATTCAATCTTACTTGTTTTTAGATATACCAAATGGGTTGATTTGGAGTTAGTGTATCAAGTGCCAGAATATGGTTGAACTCTGACATCAAAACAATCGTCCACGTCATCCCTTTCTCCTCCATCGCCAACTGAGTATATTAATCAATTAAAATAGAAGATGCGTTGGAGATTGAACGGAGGTGACTGTGGATTTGGGGGTTAGGGTTCTTGGTCAGGATGAGTAACTTTTTTGGCTAGAGAAATACGGGAGAAATGAAGAAAAGAGTGATAGGATGAGATTATATATGGGTAAAATAGTCATTTAACAAGAATAACGGGATTTTACAACAAAAAACGGAACATTGACCAAGGGAAAAGGGTCAAAGAGACGCATTTGGCCTCAAAACCCAAACTTTGGACGCATGGCGACTAAAACCCAAACTTAAGGTGTCAGGTGATGTTTTATGAAAAGTTTAGGGACCAACGACGTACTTTTGTCTAAAATTTATTACTTTTTAAATATAAAAGTAAAAATATGTGGTTAGAACATGAGATAGTACACATTTATCATTTACTTTTTGCAATAACTCCTTTAATTCATTGCTCAATTAGTGAACCAAACAAATATTTTATGTCACATTAATCTCAAAACCATTCTAAAGGTCCAAACCAAACGGGCCGTTAAGTAATATGGGTGAACATAAACGAGATTTTGTAATTAATCTATTTTTAAATAAGTATACACGTGATGCCTATACCTCAAATATAAACAATTAACTGAAACCTAATACGTAACAACTTTTCGCCTAATGGCGTTCCCAATGAATATGAAACACACATGCATGCAGATAAACATGTAGAAGTTTTTGTATTTATCAAAACTATAATTTGTTGATAACAATACAAAACCCATTTAAATAGGCATTTCTTACCTCCACTAAACAAATTTTGATTTATATAAAAGACCTTTTAAGTAGATAATCTATTAATAGCGTAAAATTAACTAACTCAATTCCCTTAAAATTCTGTATTCTTCCCACGTAAGAATCCTATACAAATCGATATATAGCATTATAGTTTAGTTAACTTGTTGGTTATCTTTTGTTTATTTGTTAGGTTATTGATCGTAGCAATGAGTTTCACAAAGTTTACCAAAATTTTTGGCAAATCTAAAAAGCAAATAGACCATGTAGCAACCATAGAAAAGTTATCTCAGGTACATTATTGTCTCACTTTGTTTTTTGTTTATCGTCTACGGTCTACTTCTTGATAATGTTGTTTCATGTTTGTTGCCAAGACTTAGATATCACATTATCACGTAAAAGAGAATAACTTCATAACTAGCTAGACTAAGTATGATGATGTTTAGTTTTTTTGTTTGATCTTGATCATCTTACATTGTTGTTGTTTACGCATGAAAAACGCAACAGTGTTTGGATTTGCTTATGTTGCAATGCAACTTATAAACAGATAAGAATATGTTGTGTATTTGACAATTTCTGTTATTTAAAGATATTCTAATTAATGTGCTTATTGTTTACTTGATCATTATAAGCAATCAACAACACGTCCTCAGTCTATTAAAATGATAAACGTAACGTATGTTCTTTCGTTATTTGATCATGCCATAAACATAATAAGGTCGAGTTGGCGGGACTTTGCTGAATAATAAAGTGTCACATTTTTCTTCTAGTTAGTTATTCTTATAACTCATATATGCAGACACTTGCTGATCTAGAGAAAAAAGAGAAACTACTTCTAAAGAAAGCTTCAGCAGAGGTTGAAAAAGCAAAGCAATACACTAAAGCAAAAAATAAAAGGGGTACAGACTATAGATCGACATCTCGTGATATTTTTTTTATCAGATTTTTCCTGTCACTTCTATATTCTTAATGTTGTTCTTTTTGGCGATTGTTCAGCGGCAATACAGTGTTTGAAGAAAAAGAAACTTTATGAACAACAAATTGGAAATCTTGCAAATGCTCAATTGCGTATTCATGATCAGGTGACTTTATATTTATGATTTTCAGTTTACTTTCATATTTTCATCAACAGTGATGCAGATATTTACATCTACGATTGTATAACAGATTATCATGATAGAAGGTGCAAAATCTACCGCTGATACTGTGGTTGCTTTAAGAACAGGAGCTCAGGCAATGAAGGAAATGCAGAAGGAAATGTAAGCTCTCGATTTTATATCCAACATACACCACACTAATCTGTTTTGTTTATTTTGTGGGTCGTGTACATATGCTATGAGGACAAAGATATGATATATAACTGTGGTCGTCTTCTATGATACAGGAAAATTAATGACGTTGACAAAACAATGGATGAAATAAATGAGCAAAGCGAGAGTTTAAAACAAATCCAAGATGCAATTGCAGCACCTTTTAACGGCCAAGAATTCGATGAGGTAATACTCAAAGAGATTCGTTTTACTTCAAACTCTAATTTGTAATGGAACTAAAAGTAATAATTTTGTATAAACGCAGGATGAATTGGAGGCTGAACTTGAAGAATTAGAAGGACTTGAGTTGGAACAACAACTTCTCCAGCCTATCCCAAAAACTTCCCCTGTGGCCTCGCAGAATGTGAATGATGGAAAACAACCAGCGCGCCCAGTCCCACGTCAGAACACAGTTGAGGAAGATGAGCTTGCTGCACTGACGACAGAACTGGCATTATAAACATGAAAGCCTCTGCAGAGTGGAAGTTTAGATATCTTTGAGTTCCTAAGATAAAGATTGTAATGATTGGAGAGCAAAGTAGAAACAATGGAGGGTCTTTCGGCATTATGGCATTTATGCAATGTGGTTTTGACAATAATTATCATTTCATGTGCTCTGTAATGCTTTTAATCCTCTATAATAGACTTAATACGTTAACAACAATGTGCGTTATGGCCTGGTGACTCACATTGATCACACGAATATAAACATGGTTTGAAATGAGATTATCCTTTTCTATTTTTTAAGTTGTGTGGATGTTAATATCGGCGAGGGTTGATGGGTTGATAGACTGATAGTATCCGGTACCAGAAAGTTATGCTTACAAATAAGTTTACATATATTCTGAGTAATGGGATGTATATCAGTTGCGACTTTTAACTGTAATGTCTAATTGTGCCTTATAAACCATGACAAATAGATATTATGCAGATTTATGTTAGCAATAATCTTTGATGAAAGAGGTGAACATAGAATATGATAACACAAACAAAACAGTTTCACAAAAAAATAAACATTGTACTAGTAATTTTTAACGATCCTACATATTTATTTCATCAAAATCGAATTTACATAGTGGTTGAAGGCAAACGAGCAACAAACTGTGCCACTTGCCTTTTTAGATTGCAAAACTAACTCTTTCGAAAACTACATTCGTGGATCTATGTGTGATAACATTGTTGTTCATAACTCGTTGGACTCTGTTGAGTAGTTCCACCGCTTTATGTGCAAGAAAACCAAATGTATCAAACGCGAAATGAATAAACACGTGTTGATTTTCAATGCATGCTTTTTCGTGTTTTATCACTTTGCATAAGGCGGCTTTCAAGCGGCATATCCAGCTGTAAAACCCCGACTACTCAACCTCACGAGAGGAGAAACCCCTTTCAGATCCAATAAGAATGTTTCCCCCAACCTATCCAAAAATCAAAATATCAGCCGGTCTCAATGTAGATCTTCCATCTGACGGGTCCGTCAAAAAGTTCACATGCGCTTCTTTCTTGGCGGAGATCCCGACACGCCTACATACATCAAAAAGGACGTCTCTAACAAAATCATGTCTGTACTTGAAGCCCGAGAGCTCTTTACAATGAACAGCATGTTCCCAAAGGAATCCAAATATGCCTTGCGACAAACAAGGCATATCTCATCAACCGGAAATAATGAAATCATATGGCGATACTTAAGGATAGTACGATATTCTACCGGTGACATATGTTAACCTAGCCCGTCTATGGGGATAGCTAGTAGAAAATCCTGAGCATGTGGAGCACATAGACACTAAAAAACAACTTTCTGTCTCACAGTCATGTCAAAGTGAACTTCCATATCCTTAACCATTTCACTAAAAAGGGCACTCGCCAGTGTTTGTTAGGCTTTAGAGGGGACGGTGTCCTTATTAGTGAAACCACTAAAATCAAAGCATGGAATCGTATCATGAAGACAATCCAGAGCAGAAACATAATCAACATGCATACCACATATGTAACACCCCCAATTTTTAAAATATTTGCAGCGGAATAAAGATTGGGTGTTACTTCACAGCTCATAGTTTTTCAGTTAAAAAATAATTTTCTAAAACATTTATCATTCGAATTTTTATAAATATCAGAGTTTTAAAAATGAGGTCCCAGTGGTTTTCAAAATTTGTTAAATAGGTTTTCGAATGATAGTAAAATTTTATAGCCTTTGTAAGAATTTCGTACTCCTCCGTCCCATCCTTGCTCGTTATAGACCTGAGATAAACATGCTAAAAATCAACAAAAGTTGAGTGATATTCATAGGTTTAATTTTTAATAGTTGAACACAAGTTATAAGTGATAATTGCACCGTCATACAATTATAAGTTAAAAACAGTTGTTATTGCATTAAGCTCATGACACTCAGCCGATTAACAGATCTCATCATAAATGATGGATTATAGTAACAGGGGCCCTCGGGATAGGTCCTTGCCAGTAACCTATTAGATTTCAAATAAAGTGCGTTTGGTTGTTTTCTCAACGCCCAAACGGGGATTGTCAATCCCTAATAGATCTATCCACAATTATTTACGTTCACCTCTCTGGGTGACTAAGGCTCATGATATGAGGGGCTTTTGGCAATAAGGGACTTAAGCAATAACGATATCAGGTAAAGCATACCAAGAAAAATACTTGTGTTCAGTTTGTAAAAACTAGCATGTATCCCCCTCGCAGGGTTTATAAAACATTTAAATAAGTAAAGGCGAGGCTATGAACTCACCTTAGTGGTTTAGTGAATAAAAATATCGATACTCAGTTTGCAAAATGGGAACGGCTCCACACACGACCTAGATAATATTTGGCAAGTTTTATTGTTTGATAGTCTTAATGTTTTAATCGCGAGTAGTTTTTGAATACTTGATTTGTTAATTTATCGTTAGTAAAACTTTTGGTTTTATAGTATATCGTACGTTTAGTTTATTTATATATATATATATATATATATATATATATATATATATATATATATATATATATATATATATATATATATGATTATAACGTAACGTTTAATAATAGTAATAATAGTTTGAAATAAAAACGTAACGTCGTGACGTGAAATCGTAAAAATGGAAAATAAAAATAAAATGTTAATTTTTATATATGACCCTTGTCTTTTCCAAAAATTTACACTTTTTACCCTAACGGCGTTAGCGTTACGCCGTTAGTCCAAAATTAAATATATTTACGTTTAACGTCCAAAACTTTATATTTCTTACACTTTTCACCCTGATGTTTATAAAAATCAGTTTTCACCCTTAAACTTACGAAATGACAGTTTATACCGAAACTTTGAAAAGTTGACACTTTTAACCCTATTTTTGTAAAATTTGCAAATCTAGTCCAAAATTCACAATTTTCAAAACTTAATGTTTTCATTTCTTAAATAGTTTCAAAACAGCTTATTTAACTTATTCTAACAGCTTATTTGTTCGAAAAGCTTATTTCATAGCTTATGGGCTTTTTAACGAAATGTAAGGCCCGTTAGCATTTTTAGATCCAATGGGCCTACGAGGGTTTTGGGCTAAAGTTAGGACTATAAAAATGTTACCAAACTGCTTATTGCCATAGCTTATTCGACCGGCTTATTTTGAAATGATTGGGCCTTAAGGCCCAGTCGATACTAATTAATTTCCAAAACTAGTTTCCAAGTTGATTTGCTTTGTGATTTTTATAGGTTCAAGACACGATTTTTATTACAAAGTTTCTATACAAAAATGATTGTTTGTCATGAGGTCTATTAGTTTGTGAAATAAAATGGCATACTCGTTAAGTAAATATTAAAGATATACGTGCGTTTTGGGCTAGCATGGGACGAGTTTTTAGAAGTAAAAGACTTAGAAAATTTTAAGAGTTTTTCAATACTTGTTGTGGTATGTTAGAAACGTATTCTAAAATAGTTTGTACGTAGCGTTTTAGTTTCAAAACTTTTCATAACTTGATTGTTAAGGTGTAAAATAGATAGACGAACGTAAAATATATATATGTTGTTTATTTAGTTTTCGAATAAAGAGGTGCATGTGTTTGTGTCGCATATAAAAATAATGCAAATGAATGTATAGCTAAAAAAATGAAATGAGTCGTTTAGGGACTTACGACACCAAAATGGTGGGGTAAATGAGACGTAGAGTTGAGAAGTGAGTGATATGAGTACGTAGTGTGTATGTTTGCTCGACCAAGATTCACAAACAACCAATTGTTCCTCCTAAACACCACCCGAATCCTTTGAATTCCTACCCAAATGCTTCGACCCAATGCCTAGACTCACTTCTTAGAAATATTTGGTAATTTTTTCGGTTTGCATGGAAGTAGAAACGAAGCATGCATGCATGGGTTTATATATGGTACCTAGTGTGTCCTAGTATCTAAGCTTTAATGAGATGGGATTGTTGCTTGTGTCTAAAAGTCCTAAAGTTGTAAGAGTAAACAAGTTACTCAAGCTTTTGTTTCTTATGTGTCGACATCCTCAAATTCAAAGAAACGTGGGAATTGAAACTTTGAAATGAACCCGTACTTGTGAAATGCATTTTAATAAGATTGTAGTACTTTGCCTAGTGAATATAATATGGAAGGGTGTGAGCATGAAAAAGGGAGGTACATTTTGTTTTTAAAACATATGTCGACTACTCTATTTATTTGGTAACCGATTTGTAATCTTGGCTTAGAACTGGAGATGATTAATCAAGGTAATATTTAGACATGAGATTGAGTTTAGAAATGGTTTTAGGACTTAATAGAAACAAACGGGGTTCAAAACGGTTTAGTTTTGAATTAGTTGCAAAACGTATGAAATTGTTTTTGGACAAATACTTTGCCTAGTAAAAACGTATCTAGACTCAACGTGGGCAACTAAAAATCGACACTCTAATTGTTGGCTAGGGGAGGAACGAGGGTGTGTAAAAATAAGTGTGTGTCGTATGTAGGATTTGAGCATACGAGACTCGTTTCTTACTTGTCCTAGTCGAGTTGTGTGAAAAACAAAAGAAAGAAAATGGGCCTTAAAAGGATTGGGCCGTGAATAGTAACAAGCCGAGAAATGTGTTGGGCTTAGGGTGAGATTTAGGGTCCGGTTAGGTGTATTTTAGGATTAGTAAAATATTAATTGTGATTAGTGATAATTTTAGAAATTAATTAGTGAGACGTTTACGTGAGTCCGTGAGTGAATAGTGTTTTGTGAATAGTGTTCGTGAATAGTAAAACTTTTGAAAAACATCTCAATATCACTAACCGACTCCAAAAACGATGAATAGTGAAATGATGAATAGTGTTTGGTGAATAATAACCGATGAATAGTAATTTTGAAAAATGTCCTGAAAATGCAGGTTCGTAACGAATAAAAGAAATTTTTAATATTCTCGCGATTTTAGACTATAGTGGTACATGTGTGAGCATCGTTCCAAGCAAACAGGGATCATGAATATCGTAGTGATTTTTAAGTAACATAGCATATTTGATAAAGATAAAATAAAAACCAAATTTGTTATTGGTAAAAACGTTATTAATTAACGAAATGATATATTAGTCTTTGATTTACTTTTACTATTTATAGGGAAATTTACGGGAGTTTACTACATATGCCACTATCACGTAAGATGTGGTCATATAGCACCTAAGATTGGGCCCTCGATGCCACAAAAGCATAAGAGGAAACCACTTTTGCCGAGTACAAACCTAAACCACCCAATCGAATGGGCAAAGAAGAAAGTCGCCACTGTAAGTCTCCAAAGAAAGGTCCTCCACAAACCACTATGTTCTCGATCAACTAACGCAATCCTTTGTCAAAGAACAAAGCTGCATCCTCCATGTGTACAAATTGACAAGTCCTTAAACTAAAAAAAAGTTTAGCAATACCCATACATGATCGAAGCAAAAGGAGCTCACTCTGCGGGTCATGTAACTGTGGAAGAAGACTCATCAAATCAACAGCATTTGTGGCTCTCCTCATAGCCAACCCACTGATAAAATTAACATCTCGACTAACAACTCCCCCAAGAAGCTTTACCCCCCAATGACGCCCTCCGAATATCGACAGGAAATAAACCCTCACGAAGCTTTACACCATTATACAAGGGCCAAAATATCTCTATTTTATTGATATTAAGTTCAAGACCCAAACCTGGACCACTTGCTCTTATAATGTCTAATGCCCTGGCCACGTCTTCTGAGTCCCCAATAACGGTCCCATCATCAAGATACCAAGCATGAAGGAGAAGCTTGCATCTGTCTTTGATCTTATGTACTAGTCGGTGTAATACAAGAGAAAAAAGAAGAGGTCCCAATGGGTCGCCTTGCTGCACTCTAGTGTTAGACGATATATGTGTGTCTCCTATATACAATCCCGCTGCCTGCCCATATAAGAAATCAACCCACAAAGATATGGAGGGACACCTCACCCTAACCTAATGAAGTAATGCTGATCTATCCACAAGGTTAAAAGCATTCGAGAAGTCCACAGTAAGCATTGCAAGAGACCATCATTGTGATATTCACTCAACACCCTATTGACGCTATGTAAAACAGCCTCAGCACTACCCGACACTCCGACTCCAAACTGAAAATCACTAAGTTACTTTGACATTTCTTTACCCACACCTTTCATGGCAACCTTGGAAACCAAACGTCTCCATATATTACCTACTGCAATAGTTCAAATCCCGTTATCTTGTTTAAGGAGGGGCGTGAGAGGAGTAGAAGCAACAAACTCCGCCAAAATACACTACAAGAAAAAAGCCCTTTAGCGACTTTCTTAGCGACGTATTTTATGATTGCGACTTTAGGTGATGGTTCGCTGTAAAAGAGTCGCAAATTTTTTGCGACTCGTGACATGTGTCGCTAAAAAGAGCGACTAGTATAATGACTTCATAAAATAAGTTGCTATAAATTTGCGACTTCATTATTTCTTGTCGCTATTTGAATCGCTGTTTCAAAGAGATGTTGCCATCTAAGTCGCTTAACGCGACGCTATTTTTGTAAAAGTCTCTATTTAAGTCGCTAATTAAGTCGCTATATTACAAAAGCCCATTTAAATAGGCTTTTCTTACCTCAACTAAACAAAATTTTATTCTATAAAAGACCTTTTAAGTAGATAATCTATTAATAGCGTAAAATTAGTTAACTCAATTCCCTTGAAATTCTGTATTCTTCCCACGTAAGAATCCTATACAAATTGGGATAATATTAACATACGTGACTATATATATAAGACGATATAGCATTATAGTTTAGTTAACTTGTTTGTTATCTTTTGTTTATTTGTTAGGTTATTGATCGTAGCAATGAGTTTCACAAAGTTTACCAAAATTTTTGGCAAATCTAAAAAGCAAATAGACCATGTAGCAACCATAGAAAAGTTATCTCAGGTACATTATTGTCTCACTTTTTTTTTGTTTATCGTCTACTTCTTGATAATAATGTTGTTTCATGTTTTGTTGCCAAGACTTAATATCATGCACGTAAAAAGCAACAGTGTTTGGATTTGCTTATGTTGCAATGGAACTTATAAATAGATAAGAATATGTTAATCGAGTATTTGACAATTTCTGTTATTTAAAGATATTCTAATGTGCTTATTGTTTACTTGATCATTATAAGCAATCAACGTACAACACGTCCTCAGTCTATTAAAATGATAAACGTATGTTCTTTCGTTATTTGATCATACCATAAACATAATAAGGTCGAGTTGGCGGGACTTTGCCGAATAATAAAGTGCTACATTTTTCTTCTAGTTAATTATTCTTATAACTCATGTAGACACTTGCTGATCTAGAGAAAAAAGAGAAACTACTTCTAAAGAAAGCTTCAGCAGAGGTTGAAAAAGCAAAGGAATACACTAAAGCGAAAAATAAAAGGGGTATAGTCTATAGATCGACATCCTTGTGATATTTTTTATCAGATTTTTCCTGTCACTTTCTATATTCTTAAGTTGTTTTTTTATGGTGATTGTTCAGCGGCAATACAATGTCTGAAGAAAAAGAAACTTTATGAACAACAAATTGGAAATCTTGCAAATGCTCAATTGCGTATTCATGATCAGGTGACTTTATTTTTATGATTTTCAGTTTACTTTCATATTTTCATCAACAGCGATGCTAAATATTTACATGTACGATTGTGTAACAGATTATCATGATAGAGGGTGCAAAATCTACTGCTGATACTGTGGTTGCTCTAAGAACAGGAGCTCAGGCAATGAAGGAAATGCAGAAGGAAGTGTAAGCTCTCGATTTTAAATCCAACATACACCACACTAATCTATTTTGTTTATTTTGTGGGTCGTGTACATATGCTATGAGAACAAAGATATGATATATTAACTGTGGGTCGTCTTCTATGGTACAGGAAAATTAATGACATTGACAAAACAATGGATGAAATAAATGAGCAAAACGAGAGTTTAAAACAAATCCAAGATGCAATTGCAGCACCTTTTAGCGGCCAAGAATTCGATGAGGTAATAGTCAAAGAGATTTGTTTTACTTCAAACTCTAATTTGTAATGGAATTAAAAGTAATAATTTTGTATAAACGCAGGATGAATTGGAGGCTGAACTTGAAGAATTAGAAGGACTTGAGTTGGAGGAACAACTTCTCCAGCCTATCACAAAAACTCCCCCTGTGGGCTCGCAGAATGTGAAAGATGGAAAACAACCAGTGCGCCCCGTCCCACGTCAGAACACAGTCGAGGAAGATGAGCTTGCTGCATTGACGACAGAACTGGCATTATAAACAGGAAAGCTTCTGAAGAGTGGAAGTTAGATATCTTTGAATTCCTTGGATAAAGATTGGAGAGCAAAGTAGAAACAATGGAGGGTGTGTCAGCATTATGGCGTTTATGCAAAGTGGTTTTGACAATAATTATCATTTTATGTGCTCTGTAATGCTTTTAATCCTCTATAATAGACTTAGTACGTTAACAAACAATGTGCGTTATGGCGTGGTGACTCACATTGATCACACTAATATAAACATGATTTGAAATGAGATTATCTTATTCTGTTTTTGAAGTTGTGTGAATGTTAATATCGGCGAGGGTTGATAGTATCCGGTAGCAGAAAGTTATGCTTACAAAGATCTCACATGCTAAAATTAGATGTAAATGTGATTATGGGTTTAACTAAGTTTTACATATATTCTGAGTAATGGTATGTATATCAGTTGCGACTTTTAACTGTAATGTCTAATTGTGCCTTATAAACCATGACAAATAGATATTATACGGATTTATGTTAGCATTAATCTTTTGAAAGAGGTGAACATAAAATATGATAGCACAAACAAAACAGTTTCACAAAAAACTAAACATTGTAATTATACAGGACAACTAAATATAGTTTTGTTCTTTCTTTTTCTTTTCTTTTTTTAATGGAATGGTAATTTTATTACTATTTCTGCTAAACAACAGTTTAACTAATCATGAGTATTAGAGGTGGCAAAATAAATGGGTTAGATGCGTCTAGTTTAAATGGGTCAACTAGAAAGATAAGTCTAAATGGGTTTTGGTAAGGTTGCAAGAAAAAAGGTTGACCCGCTTGTTGCTAGACCCGTTGGTTAATTGTTAGATACTTGCACTTTCTATCAAATATTCAATTAGACTCGCTTATAATATTTAGAGAGACCCATCCCCTAATAGATATTTACCCGGCTAGACTCATATTTAACCGATGGATCTCAGCACCTATAATCAAGCACCACAACTGAGATAAAGTTCTATGCTAGCTTTAGATTGGTGAAAAAGATATAAAGATGTTGGCTTGAGCCACACAATGACCAGTGTGTTGGTGCACAAGGAACCATTTTCATAAAGAGCAGAAATGACATGGCCAATATCCCCATATATCCTATTAAAAAAACCCAAGGGAAACATTTTCCAATTTGGCTTATTACACATGTAAGCAAGAAGGAAGGAAAGTGAAACAACATAGGCGTTTTAGTAATAGACATCCATCATCCTGCCCCTTAATATGGCTTCAGCTTTCCTCACTTCTTTCCCTGGCCCAATCACAAAAACCTGCATAGGGACACCAAGTTTATTATTAGATTCTGCGCATCCAAATCACCATTCATATACATTCCATCATATAAAATAAGAATAATTTGGAGTTTAAACAAAGCCGAATGGGGTATCTGTGTGATGCTTTAAACAACACCCTCCCTCATCACACAAACCCCCCTTTGGACCCACAAAACTCCCTCACAAACTCATGCGCTATCGCGCAACCCCTTTGGCACACGAAGCTGTGTGTTAGCTATGACGCAGGGGGTGCTTGAGTGATTACACCAGGTGCTCTTAGAACATACATTTCGGGTGGTCCCACACCTTAGGAGGTTTGACTATGAGAGGTCAAAACGTAACTTTTTTCCTAGAATTGAAGATTTGTTCATGTTACCATTCAAGTGGGATTCTTTTCATGTGAATTTCTACTAGTCTACCTCATTACTTCATAACAAAAGGCAGTAGAAAATAAATAAGGGTAGCAAATTTGTATAAAGAGGATCTAAGATTAAAATAAGGTATTAACTGACCTTGTCTGGTGGTCCCTTGGCACCTCCAATGAATATTTCACAGCTGTCAGTACAATAAATTAGTCAATGGATAAAAAATAAGCCGAAATATAAACGCAAAATAAACAAAAAACAAGAAAGATTACTTGCAAGACTCCTTGATGGCTAAAATGGAAGCTCCTTTTCTTCCAATAACACGCCCCATCTTCCCTGGTGGAACATCGACAACCGATAGGATTTCTTCCTCAAGAACTTTGTTATCAGTGATGACGTTCTCTGCAATAAGCCATTTAATCAAAAGAAGTTGCAAGTAATTATTCTAAATCTATTTGGGAATATACATGAACAAACTTAAAATAGAAACAAGAAATGAAGAATATTATAAAGAACAAACCAGGAACTGGAGGGAGAGGTGGCCAATCTGCACAACCATTATCAGTAATGCAGAAACAACGACAATAAAGTGCACCACGAACAGCAAGATACCATAAGGATTTTGAGTTCATCTTCACCACCATTTTGTTATATATGTACAGAAGAAATCGCACATCGTCTGTGGCTGCACGCACCATCAGTTCAGATAATGGCCTATACTTCCAGAAGTTGGGATCCTGGTACATTCCACAACAAAAACTTCAAAACCTTATGCTAATAATAGTCCATAAAGTTTATATCCTAACAAACTGAAAGCATCATATACAAACAGACACTGATTCTTATGTGGAGTCAAATTTTCTTGTATCATGCTAACTTTATCAAATAGACTCGGGATGCATTAATTTTGAAGGCATGTAGGACTGACGAACCTGTCTGAGAAGAACTCTAACTTCTTCCTTTTCCAGATAAGACATACCTAATTTTAAAACCTCGAGGTGAGAATACTGCCGAGGAAATTATTGCACAAGGAAACCATATAATAAAATAAAATAATAACTTGAATATGGAAACCAAGACACTGATTTTAGTCTTTGTATCTTCTTCTAATGAAAAATAAGTTGTTTTTCGATTTTATTGCCAAAACATTACAAGCTTGTATTATTAATAACTTAATGAAATAATTAAAAGTATTTTATAAACACTTCCAATATAATAGTGATTAGAAATAAAATGACATGATAAGAGGGTAAGTACCGCAGTAACGTGGATCCGCAAGAAGACCAACAAATGATATGTAGTCATCCGGCACTTTTGTCCCGCCTTCTTGCTCCTCGATTAAACTGTAAGCAATCTGTGTCACACATAAATTAGTCAGCATGACTAAATGAAAGACTAAATCATGAACTTGGTGATAGCTAACACGACGGAAAAGAAGCACTATTTACCTGAGTATCAAAAACGTTGTGCAACTTGATGTTGAATTGGAAATACAATGCCTTCAAAATAAGAGTAAACAGAAACCATCACACAAACACACTTGTTGAAAAGAGTGAAATAGGCAGGAAATAGATTAAATCAATTAGAGACCTCACTATCTCGTTTGCAATCATGAATTACTTTAGTGATGTAACTAGATTCAAGTGCAGGCTTACAGGCTTCCACAAGCGCCCTTCCACCCTCAATTGCATCAACCAGATATATAGCATCAGGAAACGCTAGCTGTCAACGCCAAAAAAATATATTACACAAATTCATTATAACACAGAAACGCAGTTGGGATAAATACAATAGATGTTATTGATCGAAGTGAGAAGTGATAAACTTGATGAAAGTAAAATTTGCACAATCAGTAGCCACCTTAGTGTTAAGTTTCCATATTAAATATGTTAGACGATTCTGGAAAACTGTCACATTTCGGGGGTGTTTGGCATTACCTTTCGGAACTGATTATGATAAAAGATACTCTACATAAGATAAGCAGATATAACAGAATGGGCTGCATGAAAGTGTTTTGATGTGCTACGGTTACTTTTTATAGTGATAATTTGATAATCAAGAATTCGAGTATTTTAGTATGTTTTAATTATGTAGTACCTTATATGTCAAATAGCCCCATAAACAATCATATAACAAGAATCAATTTTTGTATACCCAAACACTGAGAAACTGCTAATCTACCACTTGAAAAGGCAATAATTATATACTCATTTGAAAAACACAATGCCAAACACCCCTTTTCTCTATATTGTACTTAAATACCAACAAACATGGAATTTACATACATTGAATTAATTAAATCAAAGACATGCAAGGGACTTATTATTTACCTGCATAATACACAAGGTCCCATTGCGACAAAGGTCAACACCCTCACAGTCAAAGCCGATGACTAACTTCTTATCAGCAGTCGGATGCAAGAATTCAGGAGGAAGTTGACTTGCATGAGTAACGATGTGGACAGGAACTACTTCTCCACCTGCAAAACAATTACTTTACATTAATACACAACACTTGACTATGTGTAATATTAGTTAAATGCTTACACGGTGCTGGTCAAAATTTACACCATCAATAATTTAAGGTATATAAAATGAATAGCAGCTAACAGCAAATATTTTCCCGAATCAAGAAAGCATTGAAACTTAAATAACAAATTCCATAACAAGTAATCCCACCTAACCATGATAACTGCAACAACTCAGTCGATTTGTTTGACTATCAGTCAAACATTAAAAAACATTAATAAACCCTGATCATACTGACCGAAATTAATACAGCCAACAGTTTTCAGCTTAAAACCATGACAAATAGTAAAGAAACCAAATCAGTAACACAGTGGAATTTATTAACAAAATCGCTAACAAATACCATGATAATCACCACGGACTCCAAAACTAGTTGTTTGACCATCAGTCAAACCCTAAAAACCCCTAATCATCCTGAACATGGCTGAGTCTGTGACGGTGAAAAAAAACCCGATCAAAATGGAATAATGCTACTGGGGCTGAGGATCGGGTCAAAACTGACCCGAACCAACCAAAACCGAAATGAACCGAAAACCAATTTTGTGGAAGACATGAACCGAGAACTGAACCGAAGTAACTCAGTTCGGTTCGTTTTGTGTCGGTCCGTTCCATTCAGTAAGGTTTATACGGTTTAGGTGTTTTCTCTCTGTTTTGACTCGAACCGATCAGTGAACCAAGCCAAACCGAAACCAAAAATCATAAATACATAGAACCGAAAACTGAACCGAATATGGTTCTTCGAACCGGTTCAGCTCGGTTTTCGGTCTGCTTTGCTCAGCCCTAATGCTATCTAATAAAAAATCCCAAAAAAAGATTACCAACAATAGATTTCACAACTAGTTAATGGACTATCAGTCAAAACCCTAATCAGACTAATCAAAATGAACAAAAAAATTATACACCACAATCAAAACCCTAATCATAAAATAAAAACAAAACTAATTACAGTCCAAACAAAGAACATGATCATAAGAGACTGGATTTACTTTTTGCAATACCGAAATTTTGGTTAGAACATGAGATATTACACATTTGTCATTATTTTTTCTTAATACCTACCATAAGAGACTGGATTTACTTTTTGCAATCACTCCATTAATTAATTGCTCAATCGGTGAACCAAACAAACGTTTTATGTCACATCAATCTCAAAATCATTCTAAAAGTCCAAACCAAACGGAAAATCATTCTAAAGGTCTAAACCAAACGGGCCCTTAATGGGTGAACATAAACGAGATTTTGTAATTAATCTATTTTTAAATAAGTATACACGTGATGCCTATACCTCAAATATAAACAATTAACTGAAACCTAATACGTAGTAGTACGTAACAACTTATCGCCTAATGGCATTCCCAATGAATATGAAACACACATGCATGCAGATAAACATGTAGAAGTTTTTGTATTTATCAAAACTATAATTTGTTGATAACAATACAAAAGCCCATTTAAATAGGCATTTCTTACCTCCACTAAACAAATTTTGATTTATATAAAAGACCTTTTAAGTAGATAATCTATTAATAGCGTAAAATTAACTAACTCAATTCCCTTAAAATTCTGTATTCTTCCCACGTAAGAATCCTATACAAATTGGGATAATATTAACATACGTGACTATATATATAAGACCATATATAGTTTAGTTAACTTGTTGGTTATCTTTTGTTTATTTGTTAGGTTATTGATCGTAGCAATGAGTTTCACAAAGTTTACCAAAATTTTTGGCAAATCTAAAAAGCAAATAGACCATGTAGCAACCATAGAAAAGTTATCTCAGGTACACTATTGTCTCACTTTGTTTTTTGTTTATCGTCTACTTCTTGATAATGTTGTTTCATGTTTGTTGCCAAGACTTAGATATCACATTATCACGTAAAAGAGAATAACTTCATAACTAGCTAGACTAAGTTTGATGATGTTTAGTTTTTTTGTTTGATCTTGATCATCTTACATTGTTGTTGTTTACGCATGAAAAACGCAACAGTGTTTGGATTTGCTTATGTTGCAATGCAACTTATAAACAGATAAGAAGATGTTGAGTATTTGACAATTTCTGTTATTTAAAGATATTCTAATTAATGTGCTTATTGTTTACTTGATCATTATAAGCAATCAACAACACGTCCTCAGTCGATTAAAATGATAAACGTACCGTATGTTCTTTCGTTATTTGATCATGCCATAAACATAATAAGGTCGAGTTGGCGGGACTTTGCTGAATAATAAAGTGTTACATTTTTCTTCTAGTTAGTTATTCTTATAACTCATATATGCAGACACTTGCTGATCTAGAGAAAAAAGAGAAACTACTTCTAAAGAAAGCTTCAGCAGAGGTTGAAAAAGCAAAGCAATACACTAAAGCAAAAAATAAAAGGGGTACAGACTATAGATCGACATCTCGTGATATTTTTTTTATCAGATTTTTCCTGTCACTTCTATATTCTTAATGTTGTTCTTTTTGGCGATTGTTCAGCGGCAATACAGTGTTTGAAGAAAAAGAAACTTTATGAACAACAAATTGGAAATCTTGCAAATGCTCAATTGCGTATTCATGATCAGGTGACTTTATATTTATGATTTTCAGTTTACTTTCATATTTTCATCAACAGTGATGCAAGATATTTACATCTACGATTGTATAACAGATTATCATGATAGAAGGTGCAAAATCTACCGCTGATACTGTGGTTGCTTTAAGAACAGGAGCTCAGGCAATGAAGGAAATGCAGAAGGAAATGTAAGCTCTCGATTTTATATCCAACATACACCACACTAATCTGTTTTGTTTATTTTGTGGGTCGTGTACATATGCTATGAGGACAAAGATATGATATATAACTGTGGTCGTCTTCTATGATACAGGAAAATTAATGACGTTGACAAAACAATGGATGAAATAAATGAGCAAAGCGAGAGTTTAAAACAAATCCAAGATGCAATTGCAGCACCTTTTAGCGGCCAAGAATTCGATGAGGTAATACTCAAAGAGATTCGTTTTACTTCAAACTCTAATTTGTAATGGAACTAAAAGTAATAATTTTGTATAAACGCAGGATGAATTGGAGGCTGAACTTGAAGAATTAGAAGGACTTGAGTTGGAACAACAACTTCTCCAGCCTATCCCAAAAACTTCCCCTGTGGCCTCGCAGAATGTGAATGATGGAAAACAACCAGCGCGCCCAGTCCCACGTCAGAACACAGTTGAGGAAGATGAGCTTGCTGCACTGACGACAGAACTGGCATTATAAACATGAAAGCCTCTGCAGAGTGGAAGTTTAGATATCTTTGAGTTCCTAAGATAAAGATTGTAATGATTGGAGAGCAAAGTAGAAACAATGGAGGGTCTTTCGGCATTATGGCATTTATGCAATGTGGTTTTGACAATAATTATCATTTCATGTGCTCTGTAATGCTTTTAATCCTCTATAATAGACTTAATACGTTAACAACAATGTGCGTTATGGCCTGGTGACTCACATTGATCACACGAATATAAACATGGTTTGAAATGAGATTATCCTTTTCTGTTTTTTAAGTTGTGTGGATGTTAATATCGGCGAGGGTTGATGGGTTGATAGTATCCGGTACCAGAAAGTTATGCTTACAAATAAGTTTACATATATTCTGAGTAATGGGATGTATATCAGTTGCCACTTTTAACTGTAATGTCTAATTGTGCCTTATAAACCATGACAAATGGATATTATGCAGATTTATGTTAGCAATAATCTTTGATGATAGAGGTGAACATAGAATATGATAACACAAACAAAACAGTTTCACAAAAAAATAAACATTGTACTAGTAATTTTTAACGATCCTACATATTTATTTCATCAAAATCGAATTACATAGTGGTTGAAGGCAAACGAGCAACAAGCTGTTCTACTTGCCCTTTTTAGATCGCAAAACTAACTCTTTTGAAAACTAGATTCGTTGATCTATATGTCATAACATTGCTGTTCATAACTTATTGGACTCTGTTGAGTGGTTCCACAGCTTCATGTGCAAGAAAACCAAATGTATCAAACGTGAAATGAATAAACACGTGTTGATTTTCAATGCATGCTTTTTCGTGTTTTGTCACTTTGCATAAGGCGGCTTTCAAGCGGCATATCCAGCTGTAAAACCCCGACTACTCAACCTCACGAGAGGAGAAACCCCTTTCAGATCCAATAAGAATGTTTCCCCCAACCTATCCAAAAATCAAAATATCAGCCGGTCTCAATGTAGATCTTCCATCTGACGGGTCCGTCAAAAAGTTCATAGGCGCTTCTTTCTTGGCGGAGATCCCGACACGCCTACATACATAAAAAAGGACGTCTCTAACAAAATCATGTCTGTACTTGAAGCCCGGGAGCTCTTTACAATGAACCGCATGTTCCCAAAGGAATCCAAATATGCCTTGCGACAAACAAGGCATATCTCATCAACCGGAAATAATGGAATCATATGGCGATACTTAAGGATAGTACGATATTCTACCGGTGACATATGTTAACCTAGCCCGTCTATGGGGATAGCTAGTAGAAAATCCTGAGCATGTGGAGCACATAGACACTCAAAAACAACTTTCTGTCTCACAGTCATGTCAAAGTGAACTTCCATATCCTTTACCATTTCACTAAAAAGGGCACTCGCCAGTGTTTGTTAGGCTTTAGAGGGGACGGTGTCCTTATTAGTGAAACCACTAAAATCAAAGCATGGAATCGTATCATGAAGACAATCCAGAGCAGAAACATAATCAACATGCATACCACATATGGCACTATCACGTAAGATGTGGTCTTATAGCACCTAAGATTGGGCCCTCGATGTCACAAAAGCATAAGAGGAAACCACTTTTGCCGAGTACAAACCTAAACCACCCAATCGAATGGGCAAAGAAGAAAGTCGCCACTGTAAGTCTCCAAAGAAAGGTCCTCCACAAACCACTATGTTCTCGATCAACTCACGCAATCCTTTGTCAAAGAACAAAGCTGCATCCTCCATGTGTACAAATTGACAAGTCCTTAAACTAAAAAAAAGTTTAGCAATACCCATACATGATCGAAGCAAAAGGAGCTCACTCTGCGGGTCATGTAACTGTGGAAGAAGACTCATCAAATCAACAGCATTTGTGGCTCTCCTCATAGCCAACCCACTGATAAAATTAGCATCTCGACTAACAGCTCCCCCAAGAAGCTTTACCCCCAATGACGCCCTCCGAATATCGACAGGAAATAAACCCTCACGAAGCTTTACACCATTACACGAGGGCCAAAATATCTCTATTTTATTGATATTAAGTTCAAGACCCAAACCTGGACTACTTGCTCTTATAATGTCTAATGCCCTGGCCACGTCTTCTGAGTCCCCAATAACGGTCCCATCATCAAGATACCAAGCATGAAGGAGAAGCTTGCATCTGTCTTTGATCTTATGTACTAGTCGGTGTAATTCAAGAGAAAAAAGAAGAGGTCCCAATGGGTCGCCTTGCTGCACTCTAGTGTCAGACAATATATGTGTGTCTCCTATATACAATCCCGCTGCCTGCCCATATAAGAAATCAACCCACAAAGATATGGAGGGACACCTCACCCTAACCTAATGAAGTAATGCCGATCTATCCACAAGGTTAAAAGCATTCGAGAAGTCCACAGTAAGCATTGCAAGAGACCCATCATTGTGATATTCACTCAACACCCTATTGACGCTATGTAAAACAGCCTCAGCGCTACCCGACACTCCGACTCCAAACTGAAAATCACTAAGTTACTTTGACATTTCTTTACCCACACCTTTCATGGCAACCTTGGAAACCAAACGTCTCCATATATTACCTACTGCAATAGTTCAAATCCCGTTATCTTGTTTAAGGAGGGGCGTGAGAGGAGTAGAAGCAACAAACTCCGCCAAAATACACTACAAGAAAAAAGCCATTTAGCGACTTTCTTAGCGACGTATTTTATGATTGCGACTTTAGGTGATGGGTCGCTATAAAAGAGCCGCAAATTTTTTGCGACTCGTGACATGTGTCGCTAAAAAGAGCGACTAGTATAACGACTTCATAAAATAAGTCGCTATAAATTTGCGACTTCAGTATTTCTTGTCGCCATTTGCATCGCTGTTTCAAAGAGATGTTGCCATCTAAGTCGCTTAACGCGACGCTATTTCTGTAAAAGTCTCTATTTAAGTCGCTAATTAAGTCGCTATATAGCGACTTAATTAGCGACTTAAATAGAGACTTTTACAGAAATAGCGTCGCGTTAAGCGACTTAGATGGCAACATCTCTTTGAAACAGCGATGCAAATGGCGACAAGAAATACTGAAGTCGCAAATTTATAGCGACTTATTTTATGAAGTCGTTATACTAGTCGCTCTTTTTAGCGACACATGTCACGAGTCGCAAAAAATTTGCGGCTCTTTTACAGCGACCCATCACCTAAAAGTCGCAATCATAAAATACGTCGCTAAGAAAGTCGCTAAAGGGCTTTTTTCTTGTAGTGATAGTAGAACACCTTCCAACTAACCACAAATTAATGACTGAGGTGATGGCTTTAAAAGATCGTCGCCAGTAGCAGACCCCTCTCCATGTAAAGCATCTAAAATAAGTTGTAATTACAAAGGACAACTAAACATAGGTTTATTATTATTATTATTATTATTATTATTATTATTATTATTTTTCCTCCTCGAATGGTAATTTTATATTACTATTCTGCTGCTACAAAACAGTTTAACAAATCATAAGTATTAGAGGTGGCAAAATAAGTGGGTCAAGTTTGGTCATGGGTCTAGATAGATTTGGGTTCAGATGTGCCTGGTTTAAATGGGTCATCTAGTAACATAAGTCTAAATGAGTTTTGGTAAGGTTGACAAAAAAACTTTGTTTATCTTTTTTGTAATAATAATAATAATAATAATAATAATAATAATAATAAAATGACCCGCTAGTCGATAGAACCGTTGGTTAATAAACGAGCCTAGCTCGTTTAGGCCAAAACTCAACTCGGCTCGGATCGTTTACAACCATAGTCCGTGCCAAGGAACCATTTTCATAGCAACCCTAGATGCAATGTGCAGAAATGACATGGCCAATATCCCACATATTATCCTATTAAAACACCCATGGGAACCATTTTCCAATTTGTTGATAACATTACAAAAGCCCATTTAAATAGGCTTTTCTTACCTCAACTAAACAAAATTTTATTCTATAAAAAGACCTTTTAAGTAGATAATCTATTAATAGCGTAAAATTAGCTAACTCAATTCCCTTGAAATTCTGTATTCTTCCCACGTAAGAATCCTATACAAATTGGGATAATATTAACATACGTGACTATATATATAAGACGATATAGCATTATAGTTTAGTTAACTTGTTTGTTATCTTTTGTTTATTTGTTAGGTTATTGATCGTAGTAATGAGTTTTACAAAGTTTACCAAAATTTTTGGCAAATCTAAAAAGCAAATAGACCATGTAGCAACCATAGAAAAGTTATCTCAGGTACATTATTGTCTCACTTTTTTTTTGTTTATCGTCTACTTCTTGATAATAATGTTGTTTCATGTTTTGTTGCCAAGACTTAATATCATGCACGTAAAAAGCAACAGTGTTTGGATTTGCTTATGTTGCAATGGAACTTATAAATAGATCGTAAGAATATGTTAATCGAGTATTTGACAATTTCTGTTATTTAAAGATATTCTAATGTGCTTATTGTTTACTTGATCATTATAAGCAATCAACGTACAACACGTCCTCAGTCAATTAAAATGATAAACGTATGTTCTTTCGTTATTTGATCATACCATAAACATAATAAGGTCGAGTTGGCGGGACTTTGCCGAATAATAAAGTGCTACATTTTTCTTCTAGTTAATTATTCTTATAACTCATGCAGACACTTGCTGATCTAGAGAAAAAAAGAGAAACTACTTCTAAAGAAAGCTTCAGCAGAGGTTGAAAAAGCAAAGCAATACACTAAAGCAAAAAATAAAAGGGGTATATACTATAGATCGACATCCTTGTGATATTTTTTATCAGATTTTTCCTGTCACTTCTATATTCTTAATGTTGTTTTTTTTATGGCGATTGTTCAGCGGCAATACAATGTCTGAAGAAAAAAAAACTTTATGAACAACAAATTGGAAATCTTGCAAATGCTCAATTGCGTATTCATGATCAGGTGATTTTATTTTTATGATTTTCAGTTTACTTTCATATTTTCATCAACAGCGATGCTAAATATTTACATGTACGATTGTGTAACAGATTATCATGATAGAGGGTGCAAAATCTACCGCTGATACTGTGGTTGCTCTAAGAACAGGAGCTCAGGCAATGAAGGAAATGCAGAAGGAAGTGTAAGCTCTCGATTTTAAATCCAACATACACCACACTAAACTATTTCGTTTATTTTGTGGGTCGTGTACATATGCTATGAGAACAAAGATATGATATATTAACTGTGGGTCGTCTTCTATGGTACAGGAAAATTAATGACATTGACAAAACAATGGATGAAATAAATGAGCAAAACGAGAGTTTAAAACAAATCCAAGATGCAATTGCAGCACCTTTTAGCGGCCAAGAATTCGATGAGGTAATGGTCCAAGAGATTTGTTTTACTTCGAACTCTAATTTGTAATGGAATTAAAAGTAATAATTTTGTATAAACGCAGGATGAATTGGAGGCTGAACTTGAAGAATTAGAAGGACTTGAGTTGGAGGAACAACTTCTCCAGCCTTTCACAAAAACTCCCCCTGTGACCTCGCAGAATGTGAAAGATGGAAAACAACCAGTGCGCCCCGTCCCACGTCAGAACACAGTCGAGGAAGATGAGCTTGCTGCATTGACGACAGAACTGGCATTATAAACAGGAAAGCTTCTGAAGAGTGGAAGTTAGATATCTTTGAATTCCTTGGATAAAGATTGTAAAGATTGGAGAGCAAAGTAGAAACAATGGAGGGTGTGTCAGCATTATGGCGTTTATGCAAAGTGGTTTTGACAATAATTATCATTTTATGTGCTCTGTAATGCTTTTAATCCTCTATAATAGACTTAGTACGTTAACAAACAATGTGCGTTATGGCGTGGTGACTCACATTGATCACACTAATATAAACATGATTTGAAATGAGATTATCTTATTCTGTTTTTGAAGTTGTGTGAATGTTAACATCGGCGAGGGTTGATGGGTTGATAGTATCCGGTAGCAGAAAGTTATGCTTACAAAGATCTCACATGCTAAAATTAGATGTAAATGTGATTATGGGTTTTAACTAAGTTTTACATATATTCTGAGTAATGCTATGTACATCAGTTGCGACTTTTAACTGTAATGTCTAATTGTTCCTTATAAACCATGACAAATAGATATTATACGGATTTATGTTAGCATTAATCTTTTGAAAGAGGTGAACATAGAATATGATAGCACAAACAAAACAGTTTCAAAAAAAATAAACATTGTAATTATATAGGACAACTAAATATAGTTTTGTTCTTTCTTTTTCTTTTCTTTTTTTAATGGAATGGTAATTTTATATTACTATTTCTGCTAAACAACAGTTTAACTAATCATGAGTATCAGAGGTGGCAAAATAAATGAGTTAGATGCGTCTAGTTTAAATGGGTCAACTAGAAAGATAAGTCTAAATGGGTTTTGGTAAGGTTGCAAGAAAAAAGGTTGACCCGCTTGTTGCTAGACCCATTGGTTAATTTTTAGATACTTGCACTTTCTATCAAATATTCAATTAGACTCGCTTATAATATTTAGAGAGACCCATCCCCTAATAGATATTTACCCGACTAGACTCATATTTAACCGATGGATCTCAGCACCTATAATCAAGCACCACAACTGAAATAAAGTTCTATGCTAGCTTTAGATCGGTGAAAAAGATATAAAGATGTTGGCTTGAGCCACACAATGACCAATGTGTTGGTGCACAAGGAACCATTTTCATAAAGAGCAGAAATGACATGGCCAATATCCCCACATATCCTATTAAAAAAACCCAAGGGAACCATTTTCCAATTTGGCTTATTACACATGTAAGCAAGAAGGAAGGAAAGTGAAACAACATAGGCGTTTTAGTAATAAACATCCATCATCCTGCCCCTTAATATGGCTTCAGCTTTCCTCACTTCTTTCCCTGGTCCAATCACAAAAACCTGCATAGGGACACCAAGTTTATTATTAGATTCTGCGCATCCAAATCACCATTCATATACATTCCATCATATAAAATAAGAATAATTTGGAGTTTAAACAAAGCCGAATGGGGTATCTGTGTGATGCTTTAAACAACACCCTACCTCATCACACAAACCCCCCTTTGGACCCACAAAACTCCCTCACAAACACGCAGGGGTGCTTGAGTGATTACACCAGGTGCTCTTAGAACATGCATTTCGGGTGGTCCCACACCTTAGGAGGTTTGACTATGAGAGGTCAAAACGTAACTTTTTTCCTAGAATTGAAGATTTGTTCATGTTACCATTCAAGTGGGATTCTTTTCATGTGAATTTCTACTAGTCTACCTCATTACTTCATAACAAAAGGCAGTAGAAAATAAATAAGGGTAGCAAATTTGTATAAAGAGGATCTAAGATTAAAATAAGGTATTAACTGACCTTGTCTGGTGGTCCCTTGGCACCTCCAATGAATATTTCACAGCTGTCAGTACAATAAATTAGTCAATGGATAAAAAATAAACCGAAATATAAACGCAAAATAAACAAAAAACAAGAAAGATTACTTGCAAGACTCCTTGATGGCTAAAATGGAAGCTCCTTTTCTTCCAATAACACGCCCCATCTTCCCTGGTGGAACATCGACAACCGATAGGATTTCTTCCTCAAGAACTTTGTTATCAGTGATGACGTTCTCTGCAATAAGCCATTTAATCAAAAGAAGTTGCAAGTAATTATTCTAAATCTATTTGGGAATATACATGAACAAACTTAAAATAGAAACAAGAAATAAAGAACAAACCAGGAACTGGAGGGAGAGGTGGCCAATCTGCACAACCATTATCAGTAATGCAGAAACAACGACAATAAAGTGCACCACGAACAGCAAGATACCATAAGGATTTTGAGTTCATCTTCACCACCATTTTGTTATATATGTACAGAAGAAATCGCACATCGTCTGTGGCTGCACGCACCATCAGTTCAGACAATGGCCTATACTTCCAGAAGTTGGGATCCTGGTACATTCCACAACAAAAACTTCAAAACCTTATGCTAATAATAGTCCATAAAGTTTATATCGTAACAAACTGAAAGCATCATATACAAACAGACACTGATTCTTAAGTGGAGTCAAATTTTCTTGTATCATGCTAACTTTATCAAATAGACTCAGGATGCATTAATTTTGAAGGCATGTAAGACTGACGAACCTGTCTGAGAAGAACTCTAACTTCTTCCTTTTCCAGATAAGACATACCTGATTTTAAAACCTCGAGGTGAGAATACTGCCGTTACTATGAAATTATTGCACAAGGAAACCATATAATAAAATAAAATAATAACTTGAATATGGAAACCAAGACACTGATTTTAGTCTTTGTATCTTCTTCTAATGAAAAATAAGTTGTTTTTCGATTTTATTGCCAAAACATTACGAGCTTGTATTATTAACAACTTAATGAAATAATTAAAAGTATTTTATAAACACTTCCAATATAATAGTGATTAGAAATAAAATGACATGATAAGAGGGTAAGTACCGCAGTAACGTGGATCCGCAAGAAGACCAACAAATGATATGTAGTCATCTGGCACTTTTGTCCCGCCTTCTTGCTCCTCGATTAAACTGTAAGCAATCTGTGTCACACATAAATTAGTCAGCATGACTAAATGAAAGACTAAATCATGAACTTGGTGATAGCTAACACGACGGAAAAGAAGCATTATTTACCTGAGTATCAAAAACGTTGTGCAACTTGATGTTGAATTGGAAATACAATGCCTTCAAAATAAGAGTAAACAGAAACCATCACACAAACACACTTGTTGAAAAGAGTGAAATAGGCAGGAAATAGATTAAATCAATTAGAGACCTCACTATCTCGTTTGCAATCATGAATTACTTTAGTGATGTAACTAGATTCAAGTGCAGGCTTACAGGCTTCCACAAGTGCCCTTCCACCCTCAATTGCATCAACCAGATATATAGCATCAGGAAACGCTAGCTGTCAACGCCAAAAAAATATATTACACAAATTTATTATAACACAGAAACGCAGTTGGGATAAATACAATAGATGTTATTGATCGAAGTGAGAAGTGATAAACTTGATGAAAGTAAAATTTGCACAATCAGTAGCCACCTTAGTGTTAAGTTTCCATATTAAATATGTTAGACGATTCTGGAAAACTGTCACATTTCGGGGGTGTTTGGCATTACCTTTCGGAACTGATTATGATAAAGATACTCTACATAAGATAAGCAGATATAACAGAATGGGCTGCATGAAAGTGTTTTGATGTGCTACGGTTACTTTTTATAGTGATAATTTGATAATCAAGAATTCGAGTATTTTAGTATGTTTTAATTATGTAGTACCTTATATGTCAAATAGCCCCATAAACAATCATATAACGAGAATCAATTTTTGTATACCCAAACACTGAGTAACTGCTAATCTACCACTTGAAAAGGCAATAATTATATACTCATTTGAAAAACACAATGCCAAACACCCGTTTTCTCTATATTGTACTTAAATACCAACAAACATGGAATTTACATACATTGAATTAATTAAATCAAAGACATGCAAGGGACTTATTATTTACCTGCATAATACACAAAGTCCCATTGCGACAAAGGTCAACACCCTCACAGTCAAAGCCGATGACTAACTTCTTATCAGCAGACGGATGCAAGAATTCAGGAGGAAGTTGACTTGCATGAGTAACGATGTGGACAGGAACTACTTCTCCACCTGCAAAACAATTACTTTACATTAATACACAACACTTGACTATGTGTAATATTAGTTAAATGCTTACACGGTGCTGGTCAAAATTTACACCATCAATAACTTAAGGTATATAAAAAGAATAGCAGCTAATAGCAAATATTTTCCCGAATCAAGAAAGCATTGAAACTTAAATAACAAATTACATAACAAGTAATCCCACCTAACCATGATAACTGCAACAACTCATTCGATTTGTTTGACTATCAGTCAAACATTAAAAAACATTAATAAACCCTGATCATACTGACCGAAATTAATACAGCCAACAGTTTTCAGCTTAAAACCATGACAAATAGTAAAGAAACCAAATCAGTAACACAGTGGAATTTATTAACAAAATCGCTAACAAATACCATGATAATCACCACGGACTCCAAAACTAGTTGTTTGACCATCAGTCAAACCCTAAAAACCCCTAATCATCCTGAACATGGCTGAGTCTGTGACGGTGAAAAAAAACCCGATCAAAATGGAATAATGCTACTGGGGCTGAGGATCGGGTCAAAACTGACCCGAACCAACCAAAACCGAAATGAACCGAAAACCAATTTTGTGGAAGACATGAACCGAGAACTGAACCGAAGTAACTCAGTTCGGTTCGTTTTGTGTCGGTCCGTTCCATTCAGTAAGGTTTATACGGTTTAGGTGTTTTCTCTCTGTTTTGACTCGAACCGATCAGTGAACCAAGCCAAACCGAAACCAAAAATCATAAATACATAGAACCGAAAACTGAACCGAATATGGTTCTTCGAACCGGTTCAGCTCGGTTTTCGGTCTGCTTTGCTCAGCCCTAATGCTATCTAATAAAAAATCCCAAAAAAAGATTACCAACAATAGATTTCACAACTAGTTAATGGACTATCAGTCAAAACCCTAATCAGACTAATCAAAATGAACAAAAAAATTATACACCACAATCAAAACCCTAATCATAAAATAAAAACAAAACTAATTACAGTCCAAACAAAGAACATGATCATAAACCCTAATAAAAGATAAACATTAAAAATTATAAATATGAGAAAACCCTGATGAGTAAATAAAATAAAACCTGGGTCAGAATTAGGAAGAGGGATATTAGTCAGATGATCAGAGGCCATGCTGCTAATGATGATCCAACCATGTAATCACTAAATCAACACTCCGCCCCCGAATTAAATATACGTGCGCCGTTATTATTACTGTACTATTGTTATGTTATTTTCCGATTGGGCTTTTTCGACATGCACTGCCTGTTTGTACCGTACACTTCTTTTTTTCCGCTTTTGGCCCCTGTACTATTGTCCGGATGTGAATCTACGTTAAATACTCAATCATCATTTGGGAAACTGCTACAGTACAACTTAGCTTTTTTTTTTTTTTTTTTTTTTTTTTTTTTTTTTTTTTTTTTTTTTCAAGAAAAGAAAACAAAGTTATTTTAAAAAGTGTGTTCGTGTTAATATATGTAAATGTAGAAAGGTTTAGCTGTAAAATAGCAATCAATGAGACAAAAATCAGTTTTTGAGTGTCTACGGGTATTATATGCTCAAGATTTTCTATTAGCTATCCTCATAGAAGGATTAGGTCAACATATGTCACTGGTGGAATATCGTACTATTTTTAAGTATCGCCTCATGATTCCTTTATTTTCGGTTGATAAGATATGCCCAGTTTGTCGCAAGGCATGTTTGTATTCCTTCGGGGAACATCCTGTTTATTGCAAAGAGCTCCCCGGTTTCAAGTACAGATAAGATATGGTTAGGGACGTCCTTTTTGACGTATGTAGGCATGCCGAGATCTCCGCCAAGAAAGAAGCTCATGCGAACTTTTTGACTGGCCCATTGGATGGAAGATCCACACTCAGACCGGAAGACGTATGGCTTTTGGATGGGTAGGAGGGAAACATATGTGTGGATTTAACCGGGGTTTTACAGTGAGATAGGCTGCTTTGAAAGTCGCCTCACACAAAGTGACAAAACACGAGAAAACATGCAATGAAAATCAACTTGTTTTTATTTCTTTCGCATTTGATACTTTTGGTTTCCTTGCACCAGAGACATTGGAGCTCCTCAACAAAGTCCAACGAGTTATGCATAGCAATGTCATAATCAAAAAATGTTGTTTTCAAACGAATTAGCTTTGCAATTCAAAAAGGATAGCGGCGCAGCTTGTTGTTCGTTTTACTTTCACCTCTATGCTAAAAAAAAAAAAAAAAAAAAAAAAAAAAAAAAAAAAAAGTTTTCATGCATGTCATACGTGAATAAAAAAGTGTTTCACTTCAAATTACAAATTTCCAACAAGTGTTTTAATATGCACATTTTGATGACGTGTCACATAAAGAACACTGGCATGTGATCAAAGTGTGCATATGCAAATACTTTTAGTCATACTAAAATGAGACATAAGAAAAGTATATTGTTTGTAAATATAAAAAGATGGTTTATAAGAAGTGGCTAAGCTCGGAAATGTAATCAAAGGGGGCATTGAGCAAAGGGTTACATAACATGTATGGAGATGTCATTTTTTAGCATAATCTTAAACCTTACCTACATAATTGGTTTTGGTTCATACAAGTTAGCTAAGAACTTATTTAATTGCTTATAAATTAATGTTAGCTGTTGAAATCGATACAAAGTAAAGGAGAAACTTAATTTCCTTATGGCTACGGAACTTTACCTACGCCGACTTCGGGCTATCTAAAAAATTAGTCGCTTTAAGATTAGTCGACTCATAATGTAGAGTTAAAAACTCATGTAAATATAAAAAAGCCTCGTTAACTTGGCAAAAATAAGTTTGTAATTATGCTTGTCAGTTTAAGTGGTCTCATGTTTATGCGTTTTAGGTAAATTGGAAACTTTTGATTAGTTCGGGTGATTTTATGTATGTGGTTTATTTAATTGTAGAAGAAAGGCAATTAAGTCACCCATCATTGTTTATCTGTCTATATCTATACTATATATAAAGGAAAAAACTTATATTTTTGAAATTGAAAAATTAAGAAAACTGTATATGAAAATCATAAACTTTTATTATTTTTTTTCATTTATAAACACATATCCCATATTATTTTCATTAAGTTTAAATCATGTTTAATCCTAAAATTCTTAATTTTTTTTTTATTTTGCGTTTATAACCCATAAACCTTTTCTTATCACTACAACTATCTGTCGTTATAAAATATCGTCGCTATGCACGGGTACTCGTCTAGTAATAAAAATATGTAAACACAAAATTTTCATCCAAAGAAAAGTTATCTAAATTCCAGTATTTTATACCTTTCAAGATTTCAAATTACCAGTAATTTTATATATATGGTTTTACAATCCATGAACCAAACGCTTCAACATTTCAAAGTACCGGTAATTTTAAATAAAAGTAATCTAAACTACAGTATTTTAAACCCTTCAAGATTTCAGTATTGCTTGTTTATTAAGAGGCTCTAAATCTGAATCTGAATATGTGACTGAAATGTCTGAATCTAATTCCATGTTAATGTGAATAAGAGGCCGAGAAATTTGAATCTGACTCATATAAAGTGTTTTTTTTTTTTTTTTTTTTTTTTTTTTTTTTTTTTTTTTTTTTTTTGTAAAAGGTTGTCAGAATTTTTTAGATTATCATGAAAATTTTTCACCCATCACAAAATACGACTTGATATAAACACAACAATAAAACAGATTATGGTTGTGGTTACATGAGTGGTCGACATGAGTAACTCGTTTAATAAGGGGTCATGTTTGGGTTGACATTCTCAACCCATCAAAATGTGCTTGAATTATCTTATAACGTTTCAATACGATTTGTCACCCATAACTATTATCATCTTGTACATCTTTTATTTAACAAAAAATATGTGGTGATTTTCTTTAAAGGCTCTTTCAATAAGAATCGAAAGTCGAAACAAGAAAAAAAATACATAATGAATAAAAAAAGAAGAAAAAAATACGAGACATTAAGAGGTGTTAAGACACCCCCTTCAATATCTAGTTCAATGAGAATTTTTAGCCTCTTACTAGCTCTTGAAAAAAATAAACACTTTAAATCTTAACCGCCTCTTAATGACATAAAAAAAAACAAACATACTTTTTGGTCTAAATCTCTTACTACATCTGAATGAGTTGTTGAAGCGCAGTGCTTTGTTTTGTGACCCACGTAAGTTTAATTCTTTTCTTATGCTTTGTTTTGTTTTATTTGTGTGTTTTTATTAGTAATTAGGTCAAATGACAAAAAAATGTATTCAAGTTAGGGCTTATTCACAATCAATGTATTAAACTTTTTTTATTAGTTTTTTGGCATGAAAACGTAGCTAACTTATTATTATTATTATTATTATTATTATTATTATTATTATTATTATTATTATTATTTGCTAATTTCATATTTTTTCAGAGTTTTTACACAAAAATGTATATGTTAAATTTCATATTTCAAGTCCACTGCCACCACTGGCAACACCACCAATCACTGCCGCGGCCACCACCAACCACTGTCACCACCACCAACCCCCACCATCACCAACCACCCTCACCGCCACCAACGCCACCCCCAATACCACTACCAATCACCGCCGCCACCACTAACAAACCTGCCACCACCAATAACCAGCATCATCCTCTACGGTAATGGCGACGATGAATGAGGTTGAGAGTGACCGTAGACCGGCTTGTGGGTTGGGTTGGTAATGACAACGGTGTTGGTTAGGTAAAGGGGAGTAGTGGTGTTGATGGCAATGATGGGTGGCGTTGGGGGTAAGACGATAATGCGTGGGGTTTGAGGTTGGTGGTAGTGTGCGGGGTTCGTTGTGGCGGCGGCGGTTGGTAGTGGTAGCGGCGGTGATTGGTGGTGGTGGACATGAAATGTACAAATTAAATGAATGATCGTCAAATATTTAACTAAAATTCTTAAATTGGAAAAAGATTAAAAGATAAAATAATAATAATAATAATAAGTTGATTAACTGTATGCCAATTTTTTTTATTATTTTATTATTTATTATTGTATGTATATATATATTTTTCACCTTGATTGAAAATTTGAAACGACTTCTTAAATGGGTCTAGTTATTATTAATACTAGCTATAATACCCGCGCACGCGCGGGGTTTTTCTAATTTTTTTGAATAATGTGTTTTATTTATTAAAAAACAAATATTTTATTTTTTGTTTTGAATAACGTTAAAATATACTTGTAACCTAGTAGACTTATCGTGTATATGTGTTGCGTTTGTCCAGCTACAACGTAATGACTTTTGGTGACATGGTTGGGGTAGCGGAAATATCTAAATAACATTTACCAATTTTAGTTGTCAATAGAAGACCCCTTTGACGAGCAGTTTTCTCTGTCATTGTTTTATTACATTGGTAAAGGAAATTTGCATTATTTAGAGGGACTTTTAGGTTACTTAACTCGTGAATTTTTTTTTAACCAATAAGGTAACACAAATAAACAAACACTGCAAATTATACCAGTCTAACACAACCCAAACACAACAACATCCGGTATCAAAGCAACCAAGGGATTGTTCTCTTTGAATGCACAAAACCACAAATACCCGAAAGTTACTCGACCTCGTGACATGAATTGTACCACCATCTTCATCACCATGATCAACGGTTTCTTCTTTTTCCTTCCCTTCTTCATCATCTTGTGGCACCGCAAGAGCACTTTAAACATCGTATCAACATGAATATGAATATCAATACCAACATCAACTTCACCATATACATAAACATTACATCATATTTCTTCTCAAGTTCTTCGAGCAATCGAGCCTATCTAGTTCATACCAATGAATAAAAAACTCCTCACTCTCCTACAGCTCCTCATAAGCAATAAGAATTCCTGGTCTTTCATCAAACATGTCACTTCCTTCTTAGTTAGACATAGACATTTCACTGCATTAAATTTTTGCCCTTTTGTATCAAATTTTTCTTACCCGGTTTTGACCCATGACCCACTTTTCCTACAAATAACAGGAAACATTCCAAAAGGACTGAAAATAAGCAGATAAAAGTGCGTATTTGCAGCAAAATAAGCATATAAAAGCAATTCAAATAGTAATAAAGGTTACTGGTTTTTAAAAGAAATTTGAAATATGCATTCCCAATCACCCAATAAACAATGATAAACGACCCAAAAGAAACACATATACAAACAGGTTAACCAGCCATGAAGCTCTGTGCCCTGAACCACCTGTAATATGTAATATTTTGAGTGATTTCAATTATATATGTTGCATTTGTGCCAAAATTATCAAAAAAAAATACATGCATGATGTTGCTATACTTCAACCCATGAGCTTTACTCAGCATACAATCCTCTCAGTTGGTGTAGGTCTAATCTATTTTTAAGCTTATAACAAATCTAATAAAGAATAAGTGTAACTGACATCTAAACATTTCTGTCCAAACATCTGCAGAATTTGTGGTTGTTTGGTGCAGAATTTTGGAATTGCTTCGTGCATAATTATGTGGGCGTTATTGTGTTTTAGTGGCAAATATTGTGATTCTTTATGCATAATTTAGTCTTCATGGCAGTTAGATTTTGACTTACAAGTTTTATTTTTACTTTAGCATATCCTGAAAGTTGATCGAGACATGTTAATGTGATTCCCATAAAAAATTCTTTAAATTGCATATATCAAGACATCAACTATGGAGTTTTTCTCAACTCAATTTAATTTAGAAATATTCATTTTTATTCTTAGATACGATGATGTGTGTAAGTTCTAGGTAGAAAACCATAAGGTTAATAGCGAAGGTAGATAGAAACTAAGATTAAAATATTTTTATTTGTCAATTTAAAAGGAAACAACTAACCCGGCATAGAGCCAACGACACCTTCTTTCAAGTTAAAGCCCTTCTTCAAACCGCATATGCCACACCCTTCATACCCTCTCGTCTCGTGTAAGAGAGCTGCAACTTCATTGTCCCTCCATTTCCAACTTTATTTAGTGGATTCTTCCAACTTTTCAAACCAAACATGCCTATTTTGACAAAAAATGTGAACTGGCTATGATTTTAATGTTTAGGCACGGGTGGCAATTTCAACCCATTTATGTGAAAATTGGGTGATTTGAGGTCTACCTTGATCCTAAATGTGTGAAGCTGGTAAAACTTGATATATTAACTAAAATGCAGGTATATCAAGCAGGTTAAAAGCGGTCAATGGCATAATCAAGTGATGTAACATTCTCAATTACGATAAAAATAATTGGAGTAAAAAGCATAATTTTGGAGGGAATTTACACACTCTTGTGAGGCTTTTAAGTCCGGAATACAGCGCCCATGATGTAATAGGAAAAAGCAAAATAGGCAAAACTCGTATTGCCCACATTTCCTAGTCCAACTTCACTGGTCTTGTTGTCAAGATTATAGCATATCTGATTGCAATAACCTGAAACAAAACAGATGATATGTAATGTTTGCATCTTGCCACTCACATCAATGCATTCCAAACTTTGCTATCTGAACAATGTATTGGAGTTGGTTTTTCACACAAAAATACACATTAGCTTGCATTTGACAATCTTAACTGTAATTAATCCTTGGATCAGGTGATAATCATCTTGAGGTCTTATGGTACTATTGGTAACTAATAATCACTAAGAATAAAAATTTTATTGACATATGTTATTTGAAGCTCTGGTAACCATAATTTGATTTTTTAAGAAATTTAGAATACCACTAAATCATCAGTTGGCTATGCAAAACTATAAACTCGACATAATCGATTTATAAAATCGATTATGAATTCAAAAATTAATACTATGTACATTTAGTTTTTACTCTACTACTACAAAACAATATATAGATGAAAGCATCCACGGTAAGTGTCATCAAGTCTTTGCAACATGCGGTTATTGCCTATCCCAAACACCCCTAATTAGCAACAGTTTTAATTAGCTATCCCAAACACCCCTAATGAGCAACCTATTAACTATATTGTTTGTTTGTAGAGCAAAATATAAAAATGGCATATAATGGTACTAACAATGACATACCAATTGGTCTAAGATTGGTATGTCTTAAACGAACCAATAATGTGCTACCATCAAATAAGATCAGATGCAATTCCTTCCATCATGATGTAGAAGTAATAAAAACCAAAAATGATGTATCTGCAACTCATAACTTAGAATGGGCAGAGGATGTTGGTTTTGTTCTCGTTTACTTACAAACAAAATAATATAAAAAACTATTGTATAAATAACATGAAGAATGAAAAACATAAAGTCTGATGTTCAAAAAGCATGTGGGAAAACCAAATGGTCGACTGCATTGTGTAGGTGCGGAATCATTAATGTATGTGTATACACGTGAAGACAAAGAAAAGCAAAAATGTGGACAATTATGTTTATACTACCATACCCTCATCAAGCTTTCTAAATTCGAGCAAACTACTCTAGTCCAATTATTATAGAGGAACTTTGTTGACCTTTGAATCTATATATGGTTGAATCCAATCCACTCTTCCTCTACCACTTTGCTTTTCTTCTCACCCGCCACACATACTAAATGAAGAAAATGCCTAAAAAAAGCATCAGGTGATAAAATAGTGTTCAGGAAAAGGAGGCCAAATTCTTTTATGCCCTAAAATAAAACAAAAAAAATACAAAATAAGACTATCTATCTAAAAGATCCATTAATGAATTGCAAAATCAGTTTGTAAGTGAATAAAATTAAGACCAAGGTGGATGTAAAAAGGGAAGCCTACGAACCTGAATGAGGTCAAATACAATGAGGATATTAAGAGCAGCCAAGAAGAACGGGCACAAAAACTGAAGTCATAACCTCTCTTTGCACCCCAAAATGTGAACAAAGTAAGGCTCACTACCACCACAGTGTTTAAAATAGCAGCCTCTAAGATCAACTTTCCTGCAATATTATCAAAATTGAGTTATCCTTTCTATATTGGATATCTAACTGTACATAACTTTAAAACCAATAACATGAGATGCCAATTTTGATCCCTTTTTAGATTAAGAAGCTTAAACTGAAGAAAAGTACTTGACATGCTATTTTTTTTACAGAAAAAAGAATACAGTTTGGACCAAAGGTATTTCGGGTCAACCAACCCGCACCAAAAACTACCCATTTTAACCCCCAGGTGTTACCCAAGTCGCCAGGCCGTCCGTTATTCTACCTCTTAAATAGGCATTACAGGTACCATGACGAGATCACAAAAAGATCTCAACAGCATTCACATTTTGGCCCAACCACAACCACCATTCCATAATCCTATTTTGGACCTCCTGTATCATCTTGTCATCAATTTTAGAGATCTTTACGATACTTATTTATTCTAACGCTAACTTTCAGACTCAGTCTCAATTTCCACTCACTATACACAACAGAGACACATTGCCTCAGAAAAACTACAGATACAAACCTGCAACTTGTAGCATTTGTCCCTATTGACTTCAAGTACAAATGACTGCGAAGTTTTCCTAGACCTCTACCAATGACTCAGGAAAAAAGCACCCTAAACCTCCATCAACATTATTTTGGAAACAAAATATTTGTTATGCTTATTCAAATAGAAAAAGTACCACTGTACCAAATAACACTGTTAATCACCATCCTTCCTTTCTTAGGCCAGATCTTTTTCATCATATACATCACTGAGAAAATATTTTTTCGTTTATAAAGCTTCATTTATTTGATAGTTTTATGCATTTTTCTTTTGGTATACTAATGAGTACTCATCCCGGCCACTTAGTTCCGGAAGCAACATGCGCGATGCTAAAATACTAAATGGAGGTAGAATGTTCTTGATATTAAATCAGTACCAAGTGGCTGTGATAAGCGGTTTTACTCTTGACAGCTGCGGTTTCTTTAGTGGATTTACAGACTAAATGTGAGTAAATGTGTGATGGATGTCTAGCGAAAAAGGTGTTGCTTTTGCACACTGTGGCATTAGTGACTCGATACACATGTTTAAACCTTGTGAAATAGAGTAGAAAAGAGGGGAAAATAAGTAACTTTGTTTTTCTAAAAAGTAATTTTAGACAAAAAGTGTTTCAGGTCTGCCCATCCCGACCCCATATCAAAAATATTCCCTGCTATTACCCCATCATTATCCCACCTCCAGAAAGTTCCAAAATAGATTGCATGCTACACTTGACTAATAACACCAAAAAAAGTACCAAATACTAATACTACACAAATATACCTCGAGAGCGAGATAATTAGCTAGTGAATGCACATATAACAATATCACACAATAACAATATCACATAACACATGTGGGTGAATAGTCGAAAAACAATCACATTAGTTTCAGAAAGTGTGTATCCACCACCCACAAGATCATAATTCTCAGTCAAATGCTCTAAAAGATAATTGCTAAAAAATGAAATATAGGCTAAAAACATGTGAGGATGATAGATTCGGAAATATCCACTTAATTAGTAGAATTCCTAAATACCTATACCTACACAGGAGCAAATGGAGAAAAAAGATTTAGAGACATTAGGCAACGATAATCTGTTTTAAGAATAAGTTAAGTGCTCGCCCTTTCCGAATAGCTCAATCTTTTTTCAACATGTTAACTTAAAAATGGGTTGAGTGGGGCTGTTTTTATTTATAAAAGGTTAAATGAGTAAAACAAAAAAACATGTTGAACGGTCTAAAGTCACTTGAAGTGTTTTGTAGAAATTTAGCTTTCTCCTCTTTCATTGTTCCAAACAATGAACTTATGAACCCATATAGACTATCAAGGAAGATAACTTTTTATGTTGAATTTTAGAAGAATTGTGTTGCTGATATAGACAGAAGTAGATAGCTTCTATAGACTAACTTAATATACTAACTATTACTCCAAAATTTCCCATTTTGGCCCACTATTGACCCCTAACTTTGTAACCTCTATACGCACGGGTTAGAGGGATATTGATATAGTGTACTCGAACATATATAGTCGTTAAAATCTAACATATTCAGATGGCATAGAGAAAGTTAATTTCCAACATTCTTCTGTCAGGAGTCTTAACAATCTCCTTAGTGATATCTCTCCATAGACTTACAAACCAATGCACAATAAACATCAACCATTCTAGCTGGCCACAAAGTCTCTCTCTCTCTCAAATGCAACAAACAATTACCTAAATCAATTCATGAGGCAAGTTAGTTAGCTCACTGACCTTGGTATATCAGTATTGATGGAACTACATCAGGTGCAATATGTGAACTTGGTTGGCTTTTCCAATGTATCCCTTAATTTGATCCTTGTTCTTGATATAATTCCAAATCCGACTGTCAAGTTTCATCTAATAAGAACAAAACATCAAACTATTATTAGAATAAGACAATCTTAATTATAGACAACAACATAAAGTAAACAAAGTAATCAACAATATACACACAAACACGTTCACACCAATATTTAAAAAAAAATGTACACAAAATAATGAACTAATTTTCCGTTCAATAAGCTGTTAAACATGACATTTATGCCATTAAGCAGTGATATTTTTGCACTGGCCATTGGTTATAATGCTCCTCAAGTGCCATACTATCTATTTATCTTGCATATTTAAATATCATACACTTTTGTGCTCAACATTAAATTAATTTAGGATTTGTAGTTAATCGGCTTAAATTGAAGTGATTATTAGGTTCATTCTACATAACCAATGATCACATGATTTCATCAAATACTAAATTTAAACATAAATTATTAAAAGTTCGATAATCAATATTAAGTTCAGTTTCATAAACAATCTTTAATTGTATCTAGGATTGCTTATTACATTATTAATTAAAATAAGCAATATGGATGTTTGGATAATCTAAATTTCTTCTATACACTGCTGATGTTAAATTAGATATGCAGGTTAACAATCCCGCACCCCTTAATCTAGAAATTGTTGCTACATCCTTAATTTAATCGAACAAAAATAGAAAAAAAACCTAAAGATTAAATCTTCTACTGAAAGTACAAAAGTTGCAAACTTATGGGTATCCACATATGTCAAATATAATTTTAAGGTTCACACCGAATAATATCACAACTAAATGATGGTTATGACCCTATAACATCAATTGCATCCTTATATATAAGAATTAATCATACCTGCGTAAGGTTTAATTTTTCTTAAGTTTACCAACAATTAATATATTGAACATAAGTTTGATAACAATTCATAGAATTGATTGGGAAAGAATAATTATGTCATACAAAAGGCACCATCAACTTGAAACGAAGTAGGTCGATTATCTATACTAACAAAAGCTGAATTTGACCATGATTAACTGAAACTAATTCAATATAAATCATTGAAACTTTACCTGTAAACAAATCAAGCAATGATACTTAATGATGAGAATACTTATTTCAATTTGAGATATCGAGTTTGGTTCTTCAACGATTTAGGGTTAGGATTGAGTGAATCGGATTTAGATTTTGGGTGGATGTGATTTACGTTTGGTTGGGGAATAATTATGTTTTCTTTGTTAATTTTAAGTTACACAACAAACCCTTCAGTATTTTTATATTACCCCGCCTTCACAAAGTTTTTAATCTTGCAATTTTTGACACACGTATTTTTTAGCTGATTTTTTTATAAAAAAACGAATTTACAACCACTTGCTAAATAAAGGATTGTTTAAGTTTTTTTAATTGTAAAAACTTTAGAAAAATAAATAATTATTAAAAAAATATTACCAAAATAAGTATGATTTGATTAAAAAGTCCCCACTAGGGGTTTTATTTTATTAGGTAAAAGATTATTTTTTATTTTATTATTATTATTTTTTTACAAAATATAAGACACACTAATAAATAAATAAATAAATAAAATTACAGCTAAGGAATACAAATACTTCAAATGCTATCAAGTTTTCCTAGGTTAGCATTAAACTCCAACATGAATAGTTAACCTAATTAAGCTCGAATACTTCGACTATTAAAAGAAGAAAAGTGGTCGACTGCCAAGTGCCAACCATATTGCTTTATGTTGTACTTTCTTCCAATGTTGCTAAACTAATCAACCATGTCTCTGCAAGCAATCATTTATCTTCTTTAGATGTTTTTTTATAGTTCCCACATGTACGACGAATTGTTGTTAATGCTATTGCTCAACGGTATTAATGGATAGTTATGACTCTTAAGCTCTAAGCTAGAATTTGTTTAAAATAATACAAGTTTAGTTTCTTTATCATTAAAAAACATTCCACATGATGCACAAGTGGGATAAAAGTACTCCAAACAATTTACAACATCCTCTTTAATAGGTCTCGACATGCTCTTAACTAGACTGAAGACATTACAGCTCGCCCACGAAGCAACCGTTCTCTTTTCTCTATAAAGACCCCGAAACCTACGTCCAAAAGTATGAGAGATTTGTCGTCATTAGTTAATTAACGCGTGTTTTGTATTAATTAAAAAGGTGTGATTTAAACTCCATTCTTTGAGTGTAAAGCTACATATTGGTTTGTTGACGAGATGTTATATTTTTTTAAGTATTTCGTGAAGTATGTTTATATACAATTGTATAATCGTATTTGTGAAGGACGTACTAGCTAGTACATACGTACTTGTATTCAATGGCGAAGCTATAAAATTTTCAGTGAGGGGTCGGGATCTAAAATTTTTTATTGCTTAATGTATAAAAAAATTTCACAATTAAAATGGGGGTTCGAAACCGAATATACTGAAATTTTTTTACACGAAAACTATATACCCCCTACATCGCAAAAAAAATTTCGGGGGGTCGGGCGCCCCTCCCCCCTATGTAGCTGCGCCATTGCTTGTATTTTGTGAAGGACATACTAGTACATACGTTTTCATACTTATATATCCTTAAAACGGTTAATATTAGACATGTGTATGTCAAAATATGAAACTATGCAAGTATTTAAGAACTTCAATTCTGTCATGCATGTAACTAGTAATTCCGCATCTAAAAGTATTTTTGACCATTCACCAATTTTGATTATTCAAAACATAAGAATGTTAAAAGTTTAATTATAAAAGCTCATATATAACATTAGAATTTATAAAAGCGTAAATTCCCAAATGAGGACTTTTTGTGGTTCCAAATTCCTACCAATGACTTTTTTAGCTAGTGTTCCCAATTTAGTCAAGTGCTAATGTGCGATCGTGCGATTCTCACTTTTTTAATAATAAAGTACAGTGTTTTCCCATATATTCTCCATTTTGTCTTATTATTAAAGGTATTAAAAGACTATAATACCCTCATCTTTATATCAAATAACTAACCACATCTCATTTAACTTTTTTCACAATTCTTCTCTCTCTCCAATTTTTTTCCAGCCACCACATATCAACACCACCATCACCACCACAGATCTGCCATCACCACAACAGATCAACACCACCATCACCACCAAAACGAACACCGAAACACGACAACATGATACCGTACAATATTGAATCGTTTTTAATGAGTTTTATTTCATTATTAACAACTTTTACATGCTTCGTGGTTGTTTTGCGCCTCACCGATTCACACAAGGGTGGAAATCGGTGAGTGTATCACTCTACACTCACGGATCTAGCTTACCCACTTACCAAAACTTAAAAACGAGCAAGTGACGGCGGCGGTGATGGCGCGTACAAAAGTTTGACGGCGCGTACACCTCAGCTTGGTGACAGGGGAAGTGAAATAAGTGAAGGCTCGTGTTTGTTTTGTTGTTGGTGATGGTGGTGTAGTCGCGGTGGAGATGGTGGTGATGGATACCAATTATCATGTTAATAATTGATCCTGGTGTGGTATAAGGATAAACTAGATCGATTTGCTTTATTTTTGGTGTTTCAAATTTGAGATGATATTGTTAAAGGAAAAAAAGGGATCACGTGAATAAGGGGAAGAATGAAGAAGTGAAAAAGTGGTTCAAATCTGAGATGCATAAAGTATCCTATATGTATAAAGTGTAAATATTATACTCTTTGGATGTAGTAATCTTTTGTTAATATTGATAATCTTTAAAGAGAGAAGAAGCGAAGTCGCACATTAGCACATTTAAATCGCACATTTGAATCTGGAAATAAAACGAATTAGCACATTAGCCCATTTAAATCGCACATTTGAATCTGGAAATAAAACGAATTAGCACATTAGCACATTTAATAGGTACAAAGTCGCACATTTATTTGACTTATAGAACTAAGGGTAAATAAGTAATTTTTGTCTGGACACATGGGGGACAAGAGATAGTGGGTGGGACACATGTCAAGAAACTAATGGGATCGCACGATCGCACATTAGCACTTGACTAAATTGGGAACACTAGCTAAAAAAGTCATTGGTGGGAATTCCAATCCACAAAAAGTCCTCATTTGGGAATTAACGCTTTATAAAATTTAACCATAATGCATGCCAACTTTCTCCAGTTTTCATGCAAAGCCTTTGGTAGCACGAGAGGGTGTGAGAAAACTAGTTGACCACTTTTGAAAGCAATATGCTTAACCATTTCGCACACAACCTTGCACATGCCCATGACCTCATTGCATGGTAAATGGTGGTAAAATTTGGATCAAATCTTGTTTGGATCGAAATATATTTGGGCCAGGACCGGGTCAGGTCATTTGTTTGTCTTTGGTCAATTTGCAATTTACTTTTAGGCTCGTAGAAACTGTTGAACTTTGTTTATTGCTTTATCATAACAGAGATATACGTACAATGAATATATACTACAAATCATCTCATGATTAATAATACATGATTGGACCTAATGTGAAATATATATCTGCTAACAATATCCCTAGTTGAAACGGCAAACGCTCGAACTGAATCGAAAATCATCAAATAAAGTAGTGGGCAAGCCTAGAGGTGGCAAAATGCCGGTTCTGAAAAAACCCGGACCGGTTCGGCAGTCAAAGTCAAAGGACCGGATCCGGTTCCAATCCGATCCGGGATCCAAAAACTGGGACCGGTCTACCCGGTTCCGGATCGTTTCCAATCCGGTTCGGTCCCAAAATTCGGTTGGACCGGTTCCAAAGAACCGGTGCTCTTTTTCTTCACAGTGGGCAAATTTTGAGTGTTTTTCTTGAATTTGATTGTTGTGATTCTACCAAAATCATCAATGTTATTTATAGGAATGTTTAGGAGGTTAAATGGGACAAAATATGGACAAACCCGTTGGAAAATCAGAAAAAACGGTCATATGGCCGTTGCACTGCTGCTTGGCTGCTTACTATGAACAAAACCCAGAAAAAGAGAAATATATACGTTGGAACCGGTTCCCAGGAACCGGATTGCGAACTGGTGATGAATTATCCGGTTCCGAACCGGATCGAGTAGCAAAATCCTAGAACCGGACACGATTCGCCGGATATTATGGGAACCGGACAGATCCTGCCGGAACCGGTGTTGACCGGATTCAGTTTCGGATAATTATCCGGTTCTGGTTCCGGAACCGGTTCGTTTGGCCACCTCTAGGCAAGCCTTTAGTGAAAATGTCAATGAGAAGGTACATGCAGAACCCGAACCTGACAAGTAGCAACGTATGATTAGATGACAAGTAAACTGCATTGACATTGTCACAATAGACCAACGGAGCTGAAGATAAAGGCACATGAAGCTCGCGTAACAAATTCCACAACTAACATGTCTCGACAACAACATTAGTGTAACAATTCACAAATTCAGGTTAATTACTATTCCCGGAAAATTTCACTATTCACTTTTACTATTCATTTTTACTATTCATTTTTCCCGAAATTTTCCCGAAACTTGATTTTTGTTTCTTGGCCTCGAGTGATAAATCATTTCCATGGCAAATTAAAAGTTTAACTTTCATAAGCTCATTTTCGTGAAAGTTATTAAGGAATTACACGTTTTAGGGTAAAATGACATTCAGAAATTCTACGCACAACGAAACTCGACCGCGTTAAGTGACCCCGCATCAGAAAAATGTTTGACACACTCATGATTTATTTGAGAATTAATCGTGACTGAGAAAAACATGACCACAATAAGCCTCGGCCGTGAAAAACTGGAATTTTCAGTTTTTAAGCGTTTTTACTCAGCCGTAACCTTAGCCTATACCTGCACCGCATTTCTAAGACGATTTAAGTTTTCAACTTATTAGAAAAAGTCAACATATTTTTCCCTCCTCCATTGACCAAAAATCATTCCTTGATTTTATAAGTCATTCCTTGATTTTTAGGCTTTCGGTTTGATGTCTAAAAGACATTTAATAGCAACCGACACTAGACTAAGCCCAGTCTAGACATTATAAGTCATTTTAAATCATTTTTATCACATTAGAAAAGTAACATTTTACTTTTCTCAATTTTACGCAATATTCGTACATTTTACGTATTACGCGTTTTAGACCCGTATTTCCAGTTTTTAGCAGGGTTTTACACCCAAATGGAACCTACCACTCATTTTATATTTTATTATGGAACATATGGACATGTTTAACAATACTTTCAAGTTCCATAATTTTACGACACCCGGTTTTACGTTTTGAGACGTAACAACTTACGGTTGGCATTTCCCGGAGTCAAAACTCATCCAATACTTGGATAATATCATCCAAGACCAACTCATCCCTTCCTATCCACTCCAAACCGCCTCTAGGGGGGGGGATTCACACTAGGTGGCTTGATCTCATGCTAGGAGGTCTTAGATTGCATACATGTGTACAACTTGCTCACCAAGTGTTGACTAGTCAAGGAAAGTAACCTCCTCAAAGGCATATAAAGCCCTCCCCTTGCTCCTTATGCCGTCCACCATAACCACACACCAACACCATCTCATTTTCTCATTCTCTTCCAAGTTTCATGCAAGATTCAAGTGCAAGTTCAAGGTTGAAACCCTAGTTTCTTTTAGATAATCAAAACTCTTCCATAACCTCATATACTTGGTGATTTCTCTTGAGTTTAAATCCACTCAATTCACCTCAACCTTCATCATCCATCTTTCAAGAATACCAAGGGTAGAAAGATTGCATGAAGTGAAGTGGGTTGAAGCAAGTCTATCAAAGTCCTATCCTTACATGTTAACTTCCTTTCATCTTTGAAAGCCAAAAGTTGTAAGCCAAACCCTAACATGATTCTTGTTAAATAATCATATTCATGTTATTTACATATTATTTGTGCTATATTATGTCTTGTATTCATGTCCATGATGTATAAAACTGAGTAAAACAAGTTATTGTTATTGATTGTTACAACAAGTTACTAAAACAAGTAAACTAGTGATTTTCTTGGTAAGACCTGATCAAAATGGTAAAAATATGATGTTGGATCATTACATATTACAGTAGAGGACCTAACAAGGAAACCATAGCAATTTGAACCACCTAAAACGAGTATACGAGTCAAAAGTTATGGCGATTTGAAGTTACCAAAGATTTCCGGCAAAACTGCCAAAACCTTACTGTTTTGCATTCTGAGTTTTTGAAAGTCACCCTTCTGGTCCGATTCATCAAAAAGTTAAAACACGAAAGTTGTCCGGAACGCCGTTTTCGTTCAGGAACAAAGAAGCTCGAGACCTAAAAACACTTTCCGGGTGATAAAATTCTTCAAATTCTAAACAGCCCATTTTTAGGCGAAAGTCACTAGATTATGGTTATACTTTGAAAGGAACAAGAGGTCTTATGACCTATAATCAAGACCACCACCATGGCTAGAGCCAAGGTTGTGTCTCATGACCTTGGAACAAGGACCAAAAGTCATGGCTAGGCCATGACGAAATGACCATGTAAGATTACTTAGGCGAAAACATGAAACAAAGTATTGGCGATAACTTGAACAAGCAACTTGGATCTACTTCATCTAAAGGAACCATGAGATATTACAAAGAGAAAATGGTCATACAAAACTTATGAAACTACCCCTAATAACAATCTTCATGTACTAATAAACTTTCCTAAGTTTATTCAAATATCGGACATGTAACTTTTCGGATCAAAACTTATACTTTATCAACTACTATAATAGTAGGGAGCCTCATGTGAGGAGTTCATTATGTAAGCCGTCGAGTTGAGTTGTGGATTTACGAGTTAAAGTGTCCTGGCTCCTCGAACGCTTACTAACATGACTTCTGAATTATGTCGGCCCGAACGGTAGTAAACGATATATAAACATACATGTTTCGTGAATCATTTCTTTCAAAGACTTACACTATACATCATACAACATCATGGACTAAATGCAAGATATTTATGTAGGCACTACTTCATATTCTTTACTCCGATCCTAAGTCGCAACATTCGATTATAGGTTGCTCGTAGAAACCTTCACGATTCAACCGTTACATTCATTACTTGCTATCATAACTTAAGGTGAGTTCGTAGCCCCACTTTCTATTGTTTAACTATTTTACAAACCCATGGGGGGAATACATGCTATTATTTTTCTACTCGAACACAATGCTTTCTAATGTATGCTTCCCGACTATGTTTTATTGTCACTAAGTAACGATTGCCATGTTCGAAGTCCCTATATCATGAACCATTAGTCACTACCTATAGTGAGCGCGAATATTGTGAATATATCTATTGGGATTGACGGATCCCATTTGTGTTGAACAACGATGAGTTCACACAAATGCACTATATTTGAGATTTAGCGGTATAATGGCAAAAGTACCTTGATAGGGCTTCTATAATGCCAATTTTGTTGGTTCGATGTTAATGTTTTGGTTGCATGAGCTTAGTGAAATAAATAACGATTTTGTTTTCTAACTATGAGTGTGAGTCTATAGCTCACACTACGACATATTGTGTTCAAACGATTTAACTAAACTCTACGAATTCCACTCAACCTTTGTGTTGACCTCTCAAGCATGTATTTCAGGTTCATGACGATCAAGGATGGTACGGAAGGGCACGGATACTCAAGAGGGCTATAAATTTTATTATCATTCAAAAACTCATTTAATGTAAATTGTAAACATGGAACCATCTGGGACCTCATTTTGTAATCTCTGATATTTATATAATTTGAATGATAAATCTTTTAAAACGACTCAATTGGAGTTCGTTTTCTATTATTGTGACTATTGTGCCGTCAAGTAACACCCAGTTCGAATTCCGCTGCATCCATGAATTGGGGGTGTTACAATTAGCAACCCCACTATACTCTGCCTTCACACTGGACCAAGCAGAGAGTGTAACTTGATGCTTGGAGGACTGAGATATGAGGTTATTACCAACAAATACGCAATATCCTGAACTCGACATGCAAGTGTTGCGACAACATGCCCGGTCTGCATCCGAGTAGGCAACCAAAGAAGATGCGGAAGAAGAGTAGAGTTGTAAACCATAATCCAAAATGCCCTGGAAATAACGTAAAATCAGCTTCGTAGCTGAGAAATGTGGCTCTCGAGGATCATGCATAAATAAAAAATTATGTTGAACATCGTAAGAAATATCTGGTCACGTAAAAGTGAGATACTAAAAAGCACACACCAGACTACGATATAACTTCGGTTCAGACACGGGACCCCATCCGCCCCCAATTTGGATTTCGTGTCAAGAGGTGCCCGACAAAGGTTACAACAAACCATATTAACATGCTCAAGAATCTCAGAGGCATACTTCTGCTCTGAAAGGAACATCCCTGACAAATTACGAACTACAGATATACCAAGAAAACATTAAGCGGCCCGAAGTCTATCATAGAAAATCCCTCTTGAAGGGAGTTAATAAGTTGTTGTAACAAAGCTGTAGCGGAAGCAATCAACACAATATCATCAACATACAAAAGTAAATAAACAATGTCAGTCCCATGACAATTAGGCTTCTGAAATATATATCTGCTAATAGAATCGAGCACGGGCACGGCTAGTATGTATTTATAAGGCTCGAACTCGAGTTTGTGTTCGCTCATAGCCTTGTGATTTTAGCTCAATCTCAGATCATCACATATATTTAGGCTTAGTCACAACTTATTTTTGTGATCGACCTAAATAAAATAGCGCTCGACTCAAGGTCGGCTTGTTAAGTACACTAAGCTTGATTAAGCTCTTTTATTCAACTTGCATCTCGTTTATTCAATCTTGATCTCATTTATATATAAAGCACATTTTTCTAATGTTTGTTTAGACTCGTTTAGTCTATGTAGTATGAAGCTCAGATTCGGGATCATTTATTAAATAAGCCTCAAATAAGGCTCTAGCTTGACCTAATGTAGGCTTGGCTCGTTATGAGGCTTTACCAAGTCAACTATGTGCATCGCACGAGCGATTTGGTTCGTTTCCACCCTATGTAAAAGGATGGAAAACGTAATTAATTTAGTTTATATTTGGTCTATAAAAGGGAGTGAGCATGAGAGCAAATAAGAAAGTTTACAATGTTTCGATGACTATATGCTTCTAACTGGTTTAAAGATGAATCAATTCCGTAAAAGGAGTGGTATTCAAAATTTTGAATGGTATTTTTTATTGTTGTGAGATTCTTCTTAATTACATGATTGCAAGTTTACATTTTGTTCATGTGAGATGTGTTTGTCTGTATTTATATATATTGTGATATAGTTAGTTGTATTTTAAAATAAAAAAAAAATATTAAAATCTTTATAATAAAAGTTTTGTCAAATATAGCATGAAAAAATTTTAGGCCACAAATTTCGAGGAAAAAAAAAAAGGAAGACAAGTGTCTCAAATTCCTTTTTTAATCTGCTAATTTGATTTTTTAAATAACCCCTTTTATTAAAACACAACTAGGCACATTTTTGCGTTTTAACATGAAAGCATATACTATACGAATATAAATTTTGTCATGCAAATTTGTAAGTGTTCACATGATTTTAGAGTCATCATTTTTTTTTGACAAACCTTAATGTAGTTCAATTTTATTGGCAAATCTGTAAGGTTTTGATTTTGGTGATCATCTTTATCTCTTTTACAGTTTTAAGGCATAACGTACAAACTCTAAACAACAAATGTGTGAAACTCGGTTAGTAAAGAATTGGCTGCAACGAGATAAATGTTGTTTACAGAATTTCTATCATATCGTTTTTCTAATGTATCTAGTGTTACATCTTTAATTTACATGTACAAAATTAAATTAATGCAGATGTTAGAAATATCAGGATTAACATTCTATGTTTTCAAAAGCAAGATCCAGAAATTTGTAATCTCACATGTTTCACTGATCAAATGTCCATGTCATTTCTAACAATATCAGGATTAACATTCTATGGGTGAAGGTTATGTTCCATGTTCTGTACATCTATAGTAATGGTTTCATCAATTTGATATTACTTTTAATATAGGTAAAACACAAATATTATGGATAATAATAAGCATTTCGTTTTATGTTTTTATCCTTACACAATTTTTTAAAAGTCCTATTCGTTATTTTTTTTTCAGCCTCTATTATCTTGAAACTGTTAAGGGATAAGTATAAGCCCAAGCCCGGTTTGTGGGTTTAGGGTATTAGGGTTTTACTATTATAAATAGTGGATGATTAATAAGATTATAACTACTGGTTTATCATTATCTTACATGGTATCAGCCATACGATCCTAAATCTCTAACCCTAAACCTAAACTCTTTCCGCCGCCTCCGGCCGCCGGCTACACGCCGGAGGTTCGGAGGGCTACCTTTATCATGTGCTTTATGATGACAACAATTTCTCTGCTGTACCGCCCCGTCAAACCCTAATCATACAAAATAGCCGTCACTTTTAACATCCGATTCTTAAAAAAAAAAAAAAAAAAAAAAAAAAAAAAAAAAAAAAACGCTAATCCCAACTTTATCATCTTCTGACGAATCCGATTCCGACGATAGCAAAACTCCGGCAATTGCTAAGGTGAAAGAGCTTGAAAAACCCAGATCGAAAAACCAATTAGATTCACCTGCCGTGGTCAAATGCCTGGCGGCTGAGATTGACGGCAGTGCGGTGATGTGAAGAGGGTTAGAAAAAGGGCGGTGATTGAGATTCTTGAGACCTGTGTTAGGGTTGGGTGCACTGTTGATGGGAATGATCTTAAGGATTTGCAACTGAAGATTGCTGATGGTGGTTGTGACATGGTGGTCGGATTATAATGTGGTGTTGCTGGTGATGAGTGATATGGAGTTTGATCAGTTACTAGTAAGTCAAGTGAAGATGATACGGTGAAAAGGTGGTTTGTTTTTAGTGACAAGTTTTATCACGTATTGCATAAAGATTTGTATTATTATTTAAAAAAAAAAAAAAAAGTTATTTAATTGTTTGTTTTTATTTTATGTCGAATCCAGGGTATCAATTCCCGAGACGACTTTTGTTTGATGTCGAATCCAGGGTATCAATTCCCGAGACGACTTTTGTTTGGTGTCGAATCCAGGGTATCAATTCCCGAGACGACTTTTGTTTGGTGTCGAATCCAGGGTATCAATTCCCGAGACGACTTTTGTTTGATGTCGAATCCAGGGTATCAATTCCCGAGACGACTTGTGTTGGTGTCGAATCTAGGGTATCAATTCCCGAGACGACTTTTGTTGGTGTCAAATTTGTTTTCTTAGTTTATTTTGGTTTATTGTTTTAATTTGCTTTCTTAGTTTACTACTCCAGTTCGAGCTTTCGCGATTTCGCCGCTCGAACTGCGGGGGAGTGTTAAGGGATAAGTATAAGCCCAAGCCCGGTTTGTGGGTTTAGGGTATTAGGGTTTCACTATTATAAATAGTGGATGATTAATAAGATTATAACTACTGGTTTATCATTATCTTACAGAAACTAGCTCGTCCATACCTTAAAACTAGTATATAATAAATACGAGAATGAAGATAACAATATTGGTAGACTTTTTTATATATAATATTTTCCTTCTCCTATTATTGTTGAGGGCACATGTGACATGCCAACAATTTCACTTATAAGGTGTTTTGTACTCTATTAAACATTCCCTACGCATTCTATATGCATAATCGTCCATCATAAGTTACGCGCAAGAAATGATGCCATAATATTGCAATTAATGGTCTATTTTCTCCAACTCGGTTTAATGTTTAATTTGTAAAAATTATAGGTAAATGACAGGTTTAGCAAGCCAGTGATATGATTACTATTGTTACGAACCACTAGAAGCCAAAGTGAAGAAAATTTCATTTTAAACGGTTATGAGGTCGTTAAGACATTAGTAACTTTAACTATTGAATTGCGTTTTTAGCGTTTTTATGAATAAGCATCAAATACAAGAACAACAAAAGCAACTACAAGCTAAAAAAAAGTACAGTATATTTTACAGTGTCATATTGTTATACGAGTGATTTCAACCCGTTATAGCTCTAGTGAGAGAATTCGTTTTAAACTTCTTCATGGACATTTTGATCGGCATGCACATGGTCATTAATATGAACCCAAATGGAATTAATAAAAATGGTGAACACTTAACAACTATATCCATTTTAATTGTTTAAAGCCAATATATAAACATCGAAATAAATTCAAGATTCATGGATTAGAGTAACTGTAGTGAGAGTGGTCGGCCACATATAAGCTCTAGGGATGCACGTACCCATATATGCATCAGATCCTAGATCTGTATATTATTATGGTAAATCTGTATATTATTAGATCTGTATATTTTAATTTACTTCTTGGAACCACCCCCTATGCATACAAGGGCATCATTATTGGATTTCTATCATTCTTGAGTTATGATTTCAAAAAATTCGCTAAATCGCAAGTGTATGTATTTACATAGGGTCATTGGCGTAGCTGTATCTGAGTAGCTTATCAAATTAGAGGTTCAAATCTTGTGTGAGATGTATGTGAGTGTTTTTGTCTAATAGGAATGTTAACTATCCTAAAAGATCAAATTAATACAAAGAGACATGCATGCATGTAACCTATAGTTTTCAACCCCAAATGTTCTGATGGAAGTTAAAAAAAAAAAAAAAAAAAAAAAAAAAAAAAAAAAAATGAAACTCTTCGGAATTTGCAACTTCATGATTCGATTGATGATTATGATCGATCAAGTCGATCATCAAAGGTCAGAAACCATGACAAAAAAATGTTCAGCAAATTTATAGGTCGATCAACTTGTTTGTGTTAAATTATTAGAAACTGTCCATGGTCTGTTAGCTACATTTTTAACCTTGTCTAAAGTGTTAATGTAGTTTCGAAATAGTACTGTGCATCTCATGTTAGATCATTGTTTATTTTCTTTGAATTGAATAATGGTGTGAACGCATACTTACAACTTGTTTGATGGAGTAAAGATTGGTTTCTTGGAGGATGGAGACAACAATTTAGCTTTGAATGTGTCCATACTAATAAATATGTACCAGTAAATTATTATAAGAGTAATTTATTGTTTAGTTTGACACTAACTATTATTGGCAGAAAGAAAGTATTGACAAATATAATTCGTAGTAAGTCAAGTGTCTAACAAAATCATCTCTTAAGTACGTGATGTTTTTTGTAATAATTAACATTTATTAGCAAAAAGTTTTATGAAAAGACTCGCAAAAAATGTAAAATGTTAAAAAGTTAGGCTGCGTTTAATTGGTGAGAAATGAATGCATGTTTCTATTAAGAATTTTCACGAAAAATTGAAAAAGTAAAGAAAACTTGTTTAGTCGCAATTTTTTTGAAAGATTTTCTGAAAAAATAAAAGTTTAAGATTCAAATTCTAACTATATATATAAAAAAAGGTTACTTAACACTTCTCAATATGTTTACTTGTACTTTATTTTATTTTATTTTCTAATAAATTCCTTGCATTCTCTTAAAAAATATCATTTAAACACGTTTCTTAAATTTTTAGCATTTTTTTAAGATATAACCCCCTTAATTCTTTTCCAAAAAAAAAAAAGAAAGAAAAAAAAGGAAAAAAGAAAGTTCAAAATAGGAAAATACGAATTTTTTTTATAGAACTAATTAACACACTGATGAGGCGAAAAATGATCCGTTTTTAGGGGCCATTTAAGCCCGAATTCGAATTTATTTGATCAAATATTGCCCTAAATCGTTCCTTTTATGATTTTAGATACTTTGGGAGTGAAATCTGGAAAAGGAAGCAATTCGGACGTTTTTGGAGCATAAAAGTGAAGAAAACGCCAAAGTCTTAATTTTTCATGCTGGGAACAGTAGGTGACGGCGTCAAGAGCAATTTCCTGACGGCGTCAAGAGCAAAATTCCATGACGGTCCAGTAGAGATTTGACGGCGTCATGAAGGTAGGGCGTCAAGAGTAAAAGTCATGACGGCCTGGAAATGATTAAGTCTTGACGGCGTCAAATGTAGATCAAGGCACTCCGAGAATAGTTTTGGCGGCGAGGTGACGGCGTCACAAACTTTGTCTTGACGCCGTCATCCCCCTTTTCCTATATATAGTTTTCTAATTTTTCACATTAAAAGAGAAAAGTTTTGGGAGAAACCCTAAGTGCGATTTTGGTGTAACTTTACAGTTTTTCAAGGGTTCCAACCCCTTGATACCTTGCATGTTTAATCAAGATAAGTGTTCTTTTAATTCAATCAACATGTCTATGTGTTGGTTGTCTATATCTTGTTCTTGTCTTAATTCCATCATGCTAGGCTAGATTTATCTTGTGTTTGCTTAGATCTAATGAAACCTAGATATTGATTATGTGTTGATTACTTGTTTATTCTTGTCTTGGATGAATGATTTATATGTTAGGCTTAAGAAAACTGGTAGATCTCCAATTGGTAACATGCTTGAACGTCTTAAGAAACATGAACCGACGCGCACTAGGTCTTTATTGGTTGTATTTAATGCATGAGCCACTGTTTACAATCCCTATAGTTGTGCTGGGCATGGTGTAGGAGGAGATAAGAGCTCATAGAATTGGGGAGTTAAGTGTGCCACCCCATGAATGGTATTAAGGAATACGATCCGTCATCCATGCAATTATAACAAGTAATTAACATGTAAAAGATGTCTAGGGAGTAGTGAAATCTAAGTAAACACATTTTCTCCAATTACTGCTCACAACTTTAGTATAAATTAGTTTATTTTTATTTTTAATATTTTATTTTGATTGCATCTTAGTATTGGGTTAGTTGATTAGCAACTAATTCCGCCCAAATCCTTCAAAACCCGAGATTTTAAATTGCTTTCTAAAAAATATAAAAATACAAAAATAATCTTCCCTCACCTTTAGAACTAGTATTTAGGTTTTCTAATCCTAGCGACACTATTCCTAGCTGAACGATCAATCCCCCGGTACTTGTCACTATACTATACTACAACGATCAGGTACACTGCCTGGTGGGGGTTGTAAGCTTCTTGAGATCCCTCGAGAGGTAAAGCTTGGTGCGATTCCCACGTATCAAGTTTTTGGCGCCGTTGCCGGGGAATAGTTATTGTCTAGGTTAGAAATTCTTTTTATTAGGTCTACTTGCTAGATTCCTTTCTAGTAAGATTTTATTTTTATTTTTAGGTTTTCTTTAGTCTATCTTATTTCTTCGTGTTTTTGTTTGTACTAGTGTGGTCTTTATGGAATCAGAGAGTCGCCGTTTAGAAATTAGCAAGAGGCTTATTGCGCATAAAAGAAGAAAGAGAGAAGCTAACACATTTAAGAAATTCATTAAGCCTCTTCAAATGAAAATTGAGTTTACAAACTTCGCTCCAACCACGGATGAATTGAGTTACCACAAGTTCCTCTTACAACATCCTTGCCCCTCAAAATATAGAAAGACACCATGGATTAGGAGGCATAACTTCAGGAACATAAAAATTCCTTGCATGATTGGGTACATATCTAGAGAGCATACATACATTGACTTAAAGCACCCATGAATATCATGTCTAGGCTCTATTACAATTGGATAATGAACGAAAGGTTAAGCCCTAGAAAAGACCCTTACAACTCTAATAGGCTATGTAACTTTGTCAGGAGAGTTAAAGGGGTATACGTCTTTTTAGGAAATTTTACTTATCAATGTGACTTTGTAATCCTAGAAGATGTTAGAGGCATTATTGATCCACACCTTGGAGAAGTAGTTTTAGGACAACCTTTTGTTGAGAAAACTAAGATGTATTACGACCATGAGAAGGGGATAGCTCAGTTTACTGATGGGATAGAGAAGGTCACTTTTATGATGCCTCACATGAAGGAAGAATTAAAGGGCATCAAGAATCTACAGATTGATGAAATTCGACCCTATGAGGTTAAGGAAGATGGAATCACTGATGAAGCCTATTATGAGAGGAGGAGAACGTACTATTCGGGTTGCATAAATCTAGGCCCGGAATACAAGCGTGATGAGAATTGGGTTAGATGTTTTGAGTTAGCACAAAAGTGGGAAAGGAAAACGTAACCCATGACCTTGAGTCTGGCTACAAGACTCGTAAATAAAGAAAAGCGCTTCTTGGGAGGCAACCCATGTTTTGTGTGATTTTATTTTTTGTTTGATTGTTATTTGCTTCCGTATGCATGCTTTATTTTTATTGTTGGTAGATCATGTTTCTCAATTAAAAAGTAGAAATACTTTATTTTGTTGTTTAGCCTAGTCTTAACTCCACCTAAAGGTATTTTTTGCAAAAGATAAGTGTAAGGGGAAACCCCAAATATGTTTTTAAGAAACAAACCGATCATGATTCTCCACAATATTAAATGAACATGTATATTCGTATTTGTTAGAGTCAAATGCTTGTATTGAGTCATAATGAAGTTTTGCAGGATTTTCCAGGAAGTAGGACCAAGTTTTTCCAGAAATTTTCCGGAAACTTAACATAAGAATTTCTGCAGGTCAATTCTGACGGCGTCAGGAGTTTACTCTTGACGGCGTCAGGTGTAAAAATCTGGAAATTTTACCAGTTTTGTTTTTCTAACGGAGTCTTGTGATTTTTGTGAATTATTAAGTTTTATAATCTCCAGGAGATCTGCAAACTTCATTCCACAAGCATTATATCTTATCTTGTTTTCTAGGAGTTAGTAACTTATATAGGATGCCGCCGATTTTACGCAAGGTTGTCTTGTCTATTTTCTCAGGTTTTACAGGTTGTGTACGACAAGAAGATGATTTATATTCTGGAAGGGAAGCTTTGATTGTTCATTTTCTTGGAGGAAGATTTAACCTGGCCACCTTATTATCCATACCGAGCGAATTAGGGGAGTATTTGATTTCATTCTTTTTACTTATTTCACTTTTACATTCTTTACTTGAACATTGGGGACAATGTTCATCCTAAGTGTAAGGGGAGGGTAAAAAGATGATACCTTACATATGCACTTTCGCTTGAGTTTGTTTTGTCTAATGGTAGATGTGTAATAAAACTATGAGAAATACTTGTTAGTGCAATTTTAGCGCCAAATTTAAAATTTTTTACAACATTTAGGAGTGAAATGTTAGCTATAGTGATGCGTGGGAATCGCAACAGGCTTTACCTCTCGAGGGATCTCGAGAAGCTTACAACCCCCACCAGGCAGTGTACCTGATCGTTGTAGTATAGTATAGTGACAAGTACCGGGGGATTGATCGTTCAGCTTAGGAATAGTGTCGCTAGGATTAGAAAGCCTAAATACTAGTTCTAAAGGTGAGGGATGATTATTTTTGTGTTTTTATATTTTATGGAAAGCAAGTAAAAATCTCGGGTTTTGGAAGAGTGGGCGGAATTAGTTGCTATTCAACTAACCCAATACTAAGATGCAATCAAAATAAAATACTAAAAATGAAAATAAACTAATTATACTAAGGTTGTGAGCAGTAATTGGAGAAAATGTGTTTACTTAGATTTCACTACTCCTTAGATATCTTTTACATGTTAATTACTTGTTATAATTGCATGGATGACGGATCGTATTCCTTAATACCATTCATGGGGTGGCATACATAACTCCCCAATTCTATGAGCTCTTATCTCCTCCTACACCATGCCCAACACAACTATAGGGATTGTAAACAGTGGCTCATGCATTAAATACAACCAATAAAGACCTAGTACGCCTCGGTTCATGTTTCTTGAGACGTTCAAGCATGTTACCATTTGGAGATCTGCCAGTTTTCTTAAGCCTAACATATAAATCATTCATCCAAGACAAGAATAAACAAGTAATCAACACATAATTAATATCTAGGTTTCATTAGATCTAAGCAAACACAAAAGAGATCTAGCCTAGCATAATGGAATTCAGACAAGAACAAGATATAGACAACCAACACATAGACATATTGATTGAATTAGAAGAACACTTATCTCAATTACAATGCAAGGTATTAAGGGTTTGGAACCCTTGAAAAACCTGTAAAAGTTGCACCAAAATCGTACTTAGGGTTTCTCTAAAACTTCTCTCTTTAAATGTGAAAAATTAGAAAACTATATATAGAAAAATGGGTTTGACGGCGTCAAGAGTAATCTTGTGACGCCGTCACCTCGCCGCCAAAACCATTCTCGGACTGCCTAGATCTACTTCTGATGCCGTCAAGACTTATATGTTTCCAGGCCGTCATGACTCTTTTACTCTTGACGCCCTTCCTATGTGACGCCGTCAAATCTCCTCTGGATCGTCATGGATTTTCATGAAATTTGCTCTTGACGCCGTCAAGGTTTTGCTCTTGACGCCGTCACCTACTGTTCCCAGCATGGAAAATTAAGACTTTGGCGTTTTCTTCATTTTTATGCTCCAAAAACGTCCGAATTGCTTCCTTTTCCAGATTTCTCTCCCAAAGTACCTAAAATCACAAAAGGAACGATTTAGGGCAATATTTGATCAAATAAAGTCGGATTCGGGCTTAAATGACCCCCTAAAAATGGATCATTTTTCGCCTCATCATATACCCTTACACTTGATATTTGCTTGTCCTCAAGCAAATGCGCTTTTATTCTACTCAAAAGACAAGTTAGGGGTCATTTAACACTAATATAAAAGTAATTACAACAAATAATCGTTCCACTAAAGACCAATAGACAAGCACGGAGGTCATATACAAGCACCTCACAAATAGTGTTTAGATACTCACATCTCTCGGGTGTAATAAAGTATAAATTATAATATAGAAACGGAAGATATCTCTCACTACCTGTCATAGCAAAATAGATTACCATAGGCTTGGGAAAGGATCAAACCTCCACCACATGGCGTAAGCACCTAGGATAAACTATCAAAGAGGTCTTTTAAAGGGTTGTAACGTTAGGTGTAGGGATATGAAATACACGGTTTTGTTGGATAAAGGAAGTTTTTACTGGTGGCGAGTTAACAATCTTGGTTAATTACATGTACAATGTGGCGTTGCTAAGCCAAGACTAGACTCGACTTAAGCTAATAAATGGAAAATAACAAAAACATAAAATGATCATAAAATAAAAAGGGATGGTAGTCCGTTTTTTTTTTTTTTTTTTTTTTTTTTTTTTTTTTTTTTTTTTTGCATACACTCTTACCCTACCATCTAAAATAATACATCATAGGGGATGAACATTCCCCTTACACTTGAATCTTTACATACTTTACAATAAACTAATCTAATAACTCGAATTAAGAAAATCAAAACACTTGGAGCACTTTTAAGATTAACGCACATATGGGGGTAATAAATGATGTTCTTCCCCATTACTCCATAAAATAAGTACTTACCCATGAGTCCCAATCGTCCCAAAACAATATGTACAAGGATATGACTCGACTTAGCAACCATGTAATCAATTAGAAAGTTAACTTAGGGTTTAACAAATAACAATAATGCACTAAAAAAGAGCGCATACACGGAAGGCTAAGGCGATTTGGTTGTACATTTAAGTGGGGTGTAACAAATTCTTCCTTTAAGTAAAATGCTTAAAGTTAGAAACGAAAAGATAGGCTCGGAGGGGTGTACTAGGAGTTTCGTGTACTAAAAATGAGTACAACGCTAAGGGTGTGGAAAAATTAGTTGACTTAACTAGCCAAGTAATATGACTTAAATGGTCAAGTAATTATGATACGGGTTTAACACAAGGGTGATCCTAATGCCTCTTATCATGTAGTAAATCCTACTACACGAATGTAGTCTCACTAGCGGTCTCGGGATGCATCACTAACGCAAGTTCTAGAATCTAAATGCTACCGGTACACTCATAAGCACTAATAGTAAATGCTTTTCCTATCAAATCTAAAGGCGAATGTGACAACCGGCAGTTTAGGGAGCTATTTTAAAAACCCGCTTTACAATTTAAGTTCGTTTATAATTTTTATTTGAAATTTTCATTTCACAACGAACTTGTAAGACCTATTTTATGGATATTTTTAATTAATGACGTTATGGAATTCGTGAATTATGTTCATAATTCATTTTTGATTATATGATCGGTGATGTATATTTGAAATTCTCACTTGATACTACGTTGACTTTGGCACTAGGATTACCTAACAAAAATTTATGATTCGTCTTAACGAGTCCGATTATATTTTTAATTATTTACGAGAGGTTCTCGAGTGATATTGAAGTCTTAAAATGAGTTTGGGTTCGGGCCACATGTTTTTACAATTACCCGCGTTACCCGCTCCACCGTAATAATATTATTATTATTATTATTATTATTATTATTATTATTATTATTATTATTATTATTATTACTAACTTTTATAAAAAAAAAAAAGTAATAAGAGATATAAGGGGTGTTGGTTCGGTTCACAGTAACACCACACACACAAACACTAATTTCCATCTCTCTCTCATCTCATCTTTCTTCCCCATTTCTACCCTAGCCGCCGCCGACCATAAATCCGGCCACCACCGCCGTATTTCCGATCCCCCAACAAAATTAACACCACCATTTTATTCCCCTCTTCACCCTCTTTCTTTTGATATAAGATACTCACCCTAGAACCATCATTAACACCATCAATCTTGTACTAATCCGTTCGAACTTTTAATAGTTTTCTAGATCCGTGCTTTTGGAGGTCTAAGAAGGTGAGAAGGAACCATTTTTGAGTTTTGGGAGCCACGATTTGGCTTTTATCCGTGGCTACACGGATTGTTTTGTGGAGAATCGAACTAATCTTTAATGGGTTTCTATTAAAAACGTGTAACACTTATGAATCTTGGATGAAAACATGTTTTCTATGAAGTTTGGTATCCGGGTTTCATGGTTTTGGGTATTGATGACTCGGAACCGAGAGCAAAGCTCTCGGCTTAATTTGGTTCGAAGCCTCGTATGGCTTTGGTTCTTGGTGATGATTGATTGGTTGTTGTCGAGGGTGTTATATACCTCGATCCGAGCTAACCGAGACCCTTGTGGTCTCGGGGTTTCATTTGTGCTCATATACCATGCCGAGACCCTCATGGGGTTCTCGATTAGTTGTGGTTCGAGCATTAAGCTCGAGTTGTTGTGGTTCGACCCTTGTGGGTCGCGGCCTTGAGCCGTGTAGTATTTTTCTTGTTGCCGAATTGACCATTGGGTCGAATGGAGTATATGATTTCTTGGTTAAGCTCTCGTGAGCTATATGATACTTGTGTGTTGGCTCGAGTCCTAGCGACTCGCGGTTCGGAGCCGAGACTCAAGTGAGTCGAGGGCTCGGGTCGGCTTGGTAAACCGACCCACACATTAACTTTGTTAATGTAAATTCTTGAATAATTGTGAACTTGTTTATTTTGTGGTTGTGGTATTTCATTTATCGGCCGTATACTTTTGGATGGGTCGAGACCGTGTTTGGTCTCGACATTGGATATTATTATTGGTAATTGAGGAGTTGTTGATGAAAGTGATTGGGGACCGATTGTGAGACGGTCGTTAGATTGACGGAGATAGGTTAGTCGGGTGCCGTAGTCGGACCATATTGTTGTAGCCCGTGGTTTGAGATTGTGATTGGACGGAGATTTGTTATTTATGACTTTTGCTTATTATTGGACTTGGACAATGAGCCGAGAGTCATGACTCGGGCATATGACCATTTCGTATAACTCAATAACTATTAAAACTAAAACGAGAATAATAAAACTCGTAATAATAATTATTGATAATATGAACGTTTATATGAAAGTATATACGTGAATAACGTATATATAACTATATAAACACGTATATTAATAATAATAATAATCACGAGTCGTATTATAAATAATACGATTAGATATATATTAGGCTACGAAAGTGGCGTAATATTATTAAACGTATTACTTTTATAAAAATTGTGTTATAAAACGGGAAACTCCCGACAATTATGAAACGTTTAATAAAATGTCATTTCAGGATATATAACGGATAAACTTATTGAGTTAGGCGAAATTGTTGTCACTCGGGTCCAGGTAAGTTATTATTTGTGACGTTCGTGTTGTCACGGATATATGACGACTAATATAGACGTTTTCTATAATTAAATAACCACTTAACCGTAAGGTTGAGCAGGGTTATTTGGCTATATGAAATGAATATATTAGTGGGCATCGTATCCTACGACGCCCATAGGTTGTAGTATATGTAAAGTGTAATAGATTGCGAGTGTATATATCGGGAAATCTGGTCAATTTGACGATATATATGAGGAATTTATTAAACTATGATATATACTATATAGTAATTATGTGCTATGTGCTTTAGATTGGGTGTAATCTTGGAACGGTATGTTACGTAAATAAATATAAGGATTATCAAATCGACGGATTTGGTAAACTTCGGCGATTTATTTAAATGATATATTGGGCTAATATTAGATCTATAGTTTATTTCATCTTTCTTTATGTGATCTTTTTGGTTCGTTTTGAGTCGACCCACTACCCGTATGGATACCAAACGCAAAATACACCAAACTAATACGAAATGGATTTTCGGAAATAAAACGGATTCTCGTCCGGGTTTGGGAATATTATATATTTGAGGAAATGATTTCTGAAAGAGTTAATATTGTTAGGTCGTGCCAAGTCTGTAGTTGCTGTTTCGTGAGTTATCATACATCTTATTTCTACCTACCTCGTCTTGCTATTTTTCTGGACTTGAGGTGAGTCATAGCCCCTCTTTTTACTCTTGAACTATGTTTTCAATGATTGGGGTGAGAAACGTGCAAATTATTTTACGTGGACTATTATCGCTTTTATATTCTTTCTAAACTTGCTATGCGTATGGACTAGGATCTATTGTCAGCTTTAGTCACACAGGTCGTGTGTACTATTCAAGGTTGACTTATTTGGTTATTGCTGGATTGTCAGCTTTAGTCACACATGTTGTGTGTACTATTCAAGGTTGACTTATTTGGTTATTTGGAATTGTCAGCTTTAGTCACATATATGTTGTGTGTACTATTCAAGGTTGACTTATTTAGATACTGTAGTGTGCACCTATAGGTTATTAATATTCCGGAGGTTATCCGAGTTATTATTGGTATTGCGGGGGCTACCCGAATATCTATGTTAGTACGGAAGGGTATCCGTGTGTTATGTTAGTACGGAAGGGTATCCGTGTGTTTTGTTGGAGCGGAGGGTATCCGCAGGCTTTTAGCGAATCCTTAGTCTAGCTAGCAAGCGTTTTGCGTATATGTCCACTATATTATTAGTTGAATTTAAACCTATGATCTCACCAGCGAAAGCTGACTTTTAGCACGTTTTCTCAGGTAATTAAATGTTGAGATGCATGCTTGGAATGGAAGGCTCGGCCAAGGCTCACGGTTTATGGATCTATTTTTCTAAACTCTGATAATTTAATTTGGACCTATTGTTATTTTATTTTGGGCCTGACTTTGAATGATGTTGGGATAAATGTAAACCTTAAAACCCCGTTTTGGTTGTGTTTTTATTATGTTTACCTTATCTCGTTCTATATTGTCTTGTGTTGGATACCAATCCCCGTAGCACCCCGAAAGCTTGTTGAGTCTTCCGCTGTATCAAATTTTGGGGGTGTTACAGATTGGTATCAGAGCCAAGGTTATAGAGAACTAGGTAAATAAACGCCTAAACTATAACCGTATTTTTATAGAAAATGATCCTTGACCACCGCCAGCCAGCCCGCCAAGCCGAAGCATCTTCTATTATTTGAGGTATTATGAGATATTTGAGACGATTTGAGGTTTATGGATTTTAGTAATAAGATGGCGTTCTCGAGGATTTATATGGTCTATATGTTTTATAAACATTTTAGTAATGCGGTGTTTGAAATTCTTTTATTGAGATTATATATGGAATTATTTGATGAGTATGTTTGGTATGGTATTATGAGTTGCGATTTAAGTTGTTTTGAAACACTTACACCTACCCTACGCCGTTGTCACAGACTATGGCCTCCCATATGCCCGATGTCGTCGAGGATATTCTTACTGCACCGGTTTTACCTGCACAGTTCACTATGGCATCTGATGACCCTTACCAGATGGCCATGTCTTCAGCTATTGTATCACAGGCAGCTTCTACTTCAGCACTACCTGCTGCATCTACGCAGGGACCCTCATCTTCTCTAGGGCTCCCTGGTACATCGAGGCAGCTTACTCTTCATCAGGCTTTGGCTCGTGTGGCACCACGCTTTGCCCATCGAGCTACGGCACGCATGTCGGTACGCCCTACTCCATCACCTTTACAGATTGATGCTCATTCTCTTCTGTCTGAGGCGCCACCCACATCATTGCGTCTTCGTCCTAGATCACCTACTACATCTTCACATGGTTCACCTAATAGGAGACGACGAGTGATGAGGTACTCTTCCGATGAGGAGGAGGAGGAGTACGAGGGTGAGGATGAGGCTGATGACCCTGAGCGGGAGGATGACCCTCAGGAGGCTGAGCATGGTGATGATGATGACCCTGAGGAGGAGGATGACCCTCAGGAGGATGAGATGCCTGATGATGATGATGATGAGTTAGCACCACCAGCTCAGGCTGAGGAGCCTGATTCACCTGTACACCTGATTGAGCCTGATTCACCTGATCATCCGTTCTTGTTTGAGTTGCCACCTGGTAGTCCCGTTGAGTCGGATGCATCTTCTGAGGTTTCTGCTGAGCATGCAGAATTGGGTGAGGTTGGCAGGTTGTGGGCTCGGATTACTGAGCTTAGTGACAGAGTTGCACGTGTATCTGATCGACTTGAGAGAGTCATTGGAGAGTTTTTAGCAGATTTGAGAGTTGACTTGACTGTCGTTGTGGGCAGGACTACTGAGCTGAGGAGAGTTTTGATGGATGTCCACGAGCATATCGATAGTTTGCAGCGAGGATTTGTTACTGCTCGTGAGGCCGACCGCAAGCTTTGGCAAAGGAATGCCGAGCTAGAGAAGGAGGTGGCTGACCTCAAGAGAGACCGAGACACCCATAGCGTGGAGTTAGGATCGTTATGGAGGGATCTTGATGGCTTGAGGCAGGAGTTGAGGATCCTCCGTCAGCCGCGTGGCTAGTTGTTGGATTATGTTGTCTTGTTGCTTTCTTAACCGAGGAGTGTTCGGTTAGAAAGGCTATTTATCATATTTTGATGTATTTTGTTCGGTATTTGTCTCTTTTGGAACGATTAGTATGTTTTGTGTTATCCGTTAGTTGGAACGATATAGATCGCGATTGTATGGTTGATGGTTATTAGTATATGGTATTATGTGATTTTGGGTGTTATGGAAATTGAGTCCTTATTCGCTTATTTGTTGTTACGTGGCGCATTGTTGCTATTCTTTCCATGACTTGATTTCGTTGAGATGTTTTGTTGAGCATGTCGATAAGTTCTATTGGAGACTCATGAACTTGTATGATGTTACAGATCAATGGCACCACGTCGAAACCCTGTTAGGTCTACCAGAACTGGTCCTGCTGTGACTACTCCTACTCGCCGAGGTCGTCGACCTACTCGAAATGTTGAGACCCCGACTCCTGACAACCTGGACACCACAAACCGCAACAACAGGAATCAAAATGTTGATGTTCAGGGAGACAATGATCATGTTCCACTTAATGCACCTACTGTGGATCAAGCAATGATCAACCAACTCGTGGAGCAAAGAGTTGCTGAACTACTCGCTGAGTCAAATCATTCCAACAATTCTGCTGGAACTTTTCCACCTGTTCGTGCTAATGGATGTCAATACAAGGAATTCAAGATTTGTGGACCCATTGAGTTTGGTGGAACTGAAGAAGTGGTTTACTTAGTCAGATGGATTGAGAAGACTGAGTCAGTGTTTAATGTCAGTGGTTGTGCGGAGAATGCGAAGGTAAAGTTTGCTTCTTTTACTTTCAAGGATGAAGCTTTGACTTGGTGGAACAACTATCGAAATGCAGTTGGGAGTGATGTAGCTTATGCTATGACCTGGGAGCAATTTAAGTCCTTGCTGATTCAGACTTATTGCCCAAGGAATGAGGTCAAGAAGCTAGAGATTGAGTTTTGGAACCACAAGGTGAAAGGTACTGATATGGCGACTTACAATCGTCGTTACCAGGAATTAGCCCTGTTGTGCCCAGATATGGTGAAAACCGAGACTCAAAAGATCGAGAGGTATACCGATGGGTTGCCTGTAGCTACGAGGAATGATGTGATTTCTGCTAGGCCTGCAAACATCCATGAGGCAATCACCATTGCTCAACAACTTATGGATTCGTTGGAATTAGAAGAGGCTGATAAGGAGAAGAATGGAAAGAAAAAGAGGGACCGTCACTCTAAGAGTAATGATCACCGAAGCAAGAGACAAGCTAAGGCTTATACTATTGGGAATGGAGATAAGAAGAATCAGAACGGTGATGCACCCAAGTGTGATCGTTGCCACCAGCATCATAATGGATGGTGTAGTGTGAAATGCCAGAATTGCTCAAGGAAAGGACACACAGCTAGGGATTGTAGAGCCCGACCTCTTGCTATGGTTCAGGCTGCTCCTGAGATGAGAAATAAGGCAGATGTTACTTGTTATGGGTGTGGAAAGAAGGGACACTATAGGAATGAGTGTAGAAAATCGCGGAATCGTGGAAATCAAGGCTCGGGTGGTAATGGGTACAATTATGGAAACCGTGGAACTGGAGGAAACCGTGGACGACAAGATAATGGGGACCAACGTGTGGAAGCTGGAGCTGCTCAGGGAAGAGTGTATGCACTCGGGAACGAGAGAGGAGAAGATCCGAACGTCGTTACTGGTACGTTCCTTCTCAATAATCGTTATGCTTCCATACTGTTTGATACTGGTGCCGATAGGAGTTTTGTGTCCACTACATTTGCACCCTTACTAGAGAAACCCCCGATGGCCTTAGGAATTGGATATGTTATTGAGTTAGCAAATGGAAACCTAGAAAGGATTAATACCATCATTCGCGGTTGTACGCTAAATTTCTTGAACCACCCTTTCAACATAGATCTTCTACCCGTCACGTTAGGAAGTTTTGATGTAATCATTGGTATGGATTGGTTGTCGAAGTATCGTGCTCACATACTTTGCGACGAGAAGATCGTGCGTGTACCATACGGAAAGGAAGTCCTAAACATATTGGGAGACCGAAAGGATTCTAGGAGCCCATCCCGATTAGCAGTGATTTCGTGCACTAAGTTACCGAAGCTAATGGAGAAGGGATGTTACCTTTTCTTAGCCCAAATTTCTGAGAATGGAGAGACGAAGACAAAGGAAAGGTGCATTGGAGATGTGCCTATAGTTCGTGATTTTCCTGATGTGTTTCCCGATGATTTGCCGGGAATCCCGCCGACTAGACAAGTGGAGTTTCAGATTGAGTTGATACCTGGTGCTGCACCTGTAGCACGAGCACCTTATCGTCTTGCACCTACCGAACTGGAAGAGTTGTCGAAACAATTGGCGGAGTTAGCCGAAAAAGGATTCATAAGACCAAGTTCTTCACCTTGGGGAGCCCCAGTCTTATTTGTGAAGAAGAAGGATGGATCGTTTCGTATGTGTATTGATTATAGAGAGTTGAATAAGTTAACGGTGAAGAATCGATACCCGTTACCTAGGATCGATGACTTGTTCGATCAACTTCAAGGATCGAGTGTGTATTCGAAGATCGATTTGAGATCGGGATATCATCAACTTCGAGTTCGTGAGGAAGATATTCCGAAAACGGCTTTCAGAACCCGTTACGGGCATTACGAGTTTCAGGTGATGCCGTTTGGGTTGACTAACGCACCAGCAATATTCATGGATCTCATGAATCGTGTGTGTAAGCCTTACTTAGATAAGTTTGTGATTGTATTCATCGATGACATTCTGATTTATTCAAAGAGTGAGAAAGAGCATGAGGAGCATCTAAGACTCATTTTGGAATTGCTCAAGAAGGAGAAACTTTATGCCAAGTTTTCGAAATGCGAATTTTGGATTCCGACAGTACAATTTTTGGGTCATGTGATTGACAGACAAGGAGTCCATGTGGATCCTGCTAAGATTGAGGCGATAAAAGATTGGGCTGCACCTACAACCCCAACCGAAGTTCGTCAATTTTTGGGTTTAGCTGGTTATTACCGAAGATTCATTGAGGGATTTTCGAAGATAGCTAAACCATTGACCAAATTGACTCAAAAGAGTGTTACGTATGAATGGGGAGATAAAGAAGAGGAAGCGTTTCAATTGCTTAAGAAAATGTTGTGTAGTGCTCCTATCTTAGCGTTACCAGAAGGTAACGAGGATTTCGTCGTCTATTGTGACGCCTCACATAAAGGTTTGGGAGCCGTGTTAATGCAACGAGAGAAGGTGATAGCTTATGCTTCCCGACAGCTCAAAAAGCATGAGAAAAACTAAACTACCCATGATTTGGAGCTCGGTGGTGTGGTTTTTGCTTTAAGAATATGGAGACATTACTTGTACGGAACCAAGTGTGTTGTATTTACTGACCACAAAAGTCTACAACACATCTTGAATCAAAAAGAGCTCAACATGAGACAACGACGTTGGATTGAGCTGCTAAGCGATTATGATTGTGAAATTCGCTACCACCCTGGTAAAGCAAACGTTGTTGCTGATGCTCTTAGTCGAAAGGAAAGAGTACCACCATTACGAGTTCGGTCATTGGGAATGACTATTGTATCGCCATTACCGTCTCAAATACTCGAAGCTCAAACGGAAGCGTTGAAAGCAGAAAATAGATCTGCCGAGAATATATTTGGGATGGCTGATAATGAGAAAGGATTTGTTAAGCGTTCTGATGGATTATTATGTTTTGGAGATCGGATTTGGGTGCCTTTATATGGAGAAACTCGGGAATTGATTATGCATGAGTCGCATAAGTCATGGTACTCCATTCATCCTGGTTCCGATAAAATGTACCAGGATCTTAAGAAGTTCTATTGGTGGCCGAATATGAAGGCAGATATAGCATCGTACGTTAGTAAGTGCTTGACATGTGCTAAGGTTAAGGCTGAACACCAGAGACCGTCAGGATTACTAACGCAACCAGAACTTCCAGTCTGGAAATGGGAGCGGATTACTATGGACTTCATTACCAAATTACCGAGAACAGCTAGCGGTTGTGACGCTATCTGGGTAATTGTGGATCGTCTGACAAAGTCTGCTCATTTCTTAGCTATTAGTGAAGATGATAGTGTAGATAAGCTTGCGGGGTTATATGTGAAGGAAATTATTTCGCGTCATGGAGTCCCGATATCTATTATCTCAGATCGTGATAGTCGTTTTACGTCAGCTTTGTGGCGATCACTTCAAACGGCTTTGGGGACGAGGCTTGATATGAGTACTGCATATCATCCCCAAACCGATGGTCAAAGTGAGAGGACCATTCAGACGTTAGAGGATATGCTTCGTGCATGCATCATAGACTTTGGTAAAGGCTGAGAGAAGTATTTACCCCTTGCGGAATTCTCCTATAATAATAGCTACCACACAAGTCTTAAGGCTGCACCATTCGATGCTTTATATGGCAGAAAGTGTCGTTCGCCTATTGGTTGGGCAGAAGTTGGAGATAGTCAACTTACAGGCCCTGAGCTTATTTTGGAAACTACAGAGAAAGTAACTCAGATTCGCGATCGGTTGCAAGCAGCCAGGGATAGGCAGAAGAGCTATGCCGATCAGAGACGTAAACCTTTAGAGTTCCAGGTTGGAGACAAAGTAATGCTGAAAGTCTCGCCTTGGAAAGGTGTAATACGTTTTGGGAAACGTGGTAAACTCAACCCACGCTACATTGGACCATTCTTGATCTTAGAAAGAATTGGGCCCGTGGCTTATAGGTTGGAATTACCGTCCGAACTGAGTAAAGTTCACGACGTGTTTCACGTGAGTAATTTGAAGAAATGTCTTTCTGATGAAATGCCCGTCATTCCAATGAGGGACATTCGTGTTGATGAGAAACTGAATTTCGTGGAGGAACCGATTGAGATTTTAGATCGTGAAGTTAAACGACTCAAGAGAAGTCGCATTCCGCTCGTCAAGGTTCGTTGGAATTCCCGACATGGACCAGAATTTACGTGGGAACGCGAGGACGAGTTCAGGAAGAGATATCCGAAGCTTTTCACTTCGTAGATGAATTTTTCCGAGTGAAACCCGGGACGGGTTTCCTTCTGAGACGGGGAGGATGTGACAACCGGCAGTTTAGGGAGCTATTTTAAAAACCCGCATTACAATTTAAGTTCGTTTATAATTTTTATTTGAAATTTTCATTTCACAACGAACTTGTAAGACCTATTTTATGGATATTTTTAATTAATGACGTTATGGAATTCGTGAATTATGTTCATAATTCATTTTTGATTATATGATCGGTGATGTATATTTGAAATTCTCACTTGATACTACGTTGACTTTGGCACTAGGATTACCTAACAAAAATTTATGATTCGTCTTAACGAGTCCGATTATATTTTTAATTATTTACGAGAGGTTCTCGAGTGATATTGAAGTCTTAAAATGAGTTTGGGTTCGGGCCACATGTTTTTACAATTACCCGCGTTACCCGCTCCACCGTAATAATATTATTATTATTATTATTATTATTATTATTATTATTATTATTATTATTACTAACTTTTATAAAAAAAAAAAAGTAATAAGAGATATAAGGGGTGTTGGTTCGGTTCACAGTAACACCACACATACAAACACTAATTTCCATCTCTCTCTCATCTCATCTTTCTTCCCCATTTCTACCCTAGCCGCCGCCGACCATAAATCCGGCCACCACCGCCGTATTTCCGATTTCCCAACAAAACTAACACCACCATTTTATTCCCCTCTTCACCCTCTTTCTTTTGATATAAGATACTCACCCTAGAACCATCATTAACACCATCAATCTTGTACTAATCCGTTCGAACTTTTAATAGTTTTCTAGATCCGTGCTTTTGGAGGTCTAAGAAGGTGAGAAGGAACCATTTTTGAGTTTTGGGAGCCACGATTTGGCTTTTATCCGTGGCTACACGGATTGTTTTGTGGAGAATCGAACTAATCTTTAATGGGTTTCTATTAAAAACGTGTAACACTTATGAATCTTGGATGAAAACATGTTTTCTATGAAGTTTGGTATCCAGGTTTCATGGTTTTGGGTATTGATGACTCGGAACCGAGAGCAAAGCTCTCGGCTTAATTTGGTTCGAAGCCTCGTATGGCTTTGGTTCTTGGTGATGATTGATTGGTTGTTGTCGAGGGTGTTATATACCTCGATCCGAGCTAACCGAGACCCTTGTGGTCTCGGGGTTTCATTTGTGCTCATATGCCATGCCGAGACCCTCATGGGGTTCTCGATTAGTTGTGGTTCGAGCATTAAGCTCGAGTTGTTGTGGTTCAACCCTTGTGGGTCGCGGCCTTGAGCCGTGTAGTATTTTTCTTGTTGCCGAATTGACCATTGGGTCGAATGGAGTATATGATTTCTTGGTTAAGCTCTCGTGAGCTATATGATACTTGTGTGTTGGCTCGAGTCCTAGCGACTCGCGGTTCGGAGCCGAGACTCAAGTGAGTCGAGGGCTCGGGTCGGCTTGGTAAACCGACCCACACATTAACTTTGTTAATGTAAATTCTTGAATAATTGTGAACTTGTTTATTTTGTGGTTGTGGTATTTCATTTATCGGCCGTATACTTTTGGATGGGTCGAGACCGTGTTTGGTCTCGACATTGGATATTATTATTGGTAATTGAGGAGTTGTTGACGAAAGTGATTGGGGACCGATTGTGAGACGGTCGTTAGATTGACGGAGATAGGTTAGTCGGGTGCCGTAGTCGGACCATATTGTTGTAGCCCGTGGTTTGAGATTGTGATTGGACGGAGATTTGTTATTTATGACTTTTGCTTATTATTGGACTTGGGCAATGAGCCGAGAGTCATGACTCGGACATATGACCATTTCGTATAACTCAATAACTATTAAAACTAAAACGAGAATAATAAAACTCGTAATAATAATTATTGATAATATGAACGTTTATATGAAAGTATATACGTGAATAACGTATATATAACTATATAAACGCGTATATTAATAATAATAATAATCACGAGTCGTATTATAAATAATACGATTAGATATATATTAGGCTACGAAAGTGGCGTAATATTATTAAACGTATTACTATTATAAAAATTGTGTTATAAAACGGGAAACTCCCGACAATTATGAAACGTTTAATAAAATGTCATTTCAGGATATATAACGGATAAACTTATTGAGTTAGGCGAAATTGTTGTCACTCGGGTCCAGGTAAGTTATTATTTGTGACGTTCGTGTTGTCACGGATATATGACGACTAATATAGACGTTTTCTATAATTAAATAACCACTTAACCGTAAGGTTGAGCCGGGTTATTTGGCTATATGAAATGAATATATTAGTGGGCATCGTATCCTACGACGCCCATAGGTTGTAGTATATGTAAAGTGTAATAGATTGCGAGTGTATATATCGGGAAATCTGGCCAATTTGACGATATATATGAGGAATTTATTAAACTATGATATATACTATATAGTAATTATGTGCTATGTGCTTTAGATTGGGTGTAATCTTGGAACGGTATGTTACGTAAATAAATATGAGGATTATCAAATCGACGGATTTGGTAAACTTCGGCGATTTATTTAAATGATATATTGGGCTAATATTAGATCTATAGTTTATTTCATCTTTCTTTATGTGATCTTTTTGGTTCGTTTTGAGTCGACCCACTACCCGTATGGATACCAAACGCAAAATACACCAAACTAATACGAAATGGATTTTCGGAAATAAAACGGATTCTCGTCCGGGTTTGGGAATATTATATATTTGAGGAAATGATTTCTGAAAGAGTTAATATTGTTAGGTCGTGCCAAGTCCGTAGTTGCTTGTTTCGTGAGTTATCATACATCTTATTTCTACCTACCTCGTCTTGCTATTTTTCTGGACTTGAGGTGAGTCATAGCCCCACTTTTTACTCTTGAACTATGTTTTCAATGATTGGGGTGAGAAACGTGCAAATCATTTTACGTGGACTATTATCGCTTTTATATTCTTTCTAAATTTGCTATGCGTATGGACTAGGATCTATTGTCAGCTTTAGTCACACAGGTCGTGTGTACTATTCAAGGTTGACTTATTTGGTTATTGTTGGATTGTCAGCTTTAGTCACACATGTTGTGTGTACTATTCAAGGTTGACTTATTTGGTTATTTGGAATTGTCAGCTTTAGTCACATATATGTTGTGTGTACTATTCAAGGTTGACTTATTTAGATACTGTAGTGTGCACCTATAGGTTATTAATATTCCGGAGGTTATCCGAGTTATTATTGGTATTGCGGGGGCTACCCGAATATCTATGTTAGTACGGAAGGGTATCCGTGTGTTATGTTAGTACGGAAGGGTATCCGTGTGTTTTGTTGGAGCGGAGGGTATCCGCAGGCTTTTAGCGAATCCTTAGTCTAGCTAGTAAGCGTTTTGCGTATATGTCCACTATATTATTAGTTGAATTTAAACCTATGATCTCACCAGCGAAAGCTGACTTTTAGCACGTTTTCTCAGGTAATTAAGTGTTGAGATGCATGCTTGGAATGGAAGGCTCGGCCAAGGCTCACGGTTTATGGATCTATTTTTCTAAACTCTGATAATTTAATTTGGACCTATTGTTATTTTATTTTTGGCCTGACTCTGAATGATGTTGGGATAAATGTAAACCTTAAAACCCCGTTTTGGTTGTGTTTTTATTATGTTTACCTTATCTCGTTCTATATTGTCTTGTGTTGGATATCAATCCCCGTAGCACCCCGAAAGCTTGTTGAGTCTTCCGCTGTATCAAATTTTGGGGGTGTTACAGCGAACCTCACATATTTGGGTGGAAAATTTTTCTGAATATATGGTTATGTGCTAGTCATACAATCTCCTATCCATGAGACGCTTGCTATGGCTAAAGTTTCACTCCTAAATGTTGTAAAAAATTTTAAATTTTGCGCTAAAATTGCACTAACAAGTATTTCTCATAGTTTTATTACACATCTACCATCAAACAGAACAAACTCAAGCGAAAGTGCATATGTAAGGTATCATCTTTTTACCCTCCCCTTACACTTAAGATGAACATTGTCCCCAATGTTCAAGTAAAGAATGTAAAAGTAAAAAAGTAAAGAGAATGAAATCAAATACTCCCCTGATTCGCTCGGTATGGATAATAGGATGGCCAGGTTAAATCTTCCTCCAAGAAAATGAACAATCAAAGCTTCCCTTCCAGAATATAAATCATCTCCTTGTCATACATAACCTGTAAAACCTGACAAAATAGACAAGACAACCTCGCGTAAAATCGGCGACATCCTATATAAGTTTCTAAATCCTAGAAAACAAGATAAGATATAATGCTTGTGGAATGAAGTTTGCAGATCTCCTGGAGATTATAAAACTTAATAATTTACAAAACCCATAAGACTCCGTTAGAATAACAAAACCGGTAAAATTTCCAGATTTTTTAACTCCTGACGCCGTCAAGAGTAAAACTCTAACGCCGTCAGAATGGACCTGCAGAAATTCTTATGTTAAGTTTCCGGAAAATTTCTGGAAAAACTTGGTCTTACTTCCTGGAAAATCCTGCAAAACTTCATTATTACTCAATACAAGCATTTGACTCTAACAAATACGAATATACATGCTCATTTAATATTGTGGAGAATCATGATCGGTTTGTTTCTTAAAAACATATTTGGGGTTTCCCCTTACACTTATCTTTTGCAAAAATACTTCTAGGTGGAGTTAAGACTAGGCCAAACAACAAAGTAAAGTATTTCCACTTATTTAGTTTAGAAACATGATCTACCAATAATAAAAATACAACATGCATATGGAAACAAATAACAAACAAACAAATAAAATCACACAAAACATGGGTTGCCTCCCAAGAAGCGCTTTTCTTTATTTACGAGTCTTGTAGCTAGACTCAAGGTCATGGGTTACTACGTGACTTCATCATTGGTTCCACTCTCTAGGTCGTCTTCTAAACCAGTATCGCTTTCTTATTGCAAGTACTTCGGGTCTTCGAACTCGAAAACATCTTGTCGATATTTAGAGCTAAGCTTACTAACATCCTTAAAGAATCCACATGATAAATCAGAAATGTTTTTACACCCTCTCCTAACATCTTCATTACACAAGATGAGTTGGGAGCTCATCATATCAAGCCCTTCACAATCTATCTCCTCAAGATCTTTTCTCTTGTATGGCGTTTGGTATGAAATCCTCCTAATCCCATCAGTGAAGGTCATGATTCCGTTCAAGTCATCCACTATCACATTAGTGATTTCACAGAAAGGTGCTCCCAAAACTACCTGTGATAACCTGGGGTCGACATAGTCTTCTATGTTATCCACAATCGTGAATTCCATAGTGAATGTCATATTACCTACGAACACCTGGACTTCATGATCCTTACCAACCACGTTCTCTCCCTTGTAAATCATCCCCCATCTGCAGATATTGTTATAATGGAATAATGACATAACATTCTTTGGCAGGAATACATTTATGTAAATATTATCGAAATACTTATGACCGATCATGCAGGGGATTTTGAGATTATTTGGATCACGCCGTCTTATCTTCCTCAACTCTCCATTCTTTGACCCATATAGATTCCCCTCAAGGGAGGGACGATACTCGTACACCTCCTCACTATCCTTGCGAAAAATTACCTTCCTAACACCATTGGTGAGTAATACACTACCATCTTTCTCATCAAGGATTGCTGCCGATCCATTGATAAATGGTGTCCCAAGGACAAGGTTGGTTAATGTTTGATTGGTGAGAGGGTCCACGTCATCAACCACGGTGAGGTCAGTATTGTAAACAAGCTCTCCAATCCTAATTGATAGATTTTCTATTACTTTCTCGCAAGCAATGCATTCTGGGAAGGTTTTGTGGTATAGGGAAAGGGGGATCATGTTGACTGGGAAGCTAGGATCTATATGACTATCAGTTAAGAGCTTTTCCTTAATGGTACAGGGGATCTTGAAAACTTTAGGGTGACATTCCTTAGTCTTATTGCTACTCCCACTAATAACATCCTTCATTTTTCTCTCGGGTTCTCCCATAGTAGATTTACCCAAAATGGTTGGATCCCTCTCTTGCTCTTCCGATTTCTCTTTCCCTTCATCCGGTTTGCCTGATTCTTGCGCGGTGTATTGCTCGGGTGAGTCGGTAGGTTTCCTTGCCGAAGCATGGTCAACCCTTGAGGTCTCATCTTTAGCTATCCGACTGAATTTGTTAGTTTGTTGTTGGGCTGGGTTAGATGTTGAAGCAGATATTGTGGTGATGGTGTTTACGAAGTGGATTGGTCCTGGGGGGTTGACAGGTTCTTTTCCGTTAGGAGATAGATGTTTGAATAACTTGCTAGGACTTTTTATTTTTACAGGGGAGGCTGGTGGGCTCATGACAGTAGCAGATTTAACCTCATCAACGTGAATGGGCTTATTATCAATATGCTCTTTGATAGCAGTCAACAGATTACAAATCTTGTTGTTTACATCAGCCTGCTGTTGTTTAAATTTGGCCTCGAGCGTAGCGAGCTGTAGTTCTTGAGATAGAATGAATTTTTTTAAAGTATCTTCACAGCTTTGCCTAGGAATGCCTTGTGATGGAAAATGCTCGGACCAAGTGAGTGGTGAGGAGTCATTGAAGGATACACTTCGCGTTTGGTACCCTCTAAAATCAGGTTTATCCTTCCATGCCTCATAGGCTTCGGCAGAAGTTCGAGGACCCTGACCTATGTGTGATGATGTGAATTCGTTATAAGCACATTTTGGAAGTTCCATGCAGTTATGGGTCTCATGAGGGCCATTGCATAGTTTGCATGTAGAAGCGATTCTGCTTACTTGGCTTGAAGGTTTATGAGCTTCGTAAGATTTCATGAGAGACTTGACTCGACCTTCAAGTTCCATGATCCTACGGTTGGGAGTGCTAGAATTGTTCGAAGGCAAAGATATTGCCTTGACCGTTTTGTTCAAATCACGGGGATCATTCCAACTTTCGTTGTCATAGAGAGCAAGATCTTCTATGAGTTCCCATGATTGTTCCGCACTAAGATCACGTAGCTTACCACCGGCTGATTGGTCAATGGCTCGCCTCGTGGAGATGTCGATATGGTCATAAAAAATTTGGACTTGGAGCCAAAGATCTATGCCATGATGAGGGACTTTTTGGAGTAAGTCCTTGAAACGAGTCCATGCTTCATAAAGAGATTCATTTTGACGTTGTTGGAACATCAAGATGTCATTTCTAAGCTTAGTAGTTCTCCCCGGTGGGAAAAATTGAGCAAGGAAACGAGTGGTGAGATCATCCCATGTGGTGATGGATCCCGCGGGTAAACGCTCAAGCCATTGACTAGCTTGATCCCGTAGAGAGAATTGGAATAGGCGTAAACGGGTAGTCTCTCTAGTTTCAACATCTAGGTCTATGGAATCTACAATTTTGAGAAAGTCCTTAAGATGTTGGTTTGGATCTTCGGAACGAAGTCCATGGAATGCACATCCGCTTTGCACCAACCGGATGGTGTCGGATCGCAAGGGGGTCACATTGGCTCCGGTGAGCTCAATGGTGTTTCGGTAGCCATGGTGGCTAGGTCGGGAATACTCTCCTAAGGTTCGGGGCCTAAGGGGTTCTAATGGTGGGTTTTGTTGTGGTGGGATGACGGGTTCAAAGATGTTACCACCTTCCATGATGTCGGATGGTAAAGAGTTACGAACAAAGGCACGAAGAAATAAGATAGACTAAAGAAAACCTAAAAATAAAAATAAAATCTTACTAGAAAGGAATCTAGCAAGTAGACCTAATAAAAAGAAATTCTAACCTAGACAATAACTATTCCCCGGGCTGCGGCGCCAAAAACTTGATGCGTGGGAATCGCAACAGGCTTTACCTCTCGAGGGATCTCGAGAAGCTTACAACCCCCACCAGGCAGTGTACCTGATCGTTGTAGTATAGTATAGTGACAAGTACCGGGGGATTGATCGTTTAGCTTAGGAATAGTGTCGCTAGGATTAGAAAGCCTAAATACTAGTTCTAAAGGTGAGGGATGATTATTTTTGTGTTTTTATATTTTATGGAAAGCAAGTAAAAATCTCGGGTTTTGGAAGAGTGGGCGGAATTAGTTGCTATTCAACTAACCCAATACTAAGATGCAATCAAAATAAAATACTAAAAATGAAAATAAACTAATTATACTAAGGTTGTGAGCAGTAATTGGAGAAAATGTGTTTACTTAGATTTCACTACTCCCTAGATATCTTTTACATGTTAATTACTTGTTATAATTGCATGGATGACGGATCGTATTCCTTAATACCATTCATGGGGTGGCATACATAACTCCCCAATTCTATGAGCTCTTATCTCCTCCTACACCATGCCCAGCACAACTATAAGGATTGTAAACAGTGGCTCATGCATTAAATACAACCAATAAAGACCTAGTACGCCTCGGTTCATGTTTCTTAAGACATTCAAGCATGTTACCATTTGGAGATCTGCCAGTTTTCTTAAGCCTAACATATAAATCATTCATCCAAGACAAGAATAAACAAGTAATCAACACATAATCAATATCTAGGTTTCATTAGATCTAAGCAAACACAAAAGAGATCTAGCCTAGCATAATGGAATTGAGACAAGAACAAGATATAGACAACCAACACATAGACATATTGATTGAATTAGAAGAACACTTATCTCAATTACAATGCAAGGTATCAAGGGTTTGGAACCCTTGAAAAACCTGTAAAAGTTGCACCAAAATCGTACTTAGGGTTTCTCCAAAACTTCTCTCTTTAAATGTGAAAAATTAGAAAACTATATATAGAAAAATGGGTTTGACGGCGTCAAGAGTAATCTTGTGACGCCGTCACCTCGCCGCCAAAACCCTTCTCGGACTGCCTAGATCTACTTCTGACGCCGTCAAGACTTATATGTTTCCAGGCCGTCATGACTCTTTTACTCTTGACGCCCTTCCTATGTGACGCCGTCAAATCTTCTCTGGATTGTCATGGATTTTCATGAAATTTGCTCTTGACGCCGTCACCTACTGTTCCCAGCATGGAAAATTAAGACTTTGGCGTTTTCTTCATTTTTATGCTCCAAAAACGTCCGAATTGCTTCCTTTTCCAGATTTCTCTCCCAAAGTACTTAAAATCACAAAAGGAACGATTTAGGGCAATATTTGATCAAATAAAGTCGGATTCGGGCTTAAATGACCCCCTAAAAATGGATCATTTTTCGCCTCATCACATAACAAGCGTCTCATGGATAGGAGATTGTATGACTAGCACATAACCGTATATTCAGAAAAAATTTTCACCCAAATATGTGAGGTTCGCCTTTAGATTTTATAGGAAAAACATTTACTATTAGTGCTTATGAGTGTACCGGTAGCATTTAGATTCTTGAACTTGCGTTAGTGATGCATCCCGAGACCGCTAGTGAGACTACATTCGTGGCTAGTTAAGTCAACTAATTTTTCTCACACCCTTAGCGTTGTACTCATTTTTAGTACACGAAACCCCTAGTACACCCCTCCGAGCCTATCTTTTCGTTTCTAACTTTAAACATTTTACTTAAAGGAAGAATTTGTTACACCCCACTTAAATGTACAACCAAATCGCCTTAGCCTTCTGTGTATGCGCTCATTTTTAGTGCATTATTGTTATTTGTTAAACCCTAAGTTAACTATCTAATTGATTACATGGTTGCTAAGTCGAGTAATATCCTTGTACATATTGTTTTGGGACGATTGAGACTCATAGGTAAAGTACTTATTTTATGGAGTAATGGGGAAGAACATAATATTATTACCCCCATATGTACGTTAATCTTAAAAGTGCTCCAAGTGTTTTGATTATCTTAATTCGAGTCATTAGATTAGTTTAATGTAAAGTATATAAAGATTCAAGTGTAAGGGGAATATTCATTCCCTATGATGTATTATTTTGGATGGTAGGGTAAGAGTGTATGCAAAAAAAAAAAAAAAAAAAAAAAAAAAAAAAAAAAAAAAAACATTCGGACTACCATCCCGTTTCATTCTATGTTCATTTTATGTTTTTGTTATTTTTCATTTATTAGCTTAAGTCGAGTCTAGTCTTGGCTTAGCAACGCCACATTGTACATGTAATTAACCAAGATTGTTAACTCGCCACCAGTAAAATTTCCTTTATCCAACAAAACCGTGTATTTCATATCCCTACACCTAACGTTACAACCATTTAAAAGACCTCTTTGATAGTTTATCCTAGGTGCTTACGCCATGTGGTGGAGGTTTGATCCTTTCCCAAGCCTATGGTAATCTATTTTGCTATGACAGGTAGTGAGAGATATCTTCCGTTTCCATTTTGTAATTTACACTTTATTACACCCAAGAGATGTGAGTATCTAAACACTATCTGTGAGGTGCTAGTGTATGACCTCCGTGCTTGTCTATTGGTCTTTAGTGGAATGATTATTTGTTGTAATTACTTTTATATTAGTGTTAAATGACCCCTAACTTGTCTTTTGAGTAGAATAAAAGCGCATTTGCTTGAGGACAAGCAAATCTCAAGTGTAAGGGTATATGATGAGGCGAAAAATGATCCGTTTTTAGGGGGTCATTTAAGCCCGAATTCGAATTTATTTGATCAAATATTGCCCTAAATCGTTCCTTTTGTGATTTTAGGTACTTTGGGAGTGAAATCTGGAAAAGGAAGCAATTCGGACGTTTTTGGAGCATAAAAGTGAAGAAAACGCCAAAGTCTTAATTTTTCATGCTGGGAACAGTAGGTGACGGCGTCAAGAGCAATTTCCTGACGGCGTCAAGAGCAAAATTCCATGACGGTCCAGTAGAGATTTGACGGCGTCATGAAGGTAGGGCGTCAAGAGTAAAAGTCATGACGGCCTGGAAATGATTAAGTCTTGACGGCGTCAAATGTAGATCAAGGCAGTCCGAGAATAGTTTTGGCGGCGAGGTGACGGCGTCACAAACTTTGTCTTGACGCCGTCATCCCCCTTTTCCTATATATAGTTTTCTAATTTTTCACATTAAAAGAGAAAAGTTTTGGGAGAAACCCTAAGTACGATTTTGGTGTAACTTTACAGGTTTTTCAAGGGTTCCAACCCCTTGATACCTTGCATGTTTAATCAAGATAAGTGTTCTTTTAATTCAATCAACATGTCTATGTGTTGGTTGTCTATATCTTGTTCTTGTCTTAATTCCATCATGCTAGACTAGATCTATCTTGTGTTTGCTTAGATCTAATGAAACCTAGATGTTGATTATGTGTTGATTACTTGTTTATTCTTGTCTTGGATTAATGATTTATATGTTAGGCTTAAGAAAACTGGCAGATCTCCAATTGGCAACATGCTTGAACGTCTTAAGAAACATGAACCGACGCGCACTAGGTCTTTATTGGTTGTATTTAATGCATGAGCCACTGTTTACAATCCCTATAGTTGTGCTGGGCATGGTGTAGGAGGAGATAAGAGCTCATAGAATTGGGGAGTTAAGTGTGCCACCCCATGAATGGTATTAAGGAATACGATCCGTCATCCATGCAATTATAACAAGTAATTAACATGTAAAAGATGTCTAGGGAGTAGTGAAATCTAAGTAAACACATTTTCTCCAATTACTGCTCACAACTTTAGTATAAATTAGTTTATTTTCATTTTTAATATTTTATTTTGATTGCATCTTAGTATTGGGTTAGTTGATTAGCAACTAATTCCGCCCAAATCCTTCAAAACCCGAGATTTTAAATTGCTTTCTAAAAAATATAAAAATACAAAAATAATCTTCCCTCACCTTTAGAACTAGTATTTAGGTTTTCTAATTCTAGCGACACTATTCCTAGCTGAACGATCAATCCCCCGGTACTTGTCACTATACTATACTACAACGATCAGGTACACTGCCTGGTGGGGGTTGTAAGCTTCTCGAGATCCCTCGAGAGGTAAAGCCTTGTGCGATTCCCACGTATCACACACCGGTGTTTGATAAAATTAAATGATTTAGTGCTGAATCATTTCTCGTCATGAATGATTCAAATGCTCTGTATGAAGTTGCTTCTGAATAAAAATAGAGTGTTTGCTAACTGTTCTGACTGAAAGATTTGAAGGATATAAAATTACCATTTTAATCATATGTATAATCCGAAACTAATTCTAATGAACAAGACATAATGTGCTAAGAAAAACGCTAATTGAAATAGTAATATCAACATTAATATTTTCTTAAAAGAAAACTTTGCTCTAAATTAAAATATATTTCACGTACTATCTATATATACAAATAGATTTATGTAATTTTCGTAGTAGATTTTTTAAACTTGTATCTGGAAAGATAATGAGTTAAATAAAATGTAAATTTTGAACTATTATTGTGGCGCAATATAGTCAAACTTTCATTGGCATTAATAAAAGTAATTGGGGATATGAATTATAGGCAATATTTGGGAAAAGTTTGTTGCTGAATGGCATTGCTTGTCCCCCGTACATAATGGATAAGAGCCGATAGGAATCATTCAGCGTATAAAATTGTTTCTCTTAATTAAACCATTCATAGGCTATCAAACAGCCCCTAATCTCTTAAAGATGACAGTTATCAATAATTATCTGATCTAGCTAATTCAGCAACACATATACAAAAAAGTTGCATTCACGTTAACCATGTTAAATTTTGACTTGCTACACCCGCAAACATGCAAAACCAAAACTAATTAATACTATATGACTAGTTAGATAAACTAATGAATTCTTTGAAGGCTTCAAGAAATACCAACTGGCTATAAACGAATTTAAAATAATTTCCACGTTGGCATTGCCAGTAAACCACGTGGAATACCATACTTGTAGCCTATATAAACACTTCCATGTTTACAATCATCCATGCACATTCACCACATATACGATATTTATCTACATACATATACACTGTTGTGGTGACCACTTTGCATCAAGGAGATGAAGAGACAAGTGTGTTTGTTCCTCTCGATTTTAGTTATTTTGGCGGTCAGTAGTGTTGATACAGTGGCGGCAGATGGATTGCCGCCAGAGGCAGCACCACTGATCCGTCATTTCTACAAGGTGCACAATACATGTGATAATGTCGAGCCATTTATTCGACATCAAATGAAACTCATGTTTGACAAGGACAAGACCATAACCCCCAAGCTCGTTAAGTTGCTATATGCCGATTGCATGATTAATGTACGTTCTTTTATACTTTTCTTGAATAGATATACTTAAGAATAGTATGCTTTGATGCAATTTGTTTTTTTTTAGTAAAGATATATATCTAATGGCTATATGATCTAAATTAAATGAAACTACAGGGTTGTGATGCATCGATTTTGTTGGATGGCCCGAACACAGAAAAATCGTCACCAAAGACCCGAGGACTAGCAGCATTTGTTATTATTGACAGACTGAAGACAGTTGTTGAAGCAAGGTGTCCTGGAGCAGTCTCGTGTGCTGATATTCTCAATATTGCAACTAGAGATGCCATTTTCTACGTAAGATATATATCATAACTATTTTCTTCTCTATGTGATCCATAACAACCAAGCAGAAATATGGATGAGTTGCAAACCTTTGAGTAACATGTTAAAATGAGTTATTTTTAGTAGGCGTGAGGTTGGATTGACCCGGAATCACTTTTTGTCCATTTTTGTTAGTTTTGTCATAAAGTTAAAATATGATGAGGTTGTATCTATTAAACTTCCAGTTTAAGATACCTGCGGTATAGTAGGCGACGTCTCATATGTACTGTATCTAACATTAATTTTAACTACTTCTATGTGAAATTTACAGTCAGGCGGACCATCGTACCCAGTGTTTTTGGGAAGAAGAGACGGAATGAAATCAGATGCGTCATGGGTTGATCTTCCCCCACCCTCCATTTCATGGGAAGCGTCTCTCGCCTACTTCACATCTAAAGGTTTAGATGTACAAGACATGGGTACACTCTTAGGTATGATGTAGCTTCATCATTTCTATTGGTCACAAAAACAAACTTTTCCTCTTAAATTGTAGTTTCACAATGCTATCATTTCTAACTTATTTTTATCGCATAATGATTTTAGGAGGGCATATGATGGGCAGAACTCGTTGCAGCAACATCCTAGACCGTCTATATAATTTCAATAACACCGGGAAACCAGACCCCACCATGGAACCAGTGACATTAACTTACTTGCAAAACCAATGTCCCAAGAAGGTGAAGCTGGGCCAGACCAACCCTCTTATAAACCTAAACCCACAAAACCCGACGCACAAGTTTACCAACTCTTACTACTCAAGAATATTAGCGAATAAAGCTGTTTTAGGAGTTGATCAACAGATGCTCTATGGTGGCGACACCCATGATCTAACCGATGAATTTGCTAAAGGACTTGAAGACTTTAGGGGTGCATTTGCTTATTCAATGAGTAGGATGGGAGGACTCAAGGTTCTTACCGGAACCAAAGGCGAAATCAGAAGGAATTGTCATGTTGTTAACAAGTAGATCTGCTTCTTCATGTAGAATCAACGCTATATATATGCATATGTATGCATATGAGATAAAAGTGAGATCAATATGATCATTTTGTATCATCTCATAAGTAAAACCATGTTCTTGTATTAAGTTTGCATTTAATCCATGGATTATATATATTACTAAATATATTCAAGCACATCTGTGATTTCAGTTTCGTATTACTCAACCCTTTTCTAAGTAAAAAGCCTGTAGTTAACTAACTGATTATAATTATATATATGAAACGACAATCGGTATGGATCAAGTGGGCTAGTTGGTTAACCTTTGGAGACCTTGTTTGCAATGTAATTTGTCAAATAATAGGCATAGATAAAAATGTGCTTACAAATAGTCATCATATAGTTATCAAATGTAAAGGCATAGATCAAAAGTTCAGCGAAGCACACAAAACTAAATATTCAAAGACAACTAATTCAATCAAGTAGAATTCCGACAATAATGTAACTCCAACCTCTCATGAAAATTTGTATGAGTCCCCATGATGAGGACGAACAGCTTCAATTCATGTTGGAACACACTGCAGCAACCCTGAAAAAGTCATGATACTTGTTAACTATCGATTCAGTGATATGATTATGACGACAATCCTCACAAAATATACTGAAAAAGAAAAAGAAAAACTTCACAAAGATTGCATAAAATGGATCATATGAAAAAAAGGGACTTCCAAATGTTTTACGTGGATCATTACAGTCGAATCTTTTTTTAGTGTTGCGCAAAACAGTAGTTACCTGGGACGGTGGTTCGATCACTTCATATGGTTGATTCTTGAGGTTGAGGGTGTAGGAATTGAATCGATCCGACACTAACCAAGTTTTAAAAATAGACAGTTATTAACTATTGGACTTACATCTAAAAAGTATGCAGTCAAATATGGAGTCAGAAACTTACCAATGACGAAGATGAAGTAGATGGTTGCCATTCCGGAGGAACTTTGTCCTTGGAACTGTCTTCATATGTCAAGTTATAATTAAACATATATTTTTCATAATGAGCAACAATTTGCCACGAGGAAAAAGTCTCTGAGGATAGCCAAGATATCAATCTACGTGCTTTTTTAAACTGATCTGAGTATTGTGCACTCATCGCTAGTCTCAGTCGCTTACTCAATTTTCCCCCCAATGAGCAGATCTGATCCCTTTTTGAAACGATGGGTTCCAAATCATCATTTTCTTGCTTCATTATACTTTTCATCTCTCCTAAAGCGACATGAATATGTGCCTTCAATCTGGCTATCATCTCGTTAACATGAACCTTCTTCTCGAGTTCACCTTGCATCCTTTTTCTCTTGGTCCATACTTCTAGTTCTGCCGAAAGGTTAGCAAGGGCAACTGTGGTCCTTTCCTTAGCCAGTTTTCTCGCAAGCATATTTTCCTGTTCAGATGGTGTTTGTAGTTCCTTTATTATAGATTCAATGTTTGCAATCACTTTGGCTTTCCTCTTTTCCCTTGCCTCTTTCGCCTTCATTGCTTTTGTAGGCGGTGGCTGCAAAGTTTACAAGATTCTCAGTTATATATCTATAATTACAGTTATATAAAAAGTTAACTATCCAATGTTATGAGCTGCCTTAAATGAACGTAGTTGCCAACATAAGTGAACAAGTCACGACTGATCCCCACAACCAAAATTCATAACAACGATAAAAAGTGATAAGCGGAAAGTAATAAAAATAATACATCCTGATGAAAGTACCTCAAGTAAGTGCGCCATGATCAATTTGGCGCTTGGGCAGTTTTCCAGAAAAAAATTTCTGGCTTCATTAGACATTCTTATCTTGTAATCATCCGTCCGCATACTTGGTTCTATATTTAAGCAATTCAAGTTGCCGAACGGTGAAGGATGATCTGATAGTAGATCCGGAAATAAGGAAATACACTGCATAAAAAACACAAGGCGTATATACTTTAAAGATACTATCATACTAACTATAACCATTTCATAGATGAAGGATAGAATATCAACAAACCTCAAGAATGTCAATGTTAAGGGTAAGAAATCTGGTACTATGGAACGCTTGAAGCATGTTAATAGTCCTACGAGCATCCTCCTCGTTATATGGCCGATCCATTGAACACTTAAAAAACAAATCGATGGTCACTGTTTCTAGGGAATGAAAGCCATCTTTAAACCATTGTGGAGGATCAGAACCAGAATAACACAAACATGCAATTCCATGTGGTGCATTTAAGGACTTGATAAAGCACCAATCTATAGTGAGATTCTCAAGATTAGGTGCAACCACATTGACGACATTCAAAAATTTTCCACCTTTAAGGACGAGATTAGAAAGTCGAGGGGCGTTGATTTCAAAAATCTCTACATGCTTGACAATAAATTTAACTAAAGTGATTGTCTGTAAGTTAACACACTTAGAGAAAAGATCAACAGATTGACGATTATCGTCACACAATGTGATTTCACCTAGATACAAAGTAGTCAAGGCTGGAAAATCCCAAGGTGTTTTGGGTGTAATACAAGTTGACAAAAAATTGTTTCTAAGACTGAAATGTTTAAGAGTATGAGAGCTAAAGAGACACGATGGAAATTCATGGTGTTTTTTAGCATCGCTAACGATGGTTAATTCTTGGACATTGTGAGAAAATGCATAGTTTGCAATGTTTCTCACAAAAAACTGACTAGCTGCACCATGGAAATTTAAATTGAGCGAGGAGACTTCTACTTGGTGGTTACGGTGCAAGAGAAATTCTTTTAAAAATTTAGAAAATTTTGGTAAATTTTCAAATTGACGACTCGAAAAGTTAAGACGAGATACTGATTTCCAAAGAAACCTCCACCTTGGAGACAGCAAAGACGTCTGAACTGCATATTTTGTGTCATTGCAATGGAGGATTCGATGAATAAGCTCATCCGGAAGGCTGCTCAATCTATCTTCATCTACAACTAATCTGACATTATCATGATCAAAGTCCATCTTCTCTACGTACTAATATAACTGGTAATCTGCATTTCACAATGTAAAGTTCCAATCAGCTAATAATATGATAATAAGATTCCAAGTGAAACCAAAGCCAATTACATGAACAAATTTATTTAGCTTTTTAACATAGTGCAACTAATCATGTGTAGATGTTATTACCACTTCTGTAATAAGTGATTAGATGCTATCCTTAAAAAAGGTATAGAAAACATTATACTGAGAGCGTGTTTTTTTCGTTGTTATGCTTCAGAAACTGCATTACATTCTATAACTAACTGCGATGTCATCTGAACGCTTACTATACGAGTGAATACATGCTTAAAACAAGTTGTTATCATGATTTAACACCAGATCGATCAGAGCTCAAACAAAAGTGTAATACACAACAAGAACGCTATAAATAAGGGTATTATAATCTATTAACGATGAATTAAAGATTAGTATATAAATTCTATTAACTTGAAAGCAGGCTAGGTTAACAAAATAACGGTCCGATATCTAGATCTAAACAACTGCCAAAATAATAACAATTATAACAATGGTAATCTTTATGCAGCTTCGGATAATATGAAACGTCGCAGTGATGGTACTGAATACTCAAAAGCTATTACTAATAGAATTGAAGAACACTTAGAAACCAGCTATTAGCATTAAAAGAAGACTTATTAGCATTAAAAGAACACTTACAAACCACAAATCAGATGGATCCATGTGGGAATCTTATAAGTTTAAACATCACAAAATTAGAACTTTCTAAAATCAAATGGTTGCTTCTCATCAAAAGATATAATCTATAACACATAAACTGGCTTGCTAACAAAACATACTTAATTAAAATTCCACAAAGAAAAAGAATAATACGATGGCTATCTAAACCAATATTTAAACTCCCTTGTTAAGCTATTATGTTTTATTAACTTGAAAATAGGTTCACCAAATAACGGCTAATTAAAGAATCACCAAAACAGTAACAATAATAACAAATGGAACATTTATATGCAACTTCAGATAATATAAAACGTCACACGATGAATGTATTGAATACTCAAAAGCTATTAACAATGAAATGAACACTTACAAACCATAAATTTTTAGGTCAAATGGTCTGATCTAGCTCATCTCATCAAGAGATCAAGATAGCTTGTTTTTTGGCGTAATAAAATTTATTAGGAGTATTGAATCCCTTTACCCAAAAAAAACTACTCCACACATAACATAAACTCGCTAACGAAACAAACAAAAAGCTCCACACAAGAAAAGAAAAAAAGAAAAAAGAAGCACGCATCTCCTAGTACAATCGCTTCATAATCTAACGAGTTCCAAACAGTTGACGCACAGATATAAACACAAGCATTTCAAAACAGTACGTTGAAGGCGCTATTATAATGTTCTCTTAATCTATCAAACTTAAATGATCATCTCATATTTTAAAAGTAACAAAAAAATCTAATAAGCAAAATCATATATTATCGCCTATTTCTAGATCATGATTCAAGTTAGCAAGTGAAAATTTGATAAATTATGCATGTGTAATAGAAATTTAGTGTTTGAGATACCTATAAATCTGGTAAGGTTTATTTGATTGTTAATAATGACTAAACTCTAACATCAAAACCACGTCTTTCAGTGTTTGTGTATACGGAGTGAAGGCTATTTTGTGTGTGTATGTGTATATGAAATGAAGAGTATTTGACATACGCGCCCTCCTCGCTGTAAGAATATATTTTGGTTGAATTCAATTTTGCATTTAAGTCTAGACATTGATGTGAGAAAAATTAATGTGAGATATATTAATTACTACTTATAATGGAGGAAGGACACTCTCTCTTAAAACATCAGATGTACAAAAAATGATGCATAGTTTACAACACTTTAAAGCAAGCAATTTTCATAATTACAACAAACAAAACATTGTGTACAACAAAAAATAGCATGAATCGAAATTCAGACAACTTTCCTTAATTTTACATTAATAGCATTAAAAACACCCCTACACCCAATATTACAATCATTTAAACACAATGTACAACCCTCATTCTACATTAATAGCATTAAAAACACCCCTACACCCAATATTACAATCATTTAAACACAATGTACAACCCTCATTCTACATTAATAGCATTAAAAACACCCTTACACCTAATATTACAATTATTTAAACACAGTGTACAACCCTCATTCTACATAAATAGCATTAAAAACACCCCTACACCCAATATTACAATCATTTAAACACAATGTACAACCCTCCATCTTAACCTAGAAACGAACCTGTGACCAAGAATCGACTCAATAAAACTTGACTCGATACACAAGGCTGTGAACAACAAAAAGAAAGAAAATGATACCAAACAATTATTTAGCTTCATATTTATTAGTTTTAATCTTTATTTAATCAAAAACTCTTGAAAATTCATGTACTTATCCCCCACCGTCGCTAGGACAAAAAGGGTGGTGGGTTTTCCTACCTTCAACCACCGGTATCAACAAAACGAGAGAGAGATGGTTTTGGTGATGAACTCGAGCTGTGGTGGTGTTAATCGTGGTGTTGGGAGGTGTTTCTTGGCGCGTGATGCACGTCAAAATGATGGGGAGGTTGTAAGGAGTGTGGTGGTGGTGGCGGTGAGTTTAAGTGGCCGGCGGTGGTGTTTGTTTGGCCGAAAAAACGACTGGAGAAGAAGAAGAAATAGGGTGCAGTTGGTTTGAGATAGAAATGGTGTCAAACCCTAAGTGATGTTATAATGAGGTTTATATAGGAAAGTGTTTTGGACCTTGTGTGAACCCTATTGCACCCTTAGGGACTAAGATTGTAAATATATGCTAGGGTGAGAAGTTTAGTTTGCCAAATCTTTTAGTATTCCGTTCTCGAGGCAAATTTAGGTGTCGGAATGACTTCCCGTGACATTTTTATTAATTCCATCAAAATAATTTATTTCAGGATACTAGCCGCTGCAACGCGCGAGTACCTGCTAGTTTTATAATAAGAATACATGTTCTGATTTAAAAGGAAAAAACATTATTGTACTCACATTTTATAGTCAGATATATAATCATATTCTGCTTGATATTACTTTAAATTAAAGCATGGTCGTCATTCCAATGAAGTAAGTTATTTGTCATAAATATTTATTTTATGAAAATTAATGAAACTTTAAGCCATTTTTCTTATCATTTTACTTTACTAAGCATTTTGGTCCGTGCGATAGGCTCTTGTTTACCATCAAACGGTTAAAATTAAATTTTATTTGTGCAAGAACGCAACATATGTTTACGGGTTAAAATAAATAAATGGTTTTTTATTGTGAAATTTGTGCGGGTTAAATTAACTTGGCGTTGTCGGCTTATTTTTTTTAATGTTTGTGACAAATGAGTTCATGTCAAATTATTGCAAACTATGTTTGAGCATATACATTTTTATTAATCAATTTACGCTGAATGATTATTAAATATTATATTTCCTCATATATTTTATATTCTAATAACACATTTATTGCGTAAAATCTCAATTTTGATGTTTTAGGCATATAAGCTCGGGTCAAATATTTTAAAAACATGTACAAATTTATACATTTTTATTGATGATTTATAAATATTCTATTTAAATATATATTTATGATCAGAATCATTCATGTTTATTGCATATATATTAAATAATAATCATACTTTTGACCAAAACTACTATATTTCTATAATCATAAATATTATTGATGATTCGTAAATATTCTATTTAACTATATAGAATAATCATATTTTTTACCAAAACTACTATATTTCTATAATCATAAATATTATTGATGATTCATAAATATTCCAAAATTACTATATTTCTATAATCATACTTTTATTGATGATTCATAAATATTCTACTTAACTATATATTTATGATCATAGTCATTCATGCTTATTGCATATAACTTAATTTCTATTATTATAGACAAATAGATTTATTAGTTTATGACCAAAACTACTCAAGCTTATCATAGTGAACTCATTTTTTGTATATTCATAGATATTAAATAATAATCATATTTTTGACCAAACCTACTATATTTCTATAATCATAAATATTAAATAATAATTTTAGACATAAATTTTAAACATATTTTTTTTTATCATAATGCATGAAACATATTTTTCAAACATATATTGCATGAAACTTAATCTTTATAGAAGATTATAGGTTATATACAATAAGATTATAATCACAAAAAATTAAATAATAGTTTTAAATATATATTTAATCATATTTTTTATGATCATAAATACTTACATTTGATGCATGAAACACAATTTTTATATATTGTAGATAGATAGATTTATGATCTAAACTGCTCAAGCTTAATTTACATAACTCATTTTTGTATATTCTATTTATATGCAATATTTCTATAATCATAATTATTAAATAATAATTTTAAAATACAGATTTAATCATATTTTTTAAGATCATAAATATTCACATTTAATGCATGAAACTTAAGTTTTATATATTATATGTTATATTCTTATTATCATAAATATTATATAATAATTTTTTAATTTATATTTAATTATATTTTTTAAGATCATAAATATTCACATTTAATGCATAAAACTTAATTTTATTTATTATAGATTATACATATGCTATATTTTTATAATCATAAATAGTATATAATAATTTTACAATTTATAGTTAATTATATTGTTTAAGATCATAAATATTCACATTTAATGTATGAAACTTAATTTTTATATATTACGAGGCATTCGGACTTGGGCGTTGCACCGGTTTTTTCCCCGATAAACTATTGAAATGTTGCTTATGTCTTAAACCTAACTTTTCAATTTGTTTTATATAATTTCCAAATGTCACCTAAAAGTCCTATGCGGATTGATGACTTGTCAACTATAGTATGTCATGTACATCCTTTGCTAATACTTTTACTATCACTTTTGGATGGACATCATTGACATGTGTCAAAATGAGTGTAAACCAACTCCTCTCTTCCCTTTTCCATTATTATTTTCTAATCCTTTTCTTTCCCTTTTCCTATAGATATATGAATTTTATGCTTCTTAATTACACACTCAAAGCGAAACCATAATAAGCTTAGGTAGTTGTCGTTAATAACTATGACTTGATTATTCAAGACCGGTCATAAATTGCATCGACATTTATAATAGTTCAGTTGATGCGTAGGTGACAATAGTAGATGCAAGTTTACACAAAAGTACCTCATTGAAATGGTTAAACTGGAATCAATTTATCTGGTGAGCATGCTAATTAGCAGAACCACCCTATTTTTATACCCAGTACTATAGTTTCAAAAGCTTGGTCATTGTTCCATCCAGACCATAGGAATTATGTATCACAATTAGTCATTAACAACTTCATAATCTATATATCAACTATCTATGCATCACTAACCTATTGCTATTACATATCATCAGAGATCCCTAAAGGTAAATACAGATTCATGTCACTCATTTTGGTCATCACAATCTTCACCCTCTTACTACTACATTGCACCATGGTCTTCACAACTGCGGTATCGTTCTCTTTCACTACATGGCTCACAAACTTCAAACTCATTCGTTTTGCATTTGATCTTGACCATTCACCTTATAACCCTTCGGATTCACTTTTCAATTTCATTCTCCTCACTACCTTACCTATAAAATCGAAAAGTAGCCATGCAAACTCTATCAAAACACGTCATGCATTCACATTAGGGTTAGGGTTTAAAATTGCGGTTTTTGCTACAATTTTAAAATAGTTTTCAGTTACAAACCTTATCTTCATAAGAAAGTTATATCCACATCATACAGTTGGATACTTATGTTTATGATTGATATGGTTGCGGCTCTGATGACCACCCGGTGCCTTCATGGAACTCGATCCTTCCCCGCCACCACTACCTCCACCATTAGCTGAGCCGCGCCACCTTTTCCACCACCACCTCCTCCTTTGCTTCCACCTCCACCACCACCTTTGTCGCCACCTCCGCTACCTTTGCCGCCTATATTTAGTTGGTCTTAAGAAAATGCTTAGTTGGAATGAATTATATGGCATATCCACATGCATGGTATATGTAAAGAAAGTTTTACATATTGACAATAAATGAGATAATTATTAAGAGCTCTTGAGCTTCCATAGATATTAGTTTGGAAGATTGAAATCCGTTTATTCTTTTTGGTTGTAATAACTGTAATTAATCGTGTGGATGGGTAACTCAATGATGGTTTGTATTCGCATCAACACTTCATATTCACCTTGATCGTTAATCTCACTTGCTGCAATTGATCATGCGGATCAGTATAAAAATGATTGTTAGTATAAAGGCCGGACGCTTCAATGGTCGTTGGCCAAAAGGGCTAATGTGTAAATGTTAATGGAATTCACTTTACGCCGGTTAAAACCAGGGACCAAAACGGAACCAAAATTTCCTGACAGGGAGGCCACCTGCACTTTCAAAAACTCAGGGACAAAATCTGCAATTTAGGCAAACCACAGGGACCATTTCTGCAATTTAATCTTGTTGAATATTTATCACATGTTTATTGCTCATATTATGCACGTTTATATTTGAATTGATGCTTAATTGCCTAAATTTTCCAATTTCAGTGATTATCAAGCAATATTACAAAAGATACGGAAAAAGACGTGATTTGGAACTGTTTTTGATGATTATGTATGCAAGTTGTAAAAGAGCATACGGCGTACGTAACTCTGCCCATACGTCGTACTAATATATGGAAAAATCACTAAGTATTGGTGAATATTGAAGTGTGCGGCGTATTTAATTCTGGCAATACCCCGTATTAGGAAGCTCTACAGTCAAGGCCCAAGTCAACCATTGAAGACATACGACGTATGAAACTCTTGCCATACGCCGTATTGAAGATCTTATCCCCAGTCCAAGTATATCAAGATTTGAAGGTATACGGTGTATTTAACTCTGGCAATACGCCGTATATAAAAGATATGCAGAATATGCTTTCTTCGTCAGCAATTAAGATATCCAGAATACGCCGTATTCCCTATGGAATACGCCGTATTCCAGCCCTGATAGAAGACTATAAATATAAACCTTAGACAGGAGTTTTTGATATCATTCACTCCCTACTCTCAACCACAGCCGAATTTCACCGAGTTTTTGTATCATCACATTAGGTTTTATCATTCGATTTGCGTATCGATTTCATCATGATTTCTATTTGTTACTTGTTTGAATTATCTTCTTGTGCTTTTACATACATTATGGGCTAACATGTTTATAAATATTACATGATTGTTATTTTCGTTTATTAAGAATTAATGATTAGTATTGTTTAGTTTATGTTTTTATCCTTCAATACGTGCTTGTTTATATGTTTGAGTATTTTAAGTCTAGCTATCACATGGACCAAGTGGGTACCAGATGTATATTACAAGAACACTTAAGTTAGCATCGTGCTTTTTTGCATGGACCAAGTGGATAAGAGAAGGTATCGCAGTGACTAAGTGAGTACCATAGATAACTCACATAGATTAGTTGACACGACTTAATGCATGCTTGTAGTCCGATAGGTGCATGAACCAAATAGCCTAGGAGAATACATGTGTAGAGGCTAGATACATGGACCAAGTGGTCTAGTCTAGGTTAGATAGGAGTATGGGGGTATTGTCTGGACCAAGGAGTTCCCCATACATCCTAATGTCACCAATACTTTACAATTAGATCATTGCACTAATAGACGGATAACTAAAATATAATAGGATTAACATGGCTAGCACTACTTTTTCTTATTGATCACAACACACATAGAATAGTTTAGTTTAATTTACTTTTATTATTTTAGTAGCTATAATTACAAATCAAATCAATCAAACTGTTGGACCCTTTTACTTGGTTATGGTTAACTACAAAGTTAATCTAACCAAGTTCCATGATGTAGCAAAGTATTGATTAATTGTCAAAAGTAAATAAACGTAAAAGATAAGACACAAGGTTTTCAACGTTTAATTCTTTATTAGAAATTAATCAAAAGAATTATACCCAAGTGTTTGCGGAACAACACTTGGGATTGAAATGACAAGTATGGTATACTCCTCACTAAACTCAAACTAAGTTTGAGTGACAACTAAGATCCAGCTGAGCTATCTCAGGGATTGTGTTGTTCTTTGGAGAGAGTAAAGATTTGGTTTGTGAATGTCTAAGCATTAAGTGCACAAACGTAATCTTTACCTTTCCCACTTATTCTCTATTTATACACAAGTAGATTCTAACACATACCTACTGGACAAAGACTACAAGACAAATTACATCATCCTACATTGGACAAAATACATAGGTATTTTGGCCTTGTTACAAATGACTATAATAGTAAAGGGCAGGGATACTTTCTGGTCTTCAGTGTTGACACATGTCTTGGTATTATACTCATTCAGGGAAAGTTGACCTTTGCATGATAAAGACCTTCCCTTATCCATTCAAACTTATCCCGCCTAATCCCGCCTTTACTTCAGTCTTCTTATCTTCAGTCTTTGTTCACTCAGTGATCTTAGTTGGTGAGGAGTCATGGGACTCAGTGAGTTATTGTCATCTCTCACTGAGTCCATCATCTTCTTCTTTGGCTCAGGTATCATTCACTGAGAACCGCCTCACTGAATGGTGAACCTTTCTACATAGATTCGCCCTGAGCATCTTGAGGATGACTCACTGAACAACTATGCATTCAGTGACTTGTTTGCTGTTCTCGGTTATCAAACACTTAGGATATTTTATGTTCAAATCCTAGATTAAGGAGTTTGGGATTTAACAAACCCAACAGTCTCCCCCTATTTGGATATACAAATAGCCTGAGTTTTTCAAGGTTCAGTGAGAGATAGCAAAGGTATTATCTCTACAAACTGAATTACTAAGTGATGTTTAGGACACTGAATGTTAAACAAAACATCAATATTATTCATAGTTATTACAATCCTAAATAAGACAAAGCAAATAAAAGTAGTTGTTGTTGCAGACTTGCTCAGGCTTCAGAGCTTAATGAGGTGAAAAATGTACCGCTTTTAAGGGGTCATTTAAGCCCGAATTCGAGATTATTTGATCAAATATTGCCCTAAATCGTTCCATTTGTCATTTTAGGTACTTTAGGAGAGAAATCTGGAAAAGGAAGCATTTTGGACGTTTTTGGAGCATAAAAGTGAAGAAAACGGCAAAGTCTCAATTTTCCTTGCTGGGAACAGTACCTGACGGCGTCAAGACTCTCCACATGACGGCGTCAAGAGTTAAAAAAGAGGTGCAAGTGGAAAATACACGTGACGATCCAGAGAGTTTTTAAGCCTAGGACCTGACGGCGTCACCAAGGCCGTCAGGGTCCAAACATTAGTGACGGCCCAGAGCATTTGTACACATGACGGCGTCACAAACAGATCTAGGCAATACGATTTTATTATGGCGGCGAGTTGACGGCGTCACGGGCTAACACATGACGCCGTCATGATGTATTATCTATATATAGTTTTCCAAATTTCATTCATTGTGTGCAACTTAGAGGGAATAAACACTAGTCTGAATTTTATCAGCTTTTCAAGGGTTTCAACCCCTTGATTCTTTCATGGTCAATTAAATATAAGTATCCCTAAAAATCATTCAATATGTCTATGTGTTGTTTGATTATATCTTACGCTTGTCTTTTATTTAACATGCTAGGCTAGATTTCTATTGTGTTTGCTTAGATGTAGTGAAACCTAGATGTTAATTATGGGTTGATTGTTTGTTTATAATTGTTACATATGATTTTATTCGATGTTAGGTTTAAGAAAACTGGCAGACTTCTATTGGTAACTTGCTTGAACGTCTTAAGAAACATGATCGGAGGTGTACTACGATTTTTGGTTGTATTTAATGCGTAGGAGAATTCTAATGATCCCATGTTAGGAGCTTCTAACGGCTCGACATAGAAGTGAAGTAGGATCCTATAGAGTTAGGGAATATTGTACACGGCCCTACGACTAGTATTAAGGAATATGACCCGTCATCCATGCAATTGTAACAAACTAATCAACCTGTAAAAGATATCTAGGGAGTAATGAAACCTAAGTAAACACAACTTTCCTCATTATTGTTTCCACCACATTAGTATAATAGTTTTATTATCATTTCTTTTATGTTATTTTGATTGCATTAGTAGTTAATTGGGTTAGTTGGCTAGCAACTAATTCCGTCCACTCTTCCAAAACCCGAGATTTTTACTTGCTTTTATAAAATATAAAAATACAAAAAGAATCATCCCTCACCTCTAGACCTAGTTTATTAGGCTTTCTAATTCTAGCGACACTATTCCTGAGTTGAACGATCAATCCCCCGGTACTTGTCACTATACTATACTACAACGATCAGGTACACTGCCTGGTGGGGGTTGTAAGCTTCTCAAGATCCCTTGAGAGGTAAAACCTGTTGCGAGGGCGCAATTCCCACATATCAGAGCTTTAGACCCATGGCTTCAAGTTTGGCTCTCTTTGAACTCAGTAAGTGTTTATCAGGATGCTCTTGGATTTTGATCTTTAGGTCATGACAGAACCTTGCATTAGCCTCATTCTTGATGGGATTGGCCATAAAGAAGTATCCTGTCATTGCCTTGATTCTTGACAGATCAATATCAGCCCATCTTCGGAAGGCTGGATCTCCATACTCATCTGTGAAGAAGAGACCTCTCTCAGGTTGCTCAATGACCAAGTTATTCACAAATGTAACTCCTACAAGGAGGGCTCTGTTGCAATTTAGGCCCGGAGCACTGACTTCAGGTTTAGTCTCTATCTTCTTTCTTTTTCTTTTAGAAGGCTGAGCAGGAGGAGCCTGAATGGCAGGTACTGATGCTGGGAGCAGTGATGGAATGCCAAGTTCCTCATGCTTTTTGGCCAGCAGATCATACCTGATTCTGAGGGACTTCAGTAGGTTCTTGACAACGACATTGTTCTTCTTAGCAATTATTGGACCTAGCTCATCTAGCCCAGTGATTCCAAAGTCAGCAAATCTGAAGGGATTATGAACTTCAAAGTGTCGTTTGTCCTGGCCTCTGTAGACACTGAGAACAGCTGGTTTGGAGTTCTGGTGAATCTTGACATCAGTGATAGTTTCAGGGTTTAGTCTCTATGTCATGATCCAGGTGTATTTTTCAATATTTTGTTGCCTGATTGCAGCAGCTTTCTTCAGTCTGGCATCACTCTTTTCTTTAAGACCATCAGGGCAGCATCCTGAGCCTGCTTAAACTTTTCACCACCTTCCCTGTGTGCAAGGTCCTGAGGCTTCAACCCAATAGTTGTGGCTTCCTTATTAACCACCTCAATGAGAGTAGCCTTACTTGCTTGTTCCTCCAAGGCTACTTTCTTCAATCTTTCCACTTTATGCATGTGAGCTTGGATTTCATCCTCAGTCATCAGATATGTTACTCCATTCATCTGAAAGGGAACCCTGACAGGTGCATCAGGGTCTGGTCTTATGACTAAAGAGGCAGCTACCAATGTTGTTGTGGGTTCAGACACAACAGTAAGAATTCCTTTGCCCTTATCCGCCTGGTTTGTTGGTTGAGTGGTTGTATCAGGAGACTGAAAATAGGAGATTAGAGTGGCTTTAACTATGTGCTCTCCCTCAGCCTGAGAGGAAGGTTGACTAGTGGAAGTTTCAGGGACTCCAGTAGGTGGAACTTCAGTGGATCTCTCCCCCTCAACTGTTGCCGCAGCGTCAGTAAGAGCAAGAGTTGGTGGCACCACTGAAGGACCCTTGAAAGCCTGGTAAAGTTCAGAGAGCATGTTCTTGATGTCAGCAGTATCCTTCTGAATGGTAGATACTTTGGCATCCAGGGAAGCCTGAGAGGATTCAATGGCAGACATCCTTGGCCCAAGATTCCAGGCCAATGAGTTGGAAGACTTAGCCCAAGCGGCCAAGTTTTTCTCCATGAGACTCAGTGATGAGCAGATGGAAGTCACTGAAGATTGAAGACCCTGAAGATTGGCAGACTTCAGCATATCTACCAGCTCAGTAAATTGAGCAGAGTTCTGCTGGTAGGTCTGAGCAGCCTGAAGTATTTTCCTGTTGAGCTCTGGGTCATCTTTAACAGACTCTTGAATGGTGGAAACGCTCTTGGTGATTTGGCTGAGCGAGTCATTGAACTTGTTGAGGTGACCATTAAGAGCTGTCAGTGAGAATGCAACATCAGCCTGCTGTTCCAAGGTATTATCATGAAAAGCTTCAACATAGTCTTTGAGGTTGAAGTAGTGAATTGCCTGCTTAGTGTGCATGTCGAACACATCATCAGTGATTCCTCTGTAAATGATGTTGCAGGCCTTGCTCAGAAATTTCATAAGCTTTCTTTCAATGAGGGGCTTGGAATCATCATACTTAGCCAGTCTTTCAGGAGAGGAAGTCTCAGGTTCATCTTCCTCTTGAGGATCAAAGGGAGACTGAAGAGATTGTTTAGTAGTTGTTGCATCAGTATCCATATCATCACCAGCTTCATAGAACTCTTCCTCACTTGCTTTACTATCTTCATCATCAGAGTCAAGAACAGCCTGAAAGGTAGCCATTGAATCTATCTGCAAGAACAGGTTAGCCGGCTCCTCTTCAAAAAAAGACTTGCTTTGGTTATGGTCACTCCCTGACACCTTTAATCCAATAGACTGGGTTTTTTCTGTTTGGTGACTAGAGTCAGTTTGTGAAGTATGGGCAACTCCGTGAGGGGGTGTAGGTTCCATATCAGTGGGTGGTTTCAATCCCTCTGAGTCTTTGTCCCCTATGACTCCTTCAGACACTGACGGGTGTTCTTTTGTGGCATCCTTAGGAATCAGTGAAATGTTGAGGCCCCCCGTTCCAACAGACTGGCGCTGGTCTGTTGAAGATTTAGGGGCCGCCACTCCCTGAGACCCTGGTTGTGATGTACCAGAGACGTTAGTAGGAAAAGTGGAAGGCGCTCCCCTACCAGCGGGTTGTATGTTTCCCTCTGGATCTTTGGGAGTAGTCGTATGGACCAAGGACCCTGACTGTGATTTGTCAGTGCCCTTCATTGTCCCTGAGGGTGGTGGAACCGGGTCATGGGTGGCTGTATCAATCTTGGGTTTTCTTTTTGGCTTAGAAGCCTGTGTCCCTGAAGCCCCAGGGCCTTGTGCCTTTGGTTTGGTCTTTGGCACAGTCTGAGACTTCCTTGTCCTCTTAGGAGGGGAAGGTGGGTACACTGAGTCCCTCTGGTTGTTTATGGCAACCATATGGGCCATCAATTCAATGTTGGAGACTGAGGATGGGACCTTTGAAAAATTTGAAGGACTCAGGACGGCTGGTAAAGAACATAAATGAACGTCCTGAGTGTAGTCACAACCCAATAACCTTTGAAGAGCACATGAAAACCTAGGATACGACACATAGTGTAGCCTAGTCTTATTCAGTAGCTTGGTTACAAGATCACCATAAATGATCTCTCCAATGTCGACAGTGACCCCTTTCATCAGGCAGTAAGCCATCATCATCTGAACAGAGTTAATCTGCTCAGTGGATGAATGGTTCCCACCGAGAACCTGAATCACAAAAGTGAACAGGATCTTCCAAGCCATGGGAAAGGAGCTCTTGGTGACAGGGGTCTTGTCCAAATATTTTGGATCCAAAGCAAATTTTTCTAACCCTGATTTAACATCGTTTGGGTCAGGGTGTGCAACATAAGTTCCATTGTTATAATCAAGTCCTGTTGCAGAGCAAAAAGTTTTGAAATCCAGGACAAATTTTCTTTTCCCATTTAAAACAGAGAAACTGATGAGAAATTCCTTGAGGGGCCTGAGTTCGTTCTCATCAGTGGAGGGTGTCGGGTCATAGGCCTGAGAAGTACCCCAAAACTCCCTGAGGAATTTTTGGTACTGAAAGTAGGGTGTGGAGGTGAAGGCAGTTTTCAAGGGCATTTATACAAAAACTTTATAATTTCCTTGTAGGCAGGGACATTTTTTGGGTAGTTAAAATTGCCTACAACATTATTGGTTTTGAATTGTACATCAGCCAGAGTTGATTTTGCCCATTGAGGTGCAAGCTCAACTCCTTGGTCATCTGCTATTTTTAGGTCAAAAAAGGTTTTAAAACTTTAATGGCAGAATATCACTCACCAGATGATCTACAAGTTGAGTCCAACTCGTTTTATGTTCGTGAAATGAATGATATTGTTATCAAGGAGATTGCAAACAGGAAGGATTTCTTGTTGCAAGTCTACTTAACCAAGAAATAATGATTTGAAAAAGCCTCTTTTTTTTGTTATAAAAGTTTACACATAGCTTTGCAAAGGTGAAATTTTTGCAGAGTTTCTTTAAGAAAATTTTGTGTGTGTGTTTTGTGTGTTTTGAAGGAGGTATTTATAGAGGGTGAGGAATACCATTGGTTAGGGATTTTGAAAATCAAAATGAATAACCACTTTGGGATCCGCATTAAATGCCACCACTCCATTTTCCCAAGTTTTTCACAACTGTCAAGGTTAACAGTGCAAAGGGGGCCTGCACAAGATGCACTTTTGCAGGCATGATGTCACAGAAATATCATGAGATATTATTTGTGAGGGAAGGCATTTAATGCCTAGTGGGATGTTGTTATGTAAGTGGGGGCTCAAGGTGTGGATGCCAGTGAGGCAGAGACATATATTCCTATATTAAATAGAAAATTCAGGTACCAACCTAGGACATTTACTAACTAGATACTTAGAGCATTTAGTTATGCATTAAACTGCATCAGTAAATGTTATGAGCCCCCCTTGAATGAGAATTCATTCAGTGTGAATATCTTGGTTCAGTGAGTCTTTCACAACATGAGAAAACTCCATGTGAATGTTTTTTTTTTTTTGTTGAACGGTTTCACTGAGGAAGGTTGATTATCAGAGATAGGATAAGGAATATACACCATGTTAGGATATCATAATCAGTGACCTGATTATCAATATCTAACATGCCTAGTTCTGCTTTCAGTCTAGTGAAAGTAGGTTCATCCAAGGGTTTTGTGAAGATATCAGCTAACTGATACTCAGTGGGGATGAAGTGTAATTCAATATCACCTTTGATGATATGATCCCTGATAAAATGATATCTGTTTGTTCTTTGATGAAGCACAGGGTTGTTGGAAATGGCTATTGCACTTGTGTTGTCACAAAAGATGGGTACCATTTTGTAATGAATACCATAGTCACTGAGCTGACTTTTCATCCACAACACATTTGCACAACATTCTGCAGCAGCAACATATTCAGCTTCTGCTGAGGACATTGCAACAGATTGTTGCTTTTTAGCACTCCAACAGACTAACTTTCCTCCAAGAAATTGGCAGGAGCCTGAAGTACTTTTTCTGTCCATATTGCATCCTGCATAATTAGAGTCTGAGTATCCTTTAAGATCAAACCCTGAACATTTGGGATAATAAAGTCCAAGACTGGAAGTGTGTTATAAACTGATCTAGGCTGTGTAGGACATAATAATAACAATAACAATAAGCAGCAGAATAATCAAAACGCAATTGCTATTATTAACAAGGTTTCTCGTCATCATCTCCTAACACTAACAAACACCAAAGCCCCAATGCTACGTGATCAAGTGTAGCACGGTTACACTCTAACAGCGATCTAAGATCGTTGAGGCTTAACACTAATCACCCTAGACGTTTTCCCATAAAACGTCTCTACACACACACACCTTTCTAGGTTTACATTGTGACACACATGAATGAATAAATCTATTCCCTGTATTCTCTTTATATATTAGAGAACTAGGGTTACAAAATACTACGAAGGACTATATTGAAATAACTTCTTTGTAAAGCAAGTCCTTTGTCTTTTGTATTCTTCACTTTGTCATCATAACTCCTTTATCTTTCATATTTTGTCAATATCAACTTAAGTATAATTCCTAACAATCTTCCCCTAGTTGATATGACAAAACCAAGTAATCACGAACTTCCCCTGAAGCTAATATATATGAAAGATAAATGAACTTCCCCTTAAACCATGCTATATCATCAAGGATCTTCAAGCTGCAATCTTGTAAATCTCCTTCCCCTTTTTGTCATCATCAAATAGGGGACAAATGTATGCAACCTTGATCTTCACAACCACGAATCAATATTACTCGACCAATCCATCTTTCCAATGTTTCAAAGTCGCCCACAATTAAGTTCTCCGCATCTTTAAATGAACTTGAAACAATAGAAATCAAAACCAGTAGTAGTAATAACAACCAGCAGTAGTAAAAACCTTCACCTCGATGTAGCATATAAATGGTTAAACATTTAAACACTTAAGCTTCCCATGAAACCCATATGTTAACCATTTGTCGAATGTAAGCTCCATGTAATGATTACTGATGAAGAAAACTAAGTATAACCAACTTGATGCTGAAGTAGAACAACCCAAACTTGTGCCTTATATCTTGTACTAAAATTGACTTCGAACGTATACTTAACGTATAGGGAGATCGCAATCTATTGACAATAAACACTGAGCACAATAACGTAACTCCTTCAAGTGTTTGTCAATTCGTAGTCACCTGAACGAACGAACAAGTTACCCCACACTGAAAAGGTATGATAAAACACAAACCTGTGAAACTCCACTTCATCGTCAAATAGGTGATAAAAACCTTTCTTTGTAACCAATTAGAACAAATAAAAATGAGCCATTAAACCTTTTAAGCACATATAAATCAAACACTTTTTGTGTGTCCAACTCATCCAATATATCCATATCCAATGCAAAGCTTATGATGGATAGATGCCACCGTCCAATGTCCACAAAAATCAGTTAACCAAAGTGATTAAATAAATCAAATAATAAATATATGGATCCATGGTTCACAAAGTAGTACGAGGTTAAAATAATTACCTTCACCTCACTACTTGCAAAAGACAATATCCCTCAATCAATTGCATCAACCAACCAACGAATAGCAGTATACTAGGGTTTTTAGAACTGTAGTTTCCAATGAACAACTTATGACAAGCAACATAAATCTTTTAAGAACCAGCATAAAAGTGTTATTCAACAATTAAATTCCACCGTCCCATGATTGAGTCTTCTATAAATTAGTAATGACAATCCAATCAACAAACAATGCTACTGTCCCACATTCTTTGCAATATTCGACCAATATAATAACCACTGATCCACTATATTGATAGACCATTACTAGGTTCTTTAACACCAACAAGCAACAATGGAAACGTTTATCATTAGCAGTGGGAACAAATAACTAGCAGTGGGAACGATTAAAGGCAGCAGTGGAAAGCTATTAAGCGTAGCAGTGGAAACTTGATATCAATAGCAGTAGACGTACTTCATTAAACGCACCCTTACTCTCCACACCAGAACATGCATAGGTCTACTACATGACCAGTAACTTCAGTCCAAACAAAGTAAAGTTACCAGTAACTATACTCACAATCAATCAGTAACTTTTCTTCTAAACACCAGTAACCACAGTCGATGTAAAAGTAGGACTATCCAAAACTTATACGCCATAAAACTTTACAAGTCGACATTAGTAGAGTTACTTCTAGTAGCAGTAGACTTAGTTCCACAAAACCTATCAATAACTTTAGTTAAGAGAAGCATACTCCTCCAAATCTTCCGTACCATCAGTTGTTATCTCACAAACTCAATCTTTGCTTTTCTAGGGTTTCATTATAAACAATCTAGAACAACATGAAACCCTAATCGATCCTTAAAACAAACAAAACCTTAAGACGAGCTTGTATGAAATCAGCATGCTCTAGACAATAAGAAGAAATCAACTTAATTGGTTTCCATAGCAGATTCAATACAAAAGAAACCTTGAAACATCAACTTCTGAAGAAACCCTAAAATTCAATTCGTATACCAAAGCTGCTATTTTCTTCTTTGAATTTAAAGCACCAAACAACGTATAACCAACTTCCATGATTAATGAATAAGAGTAGAACCAAAATAATGAAGTTAATTCAAGAAAACCCTAAAAAATCGAAAATTTATACCTCTCTCTGCAGCAGTTTTAGAGAATTTATATCTTATTTTTTTGGAAGCTCAGATTGAAGATCCCTCCGGTGAGAATCTTCATTGATATGTAGAGAAGCTCCAGTAAAAATTTCAGCCCGATCCAACGGTTAACGAAGGAGATATCGCCGTTTGAAAACTGTACTGCAGTGAGTTACGAAAACTGAACCAAATTCGAATTTTTACCTTTTCTTCGAAAAACCTTGTTGATCCTAGATCACTAGCCAACTTGTCTCTGATGCCACTTGTTATAAACTGATCTAGGCTATGTAGGACATAATAATAACAATAACAATAACAATAAGCAGCGGAATAATCAAAACACAATTGCTATTATTAACAAGGTTTCTCGTCATCATCTCCTAACACTAACAAACACCAAAGCCCCAATCCTACGTGATCAAGTGTAGCATGGTTACACTCTAACAGCGATCTAAGATCGTTGAGGCTTAACACTAATCACCCTAGACGTTTTCCCATAAAACGTCTCTACACACACACCTTTCTAGGTTTACATTGTGACACACATGAATGAATAAACCTATTCCCTGTATTCTCTTTATATATTAGAGAACTAGGGTTACAAAATACTACGAAGGACTATATTGAAATAACTTCTTTGTAAAGCAAGTCCTTTGTCTTTTGCATTCTTCACTTTGTCATCATAACTCCTTTATCTTTCATATTTTGTCAATATCAACTTAAGTATAATTCCTAACAAAGTGCCTTTAAGATATCTCAGAATCCTTTTGACAGCAGTGAGATGAGATTCTTTTGGGTCAGACTGATATCTTGCACACAAACAGACTGAGAATTGAATAACAGGCCTTGAGGCAAGAAGATACATCAGTGACCCAATCATGCCTCTAAAAAGAGTAGGATTAACTGATTTTCGAGTAAGGTCAGGACCTAGGTTGTTAGGAGGTACCATTGGTGTTTTCACTGAGGCACAGTCACTGAGATCATACTTTTTGAGTAGGTTCCTAGTGTACTTTTCTTGACTGATGGAAATGCCTTTCTCAGTTTGTTTGATTTGTAGTCCAAGAAAGTAAGTGAGTTCACCCATCATACTTATTTCAAACTTCTTTGTCATTAGTTTTTCAAACTGCTTACAAAGTTTGTAGCTTGTTGAGCCAAATATGATGTCATCCACATACACTTGGACTAAAATGACATCCTCTTTTGTCCTATAGGTGAATAATGTATTGTCAATTTTACCTCTGACAAACTTGTTTTGGATCAGGAAGGCTGAAAGGGTTTCATACCATGCCCTGAGAGCTTGTTTTAGTCCATAGAGGGCTTTGTTTAGCTTGTAGACATGGTTGGGAAACTCACTACTTTCAAAGCCAGGAGGTTGTTGCACATATACATCTTTTTAATGTTACCATTTAGGAATGCACTTTTTACATCCATTTGATAGACTTTAAAGTTCATGTATGTTGCATATGCAAGAAAGATCCTGATGGCTTCCATTCTAGCAACTGGTGCAAAGGTTTCCTCATAGTCAATACCTTCTTGTTGATTATATCCTTTTGCAACAAGTCTTGCCTTGTTTTTGATTACTGTTCCAGACTCATCAGTCTTAATTTTGAAGACCCATTTCATTCCAATGATAAACACACCCTGAGGACATTCAACTAAGGTCATGACATCATTTTTATCAAACTGTTCTAGCTCATCTCTCATGGCCTGAACCCAACTCTCATATTTAAAAGCTTCTTTAACATTTTTAGGCTTTATTTCTGAGAGAAAATCAACATAGAGGCATACATTGGCTGAGGCCACCTTGAGTTTGGTAGTCATGCTCCTAGTAAGCATGCCTTCAGTGGGCTCACCAATGATGTTAACAAGTTCTATTAATTTGGACTTAGTCCAACTATCCTGAGGTCTTGGATAGGAAGAGGAACTTGTAGAAGCCTGATGTATAGATGGAGTGGGTTCAAATACAGGAGCCTGAGATTCCTCAAGATTGAGATTTTAAGTTGCCTCAGTGTGATCAGCTTGAGTTGTGGTATTCTGAACTATGGGTTCAGTGGTGGTAGTCTCATTGGAGACTTGTTGAGTTTCTATGAACTCACTAATGGTAGGTTGAGGTAAGTTGTGAGGGTTGATGTAGTATGAGACATCTGCATCAGCTTGGTATTGTATGGAGAGATTACTCTCAGGGTGATACTCATCAGGAGGATATCTTGATGAGTACTCAATACCAATTTCTTCCACTGAGGAATTTAAAAATCTGACAGCTTCAGTACTCTCATCAAATGTAACATGGAAGGTTTCCTCAGTTTGTTGTCTCCTTGTGTTGAATACCCTGAAGGCTTTTGAGACGAGGGAGTACCCTAGAAAGTACCCATCATCAGCTTTTACATCAAACTTTCCAAGATGATCCTTATGATTATGGATAAACACAGGACATCCAAACACATGGAAATAGTTGATGTCAGGAATTCTTCCTTTAAATAACTCATAGGGAGTTTTTCTATGTCTCTTCACAATGATGGACCTGTTTTTTGTATAACAATCTGTTCTTACTACCTCAGTCCAAAAATGTTTGGAGAGAGCAGATCCATTAAGCATTGTTCTAGCAGCCTCAATGAGGGTTCTGTTCTTTCTTTCAGCAACTCCATTTTGTTCTGGGGTGTAAGGAGAGGAAAAGTTTTGAGATATACCTTTCTTATCACAGAAACATTCAAGGTCATTTTTTTTAATTCAGTCCCATTATCAGTCCTGATTTGTTTGACCCTGATGTTATTTTTGTTTTCATTCTTCCTGATGAAGGACATGATTGTTTCAGCAGCCTGACTCTTTTTGGTCAGAAAATATACCTAAGTATATCTTGAGTATTTATCCACGATGACTAGAGTGTACTTCTCATGCTGGATTGACATTGGACTGATGGGTCCAAAAAGATCCATGTGAAGTAGGTGAAGGCAGTTGGTGATAGAGGAATTTTGTTTGGTTTTGAAAGATGCCCTGTGGTGTTTACCTTTTTCACAGGCGGGGCAGGGTTTATCTTATGAGAACACAAGTGATGGTAAGCCAAGGACTTTGTTTTGTTTGGCCAGATTGTTTATGTTTTTGAAATTCAGATGAGAAAGTCTTTTATACAAAAGCCAATTGAGGGTTTCAGTGGCTTTAGCAAAAAGGCAAGTTCCATTCTGAGTGAGTGAGGACATATCCAACACATAGACATCCTGCCTTCTTGGTGCAATAAGAACAACTTCTTTGTTTGCATTGAAGATAGTCCCTTGCTTATCATCAAACTGAACTATGTATTTGGCATCACATAGCTGACTGACACTGATCAAGTTGTATTTAAGACCATTAATACATAAGCAATTCTAGTAAAAACTATTCCACTACAGTTTACTGAACCATAACCTTCAGTGAAACCAGATGAATTATTAGCAAATACCACATTTGGTCCTGGTTCTTTTACATATTTGTGCAGATATTCCTTCACGCCAATCATGCTTCTTGAACATCCACTATCAAGATGACAAACAGGATCTCTGGCATGTCTCTGCACAAATGTAAACTGAGTTAGTTTTTCTTGTGAACCCACTTTCTGGTGGGTTTGGCTTTAATGGCCTTTTTGAATTGAGAGATTGATCCATGATCAGTGGTGGTGTGAATGTTGCTTCCACAGATTTTGCATCTGGGAGAAGAGGTAGATTGTTGGGTTGGCTTGGTGATTCCTCTTCTGGACTGAATGACCTATTCATATCCTGAACTGTCGTGAGTAGGATCTCCACAGATATCACAACATGGATACATCAAACAATCATCAGGGAGATGATCATTGAATCCACAATGAGTGCAAGGTGTGAAAGGTTTAGCTTTCTGCCTTGTCTGTTTAGAGCATGAGGTATAGTTATGATACTGAGCATTGTGATTAGGGCTGGCATAACAGATCACACGAACCTGTTAAGACACGAACCTGTTAAGGTCAAACACGAACACGACCTGTTAGCTTATCGTGTCATTTTTCTCAGACACGAACACGACACGAAAATAAACAGGTTAACCTGTTAAGAACCTGTTAAGTTTTTTTTTTTTTTTTTATATATATTGATATGGATATGTAACTCTGGATCTGAACATCTTTTTTTTATTAGAACATCAAGAACAACAACAACAAATTAGAACATCAAGAACAACAACAACAAATCTAAACAAACATCTTTAGAACATCGAGATCAAGATAACAAATTAGAACAACAACAACAACAAATAAGAACAACAACAACAAATTAGAACATCGAGATCAAGATAACAAATTAGAACAAACATCTTTAGAACAACAACAACATCATCAAAAATCCAGAACAAGAACAACAAATCCAGAACAACAACAACAACAACAAAAACATCAAAAATCCAGTCAACAAGAACAACAAATCCAGTAACATCTAATTCTAAACCCATCACAGGTTCGAACAAAAAAAGTAATAATCTCACAACAAGATTCATTTCAGTCCACTTATCTTGACAAAAAGTAATAATCTCACAAAGATTCATTTCGAAATGAAAAAAAAAAAGGAAAATAAAAATATAACAATGATCTCAACTTCTCATGTTTCTATGATCTCAACTGATCTTGACAATATTCGATTGAAACCCTTCAACTTCATGAAACCCTTCAACTGAAACCCTTCACCGATCGATCTGTTGATGTGTATTTGTCGGGAAAATATTAGTGTGTGTTAGTGTGTGTTTGTCGGCGAAGAATGGAGATAATATTGGTGTGTGTTAAGGTGGAAGATTATTGAAGCTGCTTTTGGATCTGGGAAAATATTAGTGTGTGTTAAGTGTGTGTGTGTTTGTTGTGTTTGTCGGCGGAGAGACTAGAGAGAGATAAGAGAATGACCTAAAAATACTTTATATATATAGTATAATGTTAACAGGTCTTTAACAGGTCTTAACAGGTCGGACCTGTTAAGACACGAAAATTAACAGGTCTTAACAGGTCTGACCTGTTAAGACACGAAACCTGTTAAGGTTGAGACACGAACCTGTTAAGAACAGGTCGTGTCGTGTCGTGTTAACAGGTTTCGTGTCAAAATTACCAGCCCTAATTGTGATAGGATACAGCACTTGATGAGACTGTGTAAGATAGATGATAAGAGGTTTTGTGATCATCCTTTTCACATATCATGCAAAAAAGGATTCTATAACATTCATCAGTGGTATGTGTGGTGTAATTACACAATTCACATCTCATTTTTGGTTTAGATATGGCCTTAGATTTGGTGGAACTTGAGGAAGCTGGTTTAATTTCCTTTTCCAAAGGTTGAGGTTTCTTCTCAGATGATTCAATCTTTTCACTCAATTTCCTAACAAGTTCAGCCAACTGATCAAATTTGGAGTCAAGGCTGTCAGTGATAGCCTCATTTGAGACTGAGGTTGTGGAGTCATCATTTGGAGCTGAGACTTCAGTGAGTGGTCTTTTCAAGATAGTTCTTCCTTAACCAGCCTTCTCTCTTGGAGAGTGTTGAGTATACACCAAGGGTGTTAGCTCAAAGCTTGGTTCAGCTCCCTGAAGAACTTTCAGTGGTGGGAGTGGATTCTGTGATATAGGTTCAGACTCATTAATGGACTCAGGGGAACTAGACTCATCAGTGACACCAAGCATATTTTTGATGGCCTGACTTTCAGGTTCCAATATTTTACCAGTGTTAAAGTTTGGTAGTTTGCTATCTGGGTTGACTCTTTCGATCCAGTCACTGGGTTTTGGTGCCATTTCCTTGTTAAAGGATATGCCTGAAGGCAGAAATGTCTTTTCCCCATGATTCTCACTAGAGGACTCAGTTTCTTGATCTTCACCAATAATAGCCTTCTTATTACTTGGTGTGAGACTCACTGAGTCAAAAACCCTAGGGTTTTTCTGAGTCCACTTATATATCACAGCCTTTTCTTTCTTAAGTTCATCCTAAAGAGCTTGATTTTGTTTTACTAGTTCAATGTTTTAAATTTGAAGTGTAACAGCCTCAAGCTTTGCTTGTTTTAAAACAAGTAATTCATCTCTACACTTGTTTAACTCAAAAATTAACTTATCGAATTTTGAAAACAGATTTTGTCTTTGCTCTTCAACGAACTTAAGATCCACATTTAATTAGTTTAAGTAGGATTTCCAATCAGCATCATCATCCATAGATAACAAAATGTTTACCTTTTTCACGGTGATGTTGACCCATTCTCCATTTCTAACATGGCTTTTTCCAACAGCCAGCTTGTTGTCATCTGAAAGTGCCATCAGTGCACTGACCCTTACTTCTTCATCAGAGGAGACATCTTCCTCGTCCCAATCATAGGCTTCAGCAACAAGTACCTTGTTTTTCCCTTGAGCAGTTTGGAAGGTGCAGCCTGGGGTACTGAGGGAGTTGTCTCAAGGAGAGAAAGTTTAGCTTTAGCTTTTCTATACTTTGCTTCAAAATCCTTTTGAATATTTGCATTTTGAAAATTTTGAGTGGACTGAAGCATTTTTGGTTGAAACTTGCTAGTTCCGGAAGAAGAACTACTACCAGAAGGTTTGTATGAAGGGTCTGAGGTCATTTTTGAAAAACAGTCTTTAGCAAAGTGACCTTTTTTGCCACAGTTGAAACATTCAGTGGATTCATTTGCCTTAGCTTTTTGAAAATTTGACTTGTTTCTTTTAATAAAACGTTTTGAGTTTGCTAAAATAGCTCTTTCTTGAAATTCAACTTGAAGATCATTGAGGTACTCTTCACTGGTTCTCATATCAACCTAATCATCTTGAAAATCCTGCACAACACCATTAGAGTAGAAGGTTGTGGATATGGGTGAAACAGTCAGGGCCTTTTTGGTTTCTTGAGCCTTTTCAGGGTATCGCCTTGTGATTAGGTTGTCTTCATAGACAAACTTCCCATAAATTTGAGGAAGCTCAAGATTCTGAATGTGATTAGCATTCCTAAGACCCTGAGAGAAGTTTAACCACTTCTCAGGGAGACTGTTGACAAAGCCAACGTTAATTTCATGCTTAGACAGTACTACATCATCATTTGAGAGCTCATTGAGCAAGGTTTTGTATCAGGTATAGGTCTGAGAGAGGCTTTCAGATTCTTTGGCCCTGAAAGTGTTATACTCAAGTTTCAGGTCCATGATCCTGTTTTCCTTAGTATCTGAGGGACCTTCAAAGCTATGAACCAAGTCAAGCCAGGTTTGTTTGGCTGTAGGACAATTAATGACTGATTCCATTGTATTGTCAGGGAGACACGATATAATAATGCTTTTTAGGCGTTGGTCATGATTGACCACCCTCCTCCCATCAGGAGTCCATTGTGCTTCAGATTTGGGCAAACCTTGAGCAGTCATTGGGACAAAGGGACCTTCATTGATGCATGTGATGTAGTATGGTTCCATACCAGTCAAGTAGCAAAGCATATGCTTTTTCCACTTGCTAAATTTACCAGCTTCTAGTTTAGGAGCTACAGCTGAATAGCCACCTCCCTTTTATCAACTAGCTGGGGTACATCGCTATCAGCCATGGTGGGATCCTGATTTTAAAAACTTTGAGCACTCTTTTTTTGAAAAGTTTTGTAAAGTTTTACAAATCAGAGGCTCTGATGCCACTTGTTGGACCCTTTTACTTGGTTATGGTTAACTACAAAGTTAATCTTACCAAGTTCCATGATGTATCAAAGTATTGATTAATTGTCAAAAGTAAATAAACGTAAAAGATAAGACACAAAGTTTTCAACGTTTAATTCTTTATTAGAAATTAATCAAAAGAATTATACCCAAGTGTTTACTGAACAACACTTGGGATTGAAATGACAAGTATGGTATACTCCTCACTAAACTTAAACTAAGTTTGAGTGACAACTAAGATCCAGCTGAGCAATCTCAGAGATTGTGTTGTTCTTTGGAGAGAGTAAAGATTTGGTTTGTGAATGTCTAAGCATTAAGTGCACAAACGTAATCTTTACATCTCTTACTTATTCTCTATTTATACACAAGTAGATTCTAACACATACCTACTAGACAAAGACTACAAGACAAATTACATCATCCTACAATGGACAAAATACATAGGTATTTTGTCCCTGTTACAAATGACTATAAGTAGTAAAAGGCAAGGGACAAAGACTACAAGACAAATTACATCATCCTACAATGGACAAAATACATAGGTATTTTGTCCCTGTTACAAATGACTATAGGTAGAAAAGGGCAAGGATGCTTTCTGGTCTTCAGTGTTGACACATGTCTTGGTATTATACTCATTCAGGGAAAGTTGACCTTTGCATGATAAGGACCTTCCCTTATCCATTCAAACTTATCCCGCCTAATCCCGCCTTTACTTCAGTCTTCTTATCTTCAGTCTTTGTTCACTCAGTGATCTTAGTTGGTGAGGAGTCATGGGACTCAGTGAGTTATTGTCATCTCTCACTGAGTCCATCATCTTCTTCTTTGGCTCAGGTATCATTCACTGAGAACCGCCTCACTGAATGGTGAACCTTTCTACATAGATTCGCCCTAAGCATCTTGAGGATGACTCACTGAACAACTATGCATTCAGTGACTTCTTTGGTGTTCTCGGTTATCAAATACTTAGGATATTTTATGTTCAAATCCTAGATTAAGGAGTTTGGGTTTTAACAGACCCAACAAAAACCCCCTTTTTAAATCTGTAAAACTCACTAGGTTAAGTCTAAGCATTCTATTCCTGATAAATTATAACTTAGTTTTGTTTATTATTGTTGGTAACCAACTCAACTTCATTTTTGAACAAATAAGGTTCATCTCAATTATAACTTAAGATGTGACAAAAATAATATCATTAAGTGAAAAGGTTACTTGGGACTAAAAAAAAGGTTTAGAGCACTTGGTTTGAGGAGTTATAGGGCAAGTTATAGCCTTATAACTCTGTATTATGGCTTGATGCCACACCTCCATCATGCTATAAGGTCTCGCGCCAAATTTACCAGTTGAGTTATAGGGCATCATTTTTTTGTGTTTATTTGGGGTAAGTGTGGAGCCCGAAAGTGTTCTATAACTTGAGTGACGATAGAGGGTATCTTTGGGCTAAGTTATAGGGTAAAGAACTAAGGTGGACAACACTTTTTGCTAGTGCTCTAAGAACGAATGAATTAAGTTAGGTCTTTTTATCATTTTTTTAAAATTTTTTTCATCCGAGTGATATTATTAGTTGATATTTTCGTTTAAACTCATTTCAATATTTACACAATAAAAGAAAATACATTTCGGATCAATTTTACAAAAAATGTCTTTTTCAGAAAATCAAATTAAACAATGAAGATTTCTTCCCGTTCAACCAACGGATTTCGAAGGCATGGATTTCGGCATGTTTCTCTGTTAAGCCTACATCGTGGAGCTGCGGGATCACTTCCTGTTATAAATTGTTCCTTTAATGTAATGTAACTGTAACACCTCAAAACTGGGTTTTAAGCATTTATTTACTAGAATACCATTAGATAGTTTGACTATGACTTTTATAAGTTGAAAGGTGTTACGTGAATGGTTATCAAACCCGATAGTCAATCTAGTAGTCAAATTATGTGTAATACGATTATAGAAAATATTGTGCGTATCAAATAGTAAGGAAAAGGACTTAAAGGACTAATTATGCCAGCTAGCTAAACTTGTATCATCTAATAACTAGAAAATTCTCTAGTATTCCAAAATGTTCCAGAAAGTGTTGGGTCATGTTGTGTGTGACGAGCTAAAGGAAAAAGAGAGGGAAACCATGAAGTTTTAATGATCAAATCCACTGTGTTTAAGTATCACAATTCTAGTAATGAAGCCCTAGTAATTATTATTGCAAAGTAAGTAATTCTATCTTGAGTTTAATTAGTGAATTAAGGGTTAGGGTTCATGTAACCAAGTAAAAGGGTTTTGGGTAATTGTTGTTCTAAGCAAGAAGTAAAGTGCTTATGAATATGGGTTAAGTTTATTTTATGAATTAATTGAAAATAAGTAATTTGGAGTTATGATCGTAGTATGACAAAGAATGTTTCGGTTATAGTTAAGGGTGGGTTAGTGATACGTGGGAATTGCTCCCTCACAACAGGTTTTACCTCTCAAGGGATCTTGAGAAGCTTACAACCCCCACCAGGCAGTGTACCTGATCATTGTAGTATAGTATAGTGACAAGTACCGGGGGATTGATCGTTCAACTCAGGAATAGTGTCGCTAGGATTAGAAAGCCTAATAAACTAGGTCTAGAGGTGAGGGATGCTTCTTTTTATATTTTTATATTTTATAGAAAGCAAGTAAAATCTCGGGTTTTGAAAGAGTGGGCGGAATTAGTTGCTAGCCAACTAACCCAATTAACTACTAATGTAATCAAAATAAAATAACAAAAATGAAAATAAAACTATTAAACTAATGTGGTGGAAACAATAATGAGGAAAGTTGTATTTACTTAGATTTCATTACTCCCTAGATATATTTTACAGGTTGATTAACTTGTTACAATTGCATTGATGACGGGTCATATTCCTTAATACTAGTCGTAGGGCAGTGTACAATATTCCCTAACTCTATAGGATCCTACTTCACTCCTATGTCGAGCCGTTTGAAGCTCCTAACATGGGATCACTAGAATTCCCCTACGCATTAAATACAACCAAAAATCGTAGTACACCTCCGATCATGTTTCTTAAGACGTTCAAGCAAGTTACCAATAGAAGTCTGCCAGTTTTCTTAAACCTAACATCTAATACAATCATCCGTAACAATTATAAACAAACAATCAACCCATAATCAACATCTAGGTTTCACTACATCTAAGCAAACACAATAAAGATCTAGCCTAGCATGTTAAATAGAAGACAAGCGTAAGATATAATCAAACAACACATAGACAAATTGAATGATTTGAAGGAATACTTATCTTTAATTGAACATGAAAGAATCAAGGGGTTGAAACCCTTGAAAAGCTGATAAAATTCGGACTAGGGTTTATTCCCTCAAAGTTGCACCCTAATGAATGAAATTTGGAAAACTATATATAGATAATACATCGTGACGGCGTCATGTGTTAACCTGTGACGCCGTCAACTCGCCGCCATAATAAAATCGTATTGCCTAGATCTGTTTGTGACGTCATCATGTGTAGAAATGCTCTGGGCTGTCACTAATGTTTGGACCCTGACAGCCTTGGTGACGCCGTCAGGTCCTAGGCTTAAAAACTCTCTGGATCGTCACGTGTATTTTCCACTTCCACCTCTTTTGTAACTCTTGACGCCGTCAGGTACTGTTCCCAGCAAGGAAAATTGAGACTTACCGTTTTCTTCACTTTTATGCTCCAAAAACGTCCAAAATGCTTCCTTTTCCAGATTTTTCTCCAAAAGTACCTAAAATGACAAAAGGAACGATTTAGGGCAATATTTGATCAAATAATCTCGAATTCGGGCTTAAATGACCCTTAAAAGCGGTACACTTTTCGCCTCATCAAATACCCTTACACTTGAGATTTGCTTGTCCTCAAGCAAATGCGCTTTTATTCTAATCAAAATACAAGTTAGGGGCCATTTAACACTAATATAAAAGTAATTACAACAAATAATCGTTCCACTAAAAACCAAAAACAAGCACGGAGGTCATACACTAGCACTTCACAAAATAGTGTTTAGATACTCACATCTCTCGGGTGTAATAAAGTATATATCACAATATGGAAATGGAAAACATCTCTCACTACCTGTCATAGCAAAATAGATTACCATAGGTTTGGGAAAGGATCAAACCTCCACCACTTGGCGTAAGCACCTAGGATAAACTATCAAAGAGGTCTTTTAAATGGTTATAACGTTAGGCGTAGGGCTATGGAAAACACGGTTTTGTTGGATAAAGGCAATATTTACTGGTGGTGAGTTAATCATCTTTGTTAATTATATGTACAATATGGCGATGCTAAGCCAAGACTCGACTCCACTTAAGCTAATAAATCAAAAATGACAAAAACATAAAATAAACATAGAATGAAACGGGATGGTAGTCCGTATGTTTTCTCTTTTTCTTTTTCTATTTTTTTTTCTTTTTCTTGATTTTTTGATTATTTATTTATTTATTATTATTTATTTATTTTTGCATACACTCTTACCATCCAAAATAATAAATCATAGGGAATGTACATTCCCCTTACACTTGAATTTTTACATACTTTACAATAAACTAATCTAATAACTCGAATCAAGATATTCAAAACACTTGGAGTACTTTTTAAGATTAATGCACATATGGGGGTAATATATGATGTTCTTCCCCATTACTCCACAACACAAGTACTTTACCCATGAGTCCCAATTGTTCCAAAACAATATGTACAAGATATGACTCGACTTAGCAACCATGTAATCAATTAGATAATTAACTAAGGGTTTAAACAAATAACAATAATGCACTAAAGATGAGTGCATACACGGAATGCTAAGGCGATTTGGTTGCACATATGGGTGGGTTGTAACAAATTCTTCCTTTAAGTAAAATGCTTAAAGTTAGAAGCGAAAAGATAGGCTCGGAGGGGTGTACTAGGGGTTTCGTGTACTAAAAATGAGTACAACGCAAAGGTGTGGGAAAAATTAATTAACTTTACTAGTCAAGATAACTGACATAAATGGTCAAGTAATTATGATACCGGTTTAAATACAAGGGTGGTCCTAATGCCTCTTATCATGTAGTAAATCCTACTACACGAATGTAGTCTCACTAGCGGTCTCGGGATGCATCACTAACGCAAGTTCTAGAATCTAAATGCTATCGGTATACTCATAAGCACTAATAATGAATGCTTTTCCTATCAAATCTAAAGGCGAACCTCACATATTTGGGTGGAAAATTTTTCTAAATGGTACAGTTTTGTGCTAGTCATACAACTCCTATCTATGAGACGCTTGCTATGGCTAAAGTTTCACTCCTAAATGTTGTAAAAAAATTTTAATTTGGCGCTAAAATTACACTAACAAGTATTTCTCTTAGTTTTATTACACACCTACCATCAAACAAACAAACTCAAGTGCAATAGTATCCTATAAGGTATCATCATTTACCCTCCACTTACACTTAGGATGAACATTGTCCCCAATGTTCAATTAAAGAATGTAAAAGTAAAACAGGTAAAAGAATGAAAACAAATACTCCCTTGATTCGTTCGGTGTGGATAGTGTGTTAACAAGGTTAGATCTTCCTCCAAGAAAATGAACATTCAAAGCTTCCCTTCCAGAAATATAGATCATCATCTTGTCATATATAACCTGTTAAACCTGAGAAAACAAACAAGGAAACCTCGCGTAAAATCTGCGGCAATCTATATATACTAACAAATCCTAGAAAACAAATTAAGATATAATGCTTGTTGAATGAATGTTTGCAGATTTTCTGGAGTTTATAAAACTAAAGAATTAACAAAAACTTTAAGACTCCGTTAGAAAAACAAAACTAGCAAAATTTCCAGAATTTTACATGTGATGCCGTAAGGAGTTAAACCCTGACGCCTTCAGAAGTGACCTGCAGAAATCTTTATGTTAAGTTTCCGGAAAATTTCTGGAAAAACTTATGTCCTACTTCCTGGAAAATCCTGCAAAACACCATTATAAGTCGATACAAGCATTTGACTCTAACAATTACTAATATACATGTTCATTTAATATTGTGGCGAATCATGATCATTTTTGTTCTTATAAACAAATTTGGGGTTTCCCTTACACTTAGCTTTTGCAAAATACCTTTATATGAAGTTGAGATGAAGTTAAACAACAAAATAAAACATTTTCACAATTTAGTTTGAAACATGATCTACCAACAATAAAAATAAAACATGCATACGGAAACAAATAACATCAAACAAATAAAAAACACACAAATAAAAACACACAAAACATGGGTTGCCTCCCAAGAAACGCTTGTTTTTGTTAGAGTCACGAGCCTGACTCTACCCTTATTTAACGGAAATATGGGAGGTTTTTCCTACACTTAGGATTAAGTGCGGGTGAAAGTAGCGATACACACCCTTAGGGTGGAAATATGCCACGTGAGGGAATAGTGGTGGATGAATTATATGCTCAAATGGGTGTGCTCCTATCATCATAACCTTACCTAATTCAATTGGGTTAATGGGTAGATTAAGATTTTCTCCTAGAAAGGGATCATTTTCTAGGTCCAAGTCTTGTTTTCACTATATCATTATAGACACTTGAGGACATAATGTTGATTGGGGATTCAAAATCAATGTAAGCGTTGTCAATGTGCTTATACCCAATCATACATGGTATCTTAGCATTCTTAGGATCGCCTCTCTTTATCTTAGGGTCAATTCTAGTAAAAGGAGGTCGAGGATTATCAATAAGATTATTATAATACGCAGTCTCCTCCTTAGTGGGATATAGATTGAAATAGTCATCCGGCTTCGGATCTATTCCCCCTTCCTAAAGTTCCTCAACAACATCCTCAAAATTATTAGATCCTAGGTCCTTATTAGAATACAAGGCGGTCGCTAGGACACTAAATGCATGATCGAGCTCAACATTAATTAACCTATTAAGCTCCTTAAGTTCCCTAATCTCATTCTCAATCTGTTCACGCAACAAAGCCACTTCACTAGGGGAAAGGGGTGGATTCGAGTTTTCCATAATGGCCAACAGAATAGTCAATGAATTTAATTTACTAACAAAGGCACGAAGAAAAAGATAGACTAAAGAAAACCTAAAAAATAAAAATAAAACCTTACTAGAAAGGAATCTAGCAAGTAGACCTAATAAAAAGAAATCCTAACCTAGACAATAACTATTCCCCGGGCTGCGTCGCTAAAAACTTGATACGTGGGAATTGCACCCTCGCAACAGGTTTTACCTCTCAAGGGATCTTGAGAAGCTTACAACCCCAACCAGGCAGTATACCTGATCGTTGTAGTATAGTATAGTGACAAGTACCAGGGGATTGATCGTTCAACTCAGGAATAATGTAGCTAGGATTAGAAAGCCTGATAAACTAGGTCTAGAGGTGAGGGATGATTCTTTTTGTATTTTTATATTTTATAGAAAGCAAGTAAAATCTCGGGTTTTGAAAGAGTGGGTGGAATTAGTTGCTAGCCAACTAACCCAATTAACTACTAATGCAATCAAAATAAAATAACAAAAATGAAAATGAAACTATTAAACTAATGTGGTGGAAACAATAATGAGGAAAGTTGTGTTTACTTGGATTTCATTACTCCCTAGATATCTTTTACAGGTTGATTAGCTTGTTACAATTGCATGGATGATGGGTCATATTCCTTAATACTAGTCGTAGGGTCGTGTACAATATTCCCTAACTCTATAGGATACTACTTCACTCCTATGTCGAGCTGTTAGAAGCTCCTAACATGGGATCATTAGAATTCTCCTACGCATTAAATACAACCAAAAATCGTAGTACACCTCCGATCATGTTTCTTAAGACGTTCAAGCAAGTTACCAATGGAAGTCTGCCAGTTTTCTTAAGCCTAACATCGAATACAATCATCCGTAACAATTATAAACAAACAATCAACCCATAATCAACATCTAGGTTTCACTACATCTAAGCAAACACAATAAAGATCTAGCCTAACATGTTAAATAGAAGACAAGCGTAAGATATAATCAAACAACACATAAACATATTGAATGATTTGAAGGAATAATTATCTTTAATTGAACATGGAAGAATCAAGGGGTTGAAACCTTTGAAAAGATGATAAAATTCGGACTAGGGTTTATTCCCTCAAAGTTTCACCCTAATGAATGAAATTTGGAAAATTATATATAGATAATACATCGTGACGGCATCATCTGTTAACCTGTGACGCCGTCAACTCGCTGCCATAATAAAATCGTATTGCCTAGATCTATTTGTGACGCCGTCATGCGTAGAAATGCTCTGGGCCGTCACTAATGTTTGGACCCTGACGGCCTTGGTGACGCCGTCAGGTCCTAGGCTTAAAAACTCTCTGGATTGTCACGTGTATTTTCCACTTCCACCTCTTTTGTAACTCTTGATGCCGTCATGTGGAGAGTCTCGACGCCGTCAAGTACTGTTCCCAGCAAGGAAAATTGAGACTTTGCCATTTTCTTCACTTTTATGCTCCAAAAACGTCCAAAATGCTTCCTTTTCCATATTTATCTCCAAAAGTACCTAAAATGACAAAAAGAACGATTTAGGGCAATATTTGATCAAATAATCTCGATTTCGGGCTTAAATGACCCCTTAAAAGCGGTACACTTTTCGCCTCATCAGTTAGACAACCTTGATTTTATGAATGTTTATAAATAATGTTTTATGATAATTATGGATTAGGATGCAAGAATTGGAGGATGATGGTGATTTGTTGGTAATAGCTTGGATTCAAGGTAAGTAACCAAGTTATAATATGTTTTGATACGTGAATGATCTTGTGTTTATGTATATTGATTGTTAAGTATTCAAGAGTACATATATAGAGACTTAAATTTGGAGATGGAACTAGGCAAGTTAAATTTTAGTTAAGAAGGTCTCTTGGTTTAGTCATGGGACTAATCAGGGTATGTATATGGCTTATGATTTTATCTGTTGACATGTTAGTTTTGGTTAAGATGCCTTGTTGCATGTTATTAATGATTAGTTGCTATGGTTGCTAAGGAGTATGTGAATGTTAATTTGAAGGTTCATGATGTATATGTATGCATTTGATTATACCATGTGTGGTAATATATTATATTCGGTTACTTACTAAGCGTCTCACCTACATTATAGTTGTTAACCATGTTTTGTAGGTGCTTATGTGAAGATGGTAAAGTTTTGGTAAAGACATAGGAATTGGGTACGTGTTGAAAGTGTTAAGATATGAGTATATTATTTGTGCTAGATGCCGAGCTCAAGTAAAGTTGAACCCCAAGTGTCGTAAAATGGTTTGTAATGTTGTTTTAAAGTGTCAAGTTCAGGTCTTGAATGCGAATGAATGGTAGTGTAAGTTGCCCATGTGATTTGGTAATAAAGTTGTTGTGAATGTGGGTCAAAACAGGTTGTTTGGAAAAACACCCGTATGCTTGTGAAGTACATGTTCACCGGTCATTTAGAGCACAAATGTTGTTAAAGTGATGTATTATGTTGGGTTAAAGATTTTTGGAAGTTCTTATGTTGTGTTAGTATGTGGAAGTCGAGTTTTGGTCATTTTAGAAAATTGTGTTGTCTTTGAAGGATCGTAGCGAGTTAACCGTACGTCCGTATGATTCGAGCCACATATCATTCTATAGGTAATTGAGACTACTTTCTGATGCAATTAGTTTCAGGTTCTAATTCCAAGCCTAAGTTGGTCAAATCTGCAATTTATAGCCAAATGTCTAGAAAGACAACATGTAGTGCAGAAAATGGTCATGTTTGGAATTTCGTATAAACTCAACCATGGCTCATTAGAGGTCGTGCGGTCGTGCCATCTGTCACTTTAAAAGGTAATTGATACTAGTTTCATTTAAAAATAATCTCAATGGCTGGTTTGTAGTAGATTGTTGTTAGTTTATAAAAGAGTAATAGGAGGTCAGTTTTGGGTTATATCGTTCCTAACAAAAGTTTTAATTTTGGGCATTTTTGGTCAAGTAGGGAAAGCAGCGTTTCAATAACGAGAATAATATGTCGCGCGTTGTGACGATGTATTATTTGATAAAACTTTTATTACATATTCACTTAAAATCATTTCAGTACTTTAATTTCTTTGCAATATATATATATAATTTAATATCAATGTGTTTTCGTATGACTAATTTATTCTTTATCTATTAACCTAACGTAATTATGAAAACATAAAAGTTCAATTTTTATATCAGTAATTTCTTTTAACTAAATAGTTTATATACTAATAGTAAAAACGTGTATAAAAAATCTTCCATAAACTTATATTGATTATTGCAATGAGTCCACTATCTATATCATTTAAATACTTGCAATTATTTTGACTTATTACTGAAAAAATAAGAAGTTGATTTTGCAATTTTAATCTTTTTTTAAAAGTAAGTTAAAAGTGTTAATACAAATAAATCTTAAAAACGTTTATTTATATTTTACGATCTTCTAATGTTTTGTCGATAACAAACGTAAAATCATTTTAACGAGATAAATAAAATACGTAACGTTTTGAGCCAATAGTCTACTAACTCATTTCACTAAACAAATATATCATCAAACATGTTTAGTTAAATAGTTTACATAAAACCAAAACCATTTTATAAAAACACTTAAGTAAACTAGTTACTTAAATTTGATAAAATACATGTTACTTGTAAATAAACTAGAAAAAAACTTGGACTATCCATGACCCAAAAACCAAGCCCACAAACCATAAACCATGGAGCTTGACCCATAACCCATGACCCATTGCATGACATCATGCATGACATCCAAAATGGGTAAAACCCATGACCCAAAGTCCATAACCCATAACCCAAAGTTCATGATCCATGACCCAAGATGTCTTTGACATCATTCATGACATCACTTGACCCATGAACCTTGACCCATAACCCAAAACCCGGAATTGTAACCCAAAATCCAAACTGGTACTACCAGATACCCGGATCCCTTGGATTACATTGGTCGGATCCCTTTGGGAAGGGATCCGCCGGATCCGGGTGAACGGTGCTCAGTTTTGCCTATAAATAGTGAGTCATTTCTCTCTTGTTTCTCTCCCCACTTAGATATATCTTCTCTCTACTTTCTAAGTTCTATAACCTCAGATCCAATGATCTTTCCATGTAGTCTCTCTTTGTGATTCTCTAGGTTCCTTCCATAAGGCGAGATCACGACCTCTCGAATTGAAGACTTGCAAGCTCGTGATATGAGTTGGTCGGATTCTTCTCTTCCAAGATCATAGAAGTGAATCTTATTCTTTCTTTCTCTCAAAAGGGTGGTGTAAATGTGTTGAGTCGTTAGGTGTAAAAGGACGTTGGATCCTTTAGTTTTGTTGTACTAGGAGTGTTGGTTTGGTCCGCTGTGCTAAGGACCCGGTATCTAGCTTTGTACCGGATAAAGTGTAAGCGACATTGTGAAGGCTTCTCCGCCAAGTGAAAGGAGTTTGTGTTGTGAAGTGTTTACGAACTCTCGAGTAGGAGACTCGGGCAGTGGAGTAGAGCAAGGAAGGTGTCCTTATAGCCGAACCACTATAAATACTAGTGTTATGGTTGTGTCTTTCTATCTCTCTCTTGTAGCTTAGATTTATATGCTTTTATACTATCAATATCAAACACGTCAAAACTAGATTGAAATAACACGATCTATAAGTTTTAAAAATAAGTTTTAACCGGTAAAACTATTCAATCCCCCCCCCCCCCCTTCTAGTTTTCTACAAAAAATATTTCAATATTGTCATATTATTTAAAATCTAAAAAGTTTATTATTGGTATATTTTTTTTAACATACTTGGTAAATTTTGATCTATAACAAAAAAAAAATGAAGTTGATTTTGAAATTTATCTAACATAAATTTTTATCAAATCCTACGTAAGTCAAAGCAATTTAATATTGAGCTCGTTTTATTTGAAATTTAGAGATATATTTGATAAATAAAGTTTGTTATATAAAAAAGTCGAAAAAAATAAAAGTTTAAGGTAGTTTCATAACTTGCTACATAGTTTAGGGGTGTGTTTTGAACTTTTTTTGATTAAATTTATATTTAAACGCACTTGAGGGCAGTTTTTAAAATATTACAAAGTTGAAGGGAAATATTTATTTTTATATATATTTTTAAATATGTTTTTATTGCTACATAGTCAAAGATATTGCAATATTGAGCTCATTTTATTTGTAATTTTGAACCTTTTTCATCGGTATATATTTATAAAGAAATCGCTAGATATATGTTAAGTACTTGATAAATAATGTTTATTATATATAAAAAAATTATTAATAGCGAAAGTATCAAGTAAATTTTGTAGCTTGTCACATTGTTGAGGGGGGTTTCGTGAAACTTTTTTTTTGTTATGTCCAAATGACGTCGTGGGCTATATAACAAATGCACAACAGATAATGTAGTTTTGGTGTTTTTTGTCTTGGTTTTGGCTGCCTTATGGCTTTATTGTACATTCGCTTTGTTCTTGTTCGGCTTCCTCCTTAGACCAGGTTTATTAATAAAATCTTAGCTTTTCAAAATGAAAATTTCAAAATGAACAAATATAAAACACGATTTTGTCATGTGGCAAAATTGAGTCATAATTGACCAAACAATATTAAAATTAAATCTCACTTTAATTAAAATTAAATCAGGTTAATTTAAAAAAAAAAAACAAAAACAAAAATACTAATTACTAGACCAGGAAATATAGACCCATTGTGTCTAGATGAGTTTAAAATATATATATATATATATATATATATATATATATATATATATATATATATATATATATATATATATAATTTGCGCGTTGATGCTACTAATCCGTTGGACCCTTATTCCACTCTCTCTCTAAATATATTTCTCCTACCTCTCTCTACAAAACCAATCCGACCCTATCAAATCAAATCAACCTTTCCGGCGGCCGGTTTTGGCCGGCCGTCCGGACCTTTCTTTTGTACTTTCCTTTTCCACAATAAAGCCTTAATCGCAGATCTGCCATCTCCCATTTTCGTCGTTGCTGCTGTAGTCGCTGCTACCACCGCGGTTTTCTGCTGAGATCCGTTACCAGCTGGTCTCTTCTGCTTAGAGCTGTTGTGGTCCGTCATCGACGGCTTGCTGCTGCACTGGGATTTGACTTTAGATCTGTTAGGTTTTGGTCTAGCTCCTGTTAGGATGTTTGCTTTTTTCTTCTTTGTATGTTTTATGTACTTAGTGTACTTTTGTCAAGCTACACCTTTAAATGGTTGTGTCTACCAAAAGCTCACTTTGGTGATTCCTCACACCTCAGAATGGTGTTGCTACAGTGTGTCACAGCTATTATGGTGTATGTCTTGTTTTGGCTTAACTTGTTATGTTCGATGTAACTTGTTATGTTCAATTTTCCTCCATTTGTGAGGTGTGATAGTGAAATCTTTGTTCAAAAAAAAAAAAAAAAAAAAAAAAAAAAAAAAAACTAAACTTATTTTACTCTAGATTTAAATGTAAAATAACATTATATTATTTGATTAATAGAATTTACAACCAAGTCTAAAACTTTTTAAAATTCCTAATCTTAAATCTAATTTTATTAACTTAAGTATAAAATACTCATTTTCACAATTTTACAACCAAGTCTAAAACTTTTTAAAATTCCTAATCTTATATCTATCACAAGTTATTGGTATAAGGCAAATCTTGTCGTGAATACCTAAACTCACCGGAAATACTCAAAACTCATTGGAAATACTAAAAACTTCCAGAAAATGTCAATCCGATTAATCCCCGCCTAAACTGATTACAAACTAGGAGGTTGACTAGCACACTACTGATTCGCGATTTTTGCAACCTTGATTATTAGCATTTTGCTATATATTTATCTAGTTCATTATCATTTGTTCAAACATGCATGTAGAGGTGGCCAAATGCCGATTCCAAAAAAAATCGGACCGGTTCGGCAGTCAAAGTCAAAGGACCGGATCCGGTTCCAATCCGATCCGGTTCCTTTCTGATCCGAGGTCCAAAAACCGGGACCGGTCTACCCGGTTCCGGATCGGTTCCAATCCGGTTCGGTCCCAAGAACCGGTCGGACCGGTTCCAAAGAACCGGTGGTGAAATTCTTCACAGTAGGCATACAAAATTTTCGTTTCCGTGTTTTTTTTTTTCGTTCGCGTTTTCCACACAATAAACTTAATAAACTTCGACTTTTATTTAAAAAAAACTAATAGACGTCACACTTAAAGTACTTGAAACACAAATTTAATACATTTCGACTATTTATTATTCATCGGTTTCATCTTCATTTTCAATTTCAACTTGAACAGCGGCCCTTGCGGCGCTTGTAACTTCATCGTAAGCAATTTCTTCTTTGGTAAGATTGATTACATAACCTTCTTGCACCTCGACCTCTTGTAATTGTTTTTCGTAGTCCATCGGTTCTTTAAGTATTGAAACGTCTTGTATACGTTCATTCCCATCCAAATAATCCTTCAAGCAAATACACATCTCCAAAGATAAAGGTGTGAGTTTTGTTCTTCTTACCGACAATACCCTTCCACTAGTAGAAAAAGCGGATTCCGAAGCAACGGTTGAAGCTTGTACGCTTAGTAAATCCCGGGCCATTGCGGCTAGAACGGGAAATTGAGATTCCCTTTGTTTCCACCAATTCAAAACATCAAATTTCTTGAACTCTTCGGGTGTGATAGTGTTTAACCAATCGGTTCCCGTATATCTCCCATATTCGTTGCTCGTTAAATTGTCACTCCTAGCCCGTTTACCACTTTCTTGTCTTAAACTTGAAAATAAGTCCAAATCCGGATCCACGGTTGAAGACGAAGCCCACATATTTTGCACCGAACTCGTTCCCACATTTGTTGCACCATATTTCTCAAAATAAATATCATATAAACGTTTGAAATTATTTTTAAATGATGCATGTGCATTATTTACATAAAAAGGGTCTATTTGGTTCAAATCCAAGTCTTCACCAATCTTTTTGATAAGAAATTCCACCCCGCTAATGTTATAACATGGGTTTATTGCGGCGGCGCAAGTAATTACCGGTGGAATTTCTTGAAAATATTTTTTAAGCTTTTCTTTCATCGGTACAACCATATTAGCAAAAAGTGGACCATCATATTCGTATGCTCCTAATTTTCTACACATCACAAAAAGTTGGTTGAGGACCGAATGACTCGTGGGATAATAAACACCCGATAACATAGTTGTTGCGGTTTTAAAAACTTTGAGTAAATCGGTTATTTTTTGAATAAGACTCCAATTTTCAACCGAAAATGGTACCATATTTTCCCCACGCCTTTGTCTAGCACAAAGCTCATCATGAAAATGTTGTAACGTGTTTTTTTGACGTAAAGCACTAACAAACATGTCATACGTCGAATTCCATCTTGTAGGAACGTCCCAATTTGGAATTCGATTCATGACACAATTTTATATAATCCAAATATCTTGTCGAATGATATTGAAAAATATCTTGTAACATTTTTCTAAAAGATTCTCTTAAATTAAACATTTGTTGGGTCGCTAGTCCGCTTTGCATAACCAAGTTAATGATGTGTGTAACACATCGACTATGATAAAAAAATGCCATCAACAATTGGTCGGTATCTTAGTTTTAGTAATCCTACCGCATTTGTATTATTAGAAGCGTTATCGAATGATATTGAAAAAACCTTTTCTTCTAATTTAAACATTTTCATAACATATCTCAACATTATACTTAAATTTTCACCCGTGTGCGGATTTGGAAATATTTCAAAACCAATAGTACGTTTCATCATTTGCCAAGTATCGGGGTCAATCCAATGTGCGGTAACACACAAGTACGAACCCGGCAAACCATGACCCGCCGACCAAACATCAGTTGTTAAGTTTACACTAGTTTTTAAAGCATCAAAACCAAGTATTAATTCCTTTTTAACCTTTGTCCAAGATTTAATACAATCACGTTTAAGAGTTTGACGACTTACATGAGTGTAGCGTGGTTGAAGCCTTTTTTGAATCAACCTCGTTAACCGAGGGTTGTCAAAGTGGTTGAACGGCAAACCCTCTTGAATCACAAAGTGAGCTAAATCTTGACGAAGCGCCCTCTCGTCATATACAAAAATACTCCCATCTCGTCCCATAACACTTTGATCCGATGACCCAACGCCTTTTGTTGCTTTACAATGGTGATTCGTGTGCTTCTTCAACGTAGAATTCCCCAATGAAGACATATAAGTGTTACAAGCTTTACAACGAGCCTTTTTTGAACCATCCGAATACCTAACCATTTCGAAATGACACCAAATCTCTTGGTTTCGGGATGTTGGTTCAACCCCAACTTCCAAAGCTTGGTTTGTAGAACTTTGAGCATGAGAAGCGGTATTGTTTGATGATGTTGGTTGAGATTGAGAAGCTTGGTCTCTTCTAGACATTTTTGATCAAGTTTGTGAGCAATTTTTGAGTGTTTTTCTTGAATTTGATTGTTGTGATTCAACCAAAATCATCAATGATATTTATAGGAATGTTTAGGAGGTTAAAATGGGACAAACTAGGGACAAATTCATTGGGAAAATCAGAAAAAACGGTCATATGACCGTTGTCACTCTGCTTGGCTGCTTACTATGAACAAAACCCAGAAAAAGAGAAATATTAACGTCGGAACCGGTTCCCATGAACCGGATCGCGAACCGGTGATGGATTATCCGGTTCTGAACCGGATCTAGTATCAAAAATGTGGAACCGGACACGAATTGCCGGATAATTTTGGAACGGGACCGGATCTTGCCGGAACCGGTGTTGACCGGATTCAGTTCCGGATAATTATCCGGTTACAGTTCCAGAACTGGATCTTATGGCCACCTCTACATGCATGCATGCTTTTTAACTACGTATAATAAAAATAAGGATCCAATATTATGAGTTAAAGGTACAGAGTAAGCACAAATATAAGGAAGTTTATAAAACAACAAATTAGGATTCAATAAGAGCTCCAAAGTCTGATGACGGCAATGATGGTTATATGTTCTAACCAATTTATGAGCTATATGAATCTGATAAAGCCAATCAACTTTCATGTTGGCAGAATGTTTAACATCCCTGAAAAATACATGATACTGGTTAACAATTTGATTCTGAAAAGATCTTGTGGGAATATGCTTGTAAAAAAAGATAATAAATTGACTAAAAATCAGTTAGGTAAACACAAGCAATTCAATCACACGGCCATATTGGACAGGTGCTGAATATTCGACATTGAAGGTCATAGCATTAATCAAAGACATTTCCACAACTGTTTGTTAATGTTTTTGTATATAACAAAGAAAAGTACTTATTAGCGTAGTTAAACTGACATTCGCAAATGCAATTTGAAAATGGTATTTACATACATGAATACGGAGGAGACATGAAAGCTGTCAAACAGGAGATGTTTACCTGGGTGGGGTGGTTCACGGCATAGGGTTGATATTTGAGGCAGAGGGTATAGAAGCAGGACTCTGACATTATTCCATTAAGAAAGTTAATAAGCCATAAACATCATATTCTCAAGTAAAATTAGAGGCGGCCATATCAACCCATTTGTATGAAAACCTGTCAATTTGTGTTGTGTCCCATAGATAGGACACGGATCAAACAGGTACAATAACAGGGAGTTGCCTATCAAGTATTCAATAACATAAAAAATTCTAAGTTGTACTAATATTTAAAAGAAACTTTATGTTAGTAAATTATTATGCAATCAAATTAGGAAATGGACACTAAAGTGTTGACGGGTTGGCACAGCCCGAACCCTACCCGTTTAAACTCGTTACCCATCCTCCCACTCTTGCTAAAACAGTAAAACTGAGTATATGTAGAGTCAAATATGGCAGAAACTTACAATTTCTGAAGAAGATGGTTGTGATGACAGAGAAAGTTTGCTACTGGAAAAATCTTGAAATACTGAGACGAAACTGGATACTTTTTCTTCAATAAAATCAATAGAAAATATTGCAAAAGAAAACTCTGAAATGTGATGATCAGCCAACGATTCTGCTTCTTCGAGCTGACGAGGGTAACGTGCAACCATCTCTTTACTCCGTAGCTTAGGCAACATTTCCAGCAATACTTCGATGTGGATCTTCTTTCTTAAAATGGATCTGGCAGCTTCATTATCTTGTTGAGCATGATCATGCATCTCTCGCAAATGGACCTTGATCTGTGCTATCAGTCCATCCAACTCGTCACTTTTAACTCTCTCAGGTTCACTTCGCTTAATATTGGTCAATACCTGTAGTTCTACCACAAGGTCCTCAAGGGTTACTTTGGCCTTTTCTCTTACCTGTTTTCTCTCAACAAGATTCATATTTCCCTGTTCAACTGACGCTTGCAATTCCATCATACGACTCTCAATATCAGCAACCAGTTCGGCGTTCTTCTTCTCCCTAGCCTCTTTCGCTTTCATTGCTTTTGTAGGTGGTGGCTGCAAAGTTCAGAAAAACCTTAAATATAAACAACAGTAAGGGCGATACATTAAAAGTAATAAAAAAATATACCATCCTGATAAAAGTACCTCAGGTAACTCCATGATGAATGTGGCGTTTGGGGAGTTCTCAAGAAAGAAGTTTCTGACTTCAATAGACATTTTTACTTTGTATGAATCACTCCTCATGCTTGAGTCTATATCCAAGGAAATCAAGTTGTGAAAAGGTGAAAGATGGCACGACAATAAATCTGGAAATGAGGATATACACTGCAGAATTTGACAAAAAATAATTATTTGTAAAAGAAGTATTGAGATAAATATAGACTATATACCTACTCTATCACCAAGATTGTATACATTTAAATGTAGTCACATAACTCCTTAAGCTACATTACATGTTGATCATGGATACATAATTTACTAAATTTAAATCTTTTGTCATAGATGCTAACTAACCACCGGTACACTTAGATTATGTGAAAACCAAGAGCGCAAGTTATGTAGTGATTTCCATGACACATGTAATAAATGACCCGTAAGATATAATACCTCAATGATGTTTATGCCAAGCGTAAGAAGTTTGGCATTCCGGAGCTCTTGAAGCATTTTAATAGTCTCATGAGCATCTTCTTCAGTATATTGTATGTTTGAATAAAAATAGCTGAGACTGACATACACTTTGTTCACAGAATGAAAACTGTCTTTAAACCACTTTGGAGGACGGCGACCTTTGTAGTACAAAGATGAAATTTCAGGTGGTGCATTCAAGTAATTGATTGAGCACCCGGATACCATGAGATTCTCAAGCTGAGGTGCAATCACATTAACAACATTCAAGTTTCTTCCACGGATAAGCATGAGATTCGAAAGTCGAGGGGTAATGATGTCAAATACCTCGACAAACCAAACATCGAAATTTTCTAAAGTGAGACTCTTTAAGTTCACACACTTGGAGAAAAGGTCAATGTATTTACAGTTTTTGTCACACAATGTGATTTCACTGAGATGCAAAGTCGTTAATGCAGGAAAATCCCAAGGTGTTTTAGGTGTAAGACATGGATTAAAATATGGGTTACTAAACGTTAACTGTCTTAGAGTCTGAGAGTTAAAGAAGCAAGGAGGGAATTCATGGTGTTTTTTGGTCCAACTAATGACAGTTAGTTCTTGGACGTTGTGAGAAAACGCATAATTTGCAATCTTTCTCACAAAAACCTGACTAGCTGCTCCATGGAAATGTAGTTTAACTGAAGTCACTTCTACTTGATGGTTGCGATGAGACAAAACATGGGTCACAAATTTGGCAAACTTAGGTAAAGATTTGAATTGTTGACTTGAAAAGTCAAGACGAGGAATTGATTTCCAGATAAGCTTCCATCTTGAAGACAGGACACATGTTTGAACAGCAAATTTGGTGTCAAAACGATCTAAGATTTTATGAATAAGTTCATCAGGCAAGCCGCTCAATCTGTCTTCATTTAAGTCTGGTCTAACCCTTTTGCTATCAATGTCCATTTTCCCTGTTGTAGCAAACGAAAATCTGCACTAGATGATTACTGAAATCAATTAGTTGGATAATACATAAGAATATCCATAATGCAAACAAATAAGCTAAAGAAGAAGTACAAACAAATTTCTTTTTCTAACATGAGTTCAACAAAACGGGGTTGTCATATTTTTGCAGTTTCCGTAAACCAATAAGGTTGCTTGCAAAGTGAATCACACTTAACAAGTAAATAACTGCCATTCTGACCAAGATAGATCTACATCGTCATCCTATAAGTAATCCCATTTTTCCATACAAAGTGATTACATCTTAACATCATCAAACAAATTGTATTCATAACAACAAAACTAAACTAAGAAAAAGTTTAACATATCAAATTCCCAACTGAGGATTTTAAGCTACTTGAGTAAATTAAAACTAAAAAGTAAGATGACCAAATAATAAACATTTGTCGATAAAAACAAACACTAAAATCATGCTCCATTCATCCCAAATTAATTGCCAATGTTACTATTTTAGGTTGTCACAAATGAACTAGAACGGGAAAACATGTAAAATGGCTTATTGGTAAGGCACTTGACCTCCTCACAAGAGGTCAATGGTTAAACCTCACTAGGTACACATTTGGGGTTGCCCAGAGGGAAGGATCGGAAACGGTCAAGGGGATAGCCATTAGGCCGTGTACGTCAAAAGACTCGCCCTCCAAAGAACAAGGAAAACCTCATCCGTTTACCCAAATTAACTGTTCACTAATGTTAGATGGATAGGTGTGATATATCAAGTTCACCGAATTGCCCCCTTAACAACCCGAACCACATTGGTAGGTGAAAAGACATATAAACCCCTTATAAGCTTGAAGTTGTGGCCTACTATTATCCTTTCATCATAGTTTTTAATAGGTGACAATTTGAGACCCGAGTTAAGTAAATATCTATTAGGGGATGGGTCTAGTTGTGTCTCCTTAAATATTATAGATGAGTCTAATTGATCATACAATGCGAGTAAATAATTGCTCAATGGGTCAAAAAATACATATTTCTTCACTTTTTTCATCTTTTACTCAAAAAAAAAAAAAAAAAAAGTTTTTGAAAATAGGCTTTGCCAACCTAACCAAAACCCATTTAGACCCGAACCCAACCCATCTAGACCACGACCCGTTTAGACCCAAACCCATTTAGACCCATGACCCACCTATTTTGCCACCTCTAATTATGGTACTTAAAACTAAAACTACAAAATAACTATATTTTTAAACAAAAAGGGCAACCAACCCAGCCCCACGGCCAACATGGAAGAGGTAAATCGCATAACCAGTGCAACAAAGAATAAACAACAATTACCATCTGAAATTACTTTAATCTAAAAAAAGGAAAAAATTATAGTGAAAGTTAAACAACTATCAGGTCAAAACATTTATGAGGCTACAATCAAATGTGCAGAATACTAAGTAAAAATTTATAAAGGAAAAATTAATTAGGGTTTGAAAGAAACCTGTGAAGAAATGAAAAGATGTTGATTCGATTTGTGAAAGGTTGGTGGGAAATGTTTGGGATTTGCTTTTTATTTTACTTTTACCTGGGGGTGTTTGGCTGTATTTGGTGTACTTGTATGAAGTTGTATGTATTTTGTTTAGCGAAGCAATTTCTGACCCGACACGAAACCGTTCGAGTTGAGTCTAATAGATTTCAAGAAGGAGTTTGTTTAAAGCTTATATGGGCTTATCTATACTACTTATAATGGAGATTTGGTCAACAAGTCAATATGTGAAAAACTGAAATTAATGTATTCCCCATTTTACCCTTGGATACCCACAACCTAAATTCATATATAAACCGAACCTTACTCATTCTCTAACCCAAAACACACACACAACAAATTTACTCCCCTCTCTATCTCTCTTTCTCTCTCTCTTTAACCACACACTGCCACCAAAAAACACACACAAGTCTCATCTCTCACCATCACAACCGAACTACATCTCCACCGGACTCCTTCACCACCTGCCGCCCACCTCCGTAACCCTTCACCACCCGTTCTCCACCACGAAAACCATCACCACTCACACCACCAACAACCTACGCCGCCACCACCGACTCCACCTCCACCGGTACTCATAAACAAACGCACAACAACTCTATCAGCACCACTCGACCCCACAACCACCGTACGCTACTCCCACCTCATGCCTCCACCGTAGACCATGAACAACGCCAACCACCACAGAAGCCCCGTCGCCGAAATCTTAGAGAAAGGTATTTTAAGATCTAATGTTTTTTCTTATCGATCTATCTTTATTTTTTTTATAGATCTAAAGGTTTTTTTTTAATGACAAAATTACACGGATGGTCCTTGTGGTTTACACGGATTGCAAGTTTAGTCCCTAACTCAAAATAAGTACACCAGACATCCCTATTTTTTGAAACTTGTCACACATTTAGTCCCTATCTTGGATGGCCGTTAGTTTATTCGTTAAGTTATTTGCACCGTTAGTCCTTCGTTAATATTTTTTGCACCGTTAGTCCTCATTTTCTAAAAAAGTCCCCATGATTTGCACCGTTAGTCCCTCCATAAATATTTTGCACCGTTATCAATCTTTTTACGTTCTTGTCCGTTTTTTTAACGTTTTCGTCAATTTTTTACGTTTTTGTCAATCTTTTTACGTTTACGTCCATTTTCTTACGTTCTCGTCCATTTTTTTTAACGTTTTCGTTCATTTTTTTTTAACGTTTTTGTCAATCTTTTTACGTTTTCGTCCATTTTTTACGTTCTCGTCCGTTTTTTTAACATTTTCGTCATTTTTTTACGTTTTTGTCCGCTTTATTACGTATTAGTCTGTTTTCTTATATTTTATCCGTTTTATTATGTTTTCGTCCGTTTTTTTTAGTTTTTATATGTTTTCTTATATTTTTATCGGTTTTCGCATTTTTTACGTTTTCGCTCATTTTTTTGTGATTATGTAAGTACACTAAAAGAAAATTTGTCATTTGAAAAAATGTTTCTGTGTCAATTTTAAATCACGATTTTGACCCCTTTCTAGTCTGAATATTTAAAAAAAAATCGAATAAATATATTTTTTCAAAATTTTATTTTCTAATTTTTTATTCAAAAAAATTTTGAAAATAAATTCAAAAAATAATTATCGAAAAAAAAATCTTAAAATATTCGAAAAATAATTTTTTTTTGGAATTTTTAGAAAAAAATTTAAAAAAAAAATCCTTTTTTTTAATTTCGAATAAAAAAAAAATTCGAATAAATTTTTTTTTCTAAATTTTATTTTCTAATTTTTTTTTGAAAAAAATTTTGAAAAAAAAAATTCAAAAAATAATTATCGAAAAAAAATCTTAAAATATTCGAAAAATATTTTTTTTTGGAATTTTTTAGAAAAAATTAAAAAAAAAATCGAAATTTAAAAAAAAAATATCGAATAAATTTTTTTTAGAAAATTAAAAAAAAAATTAGAAATATTTTTATTTTTCGAATATTTTAAGATTTGAATTTTTCTAAAAAATATTTTTTTTTTAAATATTTTTTCTAAAAAATATTTTTTTTTTAATTTTTATTCGAAAAAAATTTTTATTCAATTTTTTTTTTAATTTTAGAATTTTTTAATTTTAAAAAATTTTATTCGAAAAAAATATTTTTTTTTAAATATTTTTTCTAAAAAATATTTTTTTTAAAATATTTTTTCTAAAAAATATTTTTTTTTTTAAATTTTTATTCGAAATTTTTTTTTATTCAAATTTTGTTTTTAAATTTTAATTTTTTTTTTATTTTAGAATTTTTTAATTTTAAAAATTTTATTTGAAAAAATATTTTTTTAAAAATATTTTTCCTAAAAAATATTTTTTTTTAAAATTTTTATTCGAAAAAAAATTTTATTCAATTTTTTTTTTTAATTTTAGATTTTTTTTTAAAATTTTAATAAAGGACTAACGGTGCAAATTAACGAAGGACTAACGGTGCAAAAAATATTAACGAAGGACTAACGGTGCAAATTACTTAACGGATAAACTAACGGCCCATCCAAATTAGGGACTAAAAGGGTGACAGGTTTCAAAATTAGGGACGTCTGGTGTATTTATTTTGAGTTAGGGACTAAACTTGAAATCCGTGTAAACCACAGGGACCATCCGTGTAATTTTGTCTTTTTTAATAGATCTATCTTTATTTTTTTTATAGATCTAAAGGTTTGAAGGTTATAACATATTTTCTTAAATTTTTAGTCACCTCCACCGCTTGAATCTGGGTTGTTACCGTTGGAATCTGTTGATATCACCGCTGCCGCCATCGGAAACTGCATCTATCGTTAAATAAAAGGTTCAAGGCTTTTTATTATTAGATCTATTTACAGATATGAGTTGATATTTCATTTTTTACAAATTTTTTAGGGTATACTGATACCATCACCGCCATCGTTCACCTCAACTTTCTCCGAAATCTGCACTGCCGACGCCGTCGCTGCCACTGGAAGCTGCTAATGTCATCGGTAAATGTGTATATGTTTATGAGTTTGTTGGTAAATTTGGTTATGATGTTTATTGTGTAAAATATTTTGTATGTTAATCTATATTTTTTGTTATAAAGTTGAAGACTTGAAGTATACTTTGTTATAAAGTTTGTGTAGTCTTTACTATATTTGTTGTAATTTAAATGTAGTTTGTTTGTAAGTTTTGTTATGATATTGTTAGTATATTTTAATTAATTTTTTGTTATGTTTCAAGTTATGTAGGTATGCGTAAGTTGTTAAATTGTGAAAATTCATCTTGATTTAGATTTTTTTTAAATGTGATTTTTTGCAAGTTTTTGAAATTTCAGATTTTTGTGATAGTTTGTTATAGTTTCTGAAGTTTTAAAAATTTTAATCATTAATTAAATTTAAAATATTTCAAATATTTTGAGTGTAGAAAATTTTTAACTTTTGGAAATTATAAAATTCTGGAAGTGTGATGCTTTTGAATTTTGAAATTTGAAATATTCTTACACTCCAAATTGGGTCACGTGAAATACGTAGTACGGGAGTAGTATATGGCAACTCATTGTTGTGTGTCTCAAGAAAAGTTGAAATTTATTTGTATTTTACCAAGTACTTTTTCAACTTTACCAAGGTTTTTTTTTAATAGATCTATCTTTATTTTTTTTTTATAGATCTAAAGGTTTGAAGGTTATAACATATTTTCTTAAATTTTTAGTCACCTCCACCGCTTGAATCTGGGTTGTTACCGTTGGAATCTGTTGATATCACCGCTGCCGCCATCGGAAACTGCATCTATCGTTAAATAAAAGGTTCAAGGCTTTTTATTATTAGATCTATTTACAGATATGAGTTGATATTTCATTTTTTACAAATTTTTTAGGGTATACTGATACCATCACCGCCATCGTTCACCTCAACTTTCTCCGAAATCTGCATTGCCGACGCCGTTGCTGCCACTGGAAGCTGCTAATGTCATCGGTAAATGTGTATATGTTTATGAGTTTGTTGGTAAATTTGGTTATGATGTTTATTGTGTAAAATATTTTGTATGTTAATCTATATTTTTTGTTACAAAGTTGAAGACTTGAAGTATACTTTGTTATAAAGTTTGTGTAGTCTTTACTATATTTGTTGTAATTTAAATGTAGTTTGTTTGTAAGTTTTGTTATGATATTGTTAGTATATTTTAATTAATTTTTTGTTATGTTTCAAGTTATGTAGGTATGCGTAAGTTGTTAAATTGTGAAAATTCATCTTGATTTAGATTTTTTTAAAATGTGATTTTTTGCAAGTTTTTGAAATTTCAGATTTTTGTGATAGTTTGTTATAGTTTCTGAAGTTTTAAAAATTTTAATCATTAATTAAATTTAAAATATTTCAAATATTTTGAGTGTAGAAAATTTTTAATTTGAAATATTCTTACACTCCAAATTGGGTCACGTGAAATACGTAGTACGGGAGTAGTATATGGCAACTCATTGTTGTGTGTCTCAAGAAAAGTTGAAATTTATTTGTATTTTACCAAGTACTTTTTCAACTTTACCAAGGTTTTTTTTTAATAGATCTATCTTTTTTTTTTAATAGATCTAAAGGTTTGAAGGTTATAACATATTTTCTTAAATTTTTAGTCACCTCCACCGCTTGAATCTGGGTTGTTACCATTGGAATCTGTTGATATCACCGCTGCCGCCATCGGAAACTGCATCTATCGTTAAATAAAAGGTTCAAGGCTTTTTATTATTAGATCTATTTACAGATATGAGTTGATATTTCATTTTTTACAAATTTTTTAGGGTATACTGATACCATCACTGCCATCGTTCACTTCAACTTTCTCCGAAATCTGCACTGCCGACGCCGTTGCTGCCACTGGAAGCTGCTAATGTCATCGGTAAATGTGTATATGTTTATAAGGCAAGGTAAGGAAAGTTTTTTATTTTATTATTAATTTTTTTTATCATTTATAAAAATGACGCATCTGTCAAATCTTTAAACGTTGGGTTTTTTTTTTTTTTTTTTTTTTTTTCAACAGCTCGGTTGTATAAACGAACATCTTTTCTTTTTTTGGCTAGGACGCGTCGCATGGGACGAGCCGTAATGGCTGAGATCCGTCGACAGGTTGGTCGACTAAGTTCTTCGACCGATGCATCACGGGCCGCCTTAAATACCATATTTTGCAACATAAAAGGATACAAAATGATGTCATTATTTTGTTTGATTGAACACTTTTTATGACAAAGAACAAGGAAATATTTTCTAGCAAAGTTAGCATATTACAATTTTTTAGGATCAAACAAGTCGAGAAAATTGTCAATTTATCCAAATAAAAGTTAGTAGTTAAACCCGACAACACACAAAAATGATTGTGTGCAACCATGCAAAAAGGGTACACAACTGATGCCCTAAGAATGCGTTTTCATTGTCTACAGTGACGGACCCAGGAAAATAGAATGTGGGGGGCAATTTTTTTTTGACAATAGCAACAAAATGCGTAAGAAAAAACTATGATTGTGTGCAACCATGCAAAAAGGGTACACAACAGAATACGTTTTCATGTAGCCCTTTTCCTATGGACTTTGTATGTCCAATATAGGATACTTACTGAGTTTGAAGTATGTACAGGGGATGGGTTCACGGGATGTAATGGTCATATATGTTGCAAGTACACAATGCTCCCGCGGCAATGCGCGGGCGAACCACTCATTCAAACTATAAAAGTACTATGATTAAGCTATGATTAGACAATATATTACAACTTTTTTTTATTATTGTTTTAGTTTATTTTGATATTTTCATGTTCATGTTAAACATTACACGAAACACTTATCACAATATCGCAACTATAAATGTTTTTATATGTTGTTTGATAGATGTTAAGAATTTTTCTTAGACTTTAGTTATCGTGTAGTACAACCGTTTGCAATTACATTATGATATGTTCACGTTCTATTTTGAACGCTACACAAAACACTCACCACAATATCACAAATCGTTAATTATCTGCCGCTAGGAACCGTTGTTATGCACGGGTATTCGTCTAGTGTTTTAGTATGTAGTTTTCAAATTATGAGTATGCAGTTGTAGTCTTATATTTTTATAAAATTGTTTGACAAATTAGTTGAAACTGAAGTTTATTAAGGTAAAATCGTATAAAAATATATCAAATTAAATTCATATATATGTCCAGTTTTTACGTGATAATCTATTTAATTTTGAAGGGTATTTAAGTAATTTGATTAGCTATAAGCCCTCATATAAGTCTCTTTCAATGGGCTTGAGCTTATGGAGCCTTATGGCTTAGTAAAGTCTTTATAAGCACGTGTGACGAACAAAACTTATTTTATAAGTCTCGTAAGCCCCAAGAAGTCCTCTCCCAAACACAGATGTTTCAAAATATCACTTTTTGTGTGTGTAAAGCTCTTTTCACACACACTAAAAACACATATAAATATTTATCCAACTTAAGCCAAATTTAGCCATTGAGTCTTAAATTACCACCTCTAGACAATATGACCAAAAGGGTATTTTCGACCCACATACATTAAGATCGGAAGATAATACAATTATCATAACCAGCACATGATGGCAAAAGATGTATACTTATAAGTTATAACTTTAAATAAATAAAATAAGGATCCACTTTTCAACTTGTATAATATCTTGGAGTTCAGCATTGAGATGGAAATGTTAATGCTAACACAATAAGATGACTATATGAGAGATACTTAGCAATGTTATAAAGATAGCTATTTCTTCATGATGAATGTGGCACTTGGAGAGTTCTCAAGCAAGAAGTTTCTAGCTTCAACAGACATGTTTACTTTGTATGAATCTTTCCTCATGCTCGAGTCTATAATCAAGGAAACCAAGTTGCAAAAAGGTGAAGGATGGCGCGATAATAATTCTGGAAATGAGGAAATACACTGCACAGAAATGACAAAAATATATATATATATGTTAAAAGTAGAAATTAGATCATTGATAGATAATTTACTAAAACTGAATTTAACGTCACAGATGCTAACAATCCACCATTACACTTAGATTATATGAAAGTCAAGAGAGCATTTTATGTCGATGATTTCCCAATACATACCTCAACAATGTTTAAGCCAAGCGTAAGAATTTTGGTGGTACGGAGCTCTTGAAGCATTTTAATAGTCTCATAAGCATCTTCCATATTATATGCTTTGCTCCACCGAGCATAGCACCACAAACTGACGTACACTTTGTTGACAGAACCAAAACTATTTTTAAACCACTGTGGAGGACGGCGACCTATGTAGCACAAAGATGAAATTCCTGGTGGTGCATTCAAGTACTTGATTGAGCATTCTTCTACAGTGACATTCTCAAGCTGAGGTGCAATCACGTTAATACTCGTAGCATTTAAGCTTTTTCCTTCGATAAGCTTGAGATTTGAAAGTCGAGGAGTAATGATGTCAAACACTTCCACATACTGAACATCGAAATATTTTAACGTGAGGTTCTTTAAATTCACACACTTGGAGAAAAGGTCAATATATTTGCGGTTTTTGTCACATAATGTGAAATTATAGAGATGCAAAGTTGTTAAAGTAGGGAAATCCCAAGGTGTTTCAGGTGTAACAAAACAATCACAATAACCCATCATAAAGGTTAACTGTTTAAGAGTCTGAGAGTTAAAGAAACAAGGAGGGAATTGACGGTTTTTATTAAGCCAACAATGGACGGTTAGTTCTTGGACGTTGTGAGAAAAAGCATAATTTGCAATCTTTCTCACAAAAACCTGACTAGCTGATCCATGAAACAGTAGTTTTACCGAAGTCACTTCAACTTGTTGGTTGCGATGAGCTAAAACATGGGTCACAAATTTGGCAAACTTAGGTAAAGTTTTGAATTGTTGACTTGAAAAGTCAAGACGAGGAATTGATTTCCAGATAAGCTTCCATCTTGAAGACAGGACACATGTTTGAACAACAAATTTGGTGTCAAAACAAGAGAGGATTTGATGAATGAGTTCATCGGGCAAACTGCTCAATCTATCTTCATTTACGACTGATCTAACTTTTTTGCTATCAATGTCCATTTTCTCTGCTGTAGCAAACGACAACCTGCACCTAATTTAAACTGAATTCAGTTAATACATGTGAATATCCATAATGCAAACAAAACAACTAAACAAGAGCCCCGTAAACGAAACTATGTTTTTTAACATCGATTCAGCAAAACGTAGTCTTCATATTTTCACGGTTTCACCATCTTTGTAAATTTATTTCACCAATAAGTTCATTTGCAAAAACTGTCACCGTGACCAAGATAGATCTCATAATGTACAATAAAATTAGAAATCCAAAAATAAAATAACTACATCCTATACTATACCAAGTTTACTTTGCATAGGTAAAATGTACGTGATCCCATTTTTGTACATAAAAAAAAAGCTATTACATCTTAACATCATTAAGCAAATTGTATTCATGATAACAAAACTAAGAGAATAAAAAACAACATACTAGATTAACCACCAAAAGTTTTGCTTAAGCATGTTTAGACAAGAAACTATGATCACCAAATAATACTATAATAGTCATTTGCGGATAACTCAATATAGACAAACACTAAAATACTAGTAATACGTAGTACTTCGTAGTCCGTTCCAAAATAACTGTTCATATGGATGAGTATTATAGATCAAGTTTACTAAAATTTAACAACTAACCTGCCGTTAAAATTAAAAAAAAAAAAAAAAAAAAAAATTACCCCTAGTTAAAAACAACTTTTGTACGTATATGATATGTGCAATAAATTAAATGATAATTTTAGTAAACGAAAAGTCATTTAGACTCATGCATGTAAACCACTAGTAATATGCAGATTTTATGATATGACAAGTATATTTAAGAATAATATAGAAAAATTGTACTCTCTATTTATTGCAAGGGTAAATTTACATTGAGCAAAAAGTAAGTTACGTTGTGTAATGATTATGTTATTTTTTGCCTATGACATTTATGACAATTATTTGGAGGAGAATCCTCTGAAGTAACTTTTATGAGTCGGGAAGTGTGAGCTATTGGATTTGAGTGATTAAACGATAAATCTAAAACATTATTGTGAAAGTGAAACTTAAAACTTACACAACAGTGATATCTTATTAGCAACGAAAGTATCTAACAAAATCTGAACAACAATACACGTCAACAAAGTATCTAACAATATACATGATGGTGATTCATAAGCATTTAGAAGGTAAAGGAAAATTTGGGTTTTGAAAGAAACCTTTGAATTTGTAAAGAGATTATAAGATCGTGGTTCCTTATCCCTAAATAAATTTTAGGGTTGGCGATGTTACAACTTTTGGCGGTCGTGTGTGAACAACAACAATTGGAGCGTATTTAGAATTCTTTATTTATTAAACTAGACGAGTACCCGTGCATAGCAACGGAATTTTATAGCGACAGATAGTTTATTGATAAAAAAAGTTTATAGGTTATAAACGAAAAATAATAAAAGTTTGAAGACTTAGGAATTTAACATAATGTTTTGAAACCCGGTTCGACCCGGGTGGTTCAACCGGTTGAACCGTTCCGGTCGAAAAATGGGTCGATTTAAACCGGGTCAACTTGCTAGGTTGGGTCGAAAATGGGGCAAATTAAACTTGGTCAACCCGTCCGGGTTTGAAGCGTCCCGGGTCAATCCGGTTTTTGTTTTACTTAGTTGTATTTAATTTGATAGATATGTTTTTAATTAGTTGTACAATGTGAATAAATCATTGTACTTTAAGTAATGGATAATGTTTTGAAACCCGGTTCGACCCGGGTGGTTCAACTGGTTGAACCGTTCTGGTCGAAAAATAAGTCGATTTAAACTGGGTCAACTTGTTAGGTTGGGTCAAAAATGGGTCAAATTAAACCAGGACAACCCGCCGTGTTTGAAGCGTTCCGGGTCAACCCGGTTTGTGTTTTAATTAGTTGTATTTAATTTGGTAGATATGTTTTTAATTGGTTGTACAATGTGAATAAATCATTGTACTTTTAAGTAATGGGGTGTTTTAATAAGAGTATTAAATGCATTTCAATATTTCTTTATATATATTTTTCAACATTCCACAATATTGACTATTCCACTTTTTACTTTTCACCTTTGACCATTTTTCCATTATAGATAGTATAGATTAGCATGCGTTTGAAAAAATAGTAAAGTTTTCTAAGATACTAGTATAAGGTTTGGTGAAAAAAAAAAAAAAAAAAAAAAAAAAAAAAAAAAAAAAAGGTACTCGGTGTATTTGTTGAATGGTAATTTTTGGGTATAAAAAAGATGTAAAAACATGTAATATTTATTTGGTGATTTTAGTGTCATATGCTGTTTTAAGTAATTGTAATTTATCAAAGAACAATGTAACTTCACATTAAACTCAGATATGAGTAAGGGAAGTGTGGAGTGCACATTCATTTAAGTTAATGTGCTTTCGACCACGACAAAGATGCAGGGTCAAGAAGGTTGTGCCCCCTTGCAGGGTCAATGGGTAGCGCCCCTTGAGGGGTCAAGGGGCAACAGTCATGACTATCGGGGTCAACAATGTATTTGGTGCTCCAAGTGAGTTACCCGTTCCGACGCAAGTGTTGGTAACGTTGACTATGAGATACTTATAAAATAGTCATCACATGAGTAAATAATATAGGTGGCAAAACGAGCGGGCCGGGCAAGCACGAGCTAAACGAGCGCATGTTATACGAATCGCTTTAGAAAATACCCAAAACGACGAAATAAATTCCTCAAACTTAACACCTTATTTATATTTTAAAAAATTAAATATATTATATCTATAATTTTTTCTTTAAAAACAATTGTAATGTTATCAAATTGAGAGAAAATATGTGCTCATTTGTGACCATTTAACTTTTAAATGGGCAATATATGCCCATTTCAAAAAAGGAGAACTAAATGTACCCAAATCTTTTAAAAGTTTGCCCATTTAGCCTATTTTTTTGATTTTGGACATAAATTGCCACCTCTAGTAGATAACCATCATAAATTGCCACATCAAGTAAGCATAAGTTTACACAACAATAAAAGAAAAGAAAAAAACACTAGTCCATAGCAAAGTAAGGTTCAATAACAACTACTATAAAGTCTGACGCCGATGATGATGCTTCTAAGTTCTAATAATTCATGAAGATTTGTATGAATCCAACAATAAGGTACAGCTTTCATGACGGCGGATTTTATAACACCCTGAAAATACATCATACTGGTTAACTGTTTAATTCTGGGAGGATCTTGAGGGGGTATGCTAAGAACGAAGATAATAAATTGACAAAAAAACAGATTGGTGAGCACAAGCGGTTCAATCACACATGCAACATACATACGACCATAAATCTTTAAAAGTGCCACTGTACGAGCCTACGAAGATGAGAACTTTGCACATTGGTTTAATATTAAACTTTGAAGGTCATTGCATATGAATCAAACATTTTTCCACGATTTTTTAATGTTTTGTACTCCGTATATGAAAAAAAAATATATTGTAATTTGTTATGCAGTTCAAGTGACATTACAACATGCAACTTTAAGAATGTTTTTCAAGCAGCACATAGTTTATAGGCACATACATGAATAGTATAATGTAACTGTTGTAAAGGAGATGTTTACCTGGGTCGGGTGGTTCACGGAAAAGGGTTGACATTTGAGGCGGGAGGGTGTAGGAGCATGACCCTGACATCATTCCATTAAGAAAGTTAAAAGGCCACAAATATCATATCTAACGGTTAAGATGTTGCTTATTGAGTATTCAATATTTCAATCAAATAAAAATTCCCAGCTCCCTCGCATTTAAAAGAAATTATATTTTAGTGAAATATTTTGTAATCAAATTTGATACATCAACTGTTTGCCAAATTCAAGAAATGGACACAAAAATGTTGATGGGTTGGAAAAGTCTGACATCACCAGTTTTGACTCGTTACCTATCCTGCCTCGAGCCCCTGACCGACCTATTGTCACTCTTACTAAAAGTATATTATGTAGCATTATATTTGGAACAAAAAACTTACAATTGCTGAAGATGACGACGATAATTGTGATAACAGAGGAAGTTTGCTACTGATAAATCTTGAAATACTGAGAAGCAATCACATACCATTATTTCAAAATCATCAATAACTTTTTCTGAAAGATAAAGCTCTAGTATTAGATTATGACCCAATGAATTTGCTTCTTCAAGCTCATGAGAGTATCGTGCATTCATCTCTTTACTCTGTAGGTTAGGCAACTTTTCCAACCATAATTCGATGCGGTACTTCTTTTTAAAAATGGCTCTAGCAGCTTCATGGAATTGCTTAGCCAGATCATGCATCTCTCGCAAATGGACCTTGATCTGTGCTATCAGACCCTCCACCTCGTCACTTTCAACTCTCTCGGGTTTACTACGCATAGAATCGGACAATACCTTTAGTTCTTCCACATGGTTCTCAAGGGTTGCTTCAGTTTTTCCTGTTACCTGCTTTCTCTCAACAAGATTAATATTTCCCTCCTGAACTGATGCTTGCAGTTCCTTCATATGACACTCAATATCTGCAACCAGTTTATCATTCATACTCTCCCTAGCCTCTATTGCTTCCATTGCTTTTGTAGGTGGTGGCTGCAAAGTTTACAAGAATGTTACGTGCTATATTGCCATAAGGGTCCTTGGAAATCAAAATTAAAATGCTAAGGACAGCATAAAACGGATGTAGTTCAAAAACCACAGATAGAAGAGTTTGAAATACATCTCTGAAAAAACAAAAAGCTAAACATGGAGGCGGAAACTCACAGCTGCTGAAGAAGAAGATGGTTGTGATGCCAGAAGAACTTTGCTAACAGAAACATCATGAATTGCCGATATTTTGTCAGAATTATATTCTTTTAAAGCTTCAATCTTTTCTTCAACATAAAAAAAAAGGTCTCGCCTTGCTGAGCGTAGGCTATTACATAGTGTTCCAGTTTCTTTAAGTTGGTGAGTGTAGCGCGCTTCCATCTCTGTCATCTGTCGCTTAGGCAAAGCTTCCAATAACGATTCGATATGTGCCCTCTTTGAAGAGAAGGTAAAAGCTTCGTCAATATCCTGGCTGACTATATCCAGAATCTCTACCAAACAGGCAGCAATCTGTGCCTTCAGTCCAGCAACTACTACCTGAATCTGAGAACTGTCACGTTCAGTTTGCATTGGTTTTTTCTCGGTCCAGAGTTGTAGAACTGTCATATGGTATTCAATGAATGTTTTCTTCTCCTCCAGTGCCAGTTCTCTCTCAATGAAAAGCATACTTCCCTGCTCAAGAGATGTTTGTAATTCCTTCATATGATTATGAATGTCTGCAAGCAGTTTAGCCTTCTTCGCCCTAGCCTCTTTAGCTTTCACTGCTTTTGTGGGTGGTGGCTGAAACGTTTACAAGAATATCACTTGCTCCATCCAAAAGGATTACCACAATTTAGCAATCAAATTAAGCAAAAAAAAAAAAAAAAAAAAAAAAAAAAAGGCTGTATAAAGAGGCCTGGTTCAGAATAAAGCCACATATGTGACTGAAAATGGAACACAAAATGAGCCAATAGGCATTTCAAAATCACATAAGGGCATTAAATGATTACTTATTATAAACCATGATCATCTCAAGGTTTAGTTCTAGAAGTATGATGGCCGCTAATCTGGACAAAAACTTACTCAGATGTTAACCAACAAACAAGAGCGAACACAAAAACTTTAATTGCCAACAATCAGAATTTGAATATAATCGAAGGGCATTTACAGACTATAATCAAAGGGCATTTACAGACTATAATCGAAGGGCATTTATAGACTGATAATATCTAGTTTTCTCTCTAGCCTACAGCATTTTATCTCGCCCTCTGCCAAAGGATTGACAGCTTTGGCTACTTTCAAGTTGTAATGAGGTAACACAATTGTTAAAGTGAGCTAAAATGGTTTTCAGTGACATATGAGATATAAATCTCTGACCCTTTAAGTTCTTGTATATCATTATATGTTTTCGAAGCATGAGAAAATTGCCTACACAGAGACATGGAAACACTAAATTTACTAAATTAACACAATGAAACATATTCCACAATTAAAGGAGTAGTTCAAACAAATTAAAATCTAAGAACAAACTTTGGCATACTTCTTATATTGCTATCAATATAAAACATGATCATCTTAAGATTTAGATTTGGAAGCAAAATGGCTGCTAATATGGAGGAGAATCTCAATACAGAAATAGTAACCAAAGTAATTTAACCCCACGACTAAAACTCATAAACAGAAAGAAAGGGATATACGCAAGTATTATGAAAAATAATAATAATAATAATAAATAATAAATTAAAAAAAAAAAAAAAAAAAAAAAAAAATCTTTTTGTAAGTACCTCAGGTAAATCCATAATGAATGTGGCGCTTGGAGAGCTTTCGAGCAAGAAGTGTCTAGCTTCAGCAGTCATTTTCAGTTTGTGTGCATCCAGCCTATCCCTCAAGTTGGAGTTTATAGTTAAAGAGACTAGGTTGCTAAAAGGTGAAGGATGGTGTGATATTAAATCCGGAAATGAGGAAATACACTGCACATATACAAGTTATATTTCCGTAAAAAGATGCAGAAAAACATATGGTGAATAACTCTTTTATCAATAATATTAAACATTAGTAAGAATGCTTTACACATTAAGTAGTCCTTAGCTCTTTAAACTTCATTCCATGTTGATAACAGATGAATATTTTATAACATTTTGATTTTATGTCATGTACGCTAACAATCCAAATATTAAACAGAAAAGCAAGTACTAGAGCGAATATTTGAATTTTCGATAATCTATCGTATGTCCACAATTTGTCGACAAGTTATAAACGACTGATAAGATATGAGCACACCTCAACAATGTCCATGTTAAGCGTCAGACATCTGGCACTACGGAGCTCTTGAAGCATGCTAATGGTCTCACGAGCAGCAGTCTCCTTATACGGCTGGTTTTTTTCATAAATGGACAAACTGACACTCACTTCATTTAGAGAATGAAAACAGTTTTTAAACCACTGTGGATGTGGATGAGAATAATCACTGTAGCGCAAATATGAGAGTCTGAGTGGTGCCTTGATGTTGTTAATTGTGGAATTAATAACAGTGAGATTCTCAAGCAGAGGTGCAATCACATTGATAACACCTGAATCTCTGCAATTAATAAGCTTGAACGTAGAAAGTCGTGGAGTATTAATGTCAAATACCTTAGCCCGGAAGTTGCAAAACTCTATAACAAGGCTCTCTAAGTTCAAACACTTGGAGAAAAGGTCAACAGATTCATTGTCATTGTCACACAACATTGTATCATAAAGATGTAAAGTTGTTAATGCGGGAAAATCCCAAGGTGTTTTCGGTGTAATACAAGGTGCGAAAGGATGGGCTTTTAGGGACAAATGTTTAAGTGTCTGAGAGCTAAAGAGGCAAGGAGGGTATTCACGGTGGTCTTTGGGCCAACTAATGACAGTTAGTTCTTGGACGTTGTGAGAAAACGCATAATTTGCAATCTTTCTCACAAAAACCTGACTAGCTGCTCCATGATACCGTAGTTTTACCGAAGACACTTCAACTTTTCGGTTGCGATGGGTTAAAACATGGGTCACAAATTTGGCAAACTTAGGTAAAGTTTTGAATTGTTGACTATAAAATTCGAGACGAGGAATTGATTTCCAGATAAGTTTCCATCTTGAAGACAGGACACATGTTTGAACAGCAAATTTGGTGTCGAAACAATATAGGATTTTATGAATAAGTTCATCAGGCAAGCCGCTCAACCTGTCTTCATTTAAGTCTGATCTAACCCTTTTGCTATCAATGTCCATTTTCTCTGCTTACAGAATGACAATCTGCACCTGATGTAAAACTAGAATCAATTAGATAACAGTATAACACATAGGAATATCCAAAATGCAAACAAACCAACTAAACAAGACCCTATAAACAAATTTTCGTTCTCTAACATCGCTTCCACAAAATTAACTCTTCAAATTATTGGTCCAATAAGGTCGTAAGTAAAGTTTAATTACTCAACATCCTATACAAAAGTTTATTTTTCATAACTAAATGCGATCTTACACTTGTAAACAAGTTATTACATCTTTGTATCATAAACAAATAGTAACCATGATAACAAAACTAAATAACAAGAATCAACACATTAGATTAACAGCCACAACTTCGAGCCACTTAGAAAGCGTTAAGAATTGTTTGTTTTTTTCTGCTTATCTGATTGTTATTAAGCTGACGCAGTTTCGTGTTATCCACGCTGCTTGTGGTTATCTGCTTATTCTGAGGTAAAATAAGTAGTTTCTGGTAAGCAGGTGGGAAGCTGCTTATTTCAAAGTTGTTATCCACTCACAACTACGTATATTACGTTTGGACTTTAAAGTATGATCAAAGTTGTATGTTTGGCAGGGAACTTTTAAAAGCGTTTAAAAATTAGCGTTCAGCATTCAGAAATGAAAGCTTGTTTGGCAAGGAGCGTTTAGAGTGTGTTTAGTTGGTGAAAAATACCCCTATTTTTCTAAAAGAATGAAAATCTCATTTTTCAAAATTTAGAATATTGAAAAGAGCTCTTTACTCTTTCCTATATTTTTCCTCTACACTTTTCAATTTTCCAAAAAAATATTATCTGTACGCATTTTCTAAATTTGTAACACTTTTCTAGAGATAAAACCCTTCCCTTGTTCAAAAGAAATCGAAATAGAAAATTAAAGAAATATTTTCTACAACTAAACACACCCTAGTGTTTTGATTTTTGTTTTCTAGAAACACTACTTGAAGAAGCGTTTAGCGTTATCGTTTTGCTTTATAATCGCTGATACAGATACAACTACATTACCAAACACTCTTATACTAAATAACAAACAGCTACTAACTATAACAACAGTGTCAAACAAATTATGATATTTCAACATTTTTATAACAGATAAGGCTGTAATAAATAAAATTAATACAATGAGATAACTATTTATAAGGATTTAAAAAATGAAAGCAAATGTGTAAATTTATAAAAATTGATTAGGGTTTGGGAGAGACCTTTGTTTGATATGTGAAGAAATGAGAATGGGATTTGTGAAATTAATTAACCCCCAAATAAGTAATTAGCTAGCGGTTATTAGGTTACATAACTGCCTGACTAGGGTTTGCAGGTGATGCTCAAATTTTTTGGCGGTTTGGTGTGAAAATTTACTTTTCATTTGGGGCTTTAACAAACGGCTGAAAATCAGTTTGAGATTTGTTAAGATTTAGTACTTATAATTTCAATAACTTTTCATTTTCGTAACATTTTTATGTTTTACTTTTGTTGAACCCATTTTTTTAAACTTGTGTTGGACTTACATAGTTTAATGATATATTATAAGACATTCTTTATTCTTTAGTTTTCCTTTCAAAAATAATGAATTTGAGTGAAGGGCTCACCACTATGGTTAAAACATGGTGCAGTCAAAGAAGAACTCTTTTTATTACCCATGAGCCTCACAATGGTATTGAATGATGAGGTGCATGTAAATTCTTTCTTTAAACTGTATCAAGTCACTCCATTGTGGATGGCCTAACTATCTCACGAAATTTGAACTCACGATCTCACACAATAGTGAGTAAGATTGAGACAAAATCACTTTGACTATTATTTTATTTTTTTTATTTTATTTTATTATTATTTTTTTTATATCATACATAAACTTTGTTGAAACTTGTTATATTGTGCTAGTTATTAATTAATGAGTGGTGATATATAAAACTAACAATGAGACCTAACAATAGGCCTACTCCATTTATCTTACGACAAGTATTATACATTTTTTCTCTTTCATTTTTTCCAACCATTCAATTTTTCAAATGCACCAATCACATCTTTAGGTGTAAATTATAGGCATCCAAATCATTTTTCAAAGTACAACTACGTATGAATAACTTAAATATCGTTATTTTGTATATTTTAACAACAATAAAATAAAATTAGAACTTTAATTGTTTTAATGATTATTGTTAAGTTTGAAAAAAGTATTTAAAATCTCTACTATACATGAGAAGACTCTTTTTACTTGAAAATAGTAAAGTTGATTACACTTTTACCTTTGTTTATAAATAGTAAGTTTTCCGCTTAACTCAAAACCATTCACAGTTTTGTGTAGAGAAAGCGTGCGATACTATAAAAAAGCACCTAACTTCTTCTCGATCAAATTGGTAAGAGTATACTGCTTGAATCTCTGTAGGCAAATTTTCCAACAGTAACATGATCACGACCATCTTTGAAAGCATGGCTTCTACATCTTCATGACTTTGTGTAACCGCATTTTGCATATCTTCCAATTATGTGTCAATGTTAGCTATCAATCAAGCCTTTGGTTTCTTGGATACTTGAAATTATGCCATAAGGTTCTTAAGGGCTCCTTGGTTCTTGTCAGTTATTTGTATTATGCTATATATAACTTCCGGCTTGAGTGATGCTCGTATTTCCTTCAAGTGATCATCAATGCTTGCAACCAGTATAGTCATGTTGTTCTCCGTGACCTCTTTCTCAATCATTACTTTTGTGGGTGGCTCCTGCAAATCAAAATAAAATGAGTTCACATCATAAATATGACTGATGCCAATTAAGACAAGTACCCTCACATAAAGTCAACGATCATGAGCCAACAGGAAAGTGTCAAAATACCATAATAAATCATGAAGGTCAACATTAAGATTGCAAGGACGGCCTAATATGAATGTAGTTGCCAAGTGATTGAACAAGTTAAGACCACCCAACTACTAAAAGTAACATACAACATTAAGCATGAAATTAAATATGAAATATATCTAAAAATATAGCATCGTGATGGAATTACCTTCCATAAGTGGCGTTTGGAGAGTTTCCAAGAAAGTAGTTTCTAACTTCAATTGACATTTAAACTTTGTATGCATCCTTCCTCTTCTCGGAGTCTATAGTTAAGCAAATCAAGTTACAAGATGATTGAATGAACGTGTGATAGTAGATCTGGAAATGAAGAAATACATTGCACAACAATCACAAGTAATATGTATGTTAAGGATGGATATAAATACATAAATTGTATACTCACTCCATATTCTAATATCAGGATATTGCACACTCACTCCATATTCTAATATCATGATTTTCCACTACACTTTGCATTTTGCTTATTTAGTTTAACGGATGACACTTTTATGTGATGATTACGACGAGTCGAAACATGAAATTTAAGTAAATGCAAAATGAAAAGTGTAGTGGAAAAACTAAGACAACAAACACAATTGACCAACATATTTGGTTTCAATACAAGAGATGATGTGATAAATAAGCTCACTCTATCTTCATTTACAACTAATACAACATTAATTTGATCATAGTCCATTTTCTCATTCGACTCTGCAAATTACAAACTCATGAAAAGTAATAATATACACTTCATAATGTATAACTCAAACCAATTACTTGAATGATTAAGAAAGAATAGTATTCTTACAATGTAAGTGAATAAATGGCCTATAACGATTTAACATTCTCTTTCTCAATGAAACTATAGAGTTAAGATCAAATGAGAAGAAAACCAAAAATTAGAATAATGAGAAATGATTATTTCACGCATTAGATATGTATCGACTTAAGTTAGATACATCTCTATTCATTTAGATGCATTGTAATGTATTTCCTAGTTTAAATTTGGATGCACATACATATATTAGATGGTTTTTTCAAATCAAGTGAATCATTTGCAATTTTCATCCTCCACATGTCAATTGTGTTGATAACACTATTTAGCATTATTTTCACTTCAAACTCACTTTTGAAACTAAATGAGATGCATCTAAAAAAATAAAGATGCATGTAGCTCAATATAATCATTTCTCGTCATTCTGATTTTAAGTTTTCTTGAAAGTTAATCAACATTTACACAATAATAATTCATCAGCGGTAAAATGCACGATCTGTAAGACACATTTTTTTAGGCAAAAAGGTTAACCCGGTAAATGAGAGACGTACGTTTAATTTGCAAAGAGAATGATCATATTATCAGGGGGTTGGCAACACTTGTGGCACCATACCACCATCCCTCACTCCCAACCCTCACCCTTTTTTTTTGTTGGCATCACTTGTGGCACCACACCACCATCCCTCACTTAATTTATTTTATTTTATTTTTAAATAAAACAAACTTTATTTTTTAGAATATGTAAAAATTAAAAAAGAAACAACAATATTCACATAACAAATATTAACCGGTTTAAAAAATGTAGCCCAAATGTTTTTAGTAGACCAAACAAAACCCAACCCAAACTTTGTCAGCCCAATTGAAAAGTGTAGCCCAAAACTCATCCATCCATCCCTCACAGTGTCTTCTTCCTCCACTCATCCATCCCTCACAGTCACATACATAGTAACGGTCAAAAGAAATACATAGCAACGGTAAAAAAAAAAAAAAAAAAAAAAAAAAAAAAAAAAAAAATCTCCCCCAAACGGTCAAATCACAACAGTCAAATCACTCCAACGTTCGAATTTTTTCCTCCTTCCCGTGCGTGAAGACTTCCTGTGCCAGAAACTTACCGTGCAGTACCGTGGGGATGGCGGCGGTGTTCCCGCACGGTACCATGGTACGGTTCGGCTCTTACCGTGACCGTTGCCAACCCCCTCAAGAATTCAAGATCACATTTTCATGAATTAAGGATAGTATGTTACGCTTTTCGGTGTAAAGTAGGTTTGTTAGGCTATATAAATTGAGACGGGCCCGTAAGAATGACAATAAGAAAATTACTACTACTTAGTATATATTGGGCCCTACTTGAAATACCAACTTTACTGTGTTTTTTACTCAGTTTTACACACTCATACTCAAAGATAGCTTCAACCCTCGTTAATCATAATTACTACTTTTTTGAAACACCACATGTAAAATTTGTATGTAAGCTTGGAATTGAGAGTAAAAATGAAATAATTTTATGTGTATAAACAGAGGTGAATATTGAGATTTAAAATGCATGCCATTCCATCATATACACATGTTTGTGGCTGCATCATTTTTCCTGGTGTGCATCTATCTCTCATTCCATAAAAGTTGCCCTCTAATTACCTTGGACCAGAAAATGTTAAACAATAGCCAAACACCCAAAAATATACTGTAGCAACCAAATGTTCAAATAAGAAAGGAAAAAAAAAAGTACAATCCACGAATAGATCCGAATATCCGACAAAGTTTTTGCAAAATATAGAAAGAAAACAAGAAACCAATCACATAAAGTCCAATCCCAACAAAGATAACTCAACTTCATGAAGTTTGTATCAACCTGATGTGCCAGAAAGATCTTTATCAGCCCTGAAAAATGCATGATACTTGTTACAGGTTCGATTGTTACCAATAGATATTTGGGTTTGGTTTACGCGTGATAGGATTAAATTGAACCTCTGTTAATATTGAACTTTCAAGTTCAATGAATTTGAACCAAGGATATATCCAAAACTATTTGCTAATGTTTAGTACGAAATTCAAATGTGATATTCAGTGTTGCAGAAGAGTGGTTATCTGAGTCGATGATTCAAGGCATAGGATTAATACTCGGGAAAGAAGGTGCAGGAATCTGACATTAAACCAAGTTAAAAAGCAAAAAGTATCAGATTTTTAAGGTGCAGCTATGAATATGAATAGCCAAATACTGAATAAGAAACTTACAACTGCTGAAGAAAATGGGTCTTGAAATGTCGAGATGTTATCATACTTGTACTTTTCAAAAGCTTGCATTTTCTGTTGCACGTAAGAAAGCAGGTCTTTTGATGTTGAGGGTAGACGAATACGTAGTGTTTCAGTTTCTTCAAGTTGGCGAGAGTAGCGTGCTTTCATCTCTGCCATCCGTCGCTTAGGCAAAGCTTCCAATAATGATCTGATATGTGCCCTCTTTGAAGAGAAGACAAAATCTTCGTCAAATTCTTGGCTGACCATATCCAAAATCTCTCTCAAACAGGTCACGATCTGTGCCTCAATCTGAGCAATATCACGTTCATTTTGCATTAGTTTTTTCTCGGTCCAGAGCTGTAGAGCTGTCATATAATGTTCAACGGTTGTTTTCTTCTTCTCCAGTGCCAGCTCTCTCTCAATGAAAAGCACATTTCCCTGCTCAAGAGATGTTTGTAATTCCTTCATATGATTATGAATGTCTGCAAGCAGTTTAGCCTTCTTCGCCCTAACCGGTGGTGGCTGAAACGTTTACAAGAATGTCACTTGCTCCATCCAAAAGGATTACCACAATTCAGCAGTCAAATTAAGCAAAAAAACTAGCTATATAAAGACGCCTGGTTCAGAATAGAACCACATATGTGAAAAAGGAACATAAAAAGAACCAATCAGCATTTCAATATCACTGAAGGACATTAAATTTAAAAATTTTAAACAGAAACAATTTTGAAAAGCTAATATAGATGATTCTCTCTAGTGTACAACCTTTAATCGTATCATTAAATTCCAAAATCAAAGTCTTCAAGAGATGGTATTCTCTGTACATATGTTCAGTGGCGGAACTTTTACATTTTTTTTTTTTTTTTTGGGGGGGGGGGGGGGGGGGGGGGGCAAATTTATTTTGGGAGGACCAAATCGTAGATTTATTTATATTATCAACTAAATTACTCCTAAAACCTATAGAATTTACACTAGTCGCTGCAACTTTTGGGGGGGCCGGGACCTTCCCCTGCCCCTTAAAAGGTCCGCTCTTGCATATGTTAGTATTTTTGTTTGAATGATCACTTATTATCAGTGTTCTAAAAGGCGCGCCAAGGCGCCGCCAAGGCGTCGCCAAAGCGCGAGGCGTGGCCTCGACGCCACGAAATGGACCAAGGCGTGAGGTCTAGGCGTCGTGTGAAAAGGCGTGGAATAAGGCGCGAAAAGGCGTGCAAAGGCGCGCGTTTTTGGTAAGGCGTGGCGCCATTTTTAGAAGCATTTTAGGGGATTTATGGATTTGGGCTTGAATTTCAAGTATTTGGGTTATTTCTTTTTTGGGCCTCGTAATTTCAAAACTTAATTCCTACTTGAGCCTCGTATTTGGGCCTGGCTATTTGGGATTTGGGCTTTAATATTTGAAATTGCTCTTATAAAATGATATAAAATTATAAATACATAAATTTATAAATATTCTGTTGCCGCTTTAAGCACGCCTTAAGAAAAGCTAAGGCTTCGCAAAAGCGCGTAAGGCTTGAGGCGTGGCTGTGCCGCCACGCCACGCCTCACGCCTTTTAGAACATTGCTTATTATAAACCATGATCATCTCAAGCTTCAGTTGTAGAAGTAAGATGGCTGCTAATCTGGACAACAACTTGCTCGGATGTTAACCAGCAAACAAGAGCGAACACATAAATTTAAATTGCCATTAGAGCCTCAACTAAACCATGCTACATACTCATACACAAAAAATAAAGTGATGCATGGAAAGTTATAAGAAAACAGCATCGTGATGAAAGTACCTCGGGTAAATCCATAATGAACGTGGCACTTGGAGAGTTCTCTAACAAGAAATTTCTAGCCTCAGTAGGTAATTCTACTTTGTATGCATGACTCCTCATGTCTGAGTTAATATTCAAAGAAATCAAGTTGCTAAATGGTGAAGGAAGGTGAGATAGTAAATCCGGAAATGAGGAGATACACTGCACAGATATCACAAGTTAAAATCCATTAAAGATGCATAAAAATGAATATGCTGTATACCTCTTCTATTAATACATTAATACAAATAGCATAGCAGTCCCTAAATCTGTAGGCTTCAAGCCACGTTGATCACAGATGAATATTTTATTACATTTTATACTTTGTCACGCATGCTAAGAATCAAGTGTCATGCAAAATAAACCACTGAAACAAGTACTAGACTGAATATTTCAAATTTTAATATTTATCTTATGTCCACAATTTGCCAACATGACTGATAAGATATGTGCATACCTCAACAATGTCTATGTTAAGTGTGAGACATTTGGCACTATGGAGCTCTTGAAGCATGTTAATGGTCTCACGAGCAGCAGTCTCTTCATAGTGCTTTCTTTTTTGATAGATGGACAAACTGACACTCACTTCATTTAGAGAATGAAAACAGTTTTTAAACCACTGTGGATGAAAATAACCACTGTAGTGCAAATATGAGAGTCTGAGTGGTGCCTTGATGTTGTTAATTGAGGAATTAATAACAGTGAGATTCTCAAGTAGAGGTGCAATCACATTCATAACACCTGAATCTCTGCAATTGGTAAGCTTGAACGTAGAAAGTCGTGGCGTACTAATGTCAAATACCTTCGCCTTGATGAGGCAACTCTCTATAGCAAGGTTCTTTAAGTTCAAACACTTGGAGAAAGGGTCAACAGATTCATTGTAATTGTCACACAACATTATACTATAAAGATGTAAAGTTGTTAATGCGGGAAAATCCCAAGGTGTTTTCGGTGTAATGCAAGGTGCAAAATACTGGCTTTTAAGGGACAATTGTTCAAGCGTCTGAGAGCTAAAGAGGCAAGGAGGGTATTCATGGCTGTCTTTGGGGCAATTAATGACAGTTAGTTCTTGGACATTGTGAGAAAAAGCATAATTTGCAATCTTTCTCACAAAAGCCACAAAAACCTGACTAGGTGCTCCACCAAGCTGTAGTTTTACCGAAGTCACTTCAACTTGTTGGTTGCGATGAGTAAAAACATGGGTCACAAATTTGGCAAACTCAAGTAAAGTTTTGAATTGTTGACTTGAAAAGTCAAGACGAGGAATTGATTTCCAGATAAGCTTCCATCTTGAAGACAGGACACATGTTTGAACAGCAAATTTGGTGTCAAAACGATAGAGGATTTGATGAATAAGTTCATCAGGCAAGCCGCTCAATCTATCTTCATTCACGTCTGATCTAACTTTTTTGCTATGAGTATCCATCTTTTTTGTTTAGCAAATGATAATCTGCACCCAATGTAAAACTAGAATCAGTTAGTTAGATAACACATCGCAAAGCAACTAAACAAGGGCCCAATAAAAAAATATATCTGCTATCTAACATCGTTTCAACAAAATTAACTCTTTGAAATTTTTGCCATTTCTATGAAATTACTAAACCGATAAGGTCGTGCGCAGAGATAATCACTCTTAACAAATAACAAGTGACCAATTTAGATCTTAGGAGTATATTGTGAAATAGAAAATCCAAAGTTCATACTTCAATAACTAAATGTGGATCCCAGTTTTTGCACTTGCAAACAAGTTGGTACATACTAACATCAGAAAACAAATAG